>JABWTJ010000030.1:0-2400000 GCA_016801875.1 Solanum sitiens | reverse complement strand
ATTTAGACCATTTATATTTCTTTTTATTTTTTTTAATTGAAAACTTTATTGGTTCTCATCAACACGTATTGTTTTTATTTGTTATTATATATAGATTATTTTTTTTCTTTTTATATAATTACCATTTTGATTGATTTATGCAAATATAAATATTTTTTTAATATTAGAAATTGATTGTATATTTTTTAACGGTACATATGCTAATCAAATATCAGCATTATATATTATTCAATATATTTCACATTTTATTAGCATGTATTATTATTTTGTAAATAATATATATTAATAATTTACAACAAGTTTAATATTCAATAGTTAATATATAATTCATGTATTGTAATCTCTAAACCCTGCATAACTAATATCTGCATAACTAACCCTGCATAGCTAATGCTTCATAGCTAATACCTGTATAAATAAACTCTGCATAACTAAAACTCTGCATAGATAATATCTGCATAACTCTAACCAGTAACCAAACAATCCATTAGTGTATTCAATTGTAGCACTTTTTCATAAGTCATTCTTGAAAAGTTTGTTTGAAATCTTAGATACACATCTGCAGATTATCATGTGCCCTTGAGGAAAGAAACATAGCCTAAATAAGAACTGAAAATCATGCTTTTTATTATCTGCAACTGACATAAGAAATAATATCCCAATTGGGTGCTCATTTTCTGCAAACTATTCCATGGCCACCGCTTGATCCTCCAGTACAATCTAAAGTCCCATAATCCATGATCAGGGGGTCTGATTCTTTCAAAACTCCAGCTGGAGAGAAGATACATGAATTACATTTGGAAGACAAAAGTGTTGAAGTTCTGTACTTCTTTTCACCTCCTACTACAGGCACTGCAACACCTGGTTTTGCTGGATTTTCGAAGTCTGGCTGGTAAGTCCGGCCAAGAACGCCTTCAACCTTCGTCGAGAGGCCATAGAATCTGAACTGCACGTCCAGGTGAGCGAAGCAGTCATCAGAAGGTAACTGATAGTTGTGGATCCTGTCATCTTCCTTGGTAATAGGTACTACATTTACTGAAATTTCTGCTACTTCTGGTAGTGTGATAAAAGCACCGTTCTTGTTTGCAGTTCTTTCTACCTTGATGCCGCTTTCAGAAGATTCCCATATAGATGGATAGTCTTCTGGTAAGCCTAACTCATTTCCGTCATAATAGAATTTCAGATGATCAACTTCGTCATCCCAAGACTCTGCCTTGGTAGCCTCCACTGAGAAAGCATGCATGTCAAAGAGTATTCCAAGAGCTTGAATCCATGTGTAGTCTCGGGGTCTACCAGCAGGTCGCAAGCCAATGAAACGGGCATTTATCTGGAGATTAAGATCTGAAACTAAGCTGAAATGTTCATTGCTCTTTCCATGGAAGTAAAACACAATTCCGTCTCCACCAATGAAGCGAGGATCCAAGCATGCTGCTCCGGGTTGATTGCAATTCGCCTTCCTGTCTGTAAGTATCAATGATCAAGAATTTTAGATTTTTGTGAAGTATCATGAACATATTTGTTTTGAAAAACATTCTTGAAGACACCCAATCGTTTTAAGAAAGTGTATACAGTAGTTTTGTGTTAGCGAGATAAAGTTCTAGCACAAGAAAGTCCAAGTTCAAAATGAAATGCACAGAAAATGTTTAAGAACATAGAGAATCTCTTACTTCTGCACTCAGGCTTGCACACCGGGGAATTACAGTTGACATAGCAAACTTTAGCCTTCGGGTTACTTGGAGATTTTAATGGGCATTCTGCAGGGCAATATAATGGTTTCAGAAAGCATTTGCTTTTCCGGTTGGTGCAGGTTATTAGCTCTCCTCCATTCACCTCCGTTAGGCCAGATAGGAAGAGTATCACAATAGCGAAAAACAACTTGTTTTTTAAGTTGCTCATTTTCTCCGCGCAAGCTCTATGAAGCTCAATATGTCCTAGTTTGTCTTCTCCCTTGGCCTCTTATAGAGTTAATCCAAGGAGATGCTTTTCAATTGATCTTTTACTTCATATTATATTTTATGTAATTTGTCAGTAAAATACTACTACTAGTTTTATAGCTTCTTGTTCATTCAATCTTAGTTGCAGTTAAAAAAATAATTTGTAATCTTTAGTCAATGCTTTGGGGCTTGCAATCCTTTATAATAAAGGAAGTTGACAATTTCTCTTGCAGATTTGGAAGCAAAATCACATGACTTAAGACAGTCTTTGAAGTATTTTTCATTACACATTTACTAGTTGCCTTATAACACAGTACTGAAAGATCTGCGTATACTCTATCTTTCTCAGACCTCACTTTTGAGATTTGACATAATATGTTGTTGTTATTGTTGGTTTATAAAGTTATACGTTTCGTATTTTGGTTACAATGATACATATCCTTCTCAGATCTCACTTATGTGCTTTAACGGAATATGTTATGATTGGTGGTTTATAAAGTTATACGTTTCATGTTTTGGTTATAATGACACGTTATGGGAAAGCTAGTCTAGTTATATAACTTTTGAAACTTTAATTTAAAAGTATTTTATTTCATTTTAATGGATTAAACTAATATATATGTATCACATAAATTGAAACGGATACGTATTTCAAATGAACATGTTTTTCAAGAAACCTAGATTCCTGCCTACATTTCCTCCGTGAACACATCTTCGGACATGAACTACAATGTCGACTCCACCGTCCTTGTACATTAAAGTTGACTTAGAGCATGTTTGTTCAAATTGTTTGGAGGTTAATAACATTTTTAAATAATTTAAAAATAAAGAGAAATCAATATGGATTCTATATAAAATTTATAAAATTATATATGTGAGAATATCTCATAGCGATTTTATACGCTAAGTTGTGAGCAAAATTTTAAGTTTTAAAGTAAGATTGGAAATGCCGTGCATGCGTTGAAAAGAGTTTCATGTCTTTGTAGACACGGTTTTATGTCTTTATTGACGTGTCTACTTCTAGTCGAGGGTATTTATGAAATTTCAATACTTTCTTCATTTTAATTTGTTCATGTTTTTGTTAGTGTTTTATATATTTAATTTGTAAATTACTACAATATAGAAGTCTCTAAAACAACTACATATAAGCAAGACACTTTTTCGTTGACGTGTTTGCTTCTGACCGAGGGTATTTATGAAATTTCTGTACTTTTTTTAATTTAAATCTGTTTATCTTATTTATTACTATATAGAAGACTCTACGAGCAGACACCTCTTTGTTGTTGTGTTTGTAATTCTAGTCGAGCATATTTATGAAAATTTTATACTTTCTTCGTTTAAATTTGTTTTTTTATAATTTTTTTTAAAATCTTTTGTATATTTGAAATTACTACTACATAGAAGACTTGCTCACTACTATATAGAAGACTCTAGGAGCAAGGGACCTCTTCGGCAACATTTTCTATTTCTAGTCGAGGGTGTTTATGAAACTTTTATACTTTTTTCTATAGATTGACGGTGTTTATAGAATTTCTATAAAATCAAAGTTCAATTAGTTAAGTATAAAAGTATTTTTAAAGTCATCAATAGTTTGAAAATAAAACTAATAATTCGCATCAATTTTAAAAATAATTTCAGTACTCTTGTCTTTATACATTTGAAAATTACTTACGAAAGTTTATAATTAAAAAAGAAATAAATAAATTGACACACAGCTGACATGCATTCAATTGGTATCTTTTATTTTCAGCACTTTGCTTGTACAAGTTTAATCCCATCCTAATTTCTCTCCTTACTTTTAAAATATTATACAACTTTTGACTACAAAAGGTAACAAAAACAATTCATTAGCCTTGAAGAAAGTTTGCATTATTATAAAGGAGTACAAGAGACGCCAAAAAAAAAAAAAAATATCTTCGAATTATCATAAATAGTATGACATATTCTTCATCATATTTTTGATACATTTAGTGTCACTATTGTTTAAAAACCAGAACATATATATCATTTATACTAACGGATATACACGTGCCATAATTTTATTTATCGATTAGAGGGATAAAATTGCACTATGTGTCACTATGTAGTCTTCCGTAGAGTGAAGGGTATATATGCTCTAGTTTTTAAATGATGGGCGCTAAATATTCCAAAAATATGACGACGAATGTCTGAATGTCATTTATGATAGTTTCACGTTCTTTGTCCTATAAAAGACAAGCATAAAAAAAAAATATCTGCAACTTAACCAACAACACAAAGTAGGTTGGCTTCAAAAATAAATGAGAAAAAGGACAAATATACCCTGAACAATCGTAAATGGTATAGTTATCCTTTGTCATACTTTTGAGACATTGATGTCCTTACCGTCCAAAAACTAAAGCATATATGCCCTTCACTCTAACAAAAGACTAAATAAGGCCACATGACGCAATCTTATGCATTGATAAATGTCGGACCGATGAATAACATTGTGACACGTATATGCCCGTTAATATAAAAAGTATATATGCTCTAATTTTTGGACTGAAGAGATAATAATGCCTTAAAAATATGAGGGAGGGTGTTTGTATATCACACGACACAGAAAACTCCGTTAAAATAGAAGAAAAAGTTAACTGAAGAACGGTTTTGGTCAGTTTTTCCAAACTTACGAACGGTTATGAGTTAAATGGGATAAATATGGATCAGATTTTGAACACTCAAATCCAATTTGAAATTCCCTGAATTGACTTATTCGCCCGCCAAATTCAAATATCGCCGGAGTAAACCTTTCCACCGTGAATTCTTTGCTTTTCCGAACACCTTCAGGATCTTCACTGGGCTTGAATATTGTAAGTTTTCTTTGTCATGAAACAAAAACCCTAATCCCTCACTGTTTCTCATGAATCCCTAATTCCCATGATATAATAATTCGACTTTGAAGTACTTTGTGACGCCTTTTGAGTAGAAAATTGCAATCTGGTTGTGACATTTTGTACTAGCTTTCCATGATCAATTTTTAGTATTTAATTTAGTGTAAGTTTCAATTTTTAGTGGAAAATATTTTTGTTTTACTTTATGTATGTTGAATTGGTATCAGGTTGCCGAGACTTGGAATTTTTAAGTGAATTAAGGCTATAATTAGGGTGAATTCAGTTTAACATCGTAGAAGTACCAGTTTGTTGGGGAAATGGATAAAAAAATGGAAGTCCCAAATTCAGGGGGTTCAGTCTCAAGGAGACCTGTGAGAAAGAGGATGGCTTCTAGAAATTATGTTTTGATGGAAAATTTCTTAGATGAGCAGTCGGGTGGTCCGGTGAGGAATAAGATTAGAACGAAGAAAGATTTGGAGAAAGAAACTGAAAAAGATGCCTTGATTGCTCTTTCTTTGGGCTTCCCAATTGATGACCTTCTTGAAGAAGAAATAAAGGCTGGAGTTTTAAGTGAACTGGATGGGAAAGAGCAAAACGATTACATCGTTGTGAGAAACCATATTCTCGCAAATTGGAGGGAGAATGTGCATATTTGGCTGAACAAAGGAAGGATAAGGGAAACTGTAAGTGTTGAGTATGAACATTTGGTAGCCATAGCATATGATTTTCTTTCGAGTAACGGGTATATAAATTTCGGGGTTTCACCATCATTTGAATCTAATCTTCCTGAGGAACCTAGAGAAGGGTCTGTAATTATCATTGGTGCTGGACTCGCTGGTTTGGCTGCAGCAAGGCAACTGATGTCTTTTGGATTCAAGGTTACTGTCCTTGAAGGTAAGAACCGACCTGGAGGGAGAGTTTATTCTGAGAAAATGGGATGGAAGGGAAAGTTTGCTGCTGTGGATCTTGGTGGCAGTGTTATAACTGGTATGCATGCGAATCCTTTGGGAGTTTTGGCTAGACAACTTTCCACTCCGCTTCACAAGGTTAGAGATAAGTGTCCTTTATACAAGCCTGATGGTGCTCCTGTTGATTCAGTAATTGATTCCACAGTTGAACTCATTTTCAATAAGCTACTAGACAAAGTTGCTGAACTACGAAATATCGTAAGTGGATTGGCTACTGATGTCTCGTTAGGCTCCGTTTTGGAGACACTTAGACGATTATATTGTGTGGCTAAAACTAAAGAGGAGAAGCAACTTCTGCATTGGCATTTTGCAAACTTGGAATATGCAAATGCTGGATGCCTCTGGGAACTCTCTGCTGCCTACTGGGATCAGGACGATCCTTATGAAATGGATGGTGATCATTGTTTTCTTGTTGGTGGAAATCAAGGTATGATCAGGGCATTGTGTAAAGGAGTTCCTATATTATATGGAAAGACTGTTCAGACAATTAAGTATGGAAATGAAGGAGTTGAGGTCGTTGCTGGGGACCAACTTTTTCAGGCAGACATCGTCCTATGTACTGTTCCTCTTGGAGTACTAAAAAGAAGATCAATTAGATTTGAACCAGAGTTACCTGAGAAGAAGCTTGAAGCTATTGATAGGCTAGGATTTGGGTTGCTGAATAAGGTTGCCATGGTATTCCCTCATATTTTTTGGGGCGAAGACTTGGATACCTTCGGTTGCCTCAACCATCATAGCCACAGACGAGGAGAGTACTTCTTATTTTACAGTTACCATACTGTTTCTGGGGGTCCAGTACTTATTGCACTTGTTGCTGGTGACGCTGCTCAACTTTTTGAAAGCACAGATCCGTCCACTTTAATTAATCGAGTGATTAACATTCTCAAAGGTATCATCCTTCTTTGTTTTTGTATCTTTAGATTTTTTTCTATGGATGGTGTTGGGGTCAACTTACACGCTCCTTGACTAATCAACCAATCAGCCTGTCCAGCTAACAAACAACAGGCTTCCCATGTGATCCTGCTCATGGAGGGTGGAGAAAATGGGTTCACACCATATGTTGTAGTAGGGATTCCAACCTTATTGTCATGATATAACCACTAGGAGGTCTCCTTAGGGACGTATCATCTATATTTATATTAGGCTGATAGATTTTTAATTTTCTTTTGCCTGTTTTTGTTCTTTGAGGAAGAACCTGAAATCTGGTTTTGATTTTCATATGGCTACTTCGACAGGCATTTATGAGCCAAAGGGAATAAGTGTGCCTGATCCTATACAATCCATATGCACAAAATGGGGAAGTGACCCCTTTTCGTTTGGCTCATATTCACATGTTCGTGTTCAGTCATCTGGCAGTGATTATGACATACTTGCAGAAAATATTGGAGGTCGGTTGTTTTTTGCTGGAGAGGCTACGATTCGACAACATCCAGCCACCATGCATGGAGCCTATTTGAGTGGCTTAAGAGAAGCTTCTCACATTTCCCAATCCATGAAAGCGAGGCAAAATAATCCAAGGAGAACTGTATCAAAGAATGTTGGACCAAACAATGATGCATTGGAAGAGTTGTTCAAAAAGCCAGATCTAGTATTCGGGAAGTTATTATTTGTATTTGATCCCCTCACTTGTGATTCTAAATCTTTAGGACTCATGAGAGTTACTCTTGGAAGCTCCAACGATGAATTTAATGCAGAAGAGGTAGATAATATGCCTCAACATTTATTAAATCCACCGCTGCAGCTTTATACAGTTGTGTCTCGTGAGCAAGCAGATGAGCTGCAGTTGGTGAAGGAGGGAAACAATTGCAAATTGACAGATTTGCTTGAAGATCTTGGGTTAAAGTTGGTGGGAGCGAATGGACTAGGAGTTCAAGGCCATTCTTTGGCTGCTAAAATTGTTAATGCGCGAAAAGGTAGTAGGAGTCAAAGCTTTACTGCCAAGCAGAAGGCAGGCGACAGTAGCAGTCAGTTACCTTGAGTATATATAAGCTAAGTTTCTTCAATATTACTGTATTCATGTTGCTCGCAGGTATATATTGCGTAACTGGCAGCAGAGTGTGAAAAAGGATCGACAAACTCGCAATTTGCATCTGGTTTGGGAGTTTCAAGCCTTCCTACTCTGTGTTGTTGTTTATGTTGTGGATATTTTTCTGTATGCTTGTCTTTTGTACTCCTGGATAGTTCAACTTTCTTGTAGGCTAAATAGATTGTTTCTCCCTTTCTACTCAAAGTAAATTAGGATGTTATTAAACTTGTACAAGCAAAGTGCTGAAAATGTAAGAAATTAATTGAATGCATGTAAGCTTTGTGTCAATTTATCTATTTCTTCTTTTAATTATAAACTTTCGTACGTAATTTTCAAATATATAAAGAAAAGGATCGAAAACAGCAGAATGTTGACGAAGAGGCGTCTGCTCTTTCATAAACACCCTCAACTAGAAACTGGAATGTTCATGAAGAGGCTGTCTGCTCCTAGCCTCTTTTATATAGTAGTAATTTTCAAATATATAAAAGACTAAAAAAACAAAGAGAAACAAATTAAAACAGAAAAAGTATAAAAATTTCATAAATATTAGAAATAAACACATCTACTAGTAGTAAACAAGATAAACAAATTTAAAACGAAGAAAGTATAGAAATTGTATAAATACCCACGGCCAGAAGCATGTTATCTGTCTTCGTCTGCTCTAGCTCCTACAGTCTTCTATATCGTAGTAATTTTCCAATATATAAAAGACTAAAACAAATTAAAATAGAGAAAGTATAGAAATTTTATAAATACCCTCGATTAGAAGCAGACACATCAATAAAGAAGCGTTTTATCAAATATTGTTGAAAAAGTCGACACATGCACGGCATTTGCAATCTTCAAATGTACATGACTGCAACTGAAGCACACACACCTAACACGGCCATCGCACTTCGCAGATTTTGGACAACTCCTGCACAATTTTCGACTTTTACGTTCTTCACCTTCAATATAATTTAACCTTTGAAAAAGAAAAAAAGAAAGTATCATTAGTAAATTAAACTTATGATAAACAATAAAAATATATAATCTTCAATATGCAAATTTTACTCTACAAATTATTCAAGGAAATGATAGTAATAATTCTTCAAATGATGAGAAATTGTAGTAGAGTTGAAACTTGAAACATATTTTATAATTTATAAATGCATGATACTTGATCATATAATACATGTGTTATTTTATGAATTGACTGTTACTCTTTTACTAAGCTATTTATTCTTTGAAAATAAAAAGTAGCCAAACATTTTAACAATATTATTGAGAAGCCAATTTTTAATTTCAAAGTTTTTTTTTTTTTAAATAATAAAATTGATGTGTTTGGCCACTTTCTTTTTATGAAAAAGAAAAAGAATTCAAATATTAGCATAATTTTTTTTTTTCCAAAAGCTAAAGAAAACAGTTACACAAGAAACCCTTTCCCAAAGTTTGTCCAAACACAAAATATAACTCATATTAACAAATTGTCATTACTTTTCAAAAAGCACTTCTGATTAAAAAAAATACATTTTAAAGACTATTAGATTGTGAATGCTTCTTCAAATAGAATATAAACTTGTTTCATATAACATAAGTAAATAAGACATGTCACTAATTATAATAAGTTAAACTATACTGATATTGAAAAAAATTATTGATAAAAGATAGTACTTTTTTCATGATATTTCAAAAAACATGTCTGTGAAATTAGGCCTTAGGCCTAACTCACACCCAAAAACTAGCTCAAAAGGAGGAGGATTGTCCACGCCTTATAAGGAGTCCACCCATCTCATTAATCACTGATATAGGACTTTTGTCATTCTTTAACAATGTCCTCCATAAATTTTGTTTGCGCCTTTCCTTATTAATCACCCAAATTTGATCCAATTTTGCATTGCTATATTTCTCCCAACATGTTCAATAAATTTGATCGGTGAAAGTTTCACTATATATCAAACATGTAACTGCTTATTATCAATCAAAAAGAAGAAGATGTGGCTTAACAATGTACATTTGAATTTTTTGAGTTTATAAACTTTTGAATTGTAGATCACTAAGTGTTTATTAGAGTAAACTGTTTATATATATATATATATATATATAACATTTTGATAAAAATTGTTAAATAATGTTGAATTCATAACTAGAGTTAATTCTGGATGATTAGCAGATAGTAGAAACAAATTTTTTAGGGGACAATTTAGTAGAATAAGTTGTACGTGTATACACTATTAATCATGGGTTAGATATAGTATTTTAACAATTTTCAAGATTAAATATCTAGATTGTTGGAAAATTATATGCATCGAAAGCACATAAAGAATTTTACTGCGCGCTTACATGAATAATAGATATTCAATACCATTTATGCTAGAACATATAATCGTGTTAGAACACATAAACTTGCTGAAATTTAATTCGATAAATACCTCTTGAAGCGTGAACAGATATCTTCAAGCGAATCCCTAATTTAGACAGACCTTCAAGCGAATCCACAAGATAGACAATTACTATGGTCTTCTACAGTGATCCCAAGTCCACATCCGAACTTTCTCAATACTTGGGTGGACAAGTAAGCATTGAAAATCTTCAATCTTTTTCTAGGTTAGACAATCTCTACTTATAGACATTTCTTCCCAGTCCAAAAAGGAGAATCAAAAAATTGAAGGTTTACTATGCATACTTGTCCACCCAAGTATTGAGAGAGTTCGGATGTGAACTAGGGATCACTGCAGAAGAGCTTAGTTGTTGTCTATATTGTGGATTCGCTTGAAGATCTGTCTAACTTGGAGATTCGCTTGAAGGTATCTGCTCACACTTTTAAAGGTATTTATCGAATAAATTTCAGCAAGTTTATGTGTTCTATCATAAATGGTATTGATTATCTGTTATTCATGTAAGCACGAAATTTTGGTATGCTTCCGCTATGCATATAGTTTTTCAACAATGGTATCAGAGCAAATATTTATTCTATAATAAATATTATATCTTAACATATGGTTAATAGTATATATATCCCAACAATCTTCCACTTAAACTTTTAACCATCACAATTATTATAATGTACTATATCTAAACGTATGATTAATAGTGTATATATATACCCTAACAATCTTCCAATTAGACATTTAATCTTAAAGATTGTTAAAATACTATGTAAAAATACATGATTAATAGTATATACCTTAATAGTACGACATGATTATAATATGATGATTAAATAATAACATAATTATTAAGTGATCGAGATGTCCTTCTCCAAGGTTGTTCTCTTTAGAAATATATGGTTAATACTAAAATTAAAAATCTATCTCAATTTATCTACTGTAAAATCAATCACTAAAAGAATGTCTACTAAATAATTTCTTTATTGATTTTACTTTATGTTATAATCTCGTCATTAAAATAACAAAATCATTTTTTCCAATCAAACTACTATTAAAGATTTTTAAAAACATACAAACATCTAATTAGATTCTACAACAACAAATTAAACAATTCTTCCTTCTCTTTTCATAATTCAAAACATATTCTTGTAAAATTATTCTACTTTGTAAAATATTTCAGAAAAATTATACAACAAGATTATATAAGATTGAATACTTTGAAGAAAAAGATTTTAGAACAAATTATTGAAAATTAATAATGAAAAAATAAAGAGTACCTTTTTTTGCATCCATCATGGCAATGACAAACAATTTCAAGTTTTCAACCATATTTGGGATTAGTGACACCACATTCAATCTCCACACAATTTAATTCTTTGCTTAAGACACCCATGAAATTATCTAACTCCTTGTTGGTGAACATGTCTAAAACTATATAAAAACCAAGAAAAAAAATAGTATAAACATGTCATTCTAGAATTTAGACACAAAATGTCTAAAAAATCAAAAGAAAAAAAGGAGAAGCCTTTTTAGGGATGTGACATAAATTGTTAGATCTATTAATTAATATGTATGCCTCTAACATTGAACATCAATTGCATACATCTATATGAATGCATAACAATTTATCAACAAGATACGTTTATTTATATATGCATAAACAACAAAAGAAAAAATAATAAATAGTGATACAAGAATCAAATATTTCTATGTTGTGTAAATAACTTTTTTTGTACCAATACCTAAGATAAAGAAAGTTAATTACTAAAATAGATCTAAATAGTAAAAAAACAGTCTTACCTTTTATAACACGGAAACGTTAGGTCTCTACGAGGAAATTAAATTTAACTTCTGTCAATGAGAACACAGATGAAATTTGCGCCTTCACGTATGACACCTTCTGATAACACTAAAACATCAGGTTTCTATAAGAAAATTGACATTCAACTTTTGTCAATGAAAACACAGATGGACTGTGACGAATCCACATACAACACCTTTAATAACGTAGAATTATCAGATCTATATGAAGAAATTGAGTATTAACTTTTATCAATGAAAATATATAGATGGACTGCGGCGCCTCCATAACCTATTTACAGGTCCGACTCTAGGGTTAGAAATAAGATATCTATTTTAGGTCCCAAAATTTGATGTGCCGCGTTTTAAAGCTATAAATAGAATTCTTATACGTTTTCTTTGTGGAAAATTATTGTGTATGTCCCATTTCAATTTGTTAGTCTTATTTATTTTTTAGTCTATTCTAAAACGAATAAAGAAAATCATTTTTTTGGCTAATTCTTTAATTATAACTTTCCATATTGAATATTTAAAATCACATGATTAAGTGAAAATTTATCATATTTTACATATTTTTAAATTAATACTATAAGATTCAAAAAAATTTCTTTACTTTCTTAATGATCAATGATAATTCATATAATTAAATCTAAAGCTAGGAGATAAGACTTTTGAAATGTTTAAGTATATTTTAAAGAAAATAGTGATAGTTGAGTGATATATTTGTTCTAAATAAAATAAAAGTGATATTTGATTACAATTTTCAATACTTGAGTGATCATTTAAGAAACTAACTCTTTTAATAATACACAAAGTTAATATATAATTAATTTTCTAATACACTCTACCAAACGACTCAAAAAATATCAAATGCTCATGTACTATTTTTAAGAGTCATCTATTGAAAATGCTTAAGTTAATTATTTTTGATGAAAAATTGTTTTTTTTAATAATGTAATTCTAATGTATAAGCTTAAACATGTTCATATACTAGTCAATTTTGTAAATTGGGATTAAAAAAGTGGTTATATTGTGTCATTTCTACCTAATTTTCTATGTGGATAAGCCCAATAAGCCAAGCCCAATTTGGATAAAAAGCCCAACAAGCATTATAGCCTATATGGATTAGTTCCCTTTATATCACTCTCCAGTTTCCATAAATGGCGGTCTTATGCTGCGCCACCTCTGCTTATCCTACGCATACTCTGACAGCAACTTCTGCTAAAGTTCCAGTGTGTTCGAGCTCTCGAGTTTCAGTTCCTCAGCTGCATCATTCCGATTCCCCGTTTGTTCCCGAGGTAGAACTGAATACCGAAATTATCTGTTAATTTCTCCGAGAAGAACAAAATGAATTGAATTTAACGTTAATCAATTTTGAATTTGGTGAATAAATGAAACACATACTTCAATTTATGTGTAGGAATCTTGTTTTCTTACTTTTTTTTACACCATTGTAGCTACTGGTATGTAGTATTGGTTCATGCTTAATCTTTAGCATAATACATAAATAGACGCTCAAAATTAGCCTCAACTGGCAATAATCATTCCAAATTTGAGAGTGCGCATGCAAACACATCAACTTATGAGTTGAACAATCCAACTTACAAAATGATCATCTAGGCACCTCCAAAATTTATGTGTTATGTCAATGTGGAGTGTATACAATACGAGTTGGAGTGTGTAGTTACTAGTTGAGACCAAGTTGAGGTGTCTAGATAAGCACTCTCAAAGTTGGATTGCTTACTTATAAGCTGAGGCTAAGTTTAAGTGTTTGTTTATGTATTATGCCTGATCTTTATGAATTTTAGTATATCTACCAGCAATTTATACATTAAATTACTTAGACTACTGAGGAACTATGAAAAAAATTCGGTTTCAAGTGGACAGCAGGGGCGGAGGCAGGGTACCACTTCGTCAAAAAATTGCACTATATATAGGGTCAAACTTTTTCTTTTTTACGTTAATATATATATCTACATATATATAGTAGATGTTGAATAGCCTTTGTTTCTTCATATGTTTACCTCTTTCTATTTTGAACTACCTAAATAAAAAATCTAGCTCCACCACTTGCGAACAGTGCCATAGTGGCAGATGTATCAGACAGTACCCTATTTGTGTAGCACTTTTCGCTTCATGAGATTCAAACTTTGTAAATTTTAACTAACATTTTGAAAATGTATTTTCTATAGTTTTTGAATATCTAAATTTCAATTTTGAAATATTGAGTTAATCTAATCAAATTTAGCTTTGAAGTTTAGTCAAACTGACTCTTGGGAAGCAAAAAGTTCCACATTAGTTGGGATAGAGAGAATTATGTTTATGCTTTGTTCTCACTTTACTACCACAAAATTGTGGTGGATGCAGTGCCTCACCGCTCAGGCGCTCACTGTCTTAAAATCCTGGATTTCTGGTGTTGATGTTGTGGACTTGAGATGAGTCTATTTATTGAGAAATGAATGCAACATGATTGAATTTTCTGGATCTGCAATGTGTAGGTTAATAAGGCTGTTGATTCTTTGTCAAAAGAGTTCAGAGAAGTTGACAATTTAGTGGCACGCAATACTGCGCGAGTTTTGAGAGCTTTCCAAAGGGTCAAGGTTGGGTCTCATGTAAGTTCTCATTCTCCAAATTTTGTTAAAATTGTACCTTGTAGACATCATTTACATGTGAATTTACATCTTTGGAGCAAACGAATCTTCAAATATATCAATTTTCATTGCAAAACTTCTTTATATTCTTCGGTTCCTGTGAACTATACCAACCTGGCAAAATGATCATTTGGAGCTTTAAGCCTAGAGTACTGATGGTTTAGAACCTTGCTCAACCTTTACCGTAGGATATACTCTCTAGTGTCGGATGGAAATAAAAAGGCCATGAATTCGATTTTTTTTACATTCTCAAAAAAAAAAAAAAGGTCATGAGGGGCCTACATGTTTTGCTAGTACCATGACTATGATCTTTTTTCTTCTACTGCATTGCCGTGAATGATATCTTATCACTGAAAAGCTAGTCAAAAGTTCTTTTTTTTTTTGGGTGAGTGCTCTGACTAGTATTTTGTTATTTGCTGTTTATCAAAAACCGAAAAAGATAAGAACTACTATAGTTTATTACCATGACTGGAAGCTAGCTAATGATTAAAAGTTTGTTCAACTACCAATGTCCAATAATCATTGTCGTCTGTGATGTGGCGAAACTGAATGTCAACAAATAGAGAACACTTGTTACCTTAATTTTACAATATACCTTCTGTTCTCTGAAGAAAGCATAATGCATGTTCAAGTATTAGCACACAATTTTCTTTCTTTTAGGGGATGTGGGGCAGAGGGAGTTGAGTCATGGCTAGATGGGTTTCAAATCTGTCAACAACAGAGGTCTATGAACAAATGAAACAAATAAGGATAGTCATTGACACTCTTTCCATCCTAGTTAAAATATTACATCACCCCCATTTAAGTGAGCTGGAACAGCATTAATGCATTATATTACATCATATTTTTTACACTGTCCAACTTATCAAAATTTGAGATCCTATTTCTAAGTGTTCTGTGGTACACAATATGTTTGCTGAACATGGGTAAGCAGAATGGTCTCGGCTACGGGAATGACATTGACAAGGTCCAAGTGTCATAGTGGCAACTAGTAGGCACTCTATTTTGTTAGCATTAAAAAGTGTAAAATATACCTGCATCAGCACTTTGGTGGTAGCACTGGCTATGGTCATGAAGAAGCTGGTGGGCGTGAAGCCTTGGACCAGGCTTTTGCAGAAATTGTTGGTGCTGAGTCTGCAATTGTTCGATCACAGGTTTGCAATTTTTTCTTTTTTTGGTTAGCTTCATATTTCCATGAAAGAGGATATATTTTCTTAATATACTTACCCACTTCACCTTCAGTTCTTCTCAGGTACTCATGCAATCACTTGTGCCTTATTCGCTTTCTTAAGACCAGGGGATGAGGTATAGTCATTCTATACTTGTTATTATCACGATACGCTGTTTCATGAATTACTATAGTCCAGAGTACCCATTTATGTTTCAATTATTCGTCATTTTCTAAAAATTGTTATTTTAACCGAAAATGACTTGAATCAACTTGTCTCAGCTGTTAGCAATTGCTGGTGCACCTTATGATACGCTGGAGGAAGTAATTGGAAAAAGGGACTCTGGTGGATTGGGTTCCTTGAAAGACTTTGGAGTAGAATACCGGGAAGTCCCTGTAAGTTGCATCTGCATGTTAGATATTAGGTCCATATGACTTATTTTTCAGAATTTGAGAATAACCAACATTATCTGGACATATCGCAGCTTGCAGAGGATGGCGGGCTTGATTGGGATGCACTTAAAACCTCTATAAGACCTCACACTAAGTGTGCACTCATACAGAGATCATGTGGTTATTCCTGGCGTCGCAGTTTGAGTGTAACTGAGATAGGTCGGGCAATCAGTATAATCAAGGTAAACCTTTTGAAACCATGTCCTCGATGATAATAGTTATTTCCAATAACAAACTCTCAAATATTTGGCTATTGAAAGGGTGCCAAAGAATTACAAGTTATTTGAAGTATACCCTTTATCAGGCATAAGATGCCATGTCTATAACTGATGCCATCCTGATCCTTGATGGTTTGTGTTTGTAACACTGGGATAAATAATTTTTCTTGTTTTCACTTATCAGTGTTTGGATGCCTTAACATTGGCTATTAGAAAAGATAGTTCTGCCTTCAAACTCTCTTCTTTGACGCAGATGCAGAACCCAGGCTGCATGGTCATGGTAGATAACTGCTATGGTGAATTTGTTGACGACATCGAACCTCCTATGGTGGTAAGTAAAGTTATTCTTGTCATTAAAGTTCTGCATGTGGAAATATCAGATGTTGATTTTTGTGTGAGAAATATAGCAAAATAATATTATTGAATTGTTGTTGTATCTACATTATTACATGAGACCCTATTTATAGACCATAGAATACAATCCTTTACCAAATAGGATACTATTTAGTAGGCCTATTCCTATTCTAATAGGATTATATAAACCTATTCCTATTTTAATAGTATTGTATAAACTATTCCTATTCTAATAAGATTGTATAAACCTATTCATATTCTAACACTCCCCCTCAAGCTAGTGCGTACAATTCATGCACCTAGCTTGTTACAAATGTAATTAACACGGGGACCGATGAGGGGCTTGGTGAGATATTTGCAGACTTCACAAAATTGACGGTCAATCTTAATGTGCTTGTCTTCTCATTAAATACTGGATTTGATGGATTTGATGCATAATGCCAGTAAATCTCAATGTGCTTAATCTTCGCATGAAATACTGAATTTGATTCATAATATTGGTGTTGAACTTCCCAACCCAAGCTTGAGAAAAAATTGTTCTAGACCATAGAGTGATCTGCACAATCGATGACACAACACAATCGACATACAAGGCTACTAAACTCCCCCTGAGCAATGAAGTGCTCAAATCTAATATAAAGTATATGGATCATGTTGGCATCAATGGATGAGTTAATATTAAATAAGAAAGTCACCAAAAAATTATTGGAACATGCTCATATGCCGTAGTATTAGATTTGATGGCTAAAAATGGTCGCAATCTAAGAAATAAAATTATATAGGTAGGGTCGGAATGATGTCACGACCCAACTAGAAAATAGAAATTATATAGGATAGTTCAAATTGATGGAACGAGACCATTGACAAAAAAAAGAGAAATAATATGGGTAGGGTCGGAATGATGGCACGACCATAATGAAAAAGAGAAATTATATAGGTAGGATTGGAATGATGGCACAACCCTACGCAAATCAGATTTGAGGAGTCACCGAAAAAGACGAATGGAACTATGCAAATCAAATCTAAGTTACTGAAAAGACACATGATGTTATGCAACTCAGATATGAGAAAATAGTTCGGAAAAATTCCACGGTACTACACAAATTCAATATGAAAAGTAGTCCGGGAGATGTACGGTGCTATGCAAATCAGATATGCAAAAAAAGGTAGTCACTGAAAAGATGGGACGGTGATACAAAATTAAATATGAAAAAGTAGTCACCGGAATGATGGTACAGTGCTACACAAATTTAATATGAAAAAGTAGTCACCGGAATGATTGGACGGTGCTACAAAATTAAATATAAGAAAGTGGTCTCCGCAAATATACACGGTGACCCAACTTTTGACGATATTAGCAATCAAGATCCCAACTGTGATGACCAATTGGAAGAGAACATTGAATGTACCCTGTACTTGTTGGGAGCAATCTCAGATAAATAAATAGGAACTGATTGATTAGCAAATCCGACTCCAACTCTAAGAAGGATACGACCCAAGATGAGCATGCTAATGTGGACAACAGCAGCATTAAGAAGGGCACCAAGCAAGAAGAAGAGACCTTCAAGGAACATTGTCACTTTTCTGCTATGTTTCTTAACAAAAGAAGCGACAAAGGGAAAAGAGTTTGAGAAAAGGATCCATAGAAGTAACTTCCCCTGAAATTCCAATGTCGTAACCAAAGATCAGGTCGGGGTTTGGTCGCCTGAGCCTCCCGAGCCTCGTGACGGTGTTGTCTTTTGCACAACACCTTTAGAACGAAAGATGACGCAAATCAGTCCCACCGTTGCCACCGGTGACTTGAAGTTCTCAAGTGACCTAGCTTTGCTAACATAATCATTGGCCAGACGGGCGGCATATATGAGTAATAGCCGCCCGCCGACAGCTGAAGCTCTTTGATTGTTTACCAAGATCGTAGAGGCTCTGATACCATGTGAGAAATATAGCAAAATAATATTATTGAATTGTTGTTGTATCTACATTATTACATGAGACCCTATTTATAGACCATAGAATACAATCCTTTACCAAATAGGATACTATTTAGTAGTCCTATTCCTATTCTAATAGGATTATATAAACCTATTCCTATTTTAATAGTATTGTATAAACTATTCCTATTCTAATAAGATTGTATAAACCTATTCATATTCTAACATTTTGGATGAGCAGGGCGCTGACCTAATTGCGGGAAGTTTGATAAAAAATCCGGGTGGAACAATTGCACCATGTGGTGGATATGTTGCGGGAAGGAAAAGATGGGTAGAAGCAGCAGCTGCCCGTCTCTCGGCCCCAGGACTTGGAGTTGATTGCGGTTCTACCCCTGGTGATATAATGAGAACTTTATTTCAGGGTTTATTCCTCTCACCTCAAATGGTTGGTGAAGCAATAAAGGTATCTCTTTTCTGCTTAAGTTTTGATGTGGTAATAATCTTTTGCTACTTCTGCCTCACCTGGTTATATGCATTCCTAACTCCTGTTGCAAGGGAAGCTTCCTGATAGCTGAAGTCATGGCGGCGAAAGGATATAAAGTGCAGCCACTTTGCCGGATCAAGCGTCATGACACAGTGCAGGTTTGTTTGTCACATCTTGCGTTAGTCTAGGCATATACAAGTCTTTGTATTGCTAACTGTCGAAGAATGCCATCTGTTTGCAAAAATGGTTCTCAAGTGTACTACCCACCATTCAATCACACTTCCTTAGCATTGTAACTATCTTTGTGTTTCTTCTATAAAATATATCACTATATCAAGTACATAATGGTGCTTTCAGACGTGTGCCTGTATTTTGAAGCAGTCATTGCTGGATTTCACACTTATACGTGCAACTGGACACTTAAATTTTGTTGGTCTTGTCAGGCTGTACAACTTGGAAATCGTGAGCGTCTACTTTCCTTTTGCGAGGCTGTTCAGAGAAGTTCTCCTGTCAGCTCTTTTATCAAGCCTGTTGCAGGTGCAACTGCTGGCTATGCATCTGAGGTATGACCAGTTCGTAGGGAATAAGAGTAATGATGTACCTGAAGGGAACTTTTTCTTTTTTCTTGTTAGTATTGTGTTAACAATGTACTGGAAATAACATTATTAAAGATGGTTAATTGTTAAAGCTATTACATAGGAAACTCTATGTAACTATCATGCCTTAAAGCTCATGTAGGATTAGTTGCAATGGGAATCTAATATGAGCAAATATGTCCTTTTATAGTAGGAAACATTTCTTTAATGTCTTCTTTTATCTGCTTGGGTTCGTTGGAATCATAGAAGATCAGGGAGTTGTGGCGTTGAATCAGAAGCAAGCTTACCTCGGTCCTGACTTTTCGAGCTTGGATAGTTGGTTTAATTTTGAGTCTAGGTTGATGTCTGCAATATTATCTTGGTCTTTCTACCTTATTACCGGCTTGTCTTTTTTTTCTTCCTTTGCATGCTCAGCATTTGGATTCTTGTAGTATAATTGATATATGAAGCACAACTTATTACTTTTTTACTAGAGCATCTTGAGCTTTGGAATCTTATTCATGGATTAGGTCATTTTTGCTGATGGAACTTTCATTGATGGAAGTACTAGCGAGCTCTCATGTGATGGACCACTAAGAGAGCCTTTCTCTGTTTTCTGTCAGGTAATACTCTGCCATTTCTTCCACCATTAGTTAGTTTTCTATAGTATTATTATTTATATGTTTGTTTCTGTAACTGATCATGTGGGAAAGAGGTATACGTTTATTCGTTTTTTCAACGAATTTGAGGGAGATTCATTTTATCACTCGAATTTCCAATTGCAGGGTGGCACTCATTGGACGCAGTGGGGACTAGTTCTGGGGGAGGTTTTGAAATCTCTATGAAACTGGAAAAGATCATACATTGGTGATTATCCTTCACAAATCAATTTTTTCCACCAAGTTCCTCAGAGTCTCATCTGTAAATTGTGGCCAAAAGAGAGATTCTTCATCAACTGCACAAATTTTGTCGAGTAGTCTTTCTTCCTTTTACAGGTAAGATAACAATTTTCCTCTGGTTTGCACTACAAAAGCCTTGGGTCTTTCAAAGAACTGTGAATATGTTAAGTCTAAAGATTAGTATGAGCTTTGGTATCCCCTGACTATGATTTTGACATGGCTTCAGTGGATTTGACTTTTCTTTCTAAAACATTATTTGATTAAAAGATTTGTCATCTCTTATTTCTGTTTCATTCATCAGGCCATGAGAATGATATCGGATGCTCCACACTATATCATGTACAAGGACACAAAGGAGGTGAAGAGGGTTGCTTGGACATGAATATTGGAACAAGAAATCCAGTGGTAAGGATTTGTTTGTCTCAGTATTAATACTTCTAGCAATAGATATTGTTTCTCGTAAAAAGGAATGGAAAAATTTGCATATAACTCAAAGGCATGGCCGTGTTTTCTCAAGGAGAGGACATGAGAGGTTATAGATCCATCCCCTCTTCCAATGTGCATCAGATAATATGGTCAGAATACTCTGAAGATGCCCGAGTGTTAAAAGATATGCCAGTCAGTCAAATTCATGGTTAAAACATGTTTCATTTTGCTAGGTGCTCAACTTCTTGAAATGATTATGAATTCATTGTTTATCATGCTTATTCTATTTGATTAATCTGTTCATCATGCTCAGCTCATTGTACTTGAAATATTTCACCTAACTCCCTGATTTTAATGATTTCTTCTGATCCAATTTTCTACGATTAGGTTAGTAGCATGAACCAAGCAAATGGACTTTTGAAAACAGATCCTCGTTTGATGCTGTCAAGTTTAGTCCAGGCATCAGTCTGATTAATTGCACATTGATGTAAAATTTTCTGTCTCATCAATATGCTCAAAATATTGTCACAAACTTAATAGACAAACTCAGACTTCTATACAGAATTATGCTCAATTTTGTTCACGTTTTGTTATTTTATGCAGTAATTTATGCACCACCTGCTGTGCTTCTGCATGACTGCTAATATTTGCTTGTACACCTGATTTCATCCAGTATATATCGTCTTCCATCAGCACAAGTACTAAGTTACACTGTTCATCAAACTTAGGCAAATGGTTTCCTAGTGTTTTGTTTTGTCTTTGCTAGGAGATTGAACTATATTCTTAGCGATGTCTTTTCTTGTATGGATTTATCATACGTGTGATATTAATAATTCAGTTGATTAAATTTTTGGTATGGTCTTTGTATTGAACGTGCATCCTCGTGCCGTTATGGGCACTGGGCATTGGACCAATAACATTGCCAGGCATGTACTGATACACCAGACATTAAATTTATACTACATTTTATTGATGTTAGATGCGTGGAAATTATTCACTGTAGTTAATCATCAATACCTTATTCTTCTTTTCAATCCATTTAAAAATGAAATGTTTCTCTTTATTTTTGGCAGCTTTTCACATGACAATTTGAAGAGCACGAGATTAAAAACCTTTTTTAAAATTTTATATCAAATTAAAATTAACCAAATTGAATTGAAACGGATCCATAAGACCCTTTGCGTGAATCAGAAACTGGGGCCGGCAACTGGGCCCTCCGAGTAAGTCGGATCGTCACGTGCATGAGCACATGGTTTGGTGCCACGTGTTAAACGTTCTTCTAGATATTGAGCCCACTATTTCCAGGCTCAACCAATAGAAACACAAATTCAATCAATCAATCAATTAGGTGAACCCACAAACTCTCAAACTTCCAAAACCACACGTAAAATTCACACATGCACAGGTTTAAGTTATCACTTAGAAATTTATAATTATCTTTTAAATACGTTCAATTTTAATTTAAATCAAAAAAAAATTAACGTTTAAATTCACATCGAATATTTAATAGGATAATTTTACTACTTTGAAAGTCATATTTTCATGGGACTAGTTTTCTCTACTAAAATCAACTAACAAAGCTAGAAGCGGAAGTGTTAGCATTTAGCTCCCCCAGTATTGTCAAAAATGAAGGCCTTGAAATAATTTTGTCAAAAATGAAGGCCTTGCAAAGCCGCGTAAGATACGAGTGAATTACCTCTATGTCAAACTTTTTTTCAATTATAATCCTATTGTCCGGTGGAATTTTCTATTTATATTTTCACTAATGTATTGTCGTGTTGTGAAAGTACCCTCTTGTAGGAATATAATATAAAATTGTGTTTGATAAATCGTTATAGTCAAACTCTTCTCCAGACTCCGAGAGTTTAGAGTATCACATTGCCTATATATATATAGCATATGAGAAAAATCACCTAGTCCTTAGACCTAGATCCGAATATATCAAGGGTCCTTTCAGCATATCATATAATAATATCGTAAACTCAACGTGGCAATTGGTTTTTCAATATAAAGATTAGTTCATTTTCTCCACAGTTAATTTGTACGATCTACAGGGTCAGTGTTTTGGTTGGTGTACAATATTATTCACAAGAATCCCAAACAATTTCTTCATTGCATTTGACGCCCATTTCTAGAGACTCTGTAAGTACTTGTCTTTCTCTTTCTTACCCTTTTTTCGTCTCTTCTTTAGCTCCTACACTCATTAGCTATACTCTTATGTTGAAATCATTATGTATTTTGTTGGGATTAACCATAAGAAGTCCCTTATGTAGAGATTTTACTTGTTGAGATTACAATATCGTTGAAAGATCAAATTTTTACTTTTCTTGAAAATGTTGCATCTGTTTTTTAGTGCAGCAGCTGGATCCTTGATGTTTTTTTCTTGGGTGAATCTTGAAATATCCATAATTGTGTTGTAGCCTAGCTAGTTTTCATTTAGCTTGTTTGAGTCCAATTAATTGACCTTGTAATTTGTAAAGGATTTGTCTTTTTGATGATTTTAAGGTCATAAAAGTACAAGGTCAACAGCTGAGGAAACTAGAGGTGAGGCCGAGTGATTAGCTTAGTTTGTAATTTCATCTTGTTCTTGGGCAAAAGACCCAAAAGTTGCACACTGAGACACACACTGTTAGCTAAAGAATCATCCATACTAGTGGGATTACACTGGTAGGTAGGACGCGTACATCCTACTCCGACCCCACTTATGGGATTATACGGGGTATGCTGTTTTGTTGTTGTACTAGTGATACTTTGGATTCCTCATATTTCACATTGTAGTTAGGACTAAGTGTTGATGTTGATAAGTACTCCTTTCTTTTAACCTTTCCGCTTACCTTAACTCTATCTTGAGCTAACTAACAGATTTGTTCTATTACTGTTAGCATGTAAATAAGAAGATTTTTATAGTAATTTATCATTGATTGGGTACCATTTAAGAACTGTGAACACTATTAAGTTCATGGTTCACCAGATAGTTTAGTTTAGATTGATTGGTTAACGGAGCTATATCCAGTTATTGACCTATAATGGGCTGGATTGGGAACATGAGTGCCTTTGAAGGGTTAGTTTAGGTCATGAATGAGTCAATCTGCCCTTCTAGTTAGAACATCAAGTTGAAGACCGAAGACAAAGCTGGGTTGTCCTCAGAATTATAACCTTTCAGATAACGAATGATGGTATAATTGGGTTAAAAAACTGACTGGTATGAGAAGTCAGCGTTACAGATTTGTCATTTGGGTTTCTTAGTTGTTGCAAGTGGAAGTGGTGATATATCCTGATGGTTGACATGAGGAGTGAAGGTCGAGGAATAGAAATGAAATTTGGTGGATTGAATTAAATAATGGTGGTTATCTAAATAAATCAGTAGATATGAATTTTGGGTAACAATGGAAGTTGTACTTCTGTATATAAATGAAATTTGTGTATTTTATTTCCCTACATTTCTCTTGAAATATAAAAGCTTAACTCGAAATGTGCAATTTAGTCCTGATAAGTCGTAACACCACTGTGCAGGTTTGATTTTGGTTTTCTTGTTGGCTAACAACAAATATGGAATTGGATCTGGATCGTGGGCAAGTCACACTGATAGTATCCAGTATATGTCTTATGCTGACTTTGCATTTCAGCATACAGCTAGTGACTGAACATTTTACGTCATGGAAGAAGCCTAAAGAGCAAAAGGCCATAATTATTATCGTCCTCATGGCACCTTTGTATGCTATTGTCTCCTTCATTGGGTTGGTCGATTTCATGGGAAGCAAACCCTTTTTCACTTTCTTGGAATCTGTCAAAGAATGTTATGAAGCAATTGTAAGTATAGCCAAGTTAACATTTTCTGCCTGCATCAAGCGTCACTTGTTGAGCTGTGTTCTTGTCGGAGATTCTTTGCTCACTTGTGTTCTATGTGATACAGGTAATGGCTAAGTTCCTGGGGTTGATGTACACTTACTTGAATATATCCATAAGCAAAAACATAGTCCCTGATGAAATTAAGGGTAGACAGATTCACCACTCATTCCCAATGACACTCTTCCAGGTACAATGTGTAATCTAAAGTTATGTGTACATATCACTCTTATATATCATCAACACTGCATGTTTATGAGAAAAAATTGTGATAATGCCAACAAGGATGAAAACTAAATTACATTCCGTTCAGCATGCGTTATAGAGTATATATACTGTTAAGCACAGAGTGCACTATTTCAATCATTTTGCACCGATGGATTGGTACGCTCCTGCATTGAGTTGCTTACTAAGTTTACATGGACAAATTATTATTACTGTGTAGTAAGTTTACAAACTCGGATAGGCATATAAGTACACCATTTCAGTGCTCTTTTTCTTTTCTCTTTGGGACCAAAAAGTACGATGCCTCATAGAAGCTTACATATACAGTTTTAATGTTGTCATGGTACTCGGTCACAATCTAACTGTTGTGTCACTGCAGCCTCACACTGCTCATTTGAACCATCATACATTGAAGCTTCTCAAGAACTGGACATGGCAGTTTGTTGTGATTCGCCCTGTATGCTCTATTTTAATGATTGTTTTACAAATGTTTGGAGTGTACCCTAGTTGGGTTAGCTGGACCTTTACCATCATTTTAAACATATCCGTTTCACTGGCGTTGTACTCTCTTGTGGTATTCTACCACGTGTTTGCGAAGGAGTTGGCGCCTCACAAGCCACTAGCCAAGTTCCTGTGTGTCAAAGGAATTGTCTTTTTCGTCTTCTGGCAGGTACGTCTCTCACCTTTCCTTACTATCTTATGTTTTGCTTTCTTATGTTGTATTTCAAATTTCGCTGCTATTTGCTTTGTGGGACCTGAATTATTGATTAGAATGTTCTACATCAACAACGAACCTAGTGTAATTCCACAAGTGAGGTCTAGGGAGGGTGGTGCGTATGCAGCCATACTTCCACCTTGTAAAGGTAGAGAGAAGGTTGTTTCATAATGGTATAAAAATCAAACCATTAGCGCTAAATTTCTTTATGAAGTCTGCTAGAATGTTGTACAACAACAACGAAACTAAAGTGTAATCCCACAGTAGGGTCTGGGAAGGGCGGTGTGTACGCAGCCTTACCCCTATATCTTGTAAAGATAGAGAGGCTGTTTCCAGTAGACTCGCAACTCATCAGAATGTACTATATTTCCAAATTTCCTAATGGTATGAAAATCAAATATTAACATGTGCTTTTACATTTTGTTATGCTAAAATGAAACTTGTACCACTCTGCAGGGTATTCTACTTAGTAGTCTGGTATCACTAGGCATAATAAAATCTCACTATTTCTGGCTCGAGGTGGAGCGCCTTCAGGAAGGTATGCAGAATGAACTAGTGATCCTGGAGATGGTTTTCTTCGCTATCCTTATGCGTCATGCATACAGTGCAGCGCCATATCGTGCACAAGCTGTTACAACTACTTCAGAAGATGCTACTTCAGGAGATAAAAAGAATGAGTGATTATGCAACATGTATTGTTGTAAAAGAATTATCTTCAGACATCACTAACTTCCTCATATTGCTTGTATGTTATATTGGATTTGCTTGTTGATGTTATAATAGATTCCTACTACAGATCAACTAGAACATTTTGTGAGTGTTAATTAGCACTGAATCCTTTCATTCTGAGGCAATGAATACTTCAATTGAAATAAAACAGAGAAGCATATGAGCAGTTGACTCTTTTCTTTTCTTTTTTGTCTTGAATATAATTATAATTTTTGACTTGTGGGCTATTTAGGTTAATTCTTCTTTTATCTCTTCTCAAAGACTTGTCTATAACAATTAACAAGCTTTTGAATACGCTCTGATTTACTTTCCTATTAAGTCAAAATCAGACAAACAAGATTGGAAGCAAGAGAATGCTATTTATCTAAAAAATAAAATAATATAATAAAAACTATATAGAAAACTTACTAATTGATGTATAATAGAAGTCCTACAAAATATAAAGATAAAACTACTTTGTTTCAAGAATCCTAAAATATGATAATTTTATTTACAACATTAGAATCCTAAAATATGATAATTTTATTTACAACATTAGATAGCAGTACACAACACATATATCAAAGGATGTGGCGTACGTAGATGAAACTACTCCTCCGTTAATTAATTGCTTCTAATTCACATATTACGTATATAAGACACATGCAAAACATCTACACATATACATTATTTTTCTTTATACTTTCTCCCACACTATTTTTAGTTCTTTAATTATATATTATAATACTTTTTATTCCTCAATAATTGATAAATATTTATTTTGATTAAGTATATTTATCCTTTTAAAAAATATATACTTTTGACCCCCATTACCTATCAATTTCACGATTTTAATAATTATTGAAATTTTCACCATTTAAATATCCATATATTATGTTAGACATGTATTTTTTAATTTTATAATTAGCACCTTACAAATACCACTAAAATTGTTTTTGTCCCTAAAAATGATGTTTTTATTAAAAAAAAAAAAAAACTGGCCCCACATTCTACCAGCGAGTTGTTCTACGCCACGTATGATTGGAAAAATCTTGTTGAGACGAGAGCTCTGCAAATTGGCTAAAACTACACAAGAACTAAGCAAAAAAATGGAGTCTTTATTATACTTTTGTTTTCGAAATTCTAATCAACATATGAATTCCTTCACATAAACTTCTTTTTTTTTTTCTGTAAAAAGTATTGAACTTTACCATGACAGCACTTGCTCAAATTCTCATCAATTTATCACCCTTAAAAACACCACATGATGCTTTGTACAGAAAACCAAACTTTCTTGGGCTGAAATCACAGCGACCCAGTTGTTGTTTCACTAATATAAGTGCAAGAAAAGTGTCAATTTGTGGTAGTTGGTACAAATTTGGAGCTTTTAAGGAGAAAAACTCATTCTTGACAGATAAAAATGGGATTTTGATGGAGGAGGAGAGATGGGGTTGTGAGAAAAGAATGGTTTTTGTGAAATTTAAACAAGGGTTTGGATTGGATGGGATTGGTGATGGTGGGGGTGGTGGGGGTGGTGGGAAGGATAATAGTGAGACTGTGAGAGTGTTGAGTAATCTTGTTTTAGCCATTGGGCTTACTTATCTTACTATGACTGGTCAGCTAGGTTGGATCTTGGATGCTATTGTTTCTGTTTGGGTATTTTTCTCTAGACATCTCTCTCAAACATTACTTAGCTTGGCATATTAGCATTTAGATTCTATTTGTGTTCCATTTGGTTATTAGATATGATATATTTACTGAGTATGGTGATTAGGGTGGAAGGTTAGTTAGATGGTTGAGACTTGTCCCGCTTGTCTTCCATACTAAGTTGTAGTAGCATCACTCAATGTGTTCTTGTTATACCCATTCTAAACTATTTACTATTTCTTGCATTTGCATTATGGTATTACTTTATTGTAGGGACTGTTCCTTTTTAATATGTTTTGTCATGCGCTCTTTAGTATTTTATCTTGGCCTTTTCACTTTTGTTGTTTTTGTTCTAACTGCTTTTACTTGAATCGAGGGTACAGCCTCTCTATCTCCCACGTGGGGGTAAGGTCTACATACACACTACCTTACCCATGCCCCACTTGTGGGATGACACTGGCTGTGTTGGTGTTGTTGATGATGATGATGATATGAAATGAAATGAGCTCAAATGAAAAAGTGAGATTCATATAGCCAATCCTAACTTGTTTGGGATTAAGATGTAGTAGTAGTTGTTGTTTGTTTATTAGAGTCATTGTCTATATATAATTTTACATGGAATTGTTAGAAATTAGTTTTTTTGTGACTGTGGTATGCCATAGCTTGGGTGCACCTTTTTTCTTTTCCAGAATGACTTTCATCTCAGATATCACCTTTAAAGTAAATTGAGAGATGCTAGTTCAGAAACTTCTTTAATTCTCATTTGCTGGTTCTGATACTTAACATGTACTGTATAAGTTAACACAGTGGATGGAACATGTTTATCCTATGATGATGCTTACCCTTTTATATTTTAGGGTGTTTGTGTTCACTGCATTTTAGAATTTATTTGAAGTTATCGATGTTGGCAAAGTGCTTAAATCTGAAGGACTAATTAGTAATATATGTACAATTTTTTCATTATGCAGTCAATCTCTGTATTGCTGCTTTGCATGTATTAGCTATGATTATCTTTTCACGCCATACCTTAGATACTAACAGTTGTCTTTCATTTTCTGGTTCTTAGCTCCTTGCAGTTCTACTTCCAATTTTAGGTTTGGGAGCTTTTATTTGGTGGGCTGGAAGAGATATTGTTCAAAGCGCTGTAAGGGAACTAAACTTGCATCTCTTCACTTTGCCACGTATATCCTATTATTTCAAATGCCTGTTTTGAGAATTGCATATGTGCACTACTTCTGCCTGCGAAATATCACATTTAATATATCTCATCCATTATTTTGAAGTGTTGGATTGCAGTTATAAATATTGTTTACATTAGTGGAATACGGTATTCAAACTTCTCTAGTGTACGGATCCCAATGAGATCACTTTCTCCAATATTAACTTGACGTGCACTTCTTTTAGACTTTATAGATTTTGTCGTCTCAACATGTGTCATGTACTACATCGCATCAAGGACTTCTATTGCTATAGGCTTCAACGAAAATGCATCAATTTCATCCAAAAAATGCAACGTGTGTATAGCTCTATCGCTGCAAATCGATTTAGCACTTCTCAGTATCTCAATATGTGTCAAGTTCTGCATCGTCCAACTTGCTCTATTGTATTCATTATGCTTAACTGGCAAACATAATTTCTAGAATAACTACTATTTGTGACAAACAATGGGTTATCTCGTGCTCATATATTTTTACGATGTGTGTATGATGCTTTTACCAAGCTGTAAGGATTATTCTGTTGCAGGTGCACTCCTTAGGGTGCTACAGTGATGAGAAATATATATATTGTTTTAAAATTAAAGCAGATCAAATGAAAGTTCTCTGGGTCCATTTAAACAACTATCAAACTTCTTACGGCACATGTTTCTTTTCTGTGTTTGCTAATGGATTTCTTCTACTGTGCAGTGCCCAAACTGTGGGAATGAATTTCAAATTTTCAAGTATGATCAAATGGAACCTTGTTTAAGAGAAATATTTGAAGCCAGGGGGCTGGTTGTTTTTGTTAGTTACTTATAGCATTGATTTTCACCCAGTGCAGGTCTACTTTAAATGATGAGGTTCAGCTTTGCCCTTTCTGTACTCAGCCATTCTCAGGTTAAAATTGATTCTCTAAGTTGGCTTGTCTCCCTTATTTTGACAACTTCCTCATAACTGATCAATTGGTGGCACTCTTGTTTCATTTAGTTACACTATTGTTCTCATATTGGTTTTTAAGAGAGCTGATGGGAATTTGCACACAGAACGGATTTATCAAGAAATTCAACTACCAAATAGCTCGTTTCATATATGACCCTAAATAAAATTTATGTACCCTGTTTACCTCGCGATTCTCCACCTCATAATCTTATTCCTTTTGTCCCAATGCATATATGCAAGGTAAACCATCAGAAGTTCACAGCTCTTCATCTGGCTTGTTTGAATTGCACTTAGGCTTACTGTATCGATCTCCCAGTCCTCCATATAAGTAGAGCTTCGTCTATTTCTCTTCTTTTCCTTCAATTTTTTTTCTCTCCATCGTGGTCTTTTGAATCCTTGGACTATATACATGTTAGATATTTTTTAATGGTTGTTAAGCACTTGAATGCTACAATCAGATGTTGCTAGCGATAATTAATATCTTGAGAGTGTTGGATGTGTTTGACTTTTCTTTCTGTTATCTTGAACTTCCTTGATGTAAATTGGTCTTTTTTATCATTTCAAATCTTTGTTCAAACATTGATATGGGTTATATCATGAGTAACTGATGCAAGCTAAGCTTGTTATTTGAGATATTCCATGCATATCTGCAGTTGTTGGTAATAAGTTCGTGAGAGACCCAGTAACGTTCTCCAACCAGTCAACTACATTTGGTCAAGCATTCGGTGATTTCAGTACTCGGTCAAAGAAAGGTTCATCTTTCTTACTCTTCTTAAAACATTTACTGGTTATGGTTTTCAGGTGCATAATCCATTTACCTAAACTTGGTGCATAATAAGGGCTCTAACAGTCTTATCATTCATGAAGTTCTTTTTTTTTTTTTTTTTTTTTTTTTGGAATATCGTTCATCTGATGAAGTTAATACTAACTCTCCTGTAAATAAGCTCGACTTTTGCTCCTTCTGGAAAGTTATGGATTCCTTCAAGAAAGAAAACTTTCTTTTCTAACTTCTTTGGGATCGTTATGTGCTCTATTAGTGCGGGTATTGAAATATTTCCTTAAGATTAAAGCATTTAAAAGGCTTAAAATTCCAAGCAAACTTGGTTCATGTTTCTTCTCATCACGTGTTTCTGTGATGAACTTCAAAAAATAATCCTCATAAGAATTGATTTAACTGCTAGACTGCGGAATACTGCCAAAATTTGTGCAACTTTAGACCATTAGGGCTTTAAATCATGATCCTAGGACTGTCCCTTGATATATCTGGATTAGAGCTTACTTCACCTCATGTATTTACTTTACAGGTAAGAATTCCTCTATCGGAATTGTTGATATAGAAGCAGAAGTTAAGGATGCGGACTAGGCAATGGTCTCCAGTCATACAGTAGCATATGGTAAAACACTCAGATTATTTTTGCATTTTTGCCTATGCATGTGATGGACAAAACAGTTCAAATAAAACTGTACCTTTTAATAAACAGCATGTGTGTATGATGCGCCGTCCACCTTTGTCTCCCTTCAAATTTGTCTTTTTATTTGGAAAGAAAATCCATGCACAATCGTTTTGTTGTTAGTCTGTAATGACTCCATAGACTACCAGTGTAGAAACGATGTCGATAATAAAACTGTTTGGACACGGTGTATAATCTGTGTTTCTGTCTATCTTTGCTATCCTCACACGGGAGGGGGGGTGTTTCAGAATTGATCTATACTATAGTTGTTATCGTTGGCTTCTGGTACAACATAATTTGCTATATATGATTGATTTGAACGTAGACATTATACACCCTCCCAAGATAACAACATGGATGGTGATTTATTTTTTAGCAGTCCTTTGTTGGTCTTGTCCTATTATGTATGAGTCTGCTTCTTTTTCTTCTTTCATAGAAATCATCGTTAGGGATTATGGGGAAGCAGCAGCAGCAGCTGAACGGGAAGAAGACAAGAACATCCCATATCAGTATGAAGAGAAGCTTCTCGCAAGCACTGTGCTGTTATGAAATACCAAAGAACACCACGTTTAGCATAGGTTGTCATGCATGACTGTACAGTCGCGAACACATGATCAACATATTATAGAATATTGCTGATTATGTTAGGAAAAAGAGTGTGATACCATTATACTTGATTGCAGTTGCCCCATAATATACCATAGCATCGGATAGCTTATCATGTTTGTGAAAAATACTTTCTAGCTTCTCATCAGTTGAGGTGTTGATTGTATTATGATGTAGTAAACAGTAACATACCCCGTGTAATTTGTAGTTCTACAAGTTGGATGTGTTGATTGTATTATGATGTAGTAAACAATAACATACCCCGTGTAATTTGTAGTATTACAAGTGGGATCTTTGAAGGTTGAGATGTATGCACACCTTATCCTTGCTTACCAACTTTTTAGCTAAGCCAGATGATGCCGTTTTCACTATGACACCAGGAGCAATAAACTGAATCTAGTAGAGCTTTGGTATTACAGCTTTGGTATTACCAGTTCATTTTCTAAACAAAATTAGAGCTAAATGTTGTGTACAAACCATAACTCAAAGTGTTACATGTTTCTACCAACTTATTACATTCAGTTTCCTGGCATTGGTTTCCACCTTCAATAGATAGAATTGTATGAATAGGTAATCTTTTACCATCTCCCATAGTCTTAACATACACAGAAAGAGGCACCAAATGACCAAAAGCACAACGAGTGGAAACAGCTTGACAAAGCTAATGAGCTTGCTTCATCAAACTCATTAAGCTCCATCAAACCAAGGAATAGGCATTCAAATGGGTTAGAATGACGCGTAAATGGAATGAGAAGAAAACTGTGGTCTCTCTTTAACATACACATGATAATTATGCAAATGGGTAGGTAAAGTTGTTTCAAAAAGAAGAAACATCATATCCTTAGCAGGCAAAATGTTCCTAAATGAACCAACATTCTACAGAAAGCAAAAAAAGAAAATACATAGTTGATTGTCCAATATTTCATGTGCAATTCAGTCTCAATAAGATAAGTGAAGGAAATGGGGGAAAACCCATTTGACACTCTTCATGGCAAAAATTGAGGACCACATAGCCTTCCTAACTTCTTTATTCAAGGCAATTCGGCACGTCAAATATTAGTGGGATCCTTCACCAACTTTCTGTCATAAGATGAAGCAAATCAGATCAGATATTAGATATGGAAAACATTATATTTCAAGAACAGTTTGAGAATAGTAGTCTGTACAAGGTGAAATGTGTATACACTCTGTACACTTGACAAAATTGCTACGTTAAGTTAACTCACATATACCTTTTTTCTTCTTAAGGTAAGGTAAGATTTACGTAGCATATGTAGTAAAAAACCATATGGGTGATAATTTGATCTTCTGTCATTATATGTCATTTTTATTCAAATCTCAATCAGCTAGTAGCTGGCAAAAATAGATAAATATATTTCATAGGCATTTATAATATGGACATATAGGAGATAATGACATCGAAATATATGCTTTAACATTAACAGCAACAGCAAAAAAATTGAATGAAAGGAATATACCTCTTCCTTCTTCTCTTTCTTTCCCTTTGTGAAGAGCTTATAACCTCCATAGAAGGCCAACCCCCAACCAGTAAGAGAGACGATCACAAACTACAAGGACCAGAGATGTGGTTAACTGGAGAGTGGAGACTACAAATTCTAATTCCAAGTTACAACCAAAACAATATAATCAAATTACACTAACAACAGTAAACAGCGTGAATTTTTATAGCAATTTAACAAATTCACTAATGTCATATCCACAGATAACATTGCACCCAATTGAAAAAACTTCAAGTCATCGAGAACTTTTGAAGATACAATTCCAAACCTTGGTGATTCACAATCAAAACTAGAAGCTGAAGTTGCCAAAAGTATATATTTTGTCAATCTAATCTATACTAATACGTACTTTGATGAGCCTATCCAAAACAGGCCCGACCTTGGTATAGATATGAAAGGAACCTACAAAAATGAGTAAAACTTTCTAGTTATTGAACAGACATATGCAGGGGCCATAACTGCATATGATATGGAGTAAGTTCTGCAGTGGTCTAAAAGATAACTACAGAAGAGGCAACTATAGCAGAGGCAAACTTCATTGTGAAATAACTAGTAGAGAGAAAATCATTTCCCACAATCACAGGTGAACTGTGAATACTCTATATGCTCTTCTGGATCCCCAATTCAAAAGTGGCACTCCAATTCCCACTTAAACTTGTTATCAACCATGTATCGGTGAAAATTAGAAGTACTGGTAATAGTTCTCTATCTGACATCTAGCATTCAAATTTTCATAGCAAATTGCAAAAATTTCATAAGTCAAGCAAGCTGATAATGTCAAAGCCAACAACCAAGAAAAGTCATAATAATTTAAACATGTAGAAAAGACATCACAAAGGTCTGAAAGACTCACATGCTCTTCTTTCCATTTTGATGGACTCATCGGATCCTGCCAAAAGTTCACCTTTGGAGGACCATGATGGTCTGCATTGAAAAGAACGAATATTAGTTATCATCTCACTTCATGGTACAACTTCATCTGAAATCCAATTGTAAATGGCATTCATATGCTTGCACTGTTGTTGTTTTTTCCTGAAGCTGAGCGCTTGCACTGTTTTCTTAGTGGTAGAACACAAGTCAATCTTTTTTTCAACATAACCTTTTCCCCCACTTTCCAAGTCAATCTTTTTTTTTTGAGAAAAGGTAACTTCTTTCCAAGTCACTCTTGGAAGCAATATATAGAAAGATGGAGGTGGTCATAAGCCATTTAGGACGAAGAAAACAATACAAAATGTCTAATTTGCATATTGAACTAAGTAGAAAAGGTAAACTAGAAATTTTATAGGAAGTGCACAATTTTCTATCTTGCTAGATTGGCCAGAAGGTTTTTTGAGGTGTGTAACAAATGCAATGGAACCTTGGAAACTCCGATTACAATAGAACATGCATTCTCCTTTACCAATTTTACAAGCTCAGCCCAGTAGTATAAAAAACTTCAGCTTGCTCAGTTTGTTTAAATCCAAATCAGTAAAAACAAAAAAGACAACGGTATATAGGAGAAATAAATGAAAAAAACACAGCAAATAGAGCAAAACATTTGTAACTGTTGAATGTTGATCATGTACAACAGTACCAAGTAACTATTATTATGCTCAATGAGATTAGTACATGACTTTTGCAGGCGAGCTTACATAGTCATAACTCAGTGCAAACAAAGAATATGCATAAAAACTTTTCAAATTCCAAAACAACTAAAAAAAGAAAATAAGGAAGACAAGTGCATATATGAACTTCCAATGTCTGTGAATCACAACATTATAAGCAAACACCATGGATATCTACTATTACTTTCACACGCAGAAAGTAAAATTTGCGAACGGATTGAAGTTTCATAAATTTCAGGAAAATTAGTTTAATTTACCACCACCACCGGCAAGGCCGCGCCGCTGGATAAGTAAAGCGCCTTGCTTCGTTGAGCTAACTAATTTAGAAGCCGAGAATCGAGATAGGTTCGCTGCTTGCCTCGCCGCCGCCGTCCACGCCGCCATCGTATCGTTCTGCCGTGAGAGCCTGCCGGACTAAGTGTCGAGCTTCTAGAAATGAGTAGATGCAAGAAGAAGACAAGTACCAAAAAGACCCAAATGCCCTTTTCCGGTAGCTATTGAGCGTACTGGGCAGGGGCTGACCCGGCCCAAATCCTAATTGCCAAGTTAGCATCGTTAAATATTTAACGGAGATTAAAAGTGAATACGTTAAGTAAATTTAAAAACAAACTTCGAATAAATATTATTTTTAAAAAGAGATTTTTGTTAACGTAGCTCTTAGACAGCTAAACCACTAATCATAACACTATTTATACAGCTCAGATAATTAAATGATTATGTTAGACCTAACCTATGTTTTGGGTATATTTTTATATCATTTATCGACCTAAAACACCTTTATTCAAATAATTTTGCACTCAACTGTCATAAGTTAGCTTCTAAACCATCAAAAACAGTAAAGCTATTTAACTAAATCAATTAAGTTTGTTAAAGGATGACAATTTAGATGAATAACAATTTATGCTTATATTAGGTGTGACTATATTAACTTACAAAATCATGACATTGTTCTATCCGTATAAAATTAAATAGATTAATAACTTATTTATTTTTTTAATTTTTAATTAATTTTACATAAAATTAAATAATATCACATGAATTATCACCATATTTATGATGGACCTACTCGGAAAAAAATTTACTCATGTTGGACCTACTCCACTAATTCACACGGGAAACACAAAGGGAAATTCGCAAACAAATAAATAAGTCAAAATCAACTAGGCACTGCTGCGATTCCTCCTCCTTTATCATCCAGTTGCATTTTTCTTTGATAGATATTTACGCGTCGGAGAGGGGAGGAATCAGATCGGCGATTTTTATTTTCCGATATCTTCTCTCTCCGTCGGTTAATTTGCTTAAACCCTTGCTATCGTCATCATGAATGAGAAGGCTAATGTTACTAAAGAGCTTAATGCGAAGCATAGAAAGGTATTTTTTTGTTCCGATTCATGATTTCTCTTTTGAATTTCAGTTTATTGTGGTTGATCTAGTTAGATTTGATGATGTTTGGCTAGTGGTTGAGTTTGGTTGATACATCTTATATGGTTTTATCAGTTAATAGTTGAGATTTGGGGCTTATTGGATCCTTTTTACGCTTGTGTTCTTATTGAACTCCTATTGCTAGTTTTATTCTGATAAATTGAGCAGTAAATGATGATCTAGTTTAAGTAGGTGCTTGGAATTATGATTTGGATGTACATTTTTTCGTAATAGAAGAAGAAAAACAAATATTTACACAGTACACACACAATTGGATTAAAAAAAGATCTTTAAACTCATATGCTACCTGAATAAGAGATTTCAAAGAACTGTGATAGGTCCTTGAGACAGACACTGGTAGATTCAGTTATTGCAATCAAATATAGTCAGTTGTTAAATTACTGAAAGCAAGCACCTTGCTTTGTACCTCAACTTTCCGTTATTATTAATAAAGATAATAGGAGTATATTTTATCTTAAAGCAAGCACCTTGGTTAAGTTTGGTTGATGCATCTTATACGCTTTTATCAGTTAATATTTGAGATTTGGGGCTTATCTGGTCATTTTGCTCCGTTTCCTAAAATTGAACTTCTATTGCTAGTTTTATTCGTGATAATTTGAGCACTGAAATGATAATCTGGTTTATACAGGTACTTGAAATTATGATTTTGGATGTTCATTTTTGCCTAAATGAATAAGAAAAACAGACACTTACTCACACAACTGGATAAAAGAAAAAGATCTTCTAACTCATATGCTTACTGAATAAGATTTTTCAAAAATTCGTGATAGGTCTTGAGACGGACACAGGTTGATTTAGTTGGTGCAATTCCAAACATAGTCAGTTGTTAAATTACTTAAAGCAAGCACCTTGCTACGTACCTTAACTCTCCACTACTATTAGTAATCTATCTTTATCTTGATAATTTAAATCACTTCTTTGCATATGACACCAAGACAGTGTCAATATTACATAAGGGTTAGCACTGACTGTCCAAATCTATCTGTACAAAGAGGAATCTCTTCTTTGTAAAGAGATCTCCTTTGGCTTTTCATCTCTGTCTTTCACTCTTCAAAAGTTCTACTGTGCCTTCCTCGCCGGATAGTCAGGGAGTGTGTGTAGGTTCTGTCTTCCAAATCACCTTCTTATTAGTCTCAAAAATCCCTTAGTTTTATATGATACATCCAAGAGACGGGTTTTAAGGATATACATCATTTCTTATTGTTACTAATTATTTAAGGACTTAAGGTGAAATTTGTTCATAGTACCAAGGCACTATTGACATATTATTCCTTTCTTAGCTCATTAAATTGATTCCAACATGCATATAGCTGGAATCAAGAACCTAAAGTTAAAGCGTTTCATCATTCGTTAACTTTTTTCCGGCTGAAATTACTAGTTAGAAGTGACTCTATCATTAGAGTTAATGAGTTATCCAGAGCTCTCTGATGGAGAGGTGGAGGAGGAAAGATAATTTCTTTATAAGTTAGAGGATGTATGAAAGCAACTTAAGCAAGCTCTCAATGGAAGCTTCCTCTTCCTGAATTTAGAATTCTTAATTGCCAAAGCTGTATTAGAATTCTTGTAGGAAGAAAGGCAAAATTTTCTTCAAATCCAAGCAAAAAACACTATTAACCACAACAAGAAAACCACAAGGATGATTATCATTGTTGCAGTTTTTGGTTCTATTATGATTTCTTCATAGTTTACTTACTGGTGGTTTATGTGTGCATGCACATTCGAAGTAACTCATTGCTGTGCTTGTTGACAGATACTAGAAGGACTTCTTAAATTGCCCGAGAACAGGGAATGTGCAGATTGCAAAGCCAAGTACGTATTAGGATGTATTTGAAACGTGACAAAGTGAATCTCGGATGCGCTTGTTAATAGATCATTGAATTGAACAGAATTGGCTTTATGTATTTGGAATCCTTGTATTTACTGTATTTTTCTTTTGATCCAATGCAGGGGTCCTAGATGGGCAAGCGTGAACCTGGGAATATTTATATGCATGCAATGCTCTGGGATCCACAGAAGCCTAGGGGTGCACATATCAAAGGTGATATATCCCTTATCATAACCAAGATGTTCCACATATACTAAAAAATCTGAAATGGTGGTGGGCACTTGCAGTCAAAAGTTTTGTCACAATTGAGAAATTGCAATAGTAAAGGTTATGGTAAACTTTAGTGCTCCCTGTTGTTGCTGCTGTAGTAGTGCTGCTTCACATTCTTGACTGAGTTAAAATTCTGTGAACCACTAAGTACGACCGAAAACTCAAAACTCATTCCTTTTTCACCTGGGGCACCCCTGATGAATATATGTTTGATTTTTTATCATAAGGATGAGGAACATTTCATATCTATTAATTCATGACTCTACTACTGAAATTCAATGTATATCTACCTTCCTCTGTTATTGCATTGTCTTCTGATTGGAGGAATAGTTGTTATGTACTTCGGTTGGAAAATCACTCTTCATTTCCTCATCTCTGTGTTTTATGACTATGATACAGGAATAATTTCTAACATCTACCCAATCTCATCCATTTTTATTTTTTTTTTGAAAACATGTTATGCACATATGTTGACTGAATGGAGTCATTCAACTATTACCCACTATCGTTAAGATGAAGAAAGTCTGTGAAACTTTTTGCCGTTTCATCCCGGGGGATGGGGGAGATTTGCTGACAACTGGTAGCAATTTATTAGGAAAATCCATGGTCATTATAATTTGCACACTTTCTGTCAATGTGTGGTTGTTAAGTATCTCCTGACTTGGACATGTGACAAGATTTCTCTCATCTTCCTTCAACCTTGGCTAGCTTTTTTCCCTTCTATTTTTAAATGGTTGTATTTTACTGGCTCATTGTAGTTTGAATCTACTTTTGTATATCTATGGAATAGCCTCTCATTTTTAGTTGAACTCATGAGGTTCTTATTTCCATAGAAGATATGTCTTTTGTAGAACACTATACTTTTTGTATGTTCTCTTACTATTTGTTATGTCACTTGTATATGGGATATAATCCCACATCTTTTACATAGTCAAAAAAAAATATCTATATTTTAGAAGAATGACTCATTTTACTCTTGAGCGATTGTTAATTGTTCCATTTTTTGGTTTTGTTATCTGATTCTCTGAAATTGCAGGTCAGATCAGCTACACTAGACACATGGCTTCCTGAACAAGTTGCATTTATCCATTGTAAGGTTTCTGTTTCTGATACTTGTCACTGTTTCAATTTCGACCTGATAGATAATTATTTATTACCCTTCTTTTTCTCTTTGGGTTGATATAGCAATGGGAAATGAGAGGTCAAATAGTTATTGGGAAGCAGAGCTGCCTCCAAATTATGATAGAGTTGGTATTGAGAATTTCATCCGAGCAAAGTACGTGCTTACTAATTATTCTCTAACAATTAGTACCTTTATGCAGTCTTCTTTCACTCAATCTAGTATTTGGTGCTTATTTAAGACATTTCCTGTGTTTTGATAAGATATGAAGAGAAGAGGTGGGTCCCTAAGGATGGGATTCAAAAATCACCTTCCAGGGTTCAAGAAGAGAGGGCTTCGGTGCAATGGCAACAAAACAATGATAGAAGTGGTCGTGTACATGCAGCTAGCTCAGGATGTGCATCTGACGAGAGGAAAAATATTCAAGCCTCGAAAATGAAGCAAGATCTACCTGCTGCTAGAGTCAGTATACCAGTGCCTCCTAGAGGACCAGAGCATGTATGTTAAACTTATTCGTCAAACTGTTTTTATCCACGCTACTTTCCCTTCCAGGTGTAGTATTATTGTTTCAATGTTCTATTTTGAATGAAATCTTTTTCTTTTGCTGGTTATCTACCCGACTTGCCTATGTATGTGAGCTGATTGGGCCGTTAGCTCTTGAGTTATTGGTTCACTGCAAAAGTGTATTTGTGTTGAATATTGATTCTTGACTCAGATAAATGAATTAAGCAGCTCTTGTTCATACTGTTTAGCTATTACATACTTGGAATCTTAGTTTTTATGTACGTGGTGTATTCATGGCCCCTGTTGGTCCTTCTGTAGTTCTGTATAACTGCTGTTTCTTCTGAGTTAGTTTGGATACTTTCTGGATTAGAATAGACTCTTATAGGTTTGACTACTTGCAGGTAACTTCAGGTCAGGTTGCTAACCAGACAAGTCAGAAAGCAGAGCCAGTTGCAGTCACTGAACCAGCTAAGCAGGTTCCGGAAGCTGTCAATCCTCCTAAAGTTCATTATGCTACTGATCTATTTGACATGCTTTCTATGGAGTGTCCAACTGACAATGGCTCAGAAGCAGCTTCTACCGATGATAACTCCTGGGCAGGCTTCCAGTGTATGTCAAGTCACCTTTTTGTTTGAAACATGATTCTTTCTCTTCCAGTTTGTAACATTTAGAGGGTGTACTTGTCTTTTTCACTAGCATGGTCCATATTTGTCCAAGTGTTTTACTTCTTTTTCTGAGAGAGGACAAGTAGTTTGAGAATCAACAATAACAACTACACCACAGTTTCAAAAAAAGTTGGGAATGTATATGAATACTCAGCTGAACTCTTGTCATCATCATACCAAATATATGTAACTCTGAAAAAAGTTAAATATATGAAATAATAATAATATTAGAAGTTCATATATTATGGCATATAAAGCTATGATAAGGTCAAATACTCTAGTTAAGAATCAACAACTTGTAATTTTTCTTGGCATTTAAATCAAGTTATCATATTACCTATTGTTGCTCATTATCTCTTATAAAGTAAGTTGTGCCTTTGCAGCTGCTCAAGAAGCAACAAAAGCAGAAAATACTGGGGTTACAAACTCTGTTGATCAGAAGAAGTCTCAATCTGCTGCTGCTTCTGGAATTGAAGATTTATTCAAGGATTTACCATCAATTGTGCCTTCTGCCTCATCACAGAAGCCACAGAAAGATGCTAAAAACGATATAATGAGCCTTTTCGACAAGGTAGAACACAACAAGAATTTGGATTTTTGGTCATGTCTATCTTTCCTCCTTTATCTAATAATTGATGTTGTCGTTTACAGTCCAATATTGTGTCACCTTTTGCTATGCATCAACAACAACTTGCTATGCTGGCGCAACAACAGTCTTTACTGATGGCTGCGGCTGCTGCAGGTGGTGCTGTAAGACTTCCTGTAAATGCACAACAAAGCACTAACGGCACCAATATGGTAAATCAGAACTGGCCAAATTTAGGCTATCAGTTCCCTGGAGTGATAATGCCAGCAGCTGGCAAGACTGAGCTGGAGAAATATATGCAGGTAGAACACGAGTATTATCTATGAAAGATAAAGAGAAAAAACACATGAATATCTGATTTAGCATTGAAGTTTTCTTTAAGTTTCTTTACTCAAAGCTGTTTATTTTTCTTCTAAACTAGGTAGGTAATATGGGACCAACACATGTAGTTGGAAACTCTGTGCCACTTCCAGCATCCAGGTATTAACCTCTGATCCATTGTTGGTTAATGTAGAACTTCAACTGTTCTTTGAGGGCCTAATGTTTGGTCTATAAATTCAACAACTTAATCCAATGCATCTATCCTGCCAATTATTTGTCATTAAGATCTCTTAAATTATGACCCCTTAATGCACAATGTAGTGTATCCGTTAACTGCTTCTTCCATTTGATTTGAAGTATCTCTCCTCTTACTTGTCTTGTTAATAATGGTTGCGGACAGACCCCATTGAACGGTATTTTTTTAATCCATAGCTACATCTTCGGAGGTGTATGATCGATTTGCATTGACAAGCTCAGTTGCCAGTCATCATTTACCGTGTGACTTAGTTTAATACTGATGTAGGTTATTGAATCAGTTGAACAAATTTTGATAGTTGTGCTATCTATTGTATCGAGGAGGAACAAATTTTTGGGTGCTAGTTAATTTTTCATCTTTTGATGCTTATAGTTGATCTTCTGTTCTGCAGCTTCTACTCAATGGGACAGAACACTTCCAGCAACGGTATTGTGCCGCCAGGACCAAGCAAGCAAGCAGCTACCCCGATTTCATCAAGCTCCACACAGTCAACAAAAGAATTCGACTTTTCATCTTTGACACAGGGTATGTTCACAAAACGCTGAAAATCCAACGAGGAAGCATACTAGTTATTAGTATACAAATTGTTTTTTTCCCACAGGAAATTAGCTTTTGTTGTTCTACTCCTGTTTTGGAGATTGTAAACTAAAAATGTAGAGGACCAAATATTGAGTTTTCTTTCAGGTGATGGCTTGATTTGTATTTTTGTATCTGGAAAAATAAGCTCTCAAGATTGGATGGTATTCGATTCTTTTCCATCCTTTTGCTGCTTGTATTCATGTTTCTAATTCTAATATTCTGAGTGATCTTCTCTTTAATCTTCTTTAGCAGTTGCAATTATATGTTTAGTTCCATCTTTGTGGTTGATTAAAATATGCTACTTTATTCTATTTTTATCTGGAAATAAGATGATTAAAGAATCGTCCCATAGAGAATAGCACTGTCAAATTGTTTTAAATTCAATAGCAAATAATTGAAGTCTTTACTCAAAAAACTAATCCACTCAAATCTGCCCGAGGAAATGATAAGTAGACCAAAACACGCGTCAATAATCCATTTGATGGACGGTAACAAGATATATGACTCTGTTTTCACACGCAAAAAGCTTAATATGTCAACATCCCTATTAGATTTAGAAACTCAAATTATAGTTTGTTTTGATTAAACACCTGAATACATAATGAAGTGTCTATCTAAAAAAATTTGGTTCAAATTTTTGAAATTATTTTTGTGCATGTTCTCAAGTGTTCATTACGTAGATAATTTAACCACAAAAATGACATTCTTCTTTATTATACACAACATCCTTGATTGGAATATCAAACAAGCATGAGGGTCTACGCCATATTAAGGCTAATTCATATAATTAAAAACATGACATAGTTTAAGTGGTTATTTTATCTATGTAAGGAGCATTTGAGAAAACACACATTTCTTTTAAAAGAAGATTGAATTGAACTGTCTAACAGAACACTATATTATGTGTTTATGTTTTCAATTAAAACAAGTCATAGTTCTAGTGTTTAAATAAAATTTATCGACAAAATTGAAAAGTTAATTATATATTAAGCCTACACAAAAGTAGTATGGGGCATTCGTAAATTTACTTTCTGATAAGATAAAAGTGATGAAATTTTTCATGAATTAGAATTTACGTGCCACTTTTTTCCTTGATGATCATCACCATCGAGAAATTCTCAACCCCACAAAGTGAATCATAGTACACACTACACAAATAGTACTGTTTTTTCTCTGATAAATCTACTTATCTACTATCTGTGAAGGAGTTTTAAAGTTTTAAATTTGTGTACATAATTCCAAGTAAAAAACCTTACGTATTTTAAGTTTGAAATTAAAGCAAATATAATTTGGTCGTTGTGAGACTCTTAGCCACGAAATATAGTTGAAAAATTGGAGTGCTCAAGAGCTAGTAGCTGCCACTACTTAGTTTGGTGGATGAAATTAATTGAAGATTAGTTCTCGTATACAAACACAACTCAAATATGTAATGTATTTGAAAAAAAACTTCCACTCTCGTCCCTCTAGGTGCAAGAAAGTCATTAAAAACGAGAAAGTCAATTAAAATACAACTTTATAATTGACTTTTATAGTTAGTAAGGGAACTTGATTGGTACTAGGGATAAGTCGAGGGAGATTTGATTGGAATCAAACTCTAAAAGAAATTTTAGAATAAACGATTTTGTATACATATCTAACATAATAATTTCATAAATTGAAATAGTTCATAATCTTTACCATCGTGACACTCTCTTTCATAAAAGCAAAGCTATTTAAATATATATGGCCTATATATTTTGATACATATATATAGTTGGATTATGTGTGAAGGTGACATTAATAAAAGACAAGATCAACATTAATTTACATTAGAGTTCGAACTACTACGTAGTGATACTTTAATCTCTCATATTGACATTTTAATAAAACATTAACGTGTACATGGGATATATTATTGTGAATTCATTTATGTTAAAATAGATAAAAGATATATAGATCGATTCGAAGGTTGACTATTTATTAAAAAAGAATTAAAACAGTGTCACAAATGTGTTGACTAGTAATAATAATATATAAGAGTAATATACGTCAATGTGTATATGTGGTTTGAGCATGTGAGAGCATCAAGCCATTCATGTGCTAGTAATTCAACGTACTAACCGACTCTTTCTTTTATTTGTTTATCGTTTAATAACTGTATCAAACTATCAATAATAAAGTTAAAATTTTCACTAAAATATAAATAATAAATATATGAAAATATATACTAAAGAAGATTTAAAATTCCTCGATTTTATGTGATTCCGCCTCTAAGAAGGTTTAGTCGAATCACCAAAAATATAATTATAAATAAATTTTCTCAAGAAAATGTGAGATTGGATTTTACGTGTTAACATGTATAGATATTGTATAAAAATTCTTTATACTGAATTTTATTTTTTTTATGTATAATATTAACTGAAAAAAAAATTAAAAAAAATAGGAGATGGTCCAGAATGGTCGGTTAAGGGAGCGGCACACCGACTGATTTGGTCACATGCCCACTGCCCACTCTCTTGCTAACACTTTACGGAGCTAACGTTTGCTTCATTGTCTTTTTATATATATATATATATATATATATATATATATATATATATATATATATATATATATATATATATATATATTTATTTATTTATTTTTTTTTTACGAGCAAAAAATATATTATATTTTAACTAATTATCTTTGCCTACTCTTTGCGATTTTGTATCGGGACATCTATATTTCTCCTTATTATATTTCAAATTATATCAATGTTACTCATCGAATTTGTATACCGCAAGGCTATCCACTTTGCTATTATATTTTTGTTATTTTTGTGTTTCTTAATATGTTTACACGTTGAAACATATTTGTTTTAGCTATTCGATTGATTATTTTTTGTTCTTTACTTTATATTCAATATTCATTTTAAAACATCGATTAATCTGAATTCACGAAGAATTAAGTGTATTTAAACTAAAATATTCTTTGGACAAATAAAATTTCTTTGAGAGCTCATCTTGAAACATATGATTAAGATACTATTATTATTTGATTAGAATATGAAAAATACATTTTTGTAAAGTCAAATCCCTAAAGTTAATTGTCCAACTAAACCATGTACTTATCAATGAAACTACTTCAATTCTCAAGAGTTCACACTAGTTTTTTTCTTTAATTCATTTTTAAATCTTCAAATGCGTTAAATGCCAAATGAAATCACCTTACATTCCGGCCGATCGGATCGACTGGTTGAGAGAATAATTTCTCAGATAAATTACCATAGTTTTCTTAACTAATTAAACTAAACATTTTTGTTAATCGCTTTAAATAAAAAGACATGTATTCTTATCTAATAATACAATCAATACTTCCAAAGAAATAAACTTTTCTATTTAATAAATATAGTTTTAAACGTTACAAATTTTTATAACTTTAAAATTTTGTATAGAGTAAAACTATATTAAATGAAATGAGTATTAAGATTAGCTTAAAAATGAATTGTTTTGTGTAAAGCCAAAAGGACCTTTCCAGAGTTCTCACGGTTTAATAATGAAAAAGGGAAGAAAAAAAAAGCTTTGTATTTATAAGTAACGGCTCGTTTATCTAATTATTTATATAAATAAAGTTGGTATAAGTGTGACTCTTCATTCTCATTTTACTCTTCTCCTAAACCCCCAAATTTATAAAGCAAAACGCTGATAATAACGGTCGGAGCTTGTCGCCGGCGATAGAAAAAATGGCGATTTTGTTTCAAAGTTCAAGTAGCTCCATGTTATCTATCAAAATTTTTCTGATTTCGACTACTGTTTTATCTGCTGCTATTATGTTAAAGATGTCTGCTCCTGTTGTTACTGAATTCGCCGTCAGTGAAGTTCCGTCTATCTGGAACGGTGTCGTTTCGTGGCTTAAACCTCCGTATTTATACCTTGTTATTAACTGCATTATCATTACGATTGTAGCCTCTTCTAAGTTGCAGAACAAGCTCGATGAGAACTCATCTCCGGTGCCGGCGGTTGTTTCGCCGGAGAATTTGTCCCAGTTTCACCCGGTTAAGGATGTAAGGCCGGCTACAGACTACTATTCTCCGGTCCTTCATGACTTAAACGGCTCTGTGCTGAAGAATCAAGCCGTGGAGGCGGAGGCTAGACCTATAGTTTACGAGTATCCTACTGCTGGTGTTTATGATGCAAAGGTCGAGAAAGTTCCGGTAGTTAATCCGTACACAACGGAGAAAGATACATCGTTCAACACCTATCCGGAGCCTAACGATGTTGTTACTGAAAAGGACGATTTCGTAATCTCGAAATCCTCTTGGGCGCCGGTGATGAGACAGGACTCTATTGATTATTCCATTTCAGGCAACTCGGCTGAGAAACCTCCTGCTTCTGCCAGATTCGCTCACCGGAGAAATGTCAAAACCACTCCTGAAGGTAAACTATATTCCTCACTTTTTTTTCCATTGTATTTTCCTTATGTGTGTATCGATTCAGTCAGAGTAACTACTAGGCTCGCCGGAAAATTTAATAATTTTGAATAAGTTCTCCATTTGTTTTGCATCTCCGGCGAAATTAGCCGGTAACGGTAACTTGCGGTTCAAATTCTCTTGGGATTGTTACCGTTGGGAGTAGGGCCGGCTAGTGGATAATTAGGTGCTTGTCAGACCGTAGAACCTAGTGGTCCTATTCCTAAGCAATTAAATTTAAATTCAAATTTAAATACAATCATTAAGACCCTAATTAATGGATGCTTTTCCCTAAATGATGCATAAAGCAGCTTATTAACACAATTAATCACAGATTTGTTCACCTTAACGCCAAAAATAATCCCATTGAGAAACGGTGGAAAACTAAGGTAAACGACAAATACATGATTTTTTAAAATTGCGCAACTGAATACTGACACCTCCTCACATTTCCACAACGATAATCTCAGCAATAGTCGTGTATATCCATTTCTTTTGACTAATCCAAAATACATGACATGTATTTTTATTTTTTTTATTATTATCCTATCATCGTGATAATTTTAATCATGATAAATTAGTATGGTTCGATTGATGGATTAAATTTGTTTTAATACAGGTGGAAAGGGAGCATTGAGAGTATCAAAGCCTAAACGGCAAGACACGCTGGAGAGTACGTGGAAGACGATAACAGAGGGGCGTGCAATGCCGCTAACGAGGCACCTGAGGAAATCGGACACGTGGGAGACACACGGTAGTCGGAACCCGGTTACACCACCACAGCAGAAGATGAAGAAATCTGAGACGTTCAATGACCGAACTACCCCTGACTCCTCGCCGTTGCTGACTCCGTCCCCGGGTGGTTCAGGGAAACTTAAGAAAGAGCCATCGCTAAGTCAAGACGAGCTGAACAGGCGAGTTGAAGCGTTTATTAAGAAGTTTAATGAAGATATGAGGTTGCAAAGGCAGCAGTCGATGCAACAGTATACTCAGATGATCAATCGAGGCTCACATTAGGAGTTTTTTTCCATATAAACAGAGAAGCTCTCTATTTTCATGTTTTATGGCTTATAGTGAAATGCATTTTGTTATTTATTCATATTTCTTTTATCGAGAAATTCCCCCCACAAAAAAAAAAAACTAAAGGAAGCTGTGATCCAGTTAGAACATAGACTATATTAATGGAAAGCTTTAGTTGTAATGGAAGCTGTGATCCAGTTAGAACATAGACTATATTAATGGAAAGCTTTAGTTGTAATGTTTTATTTTTCTTTCATGTGGATATTATATGGCCTTTACATGTGATCGAACAGTGTTGTGTTCTCCATACAGAAATTGAAATATTTTTATTGATTTTTGAACAATTTTCAGTATAGCTACTAAAACAGTGTAGGACCATCTTTTGGGATATGTCGAGATGATAAGAATGAAGGATGCAAGAAACAACAGCTTGTTAGTTGAGGCTATTAATCCTTAATCACAACAAGTGATGGGTTCAAATTCCGTAATGAGACTTTGCTGCATGACCAATGTGAGGCAGGGAATAATAGTTCGTCCACGGGTCAATTTATAATCCTTGTGATCGTTTCTTTTTTTCTCATTATTTTCTATATGCTTCATTTGAGTCGATAGTCTATCAAAAGTAGTTTCTCTACCTTCACAATAAGATTGCGTACATACCACCCACCCCCAAACACCGCTAGTGAGATCACACTTGATATAATATGGATGTTTTTACTGAAGATTTTTATATATGAAAACTCTGAGAATAGCATACAAACGTCTTGGTAGGGTCGTCGTACTAATATGTTAAGACTTCATTTAGCCAAATAGTAGAGTGAATGCCCTTATTTAGTCAAGCTTGACAAAATTGGACAGCCCAAGTATGGATGTCAATTATGATACCAATATTTTTATCTATTATGATGAAATCATGAATGTGAATGAACTGCTGGTCCAAGAAGTTTGTTTGTAGATCCCCCCATTCTTCATTAAACCATTGCATTCAAACTAAATCTCCCTGTGTCTCAATCTCCAACAGGCTCTGCCAAAGCCATACTTGTGATACAACTATGAAGCTGGATACCCATCTCTTTATTAATTGCTTCCTCCTAACATATTATTTTCAACATACTTACTTTTATACTTTTTGGGGGCTGGTAAAATTTAACTTCTCTCATCCAAATTAAGTATCAAGAATATAGCAGATGACTAACACAACAAATTACAGTTCATTAAAAGGTTGTATTGGTTATACGGTTTAATCTATTTACACAAGTGGTGTCATGGACGTTACATTTTCATACATACATAATTCAAGTTTTTCTTATTTCTATTGAAAGATGTTATCCAGTATGGTATCAATAAATATGATCTAGTTTTTACAACCTGTTGTAGGAGTGGAAGTCGTGTGAACAAATCGTACCTTTGCTTCCTCACTAGTTTAGAACTTTGATCTATGTAACTCCATGGTGCTTTGCCTGAGCATTCGCAACTCAAACACTAATTCAAAGAAGGTAAGCTCATTCCCATTTCAGTTGTTGCTATGTGAATAGATGATTAGTCTACATAGCCATCGTCACCGGGAAAAGCTTGTCGAGAAAGGTGTAGACACCCCCTCCTAGTAGTAGCGCACCACTGCAAAATAAATGATTGAGAAGACAAATATCTGGCTGAGTACTTAAAGAACGTGGTTACGATGGTAATAGAGATGAAGTGATTGCTGCAGAAGAGATTTAAGCTCTCTCTTACTAATAATGGTGCCATTAGTTTTCATAGACAATTACCTGATTGGATTGATCCATGCTGAGAACTTGCGGAATGAAAGTATACTCTGCAAATTACACGTGCAGTTGTTCAGTGCTTAAATGGTGAAAGATTATAATGAACATCTGCAAGCAACAACTCTATGCAAAAGTAGTAAACTTAAGCTATAGTAAACCCCAACTATCAAAGCATATATCTTTTTTCTTTTACACAGACAGCGGTCACTGTAGGGAACATGACAGAAGACAAGGAAGCAGGATGAATGGCGTTGAATTGTACAAAGAATTCTTAAAACAATGTCTTTCCATTTAAAATGTAAAGCTCCATAAAATGGGTGCTGCGACAAGAGGTCCATGGACCATCTAAAAGCTGCTGATCATAATTACATAATAACAATCATTTGGAACATATGAGATACCTGCAATGCTCCAGCAAAAGAAGCAGCAAGAAGTAAGGGAGTAACATAGCCAGTTGTGTATGTCAATAGCAAGCTGCCTCCAATAACTGGATCCTGTTTTAGAAGATTATTAAGAAGCTATTCATATTCAAAGTAGTTATAAATAACATGTAAGGATACTGCAGAATTCTTATGGTCAAAGGCCCAAAGCCAGGTGCTGAACCATTTGATTCAAGACATACATTATAAAATACTTCTGTTTCAAAGAAATCCTGATGACATAATAATTCCCTACAAGATTAAGCAAATCAACAGATGGTGGTTATATGCTGGTGCTTTTTGTAGGCTAACTTTTTTCTTGGAAGACCACCTTTCCAAAGAACTGAATGAGAATCATGGAACCGAAAAGTCAAAATTTGCAGTACCCGAGAAGTAGCAACATAGCCGAGCAAGGTCGCGAGAACTGGTGTACTGCATGGTGATGCAGCTAATGCAAATGTAAGACCAGCCAAATAAGCTTGAACACCTAGACAATCAAATGTATAAAATGTCAAATCATAATATCTGGCTTATTGAGACCATTCCCATACCCAAACAATCAGAGATTACGTCCTAACAAGAGTGTAGGGCAATAGTAATAGACACTTACTGGAAGGAAAGCTAGCAGCGGCTGAGCGAGGATCAAAGTTGTCGAAAAATGAGGGAAGTTGTAACTCTATTACCTGCAGCATTGTCATAGAACGAAGACACAAGTACATGTGCATTTAACATGGAACCAAAAAAGGCAAAAGGAAAGAGAAAATAGTATTTGTGTACCATTTAATATTTGGAAGTGCTTTCACAAATGTCGATAAAACAATATCATTCAGTTATCTCTATTAGTTAAACGTTGAAACACAAGACATTGCTAATCTAAAGTGCTCCCCCACTTCTGGTGATTTTCTTGACCCTTTGATATGGAGGGAAGAGTATCTGAGTATGGAATATGTTGATTGCCACTACAAACTTTAATGGAATGTACATGTATGTATGGCACATAGATTAGATAGACAGTCTCAAGACTAGGCCTACTTCCAAACCAATCATTAATATGACTTGTACTTATGTTCAATGTATTGATACTAAGAAACCTCGAAAAGATAAAAGCATAACTTTTGCTAAATCCAGACATACAATTTGTACTTAGATCTGATGGTTTTATCCAGAATTTTCACTATTCAGGTACCAAAAGAAGCAGTATCATTCAATCGAAATGCCTAGACAGATCTCTCTTCTTTTATTTCACAGGTTCTCATTATGGTAAAGATGATGTGGGGCATCTGGTACTGCACAGAACATCACTCTTTATGCAAGCAAGAGATTAACATATCAAAACGACAAGCGCTGTAATTCCTTAATAGAACAAAATATCTGAACATCAGACAAAAGGAAATGTAACCACGGGCTGAATAAAGAATAAAGACAATAGTACTCCCAACAAAGTCCCAAAAAAAACTTAGAAGTAAAAGGGGATTACTACACTATTGAAGTTCAACATATGTAGTTACCTCTAACAGGTTTAGCCCCATAACAACAGCTAAAAAGGAAGCAGCCACGGGCAATCCTTGTCCTATTTGCCCATATGCCTTTCCAGCAAATGCAGCTGCAATACCCAATAATGCTAGCGTGGTTGCCAATCCCAGTGCAAATGCAATTGAATCTCCAACAACCTGTCCACAAGGATTGCCTAAGTGAAAAGGGAGAAAATTGAACTAGCACTACACTGTGGTAGGTTTTCAATTGGCAAATGCAGAATTCTGAAAACCTTTGTGCATAGAAACAATACTTTTTTCTACTTTCTAGTACTCCTTTCATATTCTATACAACACCTTTTGGTTGAATACGGAGTAGAAGATATTAGTATGACTTTTATATAAACAGTAGTAGAAATATTGAAGACAAACTAATTTGATGGAGCAAAAATCAACTTTGATTATTATTTTTATCAGTAAATTGTCTTTATTGATGCACGCCAGCAAAAGCAGATGTTGGGAGAGTCAATCATGGCATCAGTTAAATAAACATTTGTTGCGATAGAAGTTTATCATAAAGAAAATCATACACATACTCTTCATCAAGAAATGAAAAAATATCATCTACCGCTTATAGGATTCACAAGTAAACCTTTTTATGAGATTAAAAAAGATTGAGGTAAAAGGATTCACATGTAAACCTGTCAAAATTTTCTGTATGATCTATAATCTAAGTTCCTTCATTGAACAATGCACATCAGAAGTGCAAGGATCAAGAACAAACAATGTAAACTTAAATTTAAGAGTAAGGTTTTTACCGCTACTCGGCTTTTCCCAGAACCAAATGCCCCTAAGATCATTTAAAAAGAACGTAAAATAGTCAGATAGAGAGAATGTATGCTGCATATCTAGAGAGCAAAGATTCAACTTCAAAGTGCCTACCAATATAACCAAGGGTCAGAGGCAATACGCTGAGTGTACAAGGTGACAGACTAGTTACAAGCCCGGCACCAAAAATAGTGGCCAAACTGCAAGGAGGGAAGTCTAAGACTCAGAAGCACCAAAATTTTATGAATACATTCTATGAGTACCAGATGAAAGTTTCATGATTAAGATTTAAACCTAGTAAAACTAAGAGCAGTCAACTGGCCCTGAACAGCTTCATTAGCTTGTTGACCTGCAGAATACAGAAGGCCACCAAAAAGATCTCCAATGCTTCCATCAGCTAATGTATAGACAGCGCTAGAGAAATCCTGAAGACAATGAAAACAAGTATCGTCCCCTTAACATATAATCAGTTGAAGCTTTACCACTGCTTTATGTGAAATACATTCCACTAGCAAATGAATACTTAGCACAAATTGCAAAGAATCACAAAAAGCGGTCTCAACATAATGCAATCAAACATCTGAAAATACAAATCAATTGGGCCCACAGTGCAGATTATAAGTGTCTTCATCAACATGTTGCTAGCCGGAATAAGACATTTAGCTTGATAGCAGGTCAAGCTGCCATCCAAGTGTACAGAGTTTCATCAGCTCCGCTCAAACTTTTGAGGTTTGAACAAGGGTCTCACGTCTTTCTAACCAAGATTCAAACTAATGTGTCATCTATAACACTGGTAAATAGAAGACAAGAATTTCCACATACAAACATCCCCACAAAGATGTTAAGCACAAATCTCCCACTAAGCCAGCAATAGACATACAAACTGATGCAGAAAGTATTACAAGAGATTCAGCTTAGCAAGAGAACATCTAGGAGAAAGTTCACTATGAACTGTTTTACTTTAAACTGTTGTTGTCTCATAAAGAAAGTAAACAGAACAGAGTAGTAAGAAAGGAACCATTTCCTTAAATCAGAAGAAACAGGTCATACAAAAATATATATGCACATGATTAGTAAATGGAACATAGATTGGAGATTCGTAAGAGCAGAAGAAAGAAAAAGAAGCATAGATTAAACCGATGCTGCATATGTCATCTTATGTTACCACGTGTCATGATGGTTTTACAAAAGCATATGCAAAACATAAAAAAAAAAAAAAAACATAGTAAAAAACTTAAGGTTGACGAAGGAATTCTCACCATCATGTTATCCATAGTCAAAGCATTTGTGGTATGTGTTGCAACCAAATTTGCGGCTAAATGTGAAGACAGATAATTAGTGTTATCTTATTGTAAAGCATGAATTAATTATGAAAACAGGCAAAAGCATTTACTAAGCAGAAAAGAAAACATTCTAATCAAAGCCAAAACAAAATGCAAGCTTCAGATACTGAATGATTTTGACAGATGTCACAACTCAAGTCTACAATCACTTTCTGAAAAAGAAAATTCATGAAACAGCTCATATAATATATAATCAACTAAAAAACAGAAACAGTGACTCCTGCTGCAAGTTCGCCTCAGCAAGTTACAATAAAATAGCATCAGTAGTTCTGAGTGTGATCGGGGCACTCATATGAGTCTAGTCTCCTTTGGTAATTCAAGATAGCCAATGTAAGTGAGGGGATTTGATTTAGATGAAGACAATCATGCAAAGCAAACTACATTACATGAGTAATTTTATGCCTCGATAATAGACTTGGTCAATCAGTTATTTCCCCATAGCCATTTGGACAATTTTGGGACTGAAGTACTCATGATTCCACTGCAAAAGGATTTACCCTTAGCGAAAGGAGATGTGCTGCGTGGGCATTTAGCAATATGGAAATATTTGCTCAGTTAGCACTCGGTTGATAGTCTCGAGGGAAGGAACTGCAAGGCTTCAAGAGCAGCGTAAATCTAGAATTTGAAGTTTATGAATCCTAAACGTGCAACCAAACTCATAGCTCGTTTTAGTTAAGGGTTCACAATTAAATATTTATACATATTTAAAGGATTCATCCAGACTCATAACTAATATCTGCTCCGCCCCTAAAGTCAAGACATTATCTTAGCTTCTGCTTTCTACATTTTAGGTGCATATATAGCAGTCCTCTCGCAAAAATGATTGGTTGGTCTTTCTAGTAAGCCATAATTTAGTGTAGGATTTCCTATTTGTGTATATAACTTCAATATTCCATTGCTCTTTGTAGTAGTCAAGTTCAAGGTATGGACAAGTTACCACTACTAAGGCAAAGCAAAAAAAAAGACATAAACTACATGTATATGTTTATCCCTGGAAATTTAACTAGAATGCTCAGCCAATATAGCTCTCCCAATTTTTTCATGATTAGCAAGATCGTCTAAGGAGAATACCTATGACAGCAGTTGAGAGCATTGTGAATTTAACTGGGGCACTAGTGCAAGCCATTGACAAAGAAAAAACATCTTCATGGAGATCCTTCGATTTTTCTTTGCTGGATGAAACACTTCTGCAAAGCAACTTCCTTTGCTCCACACTACTATGCGCACCTAGAAGAACGAATAGCGTAACGTAGGTAGATAGTACACAGTATTAGACATGATCAAATGAGTAAATCGCTTGGTTTATTATGATTCAAAATAGAAAAGGCAGACATTATAGCATCGAATTGGAGCAAACTACATGTATCAGAAGTCAAAACTTCTGTTAAGAATTCACCTGAATTTGTATACAAATAACTGAAATCTCCGAGCTATTGATCTCGACAGCAATCAAATTAAATAAATTTCCAAAAAATGAAGAAAAACTTAATTCACCTGAATTTGTATCCAAATAACTGAGAGCTATTGACCTCAACAGTAATCAAATTAACTAAATTTCTAAGAAAATGAAGAAGAAAAACTTAGAAAGACAAATTGCTCGAGAGGCTCGAAAAGAGGATTTACTTGCCCTGAATTCTTCGTGGAAGATGCTTGAAGCTTGAGATAGTGATAGGACGAAGATGCTCGTAGCACCTCAAACTGCTAACAGCCAACTTCATTTGAGCTGAACTAGTAATTGTGCCAATAGGCGAGTGCTGGAGCGCCATAAAAGAGAGAAGAAGAAGAAGAAACAGTGAGCTTGGTTTGCCGATTGAACTTTTGATATTCTTTTCACTCACCCAATTTTATTATTTTTTTTACTAAAATTTATTTATATTTTTTAATTAAAAAATTTAAAAATTAAATACACATCCATTTAAACTATTTAATGACTCAATCCATTTAACTCAATCTGCTAAAAATATGATATTGAACTTTTTATTTTATCATTAGTTCTCCAAATCATTCTCTGTATTTCCTTCTTTCTCCTAACGTTCTTCTTCTGCCTTTTTTTTAATTTCTCAATTTCAAAATCTGTATTAAAGTAGAAATTGTTCAATCTTTAATTAATATTATTTTTCATTAATTGTAATCATATGACAGATTAATTATCTAAGCATTAAATGAAACAGTTTTTACTCGATCCCACGAAGTACAAAAATGATACGAATATGCACAAAAATACATTGTTTAAACGAATATGTATTTGGTTTTAAATTTTTGATTAAAAATAAAAATTTCATGTCAACAAATTTTACTAAAAAATAAAATAAAATATGATGAGTGACTTTCTATGTAAAAAAGTTATAGTTGAATGATTTTTGAGTTGAAAATAAAAATTGGGTGACTTTCTGTAAATAAAATTGATAGTTGAATGACCACTAAAGTTATTATTCCCTCCGTTTCAAAAAGAATGACCTATTTTGACTTGAAACGGAGTTTAAGAGAAGAAAGAAAGACTTTTTAAGCTTGTGGTTTTAAATTAAAGTTATATCAAATGTATCAAAATGTCCTTTAATCTTGTGGTCTTAAACATGTCACGTGGAAAGTTAAAGTTAAAGTGTTGACAAAAAAGAAAAGGAATCATTCCTTTTGAAACAAACTAAAAAGGAAATAAGGACATTCTTTTTTAACCGGAGGGAGTAACTCATTTTTTTCTCTAGTTTATTTAAAGAGAATACCACATGCCTCCCTTAAAATTCCAACTTATAGCATACACTTCCTTTATGTTTCATATATTATACAGATCACCTATCTTTTTACATTTCCATTTTTTATTATTTGATTGTTTCTATTGGTTAGTTTATAACGATTTTTCTTCGATAAAACATCATTACTTTATAATATGTTTCAGATGCTCATAACACACAATTACATCAGTTACAACTCATTTCATGTTTGAAAAATAGATATAATCTTAATTGCTTCAAAACACTTTTATCAATCTTGATTAATTATAAAGATGTGTATATCAAACACAAAACCAATTCTCGTTTACCATGGGAGGGCATTTCATTCAATTATGTTAGTATATGCACGCTATCATTCTTTTTTCAGGGAAATGCAAGAACAATTGGCACAGTTGGGTAAAATTACTAGCTCAATTGGTTGCCTATCTTTGGTGAGCATTTGATTCTCCACCACCTTGCTCCCCATTTCCCCTTCTCTTGACGACGTAATTTAAAAAATTGACTTTTATAATGACAGAACAGGCAACTCGTTTATTGATACTAGTTTTGGTTACGTGCGTTGCACGTACATTTGTATTAGTTGGTGTCAAATATAGGACAAAGGGTCAAATATATTCTTGTACTATTGGAAATAGTTTAAATATACCCTTCGTTATACTTTCGGTCTAAATATACCCCTCATATTATACTTTGAGTCCAAATATACCCCTCTCATTATACTTTGGTGCAAATATACCCTTAACTTTGACGGAAAAACATATTACAAACTCAAAATTAAATTATTTACTCTCAATTTGCTTCGAAACTCATTTGTGTAACTCATCCCAACTCATTCCCTCCGTTTTGAGCTCTTATTTTCATTTTTCCATTTATAAATCTATTTTTAAATTTCTTGTACTAGAAATAATAAAATATGCATATCACACAACATCATTGTGCTACATTTTTTCCTCACAAATCAAAAATCTTCAAATTTATTTCTATAAAATTAATCATTGTCCCCACATCTTCTTACTATTATAAAAGTACAAAAAATTAATTAACGTAGGGAGTCATCGATTTTTGAATGCTGAAAGTTCTTAGAACTTATCTCAGTAGTGTATTTTCTTTGATTAATATTGGCACTTTTTAGAAGAGGTTAAGCATGATAATTTTTTTAATAGAAAAACCTCAATTCGAAAGAAAGAAAAATCATATTAATTTTTGAATACGATAAATTATTAGTTTCTTTTAAGAAGAAGATGCAAAGAAAAAAATTCAAAGCGGAGGAAATGAGTTTCTAAAAGAATTAACTATTTAAAATTTGAGATGCGTTATTTTATTTTGAGCTTGTCACGTGTAAAATTGAGGGTAAATTTGTCTCAAAGTATAATCAAAAGGGTATATTTGAACCCAAAGTATAACGGAAGGGATATATCTGAACCTAAAGTATAACAAAGGGTATATTTAAACTATTTCCTATAGTACAAGGGTATATTTGACCCTTTGCCCAATTTTATATACAAAATCTAATTGGTATGTTAGATGATAAAAATAGAGGTATTAAAGTATATCGAAAAATACAAGTTTCCAAGCATACTGTATGTTAATCTTATATTTTAATCTCATTACACTTATATTCGAAGAGAACTTAATATTTGTAAAGGTAAAATATAAATTAAAGTTATTCCAAATTTTAAAAAAAACATGTTAGTTTGCGGATGTCCTATTACCCCCACAAAAATATTATATACCTTTGTAAATACAATATTTTGACTCATTGTCTCATTAATAAAGTTACGCATGATTTTCACCCCTTTTAATTTTATTGCCACATCTATGGTCTCTCCTTCCTCAAGATGTGAAGAACATACTGCCAAATAAGGGTATTGCTCCATTGATTGAGATTACCCATCTTGGGTACTTCATGATTTTAGGCAAAGGTTGTGAAGGCTAAGTTGGTGTCGAAGAACGTAGAGAAGAGGATTAAAGAAAATGGTGGAGCAGTTGTTCTTACCGCTTAGATTTGAATGGTTAGTTATTGTTTTTGATTGGTTAATGGAGATTTGTTGAGATGTTTTAATTTAATGAGTTATTCCTTGTTAAAGCATCTTATAGATAGTATGTTGTGATTTTATTGTTCATAATAATTTTTTCCAAGTTTATGTTAATGATGAATATAAATGATGAGGTGTTTAGGGCTTTGTCTGCGTTTGTTTCTTTTTAAATTTTGTTATCTTTGTGTTTTTCTAAATTTTTTTGTTTTATTTTAGACTTGGCAATGTTTCCAGTTGAAATAAAGTGCACTTTTGGTCCTGTTTTAGTAAAAAAAAATGATGAGGTAAATAATTAATAAAGAAAATAATTGAAATGTGACACTTTTCAATTGGTTTTTGGCAGCAAAAAGGACCTTCCACGCGCGTTATGTGCATGGTCACCAACCTAGTGAGAAAATGAGTCAAAATAGTCACTTTACAAAGATATTTAATACTTTCGTGGAGTAATAGAACACCACAAAGTTAAGGTGTCTTTTTTAAAATTCGAAACAATTTTAGTGGTGATTTCATGTCTTTTTTCTCTACTATTTATATAATAGTTACTTTATATTAAACATGCATACATGTTTCTCTATGATGTAAAAGAATACAATATTTTTTTTAAATGTTTTTTTTATAGAACATTACACACAATTTTATATTAGATTTGAGATATATTTGTCTATCTATAATAATTTACACGTTTGTCTACCTGAAAAAGATAATGCAAAAGAAAATAAAATACTCTTAAATTGTTTAAATGTAAACCAATTGAATTAGTATTAAATGGTCATTTGATCTTTTCTCTTAGAGATATTGCTAGTGGAATTTACTTCAACATTTATGGTGTGGCATTTCATTAAGTCATTAAGGCAGTAAATATTTATAAAAATGGTGAAAAAAATACAAATATGATGTTATGATTGTCATTTAAGGTCTTTCCACTTGTAATACAATATATATTTTATTATTTAATGATTAATTAAATAATTTATAATATTATAATTTAGTGTACGGGCAAAATTGAAATCTAATTTTGTATTTTAAAGCTTCCTACTTTGGGCATGTGCAACCTCCATAACAATAAATATGAATTATTAAAAATCACATAATTTCTTTTGAAATTGTGTTGAGTTACAACAAAAATATGAAAAGTAAAATGATAAATGTTTATAGTGTATAGTTAACTCATAAAAAGAAACTCTTTTGTATTTAGTCATCCTCTTATTAGAATTTCAATATATAAATTTTATATTTATTTTAAAAGACAAAATAAAGTAGCAAAAACAAACATAAAGACACACTATCTTGTGATTAACTTTCTTAAAATGACTCTCTTATCTTATAGAACTAGATGGGCATGGCCCGTGCCAGCACGGGCTCAACATGTATGTTAAGTGTATTTTTTAACTTCTTCAATGCTGGAGCAGAAAACAAACCATTTGGATTGTTCATAAAATCAAGTTTTCGTTATTTCCCTGGAGGAGCTCAAACCTAAGAGTAGAAAGACATGTATCAGTAATAAGTGTAAACCAAGGGCAGTAATACATGTCTATTAATTCAGTTATAGCATACTCATTTCTTATTAGGAGTCACCAAAACAGACTTGTGAAATGATACAATTTCCAACCAACAGTTTAGATTTTCGACTTGAAACTGCAGTAATATTACGATATACACAATCAAAATGTACCTACAGCCTACAGGAGTTGGGAGAAAATCCAGAAATAGGTCAGTCTGAACTGGAAATTGACATGTATGCAGATTTGAAGAAGGACAACCAAACTTGTACATTGGAACCCTTCTAAGCTACAAAACCTTTTCCTTCAAGAATATCATAGTATTTCAATCCATCGGCTGCTTTAAAGCAGTTGTTAATAAAGATTATAATCATGGACTCATATCCATGATATTATCAGAGTCTTTCAATTGACAATCGGGTTATTACTTATATTAATACAACATTATTTCAATTTGAGTACTAATTTGAGAGACATTTAAGTGATTGGAAGATGACATCTTAAGTCAATGTGCAGGTTTGTTGAAACGAATTGCAGAGCCAAATTAACGGAGAAATGTGTCTTGTTGTCTAGATTTAGAGATTCCTATTACTGAAAACATGAACATTGATATTTGGCTAGTGTTCTTGCGTAGAGTTTTAGGTATTTGTAAAGAGTTGTATCTCATATATCTTAGTATAATCCTAAAATATATAGTGAAGAGCAAGCATGTTCCTGCAGGAATATATGTTCCAGGATTCAGTAGAATTATAGTTTCCGCAACGCCAATTTACAACTCAACTTAGTAATATATTTGAATTCTATTAACAGAAAATATAAATCAACTACAGTCAAAATAATGTAGCTCATCCACATGAAGCTACAACATCATATCAGTATAAGCCACCAGATCATAACTATGCATATGAAAAACATAGACCAAAATAAAAATAGCAACAAAATAAATGTGTGAAATTGGGATAATCACGCAGGCAAAACGAAGAATCCTCCAACTAAACCAATAAGACGGTGAGAATAATTAATACATAATATTATGCTAGCTTAGAGTGCATAAGGACATGGCGAACACAATCAACAGTTTTTTTTTGTTTTTTTTTTGGGTTCAACAATCAGTAGATACAAATGGCCAGATTGAGAAAAAGAAACCGCCTCAAAAAAAGTATTGTGTCACGGGAAAAGATAGGATCCCTATTGAGGTTCACCTGATATACATAGCATGACGGCTTAAAGACAATAAATTTAGAATAGAACTGTTATTCCACCACTAAAGCTCAACCTAAAATGTCTGATGCAAACAATATGCAGAGACACCAAAATCAAGAAAAATGAGAGACATATTAAATGTAAGTTTCATACCTTAGAACATGGAGATCCTTTCCTATGTAAGAACGCCAACAATCCTTTCATATGATCTCACACAATAACAAACGCCTACCAAAAAAGATGAATAAAAGAATTAATTTGTAATTTTAGCGAGTCCCTTCAAAATACAACCATCATTGATATGTGAAGAAGAGAAAGCTAACTTTCAAAAAAATATCATCATAGAGCATGTAAATCATAAGTTCTTTTTATTAAACTTGTTAGCTCGATGGGAGAAGTTTCTATTATCATAGAACACCAACAGGATGGAAATACACTTTTAAGCTTTTCAATTTACTTATTATTGCAACACTCGTGGTAGCATTGATGAACCTTTAAACTTTTCAATTTAGAGCTGAATCACAACTACAAATTAAAATAGATATATTTTGAATCAAATTCCGACTATGTAGTGTTATAATCCATGACCTCTATTCACCCTGAAATTAAAGATTTGTATCAACTATCAACTATAAAATCAAGTGAAGAAAATATAGATGTTGGCTGGTTAGTTCAGAAAATTTGACAATACTTTGATGTTTAACGTATTCATAACTTTCTTAAATAGCTTTCTTTGTATAATTAGTGCCTCGTTGATGATATTCACTTATGTACCACACTATCATCTTGAAATAGTAACAAAAACCTAATGAAGTTATCAGCTGACCTTTATAATATCTTCAATACTGTTTTGGAAGGATAATGCAGTGGCTAATGAGTGAAAGCATCAGACATTAAATATAACAATTTTAAAGTTAGAACCTCAATCCAGTTCACAAGTTGTATACATATACCATCTAAAGATTACACCATTAACTCCATCTTAGGGTGAGAAAAGGATCAAGTACTCATAGTCATATATACTCTGACAAAGAAAAGTGATGTCTTTTCTATACTTTCAAAGTTGAATACTCCTATTATTTCTACTTGATTACTTCATGGGAATATTCATTTATTTGTCAGGTGAAAAAGATATAATAGAGTTGTTATTAGTGTCTCACAAACTTCCTAAGAAATCTAGAGAAGTCCATAACACGAAGAACGAAAAATGAAGCAAGACATTATTAAAAATTGAAAGACTTCTCTTATTAAAGAATGTAATTCCGGTCCTTCAAATCTGCATATATCAGTTCTAACAATGGGGTGTAGTAGATCTTTCTTATGAAGAATAGAGAAGTTGGAATTTTATGTCAATGTGTTACAACTGATCTCCTCGCACACACTTTTTTTTATATGTAGAATTATCATCTGTAAGTTCTATTGTAAGTGGAAGTAGGTGGAAGTAACAATAATTTGACATTTTTTGGGTTGGAATGTGAGCATTGGCTTTTGGGACATTTGATATTGTTCCATCTCTTCTCATAGTTGGCACATTCTAAAATGGACCTCTCTGTCACGCCAGTGACATCATCATTATCAGTAACACGAAGATAAATAGATACATAAAAGGTTGAATTGTTAAAGACTATCCTGAACTTGACGTGTTTTGGTCGCCTCTCTTAAACTATCATTAATCTTAATTATCTGCAAAATTTGATTGTTCAAGAAAAAAGTAATTTGTTCTATCAAGTTTTTCACTTACTGTAACCAGAAGTGCATCTCTAGTAACCAACACGATAATAGCAACACAAAAAATAACTCCATGGCATTCAACTTCAACTAATCTCTTAACATCATCGATGAATGAGAAGCCTCTCAATGCCAAATTAGGATCATCTTGCTTTTCAAAGCACATGTCTATCTAATAGAAAGAAGCAAGACAGAATTAGGAACAAAGCAAATTTAGTAAGAATGCATGTCAAACAAGGCAAAAATCATTACTTCCTTCGCTTTATTTTACGTGTCATGGTTGGTCAGGATACGGAGTACAAGAAAATAAGAATGACTTTCAAATCATATGACTTTAAAACTAAAATGTGTGTAGTACATCAAACATGTGTAGAATGTCAGAAATTAAAAGTTAGTGAATATAGAAAGAAACATTTTTTTTTGTTTTGAAAAGACTAAATAAAAAAAGAAAGTAAGACACATAAATTGAAATCGAGGGAGTAATACTCACCCTAACAATGCAAACATGGAAATGCATTCTGAGTATGACTGCTACTATATTTGGAGCCTGTAGAACTTGCTACTAAACTAAGTCTTTAATAATTTTTTCTGCTTTTGGACAACTTTTGGAGTAGAAATTAAGCTCAAATCAATTTAACATCTTAGACAACTTACCTTGTTCATCATGTAGAAAATCCATCCAATTTAGTATAGTGAGTAGTTCATCAAGAATAATAGTTAGTGAGGCCAATAACATGTAGTTTCTGAAATTAGAGAAAAAAAGGGCAAGAATAAGACTTGCTGCTCCAAAATTTTGTTTTTTCTTTTCAGAACTTACAGCTTGAAAGGATAAAAAAGTTGATTTAGGCAAACTATCAAACACCATATTACAGGAAAACCTCACATAGTATCGACATGCATGTAAAAATTCACACCAAATTCATCATCAAAGAATTCATCCATCCTAAAAAAAAGTATTTAATTTTTTTGTTACACAAATTTCATTACCGATTCACCCAATTTCCATTTCCAATAAAGAGTATCAAATTTCATAACCAATAAAAAGAGAAAAATAAAAATACAATGGCTAAAACAAAGAAGAAACAAATATGCAGAAAACAAGGTAAAAACACTCACAAAATTCAATCTTGAAAGGTTCTGAATTGAAGATGACAATTCAAATAATTGAAAGAGCTTGTTTCAAATGAGCTTCTTGAGCATATGTATTTGTGTTTTACAATACATGGATTTATTATCCTTCCACGTGTAAAAGAGCCAATCAAATTGGGTCAGAAAGGGCCAAAAATTATAAGGCTTATAGTACAATTTAAAATGCTTTTGATACCACCTTTTGAAGCTGTGTTCGTCCAACTGAAGTCCCATTTCTATATATGGGATATAGTAAAAACATTGAAGTTAAATTAATAGTTATGCATTTTAGGAAGATAAAATGTTTTAACATTAATTAGTAGAAGATGAAACTTAAGTATAAGAAGGAAACTTTTTTTTTTTTGGATGACGAGGAAAATCCGCAGCCGCTATCCTTTGAGTGCGCACAGGGTAAAAAACCCGCTCATATGCAATATCTCGCAAACCACATAGGAGAGGTAACCCGCACTAGGCAAGCCTGGTGCGACGAGCTCGACCCAGAAGGCAAACCCCCTTGCTTTCCTCCAACATGGAAGTCCCAAGCTCAAAGCACTAGACCACCTTAGTTAGAAGGAATTAACTAAAGAATTAAAGTGCAACAAAGATGACAAATTTATATTTGGAATAATACATAAATATGACCCTAAACTTGGCGTCAACGGACAACTATGACCTTTAAATTTGGATATGCATAAGTAGGCACTTCTATAAAATTAAACAAATAGACACATTCGTCCTAGAGGACACCCTATATGACAAATTTGTGTCCTATGTGATGTCCTACGTGAATTATGACATGTAGGACATGTGTGTCTACTTGTTCAATTTTATATAAATTTAAGTGCTTATTTGTGCACAATCAAAGTTGGAGAACATAATTATCCGCTGAAGCCAAGTTAAGAATCATATTTATGTATTATGTCTTAATATTTGCTAGTGGTACATACTAATTTAGCTACAACTCTTCATATTTTTTAATTTAAGATTAAAAGAGGGAAAACATTGATTCATGTACTTATTTAAGATTCTATAAAATCTTAATCGACTCTTGTTCTTTCACATTTTCTTTTAAATAAATAACTTACAAGACAAAAAAAAATAACATTATTTAATTAATTAGAAAAAATGGAAAAACTTTGATTCATGTAATTCTAGAAATCCTAATTTATTCTTATTCTTCTACATTCTCTTCCTAATAAATAACTTACAATTCAAAAAATAATATTATTTAATTAACTAGATGTTTAATTTAGTCTAGGCTTAAAATAATAATTCAACATTTCATCTTTGAAGCTTCTCACTTGTAATAATATATAATATATACGCCTTCGGAGAGAAAATAAACAAACGAAAATCATTTCATTCATAAGTAATCAGAAAAGGGAAAAAATATATCATTCAGACATTCATTCGTATAACTTTTTGGCATTTTTAGTTCTCTCTATCTTGCTTTCACTCCTAGTGATTCTTTCCTCCAATTTCTCACTTTTTGAAATAGCCTTTGCCATGGCCTTCTTTTTCCTGACATTCTTCGTCCTTTTCATTTGTACTCCCTTCATCTTTCTGCAATATCAAGCATCCAACATTAGCAAAAACAAAAGTGAGGAATTGTAAGATGGTAGATGGAGGTTATTGGAGGAGAGTCCAAACGGGAATAATAAAAAAGATCATGAATTTCAAGCGTAAACATGCCTGCAACCCAGAAATATGTACAGGGAGCTTACATTTCATATATTTGAAAAAAGGTGTTCTTGAGCTCGTGAACTTCTCAACTTCACCAAGAACTCATTAAGGTTATTTTGCAGCCCCTAAGAACAACACTAAAATGAAGGGAATGGTTTGGTTTGAGTCAATTATGGACGGCTAGTGGGTTGCTTCAAGACATTGGAGCTAGACAAGCATGGATACCAAAGGGAGGAAGTTAGAGGTGTGAGCTTCTAATACATTGCGCAAATCAGGATGATCAGCAGTAGATGTATTGACAAGTACATGGTGGATGGGCTAGACATAAATAGATTGTAACCAACCACTTTCTAAGTTCTAATACATGTACGGACAAACTACGCTATGACAGTAAAAACAGAAAGTGATATAAATACTAGAACACTTTTTTAAGGTCAAAGTTACTACCCCTCCCCATTTTCTTTGTACAAGAACATCTCAGATGCCTCTGTCTACCATCTATAAACTCTCCGCCTTCCTTGCACTGCTCATTAAATTGGGCCAATCCTTATTGATATGTTACATCACAGCAGAATAGAATCCCTATGTAAGGAATATAACTTAGCTCGATAAAAAGTTTTTTCTCCAAACAGTCTCAAGGATGGTTAAGTATTTATGATCTTTCATTATATGAGTAATGAGTGTGATAGTATGTGAAAACAAATGAAACTTACAAATGTCAAATGGTCATTGACCATTCGGTAAATGATATTTTCCAAACCTACTTTTCAGATGTACTGCATGAAGTGGACTACTGGTCAATCTGGATTCAGGAAGTCGGCAAGACTTCCTCATTAAATTGATAGAATATCCGGAAATCACGTGCATATATGAAGCAAGTATCTATCGAGTTTTCTAATCCTAGTTGCGCTCGCTGAGAACATAGATTTAATGGGATCAAACTTCATCCGAGGAGTAAAATGTCCAGGAAAACAGATGGATAGAAATTCCTCAAACGGATCCCTAATTTACGACATTCAGTTTCTTGTTCAACATGGAACCATAATATGTTAAACAAAGTAGAAGTTCTCAAATAATAGCAACCACAAAATAAAATATCTATTGCAAGCACAAAGCTATAAATAACACCAATTCGAATACCAACTGCGAAAAAGAAAAGAATTTGGCCAGCTCATTCATAATATGAGCTAACAAAGAACACCTCAACTCAACTTGGGCATAACTTCATCACGTTCACTAATCATTAAGTATTTATAACACAATATGAAAATTAGAGAACTTACCTAAGTGATCCACCTATATGTGGTTTCGGAGCAGCTGATTCTGAAGTATCCATCGCTGAATTTAAGCAAAAAGACATGTAAATTGACAGGAATTAACAATTTTTTCTACTAGAATGATAACGAAGACACTCAAAATTAAAGTAGTTAATTACTCAATTACCTTGGGCATCCATTACCGTCTGATCAGTGGAAACATCCATGGAAGCTACGCCGTTTTTCTTCTTGTTTCTATTCTTCGCCATAGCTACGTGAACACAGAAACGGAAGGATTTAGGGTTCAGAAAATCCCAATTGTAATTTCTAGCCTGTATTGTCAGAGAGTACATAATGGGCCTGGAGCAGCTCATTAGCTTCAACTAGTCCACAAGATAATTTGGGAGCCCAATATTATGAAAGCCCAAAATTAACAACTTCTTTTTATTTTTTAACCATTATTTTCGACATTTACGTAGTGTTCGAATTCTAAAATGAAAAAAAATATCACAAAATATAGGGAAAAAGAATCAATATATTCCTGAATTATCGTAAATGAAATGCAAATACCCTCCGTCATACTTTTGGGACATTGATGTCTTTGTCGTCCAAAAAACTAGAGCATATATACCTTTTATACTAACGGACATACACGTGTCCTAATTTTATCCATCGATTTGACATTTATCGATGGATAAGATTGCATCACGTGTCCCTATTTAGTCTTCTGTTAGAGTGAAGGGTATATATACTCTAGTCTTTTAACGACAAGGACACCAATGTCCCAACTGAGGGTATCACGTATCATTTACAATAATTTAAGGATATGTTTGTTATTTTTCCCTAAAATATATAACGTAAATTTGAATTAAGCAAATCGAAAATGGATGTGAAATGATAATTGACACCAAAGAGAAAGGAGAGAAGAAGCAAAGAATGAGATAAAGTTGCAACGTAAAGGAAAAAACAAATGGGAAGTTTGGAACACTTCTTTTGTGAAGATTGTTGGACAAGTTAGGAGAATTCACATGCAGTCAGAATTAATGAGAAGGTCCATCTTCTTCACTAATAACTAATGATGTTCCATCATTAAAGCTAGCAAAGCACATGCCAATAAAAAGTGTCATGTTAAATCTCAAACAAAAAGGGAATCAACTCAGAGTACTTACATCCATTTGGTCTAATATAATTGACATATATTTAACTAATAATGTCAGTTATGTGACGCATATATTTTTCTTATATTATAATTTGAATATTCAGAATTTTTCAAACTGTCATGTCTTTAATACTATCACAAACTCAATCTTCAAAATATTCGTAACATCAAGTTGAATTCTCATTTCTATAATAAATATTGACGTTTATTTTTTTATATTTTGAATTCTTTCACTACAACAAAAACCACTTTTAGCAACATTAAATATTGACATTAATAAAGAGTGCTAAAGCATTTACCGGCATTAGTTAAGTGTCATTAGAACCAATATCGCTAAAGGCTTTAGGAATATAGAAAAGAGCGACAATTGCTGCTAAAAATACATATTTAGCGGCAATTAAAAATTAATTGCCATTAATAATTATTTTTATTATATTGTTCTAATTAAAATTATAATTCCGCATCATAATATGTGATGATAATGAGTATTCGATTAATCTCCAACACAGATGAAGGATTAGGTATGACCTGGCCCATTTTTAGATTTTTTAAAATTCTTTCTCGTCTATTTGTGCATGTCTTTTTTCCTCAATTAACTCATTACTTGTCGTTCAAAATTAAAGCTTAACTAATAATGGGAACAAATTAAACAGTCTCAAATTTTGTTTTGACCAACACTCAAAAGTAGACGGATAATATATCCGTGTAAGCTAATTTGAACACAATTATAAGATAAAAAGTTGTAAGCAAATCAAATACTCCATCTAGCGACTTGTTTGGATTGTTGTTACACATCATTTCATAACTTCATCATTGTGTTGTAATGAATGGAATCATATATTTCACGTCACTAAATAATAAAAGTCCCAAATTTTTACTAAGGTTTCGACGATTCTTCTTCTTTCAAGTTAGTTATTAAAGTATGTGAATAAGAAGCATGAACGACATTTTGTCTTGTGATCTCACATGAACTTCAACTCCCAAAGCCTAATTTGATATATTGCATTATTTTGATGGATAAAACACTTAGATCATGACATATATATATATATATATATATATATATATATATAAAGGTAATAAAAAAAGTAGAACAATTAAATAATAAGAAAGTGAAGTGAGGACAAAAATAATTTTTACACTAAGAGTGTGTTTGGTATGAAGGAAAACATTTTTTGAAAAATGTTTTCAGTTTTTCCATGTTTGGTTGGGACAAAAGTTTTGGAAAATGTTTTTCAAATCAACTCATTTTCCTCAAAAATAAGGAAATGACTTCCCTTCAAAAATCAAGGAAAACATTTTCCAAAACTCTTCTCCAATTTCAAATTACATTTTTTTTTTTTGGGAAAAACATCAATTTTAAAAAAATATTTTCTATTTCAGAATTCTATTTTTTCACCCGATCCCTGACCTCCTCCCCACCCCCCACCGGCCAGCCCCCCTCACCCCCCAACCACATCCCCTCCCCAAAATATTAATTTTACTTTTTAAAAATATTTTCAACTTTAAATTTTTATTTTTAAACTCCTACACCCCCTACCAGCCCCCCCCCCAACCCCAACCCCCCCCAAAAAATTAATTTTATTTTTTAAAAATACTATCAACTTCAAATTTTTATTTTTTCACTCCTACCCCCTCCCCCTGCCCCCCGCCCCCCACCATTCCAGAAAAATAATATTTTTTTTAAAAAAAATATTTTCAATTTCATAATTATTTTCTACTCTACTAAAAATAAAAGATGTCTCTCAAAAAATATTTTTCATTCATAAATCAAACACAAAAAATTATTTCCGGGAAAATATTTTCTACTCACTAACCAAACATGAAAAAATAAGTCCAAAATCTACTTGTTTTCCATGAAAACATTTTCCTCCATACCAAACACACCCTAAGTCAGTTATTATATAAAATGAGATTTTCGATATAACTTAACTCTTAATTTAGTAATATGGTTAAGTAGGATTAGGTCTATCGAAGTAATGACATAGAAATAATTCATTATCAATTACTGTAAGAAAATAAAACCATATATATAAAAAAAAAATCATTACAAGCTAATATTTTCATTTTGTTTAATTATATCAAAAAGACAAATCTTTATAAAAAATATTTTGTCCAAGTTAGTAGGAGAGAGATTTGTAAGAAGAATTTTTTACAATATAAATTTTTGGCAAAATATTCTTTTTGTCAACAAAGTCAAAGTTAAAGGTGTCCAACAAAGAACATTTTTTGACTCTTATGTCACAAAAATAAATTAAATATTTTTTGACATTTTTGCAATCCAGTTTTCAAACGTATACTCTGCGTGCTTTAAAAGTTCAAATTTTAAATTTCCTTATGTGGCTCCAAATGAACAATATGATATTGTTACGTTTTCGTCGTGTTCTCCTTTCGTCCCTTTTTCTTAAAAATAGTATTTTTATGATTTATTTTAATGTGTTATTTATGATTTTACTTAAATCTTTTATAGATAGTATTTTTTGTGTGGATAAGGTTTATTCTTTTTCGTATAGAGTTTCACATTGACATAAATGATTAACTTGTAATGTCATTCGTTAATATTATATAATTTCATATTGATTATTGAGTAGTGAAGTCTGAATTAATTTGAAGTTTATGATTTCAAAATTTTAATGAATTCCCAAACGATATAAATTTCGTGAAACAAATATAAATTTTAACTTAAAATTATTAAATTCAATCGAATCCGAAACTCAACCACTATCTTCATCCTTGTTTATGAGTTCTTATAGGAAGACTAGTTATTTAATTAAGAACTAGCTCCACCCTAGTTTATGAGTTCCTAGAGGAGGATTAATTATTTGCCTAAAGTACAATATTTGAATCGGATTTTGACTAATTTACGTTAACGCATTGTAGAGTCGTCTATTCTTTAAGATGACGTCTAATAAACAAAACTCAAATTTGAGACCTTTAATTAAAAATTAAACGATCTCAACTATCATTCAATCAAAATCAATATTTGATGTCTCGGGATTGTTACTCCCCCACCACGAGGTTATTGTAACTTTCATTTTCATAATATTATAAAATCTATGAATTATATGCCTCAAAATAAAGAAAAGAAGAGGAAGAATAGAAGTTGAAGTGACACAACACAATGTAAAGACAACTAAATAAGCTACAAAGAGCAAAAACTAAAAGCAACTAGCCAGAAAAGCATAAATTTCATTTTCAGCTTTATAAATTTGAGTAACCCCACTACAATAAGGTAGAATTATTGAATATGACAATTAATTAAAAAGCTCTTTTATATATGATAGATAAAATAATATATCTAACAAAAATATCATGTCAAAGTTAAATCAATCTGTTACATGAATTTTAATTATTAAAACTTATGAAAATGTGAGGAAAAATATCATTATAATTATAACAAATCAAAATAGAAGAACAAATAATACTTTAGACAATTCAGTCATTTTAACCAATACAAACAAATATTTACATAACATTATTTACTTTCTTTCTTTTAATTTATTTATGTGATTTCAATTTGACATGAATTTTTAAAAAATAAAGAAAGTTATTGAAATGTATTATTGATTTCTAAAGTTTTATCACTAAATATATTTTTGGAAAAATACACAAGTATCCCCTCAATCTATGCTCGAAATCTCATAGACACATTTATACTATACTAAGGTCCTATTATCCCCTGAACTTATTTTATAAATAATTTTTTATCCTTTTCGGCCTACGTGACACTATCTTGTTGGTTCAGCGCATGTTGATATATTTTTAAGCTAATGCCATGTAGGACGAAAAAAAATATAAAATTATTTATAAAATAAATTTAAAAATAATAAAATATTAATATAATATAAGTGTATCTCTAGAATTTCTAATATAAATTCGAAATACCTATGCATTTTCCTCTTATGTTTTTTGGAGTTTATGACCAAACTCTAGATTACAGCATGTACCATTTTGTCCGCTTACCTTTCAGGTGGATCTGTCTGCCACTTTAAAATTTCAACTCTACACTAATTTAGCAACTACTTTAGGCCCCCCACTCTAAAATTCAAATTTATTTATTTAAAATTAAAATTAATCCAACGATTTCTTCAATCGAAATAATTATTATATTATATTAATATTCACACCAAACATGATAAATTTTCAAATTTTGATATCCATTATTTCCTATTTTTGGTTTTATCTGAACGGCAGTTTTCGATTTTCTAAAAATAAAAAACCAACCAATTTGATAAACAACAAATAAAAAACCTTTCTTCCCCTCTTCATGATTAACCATTTTCATTTTCATTTTCATTTTCCCCTCTGTTTTTCTTCTTTCTTCCTTAAACAGGTTTAATTTCTTTGCATATCATGCAAAAATATATATATATTTAGTTACCCATTTTCTTGATTTAGCCTAAAACAGAAGTTTTTTTTTTCTTCTTGTTCGGTGGGAAATAAACAAAAAAAAGTTTAACAGCTCAGAGTTGTATTGGGTTTCGTAAAATTTGTTTTTTTTTTTTGGTTTTGTGTTTTTTTTCTTCTTATAATATCTTACAAAATCTCGAGGTTTATGCGTTTTTTTGGGGAATTGGGGTTGTGAGGATGGATTTTGATGTCCAGGTTTAAGGAAAATGGTGGAAAGTTGGTAAAGGTTTGATTTTTTTTGAAAAAAAAAGGAGTGAATTAGGGTTTAAGGAGATGTTTCTGGAGCAATGTTGCTTCAGATATTGTTAAAATTTGAATGAAATAATTTGTGTATATGTAAATTTACTTCAAATCAAGGGGGGAAAATGTCTACTATAGTTCGTAGTTCGTTAGAGGAAATGCTGGATTCTCTCCGGCAAAGGGATGAAAATGAGAAGCCAAAAGATTTGCCGCCGGCGTTACCTGCTCGGCCCAAGCTTACATCTAGGACTAGGCCTCCTTCACAGAGGCAACCGTTCAGCAAAAGGTTAAGCAAAGGTGATGATGAATTGGAGAATGGTAAGAAGAAGGAAGAGTTGAAAGTGTTGAAAAGGAATGTTTTTGGTGCTATGAAGGTGAAAGGAATGGAAGATAGCGAATCACCGTATGCAATGCCTTCAGTGAAGAAGAACAGCACAGGGAGATTACGGGAAGTAAGTGGTGGGAAGGTTGAGAAATGGCGTAGTGAAGCTGAATGGGATGATCGGCTGGATTATTTTGTTAAGAAGGTAATAAGAGCATTATTTTCTGTAGTTTCACATGTTGACTGTCTTAATCACCTTGAACGCGAATGGTTTGATTGAATGAATCTAGAAAAGTTAACATTTTTTGCTAAATGATAAGTAAAACTTGTAATGTGCTAGATTTGGCTTCACTAGATTTGTCATTGTGTCTGGTTTGATTACTGTTGGATGATTTCTTGGTTGCTCTCAGATGACCAAACTTAATTCCTAACCTCTGTTTTCAGAAGCTTCGCATCTGGTGTCGTCTGAGGAATGGGGCATGGGTATCAGGACATATTCAATCAACTTCAGGAGAGAAAGCTATGGTGTTACTTTCTGACGGCAGTGTAAGTTCATGTATTCCTGCTATTTCCTTGTGATAAATATTTAAAGTGAGCAGCTGCGATTGGACTTAGACTTTGTCATACTGTAGGTTGTGACAGTGCCTGTAGGAGAGGTATTACCTTCTAATCCAGATGTTCTTGAGGGTGTGGATGATCTCATGCAGCTTAGTTATTTGAATGAGCCATCTGTTCTTCACAACCTTCAACACAGATATGCGCGAGATATGATATATGTACGTAATATTAAACTGTATTTATGCCTCATATGTAATTTCATGTCTCTTCTCTTTTAAATTTTTTTGTCTCCTATGCCTGCAGAGCAAGGCAGGGCCTGCTTTAATAGCAATCAATCCGTTCAAAGATATTCAATTGTATGGAAACGAATTTGTTACAGCTTACAGACAGAAGCTCTTGAGTGATCCTCATGTTTATTCTATTGCTGACACTGCCTACGATCGAATGATGGAAGGTTTTCCTCAGAACCATGTTCATTCTTATTATTTACAAAAGTTCATTGTTAACTCTGTAAACACTTTTGATGCAATTCTTATTCTTTCTTTACCTTTTGAATCTTGCAGATGAGATAAGTCAATCTATTATCATAAGGTATGTGAAAATGTTTCCTTGTCATCTTTAGGGATGGCAGATACTTGTATTTCTACTCTGTTTCAGTTATTGATGGCTTAGACTGTAATTATCAAACTCATCGTGGTTTTAGTGATTTGGGAGGAACTAACTTCTTTTCATTTCATACAGTGGGGAAAGTGGATCTGGGAAGACGGAAACAGCAAAATTTGCAATGGAATACTTGGCTATGATTGGTGGAGGTAGTAATGGGATAGAGAAGGAGGTTTTGCAAACAAGCTACATATTGGAGGCCTTTGGGAATGCCAAAACTTCCAGGAACAATAACTCCAGTCGATTTGTCAGTCTCTATGCCTGATTCTCTTTTTCTTTTTCTTTCCTTCATTTGAGGATGGGAGTGGTGGACTGGGAAGTGGAAAAGCTTATTTATGTTATTTCCCCATCTGTTGCACTTTTTCTGATGTTTGTCCTTGATGGATGCAGGGAAAGTTGATTGAAATTCATTTTAGTACAGCAGGAAGAATATGTGGTGCTAAAATACAAACCTGTAAGTGTAATTTCCTTTGGTTTTCTCAGAGAATGCAATTTATTGTAATTGCCCTTTGATAACTGTTACTGACTTTTATACATCTTTGTGCATGTCCACTGGCCAATGCTAAAATAATGAGTAGTAATTCTTGAAAAGGTGGGATTTTCTTCTCCTCTTTACCATGGATTCCTTGTTGTAGTTTATATCATTACTATCACAATCTAAATCTTTTGAAACATAATGTCTTCTTTGGGCAGTCGAGAGTGGTTCAGCTGCTTGATGGAGAGAGGTCCTATCATATTTTTTACCAACTATGTGCCGGGGCTCCACCTACTTTGAGAGGTCTGTAATTGATATTGGACCTTCGATTGCATCTTTTTGTTGCTTATTTCACTTGTAGGACTTTACATGGCTTTTGCCTTGCAATGTGTCTTCATTGTCAAAACAACTTCTGTTTTTAATACTCTGTGGTTACAACACCTGAGTTGTGTTTAACATATCTCTAGAACTAACAATTCTGTGATCCTAATGGTGAAATTGGGCTTGTGATTCTGAAGTTATAAAAAATTCTATATAATAGGATACAAGTGTAAGGTAGCAGTCACTAAACTGTAGTGTTTTCAACAAGACATTAAACATGAAAGTGGCACGAGGACCAGAATTTGAATCCTAACAGAGGAGACAAACCTATGTCATTTCTTCCATGCCTAAGCTTTGTTGGGTCGAGTTACCCGATAAAATATGTTCTGGTGAGACTTGAGAGGATGCATACAACCTGTGAAATATGAGAGTGGTGTGCAAGTTAGCCCGGACATTACTGTTAAAAAAAATGGAAGTGGAAATTTCTTGTAGAAAAATATAGAAGTTATGCATGCAGTTCATGAATCATTTATGAAGTGAGAAACTTTGTTGGCGTTAGAAAACCCTGCGAAATGGAAGTTCCTTTCAATATCATGTGTGTAAGTATTTGTTTTTCTAGCAAGGACAACTTTTAAGAGATCGAATTTCTTTTTTGTGGTGCTCGATAAATATTCTTTGTTTCTATTTCTCTTCTTTAGTGGGGCTGGGCCGCTGTGGCGTTAGTTAAAGATCTTTAACAATATCAATTAGTTAAAGAAGTTGCAGAATATTCGTTTCAGAACTTTAATTTGATTTATTCTCAGATAAACTTAAGTTAAAAGGTGCATCAGAATACAAATATCTCAACCAGAGTGGCTGCTTGGTGATCCATGATGTTGATGATGCTGAGGAATTTTGTAAGCTTATGGTGAGCCTTAAGAGATAAGAGATGGTCAACTTATGTTTGATTTCTGTTCTTTCAGTTCAATGCTGTTCTGGATCTTGTTTATAATTATTTCCTTTGTTTCTCTCACTTTTCCAGGAAGCCCTAAATACTGTTGGGATTTCTGAAAGGGATCAAGAGCATGCTTTTCAGATGATTGCTTCAGTTCTATGGCTGGGAAACATAACGTTCCAAGTAATTGATGATGAAAGTCATGTTGAAGTTGTGCAAAGTGAAGGTGAGCTATCTTGTCAGTGTAGCAGTTTAGCTAATGTTGATCCTCTTGAGCTTTTGTTCTTTCTGAATGTACTAGAAGATATGATTTCATAACCTCATACATATACAAATCATCTTACTCCCTTGGTCAATAGTAAGCTAACTTTCCAACTGTGAATATCTGGACTTGACTTTTATTCAGCATCTATATTGTCAGTTTCAACTCTAACACTTTCTTCGCTTTTGAGTTAAGGAAAATCTATCATATTTCGCCTTGTCAGTTTGTTGTTTTTCGTTGGAGTAGTTATTTTAACTCCAGATGTACTCTTCGTAACTCCATTTCTCTGCAATATTGACTATTGAGGTTCTATCTTAGGCGTTTCAACGTTTCTGGGCCAGAGCATTTTACATTGTCATAAAACCTCTGTTGTTCGGATTCATGCAAGTATCTTCTGTATTCTCATGATAATTCTTTCCTGCACCTCTTGTATGGTCTTACTTTGTAACAATACTTGTAAAGTTACTTCTTCACTTTGTATGCGAAGTCTTCAACTTTTTTATATCCTGTGCTTGTACGGAGGCCTTGCTTATCTGTTTGGTTTGTCACAATCTTTGATATTGCAGCTGTTACAAATGCTGCTAGCTTGATTGGCTGTACTGTAAATGACCTCATACTAGCTTTATCAACATGCCAAATACAAGCTGGCAAGGATAAGATCGCCAAGAGTTTAACTGTAGAGCAGGTTTGTTGAAGTGCATTTATATTTCATCTCTTCCTATTTTCTCTTCCTTTCACATTTTCATCCCGATATTAACCAGAATCTGCATTATTCACTATTAATTATTCTAATATATGCATTTAGCACTCCTATTTCTTCTCTAGAGAACACGACTCATTATAACTCTGATTCAGGCAACTGATAGAAGAGATGTATTGGCAAAGTTCATTTATGCAAACTTGTTTGACTGGATAGTAGATCAAATGAACAGAAACCTTGCAATGGACAAAGAACAGATGGGTAGATCCATAAATATTCTAGACATTTACGGTTTTGAATCATTTCAGGTAAATTGATCTGTGAGTGATTTTTTTACTTTATTCAGCATAGGAGATTCCTTCTTATCCACCTTGACACTCCCATTTCCACTTTTCAGGGAAACTCATTTGAACAATTTTTGATTAACTATGCAAATGAGAGGCTCCAGCAGCATGCCAACAGACATCTATTGAAGCTTGAGCAAGAGGTAAGCATATCATGATGCTCCCTAGTTCATTCTTATTGCTTACAACAAGAACAGACACAACAGACCCGGTGTAATCCCACAAGTGGGGTCTAGGGAGGGTAGAGTGTACGGAAATCTTATCCCTAACTAGGGAGGTAGAGAGGTTGTTTCTCGGCTCAAGAACAAACACAGTATTGTTACACTCAGTTTTCTCTCTGTAGTTGTCCTGTGGCATTTTTGGGCTGTATACTCTCCTGAAGATATTGCTTGCAGTATCAGTTTTAGATGTCAATGCAGGAACTGATTTTTTATGTTTCAGGAATATGAATTGGACGGAATTGATTGGTCAAAAGTAGATTTTGAAGACAACCAAGAGTGTCTGAACCTTTTTGAAAAGGTATTCTTCCTTTTGGTTCTTTTTCCTATTTATATGGCGTCAGGAGCTTATATAAGCTGACAACTTTCTTCTGCCCCGGATTACATGTTTACATTCGTACTTAATTAGATGTCACTCTATTGTTGCGCTTTTTTTTTTTTTTTTACATCTTTTTCTCGTTTAGTCTGATTACTCTTTCCATGTTTAATTATTAAATTGGATGAGAAGGATAAAATTCATCTGTTTGTATAGTCACAAGTTGTATTTGATAGCTTCCACACCAATTTTCTCATTGTCATATTACTTCTTTCGAGTGAAGTCTTGCATATTATGATTACTCTATCCGTTCTTAATTGTTGAGTTCTATGAGAAGGATAAATGAATATGCTTATGTAGTCATAACTCAAGTTCTATTGCGATATCTCGAGTAGAATTACCAGTGTCAATCATAAGGAAGATCTCTGTATTTTAGTTGAGCAATCCTCAACATTTATTTGAATGGACATAGCAGTTGATAGATGAACTTTCATTTTCATTTTGCAGAAGCCCATTGGCCTTATATCTTTGTTGAATGAAGAATCAAATTCCCTAAAATCCACAGATTTGACCTTTGCATGTAAACTTAAGCAGCACATCAAATCTAGCCCTTGCTTTAAAAGCGAAAGAGAAGAATTTTGTATTCGTCATTATGCTGGAGAGGTCAGTTTCTCTTATAAATGCATGCTTTCTAGTTCTGTGCAATTTCTATGGACGTTAGTAGTATTTTCACGATTTTGATTAAGAGTCTTGATAGCTTTCACATGCCCATGGTCAGACTTTCACTCAATTGTTGGGAGAGTTCTTCTTTCTTGCTTGTTTCAACTACTGTTTTGGTGGCATTATGCTTGTTTTCATTTACCACCAATGGGTGTGTGCCTCTTGAGTCTTGACCAGTGACCCTCTAGCTGTACCACCTCTTTTAGCCATTTTTCTGATGACCCTTCTTCTAACTTCTCACAAGTGATTTTCCATCTTCAATCCAAACTACACCACTACACTGATAATATCTGGAAGATTTACTTTATCATACCTCTTTCTGGTGATTAATAATAGATTCTTTTCCATGGGTGCTGCAAGAAGAACTTTCTTTTTTTTCTGCCATTACTAGCATTTTTTAGTGGAAAAGAATTCCAGAATCATGTAATTGTTCTCTATTTCAATAATCTCAGACAACTGCTCTCTATTTCGGTTATCTGTCAGTAGTTCTTGTAACATATTCTTTCTTGCTTAATATTTTGGGGACTGGTGCATGCGTAAAAAGCTATGGACCTTTTGCTATCATGGCTTAAATCAGACTTATCCAAACATCTAGGAACATCTGGAAGTCCATTTCGGTTTTGGTATGGTGGATAATTTGGAGAGAGAAACGCTAGAGCTTTTGAAGGCAAGAAGGACTATGTACTTAACCTTAAACTCAAATATGTCTTTGCTTAGTTTTTGGTGCCCCACTTGTGGGATACACTGGGTTGGGTATGTTGTTGCTTAGTTTTTGGTGCAACAAAGCCACATCATTTGTTTTAGAGACAGAAGTTATGGTTGACTTCCTTGGTTCTTTACATACTCTATAATTACATGTGTTTTGCAGGTAACTTATGATGCAACTGGCTTCTTAGCAAAGAACAGAGATGTGTTGCATCCTGACATTATTCAGCTACTCTCATCAAGTGACAGTCACCTGCCTGTAGATAAAAAATTCTCAATTCCATCAACTGATGCAGGGGTGCTAGATTTTCAGAAGCAAAGTGTTGCAACTAAGTTTAAGGTGGTTATTTTCTATAGAACTTGATCATGCTGACAAACTAAACACTTGGAAAATAAAAGTTTGTATCTTGAGGTGCTATGATTGTTTCTCAATGTTGTCCTTTATCAAATTCTGGCAGGATAATTTGTTCAAATTGATGCAGCAATTGGAAAATACCATACCACATTTCATATGTTGCATAAAACCAAATAATAAGCAGCTTCCAGGCATGTCTGACAAAGATCTTGTCATAGAACAACTCAGATGCTGCGGTGTTCTTGAGGTGGTTAGAATATCAAGATCTGGCTATCCTACTAGGTTAACACATCAAGAATTCACAAGCAGGTGACATACACGATCCTTAGTTTGTTGCTGATTTGTTCTTTTGGTTGTTTGTCAACTTATATATGTGATTGCGGTATTTTAGGTACGGCTTCCTTCTGCCAAAGGATAATGCATGCCAAGATCCTTTAAGTATGTCAGTTGCCATTCTTCATCAATTTGGTATTCTTCTGGAACTGTACCAAGTTGGGTATACAAAGTTATATTTCCGATCAGGACAGGTGAGTTCATGGTTTCTTGTTCTCTTGTGTGGATATGTTTACTTCTCAAAGAATTTATGTCATTTACTAAATCATCTAAAGGAAGCACCAGAAATTTTGATTTTCTTCTAATCATTACTTCTATATAGTTGAACCAAATAATGATAAATGAAAAACATGGGGTGTGTCGATGTGCACGCTAGCTGGCCCAGACACCATAGTTATCTTGAAAAAAGTGTGGTGTCTTCCAAACTGGTGGCACCACTTTGAGGAAAAAATCATATTTTTGGAGGCATATGTCTGTTTGGAGAAGGGTTTTGAGTGGTCAAACAATAAAAATGGCAAAAGTTATGGCTTATGGATATAACATATTCTCTGACATATACCCAAAATGGGCTTCTAGTGAGACAATGGACAGTTGGACACATACTATTGAAGATTGGATTTCCTTTTGTGTGCCTATATGTGAACTTCTGTCCCTCTTACATGTAGATTGCTTCATTGGAGGATGCAAGGAACCAAGTTCTGCAAGGTACTCTTGAGTTGCAGAAGTGCTTCCGTGGTCATCGTGCTCGTCGGCACTTCCATGAGCTGAAAGGAGGAGTAATCATACTTCAATCATGTAAAGCGGATCTCTTTGCAACTCGACTCTTTTCTTCCCTTTTTTCTTAGAATACAATAGAAGATGATATTCATGAAGAATGTTTGTGTCTATCAGGTTGTATGAGTTTTTTTTCATTTCAAGACTATATTAGATATATTCAAAGTTTTGAGCACTTGGGGATGCCATTCAAGTGGTTTTAGAAAAAGAAAAAACATACAACTACAATGTTGTCTTCGTAATTTTTTTTAAAAAAACTATAATTAACTGCCTTTGAACCAATGTTGGAAGTTCCAAAAGTTACTAGTTATGTGAACCGGGTCAATTTTGAGGTGATGCATCAATATAATTAATTATAAGCTTCCAATGTTGAATTGCACTTGATGTTTGACGTCAACATTTGTTCTTATAGTTATTCGTGGTGAAATAGAAAGAAGGCTGTATAATACTAAAGTGATGTCTAAAGCGAAGGTTGGTCGTGAAGGAAGTGATGAGCAGCTGGTGGCTGTCGTGCAGATACAATCAGGTAAAAGTTATTTGCATGGTATCAAATATATGAAACCAAATATAGATTTACACTTCTACTTTTTGGCAGCTGGTTATGAAACCAAATATGTATTTACACATCTTTTATGCAGCTATTCGTGGTTGGTTGGCTAGAAGGGATCTTCGTAAACTGCAGCATTCAAAAATGTTAAATGTAGACAAACGAAGATCAGGCAGAAAGACGGAGGTCAAGGTATTCTGTGATAGAGATTCACACCTATCCTTTCTAGTAGTCCTCGCGTTTCAATTTTTATTCCCTTAATATACCTTATAATGGAATAATTAGCATTTTTAAAGTTCTCCCAAAGATTTTATTGTAACTTTTCGTGTTTCTTCGTTCAGCATTGTAAAGTCTGCTTCCGGACTATTATCTTTAAGAATTTGGTGGCCTGTTTCATGAAGCCAATTTTAGGTATTTCATTTTTTCTTCTTTTTTGGGGGGGATAGTTAAAACCAATTTTGGGTATGCAGCTGCTTTTCTGATTTCAGGATTCAGTGGAATCTTCCTTCATTTTTTATTCTTTCTTTGGAAGATGAAATACTCTGGCATCTTGAAAATGCCGAGTGTTTGATTATTGAGATTGAAAGAAAACATGGTGAGAGAATGAATAGTAAGGCCCTTTTTGGCTTATACATTAGTCCTTCCCCTCTCCCATGTAGAAGCTAAAAGTGGAAAGGGAAAGGACAGTTGGTGAAGAATCACTGATGGATAAATTAGGATAATGGCATCATTTATCATGCCTTCCCCTTTTCCTTGGCTAGTCACTCAAAGTGAAGTCTGATTTTAACTTAAATGTTTGAGGCAGCAATGCAGTCTTTGATATTTTTACTGACTGCTTGAGAATCTTTAGTAGTAAGTTTAAATTTTTTGTGCAAGCAGGAGTTGCCTCGAGAAATCCTACCATCTGTTGTAGAAGACCTCGAAAGACGGGTCGCAAAGGCCGAGGCAACCATTGAACAAAAGGAAAAGGAAAATGCTGCCCTGAAGGAACAAGTAAACCATTTCGAGACCAGATGCTTAGAATATGAGGTCAAGATGAGGTCAATGGAGGAGATGTGGCAAAAGCAAATGACATCATTGCAGGTGAGTAAGCTGCAATATGATCTTAGATAGTTCATTTTCTCTAGTTCTTGGTATCGGTAGTTATATGAATTCTCTACTGATACTGATACTGCTGATGCTGGAAGTTGAGTTTTTACTTGTTAACTCATATTTATGAATTTACAAGGTAATTGATTGCTTTGTTAAAGCAGGCTAGTCTAGCTGCAGCCAAGAACAGTCTTGCCGCTGGTGACGCTACTGGTCGACCTGGAAAGATTGAAGGTTCCCCATCTCCTCAGTATTATGATTCTGATGATGCAACATCTATGGACACTCCTGCGGGACGCACTCCAGTTAGCTTTTCTAACAACAGCTTGGGTGTTGTACCTAATAGAGAGGTTAATGGTGGTTTATCCTTAATCAGCCACCTTACAATGGAATTTGAGCAACGGAAGCAGAATTTTGACAACGAAGCCATGGCAATTGTTCACTTGAAGCCAGGGCAGTTATATTCTACTAATAATCCTGCAGATGAGTATCGAAGACTTAAACACAGGTTTGAGGAATGGAAAAAAGAGTACAAGGTTCGGTTAAAGGAGACGAAGTCAAAAGTACACAAGCTTGTTCATTCTAAAGCAGGGAAGAGTCGTAGAAAATGGTGGGGTAAGAAGAGCAAGTGATTTTAGCTTAAAATCGTTCTCGTTTTCTTCTCTACACTATATGGTGTTAAATGAGATGGAACTAATTTCCCCAACTATGTTTGCTAAGTTAGCAAAGTTGGTGGAGATTGGGAAATAGTACGTGTGCTCAATTACGTATCCTCGGCTAGATAGTTAAGAACTTGTTTGTGAATAGCCTGTTGTAAACATTGCTAGCTTGTGGAAGTATATTAGATAGCTTGCGAAAAACGGATTGAATTTCTCAGTCCACACTTCTTTTCGCATTAGCAAATGTTGTAATTAGTTGTTGAAAGATGGTGATCAATTGTAGAAAAAGTCATTACTTGATTGTTCAGAACAACACAATGAGTGGCCAAATGTGATGGTATCATTGTGTTTTGCTTTTGAGCATTTCTTGTTTCTCCCTTCAACTCTTTTCACCAATGTTGTCCTACTTTTATTAAGTGTCTTTTAAGTTTTTGTCAAGTTTGAACGTTACGATATGGATAGTGAAGGTTCATATAGCTGAATTCATCTTGTTCGTTGATGCATATTCAAATGAATGCTAGTGGTTCAAGTATATGTAAAATAATTTTCATTTGCCAAATATTTGCATTATAAATGATTGAGTGGTACAAACTACAAAGCCTCTTATGGAGGGAGTCAAAATTTAAGATCCAGGAACAAACTTAGTTGCATAAACCCATGCATTGTTAGCAACAGGGTTGTCAAGGTGATCCAATAGGTTCTCAAGTGGGCCTTTGCCGGTGACAATAGCTTGAACGAAGAATCCAAACATGGAGAACATAGCTAATCTTCCGTTCTTGATTTCCTTGACCTTGAGTTCAGCGAAAGTTGTTGGGTCATCTGCTAGGCCCAATGGGTCAAAGTACTGTCCACCTGGGTAGAGATTGTTGCCTTCACCAACTCCAGGAAGCCCATTAATTCTGAAACCTTCTACAAGGCCCATTAGTACAACTTGGAAGCCCAATACTGCTAGAATACTCTGAGCATGGACAAGGTTTGGGTTACCCAAATAGTCCAGCCCACCTTCACTGAAGATTTGGGCTCCAGCTTTGAACCATATTGGTTCTTTGAAGTCCACTTTTACCCATTTTTCAAGAACTTCTGGTGTAATGCAACCAAAAGCCCCAAGCATGGCCCATCTCCCATGGATGACCTAGAATTATTACACAATTAATCGATCAACTATGTCTCAATCCTAAATTAATCGTCACAATTATGATTCTCAAATCTGTACATTTTCTATGGTATGCCAATAAAAATGATACTCCTTCTGTCCCATTTTATGTGACATTCTTTAATTTTATCCGTTCAAAATTTTTTTATAATTAGAAACAAGTTAGCTTTAAAATACCTCTTTTATACTTAATGAAATGATTTTAACTACACAATATCTAAGAAATGGTTTAGACCATATATTCCAAAAGTCTTTCTTTTTTTTTTCTTAATACACTGTGTCAAGTCAAATAGTATCACATAAAATAAAACGAAGAAAGTATCTTTTTATTTTTCAAACTTTATTAGCGAAAAATAAATTTTAGTCACACAAATATCTGTTACTTATGTTAAACAAACTTACTACTAGTAAAAGAAAAGAGAAAGTACCTCAAGAGCTCGGTTCTTGGCAAAGGCCTCGGGATCAGCAGATAAACCAGCAGTGTCCCATCCATAATCACCGGGAAATTCTCCGGTCAAATATGAAGGAGTTTGAGCAGAAAATGGTCCCAAGTACTTGACACGGTCAGGTCCATACCACAAATCATTACTCTAACAAAACAAAACAAAACAAAATAAGTTTGACGGAATTCAGTATCTTTTTACACAAATCATAAATTTATTCGAATTTCAATAAATATTAATTTTCAAACTCAATTATAAAAACACACACAATTTTTTTTTACCATGGTGAATCTGGCAGAGCCCATAGGAACTATATCCCTAAGGGGGTTAGCATATTTGGTCTGGCCCAAAAATGGAGTTGCTCTAACAACTGTGGCTGAGCTACCTGCTGCTGCCATTTCTTCTCTTAATAATTAATTGGACCTCACAATTTTCACTAAGTTTCTTGCACAATTTATATATTTATATATAGAGAATAAATGTTGGAAGAATATCTGGAGGGGCCCATCCAACAATTCTGGTTCTTGTATTTTAAAAAATTGTGGTGTGAAATAGTTTTGAAATTTTTGTATCAACCAATGAGAAGTGTTCAGTAGATTTTGAGTATCTCCATGTCATATCCTTCTATCCAGAGTTTTATCTTGCTAACATATAGCAAGCAGTACAATATTATTTATGGTCATTAGTCAAGCTTTTTGGATTTTATTTTATTATTGTGATAGTATGAATCAATTTGCAATCAATATAAATATTGAATAATTTTATTTACTAAGGTTTGGATAGATGAAAATAAATCGATCACTACTATTTTGCCAGGCTAGAATTTGAATCTGAAATTTAATGATATTTAAACATACTTTTATATCCACGCACTTCATTTTAATCGTTGTTTCTTGTTTGCTTAAAAATCCTCGAGTTCCCAGCTTGCCAAAACGTTTAAACTCATGATGTGCCTTCTAGAACCCGAGTAATTTGAATTTGTTGCGTACGATTAGCCCAACTTTTCCTAGCGGATTATACTTAATGAATTTCAATTGTCAATTTCCGATCTTGCATGTGCCATTCACACACTTTTCTACATTCACGAGCTGTTGGAATTTTAAAAAGTAATTGAATTGAAGAAACAGATTCACTCTAATTAATATCTGTTAAAGCCAGCCTATGCTAAGAGCTTATCAAAGATAACCCTCAATTACTTAGTAACTTACTCCGTAAATAGCTAGCAAGTGTAATAAATCATGGCACCCAATGTAACTAATTAATTATGTGCTCAAGGAGTCCCCCTTCATGCCTGTGCTTAATCAAGCCAGGAGTTGAATTAAACCATAATTTTAGGACCATATATAATTACAAGTGCAGTGCTCTATAAACATATTTCACTAAAATTAAAGAATTAGCTGTAGATGTCTATATACATGTATTTTTAAAAAAAGAAAATGAAGAGAAGCGCAAGGAATATAAGTTATTCACCAGGATATATATGAAAAATATTATCAAACTTATAAAGCTCTTGTCATTTATTGACTTGATACGATAGACGTCGTTTTCCATTTCGTTAGAAGTAAGGACTCTCAATTAAAAAGGACAAATGAGTTTGTTAATTAAGTGGTAATCCTTTTTATTTAGGACTCTCAATTAAAAAGGACAAATGAGTTTGTTAATTAAGTGGTAATCCTTTTTATTTAATTAAAAGACTTAAAAAGGTCTTTTAGCTCTTGTCACCTTTATTTCATTGAAAACTTAAAAAGTTTCAATTCATTTTCGTGTGAAAGGATGTATGTATGTAGTTCTTCGTTATTTATGAGGGTGCACTCTTTTCCCTTTTCGTTTTCAAGCTTCATTAATTTTTATTAACTTATGTAATCACTAATTTTTCATTTTATTTATTAGTCTATGTCTTGTAACTTATGTAATATTTAAGCTATTTTTGGCAAATTTGCTACCTACGGTCTTCCTATTCATTGCAAGGAAGAATTCATCACCTAGAAATAATGTTGTCTTTGTATTGTTATATAAGAAGAAACAAGAAAAGTACAAAAAAATATAAAGCGAAAAAAAAGATTAATAGTTTATTGCGTTTATATTGAGATTAGTATAGTAGTGAAAGAGAGTTGAGACAGAATGATATTCTAAGTCTTAAACTATATTCACTATATACAAAAGAGAATATTTATATGTTGAAGAAGGTGTTCTTTTGTGGAGCTTTGGACTTTTCAACTGATTCGGATCGGAGTTGCTTAAGTTGTACCCGTTGTTGGATTGTTGTATCCTGGATGGGACAAGTCAAGAGTGATACTGCTAGATGGTGTAAATTATGCCACAATAGGCTTGAATCTCCTTAAAAAAAACGAGATATCCGTGCCTCAGCCTAAAAATTTGTTTATTCATTTTGTCATTTTATTTTCAATTGTAATATATTATTATTGTGTTATATTACACCATCAAAATATGCCTTTTTTTTCTCATTAAGTTTGACCCGTGAATATTTCATACCATGAAGTAAAAAATGTGAGCTCTCACCATCAGTCTACTCGACCTCAATTCACCATTTTAAAATTTATAAAAAAATATTTTCTTTACCAACTCTTTTTACCTATATCGTAGTTAAAGCAACTAAAAGAGAAATTCATAGGCATCCTAAATTCAGGTTACTATACACCCCAACTCCGTTCCTTCGAAGAAAATAATGTAGCATCGAAAAAAGGAAAGAGATCGAATTGAAATATATAACTTATAGATGTCAAAATGTAAATGTAAAACTAAACCTTCGAAACTTCCTAATATTGTACATTGGAGTGTATACATAGGTTGACAACGATAAAATTAATGAAGAAGTGACTTCACGCTATTTCCTGCAGAGTGATTAACCGGACAGCTTCGACCTCGGCCTCGGCCTCGGCTTTCGGGTCCTCTAGGGCAGCAGAGCCCTTGAAGAGCAAAATAGCAAGGCTGCCAATGTAGAAATGAATGAAACAACCATAGCAATGGGTTACAAATGAACCAAAATCTGTCCCTACTATGCATTGCCACCCTGGTCCATACATTGTATCAAATTCCTAATTCAAAAAAAATAAAAATTAGTAATTTATAATTAACTCATTTTGAGGGAAAAAAACTATATGTTTAGAAGGATATATTAGCTTAATATGGCAAAGTTACAACGTGTATCAAGCTCATTCATTTCTTGAAAATATTTCCTATTTATATTAGCTATCTAGTATAAAAATAGAAACAATATCTCCGTTTTTTTTCAAGAAAGTGGCGGAAACACATAAAAGGAAGGAATTGAAATTAATCATGAAGTAATTATATTTATATTTGAATCCTTTGTAACATAATAGAGAAATACAAGTTCAAATCTAGAAGATATATAACAATATCTTCTAAATAATTAGGAATTCTCTTTTATCAAAATTACTAGCTTCTAGCCACAATTAAATCCTTTTACTAAGTTCATAGATAAATTATTTTCGCTTTTATATATCCCCTTGGTAGAGCCGTCAACATGGGCTAGGCCTGTTGGGCCGGCCTGGCCTAGTCCGGGATTTAATAGGGTTGAGCTACGATTTTTGGACCTCATTTGAGAAAAGGGCTTTTTAATTAGCCCGGCCTGAATAAGTCTGTTGATTTGTGGAGCTTGAGTTTATTGGTAGGGTCGGCCCGTGGGCCAATAAAAATTAATTAAAAAATATAATATAATATTAAAATTTAAAATTAAAGAGAGTACAAACTCAAAACAATTAGGTTAATATTTCTATTTAGATATTTATACTTTTACTTGAAAAAAAACTTAATAATATTACAAAGATAATTTTATTTGTGGATTTGATTAAAAAGTAGTAAGATTAACATCATGTAATATTGTTTGTCGATATTTATGATAATATATTTAAATTATAATTTATAATTTAATTTAATAATTCTAAATATAATATAATTTTTAAATAAAGTGGGCTGGCCCGGCAAGCCTGTAGCCCACGTACTTGTGGGTTGGGTCGATCGTTTTCTGGCCCACACCAAAAATAGGCTAGCCCGCCTGGCCCGTAAAATGTCAAAGCCTGTATGGATTAGCCCGAATGGGGTGGGCTAGCCCATATTGACAGCTCTACCTCTTAGTACACAAAATTAGTAAAGATGACTAGATTCGAATTTTAGTAGAGAAAATCACTATAGCATTTGAATCTCATTATTATAATGTAACAGATGTAGATCACTAGATACGAATTCAACTGATACTCTGAACTTACATAAATCTATAATATTTAAAATGCAATCAAGTATATTCATCAAATCTAAATTCTAAATTCTACTCTAGCTATTATACTATAATATAAAACCTTAGTATAAGAAAAAAACAATTGATCTATTTATGATTTGTTACCTTTTTAAGAAAACGTGCAATTTCAGTGGCCTCAGTGACATCAAAGAAGTCAAGTGCCTTTGCAGCTAAATCTAATGCATCTTGTTGCATGGTTCCTAACATATCTGTGTCTCCAATTACTGCTTTCCCTTCCAACATCTCCAAAAATAAAAAATAAAAATAAAAGTGTGATTTTTTTTTAAAAAAAAAAATTAAATTGTCTTTCTTTTTCACTTTTTCTATATCTTTTTCTATTTTCTATTGGATTATATAAGGATATAAGAGCATATAGATGAGGATCCTAAATGTGTGGAGGTCAATTAGACTCATAGTTTATAAATTAAAGTGATATTGTAGTATAATTCCAAATGTCCACTTGAGTAAAATGACAAATATAGTGGGCTAGCTTTTGTTTTGCCAATTAATACTACTTTTAATAGTATATGGCTACGAAATTACCTAATTATATATATGTACGTATATATAGACTAAATTCTCATATATATGTGGTGAATGTATTCGTAATTTATCGTCTTATATGATGTGGATAAACCTCAACTCATGAGGTAGCTTTTAAATTTGATTTCGATATTCCAGATCAAATTTTCTTATCAGAATCAGATCGATTTCATTTAATTATTTCTTTGTTACTCAATGTGATTGAACCTTATATTATATTACCATATTTTTCTTGAGGATAATGAATAGGACTATTCAATGTCTTTCACTAATCTTGTTTTGGCAACATATTAGTTATTCTATATATCTAATATTTCCCTCAAAATCTCAATTTCACTACGCAAAGTGTATATACACGTGAAAAAGATGGTGTGGAATGTGGATTAGAAAAGTGTATATATGAATATATCCTCCAAAAACAACTCAACAAAGGCTCAAAAATAGACTTGTAAATAAAATATAGTACTACTAATATCAAAGATAACAAAGTTTGAATTTTGCTTTTATAGTTTCTAAATTCATTAATAATTATATATATGAGATGTTAATTAATAATTATATTAGAATGATGATGAAAATCAGGTCAGGCCGCATTCATGAAAACCAGGTCCAGGTCTTAATCTCTAAATTCAAGTCTCATATGAAGAATGAAGAGAAACACCTTAAGTCAAGTCTCATATGAAGACAAGTCTCATATGAAGAATGAAGAGAAACAGGTCGCAGGACTTGTTCCTTAAGTCAAGTCTCATATGAAGAATGAAGAGAAATAGGTCGCAGGACCTTCTTAGATACTTCTTTTAGAATTTGTATAGGTGCGCAAAGTTTGTTATCTCTTAGATTATTTTACCTTTCTGCCATTTTGTAATAGCATAAATACTTGTTCCTTCTTTAATAAAAACTCACTCAGAAATTTCCCACATTGGACTTCACTATTTTTACTACTTATTTTCTATGGCGTTCTTCTTCTAATCATTCTCCTACAAATTAGATTCCAAATATGAATTTTGTTACATATTAATTTAAAATATAGAGTTCAGCTAAAGTTAAAATTCTTTTATCTCCACGCCTAATATCAAGACATCTCTTTTCTTATAAGAAAAAGAAGAGACTCGATCACACGTAATAAATAAATTGCGTGTTTAACATTACACCACTCGGTTTTTGTTTGCTTCTTTGTGGTGGCAAGTTCTTGTTGTCTATTTGGTTTTGGTTATCTTGTTTTTGTTATTCATTTCCCTTTTTTCTTCTTTAAATCTTTTGAATGAAGGTGGTCAATTTTTTTTTTATAATAGAAAAGTATAAATAAATTGACATTTTGGTGGGAAGTCCTTCAAAAATTATAAAATTACTACTTTTTATCATAGATTGTCTATCAAAAATTATAACCTCTCAAATCTATTTTTACGATTGCTTATGTACACACATCATACTTTATATATTTTATTCGTAAAATTATACTGAATATGTTATTATTATTATAATTTATATACAAGTAGCTTTTTGGCTATGCCAACAGCCACATGGACTTCCAGCGCTCAGCTACTTTCTCTGTCCAACAGATCTAATTATGTTTTAAATCTATAGACAAATAATTACACTCTTCCCAATGTTCAGTATCATAACGTCCTCCTAATTCTTTGTGAAAAACTAATCGAATTTGGTATAGTAATAAGTATTTTTTATTTTTAATTAAGATGTTTTGGATTTGAGCCCTTTAGATATGGAGTCGTCTTTGTTAGGAAGCTTTTTATTTTTAACATACAACCTTTTAACATAAATTTAAATTTAATCGAATTACAATATAAATATCCGAAGAAGAATTGTTTATTTAAGAGATTCCGTGCACTTTTAATTGAGTGGGCAGATGGAACGTCTGACAAAATCCAACTCAACCTACCAAATAACGTGTCACCGACTCCTCCTTCGTGACGGTAACGACATTCCATCTTACTTCCCTCTAATTTTCCTTTTTCATTCAACACAAAAGCATCTCATTTTGTTTAAAGTTTAGATATTTGTGTTATTTTAATTATGTACATGTTGAAGTAATGTTAATATTCTGTATATGACAAGGCTCATAAGGGTCAGAGTGATCTGGATCGATGTTATGATTTAATATGATATGAATTTAATTAAAAATTAAAGTTTATATTTTTGCTATCTGTAAATTTAGAAGCATTTGAGCCTAATAACATGTATGAATTCAAGCAAATGAAAGATTAGTTAAAATTACTAACATTAGAATAATAAAGACCAAATTAAACTTTATATGATTGAAATTGAAACCAAAACAACATTAATACTTTGTGTAATTTCATAAATAAAATATAAAAAGGATAGAGTATACTTATCAAACTATATAAGTTCAAACTTCTTAATTTTAAAATTAAAACAACGATAACTTTAATAATAATGTTAAAATCAAATATCCATACATTTATCCCGAAATCTAGTATATTATAATTTTAATTCAGATACCAAACATCGAAAAAAAAAGGAAAGGAGTTAGTGAGTCTTGTTGTAATAAAGGTAGTATGAATATATAGAAAGGCACTTGCTTCGCCACCTTTTTCTCTCCACCATATCTTCATAATTTTACTATTCTAAGCTTTTCCATTTTCATTTCTCATATTATCTTTTTCTTCAGTTTGAAAACCCCATAAAAACATTGTTTAATTTCTGAGAAATATATTCCATTACAATTTTCTCCATTAAAGCTTTAACGAATCACCAGGTTTGAGACGACTCGTCGGAAAATGGGGCGCCGTCTCTTCACCTGCTTCGGCAAAGGCGGTTCTTCTCATTCTTCTTCAAAAGATCCCAGCTCAAACAACAACGACAGTGCGACGGCGGATTTAACGGCGGAGGAGCAAAAACGGTGCGGGCCGGTGGTGGTGGAGTTATTCTCATCGCAAGGCTGCGCCACCTCACCTGAAGCGGAGCTGTTGTTTTCGAGGATTGGGAGAGGCGATTTTAACCTAGAAATGCCGGTGATTTTGTTGGCTTATCATGTGGATTATTGGGATTATATGGGTTGGAAGGATCCATTTGGGTCGAGTTCATGGACGGTTAAACAAAAAGCGTATGTTGAGGCCTTAAATCTAGATACCATGTTTACGCCTCAAATTGTGGTTCAGGGACGAGCTCAATGTGTTGGGAATGAACAAGATGCTGTTTTCTCTTGTATCAATTCTGCTATCAGATTTGCTGCTCCTTCCTTCCAGGTTTGTTATTGTTGCGAATTGATCATAATAATGCACTATTTGATTGAATTTATTGTTACAATAATATTTCTGTTTGATGAATTAATTAAATCATATGCATGATTGAAGCAATTGTGATTAATCAAAAGTCTCGGGTTCAAACTTTGTAAATGAAAAAATCTGGTAAGGAGTGAACGTTCCCCTGTTTCATAGCCTTATGCGTCATGGATTCAGATTAGTCTAGGTATGAAGCATGTAACTAACACCGAGTGTGAAACCTAAAGAAGATTATTCATGAGTAGCAGAAACACTTAATTTAAATGGTGTTTGGTCTTCGAACGGGGTTGGGGATGTGGAAAGTTCAGACAGCCAACCAACTAAGCTACGTTCTCCTGGATTTACCTGAGCTTATTATCTTCAAATGCAAATCATGTTTTCTATTAAACCAATTTGTCTTGGTTATTCCTTTTGATCAAAACAATCAAAATGGGCACAGAGAATTCATATAGTCGATTTCAGTTAATGTGGGATTGATTGATTTGATTCCTTGTGATCACTTGGTTGCACCAAGTTGCAATATACTGATCACTCGAAAAGAGAAGCTAAAATGGGCATTTTTGTTCTCTTCAAATGCAAATCATGTTTTACGTTTCCGATTTCTTTTGGTTATTCCATCTCATCCAAAAAATCAAAATGGATACAGAGTATTGGTATAGCAGATTCCGACTAATGTGTGATTGATCAAAGCTAATATTTGGTGTAAAGCCAATGAGAAGCTAATATGTGGAATTCGAGATCTGATCATTTGGATCTGAAAAAGGTTCATGTTATCCCACTTCATACCATAATCAAGAGGATGTCAGCTATATTTTGACCTCAGCACATTATTCTGATTCTTTACTTCTTGAATTGGTAAAATTCAGTTCAACACTCTTCTGCGTTTGTTGGGAACTTGGGATTAGTTTTCTTTCTTAAACTAACTCGGTGTACTTTGTTGATTATGAGTCGAGAATTCAGTGTTTGCTGAAACTTTAGCTGTTTTCTCAATTCTGTATCAAAAATACTGGATTCAGTACGAACTAATGGTTGTATCTGGTGTATGTATATTTCTAATGCTGTGACAAAACATAACAGGCAACGTTCGAGAGGCCAACACCAGAGTCGTTGCAAGTATCTCTATTAGGATCTCTGAGGAGTAAGGTGGACAATGATGGTGCCAACGTGATGATTGCTCTATACGAAGGTGGTCTGGTGACTGATATCGCTGCAGGAGAGAACAAAGGAAAAATGCTTGCGAATGACTATGTTGTCAGGAGGCTGGAGAAGCTTTGCTCTGTAAAGGATATTACTGCAAAGAAGACAATCTCAGGAACTGTCAACTTCTCTCTTTGGGATGGCTTCAATAGCAGCAAATGTGGCGTAGCACTCTTTGTGGAAACTGGCTCTCATCAAATATGTGGATCACAAAACTTTAAATTGCCAGAAAATCTCTGAATTCTTCGATGATATATCATTGATTGAAACTCTTGATGTGCTGGTTATAGGTTGGATTGCTTATAGTTCGCGTTTCTGATTAAAATCGAATCTGCAAAACATTCTATATACCAGCTTGTTCCTTGTGTATATAGGTTGTGTGAGACTCTTCATGTTAGATTCTTCATCCTTTTTTTCTTCTTACTGGTCATTCCTTTTTTTTTATAAACGGTTGGCATAGTGATTCTTTCCTTGTACTATGTATAATTGGGGATTATTAGAAAATGCGGCTACAGATATTTTAGTGTAAATGCTTTTCCCAACATTTTTTTTTCTAGTTTTCACTAAATCATATAAATTTACAATGATTTGTCCCAAGTTAAGTAGGAACAATCCAATTACACCAGCATTCTTGTATAGTTTGAAACAATTATATTTTGTTGAAATAATTAATAATTTTGTACAAAATTTCAAGTTAGATACACTATTTCTTCGTATTACAAGTCAAATACATCTATGATATCAGATACATTCTGAAATAGAAATACATTGGGAGAAGCGAGCTAGAGAATTATTACATCTCAAATATAAATGAATCACACTAAAAATGCATGTATCTTTAAAACCAGATACATAGGGAGAGAGACGAGCAAAAGAGTTTGGTATATCCCAAATTCATGTAAATCACACTTGGATATAGAGTATTTTAAACAAATTACACCTAATTTGATATGTATGCATCCAAAATACATGATCTAATAAAGTACTAAATGTTATACATAAGGTAATTTTGGAAACTAAAATAAAGTCACTTAATTAACCCCAGTAAAATTTGTGTTGTTTACTCTTTTAAGTTGATGAAGTAAAAATGCATGTCAGTGAATTACAATCCTGTATGCGTTACTTCAATTCGCTAGCACGAGACACCCATAGATAATTCCAATTTCCACTATCTACCATATTAAGAATTATTTGTTTGTGTCTCCCTTTGTGATACTCATAACATTGTGGCTACACGAGTAGTATTCAAAAGAATAGGTCTTCAGAAATAAGTAATGCAATATCTACAAGAATACAACCAAAGCAATTACATAACAAGCTTTTACTCCATGAAGAAGAAATTAAACCTCCCACTGATTATTCTTTCTTTACAAGTCGGACCAAACTGTCCGTTTTCCACCATCCTTCGAAAGAATTAAAGCAGAAAATGGATGGATGTGGCTTGACATTTCAATTATGGCAAAAGAAGGAACTTGCATTAAAATCCACTAGTTGCTTTACACTGAATCAACAGCCTCAACCTGCTGCCGAGCGAGATACTTCTCCCTTCGTTCCTTCTATTGAACAATAGCAAGCAGACACACATTGTTAAGAGGGTTCAAATTTGGAAAGGTACATGCTTTTATATGCAGAGATAGATAGCCTTACCCATTCATCTATTACTAGACCTTCTCCTACAACTTTAGGTCCAGTTTCAACTGGAGGTTTCTTGCGAGATTCTAATGCTGCCTCAGCTTCAGCCAACTGACGTTTTAGTTTTTCCAGCACCTTAATCAATCAAGTTACTTAGTTGGAGAATGAATTCGGAGTAAAATGAACAAGTAGATAAACAGCAACATGTTTAATTCTTACTGGAGAAGGTCGTTCTGGGTCCAAGAACACCACCCGTAGGATACGTTCAATAGTCACGTGATCCTTTTGTTCTTCAAACTGCATCCACATGAACAAAAAGGGTTATAACACTATTGGATTACAAACTTTGAGTCACGCTATAGACTTATATTCTTTAGTTACACGTCAGATTTCACACACAATGACAACCGAGGCACAAGGCTCACAATGACAATCACTTTCTGTATGTTCACACTTCCCTTCAAGGAATACAGGATGATGATGAAAGAAATGAATCTTTTGTAATCCTGACTTTGTCGAAGACAGGACAAGATGAAATGGATTATGCATGACACTTGATGCTCCTAGATTTGATACAAAAAAAGAGACGGATCATTTCAAACATGGAGGTTGCAGGCAAAAGCAACTGGTCATGGCTACATTGTAAAAAGACACCTGATCTCAACAGCTTCCTCTATTCAAAGTCTATGCTACTTTTACAGGATACTCCAACTGATATATACAATATAGAAAAATATTTTGTCATAAAATCCAGTTTGTGAATGAAAGCAGAAGCCTCCACATGTAAAGTGGATTTTCAGATAACACATCTCTGTAAAATTCGATAGTTCTTTTCTCTGAACATGCCAACAGCAACTTATCTAATGTTTGATGCTACTTTAGGAAGGACGGGAATCAGCTAAAATATACTTTCTTAGTCAAAGCTTACTGGAAAGTGCTTCTTCTATGTCACACATAGCAAAGGTATCCAGACAGGAGCATGCAAAGAAGATGTATTTCAAATGATGCCTGACCCATGATAGAGCTCCTCATTTACCCACATCTTATCACAAAATGCTCTATTCATATAAGCAGTAAAAATTATAATCCAAGCTGATTTTCATAAATATGTTCAGGTGGATAGGACAGGGTCTATCCTGAATAGACAAATAATGAACTCGTGACTTTCAGAACAAAAAAGGACCCAAAAAAAAAGTTGTCCGGAATCCTGACAAGTCAGCAACACCTTTAACCCTTCAATATGATTTGTTAAAGTGCATGAAATCATCAGCAAAAAAATTGATGTGTTGCTCAAATGACAAGTATAAAGCTGAAGAAGCATGATACCCTAACTTTCTTTCTGGTCAAAAATTGCTGCAAATACAAAAATTGCCTCTTTTAGAAAGACCTACGAAGTTCAGTTACTCACCAACTCAGGTACGTAATCTACTCCTTCTTTCACCTTCAAGCTCATGATCTTGAACTTAACTTTGCTCTTTTGGTCCACAGGCTTTTCGTTGTTCTCAGGGTGCTCCACAAACTTGAAGACTACCATTTAGACACACAATCGAAATCTAAGTTGATATTTTTCATTTAAAAAAAGAAAAGGAATAGTGGAAACAAAAAAATGTAGGAAAACCAATTACCAGTGGCAATAACACTTTCACCGGGTTCGAGAATGCCTCCGGGAGGTCGCATGTAGCAGCTCTTTGGTGCAGTAGTTTGAAACTAAAATGCAAAAAGAAGAATCAGGAAAAGGAAATATCAGAAACTTACACCACCAATTATTTTGTGTGACACTCATAACCAAAACCTCCATATCACAACAACTAATACTACTATGCTCTATGTTTCAATCTCAAACTAGAAGAGGTCGTCATATTATTAACAGAAACGCCAGTACAAGTATTTTTAGTTGAAGAATCTTAAAACCTCAATGAACTTCATTTTGCTTTCATTAGCTAACTTCTTTAAGTTTAGTCTTTTCGACCCTAAAAGCATAAAACACACTCATTTTATGTAGGGATTGGGTAATTAGCAACAACAAAGAGTAAACTGGAACGACTTGAAAGTAGATGCTATTGGTTCAAATCATTAACCATCCAGAAGATCCAGAAATGGTACAATCATTAGGAAATAAATGACAGTTAACCCCTACTCAATGCCTTTTTCTTCTGATAGACGCAAACACTGGAGAGATTTCTGAAAACTACAGACCTTACTAGCACAAATTATCATAGTTGATTCTCATATAGTTACTCAACTAATAGTTACTAGCTCAAAAAGTTTCCAATTTTCTTCGACAAGAAAGTGACTTTTCTAAGATCATAATTAGTAATTGATTGACCATTTGAGAAATCTAACGACAAATTAACACGGAAAGATTACCTTAAATGCAACATAAGATTTGCTAGTGTTCTTAATCTTTACAGCACTCTTCACCTGCTTTCCCGGTTCATCTGAAGAAAAAAAAAATTAACAGGTAAAAGCAGAGCACAATTTCCTCCAGTTTTCAACACGAAAAATTAGAAAAACCTAACAAAATTGGAAATTGTTGACTAGAAAAAGTAAAATAAAGTCAATTTAGTCAACAGCGAGGTAAACGGACGTACAAGGGAAGTAGAGACTGTTAGCTGGATCGAGCCGAAGCCTACGTCGAGCCGGAAGCAGTGATCTAGCAACGGAGCTAACAGACGTAGAAGCACGAGAACTGTTAGATCCGACGCCGTTTTGGTGACTGTGATTCTGAGAGTGAAGATTCTGTGTAGACGACGACGACGAAGACGTAGTTCCTGATTGCCAGAGAGGACAAAGCTTCCAGAGCTTTCCGTCTGAGTTATGTGACTTGTGGTGGTCGGCGATTGCCATAGGACGGAGTTTTGGCCGGAATCTAGTCGAGTTTTCCGACGACAAGTTGCAATTTTCCGGTGATAAAAATTAGGGCAGCTTGTTATTGTCCCTTAGTGAGGAAAAACTCTTTCACGACGTTGACTATATGTTTCGAAGGTCAGAAAGAAGTCATGTAATTATATCGAAGTCTTCGGGAAATTGTTTTCTTTCTGTAATTCGTGGATTTAGCGGCTGATAAAGACCACCAAAGCAAGATTAAAATAATTCGGATATATATATAGCTATATTTTTTTTTAAAAATAATTGTAATTATAATTTAATACGCATTAAAATAATTTAGGTAAATGAGTGTGAAAGGTAACAAGAAGTAGAAAAAATAAGTTATGTTTTATTCAAAAAAATAAAATAAAATAATTTGACAATTTGGCAGATTTTACTAAATCCATAACTCTAGATAGAAATTTTTGAAGGTCAATAATAATTATGATAAAAGGCTAGTAAGATATTAAAACGATCTTTGGGTAGTCTCTTATTCTTTATTGCATATTAATGTTACTTATGACCAACATGAATTGTGGTGCACTGGTGGAAGTGTTTCACCCTTAACCAGAGGTCTCGGGTTTGAGCCCTGGGTATGGAGAAAATCCTGTTGGGAGCGCCACCTCCGAATGGGCCCTATCATGCGCGATCCAAATTTAGTCGGAACTCCAATGTGGACTCCGGACACCAGATGGGAAACCAAAAAAAAAAAGTTACTTATGGCTTGATTTGTTTTATATCTTTTTTGTTATTTAGTTGTCCTATCATTATGCAATTTTATTTTAAAAAATAATTTTTTCAGACAAGTATCTATTTAATTCAGTCTTTTAATTTAGTAAAAATAAGAATAAGAATAAGAATAAGTTAATTGTAGTTTTTTTACACTTTATTTATATATAATTATAATGAGTATGTTATTATAATTAATACTAAATTTTCTATTCGAGTTGATAAATTTGAATTGGCAAAATATAAAATTTAGAAAGAGAAACAATTTTCTATTATAATTTTTAAATATTTAAAATTTGAAACCTGTATTTTTATTTAAAGATAAAAAAAAGTATTTATTATTCATTTCATCAAGCTGCTTAAAAATATCTGCAGTTGATCGAAGAGGAAAGTGCACAGAAATAAGCGCGTTGTCGGACTTCTAATCACAGTTTTAAGTGCATTTTCTTTTTGTTTTCACGTCCTTTCACACCATTAATTAGTTGATAAAATGGCCAATCTTGCATAATTATAGTAGTAACATTCTATGCACTTAGTTAATTTAATTTAGTTATCTGTTGGGTCGATTAGTTATTTATAATTATTTACATTATTTTGAAATTGTAAATTTTGAACTTGATATAGAATCCTATTGTAATTATGCTTCAAGTTAGTAGACTTAGACGTGTATGATATTGAGTCCTTGAATTGACTCTTTAGGTATATGATGTTCTTCTTGTATGATCTGGAACAATATTCACTTTATGAGCTAATTTTAAAGTTGAGTCAAGTCTAAATTTCATTTCGTTACCTTAATATTAAAGTTAAGTTAGACTAACCTCAATTCTTGATTTACCCGATACTGAATCGGCATATAACATATTTACACACCAGTCGACAAGTTTGAACATAAAGGCATGCAACAACGACATTGAATCTCTACATCTATATCAGTTATTTAAGAATAAAATGAAATAAAATTACTCTTCTTTTATGAATTTTAATCTCTACATCTACATATAAATTATTTTATATAAATTTTAATCTCTAGAGCTATTTAAGAATGAAATGAAATAAAATTGCTCTTTTTTATATGAATTTTGGACAATTTTCATTTTACGAACTATAGTCTATAGTAGATATAAAAATCATCTAGAAATTGTACATGTGCATGTTTGAACGAGATTTTAATTCCACACATTCTTCCTCACCTTTTAGCATGAAAAAAGGTGTAATATAAAAGTTTTCAAACTTAGAGTAATAGTAAAATCTTCATATTTCAAATACTTGATTCAAAAATTGTTGACTTCTCTTCTACATTTCATATATTTTAATAGTAGTTCTTCTCAAAATTTCTTGTATTTTTTGGACTTTGTTTCCATTTTAGATAGGCACAAGATTCTATTTTAATCCAATATTCTAAAATCTTAAGTGCTCATAGAAATATAATACACTACTTAATAAGTTCGGTTGTTTTTACATAATTATACACATAGTTTTTGTTTTCAATATGAATTTTTTTTTATTCACATCAATATAAACATTTAATTTAATGAATAAGAGTTCAATCTTTTTCTTACAATAAGATATAGTTTTCCCATCTCTCCATTTTTGTTTGTCGTATTATGCTTTTCTAATGTTAATTTAATTAATTTTTAAAGTTAAATTAAATTATATTAATTAATATTTTAAATAAAATATATAAGTATTCAAAAAATATAGAGAGTACTATAAATAACAATTTTTGGCATATCAATATGATAATAAAATATATCATAAAATATTAATCATAGCATTTATCATATGACAAAAGAAGAAAATTATGACAAATAAAAGTAGATAGAGAGAGTAGTAATAAACAAATGTACTATCACTAAAATTGATATACATTTATACAATGGCCAGTGATAGAGCAACATGTGTCATGTATAATGAAGGATAGTCAATTGGATATTTCTAATCGAAATATATAATATAAGTAAATATAAAATGTAATCTCATAACGACATATATTGAGTAATTTTTAAAAGATCCTAGAGAAAAATAAGTATTCAATTACACAACAATAACAATAATATATATCTAGTGTTATTTCACAAATAAACATTTAAAAAATAATAATATATATGCAATTATTATCATTATTTCATAATAAAAAAAAGAACGTTATTTTCGATAAATTAAGAAAAAATTGCATGTAGATAGAGGGACAATAACATGAGTAGACAGCGAATATGAAATGGCACGGCATCTGGCTGTTAGGCAATGACAAATTAATAACCGTAATGATAACACACACCTAATTTGTTAGTAATCTTATCAATGAACATTTAAGCGTCAAATTTCCTAATTAGTTTTCTATAAATATAATTTTTTTTCAACTTTGATTTTGATTTCGATTTCAAATACTCGTAATTCTATATCATATCTTTTCATACATTTAAAATTTTAATGTATTAAATTTTCATTATACGTAAAATTTAAAATAAATATCAAATTACTGAGATTTACTATATCGAACCTTATCATACACAAAATATGAAGGCCAATTTGATGGATTTTTTAGTGAAGGAATTAAAAGTGGGAGTAATAATTGTTAGCAAAATAATTGGTGGATAATTAAAGAGGAAGGTGGATGAATTATAGAGATATTTACATTTGTCGGTTATGTGTTGTTGGTGTAGGTTAGTTGGATGGTAGGAATTAATTAGGTAATTAAACAACACTTTTTCAGCTGATTTTGACTCTCTAAACACCATGCTCCATCCATTCATCTGTTATTTTTCGAATTTAAATCTCCTGAATATAAAATTATTTTTATTAAAAAACATTTTATTTTTTAATGTGAATTTTTCAGTTCGAAATCAAATTTTATCTCTATTTGGGACTTTTTTTTATATACAAATAACTCATTTATTTAGTATCTCAATATATTATAATATCTATATCCCCTTCTCTACCGTCTAAAGTGAATTTTAAAATCAGAGACTATACTCTAGCATCGGTACAAAAATTGAAAGTCACGAAAACCACTTAAAAATAAATAAAAAGACATTAAAAAATTTATACCAAACTTTAGGGAATTGAAAAAGGAAAATGGACTTCATTGTTAATTTAATACTAAGTATGTCATATTTTTAGATTTTATTTACATTACAAAATTAAGTATCTTTACAATTTTAACTTTATTTAATATAAGTGAATTTTGTAATAAATGATAATAAATTTATCTTTTATTTTAATTTGCATGTTGAGATTTCTTTTTCAAAATCAAATTTTATAGAGTAATGCAATGATAAAGTAATTAAATTAATGGGTAAAATAGTTACAATGAACATTAATTACATATTAATTTTCGATCAAATGTCTATTTTCAAGACTAATTAAATATTAAAAGTATAATAGGAAAAATATGATAATTTATACGTTAATATTATAAAATGATAAGTACTCCCTCTGCCCATTTTTATTTGTTATGTTGCGTTTTTCGAAAGTCAATTTGATTAATTTTTAATATTAATTAAATTATATTAATTTGATATTTTAAATAAAAAATTTTAATATTAAAAAATTATACAAAGTATACTATAAATTGTATTTTTTTACATATCAATATGATAAAAAGCATCGTAAAAATTTAATCAAACTTTTTATAATTTAACTCTAAACAAATATAACAATTAAAAATAATTGAGGTAATATGATCGAATCAATTATTTATAATAACGATGACATGTAAAAAATGGAGGGAATATGATATTTTCCCTGGAAAGTGCTAAATGACCAGAATTTTGTGGCCAGAATTTGACCAGAATTGACAAAAGACTAATTTAACCTTCTTTCCTTTAAAGTAAATCAAGTCTTTATTACTATTATTTTCTAGACTTCTAGAAATACGTGTAGACAATAATTTTATGTTTAATGAACTAGAATTAATATTAATTATGTGAAGAAAATTATTTCATAAACTTTATAATGTGTCACTCATTACGATCTAACTTCATCTAATTTTAATTCTTCCTAATTCTCTCTTTCTTTGTTCCTTTTTCTTCATCTTTTTTGTCATCCTTTCTCCTTTCTTTTCAATTATATATAAAATTAAATTATACAAATTTGTAATTCTACAAGATATATTTGCGTACATTTTATCAATAGTTTTCTAATTTTGAACTTGCAAAATAACATTTACTTATTTCTATTATATACAAATCATCCAATTCTAAAATCGAACACAAAAAATATATATATATAATATCTAACTTCATACTACAATTATTTTTTTTTTGCGAATAATATCACATTTGTTTTCTTTATTTTAATTTCTTTATAGTATATTTAATGCATTATCATACTAAATTTAAAATAATATGGTTTGATTATTTTTTTTCTTCACTGCTATGCTCATTTGAATATCATATCTCATAATCGTCTTTTAAAATAAATAAAATATTTTTCATGATAATAACAAATCTTTTTTAATAAAGTTTGTACTTTAATGTGATAAATACGGAAAGACGAGTTTTGTGGGAGAAATTTAATAATTAGATGAATTTTGTGTATTAAAAAATAAGAATAATTTTCGTGTTATATTTTTTTCTGATATTTTATAGTGAAAATATGACATAAAACTATAAATAAGTTAATTACATTTAAGGTAATTTGGAAATTTCCTTTAATGTGATACTTCTCACAATGTTCAATAATATATTTGATGCTTCTCACATATGATTTTTTTAAAAATATTTTTATTTCAATGATTTATTTCAATCTTAAATATCTATTTGTGAATTTATTTATTTATCATTATCTAAATATTTTATTCAGTTAATAAGAAAAATATCTTTTTGTGTATGTGTATAGTTCATTCTATTTATTTTAAAAACAAATATTGTTCAGTTAATAAAAAATTGCACGTTTTAGTTAAAGAAGTATTTTTGAATTGTACCTTAAAAAGATGTTCATAAGGTACTGTTGACACCCAATTTTGGCCTAACATTTTAAAAAAATTCATAATTTTATAATTTCAATTTTTGATTTGCTAAAACCACTTAATTCATATTCGAATCAATTAATTTATTTTGTTAGATTAAGAAGATCTCTAAATTAATTTATGTGAATTCATCCTATTAATCAATTACTTTAAAACCATTCAAATAGACAAATTTTGGATTTTTTTTGCATTTGTCCCACATCGCTTCCCACATCTATTTTGAACCCAAAATTGGTCCTATATAAGCCCCTCTTCATTACACCAAAGAGGGAAGGAAAAAAGGAGGAGACCAAAGAGTACCCAGAAATTTTTCGGGAATTCTTGGTTCCATAGTTTAATATTTTTAAAATATTTTTGCGGCTGTTCGAGTTTGGGGAGGTGGTGGATCGTCTCCGTCAAATTCGCAGTTTCGGTTCGTTGCCCAGAACCAGGTAAATTCTTTCTTAGCTTTGTATTATTTAATTTCTAGCTTTTCTATCTGTTATATGTTAATTAGCTTTGTTTTAGCTTTCGTGCATTAGGTTGTGGTATGACATTTTAGTAGCGTTTCTCTTGTTCTTACTGTTTTATTTACTGTTAGTTGTAAATTTATTTATTTATTTATTTATTTTTTTCTCTTTAGTCTTGCTTATGTTTTTTTTTAGGAATTTATTTGTGTATTAGTTATAGTTTAGGAGTTATGGTCAATGACAAAACTCTCCGTCGGTTTTGGAGGCCTACGTAATATTAAAAGACGGAAATGTTTAGTTCAAGTTTTAATGTTTGTTATTGTTTAGATTTATTCCATTTTTTTCATTTATTGTTATTGTCTTCAATTGATCCGGATATATTTAGTTGGTGAATATGCTTAGTTATTATTATTAATTATTTATTTTATTATTTATTCCTTGCAGTGAATAATAATGTTGTTCATTTTAAAGCAATTTTAGTTAATAATGATGTCCATCTGTTTTGTTGTTACAAGGTCGATTCACTTTTATTATTTTAATATATTACCATTATTATTATTGAGCTGTAAATTTAATGACATTATATTCCTTTGTTGATTAGTTTGATGGTCAAAATATATTTGTTTATTTTATTTAATTTGTTATTGTCAATAATGTTAGTTGTCTTTATTGTTCATGTTAATTTGACCAACTATTTGAATTCTTTTGAGGGGTCTGACATGAAATGTAACATTATAAGGTTATTTCCTTCAATAATTGTTATTATTTCTAAGTTGTAGTTTTTGTCTTGGATTGTTTTAGAGACATTTGGTTACTTGTTAATTTTATTTAATTGTTAAGAAACAAATAAAATTAGCCAATGAAAAATCTATCCGTCGGGTTTAGAGGCCTTTGCATTTTAAAAGACGGAAATCTAATTTAAGTTCATATATGTTTATTTGTTAAATTGGCCGATGAAGAAATTACCGTCGATTTCCTAGGCCTCTCATGTTGATAAGACGGGTATTTGATTTTTAAGCTATTATTTGGTTTATTCATTTTATTCATATTTTATTTATTACTAACACTTTTACTAAGTGTCTTTACAGGTACATAGAGGTGCTTCCCATTTAAGTTATTTGAATTAAGTTTGAATTGTACTCTTTATTCAATATTTTGCATGTATTACGTTAGGCAAACTTTAGGCCGTTTCTTCTATTTTCTTATTTTATTATTTGTGTATATTGCATGTTTATTATATTTGTATATTATTTTATTTTTTCCTCAATTTGAAAAAAAATGAATTCAGCCGGGACCCACACTTGTGGATTTCGAAGGGTGCCTAACCCCTTCCCTTCGGAATAACTTGAACCCCTTACCTAGAATCAAATTGGTTTCGTAGATCACTTAATGGTTTCCTAGTTTTTTCCTAAAATTAGGTGGCGACTCTTTTTTTTAAAAAAAACTCGTTTATTTTTAAAACTCTTTCAAAATTGAATCAATTAATTATTTTTTGAGTCACCGCGACGTTTCTTCCTATTTGAATAGAGTAGGGATGTAAACAGAATGGCGACTCTGCTGGGGACTATAGAGGTTTTAACCAATATGAATTTAATTTTTTTTTCAACTTGAGGAAATTTTTGTTTTATTATTATGCTATACCTTGTATTTTTATATTTTGCTGATTATTCGTTTATTGTATTTATTTATTATTTATTTTATTGTATGTATATTATCATTGCATTCATGGCATAATATTTTTCGTCAAACGACAATTATTTCATTTTCACTAAAGGACAATTATGCGGGTTCGCAGTCGTTCATTAAACAAAATTTTCTTGGGGCACTCTGACGAGTGTAGTTGGCTACTTGATAGTCAACGATCGTTAACTGTCCCAGCCCAAATAGTCCGTTTGGATTACCTTTTCCACTCTAAATACAACCAACTCTTAGTCGACTAGCGTAGAGCGAAACCAAATCCCGAATTTAGCGCATTGAACTAGGACGATCCAAACACCCAAGGCGTGTTAGGTCCATTAGAAAGACCACCTCCAGTCCATAATGGCCTCCGGCCTAAACGGACAATCATAATTGTGTGTAATTTGAAGGATGTATACGAAATTTGACAAACCATTGTTCATTTGATTAGAGAGTTATTTTAATAGTCTATTTTTGTCAGATTCGGTTCTTCAAAAACTATCATCCCATCCAAAAGTGTTGACAATCGAAGATGACAACAAGTTCAAGAGAGAGTATCTTTCACAAAGGCTTAGAATAGGATGGTACCTTTCGCGGGACTGAATATTTTGTATCCCATTTTCCCTATTATGTATCCCCATTCATTTTATTCGTATAAATTTGTATAAATTTAGATTTTGGGACAATGGAATGTTTCAAATGACATATACATCCTTCAAATCGATAGGCCTACCCTAGGCATAAAAGGGTCACATATTTGTATAGGACGCGCAATAATTGTTTGTATGCTATATGATATGTTTCAGTTTGTTATTAATTAAAACAGTGTTTATGTGTTTAATTCATTATTTGTGTGATATTTTGCATTATCCAATATGAACAAGAACTAACACTCTTACCTTTTGAGTTGTTCTTCTTTAGAGCGAAATGTTGATTTATGTCCGAATTCAGATTTCAGAAATCATTATTTGTCCGAAGTTGCAAGAGACAAGAGGATTAGCGAAATTAAAGTCCTTGCATTTCTCAATTATATCAAGTCAAAACGATAAATTAGGGGAGTATTTGACTATGAGGTGGCACCCACTTATTTTTATTATTATTTTGCATGATGGTCCTGCTCTCACATATTTCTCATAGTTTTGTAGGAATACCGTCCCCGACATCAGTCGGGGATGGTCATAACAATGTCTGGATCTCGTGAAAATTGGGAAGAGACAAAGGTTCAAGAAAACATCCAAAAAGAGTACAACAAATTATTACTGTAGAAATTCGTAGGTTACATTCAACAGACAGTATAAATATTGACGATTAAGAGGCTATAAAACATATTGGTGCGAAAAAAGAAAAAAAAAAAAAGAAAAAAAAATTCATGGCGCTAGACCTAGGAATTTCTTTCAGTTGTCTAAGTCTTTAAATTATGCCTTATCTGGACGAACTACGCGTACCTGATTCTCATTTTAATGAGATACGTAGGCAACCCTTCTTGGGTTCGGTATTATCTTTTCCAAAAAAAAAAATAAAAAAAAAATAGTTTGTGCATATTTTCCAAATCATATCTGCACGAACTACGCGTACCTGATTCTCATCTTAATGAGATACGTAGGCAACCCTTTTTGGGTTCGGTATTATCTTCTCAAAAAAAAATAAAATAGTTTGTTAATATTTTCCAAGTCATATCTGCATGAACTACGCACACCTGATTCTCATCTTAATGAGATACGTAGGCAGCCCTTATCGGGTTCGGTAATCATTTTTTCAAAAAATAAAATAGCTTCTATATAATGTAAGAGTCATGTCTTCAGCTCGATTGGTACCTATGTAGTTAAGAGCATGTAAATATATTTGATATGATAGAAAAGACTGACTTTGCGGTAAACTATAGATTCTCGTGGTACCTCTTATCTGTACTTTTGTGATGCTTGAATTTTCTCTTGCATGCAATCAACATAAGAATAAAACTAACCTTATGTTTCACGTGCATTGTGTGGTGAGCTTTGATCAAAGTTCAATTGTGTTACACTGTTGATCTAGAACTTGACCTGAATGTTTTTCGAGGCGAAATCCTGAGTAATGTTTGATTTGAGAAAGGATTGTAGGCCTTTTTTGACCCGATTGTGCCTTTCAAAGCCTACCAAATTACATTAATCCCTAGTTTTCCCACTTTGAGCCTGAAACATTTCTTTGGACAACCATATTTTAACCACTACCCTTTTAAGTGCTTACAAGCACTATCCTCTCTTGGCCCAACCTTCTTGAGTGCACCAAGAATGTGCAAATTATAAGAGAAGATCCATGTTTGAAATTTCCAAAGGCAAAGATATCGAGTCTCCCAAGTCAAGGAAGCAAAAGACTTCTAGAGGAAAAGAAAGAAAGAAAGTAAGAAAAGGTGAAAGAAATAAAGAAAGACAAAAATGTCCTTACAAGGTCAATGAAATGTTGGAAGGAAAATACTCCAACAAAAAAGGAGAAAATTTATAAGAAAGGAGTGAAATAAAAGAAAAGCTCCGAGAAATAAGGATTCAAAAGAAGTCAAAACAAAGAAAAAAAAAAAGAAGAAGAAGAGAAAAATGGAAAAGCTCCAAAAAATGAGAACTCAAAAGAAGTCGAAACAAAGGAAGAAAAAAGAAGAAGAAGGGAAAAGAGTCAAAATGAGAATTCAAAAGAAGTTGAAAGGGGGGAGAACAATGAAGAGGATCTAACGCAAAGGCGTACCAATCATTAAGAGCACAAATTTTGGGTGACGCTCAGGAAGGAATTCAGTCACTTTTATCCCAAATAAATATCCTACCCATCCCTAAGCCTACGTTACAAGCCAATGACAAGCCCTACATGATCTCATTCCAAATGTTCTCACATTAGTGGAGATTTACATAAGGGTCAAGCATATGGTATCACAGTTGTACGCATTGAACATTCTTGTGAGTGTGAGTGCACTTTGGAAAATGTCCTAAAATTAAATATTTCAAATATGTGTGAAATAGGACAAGTCTTTTTCGTGAGGGCACTTGAAACATGAGGATTGATACAATTCAAAACCTTTGTTTGAAACAAGATGAACGGATCATGTTGATCCTTAAGTATATTGGAGGTACCACTTGAAGCTGTAGGAAATAACCTTAAATTCAGTCTTAGAAAAAAAAAAAGGAATGAGAGATTTACCTGCAATCTTAACTGTTGGTACCGATTGTAGTGAAGGTTTGACTATCTCATCACTTTTTTTTATTTTTTAAAAAGAAAAGAAAAAGTGAAAAAACACTCATTCTTAAATATTTTAAAACCTTTTTAAGAATCTTTCAATTTTATTTTAAAAAAAAAATTACCTTTTGAGTTGTTCATTGTAAAAAGTGTAATCGGGTTAATCTCGTATGTGTGAGAGTCCTATTTTACTTCATGGATTGTCCGTCCCAAAATGTGACATGTTTTTTTTATATCTCTAGGCTTTGGATATCACATGGAATACCATTTTCATATTTCATCATGTTCATATTGTGCATTTTCTACTGATGATCTTCTTTCAGATTCTTTGTAGTATTCATCATCTACAAGTTTGGAACTACATTTGACCTGATTCCTGCCTCAACAGGATATGTAGGCGCCACAACGGTTCGGTCATATACCCAGTGTGATTATATTTCTCCTTACAATAAAAACTGGGACAGAATTTTTGAAAATATTTCAAAAATTCACAATAAAGGTGTTATCGCCAACAAGTCAAGATTGAAGATCATTTTGAGATTCAAAACTTCTAACTGGGACAGAATTTTTGAGGAAGACCTCCAAAATTCTGATAAGTACTATGAGAAGCTTGATAGCAATTACAAAGATCATTTAGCGCTTGAAGCTCAACGTCAACGTGCAAATCTTCAGCGCGATATTTTTCTACTAATTGTTTCTTTTCAAGTACAGGAACAGGGGAAAGCATTGGGGAGATGAAACTTTCAAAACAATTCCCGAGCCATCCACCTCGTTATAGTTGGACAATCATCGAGCCATCCACCTTGTAACAGTGAAAAATCATTAGATCATGCATTGCAAGTTAATATTCATGCATCGCGAGTTAATATTCATGCATCGCAAGTCAATATTCATGCATCGAGAGTCAATAATTCATGCATCGCGGAAGATCATGCATCGAGAGTCAATATTCATGCATCGCGAGTCAATATTCATGCATCGAGAGTTAATATTCATGCATCGAGAGTTACTATTCACGCATCGCGAGAAGATTTCATACCTCGCAGAAATTTATGCATCGCAAGAAGATTTCATACCTTGCGAAATTCATGCATCGCGAGAAGATTTCATTCCTCGCAGAAATTTATGCATCGCGAGAAGATTCCATCCCTTGCAAAATTTATGCATTGAGGGAAAATATTCATGCCCCGCAGAAGATCATGCATCGAGAGTCAATAATCATGCATAGCGGAAAATCATGCATCGCGAGTTAATATTCATGCATTGCGAGAAGATTTCATTCCTCGCAAAAGTTTACATATCGCAAGAAGATTTCATACCTTGCAGAATTTATGCATTGCGGGAAGATATTCATGCCCCACAGAAGATCATGCATCGAGAGTCAATAATTCATGCATCGCGGAAGATCATGCATCGAGAGTCAATATTCATGCATTGCAAAAGATCATGCATCACGAGTTAATATTTATGCATTGCGAGAAGATTTCATGCCTCGCAGAAATTTATGCATCGCAAGAAGATTTCATACCTTGCGGAATTTATGCATCGCGAGAAGATTCCATCCCTCGCAAAATTTGCTCATCGCGGGAAGATATTCATGCCCCGCAGAAAATCATGCATCGCGAGTTAATATTCATGCATTGCGAGTTAATATTTATGCATCGCGAGAAGATTTCATGCTTCGCAAGAAGATATTCATGCCCCGCAGAAGATCATGCATCGCGAGTCAATATTCATGCATTGCAAAAATCATGCATCGCGAGTCAATATTCATGCATCGCAAAAAAAAAACAAAAAAAAAATCAAAAAAAAATCATGCATCGCGAGTCAATATTCATCCATTGAAAAAAAAAATCAAAAGAAGATCATGCATCGCGAGTTAATTCATGCATCGAGAGTTAATATTCATGCATCGCGAGAAGATTTCATACCTCGCAGAAATTCATGCACCGCAAGAAGATTTCATACCTTGCAGAATTTATGCATTGCGGGAAGATATTCATGCCCCGTAGAAGATCATGCATCGCGAGTTAATTCATACATCGAGAGTTAATATTCATGCATCGCGAGAAGATTTCATACCTCGCAGAAATTCATGCATAGCGAGAAGATTTCATACCTCGCAGAAATTCATGCACCGCAAGAAGATTTCATACCTTGCAGAATTTATGCATTGCGGGAAGATATTCATGCCCCGTAGGAAATTCATGCATTGAGAGTCGATATTCATGCATCGAGATTTAATATTCATGCATCGCAAGAAGATATTTGCATTTGCATTTAAGACGCATCTAATCGGAGGTGAAGGATGTACACCATATCTTTTCAACGTTTAAGTCGGTGAAAACTTGCGTTGAAAGATATTTGCTTTTAAGACGCATCTATTCGGAGGTGAAGGATGTGCACCATATCTTTTCAACGTTCAAGTCGGTGAAAAGTTGCGTTGAATGATATTTGCATTTAAGACACAACTATTTGGAGGTGAAGGTTGTGCACTCTATCTATTCAACGTTTAAGTCGGTGGAAACGTGCGTTGAAAGATGTTTACATTTTGTCCTACCGATGGACATACATTCAAAATCCTATTGATGGATCATCATTTTTTTTCATTCGTCCTACCGATGGACATACATTTCAAATCCTACAGATTGATCATCATCTTCATTCGTCCTACCAAGGGACCTGTATTTATCTCCATTTATCGTATCATAAGAGATGCTGCCCTTTTTCTTTTAGTTTTGCCTATATTAAAGAGTTTTATCTTTGTTTTTTTTAGAACATTCTAGAGGATGCACTCTCAGAGGAGCCACATGTGCGAATTACTTCAACAAGGACGCAACATATCATAGAACTTTTGGAGACAAGTCTGGGATTGACTTCCACCACATTCAACCGCACTTCTCTACAAAGGTCATGTGTTCAGTCAAAATTGGGTTTGTCAATTTTCGTTGTCCACGATTTCTTTCATCAATCATACACAACGAAAGGGACAGCTGTTGACACCCAATTTTGGCCTAACATTTTAAAAAAATTCATAATTTTATAGTTTCAATTTTCGATTTGCTAAAACCACTTAATTCATATTCGAATGAATTAATTTATTTTGTTTAGATTAAGAAGATCTCTAAATTAATTTATGTGAATTCATCCTATTAATCAATTACTTTAAAACCATTCAAATAGACAAATTTTGGATTTTTTTTGCATTTGTCCCACATCGCTTCCCACATCTATTTTGAACCCAAAATTGGTCCTATATAAGCCCCTCTTCATTACACCAAAGAGGGAAGGAAAAAAAGAGGAGACCAAAGAGTACCCAGAAATTTTTCGGGAATTCTTGTTTCTATAGTTTAATATTTTTAAAATATTTTCGCGGCTGTTCGAGTTTGGGGAGGTGGTGGATCGTCTCCGTCAAATTCGCAGTTTCGGTTCGCTGCCCAGAATCAGGTAAATTCTTTCTTAGCTTTGTATTATTTAATTTCTAGCTTTTCTATCTGTTATATGTTAATTAGCTTTGTTTTAGCTTTCGTGCATTAGGTTGTGGTATGACATTTTAGTAGCGTTTCTCTTGTTCTTACTGTTTTATTTACTGTTAGTTGTAAATTTATTTATTTATTTATTTATTTTCTCTTTAGTCTTGCTTATGTTTTTTTTTAGGAATTTATTTGTGTATTAGTTATAGTTTAGGAGTTATGGTCAATGACAAAACTCTCCGTCGGTTTTGGAGGCCTACGTAATATTAAAAGACGGAAATGTTTAGTTCAAGTTTTAATGTTTGTTATTGTTTAGATTTATTCCATTTTTTCATTTATTGTTATTGTCTTCAATTGATCCGGATATATTTAGTTGGTGAATATGCTTAGTTATTATTATTAATTATTTATTTTATTATTTATTCCTTGCAGTGAATAATAATGTTGTTTATTTTAAAGCAATTTTAGTTAATAATGATGTCCATCTGTTTTGTTGTTACAAGGTCGATTCACTTTTATTATTTTAATATATTACCATTATTATTATTGAGCTGTAAATTTAATGACATTATATTCCTTTGTTGATTAGTTTGATGATCAAAATATATTTGTTTATTTTATTTGTTTCTTCTAGCGTTTTTATATATTTAATTTGTCATTGTCAATAATGTTAGTTGTCTTTATTGTTCATGTTAATTTGACCAACTATTTGAATTCTTTTGAGGGGTCTGACATGAAATGTAACATTATAAGGTTATTTCCTTCAATAATTGTTATTATTTCGAAGTTGTAGTTTTTGTCTTGGATTGTTTTAGAGACATTTGGTTACTTGTTAATTTTATTTAATTGTTAAGAAACAAATAAAATTAGCCAATGAAAAATCTATCCGTCGGGTTTAGAGGCCTTTCCATTTTAAAAGACGGAAATCTAATTTAAGTTCATATATGTTTATTTGTTAAATTGACCGATGAAGAAATTACCGTCGATTTCCTAGGCCTCTCATGTTGATAAGACGGGTTTTTGATTTTTAAGCTATTATTTGGTTTATTCATTTTTATTCATATTTTATTTATTACTAACACTTTTACTAAGTGTCTTTACAGGTACATAGAGGTGCTTCCCATTTAAGTTATTTGAATTAAGTTCGAATTGTACTCTTTATTCAATATTTTGCATGTATTACGTTAGGCAAACTTTAGGCCGTTTCTTATATTTTCTTATTTTATTATTTGTGTATATTGCATGTTTATTATATTTGTATATTATTTTATTTTTTCCTCAATTTGAAAAAAAATGAATTCAGCCGGGACCCACACTTGTGGATTTCGAAGGGTGCCTAACCCCTTTCCTTCGGAATAACTTGAACCCCTTACCTAGAATCAAATTGGTTTCGTAGATCACTTAATGGTTTCCTAGTTTTTTCCTAAAATTAGGTGGCGACTCTTTTTTTTAAAAAAACTCGTTTATTTTTAAAACTCTTTCAAAATTGAATCAATTAATTATTTTTTGAGTTACCGCGACGTTTCTCCCTATTTGAATAGAGTAGGGATGTAAACAGGTACTAATGCATACCTTCGAAAAAATAGTTTTTATTTAAAATAAACCTCTTTATCAAAGAAAACAATTAAATTTCTCATTAATAATAAGTACAGGTGACTACTTCTCTACTTAAGATTATACTTAATTATTTTGTTAAGCGTAGATTCAAAAACAAATAGTTGAATTTTTCTTTAAATATAATCAACTAAATAGATTAGACTATAATATAATGGATGTTTTTCAAGAGAAAAATAATATTATTTTGGTAATTAGATATTTCTAAAAATAATTGATGATAAGACATTTATAACTGTGCCACGAATAACACATTAAATTTTTATGGCCAAAAGGATTTTTCCATTAGGATATACATGTTTAAAAAATTAATTCATTTAATATAGAATTTTTTATCGAAGGAGACAATTAAAATTCATGTTAATAATATATATGTGTTTTTAAATATAATTCGAAAAATATTTCAATAACAATAATCAAAATTCAAAATACTTTAGAATTGATAAAAATCAACACATTATAGAACTATGTAATTTAATTTTTTAAAACATAATAATTAAATATGTAGGTTAATTTTTTAAATATGTAATTTTAAATACGTGATTTTTTAAAAAATATAATATTTAAATATGAAGTTTAATTTTTTAAAACATAATAATTAACAATTATCAAAACTATAACATTATGGTGTAACTATTTTGGTTTGTGGTGAAATAAGATCGACACTTATGAACTATATAATTTGTAATATTTCTTTACTATGTCGATATCTACCTATTAAAATATTTTGAAATTTGACTGTTATTATTGAACTATTTTACATTACATTTTAAAAAGAATTTTAAAATTGAATTAAAAAATTATTGAAAATTGAATTTAAATAATTATTTAAATAGATAACTTAAATTATTTCATAAAATAAATACGATAAAATTACTTAATTTAAAATTCTTGATCTATTTCAAAAAAATATTAATTTGAGAGAAAAATATATATATTGTGACTACAACTACGTATATTTAATATTTTAACATATCATTTAACAAAACAACAAATAATACTAATAAAGAAAAATATATATGTGATGAAACTTTGATCTAGTCCATGTTTAATAAATTTGTGTTGTCATTATCATCGGAGAATTAATAAATTTGTAAAATATTAGGATAATGGCAGCTCAAAACACATTAGACCTTGTCAATAGTTATAGAAATCATGTGTATAGCTCATACATGTCAAACTAAAGAGAGTCATATATTAATAGTATTGATCATTAATAGTATTAATCAAACAAGACTTACCTCCTCCTATATTACGTAGATTTGATGAATTGTAAATCATTATTTATATTTATTACTAAAATGACCTCCAATTAAGTAATTTTTTTAATTATTATATTTAAATAAAATTAAACTATATATTTAAATAATTTTTAAATGTAATTTATAAAATGTTGAGATAATGACAACTCAAAATACATTAGATCCGGTAAATATCGACAATTATAGAAATCGGGTGTATAGTTCATATATGTCAAACGAAAGAGAACAAAATATTAATATTATTAATCATATATATTTCATCCCTATATTGCGTCGTTTTGATAAATTTTGAATCATTAATATTTGTTACTAAAATGATCTTCAAATCCTAATTAAGTATTTTTTTAATTATTATGTATGAATAAAATAAATTAGTGTTAAGTAAATTCAGTTATCACAAATATTTTGGCCATAATCTGTTGTAATATTAGTTAAGTGATTATTTTTATTATAATACAACCAACAAGAATATAATGTGATTCAAAAAATATTTTTTTTCTATTGATGTCATAATTGTTATTTTTAAAACATAATTGAAAGATATTTTTTATGGGTCATCCAATCTACTTAATGATCAATGTGCTCTTTGATAGAATTTGTAGTACATAGGAATTCCATAGTACATAATTGACTATGCAATTCTCAATAATTGATGCAATTAATTGTTTTTAATATGTTGAAAATATGATAGAAGAATATAGAGATTCAAGAATAGCTTCCTTCAAGAATATATTTAATTTTAAGTTAAAAGGGTAAAAATATCCAAAAAGGAACTAGTTTATAGTGTGAATGAATCTTTTTACCATTCTGACCAAATTCTGGCCAAAATTTTTTGGCCCAAAGGATTTTTCATATTTTCCCTTAGCACCTACCCTTTTCCATGGGTCGACTACACTTTTTCACAAAATTTTGCGCATTGGGCAAAGTTGTAACCCAAATTAAATCCTAATACTTCACACCGATTCTATCGAAAAAGTGCTCAACTACACTAATCTCTAAGTATGTAGATTTTCGATTAAAATTTAGAATGATTCTTCACTTATCTTATCAAAATTAATAATAAAACGAGGATCGATATTGATCGGCCCGTAAATCTAAAAAGGATCTAGCAGACCTGATATTTTATTTGTAATTTGGCCACTACATTATTTTTGCAATTGCTAATAGTAAAATTTACTTCGATTAACTTCAAACAACTCATAATACTACTAATTAAATTGAAAGATCATATTACTTTACTATGATTGAGTGATAATTGTATATAAAATGTGTTTGTTACTATAAAAAGTCCAATAACACTTAATATAAATATATAAAATATGTTTGTTACTATAAATATTCAAATACACTTAATATAAACACTTGATGAGGATAAATTTTCAAAATCGAATCTCCATTACTCTTTTCACTAATAGATCATCATATAACAAGTAAATAACACTAAAATCTGACAGTACTTGGACCCCAACAGTTCAGATCTATAACTTTACTCAACGTCTCTTCCGTTTTCCTCAACTTCTCGCCGGAGATGACCGCCGGAGAAGACCCCGCCGGCGCTGGAGCCGTCGAGAATCTCCGAGCCGAGGTATTTGTAGAAGCAATTAAATTAGTTTTGGCGTAGTGATGAATCGATCTTAAAGCATAATTCCATCTGGCAAATCCTTGATCTTTTAATGCTTCTACTGCTCCAATACTTGCTGCTACGATCCATGCCGATCCCTTTGCTGCTGCTGCATTCATTTTTTTTTTGGGAAAATTAACAAAATTTATGTGTTTTTGTTGATTGATTTGAGAATGAATTTGAGGTTAAATGTGTGTATGTATATATATATATATATATAATGGAGGAAGAGTCTGGAAAACAGAGGGAAAAGAAAATGGAAATATGAAACTACTGGCGGATTTGCCTATAGTTTTGGAAAAGATCCACAGTTTTTTATTTATTTACTTGCATAATAAAGTAAAAGGAATAAATTAGTATGGTAATTGAGTACAGTTTTATCTAATTACACAAAATAGCCCTTCGATAAATACTAATCTACTCTATAGTTTGAAATATATTAATATATAGTATCTCATCAATTCATAATTAAAAAAAAATATAAACAATAACAAATTATTAAAATCATATCAAATGTATAATCACATTTTGATTTAATTGTAAACATAGCAAACTGTTGTCATTTGGGTCTTTCTCTATGAAATTCTCCCTCGACAATCTCTCCCTCGTTTCATTCACTTTATACAAATATAAATGTATATTGCGTTTCTCTTTGTATAAAACGCGAGAAAATTATATATACACATGCAAATACATTATCTTCGTCCTATACGTTTATAAAATACAACACAAATCTCTCTGTTCAGTTCTCTTTTGCCTTTCTCTGTTTCTCGCTTTATACAAACACAGATTATCCAAAATACAATGCATAATTTGTGTTTGTATAAAGCGAGAGAGAGAGAGATTTGATATACAAACGTTTTGTTTCGATTAAATTGTATACAAATTCAAATTTTATGCAGATATACAAACACATAAAATTAAATTGAGAGGTTGTCAATGATTTATACAATCGAGAAGTTGCCAACGATTTATACAAATGAGAGGTTGTCAGCGATTCTCTACGAATCTAATGCTCCCAACAGTTATACATTTTGATGCTCCATATCAAACACAAAGTTTGTCATGGAGCGCAACTATGCAAATTATAGTTATATGCGCATATAACATACAATATGATTTTATGTTTGTTAAATGCAAAAGTTGTTTTTCATAATTTCGTATCAGATTTCAAGTCGAATATATTATTCCTTCTGATTTCAAGTCATTACACAGCTTTTTCAAATTTCAAATTGGATACTCATATTTTAAAATACACATACATAACGATAGAGTTAGAGTACCTGAAATACATGTGAATTACGCTTAAATATAATATATGTGGAATAAAATATACCTAATTTGATCCGTGTATATATGAAATACATGATTTGACAAAATACATATGATACAAAAGATAATTTCGGAAATTAAAGAAAAGACATGTAGTTAAATCCTAACTTAATGAAATTTGCATTGTTAGCAAAAAGACAAACTACAACCGTTGTGTACGTGGCTGAGATATGAGATACATGTATTTGACGAAGTAATTATACTATAGAAAAATTATTTCAAAAAGAAAAAAGAAAAGATGCGTAACTAAATTCTAAACTAATAAACATTGAGTTGTTAAGTAAAAAAGCAAACTATGACATTTAAGTGTGAGTCTGATATACATGTATCTAATAAAATAAATATGATAAAAAGATAAATTTTGAATATTGAAAAAAGAATTACGTAACTAAATTTTAAAGGGCAACTTTCACATATAGCAAATAAAAAATTCAAATTTGTATGCTATAGCAAAGTTTGCATAATTGCGCTCCATAGCAAACATAGAAACTGTATAATTCGCTATACATATACAGTTGAAGCGAATTGTATAAAATGAAGTGTATAAAACGAGGAAGAGAAAGACACTTGGGCAGAGACTTGTATAAAAACGAAGTGTATAAAACGAATTGTATGATTATAAGCGTATAGAACGATTATATACAATTTGAATTTGTATAAAATGAGAAAGAGAGAAAGACAAAAGAGACTTGACAGGGAATATACAATTGAATCGAATTGTATAAAATGAGAAAGAGAGAAATTAGATACAATTTAAAATTTGTATAAAACGAGAAAGAGAAAAAGGTAAAAGAAATTGGCAAGGGAGTATTTTTATTGTATAATTATAAGTGTATAGGACGAAAATATATGTACTTGCATGTGTATATACAATTTTCTCACGCTTTATACAAACAGAAACGCAATTATACATTTCGCTTCCGTTTGTATAAGTGAGAAAGGCGAGGGTGGCGAGCGAGATTTGGGAGAGTGGCAAGCGAGATCTGGAAGAGGGGAGAGAGGGGAACAAAAATATATGTATTTACACAATTTCCTCTGCTTTATACAATTAGAAACAATTTTTATACACTTGTGTTTGTATAAAAAGTGAGAAAGCGAGCGAGAGATTGGAGGAGAGTGGCGAGCGAGATATTTGGGAGAGAGGCGCCTGACAATTTTTTGCAAACATTTGCTATGGAGCACAATTAAATCAAACTCTAACTACTCCATTTATTTTAGGTTATTAGTTTACTATTATATACAATTATCCCAATTTTAAACTAGTGAAACGTGTTGTTAGCTACCGAAACAAACTACGGCAGCTGTGCACGCAGAAATCTTTTCTTCTTTTTCTTTTGAAGTGAGTTTCCTATAGTTAGATAGGCCCACGGATTTTGGACTCATGGGTTGTTCACCGGGTCATTTCCACTTTTGCCACTATTTCGAGTTTGTCTATAATTTTTATTCCTCATAATAAATAATTTCTTCACGAAATATAAATTTATATTTTTCATATTATTATAATATAAACATAATGTATTAATGTAATTTTTTAATTTGGTATTAATTGACATCTATAAATAATCATTTATATAAAATTAAATAGGACATATGTATCTGCTTGGTTAATTTAAGTGCTTATTTAAGCACATTTAAAATTGAAGGACATAAATATCAATTAAAGCCAAGTTAAATAACACGTTTGTATATTCATTAGTTGTGTTCAAGTTTTTGATAAATTGAAGTCGATTTGACCCTTACGACATCACTATCATGAAAAAGATGAAAGTTGTTAAATGTTGGTCAAATTGAGTTCGGGACATGGTGCACAAACTTCACACATCCACCGCCTACCTACCGATAAGATCCAGCTACTTTTTGTTTAATAGGTGTTAGCCCCTGATTCAATCAAGAGATTAAATCGATAATGAAAACATGAATTTAATTAGTCAATTTATTAGTGAAACAAGGTGAAATTATCAAGACAGGTAAATTTACCAAAGTCTCCACACGCATTGCATTACTACACATCTTGGTTTAGAGAAATTTGGGAAAAGGTAGAGAAGGGACATCAAACCTGTTGAATCTACAGTAATCATTTAACTCCTTCATAAAATGTTCCTTCAGAGAATTAAAAACATGATTGAGTGTAGCGTTGATGAAAAATGAGGAAGGCCCAAATCCAGGAATTCTCAAATATGTCATCAACGCTGCACTCAATGACGTTTCTAAGCACTCTGCGATAAATGACAGTTCAATGTACTAAAACTTCCTCTATGTGCGGGCTCCAGCAATACTATGGACTAAGCACTCTCTACCATATTTCTGGAAAGTCTCTTGCTTCACATTATTTTGCAGCACATTTTCCACTTCCTTTTATCTTAGTCCACCCTGTTAATCTAATTTAATAGTAGGACAATTGAAGTACTGCTGGAAATTTTGGAGTAGTACATTTGAGTATGAATATATTCGTACTTCTAATTTTAGCTCTCTCACAGATTGTACTTGACTCTACTACACATTTGCAGTTACCCTTAAGTTGTACTAGACAATTTGTACTGCTGTTACTGGAAATCCACTTCTTGATTTTTTTTTTTAAATTTGTTTATTCCATCCATATTGTAGTTTGACAAAGTAAACTACCCTACACAAAATGTCAAATTGCAATTCTGCATTTGTTTTTGGAGAACTATAGGTTCCAAAACTTGTTCTAGAGGTTAAGGTGGAGGCATGTCAGTGAAATCCCATCTAACATATAATTCATGTGCTGATTTACTCTCTAATATTAGACCAAATACATAGACAACCCGTAAATTTATCAATCAGACACCTAAAGCATGCCTCAGAAAAACCTATTGAGCTATCAACAATAAAGTTTAAAAACAAAAGAGAAGGAAGTACTGGGGGAGGCAAAAATAAATAAACAAAATCTATTAGAACCAGCAGAACAGAATGGTCCGTACATGTATGGAAAAAAAAACTTTCGAAATTCAGCTCCTAAAGAAGTTTATACTCTTCTACTTGAGATTTGAATGTGTCTAAGATCAATGCATGTTACGAGAGACATTTGTCGTATGTGTTCAACCTGCTAAACAAATGACAATAGCAAGCTGACTCCAGAAGTTGCTTGGTCCTGCATGCATATCCCAACATTTAATCCTGCTCCGAGATGTCCATTGTTCAACTCTCAAGTCTTTCAAAAAAGTAGAGGTATCCCATATCCATAGGGGGATTTTTTGAGACCCCAACTTTTTCATCGTTGAAAATCACCCACCGGCCATCTTTGTTAATATGAGCGACATAATGGCCACAGTGGGTAGATGTGCCGATGTGGCTCACGAATCCAAGGAGCCTGTATTCTGTTAATTATCCAAGAAGAAACACTTGGTCAAAGACCCAAGAGGGCATAAAAGAATAAAGACGTAAACCTAAATCTCACTATCAAGGATTGTGATGCATTGGATGAAATTCATAATGAAATTGAAGTATTAAAACCCTTTTAAAGAGATGTAGGGAACTTCTATAGTCTCAATAGTCCTTGCTCTTAAACGTTCCGGATATATGCAGTGTTTCAAACAAATAGTGATGAATTTTCTCTAGGAGAATTCAAATATCAACATTACAAAACCAAAGAAACAGGACCCATAATAAATTGGCTTTGAAACTAATTTGCAGCCCTCGAAAGGAAAATGGTTTTAATGAAAGCAACCTGTGCCTCCTTCAACCAAATAAAAATTCTTATCCCCGGATAAGAAATTAGAAGTTTAGATCAAGAAAGGAGCGTGGGGCATCTATATTGACCATTTCCAACCACCAGAAAGTAAGAAACCATGGTATGGAGTTATGATAGAGCCCTCCAGTCAAACTACTGTAAGTTGGAGGTGCAATAGTTGGAAACCTTGTTGCCCCTTGGAGGAGAGAGGCGAAACAGCTAACAAATCACAAAAAGGTGAAGAAAAATAAACATACTTCTAACCACATATGTGGTAGTAAAGAATTTTGAAAGGAGAGCGGAAGGAAACTAAACTCGAGTGTGAATGACTGAAAAAATAATTAGACAGTAAATATAGCATTCCACTTCTAAAATCCATGACCAAGATGATTAAGCCCATGAGAAGGTGAGCCAATATTGGAAGCTCAACGGAAAAACTTAAGTAGTAGAACTAGCATACCATTCTATATATAAAATCCTAAACCAAGCTGATTAAGCAGGATCAGAAATATGGAGAGCCTAAAGAAAAACATATCGTAGCAATACACTACAGAGGCTCCTCACCTACATCACTTAAAGAGAAGGCTAATGTCCACTGCCTCACAGGTTTGGTAAGAATATACCATCAGTTCCAAATAAAAGCAACAAAGCTGTACAACAACTAGTAGAACCAGAGGATAGGGAACGTACTTCCTCCTCCGTCAGGCATCAAGGTATCAACTGCAGCTCCACTACTGGTAGTAACATCCATGTCTGCTGCAGTACTGGCACTAGGGCTGCTGAATATCCATTCAGTAGCTTTTTCAACATCACCTCCCTGATGAGCAGATAGAAACAAGGAATGGACAAACATTATGCTACTGGCAGTGAATAACAAGGAACCTCACAGTGAATAGTAAACGCCAGTAAAAGTGAGATATTTACCGATGCCTTCAGGGCCTTATGGGCAAGTTTCTCTTCAAAACCAAATGAAACCAGCGTATCAACTTTAGATTGATCAAAGTCAGGATTTTGCACGTTTTCTGATATAGGAGCATCAATATCTGGAAAAAAATATGCATCAAATTACCCTATATCTAGTAATGGCGAGAAATATGAGTAAACCCTGCTTGAAAGGAAACATTAAAACTACCTGGATCATTCATATGATTAAGTAGCCAATCCATTGCTGCCTCTACTCCACTGTTGGAAGTATTGATAGCAGCCTTCTGACAATGAAGTAGATTAAATCCCATTGAAACAAGTTGTCCAACAATATCATCGTCAGCCAGAAGCTTTATTGACTCCTCACCATCCCCTGCAGCTGTTCATGGACAAGTAATGCAACATAGCAGCAATTTAGTACTTGCAAAACCATGACCCAAAAGTTTCAAACCCTAAAGGAACTTGGCATACAAGTAGCACCTATTGCTAAAACTTCTGATGTTAATTTATGTGATGATCATTGATCATCATTGATCACACACACACTAAAAAGCTGTTAAAACAAACATCCTTAGCTTGCAGATCTCCCAGAATTGGAACAACCATTAGCTGGAGAGTGAGAAGCAACACCAATTACCCACTTACTAAAAGAAACTATTACTTAGAGCAGGAATTAGATTAAATAGCAACTGGAATTCTATTTCATGAACTATGAATTTCTGAGGTATATACTTTCGGTTAAATATGGCTCTATGCATACAGAACTCTATCCTGTCGGCTGTTGCTACTCCCATTCAATAGACAAACTAGAACAAAAGAAATATTACTTCCAAAACACTATAACATAATTGGAAGTCTTAAAAGTTGACCGCATAACAAAAACAGAGTCAAAATAAAAATTAAATAAGATGCCAAATCATTTTTTACATGTATCATCGGACGAACTAAATAAGCTAAGCAATGTTCAATGTTATCTAAACAGACACAACCTGATTAAGCAATTAACAGATTGGTTGAGAGAAACTAATGCAAGCTAAAGGACAAATCTTATGATTCAGAAATAGACCACTTAGCAATGTGTGAATACAGACAAAAGAAAAGAGTCACAAACTTCAACACATCCAAGGAGAATGAGACTCATACAAGTCTCGCCAGCTCATATGGTACGTCCTCCACACCCAAAAAACGACAAAAAATTTTTATGAGAAGGATCCCACACAATTACTTTTTATTTCCAAAAAGGGTTTTGCCATTCTCTCTCAGAAAGCCAAGGCTTCATGTCCTGATTATTCAAGTAAAAGAGTGACAATCAAATATTCTTGAAAAAAATTGAGTCGCTAGAAAAGGGACACAAGGCAGAAAACAAGTTCTGCGACAATACCAGATAGACATGCTTATATTATTCTTTGCAATAGAGCACTATTTGGGCTGAAATGGAAGACATTATCTACAAGATCACTATGAATTTAGTAGAAGACAAGGAGATTCGTACCACTGTCAGGCAACAGCTCTTCTCCTGGTTGAATACCATTACTTCGCATGCTACTTATGTCAATGGTTTCAGGGACATCTATGTAGACATCTAGAAGGACCATCAGAGAAAAAGATTAGCAATATAACAAGATAAACTACACTCATTAGAATTACATCGATAAAGAAAAAGTAGCATACCAAGCTTCTTTGGCACCCAACCTTCCTCCATAACAAATTTCCGCATGTGCAAAACCAGATAATCTGGAAAAGAAGTCAAACCTGCAGTTCTATTTACAAACAAAATTAAATAAGATAAAAAGAAGTAGCCTCATCAAGTACGACAGTCGAGCAAATAGATAAAGGTGAAGACACTAGCCATCCACTGCTGACAGACAAGACATCTATAATTTCTACAGCCAACTGTGTAAGAAGTATGGAAGCCAAAAAGACGAGGTACTAGGCCCTACTAAAACAATAGACGAGGTGCAGGTAAACTAAATTTGAGATGCCACAAGCAGAACAAGAGAAAAATTGAAGAAATAGCTTCATAGAGGAGAATAACAAGATTACTTGATTGCTGTAGTCCTAGCCGTTAAAGCTGTGCTGTAGAAATCATGCACCTCCTCAGGAGCTGAAAAGCAATCTAGGCAATCCTTCAATGATACTCTAGGGCGAACAATTTCATCAGCAGACCTGCAGAAACCCATACATTTAGCTGAAGTACATGAAAGGCAAGCATGTATTGGTCACTTGAAACTCACAGTTCTTTTCCTCCTGCAGCTCTCTCAGCCTTCAAATTTTGAAATTCTGCTAGCTCTTCTGGAATTTCATACAAAACAAAATATCACAACGGAGGCAGTATTACTCATTAATATCAAGCTCAGCTGAAATTTTGCAATGAACAATATACAAGAAAAGGGCAAGAAAAATGCATTACATAAAAGAGAAAACTCACTTTTATTTATAGCCCTCTCCAAAGGAATATTAAGAGACAGAATATAATCATTCCTTCTGTTGTAAGCGACTTTGCCCGAGGAACATTGGAGGCGTTCTTCAATACCAAACTTGAAGCTCCTCGATGGATCAAAATTAGGTGTCCCAGAGTTTATCCGTTCAACTTGATCAATAAAATGCAGGAAGAACTCTAATGCATCCTAGACATACGTTGTTATCAATAAACCACAAGAATAGCAATAGCCATGGCAATGGTAACAAACAATGAACGTGATCGCAAGACAGAAAAATAACCGACTGGGTTTAAAGGCAATAAAGTGAAGGAACCATGAAACTAATTTGAGCAATGCACAACAGTTCTGACCACATCAGTGGCAGACTAAATTGAAAAGAAAATCCAAGTGTTGATGTAAGTATCAACTCAGCCAAACACTGCATCAGCTGGATGGAAAAAGAGCTCAAATGGATATTTAAGGCGTGAAGCAGTACCAAGAGATTGCTGGAGTTCTTTAAGTAGAGGGAAGCATTATCATGCTTGAATTTGATAATCTTAAATTAAGAGCAATTGTCTGGGAGAAGAAGATTCCAAGAATGTCAGTGTACCTGTTGTCTCATTGTTGAAAATTCAGGGTGACTAGCAGCTATTACTGACTTGAACATTCGAGGACGGATACCCTCCTGTTTCTGCAAAGTGATGGGAGCAAGTACTTATAAGAAGAGAAGATGGATAGAAGTGAAAACGGCATGCTATGAAAAGAGAAAGAAAAAACTCATGTGAGTACTGAAATTATGTCCCCAAGTAATGAGAAGCATTTTTTAATGCACGACAAGTGAAAGAAAAACTCTTGAAAATTATTTTGCAAAATACTTAAAAATATTGTCAATGAACCAGATACCATAAGTTCTATGTGGGTGGGTGGGGTGGGGGTGCGACCACTCTACAAGTTCTTCATGAAAAATGCAATCATAGGAGAAAGTTACCTGTGAGCTTACAGCATTAGCAGTAGTATCCTTCTGAATAACCAATAATTAACTATAAGCCACGATAAAAAATAGTAGATGAAACAAAAAGGAACAAAATGCTTTCATGTGTACCTCCAGAACAGGACCTGAATATTTACCAGAAAGTAAACCATGAGCCAGCTTTGTTCTGCCAAAATACAGGTCACCCGTCAACAAGTTGAGCGTGCAAGCAAAATTCATAACAATAGCTGCTATAATGACATATCTATCAAATTTGAAAAATGAAGCATGGAAAGACTCTCTACAGGGATCACTGTTTATACTAAACAATTATGCCTCGTCGTGTCAGCTATACAAGTCATCAACTAGGGATTGGTATGTATTTGGACCAGAAAATTCAGTTAACTGTAGGACTCTTAACATAATAAGTATCGTACAGCCTGAATTGCAATTACAGGGTATTGAATAAAACCTGCTTGATGCCCCTCCTGATAAAAAAGGTTGGGGGTTGGTATCATTCATTCAAGCAAAATATGATTTGCTGAATATGAATATTCTCTCAAAATTAATTATTAGAAAACCCTAACAGAAAAATTCAGTTTCAAAATGCATTAAGTGTGTGCAGTGACTAGCTTCCTGTAACAATGAGAGATTTAAGCACAACTCAGTATCAAACATGCCATGTTTTGCTAAACAGAGTATCTTTGCTGCAGCAGAGTGCACAACTAATGGAATAACTAGTTGATAAATCAGTAATGAAAATGCTAAACTGGTAAATGAACAGATCCAAGTTACTCACAGCTGCATGTTAAGGTCTACAGTCGGATCAGCAGGAGCCGTAGTAAAAGCTTCTTTCAGACGTTGATCAAAGTAGTATCTGACAAGGATACACATCAGATGGTAAGATATAAAAAGAAGGAAATCTAAAACCATTTTAACTTACATCAGTTCATAAGCATCAAATACATTTATCACAAGTATAATTATCTTACCTTGAACAAAATGAACGTGTTGAGAACATAACCTGCATTGTAGCAGCCAAGTAGCAACTGCAAGAACGATATATGAGACCAGAGAACTTCATATGTTTCTTTCAACAAATGATAATATGAAATGCCATGTTGCCTAAGCAGCAGTAATAAAAGGTTACCCGCACCTGTTACCAAGATTGACTAATCCAGTGTAACCAGGTCCAAAAAGTGGTTCAACGTCCTCACCAGTCTCTTGAATCCGGTTCCAATCAAAGTTAAAATTTTGGTCTAGTTCTCTCTCAGCAGTCGTCATTTCAGTCTGGGAAAGCAAAAGAGGATTAGTCATAATAGTAGGATGAGAAGTAACGATGGGACTACGACTGTATTATTGGTTTTCCATAAGAAATATTGAATAAGTGATAGCTCAATCACCGCAAATGACAATGATCACAAAGTAATGTGACCCGTTGAAGGATAATATCAGTTAAACTTACATGGTATGAACTACTGATAAGGGAGAGCAATCACAGAAATATGAGTAAAATAGAGTAATCATCAATAGGCAAGAGAATGTCATTGTCTTAGTTGGCATCTTGCTCAGATTTGGGATGAGCAACTCCAGGTGAAAGACTCAAAAATTGAGCTTACTCAAAGGTCTGACTATTTTCCATAAGAAATATGGCAGAATCGAGAATAAACATGTAACATTTCGTTAGACTATATCCATGTACATCAAGCATACTTCTTCTTACAACAACATATCTAAGTAAATATTCAATGTCATCTTTTTAGCTACTAACCTTTTGCAAGGATGAGAAGTCAATACCAAAATGTGCCAGATGATCTGCTAAAAGTGGGTCAACAACACTTTCATCCTCTGGATAGGAGTAAACATCTGAGCTGCCAAAGTTTGCAACCAATTAGTAATCATTCAAGAAAAAAGCACTATGAGAACTTATAAGCAAGGTGCTATCACCAATGTAGTAACCCGTCTAACTAAGTCAATTACATGGCCACATTCCCTACCCATTCATTTGCAAAGCTAATGCACCCGTGGTGGGTGGCTGGGCCACATTCCATTACCAGGATCGTTAACTTTATAATTCTGCATGGCACATCTAAAGCACTTGTACGGGGCAGGTGATACCAATTCCATGGTGATGGAAGTTAGATATCCACCTAATACTTAAGACAGAAAAAGTTGATTGTTCTTTAGATTCTTTCTTTTTTTTGGGTTGAATATTGGTGGTTAGAAAGTCCACAATTTTGGGAACCTCCGCCTTACACCAAACTGGAAGTCCCTAAATTAAAATTAGAACCAACTCACTTCCAGAATGACAAAATTTAAACAGTTCAGCAAGCTGTTAAATTCAAACCCAATAACTAATACCTTCATTTGACTATAGGCTAACTAGAAAGATATGACTAAAGGCATTGTCATACTTTGAGCACAACACAAGTCTTCAAAGCTCTCTTACTTTGAAGTTTGAATCACGACTGCAAGAAAGACTAAGCTTTGTTGACCAAACAACCACAAAGTAACATCAATCACAAATCATAAACCAAGCAGCTTTGAGTTAAAACAATAGCAGTACTTGTAGATGAACTGGGAACACTCGAAAATCAAAATAACAAGATAAGCAGATGTTGTTCTCATGATCAACCAAAACAAAAAAAGAAGAGCTACAAAGCAATTCCGTCAATTAAAAAAAAAAGTAAGACTCAAGAAGCAAATCTGGTCAACCATAACAAAAAGAAGAGCAAAGCAGCAAATCCAATCACCGAAAAACTGGAGGGCTGGAGGCAGCAACAATTTTTTAGTAAGCATATTCTGAGCATAAAGATTCAAGATTTGAGATGGCATTACCTGCCCCCTCCAAATCGGCAGTTACGGTCCCAAGCTTTACAGCAAGTGGATAACCAGTTTCTTTGTAATGGTTAACTGCATGGTCATTACCACCAGTTCCATCCCAGTTTTTCCTACCACATAGGATAGTTCCATCAGTTAGATTCAGCCAAAGATTGTCAGTCTTATCACATTTCGCACATTTCCAACCCACAGGTGGAACAGCAACACCATTGTCAAGCTGTTGCAGATCCGCAGCATATTTACTGACAAGCTTCTTGTCAGCAGTCCAGGAAGCAAGTTGCTCTTTCCTCTCAGCACCTTCAGCTAGTAAAATAGCATCAACAGCCAATCTAACCTGCAATTTCGTGATGAACATAAGCAATATTTAAATGTTTCATTTTACTCTAAACAAAGGGAACCTGTGAAAGGATTTTAAAAGAGTAGTTTACCTTCTCAGGCAATTCCACCGATGGGAAAGGAAGAGTGACATTATCAGGCAATATAACTATTTCATAGAATTCTTCGTACTGGGGTTCACTGTTATCAAACCCTCCATCTAGACCTAGAAGGAGAAAGGCATAATCCAAGTCAATCTATCAACTAAGCTTCAACCTCAAATTAGTAAGGGTAGGCTTAACTCTGTCAAATGATAAATATCAGAAAATGCGAACTTATATGGCTCTTTATTCTTCTTTTTTACTTTTTCGGCCTAGTTTTGGAAGCTTTTAGCTATACTAGATGTGAAATATTTAAGTACCTATAGCCAAGAGAGTGGGTTTTTTGGACGGTCTATCTTCAGCTTCTGCCTTCTTTGTCTGCTTTATATGCAAATAAACTGCGTTCCCAGTCTTCTCATAGTTCCAATCAACATAATCCCTTCCAAATGCAAGAAAAGTACTCATATCAACAAACAGCCCTCCATCGGATTTCTGGAAAAAACAGCAAAGAAAATGTTACAAATTGTAGCTAAATCAATAGCAACTGCTTCATAAGTGAAGATATATTTCCTAAATGAGCATTAGTGAACACAGATGGAAAAGATCAAACTGATAAGCCAGCATCAGCATGGCATTTCATTGGGGCTATACCACTACAACTACTACTAATATGTCAATCCCAAACTAGCTGGGATTGGCCATACGAATTCTCTATATCTACTCCACTATATTTTGAGTCTGTTCTACAACTTGATAGACAAATCACTCATCAGTACTAATCAACTGCAGGCTCAACTTCAATCGGAGTGAGCCATGATTCATAAACCAAGAATAAACTCTTAATATGCACTGAACTTACAAAAAAATTGCACAAGGCTAAGAATTACAAGCTTGAAAATTGAGTGAGGACGACTTCTATTTAGTACTAGTCATGGACTGTATATGAATCTTCCATATCTATTTTGACTCATTCGAATCATCACTTATTCCCTGTATAAATATAATGACTAAAAATTCAAAGCAAGGTTTTGCTTTTGGTCAAAATATCAATAGGAATTTTTTTTAAAAATATTTTCATTAAGAAACTAAAATTCTTTGTTCTACAACTTCATAGCAGCTTTAGAAAAAACAAATCACTCGCAACACTACTAATCAACTGCAAGCTTCTAACCAAATCGGATTGAACTATAAACCCTAGTAGAAGCTCCTAAACCCTACCGAATTAACATACAACTTCCCTAACCAAAGATGGCACAAGGACGAGAATTACAGCCTTGCAAACTGTGTTTGACGAGTCCAAATAACATCTACAATCATAACAACTTCCAAGAACGAAACAAACGAATAATGAAGTAAAATTACAGCAAAATGAACATTCCAAATTGGAATTGAAGATTTACCGGAGTATCGAAAGAAATGCAGCACTCGTGCTTGTAGATACGAGTAGTCGGCTCTGGAATCCGAACACGAGCAAGGTTTGATCGGAGAAGCTCCATAGGGTTCTTCGTTTTCTTTGCAAATGGATTCTTCAATTACAATCGCCGAGAGCTACAGGAAGAAGAAGAAGAAAAAAAAAAGTGTATAAATTCGTATGGATTCTTTGCTCAAATGTTCAGCAACCGCCTTTCTCCCTAATTCCCAAATGAAGAAAGCAAGCGGAAGGAGTATATGGACTTGTAGTTATGTATTAGTACTAGTAGAAAGAAACCTACAAAGCTTATGTGCTTTCTCACTGGGGGGTGGGGTATTGGTTTTGATATTTTAAAGTTTGATTTTTGTATTTTGATAATCTTGTAAATAGATATCGAATTATTTATAGAAAGATAAGATACTTTGATAAGATTATTTCCAAACGTTAATGTTATTAATTGATCGACATAAATATATGAATTACTTATTTATGTTATTATATCATATGATATGAATAATAATTCAATTTAGGAATGAACGTATTTGATTTGATATTTCCAACGTTTGCTTTCAATAATTAAATATAAATATCAAATATGAAATTTGAAAACTCAATCTTATATAATAATTATATTTTGATACGATATAAATATTTATTCAATTTGGCGATTTGATTATGAATGAGTTATGCCAAAGGTTCTTTTCACCTATTAGCCTCAATTTAGATAAATCATAATTGATTGAAGTAATATTTTAATAAGGTTTTTCTTGTAAAATAATTTGAGCTACCCTACATATGTAGTATTAAGTTTTAAATATGTGGAATTTAGATGAATGAATATGAGCCAAGACAATAACAGGCTAGTTAACTTGGATGAATGCTACATTGTTAATTGATTTTTTTATCATTTACTGATATATGTTACTTGTGTATGTTATCAAAAATATTTTCAAATGAAACCTCTTTGTTTGCACTGTTGATAAAAAATAGTTATTTATCCGATGTTCGATATTTATATTGTTAGTAATAAGTTCTTTTTATTCGCTAATAATAATAAGTACTAATTTATGAAAGTTTAGTGAATGAACTTGAAATACAAATAAGATATTTTTTAAAAAAAATGCTACTATACATGACTAAATTCAAGATATCTAGTTTAAAATGAAGAAATTATTATTATTTTATAACAGTACATCATTACATTGATGATGGTGACCAATGAAAAAAATACTATTATTAAGACAAAATGTAGATTCAATGATTCATATATGAGTAATTGAACTTTTTATTTGTTTATATGTCATAATAAAACAATTTCAATAATTGTATGGTCACTAGCAAAATAAAAAAACATTTTGATGATATATGAAAATGAGCGGAAGAACACAAAAACCAAACATTGAGTAGATTATAATACAAACACAATCTCATTTTAATATAACGTAAACCTTATTTTTCTATAAGCCATGGAAATTGTGTATACATTGGTTCTCCTTTTTTTAATTTTTTTTTCTATATTTCCAATTTTGTCGGATATTCCAAAGAGAACGCATATTAACTCTCTTTATCTGTCCTAAATTCGCGATATTTTTAGTCCAAAGACGTTTTTGTCTTTCTATCCCCCTATCTCCTTCCTCCTTGCAAACGCCTATCTAGCTCCATAAATATTTTACACACTGGTTGGGCAAATGGCAAAATTAGCAAAAAATCGAGGAAGGAATAAGTTTTTTAATAGTTGTTATAAGCCCGTACATTTCAGCGATGACATGCCTATTATAATTAAACGAGGTCATTTGTATAATTCGACAGATTTATCTAATTTGAAGAGAGTAAAATCACAAGAAAAATTGGATTCAATGTTGGGAAAAGATTTGACCAAAAATTTTCGACCATATCGAAAGGAGAATGCCTTTGGAAGGAATTTTTCTCATGCACTCAAAAATGTGTTTTCTGATACATCATTGGTAAGTTTAAGGGGGGGAAATTGACAAGAAAATGAAGATATTTATTGAGTATGTCTGCATTTATTATATTCTTGCATCTCTCTTTTATTCCAAAAAAGGGAAGTGACGCACGGTTCAAAACTCGATGAGTAATGGTCTGAGAAATTTCTAGGGATAGTGGCGCACAATTTGAAAATTAATGAATAATATGTCTCCGGCTTCGCCTAATCATACATTCACCGTTTTCCACTTAAATAGTGGCACACGGTTCAATATTTTTGTCTTTGATGTGATTTGAACCTGTGACATGCGCCTAATCACACATCATGAATAATTACGCTTGTAATATGCGTCTAACCACATATCATGCAATGTGCCTAACCACATATCATGCAATGCGCCTTGCACTTAACTATACATAATGAAGTGCGTCTGGATCCAATTTATCTTTGTGAAGGCTTTTTAGTTCTGTTGCTTTTTGTCAGCCCAATAACCAGTTGTGTGACATTCGTGTAGGTACCCGACATTGGGCCTAGTGTTGGTTCACAGCACTAGACCAAGTTAAAAGATTTTATCATTTTCACTTGATGAAACTTACAAATTGAATTGTTTTTGCAGGGGAAGAAAGGCCAGAGGAAAGAGCATAAGTATTCATTTGGATCATGTAAAAAGTTATCAACAAAATTTGAGAAAATATTTCATTCTACAAAGGAAAAAAAGTTTTCTTCATCAAAGGATTTACCAAAAATTACTAGTAGAATGTCCACAAGTGCAAGCATGGATGATTTTTCCTTATTCACTACTTCTACATCCTCTTTATTTTCTTCTTCTTCTTCTTCTTCTTCTCGTTCATCTTGTTCATCTCAGAGAACGCAATTTCCCTCTTTTCACAGGTCAAAATCAGAAAACAATATGCAAGTTTATGACAACGTAAAAGAAAAAGATATCGCACTACGTTACAACAAGAATGTTGGGACGTATTCTCTTTTAATTTGTTTATTGGTTATGGTTTTTTGTGGGAAAGTTTTTGCCATCATTTGCACTTCAACATGGTTCTATTTTGCCCCTCATTGTTTCAAACGTATAGACTCAGATGAGTACAAGAAAACTGATGGATTGTTATATTTAGTACAAGAAAAAAATCTAACTTTTTAGTTTATAGAGTTAATATTCTCCTATCCATTCTATCCTTTATTTTAAATTTTGCTTGTTTTTTTTCCCCATTATAATGTCATGTAAGCCTATGCAATTGCAATGGCCTTATTTGTCATATTGTAAGTTGTACAAAATGTTACAAAATGACATAAAGAAGAAACAAAAATTGCATATGTGATCTTCACGACGAGGCGAAGTCAGAATTTTATAATGATGATATTAACTATTATCTACCGAGTTCTAAAGTTAGCCAGCGTTTGGTCTCATGTTCACAAATATTCTTGGCAAATCATATTTGATTGAAGTTTCACCATGTGTTTTTTGGCCCCATTTTTTTTTAAAAAAATATTTGACTATTTCAAATAATATAATTATACCTTTAAGTTCTAAAAATTATTTAAAAACCTATAAATTTATATTATCATTTTATAATAAATATGTTCCATTAAAAAATAACCTTATACTATAATTGATAACAAATTATAGGCAAGACAATACATTAAACGCATACTCAAACTTGTTACTGATTCAATTATAACTATAACTCATTAAATACAAATTGTTGCTTTTTCTCATTTTTATCACTAAAATTAGAATTCAAACTTTTCCGGAGGAGATAGTAACAAATATTAGTTGAAATTAAAAAATAATGGATATTTTTTGTAAAATATAAAAGTTTGGGATAATTTTTTAAAATTTTAAATTCTCAAGCATTAGAACTTGACCCAAATACTAATTTTTTCTAATATTTGGGAACTTAGGATAATTGACAAATACATTTCCCAAGTTATATAACCAAACACCACTTCTCAAGTTTTCTCCCAATTTTTCCAAGTATTCTTGGGCCAAACAGGTCCTTAATATTTGTACATATTAAGGGCCCGTTTGATCATAGATTTCCCAAATAATTTTTTGGGCAAATAGTATTTATCCATACAATTTGTCATTATGTGACAAATATTCTTGGCAAATAACCCAAATACAAAAAAATAGTATTTGGATCAAATCTCATTCTTTTGGGGAGTTTTTAAAAATACAAATTCTACCCTAAATTTTTATCTTTTACAAAAACACCCTCTATAGTATTTATTGCATTGTATTATATACTTTTTTACGTGAACACCAAAACAGTAATGGAGTATTCAGTGAATATGAAAGTAATGATATGATTGTTTATGAAAATGACGATCAATCAGATTAGGGTAATAAAGTCGCCTGCTTCGTCTACTTCATGGTGTATGGTATGATGCTTGTTGGACTAACTCCAAACTACGACATTGCTCCAGTGTCATGAACATTACTTATTGTTTGCTGCAACGAAGATCCAATTGACTTGTTGCAGAAGTCATGTATCTTGTTACATCTACGTTTCTTCTTGTTATGTCATAAAATCTATGGTTAGTTTTGATTTTTTTAAACAACTTATAGGTATAAATCATATTTCTTAATAAAGTGAAATGATCAAATACATGGTGAAATTTCATTCAAATAATATTTATCAAAAATATTTGAAAATGCATAACCATACGTTAGCTAGTAAACTTCTTAATAAAAATACACTAGTTAAATAATGATTACTAAATTCTATCAAACTTATATCCAAACCTTTAGCTCCGCCCCTTTTTCACCCCTATTAAATTCTTTGGGTATTAATTACTTTTGTTGTTTTCCAACATAAGTTGGACTCAATGTGGTACTAAAAGCCAATGCAAGAAAGAGAAAGATTTTGCAGATACAGATATAAATCTGAACTCAGATCATGTCTCTTTAGGTGGACAAAAATGAAACAGAGGAACCAATAGTGAACAAAACAAAAAGCTTGCGCCTTACTTTCCTATAAGTAGATAGTATAATACAAGGGCCACAACTTACACTAATTTTTTTTTAAATTGCGATATTTATTTTAATTAATTTCACGAGATATCCAACCATATTTCCATTCAACTACTAGGTAAAAAGCACTACTTAACAACCCTTTTCTCTTCACTAGTATTTATGAAAGACTGAAATGTAGTGTAAATAAATAACACATGAATTTGTGTAACAATTTTTCTTACAGTGTCATGACCCAAGAATTGGACCTGTAGTTTTGTCCAAAATAGAAGAGAGATGAGTTAACATAAGTGGTCCAGGGTAGAAAATACCTTCTTTGTCCTATTCAATTCAATTAAACACCAACACTTATAATCTAATTGGTACAAGTGAAAATCTTTTTCTACAATCGGTTTGAGTTTAATTTTTACTGTTCGTTTCATATTAGATTCTTCAAAAAATGCAAAAATTGTATCACACTAACGAAGTTGATTCTTTCTGTTCCATCACATAGATATTAACCTTTTGTACAATTAGCATCTTTAAACTCAAATAGCGTGAGCTACCAAAAAGTAATATGGTGAAGAAGAAGAAGAAGAAATGGTGCTAGTGCTTTACTGATAGTGAAATAAATTTAGTAGAAGAATCAAAATTTCTTTCTCATGGGTTTCAATTAGTACACAGCGCCGTCCTGGGCAAAGTAGTGTGTGTAGCTGTTTTTGACAAATAAAAACTCACCACCATACAGCCAATTAAAGGATTGAGGCATCTGGTTCAGCCAGCTTTCTAGATCTGCAGTAAAAACCTCATCATTTAACGGAAGAGAATCTGAGTCTCGAGACTCAGACCCGGCACCAGGACCACACATACAGATGGTCCCCTCATACTCTATTACTTCGTTCGTCTCAATTTATATAATATAATTTTAAAAAATATCGAAATAAAATATTGATAGTGTTGATAAATTGAGCAATTGAGTTTTAGCCTAATATTGATTGAGTGGGTACTGTTTAAGAGCAGTCACAGTTGATTTTGGAGCTTTCTCAGACACAGATCTCTTCCCCCAGCAAGGAAATGGTTTGGGAATGGGATTTGTGCACATAACCCATATATGTATGTTACAGAAAAGACATACTCTCTACATTTAACAAAGAATGACCTGATTTGATTTGACACAGAGTTTAAGAGTATAAAAAAAACTTTTGTATCTTGTGGTCATAAATTAAAGTTTGATTGAATGTATAAAATTATACTTTTATTTTATGGTGTTAAACATGTCACGTGGAAAGCTGAAATTAAAATATTATAAAAAAAAGAAAAGAGATTATTCTTTTTGAAACAGAGGGAGTAATACACAAAAATGATCCTTTAATTTGACGTTAGTCGGTAACTATGACTTTTAACTTTAGGTGTACACAAGTAGACACATAAACTTATATAAATTGAACAAATAGACAAATTTGTCTTACATGACAAATTTGTGTCCTACATGACATCCTACCTGTATTGTGCCATGTAGGACACTTGTATACATTTAAAGTTGGAAAGCATAGTTGTTCGTTGAAGTTAAATTCATGTTTATGTATTATGCCTACGAAAAATGTATATTTTCAAAAAAAAAATCATGTTAAGTTGATTTAAATTTTATAAAATATTTCTTTTAGAACAATAAAAAGGAAATTGAGATCGTGATGATAATGTCTTTTAATTGTATAAAAAAGAGTTCTTCACCATTTTTCTTTTTATTGTATATAGGGTTAGTGAGCCATTACAAATATACAAGGTAGGGGTCACACCAAATACCTGCGTCTCAACACAAGTATAATGAAATTAAATTTTAAAAAAATGAAGGAATATATTAGTACAATACTTAACAAAAAGTTGCTAATATTTTTTTATTGCAGATTATTAATAAGTGTGACAAATTAACAGATTTTTTAAAATAAATCACTTGTAATGTACTTGAAATGTAGATAGGCATGCAGAACACAAGTACAAACATATTATTTTTTTTTTGTTTTAATATTCCATTAATATAACATGAAGAAAAAGGAATTGGCAATTTTGGAATTTCCATTTAGGAACAATAGCCTAATCTCACTCACGGTACACTGTTTTTGCCTTTGCTTTTTCGTCTCCTCTTTTTAATAGTGTACCCTATACCCTACTCTTTTAATACAGGACTTGTTAACAATTTATTTATAGTATTTATTTCTGTCGTTAATGAAATTTAACGTGAAATAGGTGAATTTTACGTATCTAAGTTCTTTGACCTTAAAGAGAATCGTATATACACTTGTTAGTAATTCATTTACCGTATTTATCCTTGTTGTTAACAAAATTTTAACATAAAATAAGTGAATTTTACGTATCTAAGTTTTTTGATAAAAAAGAGAATGGTATATACCTATCAACTTTTGAGTATATACCATTCTCTTTTTAAAATTACTTTCAAGTTAAAGTCAAGAACAAAAATGAAATTATTTGCTAGCGCCGGAAGGAAATAGACCAGCAAACTATGATGTGTGATATAAACTAACATTCACTATAAGAAAACAATTAGCGATGGACGCAGTTTCATAGTTAAATAATAAAAAGTTCATGTTAATTTTATTTAACGATAGACAGACAATGCATTATATAAAAAATCAATTAACTCGAAGCTACTTAGCGACAAGTTAACTAGAAATTACCGATAAATTTCATATATAGAGTTCATTTATTTAATCATGATTAATTATATTGAGTTAATATAAATATTCGACACAGATAAATTTTTATTGCGTCAATTATATTTGAACACTCTATATATATATATATTGACGTGCAAGAAAAGAGAGTAGCTAAGGTCAATGTGTAGATACAAGAAAACACCTTTCTTATTATTGAGTATATATATTATTTTTCTCATGTTGAAAAAAGAAAATGTTGAAGCAATGATTTGTTACTAATACAAGATAGATTTTTAGGTGTTTTTTTTCTTTCTAGGAGTATACACTTTTGGGTCTATTTATGCTATTTTTTCACCTTGAAAAAGAATATTTCTGCAATGATTTGTTACTAATTATGTAAGATATATATAGTCATAGACTATATAGCTAGGGGGACCTCAATATATATATAATTAAAATAAAAAAACATATCCATAAGGTCTTTTTCTTAAACTGCATTTATTTGATATACTTGTTCTCAACTGACAATACACAATCATCTCTTTTGCTGTTTTAATAAAAGTAATGTATGGAGAATTACAACTGTTTGTTTAGGCTCCTTACAACTTTTTAATGTTATTTTTTCTCTACCTTAGTTGTTAGTTTGAATAATATTTAGCATGTTTCATCGGTTCGATATTAAAGTTTATGAATTTTTATAATTATTTTAAATTAATTTATAATGAAAATAGATTTTATTATGTATATGTAAGTATTTTTTTTTGAATTATCATAAATCCATAAATCAAAATTTCAGATTTACATCTAGTTTTCCAAACTTCTAGAATATCAGCTTTAGAAAATGTGTGTTTGGCTAAATTTTTAAAAGAAAAAAATTAAGATGTTCTGTAATATAGTACATGTACCAAAATATTTTTTCAAAAAGTTCAAAAGTTTAGCTTTTAGACATAAATTGATTTTTTTCTTTAAAAAGTATTTTGAAAATAAATAAATTTTGGAAGTTTGACATTAGAACTGTACATTATCCTTCAAAGGTTTCTAAAACTCTTTAATCATTTGAGGGACAACAAACAATAATTAGTACACTTTTTTAATTAGCTTTAAAAAAAAAATACTTAAGTCAAAAATAAAAAAGTTAAATTTAAATGATATTTGAATCAATAAATAAAAAGTAGAGAGAGATGTACTTTTAGTTTTAAAATTATTTTAAGTTATTTTTAACTTATTCTAAATTATTTTTAATCTTATCAAATATTTCCTAACTTATTTTTATATTTGTCAAATGCTTCAGAAGTAAAAAAAAACTATTTAAAAATAAATTTAATCAACTTTTAATCCAATTCAAACACTCATAACTCTTTTTTTTTCTTGGTCAGTTCACACTACTGTTGAATACTTAAGACTACTTTTAAATTCAATTTGCAATTTTCTTTGTAAGATTCTTTTAACAGAGAAAAATAATTAAAGTTTGAACAAATAATTATACTAATTAGTTTTGTGCAAAGACCATTTTTTTTTATGTATCACATCATATATATCACATATTACTTTTCTGATCTAATTAGAAATCAGGTTCAATAATTAGTGATAATAAATAGATAAATAAAACAATTTAAATTATATATACTTACTCAGTAAAATGTTTTATACTATTAAGTCATTTTTATTTGTTATAGCAGTTGTCATGTTTTCCTTTTTAAATATTACAAATCCAACATTTAAGGGCCAATATGTAAATATCCTTTGAATAATTATATCTTTCATACACATCTTAATTGAACTCATAAATAAAATATTTAAATTTTATATATGGTCAATGTAAATTACTTTTTACACCATTAACAACAAAAATATTTAGTAAAATGTTATAAGACGGATTTAGGAAGAATATCGTGTACAGTAACTCGTAAAAGTATTGGAGTTATTTTTCAGAAACCCTAGACTCAATAGCATCAAATTCAAGTATAATAAAACTCAATATAGATAAGATAACAACTAACAAATCATTCAAAAAAATAATAATATCTACATGTACCTCTAAATATGTGAGATATAAATAAAAATTATTATTTATATTACTTAAACCACCAGAAATAACTGTTAATCTATATTGTACTATATATATCACTTTTCCAGTTCTGGTCAGAGTAAAAAAATAAAAATAAAAACGAAATTAAAAAAATAAAATAATCACATATTATGTGTGTATAAAAGACAACAAGATCACTAACAGATAAAAACACCATAGCTAGCCAGACCATGTTCTGTTGCATTTCTCATCTATAGTCTCTCTGGTGTTTTCTCTCTGCACCAAAAACACCTTTCTTACTGCCTCCTCCACCCCACCAACTCACAAAATTTCAACTACTGTTCCATTGAAAATGGCTACTTCTCTTCAGTTTTCTTCAGATCATCACCCTATTCCTCAGGAAAATCATCAAACAATGAACCAGACCGCTACGGGAGGACGTAGAAGGTCGAGTAAAAATGGACAAAAGAAGAAGAAGCAACCACAAAGAGGAATGGGAGTTGAACAACTCGAACGTCTTCGAGTACAAGATCAGATAAAAAACAGTACTATCCATGGCGTTCATCATAATCAGTACTACTCTAATAATAGTTTCCCTAATTTAACTCCTCTTTCATCATTTACCGGCGGTGGAAGTGCTAGTGCTAGTGCTGGTGCTGATCCTGGAATTTATAGTAATTCTATTTTGAACTCTTCACCAGTACTTCAGTTCCCCAAATTGTGTGCAGTGAGCCCTAATGATTTTTTTATGCAACAAAAAGTTGTTAATACTGGGTTTATTGGATCTAGTAGTACAAATCAGCTGATGATTTCTTCTCATGATCATCATCAGTTTCAATCTCAAATGAATCTCTACGGATTTGCAACTTCTAAGCCCAGTACTGAGAAATCGAAGGAGCTGTATCCAATGCCAAATCTGTTTAGCAGCAACAACTCATGTTTCTCCGATCGTTGCCGATCATGCAACAAAGTATGAGTATATAAAATGCAAATTGTTCTCCTTCCATTTTTTCAATTTAATTTATAATTTTGGTAATTTATTCCCATTTTCCTTCTTCGTTATCATAAGAAGAAACGCATGATCAATGGAGAAGAAATTAGCATTCATATGGAGGACATGATCAGAGAAAAGGAAGATTCTGGAACAAAGCCTTTGCTTCACTCATACACTTTACCTAGACATCAACAAAAGGTAAAATAAAATAAAATTGCACTAGCTAGCCCTAATGTTATTCAATTGTTCGCTTCGAAAAACTGAAAACTAAGTGATTTGTAGGGCGTAGAGATTGTGGCAATCCATAGAAAGGGAAGTTCATCCGCGTTGTCATCCGATGAAGGAGCAGTAATGATGGAGTATGATTTTTTTCCAGAAAAAATCAACAGCAAAAGCACTAATTCTTACAAAAGTTGTTTCGAGAAAGAAGCATCGATGATGAGTGCTTATAATTCACCAGAATCTTCTTCATTTGCTGCAGCTGGAAATATTATTAATGGTGAAGCTTCTTCTGTTACTACAATATCTTGGGCTGCAGATACTACTACTACTACACCTACCAGTTCTATTGATCTTTCACTGAAGCTTTCTTGTTAGTTTTTTTTTTTCTACAGAATCATTTGAAAAAGTATATGGTTTAATTTCTCTGAATTTTGTCTTTTCACACTTGTGTGAAAATTTATCTGATGAAAAACCCAAACACTACTTTATTTTTACCATTTTGGTTTATCTGAATTAGCTAGTACTACTTGTTATTACTTCTCCAAAATGGAGAACTACATTTTCTGGGTTCTTATTGTATCTATATCTCTTTCTCTCTACTCTTGGGATTGTGTGTCAGTGAGATGTAGATGCTTCACTATTTTTTTTTTCTTTCTAGATCTTATATTTACTGTTATATTTATTTAAGAGTTCATGATCAATTGTTTCAAATTATGCGGGACGGATTGAAAACAACTAAAAAAATAGAAATCATAACTATAAATCCTAGCTCCACTCATGGGTCATGTCCAATAAAATTAGTTTAGATGTATAATAACGTAAGCTGGTATGAAGATCACGATTAGATTATAATATAGTTTAAATAACTTATCCAAAACCTACCTTTTCTAGAATCTAAAATCTATAAACTCCTTCCTGTCTCTATGTCTTAATCTGTTGCAAGTCCAGTGGAAGCATAATCTACCAAAACCCTAGCAAGCTAGTATTTATTATGGTGGGGTGGGGGTGTAATTAAATGAGGGGGGTAGGTAATTAATATTTACAAAAGAGAGAGTTTGTATATTTTCCTTAAAAGGGGTAGCCACTAATTAAACCAAAAGGAATACAATTGAAGAGTATCTCTTTATGGGAGTGAAGCATAATATACTGATCAGACACTAAAAACCCAAAAGAAAAAAAGTGCTTTATGGCAGTCTAAAATTGAGTATATATGTAAATTATTTTACTTTTCATTATTTAAAATTATTTTTGATATCACATAAATTGAGACAGACGAAAGAAGGTACACTTAATGGGAGTGTAAAAAGTGAGTGTTCAAAAAAGGAATGGGAAAGAGGCAATAATAGGTAGTCAGTAAACCGTATATATGTAAATCCATGAAAGTAGTCAGTAGTGTTAGTGTATATATGAGCTTCAACTGGTGGCACATTGTAGTAGTAGATCGATGTGGCTACTGCTATTTGCAGCCTGCATGCTAGCTAGCTGCTTTAATTTGTGGCTCTGCTTCAAGTACCCTCATGCATGTAATGAGTGTTAATATGCAGTGAGACTCTCAGTAAAACTTAGGGCTACTCAACCTTTTTTTTTGGTACTTGCTTGATGTTTGATATTCTTATTGGATATCATAAAATCTTAATAGTTCAATTAATTAATTATATGAACTTCAATATATTTTTACCTAGAGAGGGATAGCGGAATCGTGAACTCCAATAAAAGTAGAAAGGATATGTGCCACCTTCCATTAGCAATAAATACTAAATAACTTTATTTACCAAGGTTAGGACAGATAAAGGTATATGTGCCATCTTCCATTAGCAATAACTACTAAATAATTCTATTCATCAAGGTTAGGACAAATGAAAAGAATTATTTGTACTAAATAACTCTACCAAGAAAGAGTACCTTAATTTTTTTAGATGTCGATCAAACAACGTTAACTTCTTTCGAAAACAAGTTCGTGAACTCCAATAAAAGTAGAAAGGATATGTGCCACCTTCCATTAGCAACAAATACTAAATAACTTTATTTACCAAGGTTAGGACAGATAAAGGTATATGTGCCATCTTCCATTTGCAATAACTACTAAATAACTCTATTCATCAAGGTTAGGACAAATGAAAGAATTATTTGTACTAAATAACTCTACCAAGAAAGAGTACCTTAATTTTTTTAGATGTCGATCAAATAACGTTAACTTCTTTCGAAAACAAGTATTAAATAACTCCATCGACCAAGGATAGGACAAATAATAACTCTATCCCCCACGGATATGAGTTAGGACAGATGGAAAGAATCACCTTAAAAAATGTTTAATGTCTGCCAAACAATTGTGGACTAAGAAAGTACTAAATAACTTTATCTACCAAGACGAATTTCGAATAATGAAAAAAACGTGGACGGCAGGATTCGAACCTGCGCGGGCAGAGCCCACATGATTTCTAGTCATGCCCGATAACCACTCCGGCACGTCCACCTCATGCTTCTACTCAAACCTTTTGTCACTCATCAACAGTTGATCAATTATTCCCCTTCTAGATTCTCTCACATTCCTCCTCCTCCTCCTTCTTCATCATCAAACAAATAGAGCAATTCTCGCTTCCATAGCGATAAACAAGCATCAAATCAATTCAAAAGAAAAAAAAAGGTCAACTCCCATAAGAATGCAGCAACAACCCCCATCCCCCACCCCCGATTCCGATCTCCCCCGTCTCGCTAACATCAAAATCAGATCATCTTCTCCACGTTTTCCCCCACCCACCACCCCTTCCATCACTGATACACCTACCGCCGGAGCTCAGCGGAGGATCGGAATCGCCGTCGATCTAAGCGACGAATCTGCTTTCGCCGTTAAGTGGGCTGTGAATCAGTACCTCCGTCCTGGTGACGCTGTTATCCTTGTTCACGTCCGTCCAACTTCCGTACTCTACGGTGCTGATTGGGGATCTGTTGAGCTATCTATTGTTGATACTGAGAATGAGGAAAGTCAGAGGAAGCTTGAGGATGATTTCGATACGTTTACTACTACTAAAGCGTCTGATTTAGCTCAGCCTTTGGTTGATGCTCAGATTCCGTTTAAGATCCATATTGTTAAGGATCATGATATGAGGGAGAGGTTGTGTCTTGAGGTTGAGAGGTTAGGGCTTAGTGCTGTTATTATGGGGAGTCGAGGATTTGGAGCTACTAAGAGGGGGAGTGATGGAAGACTTGGGAGTGTTAGTGATTATTGTGTTAGGCACTGTGTTTGTCCTGTTGTGGTTGTTAGGTATCCCGATGATAAGGATGCTGGAAATGCTGTTGTAGAGCCCGTGGTTTCTGTTGCTTCAGCTGCTGAAGAAGACGAGGAGGAAGCTGAGTACCATGATGCTTCTGAGGATCGAAAAGGTATGCCGATTGTTACTATTTTTCATTTTATGTTGCTCCGCAAGCATTTTTCTTTGTGCTCTTTATTCCCTTTATTTGGATTATCAAATGTTGTTCTTTATGCTTATTTCTTCATTATTAAGTATTCTATTATGTTTCTGATGATCTTCATGTATAATAGCAATCAGCTTCCTTGATAGTTTTCTCCTTTAACAGTTACTCTCTTCCTAAACGAACAATCAGGTTAGAGTATAAGGATTGATTTCTTGTTAATTTTCTGTTTGATATTGGACATTGTACTATAAAGTTAAGTTCAACTACGTAGGAGTAATATCAATTGAGAAGTTGAAAGTAAGTAAGTGGGGATACTGAATTCAAAATTTAGCATTCCTCCTTCCTCCACTCTAACTGAAAAAAATGAGGTCTTTGCCTCCCCGACCATTGCTAGTTCCTCCATCCTCATATGCTTTTCTAATACATTGTCATCCCCATCTTTTGATAGGTGTAGTTTATGTTTCTGTTCCGGTTATTCGTCTTGATTGACAAAAATAAACGGTTCTATTTTGGAATGTCGCAGGCTGTTTCTTTTAATATATAAGGATGAGCTTAATGCTTTTATGATTCATAGACTTGATTTCCGTAATAATTTGGGGCAAAATGTAATTTGGTCATGATTGTTTGACATCATACATTCACCCTGGGTGCATAAATTACCAGAAATGTGAAAAGGAATTATTTTGGGGTAGGCAGGTACCTAGTTCTGAGAGAATAACGCGGGGTAAGCCTGTTTTAGAATGCCAGTCATGTGAGTTAAATCCTAAAGTTCATTCTCTTTTAGTTTCCAAATGTCCTGTTGTAGTAAATTAGTGTTTAAGCTCAACTTAAGGTTGGACTTATGGGTTGAAAGTCCAAAAAGATAAAAATGGTTGGAGTTATGAGTCATCTTGAATCAACCAATCCCTTACCCAAGATCTCATAGGTGAAGGCGTGCAATGTTTTTCCGTCACATATTTCATTAGTTTGTTACCTAACCACGACTTTAGGTTTTCTCTGAAGGGGATTACCATCTTTCAATGAGTGAACTGGTGGTAAAACTGATCCTAGTAATAAAAGAAGAAGAGAAAGGAAAAAAAGAAGAAGAGTGAAGTTGTGATAGATTAGATGCCAAGTCCAATTCCGCCTTTTCAAATTTTTCATCTATCAAGCGACATGTATGCCCTAATTTGGCATTTCCAAGTGTTAGCAATATCCAAGGCCATCTTTTTAATGATTTGGCTCTGCTCTAGTCTTCTAGATGCTGTTCTTTTTATCGTCCACATGCTTACCATGGAACTATTAACTTACCTTTAGATTAGTTGGGAAAGAAAATGTATACATAAAGAGTGTTTTGGTTCTGGGTGATGAAAAGATAGACAACCCTATGGTGCATGTGCTTGTTAAGCCCAAAGCATGGAAAGCGGTGTAGACATTTGAGGCTATTATTATCCATTAGATTACGTTTACTTGCACAGAAACACTGACAATTCTGATAGGAAGCAGGTTTCAGTTCTTTCAAGAATGCAGTACTGATTCAGGAAGACGTGGTTTTTTTTGGTTGATTCCCTTTCTGGTTTTAGTCAAGGAGTTAATGAAATAAGATGAATGGTTTTGCATATCCTTGATGTCAGTAATGAAAACATCTAACTTCATCAGAAAAAAGAAAGAAATGAAATGAATGGAACCAATACGTGTCATATTTACTCACATTTTATATAATTTTAACTTCTTCAAGTGATGGCAAGTATGGAGGTTGCACAAGCCCTTTTCCAAGGATACCTCTTTAACCATTTATGATGCAGTTGCATAGATTTAAGAAATAAGTTTGTGTCACATTGAAAGTAATTGCCCATGTACCTTTTTGAAGTTTATTCTTCTAGTAGAGTTGACACAAGAGAGAACAGTTGAAGGATGTTATTCAAATCTCCAAAATTTGCATTAATTTCTGAATTATAAGGAATATGTTATCCTAGAGGACATGTTTTTCAAAACATTTTGACCAACCAACAGGGGAAAAATACACCATCAATGAGTATGTGAGATAATGTTTAGAAATGAAATTGTCGTGCAGATAGTTACAACCTGGCTGAACACATCCTCAGTTGTATTACTTTTTTTCTGTCTTGATCTTCGAGCATCATTAATTAGTTTGTGAAGTCTGCTATTCAAGGTTATTGAGAGGTTTGAATCAACTTTTATAGCTCCTTCACTTATTCTCATCTCCATTATTTTACGACTCCAATTACTCCCATCTCCTTGTGCTTTGCTAAGATGTTCTTGATTCTTTTTGACAGATTCATAATGAAGGTGGACGAGGTCTTCCATTGGTTTGCACTTGTATTGACCAGCTTCCCCGAGAACCAGTAGGCCCTTTGTGACATCTGGAGTCGTTTTATGTATATGAACTGTTGTAGCTCGTCTCTCGCAACATCAACTTATTATGGTCTCTTCTTGATGATTGTATCTGCTATGGTTATCATCTTCACAATATTGTTACTTGATTGCCTTTGGATACTTGCTGTGAAATCTAAAACTTTTGTATGACTTCTCTCATTAGTCATTACCAGTCTGGTTATGCATTAGAGAATCGCTGGCTTGTACTGATGGATGTTATTAGTATTATGCATCAACATATGAAGTTTTAGATTTGTGTTTGGACATGTGATTTGAGATCGAAATAAAGGTTTCTACTTTCCCAACAATCATTTTAAATCCTGACCAGCAATATAATTTTTGTAGAAAAATGAAAAAAAGGATTTCAAACAAAAGAAGAGTCAGCAGAGACAAAAAAAAAAAGTATTAAATGATTTTTTCAATCTGTTCTAGCGTTGGTGTGGATAGAGTTATATGTTACTTGTTGTTGGTAGGAGATGATAAATATCTCGTGAAATTAGTTGAGATGGGTGGAAGTTACCGTGACCACCACAAGTCATAACAAAATAATAATCAATAATTCGATGTCATGTCAGGGGCCACTACATGACCATTAAAAACGACAATCGAGCACATGTTGAATATGAGAGAGTGGATATATATTGTTGAAAGAAAAAGAATATAAGAGGTTTCAACTTTCTATCAATGTATAATATAATGTATTATTTTGGATTTTAATATTTACACATGCTTTTCTTTATTCCCTTACTATTACAGAAAACATTATTCCAATTTTTATTACAGAAAACATTATTTCAAAATAGAAAAACGCTTTAAATTAAAAACAATAGTCTACAAGTTTGATTTAGTAAAAAAGAAGCAAAATCAGGCTATGATATTTGAAATTCTTTTTAATCTGAACTCTCTTCACAGAAGCTCTTACATGTACCATATCATTTGTGTTACTATCAAAGTTTATTAACAAGGGGGAAATGAAAAAAATATATACTAAGTTGTTTTCAAATGATCTCCAACTCAGAGTCGGAGTAAGAATATTTACTAAGGAATTTAAAATATGAAGAAATCACCATACCAAAAAGTCATGCCTAAAAATTCAATATAACTATATATACATAAAAATAATTTTAACTTTATTAGTACAATATAATTTTTACGAAAAAACTTTGAATAAATCCCTTGCTTCTATGTGACTCCGTCCCCGTCTCTACGGAACATGCTTTCTGAAGCAAACGTGAGAAGATATACTTATTAATAAAATGATGAAGCTTCGGTTGTTGGTATCGCATATAATGCATGCCTTGTACTTTAGTGATAGGTACTGCCATTATTCAACATATATTAATTTATACAGTTTTATCAATATCTTTTATCATATGACAAAACACACACACATAATGAATCTTCTTGACTTCTTTCCAAAGTTAATTCTTTATATTTTAAATCACTTTATTAAAAATTTTGATTTCACCATTTTTTTTCAGGGTTGAATTAAAAAGTGTAAAAGATTTAATTCAAGGTTTTCTAATGAAGTGGTATATATCGAGTTGTACTTCTAATATTTTTTTACCTCTAAGAATAATATATAAAATATTTTGTTCGTCTTTTTTCTTATTAGTAATAAAATATCCTTCACTATATACCGCAAAACAGGAGAGAATAGTAACATCATAAAGTTGAAGTAATGAAATGTACTTCACTATTTTACTCATAAGATACCTATAGAAACATTATGAAATCGAAATATTTGATATAATATATAATCATTAATGATCTTCACTCCTTCAAATTAAGGCACATAGGTATACATGGAGTACAATTTATTTGGCATAATCTCTTATGATATTAATACATAATTAAGTTAAATTAAACTAGGGTTGGAAATCATAAGCCCCAATTCAAATCATCCATGCATGTATTACTAACATCCATCCAAAGCAAATAAAATAAAGAAGAAATTAAATGTTTTCGTACCTTCTGATCGATCTAAACAACATATAACAAATCATTTCATTTCTTTTTTATTAGTAATGAAATATCCTTCACTATTTCACTGAACAACAAAATATGATGAGAAACATTATGAAATCAAAATACATGTAATATGATAGTTAATTATCATCACTCTTCAAATTATCGATATACATGGAGAATTAGGAATACGATATCATCTCCTCATGATATTAATTAGTTCTAGTTACATACAAACATAGAAATTAATTAAATTAGGGTTGGGAATCATAAGCCCCAAATTAATCATCCATCCCAAAATAAAATAATTTAAAAAGAATCGAGATGTTTTTATACCTTCTAATCGACCTAGACAACATATAACAAACCCTTTCATATCTATTCCCCATTAATAAGGCATATCCTTCATTATTTCACTGAACAAACGTACAAAAGACGAAACATTATAAAGTTGAAAATACCTGATATTGTCGTTTGATAATTAATAATCACCACTCCTTCAAATCAACACACACAAATAGATATACATGGAGAATTATTTATTTGGCATAAGATCATCATCATATCTCTCATGATATTAATACAAGTTACATCAATAAAACACACAAATTAATTGAGGAATTAAAAAAACCTAGTTAGGGTTGGAAATGAATAAGCCCCACATCATCCATGTATTGCTTAGATCCATCCATTAAACCAGGACTCAATCTAAACATGAGAATACAAAATTCCATTTGATTAAGTGCTCCATCACCATCCAAATCTCCTTCAGCCAACATGTAAATCAACTCATCATCTCTTAAATCATTTAAACCAAGATTCATAGTGTTTCTCTTCAAACTTTCATATGTTATTAGCCCTACACTCACATCCATAAGTAAACAAAATCCATTGCAAAGCTCCCTCATGAATCCTTCCGCGCCTAATCTCTCCATCATTGAAGGGAAATAATCTTCAAATCCATAAGGATCATCCATTTTTCGCGGTCACTAAAGAGATGTGTGTGTGTGTGTATGTGTTGTGTGTATATGTTGTTTGTGTGTGTGTATATATGTATGTGTGTGTGTATATATAGTGAAGGAAATAAATGTGTGGATGTTGTTAAGTTGTTGGCTTGTAAGATTCTATCCTTCCTGGAAGTTGCATGAGGAATCATTTGAAAGAACAGTACACTTTGTAAAAAAGGAATTGGTTTTTAGTGAGATTTACATGAAAACCTCTCACACACTACTCTTTCTTGATTTTTTTTAGATTTGAATGCTAACGATGGGTTGTACGAACCTCAGAGTAATGATAAAGTTATCTCCGTCCATGTGAGCTATATATCTAGGTCACATGTTCCAGCTGTAAAAATACAGTGTTTGCATTAGGTTGACTGTCTACCCCACATCCGATCCCTTAGGGCTTGGGGTGCAATTCTTCCCTGAACTCTGCTTATACGAGATGCTTTGTCCAACGGACTAACGTAAATGATAACGATGTGTACGTGTGTTTTTACTGTACATGCATGTGTATTGGGATAACATTTCTATATTGCTTCTACTAGCTAGGGCAAATTCTGCCCATTTCCATACACAATGAATATTATTGCTAAATTTGAATCAATAATTAATTGCGTACCTTTGCTAGATAGTGTAATTTGTTCTTTTCACTTAAAAAAACAACATAAATTATCAATGGACAATGTACTTACACCTTCATTAAGTGCAACTAATAAATCATATATAAAACAGTAACAAATAGTACATTTTAAAAAATATTGGGAGGGGGTGAGGGATAAGGGATTAATCCATCTAATTTAAATATAAGTGTCTTTTAAGATTTTAATACATGCTTAAAAATCATTTAATAACATAAATCATTGATTATTTGATCAAATCATCCTTTATATTTCCCTAAATTACGTGGCTTGTTTGATTCGTTTATTGAAGCAATAAGAAATTAGGATTAGTACGTATAGTTTTATTTTTTTCTTGATTTTTGACACTTATTTTTTTTGGTTTGGAGGGAATAACTCTTCTTGTAATGTATATTCTGTTAATTATGTTGGAACAAAAAAATAAAAATAAATTCTCCTCCAATGTTAAATGGAGAAAAACAAAATGAGTAACAAGATTGATGAAATTAATGTTTCACAGACCATATAGAAAAAAAATGATTTAAGTCAATACAAATGAGACAAAACAAAACAAAACAAGAAATAAATAGAAATTAAAAGAAACGTGGAAATTAAATAATTAGTTATGAACAAAAAATTGTTGCTGCAAACCCTCTCACATTTAGATTTAGAATTTTATATACCTACGTGACAAAATTCAATAATTTTGATCTATATTTATATTAAAAAAATTCACTTTAATATATATAAATAATATATTCAAAACTTAATTATACATTAATTTAAAATCGTAAATTCAAAATGATTAAAAAATTATTAAATTATATCAACATCGAAAAGAAATTGATTAAAACATAATAAAATTAATGATATAATTTTTTTTAATAACTATTCGAACCATATTATTGACAATTTGACACCCTTGGTCCACACTCAAAAAGAGACCATTTACGTTTTCTATAATATACTCTAAAATAACACTTTGTTATATAATTTAAAATTCATATCTTATAACATTCTTTTTCGATAGAGCTAAAATTAAAAATACGGAAATGGAAGGAAACGTACGTACTTAAATTATTTCCTTAGTACGTTGAGTCACAATCTATCTTCTTTGTGTTTTGGCTGTAACTCATATACTTTATTAATTATTTCATCTGTTCGTTTCAATTTATGTGATATAATTTAATTCATTATAAAATTTTAACAAAATAAAATAAACTTTTGAAATCTATAGTGTTAAACATGTAATTTTATGGGAGGTTCATAAATCATAATTATGTTAATTTTTTAAATATAAGTTACTTTCTTTTTAGCCAATTTTTTCATACTTGTGTAATTAATTAATTTACTAAAAATATAGCGATAACAAAACTATGACTCAGCTGCCTTCGCGACCATTCTTATAACACTCTCATATAAAAGATCGAATTAATATTGATCATTATTTTTTTAGATTGACAAGATTATTAGTGCATCATGTGACACTTTTCTGGCTTTTACTTGCATTTACCCTATGTAATAATCCTATCTACCGTTAGAAAATAAATTAAAATGAAATGATCACACGTCAACATGCATGATATCACTGTAGGCAAAGGTTCTGATCGTCATCCATACCAAAAAGAACTTTTATGTGATTGGTTAATCAAGGCCCACAAGTGTGTGCTCTCTAACAACTTATAAGGTTTTAGATAAAATGATCACACGCTTCAATATGATATCAGAGCAGATAAATATCCAATAACGATTCAACTATATTTCAGTGATATATAGTACCCAAAAAATATTTAATCAACCTGTTATTTCAACAATGGTATTACAACTATATGACAAACTATATAACACTAATAGCTAGCACAATTGACAATACTTTATAATTTTTGGAGGGGATTTAGTAATGCCACTAATTTGTAAGATTGCAAAAAGACACTAATTATGATCTTAAGTATTTTTGGACACTGTATACACAGAAAGTACATGAATATTCCTGGGTGTTTCCTTAAACCACAAAACAACACAAAATTATAGGTATCATTAAATAAAGTTAAAATGTTATAACATTAAAGAAACAAAAACATGAACCATCATATTTGTTGCTTCCCACAAGGAGAACAGGAAATTTCAATGCAACTTCCTTTCAATTATAATAATATCTTCTTCATATATACAATCATTCATACTCCATAAACTTGAGTGTATATATGCACAAATAACTTAAATTTCTTATTCATTTGTTGTACATATGCAATTTTGATTTATCACTATTCTGATATCACATTGTAATGTGCATTTTACTCAGGTTTTATCAAGTGTCAATTTGACTTATTTTAGAAGTTATGTCAATGGAAAGTAGCAGAGTCAGGATTTTTCACTGAGAAGATTCTATTAGAATATACAGTGTGATATTCCGCTCCTGCTGAGGGCTAAGTTATCATGATGCTCATTCTGCTTAGAACCTAACATATCGATGAACACGATTTATGAACTGGAGAGTTATAACTATAGTTCTTCTTGCAAGTAACTCAGAATAGGCAAATTCATTACATCTCTTATTGTACAGAAAGAATACATGTCAATTCACCTCATATATAGTCACATATACACTATTACTGTTGACAAAACAGGACAGAGTGGATACATTTCAAAGTTCCAATTGTTGGAATTTATATCTATCTTGGTTCCAGGATTGTTATCGATACGTTGTTACTTAGATATCCTTCATCAGTTGATGACTCAGTTGATTCCATTGAATTCCTCTCTATGAAAAAACCAGGTTTCTTTGGTTGAGGAAGAACCAGACCTTCATTGCCTAACCAGAAAACTACTGATGCCATGGTAGGCCTATCCTCGGGGAGTTTTTGGACGCATAACAAACCAACCTGGATGCATCTCAACACTTGAGATTCTGAAAATGATTCTTTGATACATTCGTCTATCAGTTCCAACGCGTTGCCTTCACTCCAAAGTAACCATGCCTAAATTACAAACAGAACAACACACTTATACGAATGTATTCACACTAGCTAGAAAGCTAAGAGTGAATTAAGGGAATGAAGTTTTGTGAATGTGCCATATATATGTGCTTACATGTCCTAAAAGATTGTGATGATGTTTCAAATGACGAAATTTCCTGTTCTTTTTGCCACTGACTATTTCAAGAATGATTACGCCAATGCTGAATACATCTGATTTTACTGAATATTTCCCATCAACAGCATATTCCGGGGACATATATCCACTGCATCGACTCAATATATTTATGCTCATGATGTACTGATTGAATAGTAATAAAGATTCTATGATTTAACGATGTGTAGGAACTTACTATGTCCCTATTACTCTCTTAGTTTTTCCTTCCACTTGATCTCCACCAAAAATTTTGGCAAGGCCAAAGTCAGAAATTTTGGCATTCATGTCAGTATCTAATAAAATGTTGCTGGTCTTGAGATCTCTGTGAATAATTCGTAATCTTGAATCCTGGTGAAGGTAAAGAAGACCTCGAGATATTCCCATAGCAATTTCAAAACGGTTCTTCCATGCAAGTGATGCTTTTCTACTTGAATCTGCACAATGTATAACTAATCGTTGAGTGATGCAGAGATATTGAGGACTTATTAAGTAGTATGTAGTTAATGAATCATGAAAATCAGACCAAAAATGAAATAGTCCAAGCTAGCGTTGGGCATGAACTCATATATTAGCATCCTTTCTTCTCCTTCAAGGCAGCAACCCAATAGCTTGACAAGGTTTCGATGTTGCAGCTTGGAAATGAGAACGATTTCATTTTTTAACTCTTGAAAGCCTTGTCCAGAATGCTTCGATAGTCTCTTTACTGCAATATCTTGTCCATTTGGTAGGATACCCTGCAATTTTCTATCAAGAGTCAAAGATGCCACTTCTAGCTAGACGTCGAGTATCAAAGTTGATTTACCTTGTAAACCGGTCCAAAGCCTCCCTCTCCAATCACATTAGCAGAAGAGAAGTTATCAGTGGCAGTAGCAACAGTAACTAAATCAAACAATGGAAGCTCCATGTCCTCATTTTCAACTTCTAAGCCTGTCAATAACATTCGCACGCCACAAACATGATATCAATGAGAATTTGGTAAAGGCGAACACTGTCAGCCAGATAGACAAGAGTATCTCAAGTATATATATACCTCTTCTTCTTTTCCTTCTTCGGAAGTAAAACCAAGCTAAAAAGCTGAGGATAAATGTTGCTACCACTGCTGAAATGACGCCAATCAGGGCTGCCCTCTTTCTCCTCCCCTTCCTGTCTGAATATGTTCAATTTACATATGAGTTGGCCATATCAGTAATGAATTGCATTGATAGTATTACTTCTTATTTTGCTTGGAAGCTCTGCAGACTTGCTAATCAGTAATAACTATTAAAGGAGTGTGTACGACCATTCCCCGCTGTTAACATTTTTGATCTTCCATGAGGTCTAGCACATCAGAAGCTAAGAGCCAGTATTCCTAAAATCCCTTGGAGGAAACAGTTACGTAACAATCTTTGCTCTCCTATATGGTTATTCATTCTGAATATAGCTGCTAGTGTCAAACTCTATACAAAAGTCAGTCTGCAACAATGGGGACTAGTGGATGATCTGAGAAGCAAATGCGTACAGCTACTAGATGGATACGTTTGTACTAGACTATCAGCTCCCTCCTTATGGGGAAACAATTGTAGATTTGCAGCCATTTAATGGCTGATAAACAATTTTAATGTCTATCAAGTAAATAAGATAGTAGAATTCCTTCAATTCTAAATAGTTGTTTATTTATATTGTACAACAAAAGGAGAAAATGGTGCAGAGTGGGATCATTACCTAATTCTGAAGCTGGGACTCTCACAAACAGGTTTTGTTCATTTTGGCTGAACTCGCGTATATCTATGAGTTCACCAAACCATAGTAAGCATCCACTTCCGCCATTTCTAACATCAAGATCTGAGTAGGCTGTACAATTGCAATCAGCCAAGCACATTTTCTCGCAATCTTCAAGGTTCATGCTGTCATTATACCAGGAGTTTCTAGAATCAGGCATCTTGATACCCGTAAATTTAAGAAAACCATCATGGGTACAATCCAAAGAAGTTCTCCTCACGCAACCACTAGACCACTCTGTTGCAGAATCTTGAGGATACCTGTGAAGGCATAATTAAGTAACAAAAAAAGAATCAAGAACACGTAAAAACATAAGTAATCAAAATTCACAAGTGTGCTCTCTCTGATAGCTTAACGTGAGATGATCAGATAGTTTAACAAATACAAACCTAGGCTCAAAACCTTTCAAACAGTCACATGGAGGGGAGTTATTGATGTTGCAACTTGAATAAGGTCCACATAAACCAAAACGATCACAATTATCAAATTGTGCTGTCAAGTAGAGAAACCAGCTCTGACTGCGCTCTATCCATGTTAGGTGTTCTAGCACACCAGACGGATTGAGCACCACCCTGGTGGGTACGGAGTCATTCTTAATTGTATATGTGTAGTAAATTTCCTGCTGATTAATAACAAACTCGAAACTGTAATATGTATTTGGTTTATTATTAGGACTACCACTAAATGCAATACCATTCCATGGCCCTGAGCTATATACTATAGATGATTTTTTCCACACAAACAATTGTGGATATCCATGAGAATCAAGACCATCTAAATATTCACCACGAGTAGGATCATCCGTGCTCTTCCATGACGTTACATGCCAATCCATTCCCGTGACAAAATCTTTTCCAATCCTCATACCAGGTAACAGAGTATTTCCTGGATAATCAAAACTCTGCCACGCGAAATTATTTTCCAGGCCTCTATCATTTCCATCACTGACAACAAGGTTCCCTGAATCCATTAACCGTGCTTTTGGATTCTTTAAGGATCTTGATGAGTTTGATGACCAAATTGAGATATTGGATTTATCAACAAGTACAAGAATTCCATTGGGATTAAGTGTTAACACTCCTGAAGTGTCATTAAGTGGAATGTTTCTGTTTGCAACCCAGACAACAGTTGTAGGTGATATCTTCTTGTACCATATGCCAACGTTACGATTCTTCGAATTTCCAGGGCTGAAAAATCCAAGCTCATAAACCCCTCCAGCTGAAACAATTGTGTCACCATCTCTAATGGATTTATTTGTAGTGATTGTGTCTAATGCTGCAGAAGTTAGTAAAATGAAGAGAAATTGGCAGCAAATGCATAAAGAAAACAGGCCTTTCATGGATTCTGATTATTATTTTTTTTGATTGACAATGTTAAGGCCTTTGAGCCTTAACATAGTTGATATAAAAATTAGTAATAACAAAAGATTTATTTGATTGACAAAGTTGAGTTTTTCTGCCCACCACTTTAGAATTAACACAAGTCATGTTAAATATTCCTCTTAAACAGAATATGAAAAGAAAAACTCTTTTATTAAAATAATAGAGTCAGGCACACCTGGACTAATCACACTATCTCTCACCATCACAAATACCCAGTTATTCAAATCCCATCAAAGCAGAAATATGTTCTCCGATTTTCTCATGTTTGAATTTAAGATTTATAATTACGGACCAACTTCGTGGATTACTAGGCTACATTTCTGGGATGTGAAAGTATCTGATTTTCGATAACACAAGTCGTTTGATTCAAAACAAAGTCAAGAACACAAGTCGTTTTTGATTCAAAATAGGGTTAAGTCAAGATTATAATTTTGCGATTATTACTAGGTAAAATGATCTCATCTTTTTTATATGAGATATATTGATAAATTCATAATTTTGGTATGAATTTTATATTGGAAATAACCCCAAATCTCTTCAACCAAACAAATCCTTATTAATAAAGGTCTATTACCGCTTCTTTGTTTAATTAATTTAATTTACTGATTAGTTGAGTAGGAGTAATTGTTTCAACTTTTCTATTGAGAGGGCATAGAGGCGGCTAATTAGAGTTCCAAAGTTGCACGCTGTTGACTAATCATGATTAAAATAAGGACAACTTTGCAAACATAAAATTCATATTTGTATGCTATAGCAAAGTTTATATAATTGCACTTTGTAGCAAATATATAAATGTATAATTCGCTATACATATACAATTAAAGCGAATTGTATAAAACGAAGTGTATAAAACGAGAAAGAGAAAGAGACTTGAGCAGAGAATTGTATAAAACGAATTGTATAATTATAAGTGTATGAAATGATTATATATAATTTGAATTTGTATAAAATGAGAAAGAGAGAAAAACAAAAGAGACTTGGGCAAGGAATATACAATTGAATCGAATTGTATAAAACGAGAAAAAGAGAAACTATATACAATTTGTATTTGTATAAAACGAGAAAGAGAGAGAGACAAAAGCTGACAAAAAATATATATATTTATACAATTTTCTCTCGCTTTATACAAACATAAACGCATTTTATACATATGTGTTTGTATAAGGATATATAATTTTTTAAGAAAATTCGAATTTAGGGAGAGATTTTAGAAAAAATTGAAAGAAATTAGGAGAGTAAAGATAGCTAACAGATTTGTATAAAAATAGAGTGTGGGCCACAACCAATTAAAAATAATTGATTTGGGAAGAATTTTTAGGGATAACTGAAAGAAAATGGGAGAGAAAAGATAGGGGAATGAATTGGATAAAAAATCTTCCGCTTGATGAGTGGGTCCAAACCAAATGGTAAATTTGTACAAAATTTGCTACGGAATACAAATGTTTTATACAGTAGCTATGAGATTTATTTTAATTTAAATGTTTACTATTATGTACAATTTTTTCCTTAAAATAATGATTTGAAGTGATTTTAAAACTATTAAAACTTAATCATGATTAAATTGTTGCATATTGTTACTCATTTTATTACCTAAACATGCTCTATTACAATCTGTTTGGTCAAATTTTCAATATTCACACATTTTGAAAAGTGCTTTTTTTAATACAAATACTTCTTTGAACCTTTTTTTTTGGATCAAAGCAAATTTGTGTATGACTCATCACTTTTTCATGGCCAAGGTTCCAAAAAGTATTTAGGAGAAAAAAACTACAGTATTTTCGCGTACTTTACAAGTTAAATTTTTTTTTTCTTTCTAAAAGCTTGACCAAAAACCTCTTTAACTCTCTAAAATTATTGCATATTGTTACCTCCTTTTTCCCTTTCATATTGTAAAGTCACCATATAATAAGATAACTAAGGAAAAATAATAAAAAAGGCAAGTTTTTGTCATGCTGCAAATATGATTTTCTTACTTGGAACTCTTGACAAGAACATTACTCTTTATCATATATACACTAGAACTCATATTGACAATAAGAAAAAAGTGTGTACATTTCAAAACTTTCAACTGGAATTTTATGTCTATCTTGGCTCTAAAACTGTTATCGACACGCTGCTACTTACATATACTTCATCAGTTGATGATTCTGTTGATTCCATTGAATTCCTCTCTATGAAAAAACCAGGTTGCTTTGGTTGAGGAAGAGCTAGACCTTCATTGCCTAACCAGAAAACTACTGATGCCATAGTAGGCCTATCCTCGGGGAGCTTTTGGACGCATAACAAACCAACCTGGATGCATCTCAACACTTGAGATTCTGAAAACGATTCTTTGATACATTCATCTATCAGTTCCAACGCGTTGCCTTCAATCCAAAGTAACCATGCCTAAATTACAAACAGAACACCACATTTATACAGTTGTAATCACAATAGAAAGCTAAGAGTGAATAAAGGGAATGAAGTTTTGTGCTTACATGTCCCAAGAGATTGTGATGATGTTCCAAATGACGAAATTTCCTGTTCTTTCTGCCACTAACTATTTCAAGAATGATTACACCGATGCTGAATACATCTGATTTTACTGAGTATTTTCCATCAACAGCATACTCCGGGGACATATATCCACTGCATCAACTCAATATATTTATGCTCATGATGTAATGATTAAATGTAATAAAGGTTCTATGATTTAAAGATGTGTAGAAACTTACTATGTCCCTATTACTCTCTTAGTTTTTCCTTCCACTTGATCTCCACCAAAAATTTTGGCAAGGCCGAAGTCAGAAATTTTGGCATTCATGTCACTATCTAATAAAATGTTGCTGGTCTTGAGATCTCTGTGAATAATTCTTAATCTTGAATCCTGGTGAAGGTAAAGAAGACCACGAGATATTCCCATAGCAATTTCAAAACGATTCTTCCATCCAAGTGAAGCTTTTCTGCTTGGATCTGCACAATGTAGAACTAATCATTGAGTGATCAGAGATATTGAGGGCTTGTCAAGTACTAGTATAGCCAATAAATCACGAAAAAACAGACCAAAAATGAAATAGTCCAAGCTAGCGTTGGGCATGAACTCATAGATTAGCATCCGTTCTTCTCCTTCAAGACAGCAACCCAATAACTTGACAAGGTTCCTATGTTGCAGCTTGGAAATGAGAACGATTTCATTTTTTAACTCTTGAATGCCTTGTCCAGAATACTTCGATAGCCTCTTTACTGCTATCTCTTGTCCACCTGGTAGGATACCCTGCAATTTTCTATCAAAGGTTAAAGATGCCACTTCCAGCTAGAAGTTGAAGATCAAAGTTAATTTACCTTGTAAACCGGCCCAAATCCGCCTTCCCCAATCACATTAGCAGAAGAGAAGTTTCCAGTGGAGCTAGTAACAGTAACTAAATCAAACAATGGAAGCTCCATGTCCTCATTTTCAACTTTTGAACCTGTCAATATACATTCGCCTGCCACAAACATGCTATCAATGAGAATTTGATAAAGGCGAACAATGTCAGCCAGATAGACTAGATTACCTTAGGTATATTTACCTATTCTTCTTCTTTTCCTTCTTTGGAAGTAAAACCAAGCTAAAAAACTGAGGATAAGTGTTGCTACCATTGCTGAAATGACACCAATCAGGACTGACCTCTTTCTCCTCCGCGTCCTGTCTGAACATGTTCTGTATTAGTTCATAATCAGCATTCAATTTAAATATGAGTTAGCCATATCAGTAGTTAATTGCATTGATTGTATTACTTCTTATTTTGTTGCGAAGCCCTGCAGACTTAGTAACTTGTTGACCAGGGCTTTCAATCAACAAAATTACTGAAAAAGAAGTCCATGTTTATTTGATTACAAGCTGCATTGTTAAATCGGATATCCTCTTTGAAAGATGAACATATTAAAATACAGTGGAACTGATTACAAGCGGCACTACTAAAGGACAGAATGCATATGATCACCACCCGCTGTCAACAGCCTTGATCTGTCATGAGGTCTAGCATATTTTTAAGCCTTCAAAGGGAATGAAGTGTCTCATCCCTTAGCAATCCTACTTATTGGTTATGTCCTAGTATCCATATAGTCGTAGAGTAAGATTTGAACTTATTCAAATGCTCTTTGCAGCAAGCTACTTCCGTTCCAGTACCACAGAAAATGAGGATTACCAGCTCCTACTTATATGGCTCCTAATAAGTAGATGTGCAACCATCTAATGGCTGATAAATACTTTATAATGAGATCGCCATATTACCAACTACTAAAGCACCTAATCAACTTTAATGTCCATCAAGTGAGTAAATAAGATAGCAGAATTCCCTCAATTCTAAAGAGTTGTGCATTTATGCAGAGTAGGTTCATTACCTAATTCTGAAGCAGCTACTCTCACATACAGATTTTGCTCATTTTGGCTGAATTCTCGTATATCTATGAGTTCTCCAAACCATAGTAAGCATCCACTTCCGCCATTTCTAACATCAAGATCTGAGTAGGCTGTACAATTGCAATCAGCTAAGCACATTTTCTCGCAATCTTCAAGGTTCATGCTGTCATTATACCAGGAGTTTCTAGAATCAGGCATCTTGATACCCGTAAATTTAAGAAAACCATCATGGGTACAATTTAAAGAAGTTCTCCTTACGCAACCACTAGACCAGTCTGCTGCAGAATCTTCAGGATATCTGTGAAGACATAATTAACAAAGATAACATAAATTACACATGTTTGGCACAAGACAAAGAATCAAGCACGCACATGAGGGGTGTGTGATAGCTTAACGGGAGATGATCACATAGTTTAACAAATACAAACCTAGGCTCAAAACCTTTCAAACAGTCACATGGAGGGGAGTTATTGATGTTGCAACTTGAATAAGGTCCGCATAAACCAAAATGATCACAATTATCAAGTTGTGCTGTCAAGTAGAGAAACCAGCTCTGAGTATGCTCAATCCATATTAGGTGTTGTATCACTCCATCCGGGTTGAGCACCACCCTGGTGGGCATAGAGTCACTCTTAAGCTCATATTTGAAGTAAATTTCCTTCTGATTGATAACAAACTCGAACGTATAATACAAAGATGGCTTATTACTAGGACTACTAGAAAATGCAGCACCAGTCCATGGCCCTGAGCTAAACACTACAGATGAATTTCTCGACAAGAACAATTGAGGGTATCCATGTGAATCAACACGATCTACATATTCACCAGGAGTAGGATCATCCGTGCTCTTCCATGACGTTACATACCTATCCATCCCCGTAACCAAATCTATTCCTACCTTCATTCCAGGTAATAAAGTATTTCCTGGATAATCAAAACTCTGCCACACGAAATTAATTCCCTGATCTCTATCATTTCCATCACTACCTTGCTTTTGGATTCTTTAACAATCTTGATGAGTTTGATGACCAAATTGAGACATTGGATTTATCAACAAGTACCAGAATTCCATTGGGATTAAGTGTTAACACTCCTGAAGTGTCATTAAGTGGAATGTCTCTGTTTGCAACCCAGACAACAGTTGTAGGTGATATTTTCTTGTACCATATGCCAACGTAACGATTCTTCGAATTTCCAGGGCTGAAAAATCCAAGCTCATAAACCCCTCCAGCTGAAACAATTGTATCACCATCTCGAATAGATTTATCTGTAGTGATTGTGTCTAATGCTGCAGAAGTTAGTAACATGAAGAGAAATTGACAGCAAATGAAGAGCCTCAACATAGCTGACACAAAAATCAAAATCAATACCATTGATTGTCAAACTTAACTTCTTCCTGCCCACCAGTTTGGAATCAGAAAGTCATGTCTACAATATTGGACTTATAAATACTCTCTCCGTTTCAAAAAGAATGACGTAGTTTGACTTGAAACGGAGTTTAAAAAAAGAAAAAAGACTTTTAAATCTTGTAGTTCTAAATTAAAGTTATGTCAAATGTACCAAAATGCCCTTTAATCTTGTGGTCTTAAACATGCCACGTGAAAAGTTAAAGTTAAAATATTGCCAAAAAAAGAAAAGGATCATTCTTTTTGAAACATACTAAAAAGGAAATAGGATCATTCTTTTGAAACGGAGAGAGTAATAGACTAAATATCGCGATAGCTCCTTAAATACATTCGATTTATAAATAACAGGCTAAATAACGCGATAGCCCCTTAACATGTATTATAAGTTGCACATTCAAACTTAGCTAGTAATCAAATAAACACTTTAATTTGATAGAGTAAAACTCACTCGCTGTTGACATGTTAAACCAATCAATAATCGACAACTGTATTTTTAACTAATAATTACCCACCACAATTTTGCAGTACACTCCACAAATATATTAAAAGCTTGAAATAGTCAAACCCAAATTGATATCAATTTGGACCATTTTGAAGATTCTTGTTATGTTGATGAGATAGGTGAGAATTAAAAATGGTACAAAAATCAAATATTAATTTGGATTGGGCTCGGCTCGGCTTATACGGAGCGGTACTTCCAATATCATTTAATTAATGTTCAAAGCTTAATTTACTCTAATAAAATTTTCATATTCAAAATTCGAATTTCAAATCTTTAATTAAAAATGAAGCACCTTCAGCGGTGCACGTTTTGAGTATATCATTTTTTCAAGTTTTTATTTTTATTTTTTAGGTTAGCTTTGTGTAATAAATATAGAGATGGAGTAGAGGTGATAATTTATTGTTAAAGCTTTGTCAGCATGGTCAACCGACTTTTTGTCTGGATGCGATGGGTTTATTTTGTGACTCATGTGATCAGACCAATTTGAGCCAATCTCGAATAATTCTGTGAAATATGTTTTATTTTTTTTAGGTTAATTTGTGAGGTAAAATTTACCTGTATTGAGTGTTTACACTAATTTAATATTTGCATGTCATGTGTTTAAATTTATAATTTATTTTACTATCCTTAATTAATTCATGTGTTTTACTTTATTAAATCATATAATAATGAAAAATGCATTAATTTGATGTAAGTTTTTTTCTAATTTTTGTAGATTTATAGCTGGATTCAAATTTAAAAATTCAATGATTTTAATTTTCATATATTTATTGATTTGACGTAAAAATAAAATACGGATAAAGTTTTTATTTTCCGAAAGAGACTTCATAATCAGAACATGATGAAATGGGCATATGGGCTGAAACCTACTTATATCCATTCTAATATTATGTCTCTTTCTATTTGTTTTTTTAAAAAAAAATTATTTTTTATGGCTCTTTAATTTCTATCAAACTACAGATTACATCAATTATTTTAGCCACTTGTGTAAGGTAGCCTTGCTTACCGACAAAATAACATACTTTCAGTAAGCCCACTTGCTTTAATAATACAAAATATTTTTCTCTCAATTATTGACAGCTAACACTAATAATACAAATAAAATCTTCTTGATCATTAAATTGTGGTTCATATTATATATGCTAACATTTTTCTGACATTGAAGGACATGATGAAGAGGTTCATTTGATCAATTCCCTTACACTATGCAAATAGGATACATTTATAAAAATATATATAAATTATTGAATCCTCATAGCATTAGTAAACCAACAAAACCACTTGTTACAAATAAGATCTTGTTGTTGCATCAAAAAAGATAAATGTTGACTAATCTGGCTAACATTGAACTTGGTAAAATGAAATGGTTGAATAATTGAAAAATGAGATTATTCAGGAATACACATTGAATGCTGAGATTACGCATTGAGTTTCTGGTAGTAGATCCATAATCAAAAAAGTGTTTGTGATTGTTCCAGAAGAAATGAAACAAAAGATATGGTAGAACTAGGACAGTTATTTTATGAGGTCTACCCAACATTTAAGATCAATCGTTTACTGTCATACCAAAAGTTATAGCTTTTAGCAAAAACACAACTTTATTTCTTAACTAAGTCCACCAAGCAAACGTCATGTTTGATCATGACTCCAAGCCGGGCCAACCTAGTCCTGGTGGGCCTTGCCATAGGCACGATATTGACATTCTCCAGTAGTATGTTATTGTTGTTGTAATAGACCTGTAGGTACTAATCTAATTCCTAGATGACACTAATTAATCAGTATGGTTTTTGTTTCATAGAGTTGAATATGCATGATTATGCAAAAGATAATATATGTATACATTTTAATTTAATTTTACCCATGTATATACACATAGTTTGAGCAAAGCAGTTGAACCTACAAAACTCGCACTAGTACTGGCTCTACACTGTTCCATCATTTAACATGTCATGGCAGTTTGTAGCTCACACGCGAGGTTTGCCTGACTCGTGCACGAGCCACATTTATGCCAACTAGAGGTGTCTAACGAGTAGTTGGTGACAAGTTTGAATGTCTATCTATATATATTGCCAATTAATTAACTACGATTAAGCATTATTATCGAACGTTCAATCATATATCACATATTTAACAGTGAAAAAATTGACCTTAGCTTGTCAATGAAAGGAACTGGTTTTGTGTGTTATTAAGGCTTTAAGGCTTCCGAAAAATCGAAGGCACGAATCATCAGAATCATGAAAGGGAAACATTTTTTATTTTCTTGCTCCATTTTTCTTTCAATCTTACTAATTTCCACTGCATTAGACACAATCACAACAGAAAAACCAATTAGAGATGGTGACACAATTGTTTCAGCTGGAGGGGTTTATGAGCTTGGATTTTTCAGCCCTGGAAATTCGAAGAATCGTTACGTTGGCATATGGTTTAAGAAGATAGCAACTACAACGGTTGTCTGGGTTGCCAACAGAAACTTTCCACTGAATGACAATTCAGGAGTGTTATCACTCAATCCCAATGGAATTCTTGTACTTGTTGGTAATTCCAAAGCTTCAATTTGGTCATCAAACTCATCACGATCGTTAACGAATCCAAAAGCATGGCTCCTGGATTCTGGTAACCTTGTAGTGACTGATGGAAATGATAGTGATCCAGAAGTTAATTTCGCGTGGCAGAGTTTTGATTATCCAGGAGATACTTTATTACCTGGGATGAAGCTTGGACGTAATCTAGTTACGGGCATGGATTGGTACATAGAGTCATGGAAGAGCAGTGATGATCCTGCTCCTGGTGAATATATAGAACGTCTTGATTGCCATGGATATTCACAATTTTTCGTGTGGAAAAATTCGTCTATAGTATATAGCACAGGGCCATGGAATGGCATCACATTTAGCAGTAGTCCTAAAAATCAACCAGCTATATATTATGCTTTCGAGTTTGTTATTAAACAGAAGGAGATTTACTTTAAATACGAGCTAAACGAGTCCCTGCCCACCAGGGTAGTGATCAATCAGGCTGGAATGGTAGAACACCTAACATGGATTGAGCGAAATCAGAGATGGATAGTCTACGTATCAACACAATCTGATAATTGTGATCGTTTTGCTTTATGTGGTCCTTATGCAAGTTGCAACATCAATAATTCTCCTCCATGTGACTGCTTGCAAGGTTTCAAACCTAGGTATTGTTAAAAATATGCCTTCACACGACATCTCTGTCTGTTCCAATACCATGTTTATTCGTTAATTATGTCTTCACAGGTATCCTGAACAATGGTATGCAGTGGACTGGTCTAATGGTTGTATAAGGAAAACTTCTCTGTCTTGTAACCAAGATGGTTTTCTTAAATTTACTAATATCAAGATGCCGGATTCTAGACACTCCTGGTATAATGTAAGCATGAATCTTGAAGAATGCAAGAAAATGTGCATGGCTGATTGCAATTGTACAGCCTACTCAAATCTTGATATAAGAAATGGCGGAAGTGGATGTTTACTATGGTTTGGTGAACTCGTTAATATTAGAGAGTACAACAAAAATGAGCAACGCCTGTTTGTGAGAGTTGCTGCTTCAGAATTAGGTAATGACCCTACTCTATACCATTTTCGTGTTTCTCTTTAGAATTTAAGGAACTTTACTATCTGATGTCATTGATAGTCGTGGAAGCAATTCATACTGATATTGTCAATTCATTCAATTGAAGACTGCTTATGGACTTTTTATTAAACAGATCCAGTTAGGAATCGGAGCAGAAAGAGGTCCCTCCTGATTGCGGTCATTTCAGCACTAGTAGCAACTTTTATCCTCATCTTTGTAGCTTGGTTTACCTTCCAAAGAAAGAACAAAAAAACAGATAAACATACTGGAGGTATTAGAAAATTGTTAACTGTGAATACTTTTTTACCTCCATCTAGCTAACATTGTTCGACTTTATCAAATGATTGAGGAAAAGTTCAATTATATCATTCATGTCTGTGATCGGAAAATATATGTTGACAGGTTCAGAAGTTGGATACAAGGACCTCGAGTTGCCATTGTTTGATTTAGTTACTGTTACTACTGCCACTGAAAATTTCTCTTCTGCGAATGTGATTGGTGAGGGTGGCTTTGGACAGGTTTACAAGGTAAATCAACTTTGATCATCAACTAAAAGCAAGAAGGGACATATTTGACCCTTGAGAGAAAATCGCAGGGTATTCTACCAGATGGACAAGAGATAGCAGTAAAGAAGCTATCGATGTATTCTGGACAAGGCGTTCAAGAGTTAAAAAATGAAATTGCTCTCATTTCCAAGCTGCAACATAGGAACCTTGTCAAGCTTTTGGGTTGCTGCCTTGAAGGAGAAGAAAAGATGCTAATCTATGAGTTTATGCCCAAGTCTAGCTTGGACTGTTTCATTTTTGGTCTGCTTTTCGTGATTCATTAACTAAAATATTACTGCTTGATTAGTCCTCAATATCTCTGTATCACTCAAGAATTAGTTCTACATTGTGCAGATCCAAGCAGAAAAGCTTCATTTGCATGGAAGAATCGCTTTGAAATTGCTGTGGGAATATCTCGAGGTCTTCTTTACCTTCACCAGGACTTGAGATTTAGAATTATTCATAGAGACCTCAAGACCAGCAACATTTTACTAGATGGCGACATGAATGCCAAAATTGCTGACTTTGGCCTTGCCAAAATTTTTGTCGGGGAACAAGTGGAAGGAAATACTAAGAGAGTGATAGGGACATAGTAAGTTCTACAAATCTTTATAATAGACATTCAGTCAGTACTTGAACTTAAATTTGATGAGTTGATGCAGTGGATATATGTCACCGGAGTATGCTGTTGATGGGAAATATTCAGTAAAATCCGATGTATTCAGTATTGGCGTTATCATTCTAGAACTAGTTAGTGGCAGAAGGAACAGGAAATTTCGTCATTTGGAACATCATCACAATCTTTTGGGACATGTAAGCACATACAACACTAAAATTCGTTCCCTTTACTCACTTTTTCTACTGTGGATGCATTTGTATAAATGTGTTCTGTTTGTGATTTAGGCATGGTTACTTTGGACTGAAGACAAAGCATTGGAACTGATGGACGAATGTTTGAAAGGATCATTTTCAGAATCTCAAGTGTTGAGATGCATCCAGATTGGTTTGTTGTGTGCCCAAAAACACCCCGAGGATAGGCCTACAATGGCATCAGTAGTTTTCTGGTTGGGAAATGAAGGCCTGGTTCTTCCTCAATCAAAGAAGCCTGGCTTTTATATCGAAAGGAATTCAATGGATTCAACAGAATCAGTTCAATTCATCAGTTAGCTCGTTGTAATCGGGTAAGGCCATTGTGGATCCAAGTTCAATCAACACAAATTATATCTAATTATTCAGAAGAAAACCGGAAAGTGTGTGCACACATTAGTACACGCTTTGTAGCACAATTAATTCGGATTCACACTGGAAAGTCCGACTTTTTGGGTGAAACTAAAGTCTCCTCGTTCAAGATGTTGAAGATTCTTCTTGCAGCATGGCAAACTATTCTTTATATTTTTTCTCTCAGTTGAATATTAGATGGTGACTTTACAACTTTTTAAAATGAATGCATTAATATTAATAGAAAATAAAAAAGACATCAGTTTCTTTTTTCTTAGTTCTGCTCTTACTAGTCCAAGATGTCACATCGTCATTAATACTAACTCGTTTTGGGAAGATTTTAGTCAATTTACTCGAATACATTTCATGTGTTTACATCAAGAAAATAGATGTTTGTACGAATAATTCTATAGCGTGCAATTGCAAACGCTAGGTTAATGGTGGAAATGGGAAGTCAAAGGTGTACAACTTTTGACAAGTTCAGACTTTGACATCTAATTCTTAGAAGCAGTTGTGATTGACCTTTCATTAAGAGGTTTAGAGCATTCAAAGAAGTGTTTTATTTTTTTTAATTTTCTTTATATAGAACATTTTTGGACATGATTGTTAATTTTAAACTGAGAAAAAAAAACGTTAATCAATATTCTTTTAAACATGAGTCAGAATCTGTCAAAAGGGCTACTGTTTTTATTCCTTAGCTCCCCTTTTTTCTTCATCTTACTAATTTCCGCGGCATTAGACACGATCACAACAGATAGATCCATTAGAGATGGTGACACAATTGTTTCAGCTGGTGGGATTTATGAGCTTGGATTTTTCAGTTCTGGAAATCCGAAGAATCGTTACGTTGGCATATGGTACAAGAAGATATCAACTAGAACTATTGTCTGGGTTGCAAACAGAAATATTCCACTTAATGACAGATCAGGAGTGTTAACACTCAAACCCAATGGAATTCTTGTACTTGTTGATAATTCCAATACCTCAATTTGGTCATCAAACTCATCAAGATCTTTAAAGGATCCAAAAGCACGGATCCTGGATTCGGGAAACCTTGTTGTCAATGATGGAAATGAAAGAGACCTGGAAATTAACTTCGCGTGGCAGAGTTTTGATTATCCAGGAAATACTTTTATACCTGGCATGAAACTTGGACGTAATTTGGTCACGGGCATGGATTGGTACATGTCATCATGGAAGAGCATTGATGATCCTTCTCCTGGTGAATATATAAACCGTCTTGATTCTCATGGATACCCGCAATTGTTTGTGTGGAAAAATTCAACTATAGTGTCTAGCTCAGGGATATGGAAAGGTAATGCATTTACTGTTAGCGCAAATAGTAGACCAAATACACATTACACTTCCGAGTTTATAATTAATCAGCAGGAAATTTACTACCAATTCAAGCTTAAGAACGAGTCACTGCCCAGCAGGATGGTGCTTAACCCGGAAGGGCTGATAGAACACCTAACATGGATTGAGAGCAGTCAAAGCTGGTTTCTGTACTCAACAGTACAGTTTGATAGCTGTGGTCGTTTTGCTTTATGCGGTCCTTATGCAAGTTGCAACATCAATAACTCCCCTCCATGTGACTCTTTGCAAGGTTTCAATCCTAGGTATTGTTAAAATGAGTGATCATCACACCTTAAGCTATTAGCGATAACACACTTGATTACTTAGTTATGATCTCACACGCCCCTTCATGTGTGTGTTTGATTCTATTTCTTGGACCAAGCACATAGATATTATATTGATTACTTAATTATGACTTCACAGGGTTCCTCAACAGTCTGCAGCAGATTGGTCTTCTGGTTGTGTTAGGAGCACTTCTTTGGATTGTAACCAAGACGGTTTTCTTAAATTTACAGGTATCAAGATGCCTGATTCTAGAAACTCCTGGTTTAATAAGAGCATTAACCTTGAAGAATGTGAGAAATTATGCTTAGCTAATTGCAACTGTACAGCCTACTCAAATCTTGATGTCAGAAATGGCGGAAGTGGATGCTTACTATGGTTCGGAGATCTCATTGATATTCGAGAGTTGAGCCAAAATGAGCAAAACCTGTTTGTGAGAGTTGCTGCTTCAGAAATAGGTAATAACCCTACTCTGCATCATTTTCATTTTGTTGTTCAATATAAATTCACAGCTCTTTGAAACTGAAGAATCCCTGGTCAACAAATTACTGATTACCAAGTTTTCAGGACGCGCTTCATAACAAAAAAAGACGTATATGTAAATTGAAGACTGCTTATGAACTAATTATTGAATATATTCAGACAGGAAGCAAAGGAGAAAGATGTCAGTCCTGATTGGTGTCATTTCAGCAGTGGTAGCAACATTTATCCTCAGCTTTTTAGCTTGGTTTTCCTTCCAAAGAAGGAAAAGAAGAATAGGTAATATACTTGAGTCACTCTTGTATACAACTCTATAAGAAAATTGTCAAGTCTAAATGCTGTGCTGGCTGATTTTCTATCTAGCTGACATTGTTTGCCTTTACTAAATTCTCATTGATATCACGTTTCTGGTGGGCAAATGTATATTGACAGGTCCAGAAGTTGAAAATGAGGACATGGAGCTTCCATTGTTTGATTTAGTTACTGTTACTACTGCCACTGGGGACTTCTCTGCTACGAATGTGATCGGGAAGGGTGGATTTGGACCGGTTTACAAGGTAAATCAACTTTGATCCTCAACGTAACTTAAAATGGCATGTTTGACCCTTGATAGAAATTGCAGGGTATCCTACCAAATGGACAAGAGATAGCAGTAAAGAGATTATCAAAGCATTCTGGACAAGGGTTTCGAGAGTTAAAAATGAATTTGTTCTCATTTCCAAGCTGCAACACAGGAACCTTGTCAAGCTTTAGGGTTGCTGCCTTGAAAGAGAAGAACGGATGCTCATCTATGAGTTTATGCCCAATGCTAGCTTGGACTATTTCATTTTTGGTCTGCTTTTCATGATCCATTAGTACTTGATATAAGTCCTCAATATCTCTTTATCACTCAATGATTAGTTCTCCATTGTGCAGATCCAAGCAGAAAAGCTTCACTTTCATGGAAGAACCGGTTTGAAATTGCTATAGGAATATCTCGAGGTCTTCTTTACCTTCACCAGGACTCAAGATTAAGAATTATTCACAGAGATCTCAAGACCAGCAACATCTTATTAGATACTGACAATGAATGCCAAAATTTCTGACTTCGGCCTTGCCAAGATATTTGGTGGAGATCAGGTGGAAGGAGAAACTAAGAGTATAGTAGGGACATTGTAAGTTTCTACACATCTTTAAATTGTAGAATCTTTATTATATTAGATCAGTACATGAGCATACACTTATTGAATTGATGTAGTGGATATATGTCCCCGGAGTATGTTGTTGATGGGAAATATTCAGTAAAATCAGACGTATACAGCATTGGCGTAATCATTCTTGAAATAGTTAGTGGCAGAAGGAACAGGAAATTTCATCATTTGGAACATCTTCACAATCTTTTGGGACATGTAAGCATATACCTTACACAACTTCATTCCCTTAATACACTCTTAGCTTTCTATTGCGAATATTTGTATGAATGTGTTCTGTTTGTAATTTAGGCATGGTTACTTTGGACTGAAGGCAAAGCGTTGGAACTGATGGACGAATGTTTGAATGAATCATTTTCAGAATCTCAAGTGTTGAGATGCATCCAGGTCGGTTTGTTATGCGTCCAGAAACTCCCAGAGGACAGGCCAATAATGGCATCAGTGGTTTTTTGGTTGGGAAATGAAGGTCTGGTTCTTCCTCAACCAAAGCATCCAGGTTTTTTCACAGAGAGGAATCCAATGGAATCTACTGATGAAGAATGTCTAAGTAACAACGCGACGTTAACTGTTCTTGAGCCAAGATAGACAAATAATCACTATGGATGTTTTGAAATGTGTTTACTTTGTCTTGTTTGTCAAACAGTACTAGTGTATATATGATAGAGGCTGCTTAATGCCAGTTTCATATCAAGGCAGGGCAAATAAATGAACACTACTCAATGCCATTCTAAGTCCAACTTAATTAAAGTAAGCGCAGAGCTACAATATTACTTATTATATACGAGTTTTGGACGAATCTAGTATATATGCTTATTAAGGGATCCCTGAAATATGTATAACTTAAATGAACTATAGATTCAGTTGGCTAGTTCAGGACCCATTAACTTTAAATCTTGATCCGCCACTGTTTTAAGTTACCATACAAGATGCAATTTGAACAACTAAAAACTGCAATTACCATAAATTTAAGTGTTCATCACACAACTCAATGCCATTATAAGGTCAACTTAAAGTCAAGGACGGAACTATCATGAACCAGATAAACTTTATTAAGCCATGTATGTGAATTAGAAATCCGTTGAATATGTATAAATATTTAATTTGAATGTAGTTATAACCAAACCTGCATAGGAAATTCAATATGCTCAGTCCAAAACATCCTCTTGGACATTTCATCAGTCACTTGTGAGCTTATAAGTTCTTCAGAATCAGCAAGAAAGAAGTGAGGCGACCCGAATATTACCACATCGATAAACAAGAGTAAATTCAAAAGTTGTCACAATATACAAGTGCAGCACAGCCTATCAATAAAAATCACGCAGCCACGCAGTGAGTACATAGCGAACTATTCTTTCGCCTTTTACTAAAGAATATCGTGTACGCGCTGCAATTAGTGGCATACGCTAATTTTTGGAGGGGTTCTCTTCATTGAGACTCCCAACAACTCTAGTTTAAGTTATAATGTTATGTGAAAATATTTGTTTAATTTATAGTATGAACTTTACCTTATACAATTATACTCTTTAACAACTCTAGTTTCAACTTTATAAGTTATAATATAACGTTGTGTGATATAATTTGTTTAATTTTAGAATATGAACGTTATCTATATCAATTATTATCATGCATTACTTTTTTGGGAGACAATAAATATATTCATAAAACATAGTTGCCCTATTCTATATGAAAGTAATTTTTGTTTTTGGTTTCCTAATTGGTGCTCGGAATCCACTGACTAAATCCGGATTGGAGATCGTAGGATCCGTTCGGGGTGGAGCTCCCAACATGAATATTTCCATACTCAATATATGAGTATTTTTAATAAAGTAAAGTGTCGTTTCCCCATAATAAAATAAATTAGCCTTAACATAAGGACTAAAAGTGTCGTTTTCCCATAATAGTCACTCACTATATGGATGTAGGAGCATCAACTTTAGAGAATTCTACTAGCTTATGTTCCATGTTGTTTAGAACTACCACCATATGGTTGTGGTGAGAGACCTTATCTAGATGGTTCGATTCGAGCCCTAAAAAAAGGAATCCCCTTTAATAGATAACCCTTACATTCGAAATAAGATTTTTTTGAAGTGAACGCAAATTAGAAAAGCCCCCTAAATTGTTTGAAATCACGTGGACTCCTTAAGGGCAGTTTGGTCATACATTAGTTTTTAATTCTTTTATCAGTTGAAAATGAAAATGAAAATTCAGTTGGTGGCATTACTGTAATTAAGTTCAATATGATGGTGAGTTTAAAAAACATCAGATCGAAGTAGACGTACAAACAGACTCTTTTTTTCCTCTGCTCAACAGCTAGCTTCTTCTCTACACTCACCCACCCCACTCCCACCGACATCTTCTGTACAGAAATGGCAATGCTTCAATGGTTACCTCTTCTTTGCATTTTCTTCATCTCAGCTTCTGCTGCTAAAGTTCAAAGTAAGGATTCTTTATTCTTCTTTTTTTTTTTTCATTTTTGAATGTGTTTTGCTACTTAAATTATCTTACTGTTGGATCTAATTTAGGATTGAGTTTCAAATTTTGGTGTATAATTTACTGATTAAACTATAATGTGCTGATTGCTGAGTAATTTCAGCATTGAAAGAGTTTAAGTTCATGCAAATAGGATTTCAGTTAATAATATATTAAGTGCATAGTTTCTGAGATTGATAGATCTACTTTACTAGACTTTGTTTAATGATATAATCTGGTTGCTCTATAGTGATCAATATTAAGTAGTAGTGTGCAAAGTTGTGCTTTGGCAATTCGGGATCCAAATTTGAGATTTTCTTTGGGAGGTATTCGGAAGGATTTGGAATATGTTATTTGTACAATTATGAGATTTCTACAGATATATCTTACTAATAGAACATTGGTTTCTATGTGATTCTTGCCTTGTTAAGCTAGCTAATGGTATAGGAACATGTTGCATTTATGGCACTGACCAGAAACTATGTAGTCAACCTACAAATTCTGATTTTGTTGGCAGGTTGCATTTATAGCACTGACTAGAAACTATTTAGTCAATCTGCAAATTCTGCTATTGTGAATAGTTAGGGGAAGCTGCTCAAATCGGCTTTTCGGTCGTTGTAATTTGTGGTAACATGAGAAGATACCCGTAGAGATATGACACCTAGCCACAAAAGGCGTCGCATGTGAAGAGGATTGCCTAATTCCATATAAGGAGACCACTAGTCATTCTCCAACTAATGTGGACTCTAATCCATTCCAACAATATGACACCAGTGCCTAACTCAACCAAAAAATTAGCTCGGGGAGGGTTGTCGAAGTCCGTATAAGCAAACCATTAGTCTTTCCCTAACTAATGTGGAACTCTAACCCACTAATGAAAGGACAATGCTCAAGTTGCTTTAGTTTATGCCTTCGGATACTATGTGGTGCCTAATTTTGTATCTTTGTCCGTTGCTTCTTATAACTCTCTTGATAATATGGTTGTTGTTGATAATCTTTCCATGAGTGTGCTAGAATTATAGTCACAGCCTAAATGATGTTTACTCTCCTTCTCTGGCTCTTCTTACATTATTCAGTCTTAGATAATTGCTTATACTTCCAATTACCGAAAGCATACTGACATGTGTCTCAAGCCTCTTGTGTTTAGATGTAATGTACGCTTGTTATTCTCAATGTGTATTCCTTCAAGCAGATATCTTCTCTATCTTGATTCACTATTATTGCCTTTATGATCAACCTCTAACACATATATTGGCTTGATAAACTACAGCCAAGGTAACTGATAATCCTGCTGATGCGCTGGTAGCTACCCTTAATAGTAACAGAACTGCAAATAAATTATCCTCCTTATACAGTAACCCTGGTTTGGCATGCTTGGCTCTGCAATATATAAAAGCATACGGAGGTGATTGTAAAGTAGTTGGAGGGCCAGATGGAAAGAAACCTGCTGAATCTGAATTTGCCCAAGAATTTGCCCCTAACTGTGGTGTGCAGGCGTCATCGCTTGCTCAAATAACTGGAAGATTTCTCGCATGTCAATCTAAGTATGCCGAACCTTCTGAAGCATTCAATGATATTCTTATAAGAAATACCAAAAGTTTGGATATTCTCTATAGCAAGAATCACACTGAGGTTGGTGCGGCTGTGAGTGGCTCCGGTGGTGGTGGCCCCTATTTCTGGTGTGTACTCTTCAGCAATGGCAAACCAAAGAGTAGCTTTTCCACAGGGGGAGTAGAGCCTAAGGTAAGTAGACCTGGATGCTTCAGTGGTTCTAATGACCAATGCAGTGGTGCTAATACTTTGTCTCAAACCATATATCTCTGGACAATCACTGTAGGAGCTTCCGTTGCACTGCTTTATGCCTTAGGAGTATAAACCATCAAGGGATTTGTTTTTTGGCTTGATTGAACGGCCTTTTTTTTATGTTGGGAATGACTTCAATTTTTTGAATTATTATTTTGTGAGTGTTTTCGAGAACATTTCCTTCTACTTATTGTAACTACCTCTGAATATATATCTGTATGCTGTTCAAATGAGAATCAAATGCAAAGTTTTACTTTTACATAGTTCCAGGAACTAGGAAGGTAGGCATTCTGGGATTTATGGGTGTCTTGTTGTAGCTGGCCGGATGTCAATAGGACGGGTTAACACGAGACAAGCCTTGACCTGCTAAGATATCGACCCACCTTGCCCATTTATGTTATCTTTCTTTTCTCCTTTGTATTTCTATGAGCCAAAGAAAATAAAATCTTGAATGGATCGTATTAGGCCCTGATTTCTTCATCTGATAACCACCTATATATATTGACTTGATTAACTAATTAAACTATGTACGAGTTACATATTTCTTCAGCTTGGAAGGTTAGAGGTCACTGTCGATGACACCATCTCATTACTTCTAGTAAAATATATTATGCAGATTGTTATATGCATAGTATGTAATTTCAATAGATTTTCTCGGGGTTTTAATCCCCGGGAAGGAAGTTACCTTTGCTAGAGAGAATTTTACCTGCTAAAGAGGGAATCCTGATTAGTTGCCCCCAAAGCTGATACTGAACACCGGGTAGAAAAAACAGGAAAAAGTTGCACAAAACTCAAGTTTGGTGATAGAGATGTGGAAAAAGATATGATGAATGTGATTGCAAAGAAACACTCCCCCAGGACATGATGTTGATTTGTAGTCATGAGGAAAAATAAATGCTCAACAAAGTAAGAGGGCTATCATTTAGCCATTCAGATCTACTTTTAAGTCATTATACTGTGTAACAACTTATATGTCCATTTCAATCATGTTCTGACAATTTGCACAACTTGACACAATGGTCCCGATGGCTCGTGAGTCTTAATCAAATAGCAGAAAGATATACGCAACTGTTCTGTGTAAGCATGTTAATAACTGCTTGTCCAATAACAATCAGGGGCGGAGCTGCATGGTCTAGAAGGGGTTCAGTTGAAGACCCTTTGTCAAAATATTTTACTGTACATATAGGGATGAACATATTTTCTGTATTGTATATATATTAGTTGTTTAATCACCTTTATACAATAGAAGGTTCTTGAACTCCTGGTTCCGCCATTGCTATCTTGGTTGAAGAATTGTTAATGTCATAACATTGTCACTGATACATCTTTTCTCATTTGAATCATCTGTTTCAGCTATACTTCTCTCTATGAAGAAACCAGGCTCCTTTGGTTGAGGTAATGCCACTTCTCCATGGCTTAACATGAAAACCACTGATGACATTGTTGGTCTTTCATCTGTTAGTCGTTGAACACATAACAGTGCCACATGAACACATCTTAACACTTGGGATTCCACAAACGATTCTTTTAAACAATCATCGATTAGTTCCAAGGCCTTCCCTTCATTCCATAATAACCAAGCCTATAGAAAAATCAAGTATAGTTTTCAATGATATGTAGGAAATACAAGTTTTAGCATGAAATGATAAAAGCAAATTTTTGGGTTTGTATCTTGCTTACATGTCCTATAAGACTATGATGGTGATCTGGGTGACGAAATGTTCTGTTCTTCCTTCCGCTGACTATTTCTAGTAGAAGAACACCAAGACTGAAAACATCTGATTTCACTGAAAATTTCCCATCAACTGCGTATTCTGGAGACATATACCCACTGCATGAAGACATATATAAGGTTTAATATGAGTTAAAGGATTTTATGGAGGTTGTAAAGTTATGACACATGTCTAACTCAACCCCAAAAGCTAGCTCATCAGGAGAAGATTGCCCAATTTTATATAAGCAAACCACCAACATGGACCAGGAGCCCCGACGGGGATTTACCTGACTCTGATACCATGTAAAGATTTGACACCTGGGCCTAACTCAACTCAAATCTAGTTTATGAGGGTGAATGAGTGCCAAGTCCATATAAGCATACCAACAGAGGTAAAGATGAAAGCGTGAATGAGTTATCTAATTGAACTTACTATGTCCCTATTACTCGCTTTGTTCTTGCTTCGTTTTGATCACCACCAATAATCCTAGCCAGTCCAAAGTCTGAAATCTTGGGATTCCATTCACTGTCCAGTAAAATGTTGCTGGTCTTTAGATCTCTGTGTATGATCCTTAATCTGGAGTCTTGGTGAAGATAAAGAATCCCCCTTGATATTCCCATTGCAATACGAAATCGATTTTCCCAGGGAAGTTGTCTCTTCCTGCATTCATCTGTAGAAACATCAGTTCATTTTGCGTAAGCAGAACAATACTGATATGATAAGATGAATTCTAGACGAAATGAGTCAAGAGAATCGAACCAAAGATGAAGAAATCCAAGCTATTGTTTGGCATATATTCGTAAATTAGCATCCTTTCTTCCCCTTCAAGACAACAGCCTAGAAGTCTAACTAGATTTCTATGTTGAAGTTTGGAAATCAGAACAACTTCATTCTTCAACTCTTCAAAACCTTGTCCGGAATGTTTGGAGAGCTTCTTTACTGCTATTTCTGGTCCTGTTGATAGTTTTCCCTGTCTCACACAATCCGCGCGAAGTCTAAGCCACAATAGAATCATTCATATATTTGACTAAGTTACAGAGAGAATATAATTCTAGTTACCCGATAAACAGATCCAAAACCACCCTCTCCGATGATATTATCAGATGAGAAATTATTAGTTGCAGCAGAAACAGTCATCACATCAAACAAAGGTAATTCCATATCTTCCTTTCCTTTTCCTTCTCCTACTCCTGTAAAATTGAACTTTTTTTCGTAAAGGTATTGAGGTGAATGAAATAACTATACTTTCAACGTGACAGACAAATTTTCTAACCTCTTTCCCCTTTCTTTCTCTGCATAGCAAACCAAAATAGAAAACCAACAAGGATGATTGCTGAAACTGTTAATATAATTGCAATGACTGAATATGATATTCTTGTGTTTCCCATATAGCCTGAACCTGTCAAAATTTCATTATGACTTGTAAAAACCTTCCGGTATGATTCTTATTTTTGAAATGGGGGTGGGGGTAGGGGAAGAAAAAATGGGAAATGGGAAGGGGATTTGGAATCGACCCTCATAAACAAGGTGAAAGTTCAGATAGTCAATCAATCAACTGAGTTACTAATATTCTCCTGTGGTATGAATGTATGATTCATCTTAGCATAAGGAGACTTACCTAATTCTGATGCAGCCATCCTTACATAGAGATCTTGATCAAGTTCAGCGTATTCCCTGATATCAACGAGTTCTTTAAACCACAGTAAGCATCCACTCCCGCCATTTTTAACATCAAGATTGGAATACGCTGTGCACGAACAGTTTTTCAGACACAGCCTTTGGCATTCCTCTAGTCCAATGCTTTTGTCGAACCAGGAATGGCGTGTATCTGGCAATTTCACACTAGAATACTTCAGAAATCTGTCACTTGTCCCACATGTCAACGGAGTTCTTCGTACACACCCACTAGACCAATCTGCTGCATCCCATTCTTGTTGATTTTTAGGATGAAATCCTCTCAAACAATCACATGGAGGTGAGTCATTGATATTGCACCGCGCAAATTGACCACACAAGGCATAACGGTCACAATTATCCATCTGTCCAGTGGAGTAAAGGAACCAGTTCTGGTTCCGTTCGATCCATAAGAGTCGTTGAAGCAGGCCTGCTGGATTCAAGACCAACCTGCTTGGAAGAGAAGTATTGATAAGCTCATATTTATAGTAAATCTCCTTGTCATTGTTCACAAACTCAAATGTATAATAAGGATTTGGTTTCAAATTTGGTCCTCCAACAAATAAATGTCCATTCCATATTCCTGACCTAAACTTTATTGCAGGACCTTCCCACACAAAGAATTGAGGATAACCACTGGTGTCGAGGCGATCCAAATATACTCCTGGAGAAGGATCATCACTGCTCTTCCACGACGACATAGTCCAATACTTGCCCGTGACCAAGTTAAGGCCTAATTTCATGCCAGGTAACAAAGTACTGTCTGGATAATCAAAACTCTGCCAAGCATAGTCTTTTTTATTTATCACTCTGTCATCTTTTAAGACAAGATTTCCAGTGTCCAAAAGCTGAGCCACTGGTTTTATCAAACTTTTCGATGAATTCGATGACCAAATCACATCTTGGTTTCCATTGAGTAGTACAATCCCTTTGCTGTTGACTGTTAATATGCCTGAAGTATCATTTAATGGGTTCACTCTATTGGCAACCCACACTACTTCTCTGCCTTTAGGTAAATTCTTGTACCATATACCGATATATCGATTCTTGGAATTTCCAGGGCTGAAAAATCCAAGCTCAAAGTTTCCACCAGCTGAAACTATGGTATGTCCATCTTTGATTGAGCTATTGTTCGATATAGTGTCTAAAGCAGTGGAAAATATGAGTAGATATGACACTATATTAGAGGAACAGAAATAGAAAAAGATAAAGCGTTTCATGGAAATTGTTTAGTCCTTTTGGAAATATTTGGAAAAATGTGAAAAATCAAACCAAAAGAAGAACATTTCTGTTATAAGATGACATCTCTCTCTAAACAACAAATATTTGACTTGTCGTTTTCGTCTCTTTTCGAGTAGTTAACCTCAAAAATCAAATAGATACTTTGAATTTTGTATTAGAAATAGATTTTGAATACTTCAATCTTATTCAATTGACTAGATGGGGGTTACCTATGCTACACTACAAGACTGTGGCGGGCTCCAACTAATTGGCAATTGTAGGCTCCAAATTAAACATAAGAATCCAAAAAAGTGTGCATTTTTTTGGATTAATTCATTTGTTTGAGGATATATTAGTGATGTCACACACAACTACTTTCATTTGATTAAGGCGTCCTACTCGAGTCATTCATTACTTTACTTACTCTTATAAGTGGATGACTACGAAAAATATGTATGATAAAAAACCGCGAATACATGATGTAGGAGTTAGGTACATGTCACGTGTCTGATTGATAAAGTGGAAAAAGATAGAAAGGCAGATCCATTATTTACCGAGTTTTGGATCATGCACCACTTGCCCTCCTGTATAAAGAAGCAATTTGTCTCATCTGCATCATTCATTAGCAGTGAAAATTGACCTGGTCTTTGGTAGTTGAGTAATTAATGATTTAATTATTAAAAATGGATGTGTTTACTGTACAATGCCCTAAAATAAAGGGGATTCACTCTCTATATTTTGGCAGAATTAGAATTGTAATTAAAAAAAACTAAAATTGTTGATAGTCATTATGTTGCAGAATTGAATTGTGTTCTTGTTGAAAGTTTTCAAAATTATTATGTTTTCTCCTGAAGTTGTGTCACTTTCATCCCTTTAATGTTTGATATTTGATTTAGAAATTTAACACAAAAAACTGCAGTCTCATTAACATTCTATATACTATAAGAAATCGACAAGGGAACAAGAGCTACATAAATTATGGCATAATACAATGTTTTTATGCCTTTTAAAATGGTGTTGTACAAATAAACACTTAAACTTGTAGAAGTAGACTCATGCATCCTATGTGGAGTTCTACGTGCCAATTTGCGTCCTTCGTAATTTAGGACACATGTTTTACTTGTTCAACTTTATACAAGTTTTAGTGTGTAATATTTGTGCACACTCAAAGTTGAAAGACGTAGATGCTGATTGAGACCAAATTTAAGTGTACATTTATGTATTATGCCTAGCGATGGCAAATGGGTAGGTTGGGTCAAATTTGAGCGGGTTGAAAATGAATTAACATAAAATGGATAAGAATTCAATCCGCCCATATTTGATATGGGTAAAAATTAATTGGGTAAAAATGAGTTGGATAAAATACTAATTTAGCCATATTTTCATGAGTAAATACTACTCTACTTAAGAATACATGGAGAAAATATTTTAGTCTATATATATATATATATATATATATATATATATATATATATATAAATTGTTTAAAATACTTTATTTAGTTATATTGTATCATAAAAGTAAAAAAATCTTATAACTATTCAATATAAAATAAATTTATGTAATAACAAAGAGGAATATTTTTAATTTCAAAGTAAATGAATATTTAATTTTAGGATTAAAAGATGCACTTTAAGCATTGTCAATACTAATACATGATTTTCTTATTTTATAATATAATTATAATTCAATATAAAATACACAAATAAAAATATATAATTATAATCAAAGAAAGAAATGTACATTTAAAAAGTATATTTTTTGGAGGGCCAACGACTTTACCATTTCAATTATAGAGAAGAAGAATTAGTTCCATAGAAGACATAAAAAGAAAGAAAAGTTACAATATTTTTAGCTATATAGTGAACTTTGAGTGAATAAAAGTTTGAAGCTTAGCCCATTTGGCTAATCCATACTTTATTCATATTTTATTCATAGTTTACCCATATTTTTATGGGTTGAATATGGATATCAACCCACTATATATATGGGTATCAACCCATATTTTATCCATATAAAAAGTCACTCACCCACATGGATGGATTGATCGGGTTACCAAATATAGACTCATTTTGTCGGCACTAATAGTGAATAACTATTGTTGGAAAGAGGAAGCACAAAAATCAAAAGCCTAAAAGTGTTAAATGCTTTTCGTGTCATTTATCACAAGTTGCATGGTCCATTATTATAAATTGACCTCAAATGGCCAAATGTGGTATCTAAGGTCCACAAAAAATAGTCATATATATTTGATATTTATATCAAAGCGACAGATAAGGTTGATTAATATAAATACTTGTTATATATTGAATGTGGTGTAAATATTCAATGGCCGATGGCAGCACGTTGCGAGTTGAACCACATGTATAGTACTGCTACAAAGTGTGTTGCAAACAAGTGAGCTAATTGTTCACTATGTGGTATCTATGTAAAAAACTGATTGTTTAGCCTGTGGCAATACACCTTCGATGTTTAACATCACAATAACAGATGACATAGTTGGACGATTTTCAGGAAATTGTTTGATACATAGTAGACCAACACAGATTGATCGTATCACCACTGATCTTGAAGAAGAATCTCTTAGGTGTTCATCAAGTATAAGTTTTCCGTGCCTGTACATTTTGCAAGCTTATTAGCATGACAAGCTAGCTTAGTTTTGTAACATATTTGTTACTAATAGATAAATAACAAATGTGTTAGGATAGATATAGTACAAAAAATGAAAAATATTAGATGTCCAAGCACGTTAAGGTAATGATCTAGATGATCACTCATAATTTCTAGTACTAACATACCAAAACTTAATACATCCAATTTTACCGAGTACAGCCCATGAAATGTATATTCGCTGGTGAGAGTCATTCACAGCAAATAACAGAATGTTGTTAGCTTTCAGGTCTCTGTGAATTATTCTCAATTGTGAATCTTGATGCAGATACATAAATCCCCGAGTTATACTGTTCATAATGTGAAATCGCTTAGGCCAATTTAGTACTTTGCTTTAACTTCGTTCTTAAACTCATTTTCTCCTTGTGTGAAAGTTCTAGACAAACACTTGGACAGTTATTTCAAGTCCTTCAAGTATGCCCTAAACATCACAATATTCACATGTTAACATTTTCTTTACCTATCTTGATGAGAAAGTACACTAATCTAAAGATAAAACTTTAATCTGAAGGACAGGGAAAATTTTTTGTCAATCATCTATACTATGCATGATTATCTTTTGGGCATAAATCGGTGTATTTCTTAAACAAGCACAAAGTGTTGATACCTTGTAAACAGGTCCAAAGCGCACTTCTCAATCTGAGTTATTAGTAGAGTCTCGAGGTAAACAAAAAGTTAGAAAAGATTAGAGAGTTTTTAGATGAAGTTTTTTATTGTTTGTAAGATTGCTTATAACTTGAGTGATGCTTTGCAAATGAATGTTCATCTATTTATACTACAATTTAGGGGATAAAGTGCAATTAATAATTACTTTACAAGTCTCTAAGTATTTACATTTTGGTATCTCTCTAGAATTCTCTATATATTCTAGGATATTCCGAAGTCTTGTTGAAATATCTAAAGGGTTCTGGAGTCCTCCATAAGCTTCTCCACAACTCTAGATTCTTTGCTCCTATCCGGATGGAAATTTGACTGGCAAAGTGACGGGACATGACACTTTGCTATGGTTGATCAATCAAACAATGGTATTTCGAATTCTTCAGCGCAATTGCCTCGGTTAAAATCCATGTTATAGTTGCCACTTTGTTCCAACTTTCCTGCCAACAACAAATGAAGTGAATTCATTTAAATTGCAAATACTAGAAGAACCAAGACGATAAATACACCTCTCGTCCTGTTACAAAGTTTGGTGCATTGAAGATAAGAACATGAACATAAACATAAATACGTAAGTAATATACATGTTTGTGAATTATTTGATTGTGTTTTATTAAGCTTATAAGTAAGAGTTGCATGGTTATGAGTTGTGGTGTAACATTACTGATGAAAAACCAAGATTCTTTCTTTAGAATAAGTGTTCTATCCCGTCTTAAGCAGTTTCTTTAGCCGTGTGTATCCGTGGCCCTCTATTTACGTAGGACAATATCTTTTACAAGTATCAAGCTTTAAAGAGTTCTTTTATAAAATTCGTTAATAATATTTAGACAAAAGTTATTGAGTTTGTCTAGAGTAATTAATACTCTACCTCTTGGCTCTACCCTATGTGGAGATTAGGTTAACTAATATAAGTTAATCCATGTCATCCACTTTTTTTCTTTTTTTTTTTAAAAAAAATAAGAAACAAGGGTACAAGTTATTTTAAGAGAAAAAAAAATAATTGATTTTATTTTGGATAATAGATAAACGCGTCATTAACTTGCCTCATATGACATATAGTCATCTAATTTTGGATGCGCAAAACGGTACAACACTTAAATTTATAGAGTTGAACAGGTAGATACATACGTCTTATTTAAAGTCCTACGTGATAAATCACGCCCTATACAATATCTTATGCGGTGTTTTACGTATATTATGCCACATATAATGAATGTGTTTATTTATTCAATTTTATTTAAGTTTAAATGTCTACCCCAAAGTTAAAAAATATAAACTGAAGTTACCAAATTAAAAAGCATATTTTTTTTCAATGTTACAAACCACGTCATCAATTATATTGTATTAAAATAGGTGTGGCAGGTTGTGTGGAGGACCGTTAATAGTAAGGGTAGATGTGGTCCCAAAATTAGGCTTTGAAATAAAAATGCATCTGGAATAGGTTAAAAATATTTGACATAATTTATTATTGTAAGTGACTAACAAAATTAATTCTCTGGAGGAATTAAAACCAAACTAGAAAAAACTTGCATAATATTTCCATCAAGATAAAAAAAAAAAAATGGTTGTTAAACTTATTTATTCATTATACCTTTATTCACGTCTATTGTACAGTTTGTCATTTGGTGAAAATGAATTGTAAAATGTGACATGGCAAGGTAAGGAGTTGACGTTTACTAAAATGTAGAAATATCTCAAATTTATTCTAGATTAAATATCAAAAGCTTTTATTTATTTTTGAAATTCAGTCTCTAATCAAACATTATCACGTAAATTGAAACGGAAAAAGCAAGTTCTTTCTTAGTCTTATACTCCCTATGATCAGGGGCGCAACTACCTTGTATAAAGGGGTTCATTCGAACCCCCTTCGACAGAAAATTATATTATTATGCATGTTTTGAATAATTTTATATGTATATATAGTAGATATCGAATCCCCTTGGGCTACTACATGTGTCTATTTCTACAGATTTTGAACCCACTTATCGAAAATGGCTCTGCCTCTGATCCATTTTACTTGTGGTACTTACCCAAGATAATTGTTAATTAAAAAAATTAAAATATAATTAGTTGTTTGTCTTCACGTTAAATCAAAATCAGACAAACAAATTTGAAACGGAGCATTTCCATTCTTTGGCAGCAAATCTGCCACGCCATTTTGCTGTACCAGCAAAAAATGAAGTCTTGGTCGTCTCTCAGACAATCTTACTGAAAAGAATACCACACAAAGAGATTGAATATGTTAAATTCTTTTTAATAATTTTGAAGAAGAATGCAGTGCAACAAAAGGTAAATATAACTATCATGGATATAACAATATTTCAATTTATTCTACGTCTCTTGTATTTTGTGTTTCTTCAAAATGTTAGTGGTCAAGGAGATACTATAACTACAACTCAATTCATTAAACATGGTGATACTATTGTTTCGTCTCGTGGAACGTTCGAGTTAGGATTCTTCAGTCCTGGAGAGACTCCTACAAATCACTATGTTGGAATATGGTACAAGAAAACCTCTGCTACTACTCCTGTTTGGGTTGCCAATAGACTAGCTCCTATCACTAATAAATATGGGGTGTTGAAAGTTATTCAGCCAGGTTTGATTGTACTTGTGAATGATACTAATGCAACTGTTTGGTCCACGAATTCATCGAAATCTGTGCTGAATCCTGTTGCTCAGTTGTTGGATACGGGGAATTTTGTCGTGAGGGATGCTAATGATCCGAATCCAGAGAATTTCCTCTGGCAAAGTTTTGACTATCCTAGTGATACGTTGTTGGAAGGTATGAAACTTGGGACGGACTTGGTGACCGGATTAGAAAGGTATCTTACTTCTTGGAGAAGTAGTGATGATCCTGCTCCAGGGGATTATACTTATCATTGTGATCCTACGGGTTATCCACAAAACCTTATGCGAAAACGGGGTAATGTGACGTTTAGAGCAGGGCCGTGGAATGGTATCAGGTGGAGTGGTGCACCAAATCTGGTGAACAACTCCATCATTTCTTTTGGCGTGGTTATAAATAGTAGGGAAATTTACTACGAGTATGAGATGGTGAACAAATCGGTTATTTCAACATTTGTTTTAGAGCCTTATGGGAAAGCTATGCGTGTCATTTGGATTGGAAAGGCTCAGGGATGGGTAAATTACCACTCTGCAGTTGTGGATGACTGTGATACCTACAAATTGTGTGGTGCATATGGGACTTGCAACATTTTGAGTGATCCTTTTTGTCAATGTTTAGATAAATTCGAGCCAAAACATCCTGATGATTGGGTAAGATCTGACTGGTCTAGTGGTTGTGTCCGGAAGATCCCACTGAATTGCACAGGAGATGGATTTATTAAGTATTCTGGTGTTAAACTGCCTGATACGCGAAATTCTTGGTTCAATGAGACAATGACGCTAGATGAATGCAGGGTAGTTTGCTTGAGAAATTGTTCGTGTACGGCTTACACTAATCTGGACATACGTAATGGAGGAAGTGGGTGTTTGCTATGGATTTTGGAGCTGGTTGACATCAGACAGCTACCTGCATCAGGACAGGATATCTACATTAGGATGTCTGCTTCAGACATAGGTAATATTTGGTATGCAATTTCATAAATCATAGCCATGTTAATTCTACTTCAACGCCAGAAAGTCAACTCATATGAGGGACAAAGGTAATCCAAGTCCACATTGTGGGAATAAGACCTCAAGGACCGTCTTGTTTTCCTCGACATAAATACAACAAATGTAAAAGAAAAAAACTTCTAGAATTACTAGAAACAACTATTGATAATATTTCGATGGGAAATGTTGCAGGTTCTGCCGGATCAACAGGAAAGATAACTGTCATACTTGCAATAGCTTTGCCACTATTGATTGCATTGATTCTGCTCGGTATAGGTGTAGGCCTGATTCTTTGTAAGCGAAAAAGGAGAGAGGATCCAGTGCTTACAACAACAGGTAAGTGAAAGTACCAATTCTATCTATCATTAAACCGGAAGCACCTAGTGGTCATTAGTTCTGTATACCACTAGTATTTCTTTTCAAGCTCCTTATTTGAGCAAGGTCTACTTGTATATTCAAATTGCAGGGATATTAGGTGGTCACAGCAACAAGAATGATAACAGTAATCAAATTCACCAGGAAAATTTTGAGTTTCCACTTTTTGACTTATTAACGTTAACCAATGCTACCAACAACTTTTCATTGGCGAACAAGATTGGAGAGGGTGGCTTTGGACAAGTTTACAAGGTAGAAACATTCCTCAGACCTCAAGTAATGATACTCGAGGCTTAATTTCTTTGCTTTTCTTGAAAGGAATATTAACTCTTGTGAGTCCGTACATACAGCAGCGTTTGCTAGTATGATGAGCGGAATGAGTGTTAAAGTTGAGAGCCTTGTTTCAAGACCGATATAATGTTTTATAAATTAAAGGTTTCAAATTCAAAGAAAAGGAATATCAGCTGGAAAAGATTACCAACCATGGGATAAGCTGTGAAATAAAATGTGCAAGTAGATGCTGCCTGAACAAGAACTTGATTGCAATAGTAAGGAAAAAATGACGATTCACTCCATTGAATTTCTAACAGGAATGCTACTTTTACAGGGTGTATTAGAAGGTGGACAAGAAGTAGCAGTGAAGCGGCTTTCAGAAACATCAGAGCAAGGGCTTCACGAGTTCAAGAATGAAGTTAACTGCATTGCAAAACTTCAGCATCGGAATCTTGTAAAGCTTCTAGGATGCTGCATTCAAGGAGAAGAGAAGATGTTGGTGTATGAGTACTTGCCAAACAAAAGCCTGGAATTATATATATTTGGTTAGTCTTTCACATCTACTGAGCGGCCATTTCTTTCAAGAAATTCAGTTGTGATTTCACGAAGGTTGGTTTCGTTGTTATAGAAACCTTTAGTAATAAGTTGAAAACATTTGACAGATGAAGAAAGGAGAGCATCACTTGATTGGCCTAAGCGCTTCAATATTATCAATGGAATTGCTCGAGGACTGATGTATCTTCATCAAGATTCTAGGCTCAGAATCATCCACAGAGACTTGAAAGCTAGCAACGTCTTACTTGATATTGAAATGAATCCAAAAATATCAGATTTTGGGATGGCTAGAAGTTTCAGAGGAGATGAGACAGGAGCCAATACACGCCGTGTTGTTGGAACATAGTAAGATTAAATATTTGATTATATATGTAGTCTTGAACACATGCTGCATTATATAATTATGTAGTTTCTTATTGCAGTGGTTACATGTCCCCGGAATATGCAGTCGAGGGGATATTCTCAGTGAAATCAGATGTCTTTAGCTTTGGGGTATTAGTATTAGAGATTGTGAGTGGAAAGAAGAATCGACGATTTGTTCATCCAGACCACCACCTCAACCTTCTTGGACATGTAAGTACGGTAACTCCTAACATTAAAAAGACTCAGAAAAGGCATTTGTTAATGCATTTAAATTTTAGGCCTAACATTAAAAAGACTCAGAAAAGGCATTTGTTAATGCATTAAATTTTAGGCTGCCTAAATTTTATGTGCTGACAGTAAATTACATGTAAATCTCTATTATAAGCGCTTGTTAACTAACTTACCATCACAACTTAAACGACAATGCTAGAGTAAAAAGTCTTTGTACTGTTAGTGTGTATAAGTTAAATCCTTTGTTAATGGAGGGATCGTTTTATGCAGGCATGGATGCTTCATAATGAAGAACGGACGTTGGAACTAGTAGATCCATATCTCGTAGACTCATACTATATATCAGAAGTACTAAGATCAGTCCATGTGGGATTGTTATGTGTTCAACAGAATCCAGAGGACAGGCCAAACATGTCAACAGTGATTATGATGCTGAGCAATGAAGGCATTTTGCCACTGCCTAAACATCCCGGTTTCTTCACTGAAAGGAAAGTTGAAGATATTGATCAATTTTCTTGGAGTACACAAACACCAAGTTCGATAAACGAAGTTACCATCACGCAGTTGAATGCTCGATAGAAGCATGTCCACGGACCAGAGTCGGGATTTTCACTAAGGAGGATTTTCACTAAGGGTTTCAAAATATGAAAGAAGTAAACACACGAAGTCAACACGATTCAACAAGTACTATATATACATAAACAATTAACTGCAGACTATATACAATGTAATTTTTTGGCGAAAAGGGTTCGGATGAACCCCTTGCATCAACTTGGCTCCATCCTTGTTGATTGTGAGTGTCATCATTTCTCAGAATTTTTTTAAAATCCTCCCATTTTTTTCTTTGAGAAATTAGAAAGCAAAATCTGCAGGAATTGTATTGAATTATGTCTAAATTTTGAAGCCTTAAATTCAATTTCAGAATAGATTCAACTAGAAACAGCTTACTGATTGCATTCATTATATAAATCTCTCAAGCTCTCTAAATCATGCATATATGAGTAGAAATTACTAATGAAATTGGTAAATTGATAAGGAATATATATTAATTTATCCACCCTACGCGCACTGTTGTTACCTTCCACCAACACATGTGTGCTTTGGCCTATCTCTTATTCATGAAGAAGATCTTCCATAGTTAATACACCAAAAATGCAGAATCATGAACAATTTTTTTTCACCACATTGCTTCAAAGACTTAAATAAAAGATTAATACGATTGCAAGCTTCTAACGAACAGTAAAACAATATTTTGCAGTTAGTATTGTGATAGGGGTTTCAGTCACTGTACTCTCTGCATATTGGCTAGAAGAAAATGTACCATTACTAGATGCATTTCCTTCTATGTAAAAACCTGGTTGTTTAGCCAACGGCAACACACCTTCATTGTTTAACCTCAGAAACGTAGAAGACATACTTGGACGATCTCCTGGACATTGCTGGACACATAATAGACCAACACTGATGTGTCCAACAATGTCCATAAGATCGTCCAAGTATGTCTTCTGTGGTTATGATGTTAAACAATAAAGGTGTATTGCCAGAGGCTAAACGACCAGGTTTTTACATTGAAACAGATGCACCGGATGGTGAACTCTCGTCTAGCCTGAGACTCCCATCACAATATTGGTTGCCCGATAAGAAAATATTGTTTCACTTGCTTTCAACAAGCTTGCAGTTGTAAAAATCTTTTCTTTTATTCTTTGTAGAAATATGGTAAAAAAATATTGGTGTATCAGCTATTACGAACATGTGTAAATTTTGTAAACTTGTTAATTGGCTGTTATTTCTCAATCTCATTCAAAGTATGTTTTCTCATCATATTTAAAGTGTTAGAAAAAATAAAGATTTTGGTGTAATAAACAAGTAATTTGCTCTTTAAAACCAAGTAATGATATATTAAAAAGATTCTCAAACCGATTTATGATTGGCCGACTTAAATAAAGTACGAAATAATAAGTCTAATTGAATTAGGTAATGAATCTAAAGTGAATGATGAGAGAAATTAAATAGAGGAAAATGAACACAACAATAAGGTAAAAGTTAGGAAATTAATTAACTGAGTTACTATAATATTCTAGTGTTTGATGGGTTCGATAAGTGAAACTAGATATATTTTTAATTAATTAAGAAAATATCTCAGGTTACTCAATATAGAAATAGTGTGTGAATTTGAAGACATGTCTATTGAACAAAAAAAATTTAGTTCATGACGTTGACTTCTCTGTTGAAGCAAGACTTTGGAAACAAAAATGAAATGCAACGTCATTGGCCACGTTTTCTTTTAATATGTAAAATAATTATTCCAATAATTACATATTCTATTTCGTCATTTTATCAATATACTCCCTCCGTTTCACAAAGAATAACCTGGTTTGACTTGGCACGGAGTTTAAAAATATAAAAAAAAAATTGTATCTTGTGGTTATAAATTAAAGTTTGGTTAAATGTACAAAATTACCCTTTGATCTTGTGGCCTTAAACATGTCACGTGAAAAGCTGATTTTAAAATGTTACCAAAAAGAGAAAGAGATCATTCTTTTTGAAACTAGGGGTGGGCATTCGGTATTTCTGTTCGATTTCGGTTTTTTTTTTCGGTTTTTTCGGTTTTCGATTCATGTAAATTGTGTACCGAATATCGAACCGAAATATTTCGAGTCGGTTCGGTTTTTGTTATTTCGGTTCGGTTTTTATTAATTCAGTTCGGTTTTTTTATTTTGGTTTTTTAATGGGCCTGCTTAGTGGGCTGGCCGGACTGGCCGGTCGCCGGTTGAAGACTTGAAGTCGCTGCAGGCGGCGGCTGGCCGGCTGCTGCTGCTGCTGCTGCTGCTGCTGCTGCTGCTGCCTGAAAGAGGAAGAAGAGGAAGAACCAAAGAAGAGGAAGAGCTGCGCAAGAGGAAGAGGAGGCTGCACAAGAGGAAGATGAATATTAAAAATTAAATTAAGAATAGGGACATTACATAGGGTTTCATATTCTTTTTTCTTTTTTTAAAAGATTATTTAACATTAATAATTATTAATTAATATAATATAAATATAATATAAATTATAGTATAATATTTCGGTTTAAACCGAAATACCGAAAACCAAAATAATACGTACCGAAAACCAAACCGGAATACCGAACCGAAAACCGAAATATCGAAACCAAAATTCTGAAAAAATTCGGTTCGGTTCGGTGTTTCGATTTTCCGGTGTTTATGCCCACCCTTATTTGAAACAGACTAAAAAGAAAAAGAGGTCGAGGTTATCCTTTTTGAAACGAAGGGACTATCCATAATAAAATAAACTTTGGTCAATTAAGAAATTAATGAATAACGACAATAGTAAAAGACACACATGGCTGTAGTGTCCACCATCCTATCCCACTTTTCCTTTTTCTTTTTGTCTAAACTTATTTTAAATATTATAAAAAAGAAATATACTAATTAACAAGGAAGTTTCTAGCTAGTTGTTTATTTTTTATTTTAAAAACTTATGTGTTTTCTTTATGGATATCAAATTATTGATTGTTCTATTTCTTTTAGGACGTGAGACTAACGTCACCATGACAAACAAAATCAGATTACAAATTTATTGTCTTTGCTAGATCTTCCTACAAGTTGTTTAATTTTGTCTCTACTTTCAACTTTTATTTCATTCTTACCTTTGACGTTAGCAAATTGGTTTTTATTATAGTTGCTAGTGGAGCGTACAGGTAGACACACGCGTCAAATTTTTTAATTCAGAAAGTCTAGATATACCCCTTAACTTTTGAATATGACCTAAAATATCTCAACCAGGTTAAAGCTCTCTTTTGGGTCAAGGGATAAAACGATGACCTTACTACTGACGATGAGCGTAATTTTAGATGAAAAGGTCTAATGAAAGCAAAAAGTGATCAAATGTAGGAATGAGGGAGAAAGTAGTAGAAATTTGAACTCGAGACCTAACGTAAAATGTAGACAAATATATTATTACAAAAGAATACAAATGGAATCACACTGTTTATGTTGTTACAATACAAAATTTTCTAACTAACTAAATAAAATAGAAAAGAGGAGAAGATTTTAATACAATTCTTAAGAAATGATGAAAGATGGAACCAACTATGACATTCTTTTGGTTAATTTCTCATATGGTTACTTAAGTAATAGTTGTTATCTCATAAAATCACATTTCAATATTCATTTAACAAAGAAGGTGATTTTCTGAGATTGTAACTATTAGTTGAGTGATCATCTGATAAATCACTCGACATTCTTCTTATCGAGCATCCAACAATGTGATGGTAACTTCATTTATAGAACTTGGTGTTTGTGTACTCCAAGAAAATTGATCAACATCACCAATTTTCCTTTCAGTAAAGAAGCCAGGATGTTTAGCTGATGGCAAAATGCCTTCATTGCTCAGCATCATAATCACAGTTGACATACTTGGCCTGTCCTCTGGATTTTGTTGAACACATAATAAACCTACATGGATTGATCTTAGTACTTCTGATATATTACATGAGTCCACCAGTTTTGGATCGACAAGTTCCAACGATCTTCCTTCTTTATGTAGCATATATGTCTGCATATAATGATCCATCGGTTAACAAACGATTTAAGTTATATACACTGACAGTGTCAATAGTTTATATACTACTCATGAACTCATTTAACAGATACTTTGAATGAAGTCCTTTTATATATAGGAGTTAGGACATAGTACTTACATGTCCGAGAAGGTTGAGGTGGTGGTCTGGATGAACAAATCGTCTATTCTTCTTTCCGCTCACAATCTCTAGTACTAATACGCCAAAGCTAAAGACATCTGATTTCACTGAGAATATCCCATCGACTGCATATTCCGGGGACATGTAACCACTGGAACAAAGAAATGACAGGATTATATATTTAGAGATGGCAACGGAGTTGGGGGGGGGGGGGTTTAATCTTATATGGGGCAGAGAAGCTTTACTCTGGACAAAGCAAGTTAAAACTATTTTTATGAATGTGTGAATGTGCATAACTATAGGTATAATCAATGATTTAAATCTTACTATGTTCCAACAACACGATGTGTATTGGCTCCTGTCTCATCTCCTCCGAAACTTCTAGCCATCCCAAAATCTGATATCTTTGGGTTCATTTCAGTATCAAGTAAGACATTGCTAGCTTTCAAGTCTCTGTGGATGATTCTGAGCCTCGAATCTTGATGCAGGTACATCAGTCCACGAGCAATTCCATTGATAATGTTGAAGCGCTTTGGCCAATCAAGTAATGCACTCCTTTCTTCATCTGCCAAATGTTTTTAACTTGTTATAATTTCTCCTAAACATGAAACTAAGCTCAGTGAAATCACATCAGAAGTTCACTTGAAAGAATGGCTACACAATGGATGTGAAAGACTAACCAAATATATATATATCAAGGCTCTTGTTCCGCAAGTATTCGTAGACCAACATCTTTTCTTCTCCTTGAACGCAGCATCCCAGAAGCTTTACAAGATTTCGATGCTGAAGTTTAGCAATGCAGTTAACTTCATTCTTGAACTCGTGAAATCCTTGCTTTGATGTTTCTGATAGCCGCTTCACTGCTACTTCTTGTCCCCCTTCTAACACGCCCTGTAAAAGTAGAACTTACTTTCATTTCAACCAAAAAAAGTTATATCGATTAAAGGTTTCAATGTGCTCTCAAGGATCAAATGTTTCTACCTTGTAAACTTGTCCAAAGCCACCCTCACCAATCTTGTTCGCAATTGAAAAACTGTCAGTAGCATTGATTAATGTAAGGAAATCAAGAAGTGGTAGCTCAAAATCTTCATGGTGACTTTGATTACTGTTATCATTCTTGTTGTTGTGACCACTATATCTCCCTGCAATTTGAACAACCAAGTAGACTTTGATTAAACGACAAGCTTGAAAAGAAGTACTAGTGGTACACAGAACTAACAACCATTAGCTACTTCCGGCTTTTCAACAGATAAAATTTGTTATGTTCACTTACCCCTTGTCGTAACCACTGGATCCTCTCTCCTTCTCCGTTTATAAAGAATCAGGCCAACACCTACACCTAGAAGAATCAACGCAAACAATAGTGGCAAAGCTACTGCAAGTATGACAGACTTCTCTCCCTTTGAACTTGATCCAGCAGAACCTGCAACGTTTTCCATCCAAAAATTTCTTTAGGTAGTTGTGTGAATTAGAATCTCCGATAAACTTTTTAAATCCTGTACATATTATTCTATTAGAGAACAAGATGGTCTTATAAGTCTTATTCTCCACAAAAGGGTCCATTGCTTGAAGATGTTTACACCTAAATTCCTTGTAAATGCATTACTCTTCGTTCGTCAATCAGCCTTGCATAATTGAACTATTCAATACATCATTCTTGATAACAAGCATTGTGTAATAAAGAAAACCTCAGTAAATTGCATATTACCTATTTCTGAAGCAGACATCCTAATGTAGATACCCTGTCCTGATTGAGATAGCTGTCGGATGTCAACCAGCTCCCCGATCCATATCAAGCACCCGCTTCCTCCATTGCGTATATCCAGATTAGTATAACCCATACACGAACAATTTCTCAAGCAAACCGCCCTGCATTCATCTAAACTCATGGTCTCATTGAACCAAGAAGTTCGCGTATCAGGCAGTTTAACACCAGAATACATAATAAATCCATCACCAGTACAATTCAATGAGGTTTTCCGGACACAACCACTCGTCCAATCCGCTCTATTCCAATCATCCTGATGCTTTGGCTCGAATTTATCTAAACAATGACACAGAGGATCACTCAAAATGTTACAAGTCCCATATGCACCACATAATTTGTAAGTGTCACAGTCATCTGCATCAGCAGAATGGTAATTAACCCAACCTTGAGTCTTCGCGATCCAAATCAAACGCATAGTGTTCCCATTAGGCTTTACTACTAGAGCTGAAACAACGGATTTGTTCACGAGTTCATATTTATAATAAATCTCCTTATTGTTCATAACCAAACCAAATGAAGTGATTGAATTGTTCACCATATTAGGTGCACCACTCCACCTTAAACCATTCCATGGCCCTGCTCTATAAATCACATCAGCCCCTTTTCGCATAACGTCTTGTGGATAACCCGTTGGATCACAATGATAAGTATAATCCCCTGGAGCAGGATCATCACTGCTCTTCCATGAACTAAGATACCTCTCAAACCCAGTAACTAAATCCCTTCCAAGTTTCATATTCGCAATTAATGTATCAGTAGGATAATCAAAACTCTGCCAGAGGAAATTCTCTGGGTTGAGATCATTAGCATCCCTCAACACAAAATTCCCTGTGTCCAGCAACTGGGCGACGGGGTTTTGCACGAATCTCGATGAATTTGTAGACCAAATGGTTGAATTTGTAACATCACGAAGAGCAACACTGCCAGATTGAATGACTTTCAAAACCCCGGATTTATTAGTAAGTGGAATCAACCTATTAGCAACCCAAACAGGAGTAATAACAGAAATTTTCTTGTACCAAATTCCAACATAACGATTTGTAGAAGTATTTCCAGGACTGAAAAATCCCAACTCAAATGTTCCATCAGAAGAAACAATAGTTTCACCATCTTTGATAAATTTAGTGGTAGTTATCATATCTCCTTGTCCATTAACTTTTCCAAGAAAAAATAAAAAGCTAAGAACCAAAAAAGGTAGAAATTTCTCCATGGGTACTAGCTCTTTTTCATTTCTTGGTTATACAAAACAAGGCAAAAAAAGTTAAAAGGGTGTTGGTGATAACAAGTCAATATGACCAAGACTTCATTTTTGTGACTGAAATACTTGGAAGACAAAGTGGGGTTTGCACGATTTTGTACAATTTTGACAAAGTTGTCCACTTCTTTAAGTTACACTTGGTTAAATCTAGTGTTTGTGGTTATTGGGAGATGGTGATTAATACATATCCCTCAAAAGAAGGGCACTTGGGTTCTGAATTTTGTGTAAAAAGGTCTATTTTAACAACCAGGACTTATCTATGTTGTTTGGTTTGATCAGAATATTATTCGGCAAATATCGTGAGTTTGTTTCTTGTCTTAATTAGTAGTTTTAAATTTAAACTCTACGTATGAATTTTTTTTTGGTAGAGAATGTTTTTTTCGGGTAGAGTCATACGCAGTGTGACTTTCGATTAGTTGAGCTCCAATATAAATATCGAATATTAAGTGGAAAACCAAAAAAATAGAATATTACTCACCTTGTCTCAAATCATGTGACAATGCTTAGAGTACTTTTTTTTTTTAGTTTGATTGTCTGATTTTAATTTCATATGAAATTTAAGAAAGAAAAAAAAATTAAATCTTATAATCTTACACTAAAGATATACGAAATTTAAGTATTGAATATATAAACATATTTTTTATTTTAATGATCTTAATCATGACAAATGAGAAGTTGAAATCAAAAATTGTTTGAAAAGGAAAGCAGCAATCTTTAAGATAAATAAATTAAAATGAGAGAATACTAATTTCTAAATATGAAAATTTCCACTTCAGAACTTTTATATTTATTCATGAAAAATTAAATAATTACTCTATTATTTTTTTATTCTAAACGACACATAAATATTGAAATAGAAATAATATGTGATATGATATATTTGGTGGTATAACAATAGTCACAGAGTTTCCATCTACTTTGTTGTCCTATCTTTTTAATTCAAACATTAAATGATTGGCTATACTTTTCTTTTATTTTATTTTATTCATACTTATATTTAGTGAAGTCTTTTATTTTAGTCAGTAATAGCCAAAAGAGAGAAATTAATTTTGCTTACCTATGCTTACTCATTTGATGTGCTACTCTTTCTAAAAATAATCCTATATCTAAAAAATCAGCTTTTAGTTCTTTATTTTGCCCGTAACATCATGTTTTTATAGAAGTAGAAATATTATGACATGTACATTTTATATGTGGCAAAGTTATTTATTTGTTTGTTCAACTTCATACATAATTAACTAATATCGTATAAAATAAAATAAAATAAACATTTGAATACATCGAAAAATTTAAATATTTTGTATATTATCTTCAAATCTAAACAACTCATAAACGAAAAATGCCCAAGTGGAATTTCATTGAATCTTCCAATTCTATAACTATGTTTTAATTATTTGGAGCTCTAAATAAAATAATGTTTTTTTAAATTAAATATGCCACGTGTAAACTCTTGATATGATAATAGGTTGCTTTCAACCATGTGATCAGTGGCGGAATTTTAGTACATTAATTAATTATAATTCTAAGTTCTATTAGCACCATGTTTAAAGATTATTGGACTTTTTGAGCCACACAATAGTTTATCTTTTTCGGAATATATCCCTATTTATTGGAAATGTTTTACTTGGTCAAACATGTCTTTTCTTTTGTCTATGACATTTTCTCTCTTTTTAGTTTATAAATTTGGTCTCTAGAGTTATTATATTCCCTCCGTCCGGAATTATTTGTCATATTGCGCTTATCAAAAATTAATTTGATTAATTTTCAAAGGTAAATTAGATCATATTAGTTTGATATTTTAAACAAAAAAATTAGATATTCTAAAACTAAATGAAAAGTGCTATAAATTATAATTTTTTTGCATATTAATATGATAAAAAAATATATCTTAAAATGTTAGTCAAAGTTTTTATAGTTTGACTCTAAAAGTAGAAATCATGACAAACAATACCGGACGGAGGGGGTAATAAAAATAATTTTTAACGTATATATGTATATTAATAAAAGTATTCGTTTTTTTTATATATATAAGTTAAATATCATTAAATTTAATACTATTATTATAGGTTTTAGACACATTTAAAAAAAAAAAATTGCAATTCAAAACATATTTAGCAATAATTAAGCAATTATAGTTAGACAAAAGTGTGTTATTCAGACAATAAACACCCTTCATTTCAACCCTAATGTTATGAATTTTATTGGAATTTTATATTGTATACATGAAAATAATAGTATGCTTATGTAGGTTAAAATTATTTTAAAAAGTATATACAATAAAATGACATGCACATTAAAGATTTTCTTGCTCCTCTGGCTTTTACTCAAATTGATAGAGACCTGCATAACCAATTTTGACTCTTGAGTATATGACTAAGTCATCAATTATTTTTCTTAGCCATCTTAAACCTGGAATTCATCAGGTAGAATTTATTTAAGGAAAAACGTCTTTATCAAAAATAAAGATTTATTTGTAAATTTAAATTTGAGACTTCTAATTAATGGTAAATGAATCTTATCCATCTTATCACGTTATCATGAACTTTAACGCATTAATAAGAACTTAAATGCTTTCAGATTAAAAATAAAAAAAACACATAGAACTTTATGTTATTCCTTAAAAATATATATATTTCTCTGTTATCTTATTTGATGCTCTTATTGTTTAGGTAATTAAAGATTTCTTTCTGCGGTGATAAATATTTTTAACTTTAATTTTTTTAAAATAAAATTTCAAATGAAAGTGTTTTTTTTTTCTTTTGGTGGGGATGGGAAATTGTGGAGAATCAAAGGATGTTATTGACTTCTGTTGAGATTTTCTCAGATTTCCAAGAGTTTGCTTTTAGTTGGGTTTGGTATCTTTGAAAGCAACTTTAAAACAAAGAATATGAGTAATTAATGACAAAAAGGTGAGATGTAGGGTTTCATTTCTTTTAGGCACTCAAATTCCATGACTTTTGTAGGAAGAAAAATGAAAAGTGTGTACCTAAAACATAAATATAAAATGTGAAAGTTGGATTATTCAATAGAGATATTGGATATAATTAAACATGCACTAGAAATAAAAGAATTTACATTCTTATCAACGGACTTGACTCCGATAAAAGAGATATTTGGTAGTAATAAAAAAAATTAAAACAATAATTGAGTTAATTTCATTACAATTGTAATTGTTGCTTCGTTCGATTTTGAAGTTGATCTTACTTAGAACCTAACTTTATATTTCAAAGTCGAAGTTCAAATTAAGACATATGAGTTTGAACTTGGGTTCTATCAAAGCGTAACTTTAAATTCTTATGTCTGAAGTCTAAATTTAAGATTTGAAATTATGCTTTGACCGATTAAGTTCAAATTCACATATATGAAATTTGATACAATGCTTTGTGTACTTGCCCCATGGTATACATCAACAATGTGGTCGTTAAGGGTGTTGGAATTTAATATATCTGTATGAACAATAATAAATCTATATACTTTGTAAATTTCTCTCTCTATATTACTCCCTCTGTCTCAATTTATATGACTTACTTTTCTTTTTAGTCAGTCACAAAAAGAATGACGCATTTCTATATTCAGTAACTATTTTACCCTTAATGAAATGAATTACAACCACACAAATTTCTATCATTCATTTTGAACCATATTACAAGTCTTACTTTCTTTCTTAAACTCTATCCCGAGTCAAACTAACTCACATAAAATAGGATAAAGAAAATATAATTTTTTGATGAAGCGTGTTCGATTGATCACCCTGAACTATGTGTAACTACGCCCGCCCTGTGTCATTCCAAGTCTGGATTAGCTAATGGACCTTGGTCGGCCCAAGTGCCATCAACAACTTTGAAAACCATGACTTTTGCTAATTTGGACTCTTCACTAAATAGAGTTATTTGATCTTTCACATGGGCTTTATTAGTCAGCATCCTAGGCCCATGCCTCTCTCACACAGTCTAGTCCAAATTTAATTTATAATGAAGAGAACAACTTCTCAAATAAAAATAGAAAAAACAAATTTCGAACACTGATTGTCTCCTCTCCATCCTTCAACACTCTTTGGTTCACTACCCGCTCACCCCCACCCCTAGGTGCCCCCCTCCACACCTGACATCGCCCCTACACCATTTATCCTCAACGTCAATAGTGTATGCCTAGATTTTTAAAAAATTATTTTTGAAATACTATTTATTAGTTACGTATCATATATAAGAAAATAAATAAGAAATTAAAATCACTTATATATCATGGAAATATAGTTTCCTCATGGGAATGCACCCTAGATATTTGCACTAAACTTTTCAATTTTCTATCTAAGATTATGTGCTTTATTAAGAGGCCACAAATCTTTAACCACAGAGGTACTCTTTATTCCTTTGTGTTTTCATTAGTCTATTTTCAATATTTAAAAAACTAACGGCCCAACTTGCACAATAATCATTTTAAATGACGAATATTCTCTTAACTAACATCAATTGTGATAGGATGGTTGGAATTCCGCCATCTATAATGGGTGATTTTGGGACTGCACCCTTGAGAATGTAAAAAAAAATTAAAACTGTGTTGAAAGTATCGTCTACAGATTGAGTTCTGCAATATATGAATCTGAATGTAATCGAGCTCTAATGAGTGTACTGAATATGAGGTGGAAAAATCAATATAAATGAATATTCAATTAAACAAAATTATAAATTGAGAATATTAATGATAATTATAGTTGATAACTAAGTGTTTTTCTTAATTGATCAAAGACCCATTGGGTCAAATTGTTGATAACTAATTAAGTTGCGCATATGTAGGTTGATATTTTAATTTTTAAATATTATGCTAAAAAATCAGGTTAGTGGCATCTTACTAGCTTAATTAAGCCTCATTAAAGTAATGATCCTTCGCTTATGTCTTTGCTTACACGATAGAAACACCGTATATCGCTATTAATTTACATTTGACTTTACTCAAATAATACAGTGGAACACTCTTTTATTCTTGAACAAAAAATTAAACTTAAACAAGAATTTATGCTCTTAATTTGGTAAGAAATTAAATTAAAGAAGATTTTTGTACTGTTTTTCTTCCAAGTACATACTGAGGTCGAACATTCCTGTTTTAAAATATAACGTTGAGGATTGACAAAAATATTAGACTGACATCTAACGTCTACAAAATTTTAGACCGTTCTTTATCATTTTCTCATCCTTGAGTCTAAGGTATATCAGAAACAACTTTTCTATCTTCATGGTATGAGTAAAAGTATGTGTACACCTAACACCTGTTTTTCTCAGACTCCTTTGTATGGGATTTTATAGTGTTTATATATTGTTGTCATTGTCTAGCGTTTTCTCATAAGGTTTTTACATTTTGCTTTAAAGGATTCTTTAGATGTGATTTAAAACTGAAAAAAATCATAAGTTGCGAGAGAAATAAAAAGAACATAGGACTTTTTTTTTATCTATTACATAACATGACAAAATTTAGCATAGTTTTTGAAATATTAATTTGATTATGTTCTCTTATTCTATTTGGACTTGTGGTACGTAATTGGATGGAATTTATGCCATGTACCTTTAGAGCCATGCTTTTTGGAGAGGAACAAGAGAACAAGCATCTACATGACAAGATACAATAACATTTTTCTAAGATTTAAAAGAAAAACAAAATAATATTTTACACTGGAAAATAAAAGTAAAACAGAGAATTTGGATAGTACATAATATGAAAATTGGCACTTCACAAAAGCACAATGATTATGATGATTACATAGATGCTATCTTTTTGTGTTTATTAAGCTTCTAAGTAAAGCTAATAATGTTTGCCTAAACAATGTTTCATATAGATAATTCCAAAGTACATCATGACAAGGCTAAAAGCAGCCTATAATCTATATATCACTAATAAGGTTGTGAATTATATGCTAGTGTTAGGTTAAAATTATAGTAGTACATTATCAAGTCTATGTAACTATGATAATCACCAAGAAAACATATTTAACATATATGTTATTTTCCTATATATTCTTTCATTTTTTGGTTGTCTTTCTAAATTCTATATAGATATTTGTTTGCGATTTAATATATACATACATCGATCTAATTCTTCCTCTTTCGCCATTTATATTGTGATATTTAGCTAGACACGCAGTTTAATTAAAAAAAATTAGATCTTGCATTTTCTTCCTCTAGTTCTAGATTGATTTTTATGACTTTCTCCTTACTCTTTTTCTGTTTTCATTCTTTAAATAAGAGTTAAAAGGAGGAGGGGAATGAGGAATTGAGTTCTACTATTCTTTTTTGTTAGATCTTATGGTTTTCAAATTCACAACCTCGCCTACTTTAGATTCATGTCGTGCATATAGATGACTCATTTAAGGTGAAATACTTTTGATTAAAATTGTCTTTATTGTCAAAATCAATCTCGAAACTTATGATAATTAAAGACGGAACAATTTCATCAGTTTGACTTCTCTTTTCCTACAAGTTGAAGTGATTATCGTAATCGTTTGAAAAACAATACAATATACTCCATGTAATCTCACACCTGATTTATATATATGTATGGCTCCTTCACCTACATCCCTCCATTACTCATTCATCAATATAGTAAAATAGAAAACAAAAAAAGTGGAAACTCACTAAAAAGTTCCACTAACTTATTCCAGACACGTATAAACAAATGAAAAGTTATATTTCAAATCAAATAATCTATATATCTTTCACATTGGAACTTCAATTATTCCTCTCATTTCTTTTGTTTTAAATTAAAGTAAACTAGTGCCAGCTATATGCACAAATAATAGATACAAACAGCTAGTTTTAAAAGCTCCTTTTATCCCTCATTCCAACTAAATTTAGCTACAAACAAAATTCCTTTTTGTAAATTAATAACTAGCATTATGAGGCCAAAAATAATAATAATCTATTTTCATACCCCATAGTTTTTTCTTCCATCAGTGTTCAAAATCCGTATAGGAGTCTGACTAAATTCGAATTGCCACACTGCAAGGTCCATTCGAGATATCCAAAGCTTGAACCCGAAACCTCTAATTAAGGGTGAAACATACACCCTACATACTCACACTGCAGGGTCCATTCGGGATATCCAAAGCTTGAACCTAAAACCTCTAATTAAGGGTGAAACAGGGTAAAACAGTTCTATCACTGTGCACCGTATACACCCTACATACTCACATATAGTGGTCCAAAAATATTGGCCAAAGTTGCATCATTTTGCCTGAGCTGGTCCATTCTTTAAAGCCTCATTTCTTTTTCCTTCTCTTTTATCATTCTTTTTTCTTTCTTTTTCTTTTTTCCATCATCATCAGCCTGCTATGGACCTGAAATAATACTACTAGCTAGTACTGTAATTAGTTATATGGCCCCTACAAAAAATAATTTCTTTTTTGCCCTCTTTATTCATTTCATCCCCCACTTTTCTAGGGTTTGATAACAGAAAGTTTTAAGTTTTATACATCGTCAATATACATAAAGAATCATTTATACTATCAAGTCATGATTCAAAAGATATCTACACGGTATGCGTACCTTATATTTGTAATCTTGAAAAACAAGATAAATTATCTGCTATAACAAATAATAATAACCTGATAGTATAAAAAATTCTTTATACTGATGATGTATATAACTTAAACTCGTACAACTATAATCTTCTTTGTCTTGATTATCTGAATGTTCCTCCAAAGGTGGGAGTCCAAAAATCAACTGTTGTTTCATGAGTTACTGGAAAGGTACTAGAAACTGGGACCAAACATAATCCTCGACTTCTAAGATCTTGTTTTCCTCCTTCTGGATTTACATTGGATTTATCACCAGTATTCTGCACAATATATCGAATAATTTTTACACTATCAGATTACGTATAGATTTCATTTTCATATATGAGGTCATCATCAGTAACCTTAAAAATAAGACATGTTATAACAAGTAAAAGTAAATAGCTAACAAATTTTATTTTTACACGGTCAGTATTTATACATCGACGTTGCACAAATAAATGTATATACATATGTCCTTACTAAGTATTTGGATTCACTTTTTATGAAGTATTACGTATATACATGATAAATTTTTGTCTTAAATAAAATATACAATATTAATAATATTGGTTTTAAGCTACACTGAAAAATTAAATAGTAATTTTACCTGTGGATGTTGTATGGAAGCTCCACTTTTCATGTATGGGGTGCTTAATACCTATTATGTGACACACAAAAACAAAATTAATTAACATGCAATATTTTCTTTTACTCTCCATTTTATTGAATTTTCCCTTTAGTATTATTTCATTAATTGACGATACAAAATCAATAAAACAAATAATTAAGGCTCTAATTAATTAATAATCAAACTTACATTAACTTGGTCATGGAGGAACTTTATGTACTCGATTGCTTCCGATAGCACAGAAGCTGTATCAGTCTGTGGAAATTTAAAATAAAAAACAGAAATTTAATCAATGAATAAAATGTCCTTTCTTGTATTTTAAAAAAATTAATCATGCACAAGTCTCTTGATATATATAGAGGAGAAAGAAAGATCTCGAAAAAATCGTCAATAAATGATAAATTTTATTATACAGTAATCTAGACGGAGATTAGGATGACGAGCTTTGATGATATAGTCCTATAAAAAATATTTATGTAAGCTTATAAGTTGATCATACTAGCTTAATTTTTTTTTAAAAAATAATAATTATGTATTTGATAAACATTTAGAGTGCTCTAATTCAACACGAAGCAAAAGTCTTAATTAGTCCCTAGCTTATTGCTTTTAAACTTATATAAACACTTTTAATTTGATCAAACACATTTTTAGATTATATCTTTTCTCTAATCTCTTTCAACACTTATGTTTATAAATATAACTGCTTATTTATAAAATCAATTTTGACACTAATATTTATCAATTACTTTCCATTTAAATCCAAAGGAGCTCATATAATCCTTTCTATTAAAGTGAAAAAAAATATTGAGGCGCAATTTTGTAATTATTATATATATACCTTTCCAAAAGGTGAGACTAATTGTTGAAGTGCAGTGATTCTGTCTCCCATTTTCTCTTTCCTCACCTAAAAATAAATAAAAATATCAAGAACAAAGAAACATATTCTCATAATTATAATTCTGATCGAATAAACAAATAAATTAAATGTCCCATTTTGTCCTTAATTAATTAATTAATTAACTTAATTTAATTTAAATACCTTAAAAGCTGGCAATGGGGATGGTGCTTCATTCCTTGGTCTTTTATTTGTTGTTTCACTGCTACTTTTCTTTGTTATTGTGCTTATATTCCTAACTTCACCTGTATGCTGTTGCATAAAATGTACCAATATTGAGAAAATCAAAATCCTCAAATAAGCAAAAATAATAGTAATAATTGAGTTTTACTTATCATTTATTCTATCGCTATTTATATGATACACTTTCTTTTATATAGTCTGTTCCTATGAAAATGTTACTATAGCCTTTTATATTTGGAACAATTTTATAAACTTAGACTTTCCATTTTTCTACAATTAGATTACTTTCAAGTGTCTAATTAAGGCTTGTTTAGTTTTCTACCACTAGTTTTTAGAAATCTCATTTCTTTCGAATTAAAATCCTTGCTTAGTGAAACAATATCACATAAATTGAAATTCAAGCAGTGCACTCCCTTCATGACATTTTTTTACTTTTTTAGTCTAATACAAAAAGAATGAACAATTTTATGTCGACGAACATTATGACATGACAAGAATCATTATTTTGTTCTTTAAGTATTGAATTCAATTAAACACAGTCACATAAAATAATACGAAAAGAAAGTAAAAATTAATTCAATTACCTTTGGTTTCTCATCAACCGTTGGGTTGGTGGGGAGCTGAGGGACGAAACCCGATCGGACGTCCTCCGCGGCTGCTGACGTGGCATTCCAAAAAGGCGTGCCACCAGAGAAATGTGACAACTGGCTATGAGATAGCGGTGACGGTTGTGACAGTGGCCACTGTTGTACTACTTTTGAAGGATCAGATGTTCGAAGAAATTGAGGAAATTTAGACCAAGATGAAGATGAAGAAGAAGTAGGAATATTGACATCACAATTTGGTTGGTTATTATATGGAGGACTATAATATATAGATCTACTAACACTTGAAAAATTATTTGATTCTTGTTGTTGACTATTAAGGTCAGAAATTAATAACCCTTGTAACATATTTGATGGACTTCCATAAGGTACTGCTGAATTTTCAAGATTATTATTATGACCACTAAATAATTGTTTATTATAATCATTTACTGAAGAATCATCAGAATTTCCTTGATATATTTTTTGCGTACTCCAATTATTATGATCTTGTTCATGACATGTTCCTTCTTGTTGATAATTTGCATTTGAACTCAACCCTTCTTGAATTAACGAACGAAAACCACTCCCCGATTTTTCACTCCGACTACAGAAAGAATAAAAGTAGTATCAGTAATCAAGAGGGTTCAACATATATTATATATATACTTTAAAAAGAATCAAACATATATATACAGTTCAATTTTTCAACAAAGGGCTCATCACCTTCTATGGTCGGAACACAAATTTTATCTAAAATATCAAATTTCAATCTTATATATCCAATTCTAATACCTCTATCATATGATGATTCAATATAAGTTCAATATTTTAAAATCAAGCTAATTTTGGCTTCGATTTTATAATGAAACCAACTAGCAAAAAACATTAACGTAACGAAAAATAATTATATTACTTACAAGAAAGGTTGATTCCAATCAAGTCCTTGAGAAGATAAACCTAACCCCATCATTTGTAAATTAGGATCATCAACAGATAAAACGCCTTGCCCCACGCCTCCACCTCCTCCTCCTCCACCGCCAACAGAAGAGTCGGAGGCGTAACGTTTATGGGAATCCGTGCCCGAAAAAACCATAGAACTATTTTCGGATCTAACTTTAATATCCTCGTGAATTTCTGTTGGCCAATTAACAAAGTTGCTTGTCATGCTGCTTAGACCGGTTGTACTCGATGCTGAAGGTGTTGTACATGATGAAATTCCGCTATCGATAAACTTATTTCTAGATGATGATGTTGTTGTTGATGAAGCTGAAGTTGATGATTCCCACCAATTTCCTCTACCTAGCTGAAATTCTTCCGCCATCGCGATAAAAAAAAATTAAAGGAAGAAAAAAAAGAAGAGATTTTTTTTTAATATGTTCCTAGTTGAACAAAATATATTACAAGTAGAGATTAGATTCTTATTCTGGAAATTGCTTTGTTTTTGGTTCTTGTTCTTTTTATTTATTTATTAATTGGAAAAGAAAATTAAACAGAAAAATGAAATGACTTCGTTTCGCTGCATATGACTATTTATAGTACCCCTATAGTTTAAGGAAATTCAAAAATGACCACAATATATTGGTTGACTTTTTTGTGACTGATTAGACAAATGAAAGGGTTACACACCTTTTTGGAAATCAAAATTTAATTTCATGCTTAGCCAAACGGAATTAATTTAATTTGTTTGGTTTTAGGTGGAGATGTTAAATATGTAGATTCGAACTTAAACGGATTTAAATAAGATGAGTTAATAAATAGTCGGGTTATTGATCAGACAATTAAAAGTTACTTGATTTAAAATGAATTGTGTTTGAAACTGGCTAGAAAGTAAGTCATAATTCAACCTACTTAATTTTTATAAAATTTTAATTTCTTTTATATTTTTAAAATTAGTACCAATTAAAACTATTATTTTTTTGTATTACTATGACACTATATGAAATATCAAAATAATAAAAAGATATTTTGATAAGATTGGATTAATTTGAGTTACATATCAACTCAAATTTTCTGAGTTGAAATTGGTTTTGGTTGAAATGGGATGAATTCATTTACCAACTCAAACATTGGCGAATTAGACGAATCATATTTTTATGAGCTAATTTTATCACTGGTAACTTTAAAGAATAAATTGTTTATGTTTTTAATTTATTAGTATTATCTTTTATAGTCAGCAGCACTAATGTTTTTATTACTCCCACTTTAACTTTTGACTTTAAATTATTTTCAATTTTGAGGGTTATGTATTTGCTTCAAAAAAGCTAACAATGCCAAATAAGCTTTCTCATACTCTGTCGAGTCAATATACCATTGATAGTTATAGACAAAAGCATACACGTCACACACCACTATAATCTTTGGCCGATGTTTGTAATTTATAATTTATAAAAATTATTAATTATATTAAGCTCTTGAACTAACCGTTGAGTTCAGGGTCAATCAAAAATAATATTTTTTTCATTTATCTTTATAAAATATCTTACATATCGTATTAATTTTTTAATTTAAACTCCTGTAGCAAATTGTAAAGTTACATCTAATATGTTGTGTTGCTATTACATATTCAAGCTTATTTCGAGGTAAATAATAATTGTGATTTTATAATTATGTGATATATGCTTGTTTTTGCTTCATTGTGATATTTGTATATGTGTGCATGTTTGCAATGTTTATCACAAAGTCACACTATTCTCTTATTAAACCACACTATATATATATATTTTTAATTTTTTAAAATAAAAAACGAGTTATAAACATAGACCATACATGGATATAGACAAAATTATTTTTTAAGCAAAACAAAAGGTGGATAAATTAATAAAGTTAGCATTGTTCTAGAAAAGGACTAGATTTTTTTATTTTTCAATTTTTTTTGGGTTAGTAGTGGAAGTCAATGTCTTCAAATATCTTTTGCCACAAATTTTAGTTCACAAAAGCCATCATCGAAATTATGTTAGTTGCAATGAATTTAACATCAAATATAACCTCCTAAGACCGTCCATTTTGTCATTTCTCAAGCAACTTGAATTTGAGCTATGGTAGTTAAATTATTTTTTAATTTAGAATAAAAAATTTGTTGTTGAAATATATATATATATATATATATATATTTGAAAGTGATGAGCTTACATAAAGTAAGGGAATTACAAAGGACATTTAGGCTCTTTATTATATAAAAAAATATCCTCAATGGCGAATGTTACTCTATTTAGCTTTTAAAAGCTTGGTAGGTGATCTTTGACATCACCTACTTCTTTTCTTCCGTTGATATTCGATATTTATTTTTACATCATTTATTTAAATCTCGATTAATATAAATTTTTATTGTCTAAGGTAGAACTCGCTATAGGTTCTTTATATTTATTCATAGGATTCAAATTTAAAAACTAGTGATTAAGAAATGAGATATCATATTATTATATTCCATCAGAACATTTAATTTGATGGGTACAACTTGGGGTGCATTCAACATGAAATGTTCTTCGATTTTTTCTGGTTAAAATTTTTAAAAATATTTTCTCTAGGATACAAGTTCCTTGAATACGGAAAAATAATTCCGTAGAGAAAACAAGTACACTCAACACCCCACACCCATCTTCACCCCTTCCCCTCCATACTGTATTGACTATTGATCTAAATTATATACAAATATTATTAGAATAATATTGTTTAACAATATACCAAATATCAATTTATTTTTTTATACTGAACTCAATATCCTTAGAGTTTAGTATATTTCTCCAATATGCGCGTATTAATGAGTGATTGCTCATCATCAATATAATTATAATGACATTCGTAAACCTCATCAAAACTAAACATGTTATAGATTCATTTGTATATATATTTCCAATTGCCATCATCATGAATAATTATTGAATATCATAATATTGTGTTCTCAACAAAGGAGAATCCTTTAAACGTAAATGTAAATGGAGGAGTGTCCTAGAAGATTTATCCTATATGGACTACTAGCTAGGTATATATAATCATATCCTTTTATTTAATTCAAATTAAATAATAACACGATGCTGACACATCAACTCACTACATTTTGTTGTATGAGTATCCATGTCCCAAATTTATCATCGAAAGTATTAGTACATTAGGAGCCAAAAGAAGAATACCGCGTTTTCGGAGATGGACTCAAAATTTTAAAATTTATACATTTTAATCTTATATCGGTCTCAAGTTAATATATAATGTTAATTAGATACAATATTAAGATGAATATTTATAGATTTTTAATTAACAAAAGCTATTGTGATCGAAGTTTCTTATTTTGAATATTGACAATATATATAACTTAAAAAATCTTTGTTTATTTAATCTTTTGGCTTCAAACCTTAAAAAAAGAATTCTAATAACATAATATTATTCTCTTTCAGAGTAAAAAAAAAATAACAGATGATTGTCACATGATGTAGTATACGACACTGGGTTATATAATTAGGCCAAATTAAATCCAGTATATCCGATATGTTATCTCTTATTCACAATGGGGAAACAGTAGAATATAGTAGTGCGTTTAATGCAGTGGATAAGACTGTTTCAATCATAATTATTGGTTTCAAGTTTTAAATATGAAAAAGTCTTTTCTAGGAAGTGTTTTTCTTCGAATCAGACTCTGTGCAGCGTGAATCTAAAATAGTCAAGCTCCAAATGAGATATTGATCACTAGGTGAAAACGAAAAAAGAACTAAAATACTACTCCAATCAACAACAATATGTTCGGTATAGTTTCAAAAATAAATTTTGAAGATAGTTATGTATTCATAAAGTAATTATTTTAAGAAATATTGCGAATTTTACTTAGTTCAGAATAAAAATAAATTATTTTTCTTTTTTTTTATGGTTAGGGTAAAAATTAAGTTGCGTAGGATAGTAGAGTGGCGGAGTGAGGCGTCAGGTGGTGGAGGAAGACCGGTTACCGGTTACCGGTTCATCAGTCAAAAATCGGCGGCGTCAAATCACGATTAAATGCTATTTTACGCATGTTGACATTTTGGTTTTGTCTAATTAATAGGTCAACGCTGGGTCCACGCGGCTGGCGCGCGTGCAGATACATTGGGCCCCGCGTTGGAGACCTAAGAGTCAGAGCCTGAGAGCGACGCAAAACATTCTTCTTATAATCATTTCATCCATCACTTAATATTATTTTTTGATTTCTTACAAAAATTCTTCAATAATAAAAAATAAAAAGATTTCCTTATATGGCTACTATAAATTATAAAACGCATTCTTATTTTATTATTAATAACACAACGTATTCTTACATGAATTCAATATAACCTTCTTATGGAGACAGATTCAGAAATTCAATATGTTCATAATAGTATTATACTATAGAGTAAACAGGTGAAAGTTTTTTGAGAACACATTAACTTTTGACTAAATCATGTATTTGTATTGGAAAAACTAGTAAATATTAGTTGAAAACCCATAAATAAAGTATGTTATCGATCTAGGCACAAAATTAAGGTACTTGTTATGATCTCAACAACCCTCTTATCGGATCCTAGCTCCTATGTCCTTATGTAGTAGTTTTTTTTTCTTTATATAAAATAGAAATATTTTTTTAAAAAAATTACATAGATAATTAAACAGCTTCCAGCCTGGTCAGATAATAATATCGACTGAATATTGAAAAAGATTATTTCAACATTAAATTTAAATAAATGTGTTTTAACTTTAAAAGCATTGTTATATATTAATATTAGGTACGTACCATATGTTAATAATTAGGAAGTATAACCTTTTTTTTATTGTTTCGGTGTTCAAAACTCACGTTGTTGCTCCGACTAAATTTGAATCGCGGTTTTGCAGGGCCTATTTGGGGGTAACGCTCCCAACATGATTTTCTCCATACCCAGAACTCTGACCCGAGACTTCTGATTAAGGGTGAAGCACTCTCAATTCACTATATGTAGCCACATTTATAATTGTATCGTGTTTACTAGTATAAATAAAATAATTATACTACCCAAGTTTACCTTAAAACACAATAATCGCATTCTATTTAAAGCATGGGTGGAATCATAATCACTTTGGAGCATACTAGGTTCTTTAATTTATTTTGGGGTAAATTAAATTTAAAATGCTGAAATCATGAGCATATACTATGTTACAACATTAATTTTATAAACTTTTTAATGTTATTGGTTTATGTAATGTAAAATTAAGATTTTGAGAGGCATCATGGAGTACTAATCATAGACATTTATGGCAAATCGATGAAGGTAATGATTCTTAGTTTTTGTCTTATTTTATTAGTGTTCTGGTGAAGAGGCAACTATCAACAGACATAACTAGGTGGACAAAATAATAGAATGTCTCATGAAAAAAATATACTATAATTCTTGTTCTATGGATGAACAAATCATATTTAATTCTTAATTAATTAATAATTTAAGTAATATATACTTTATTAATGTGAATAATGTTTGCACCATAAGATTTATTTTATCTGTTATAACATATAATATTAATTAGTATTACTTTTAAGATTTTAAACTTTATAATTTAAGCAGACTTACTTGTAGATTTTATTTTATTTTTGGATCTATGGATGGTTCGAATGTAAGTTCTACGAAATGGTGGTTCGATCAAAACTTTTGTATTAATAGAGTGTTAGTAAAACAAGAATATTCATATTTAGTAGATGAAGATAGTGGAGATGAGGATGTTTCAATAGATGAGTGGGTATACTCAGAGAGATATGATATATTAAGAATGAAACTATATGAGGACACTGTGAGAGTTGTCTCATGAAGAACTGGATGAGGAAAGCAAAATTGAGATGGTTCAGACATATGAAGAGGAGATGTGATGAGGCACGAGATCTAGAGGTTAGTTGAAGAATGAGTTAGAAGACGTAGATATAGGTTGACGAAAAATTTGGGTAGATAATTAGACAGGACATGACATGACACAACTCCAGTTGACTAAGGACATGACTTAAGAAATGAAGAATGTGAATTGAGGATTAAGATAGAAGATTAGTAGGTCGTACTTCTACACTCTAGTAATTTGATTTATGAATCACGCGGTTGCTTTTCCTTCAATATATATTATTATATGTTGCCACACTTGTTTCATACATCGCTATTTCATTGTCTTTTTTTCTTTCTTACTTTCCTGCATCGATCGATTACATTTTCTGAGGCGGTGGTCTATAAGAAACAACCTCTGTACCCCGCAAAGATAAGATAAGGTTTGCATACATTGTGCATATCTTCTTAAAATCTCACTTATGAAATTACACTTAATATATTACTAACTAGATAGTATACAATATATAATTCACGCCAACGCGTAAAAAAACTTAAACTCATTTAATAATTAGCTAATAAGTACAAATATTTCATTTTCAATCTTAATTTTTTTTATTGTTCATATATACATGAAATAAAAAGGGTATGATAATAAATCATAATGGTAAAGGATTTACAAATACCATCATTAATTCTTTTGGATATCATGAATAAAATTCCTTTATATTTCGGTTGTCGGAAGTTATGTAGAATTCGCAGTATATTTACTTTACTAATTATACAATCATTATTTATGTATATTATCTAAATATTATATTATAAGGATATACGTATGATTGTGTATATACTCGTTGGTTGATTAAATATAATAAATTCGTACCTAAAACAAAAAATTTTGATGTGATAAGATAACTTCGAAGTGTTGAATCTTAAAATTATGAATTTATGTTTAATTTAAATGAAATACGTAATTTAAAAAAAAAAAGACGTATTTTTTTATTAAATAGAGAGAGAATGATGATGTCGTGGTGACACAAATATGAGGTGTAAAAGAAGACAAAAACAAGTGGAAATAAAGGCCAGTGAGATATGTATATACAAGTAGGTCAACAACATGAAGTGATGGTCTCTCTTCAATCTCCATCCTCTTTTTAAAATAATAAAAATAAAAATATTTGGGATCGATGAGGATTAGAAGGTTGCTAAACGTATTTTTATCAATAAAATAAAAGTTTAAATAATCAATCAGTTCAATTCAAATCACTATAAAGTGGAAAATTAAATCTTACGGTCAATCAGATAAAAAATTCAGATAGTTAATCAACTAATCTATGCAAATATCTTCGCATTTAAAAAAAATAAAGAAAAGAAACATAAGAGGGTATCTGTCCAGGGGCGGAGCCAACCTTTTGTTAAGGGTTCATTCGAACCTCCTTCGGTAGAAAATATTACTATTTATACATGTTTAAAATTATTTTTATGTATATATAGTAGATGTTAAGCCTCCTTCAATAAATTTACGAATTTAATTATTCAAATTTAAGATCCCTTATCAAAAATTCTAACTCCGATATTATTTGTGTCAGGTGTGAACAAGTGAGAGTGACCTTTTTAATTCTTTTAAAAGAAGAAGAAAGAAATCTTTTAGAACATGGGGGGTCCAAGTGGAGGTAGTCACATCCTTTACCAAAGGAAAGCAATTTGAAGTCTTTCTCTATTATTTAATTGATAGGAGCCTCGGATATAAAATCAGTTATTAATACTTGTATTATTAATTAATATAGATTTGCTATATTATTACACTTCTAAAGAAATGGATGTTCTTTCCTGTAATATTAACATCGTCTATTTTGATCTTCAAGTTTTTTTTTCTCAATCAAATGAAAAAATAAAGCAGATCCAAGTGTTATTTTGTTTAAAAAAAGAAAAAATACACATCAAATCAATATTTAAATTCATCAAATTCAAAAAATTTAGTATGATTTTGTTATGAGCGAAAAAAATCAGATCATGTCATTGAATTTAATTTTTTTACCAATAATAAATTAAATCATATATTCAATCGTTGTTTAACTCAACTTCAATTGTATGTGATTATGAGTCATGATAAATACCTTTATTTATTTTTATACGAAAAAAAGTCGCAAGTTACCGCTTATAGTTATTTTGAAAATCACTTACATATTTTAATTCTATGGACATCTCTATATATGATAATTATAGTATTATTATCATCTACCTCAGGTGAAAAGTAACACGTGCAAATATAAATATAAATACAAGTATCCCGATTCCCCACCCACAAATCTACTACTAATATATATACCATCATGAAACTTCCATATTTTAATAATATTAAAGTTTTATTTTTCATGATTTTAGTATATAGAAGAATTTCATTTACCTACCATGCGTGCTTTAGACGATTGTTTTTTCTATTCAATTGACTTTTTACTTCTTGTTGGTTTGCTTTTCTTCTAGTGAAATAAATGCATCAATTAGTACATTCATGTTAACTAGAAATCTACAAACTAAATAATTACATAAATATATTATGACCTTAGTGTGAGTTCACACATGATTTCTTGATGATAATAATTTGTCCGCGTTCATTTTATATATCAAATCAATAATAACATGATAGATATCGAACTTTATCTGGTAAACAATCAAACTCGATACGTGTTAAAGAATGACAAAAGTCTCATATTGGTGGTTAATGCGATGAGTGAACTCCTTATAAGGCTTGGGCAATCCTCCTTCCTTTGAGCTAACTTTTGGGGTGTGAGTTAGGGCTAAGACCTAATTTCACATGGTATCAGAGCAGGGCCCATCTCACCCGATGTTGGGGCCCCCAAAATCAAAATTGCCCACGCACCAGTTGCTAAGCACTGGGCGTGAGGTGAGGTGTTAAAGAATGACAAAAGTCTCACATCGATGGTTAATGAGATGAGTAAACTCCTTATAAGGCTTGGGCAATCCTTTTTTTTGAGCTAGCTTTTGGGGTGTAAGTTAAGCCTAACATCTAATTTCACAATACGATATATTTTGATTTTAGTTGATAATTCTGTCTTCAGTGATTTATGTATGTTCTCTTAGAGTATCAGAATTTCAGATCCCGACTAAAACTAGGGTTTTCTCTTCTCTCTTTGTCCGCAATCTAGAATTCTAATACTCTAAAATGTTCACTTCTACATGGCATTAGTGGGAGTTAACACATATTTTATTGATAATAAAAAATTTCTAGACACTCAGAGTGTATATCAAATCAATAATAACATGACATGTGTCTTTTACATATTCTTGTATCACCATGACTATGATTAGTTAATGTGCATTTCCATCTCCTTAATTACTTAACCATGGATATATTTTAAATTGTACAATTTACATAAAATGCTAAGTGAATCAGATGAAAAAAATAATAAAAAATAAGTGAATCAGATGAAATAATATGAAAACTAAAGTAGTGTAGTCCCTATCAATTAAATCTTTGTATATTTGAAATATTATTGACAATAACAATTTACTTTATGAGCAATGGCCTCAAATGCAGATATTTATTTAGAGAAGAATTTTTGTTTTTGATATTGACATTATTTGACTCACAATTTCAATGCCTTGTACGACTGTTTCTCCATTTAATTTTTAATAGTTTTGACTTTTAGTCTATTAAATGACTTATTTGAATTTGCCAAGTTAAAAGGAAGTCCTCCATTTTTTTTCAACCATTAATAAGTATGTCAAACGTGAACAAATAAATAAATAAAATTTGACTTATGGGAGGTGTCCTGTCAAAATTAATATGAGTAGCGGAAAAATAAATGAGATTTCTTTATTTTTAATAAGAGATTTTGAATTTAAGCTTATGAAAATAGAAAAAAGTATTGGAGACACGGTCCTTAAAATTGGTTCATGCGAAGTGCAAATTCGAATTTGATAAAATTTCAATATAAATATCAAATACTGAATAAAAAATCAATAGACTATATTTTTACCCCTCAGATGGGTTGACATCTGTAATAGACTATATATTAGTGTTTAATTCTGTCCTACTTTTATAATATATTCTATCCAAAATATCTCACTTGTCAAGGTTGACTTAATTTTTTTTAATCTTTTAATCACCATGCTTAGTGTATGTTGAAGTAAAATAGGAAAATGGGTGATATAAATGTTATTCTTTCCATTATTTTATATGATATTATTATTTATTCTTAAATAGATCAATAAAAAATAATAGCATATAAAATAATGGAAAGAATAACATGTATATCACCCATTTTCCTATTTTGAAAGAAAGAAAAGAAAAAAGTATTCCTAAAATTGAAATTTCAAAAAGGAATTTGAAAGTAAAAATTATATTTCACTTTAAAAGAAATAAATTAAAATTTCTTTAGTAATACTTTGAAAATATATCTTTGAAAAAAAAAGGATTTTTTGGGGGAGGGGGGGGGGGTTGTTTTTAAGTTGACCATTGAGAAGTCAAAACATGATCAAGATTGAAAAAAACATGTGTATATATATAGTTACATTTTATAAATACGATGTATTTTTACTATTATTATGTATGCGAATATAATATATTTCATCATAAAAATATTATACAGACACGAGTACAATATATTCATAATGATTGTGCACAGTAATTAACAATTTTTATGTATTAAACAAAATTTTGTAATTTTTCACTAACCAAAGCACAAATAAAGCTATTAGGTGTGATTTAGAGGCTTACCTCATAGTTGCATCATTATAACACATATATTCCCATTCCAAAAGTATATATAAAATATACGTAAAGTTGTGGGTCTTCTGTTTTATTATTAACAAATTAACTGAGATTTTCTATTTGATATATCAGTATAAGCACAGTGCAACTTTTTTCTATAAATCATGATGAAAGTTTATCACAACTTTCTACATTTGTCATCATTGATTTTATGGCCATTATATTCCAGACATTTTGTTCAAATTAGTCCCAAAATTCCTCTAGCAAATAGAGAAACCCTATGACTGTAAATGATACAAATTGATTTGGAATAACTAAAAGTCAAACACTAATTAATGGAAAAAAAAAATTAGATGAAGACAAGATTTAATTAACTGATCAATTTTTTCTCTGAATTATATCTACACTAGCTATGGTTAAATAATTTGATTTTTTTTCCTGAAATATAACTTATATAGCGCGGTGGTAACTGACTACTAGATAAATTGTTTCCTAAAAAAATGTCATACGATACTAATATAATACAAAAGAAAGATTAGAGTTATGCGACAACAATATTTCATGTATAATTTTACAAGTGAGGTGTGAGGACGGTAGAGTGTGCGTAGACCTTGCCTCTATCTCAGAGATAAAGAGGTTGTTTCAGATAGACCCTACCTCAAGAAAAATAGTCCAAAGCAATCCAAAAAAATAGTAGCAAACGTATACGAAATACCAAATAATAACAAAAAACAACAACTAACAACATGACAATAACTACAATAAAATGATATAATAGTCGGATTATAAATAGCAACAAATAATAACAAAAATCGAAGGACATGAAACTACTGAAGCAAACCCATCTTAGACATAAAGCAGGCCTTTTATGGCCTTTCATAACAATTATGCAGATGGGCCCATTTCACCCTCAAAAAGCACAATGTGTCTTACCGTGAGATCAATCCAGCACGGTATTAGTTTGTGTATATAATATACATTTTTTACTAGTATACCATTTAAATCATAGTTGCAGTGCGTAATAAATTGTAGGTTAACATTTCAGAACAACTTTATACATGCAGACGAAACGTTTTGAAGTTTTATATGATTGAAATTAGGAAAATATGGTTGAAGTTAAGTCGTTTTTGCCTCAACTTTATGTATATATAATAAAGTTCAATCATTTTTTTTCTAAACAATCATAATGCTTGAACTCAAATCATATAAAACTTTAAATATTGTACGACTTATTCCAAAGTTTAGATGTTTAATAAGTCTTAAAAAATGGATACATATTAAATAACAATGTCCCAACAGAATACCCCGTGAGGTTCAAAGAGGGTTGGGCTTGAACAATTCTGTCTTGTTTATTTGCGACCAATGGTTGAAAAATCTTATTTGTTTCATGTATTTGGATTTGTTGAAAAATAAAAGTGTAATGCTATTGTAACCTAGTATATGCAAGAGCTCGGACTTTTCACTTTCTTTCAAGTCTAACTTTGCTATTCATTAGAAGTTTGACTCATTCATTTCATATCCTTCACGTTTAGGTTTGTCCTTATACTATAAAGAGTTTAATGGAAGTCTTCTTTTCATTTTCCCGAATATTTTCTTCTAATAAAACAAAAGAAATATCTTTTGAACAAGAAGATAAATTAGAAGCCCTAAACTTTTGATGTTGACGTAATTTGTGAGAAAAGCTCAAAACGGAAAAAAAATGAATATGCTTTTATTCATTTTAAGAAAGTTAACTTTCGAAAATTTTCTTATTGGATTTTCTTTTCTATTTTGCCCTAGACGACAAGAGACACACTTATTACTAAAATAATTAGACAAACAAATAGAATTATTTTTCTAAGACTAGCTAAAACATGAGTTCCACAGTGTCCAAAGCAACGATGCTATATATATATCACCAGGATAACGAAAAGCAACACATTCCCGGGGATGTGTATAATAATAAAAGAATTGAACCTATTCTATATGCGTTAATAATATATATAAGTTAAATTTAAAAACTGATAAAAAAAAAAAAAAAAACATTCTGTAATATTTCAAAACAAATCAAAAGAAAGGCATAATATAATTTATTTATTTTATTAAAAAAATACTTATAGAACTAAAAGAAAGACAGAATATAATTTATTTTATTGTTAAAAATTCTTATAATAATCTATTATTACTAAAATATAAAATGAAAACCATTATTATTAAAAAATACTTGTAATAATTTTATTATTACTTAAAAAAATAAAATGAAAACCTCGAATTTGAGGACCTAAAACGGATATCTAATTTCTAAAGATAATACTGAACTCCAATAAAAAGCCACAACAATAACATGATAGATATGAAAACTTAATAAAACAATTGATTTCTTTATTCTCCAAGCATCTATTGCCTCCCACACACCATTCTATTGGCTTAATCAAAATTCATATAAATAAACATAAAATAAAACAAAAGCATTACTAGAACCACAGCTTGTGAGGGTAAAAAAGTTAAGCATATAGAAATTGACTCATTTAACTATCTGCAACGCTCTCATAACTCTTATCTTTAATTTGTTGTTTTGCCTCTCTTAATTTTTTCAACTCGGCATGGTGGAGCAACTGGTTTCTATAATTATTGAATATATAGAAACCTCCTATGATAATAATTACATTGCGTACAAATGTACCGACATAACAATCATGACAAACTTTAATTTTCACCGTTTCACCTCGATGTTTCTGAGCCATTGAAGGTCCTTGGAATTCGCGCACACCCTTTGGTACTACCCTCTTCCACCCTAACGCAAACCGATTAAGTACTCCCATCACGATAATTCAACTCACAATAAACACAACAAAGAAAACAATTTACTTACAATAATGAAAAACTTTGGTATATATATATATATATATATATATATATATATATATATATATATAAGGGTCACATAGAAACCTTTCTCCAAATCCTAGAAATCCTATTTGGGTGAGGTAATGATTTACAAATCCAATTCCTAATGAGACTCATCGGCAGCATGAGTAATGGAATCCAATTTCAATTGGACTTTTACTTAATAGGTTTACCAAAAATTTCATTAATTATTTATGTATATACTTTATATTTATTATTTATGTATATACTTTATATTTATTTATACCTAAGCTCTCTGACTTAAATATTAAATTATTATAATATTTTAAATTTAAAAAAGAAAAAAAAAGTGAAAACTATGCCTACAGAAAACATGTTGTATGTATTTATGATATACAACAATAGTTTGAATTTATTACTATTCACATCTAATCTTTCAAATGGTAGCAAATAAACCACTTAAAACGTCTTCTGTAAAGTTTGGTCCGTTGTCGCGATTCATTCAATGGAAATTTATATGGTTAAGTAAAGATATACAAGTTAGTTAGTTATTATAATTATTGTTTTAGTTAATTATTACTCACGATCAACATCCGGTGATAATTAGGTAGACGGAAGTTTCGAGTTTGTATCATTCACAAGCTTGTATAATTCATAATTTGTATCATATAATTTGTGTAACTTTTGTATAATGAAATTTTGATTATATATAATTTGTATAATTATTTAAATTTTAGATGTTTGTGTTTGAATAAATTCGTTATTTCAAGTTTATACAAATATAGCTCAGTTACACAAACGTACACACGAATTATATAAATCCATGAATTATACAAATGAGACAACTTAAAGTACAACTATAATCCTTAGATATGTAAATTATAAATATAGAGCATAATTAAATTTATTATAGTGGCTATTTGCCAAAAAAAAAATCCCTTTAATAGTTTTGGATTTATTTTCTTCAAGATAATCTTTCTTTTTATATTTATGTCATTCACTGTCAGTATTTTTTTTTACCATTTCAATTAGGATTAATCAAAAAAGATGTACAAAGACATACAATTAATAAATACTAGGAAAAATTGTAAAATCAACGGAATTAGTAGTTGTGGATAACTATAAAAAAGATACGTCGTACATACATATAATCTAAAAGTATTATTGAAATTATAAAGTATCACTTATTAATTTAGTGTATAAAATTTAATAAGAGTCATCACTTTTACTTTAAGTGACACATATGCCCTCATTCAACTAATGTTATTAGAAGTAGTTTTTATTGTAATTATTTATTAGAAGTAGCTTGCAAACAGTGAATGTGCTATTTTTGTTAAATTGATTTTCTTTCCACTTATGTTTGATATATCTTTTCTTTAAAAACTTATATGCTAACATGTTCGACGATGTATATTATTTAACTCATATTTTAAGTTTGTTTTATTTAACATATACACTTGCACAATATATATTAATGAAGAATTTAATCAATCGTGTTAAGAATTTGTTCACTATGAAAAAGAAAATCACTTGCTATGTTTAGCCTCTTTGAACATTTGGTCTCATTATAATTCAGTCGAACTTCATTGACTACTAAGTTATGTTTTGACTTTATCATCTTTTCATAGTAAATTAACATTAAAAGTAATCTAAAATTAGACTTTTGGTACATATAAATTTAGTAACCAATCTTGAAAATTACTATCTTCGTCCATTTTTAGTTTACTTTCTTTTTTTAGAGTAATAAGCATTTTGACTAATATTTTATAATGTATTTTTTTATCATATTGATATGCAAAAAGGGAACATGACAATTAAAAGGGAACAACTAAAAAGGGACGTAGGGAGTATATTTCAGTAACCAAAATGTACTCCTTCCAGTCTATTTGTCATATTTTTGTTTGTACGTCTCTTAAAGAAAACATAATTTGATTCGTCTTTACTCTTGAGATTTTTTAGAGGATCTATCATATCATAATACGATAATCAATCACTCTATTAAGATTCCTGAAACTAATTAAAGTCGAAAAAGTTAAATAATCGTGAATTAGAGTTAAATCACAAATAATAGAAAAGCATATAAATTAAACTTAATAGGTAAAAAGACACATCAATAATAGTTATTGCTTTATTCTTCATGCATCTCTTGCCTTCCATTCACACCATTCTATTTGCTTAATCAAAGATTTATATAAACATCAAAATAAAATAAAAACATTACTACAATAAGTCCAATTCATACTGTACATTCAGACATTGATAGAATGCATCACTCCCCTTCAAACCACAAAATTTTGAATCACAATTGTTAAATTTTTCAATAAGACATTGTAAAATAGGGTTACAATTATAATTTGCGAATTCAAATTTAGTCGGACTCTAATAACATGACATCCATATTATTTGAGTAACTCATTTTGCCTTTTAACAGACTCACGGTGTCTTGTGAAAGCTTAGAAGTAAAATCACTCCCCTAATTACTAAATACTAGGAAAATTAGTAAAATCAACTAGTCATGTTATCCAAATGAGGGAATTAGTAGCTATGAATAAATCTAGAAAAGATACATCAATATATATATATATATATATATAATAGAAAAGTATCACTTAAATTGAGAAGTATCACTCATTAATTTAGTGTATAAAATTTCGGAAGAATCGTCCCATTATATTTAAGTGATACGTGTGCCCTCATTCAACTGATGTTATTAGAAGTAGCTTGCAAAAAATGAATGTGCTATTTTTTGTTAAATTGATTTTTTTTTCTACTTATGTTTGATATATCATTTCTCAAATACTTATATACTAATATGTTCGACGTTGTATATTATTTATCTCAAATTTTAAGTTTCTACAAAGTTTTGTAAGCTTCCTATTTAATTGTACATATATCATTTTTTACACGTACCTCAACTCACCATATATATTTACGCTCCTACTAATACATGTATCTAATAAGTCTATATATCCACTAATGTTTCATTGAAGAAAAAAGAAAATCACTTACCATTTTTACCTTCTTTGAATATTTGGTCTCAATATAACTCAGTCAAAACTTCATTGACTACTAAGTTATATCTTGACTTAATTTCCGTCATATAATGACATTTCTCGGTCAATTTTTAAATGTTATGATATTTTTTAGAGTCAAACGATAAGTACTTTGACTAACATTTTTTGTTAAAAATATCAATTTAATGTAATCTAATTTCATTTTAAAAATTAGTCAAATGGACTTTTGTAAAGCACAATATGACAGCTAAAAGAGGAACAGATGAAGTATAATTCAGTAACCAAAGTGTACTCCCACCGATCTATTTTACTTGCCATATTTTTGTTTGTACGTCCCTTAGAGTCTCAATTCAATATTTTTCCTTTTTTAACCACATTAATTTTACTATATAATGGCACTTAACCATTCTCTTCAGACACTTCATATTCGAAGCAAGTGTTGAAATTGTTACTCCTTTTTTCTTTATGTTTCGATTCTCTTTGCAAAGAAAAAATGTTACATGAAAATGATCGTAAGAAATTACGTATCGATGAAGAAGAAGAAGAAGAAGAATCTGATGAAACAGGGGAGGGAAAAACAGAGGATTTGGATCCAAATGAAGACGAAAAAGAAAGAATAAGAAGAGCTGTTAAAAAAGGAAAAGAACCAATGTCTAAATTGGGAATGTCGAAAGAAGGACGTCAATTAGATATTGACTATTATGATTATGATTACGATTATAATCAAAGTTTGGCGATTTTAAGAACCATTTGGGATTACAAGAGTAAAACTGGGGATTTCCCATATCCACCCACGATTAAACTACTCGATTTCATAATGTATTCAATCCCAAATTTGAACATCTCTAGAGAGAAGTTAGCGAAAAAGATCACAACATTTAAGAATAATTACGATGATGCTTGGGAACTCGATGGAGATAATCCTGGTTTGGATAGGCCTGTTGATCGTGAAATTTTTAACTTGTCTATGCGATTATGGGGTGATAAGAAGGGATTTTATGAGGATTGGAAATGGAAATAGTGAAGAGCGCAATGCAGTTTATGAGAATGTGAGAAATAGCATGGAATTCTTATTCGTAGTATCATCATAGAATTTATAATGGAATATCTAGTTTTCTCTGGCTTTTATTTTGTTCATGTTTGTTAGTTAATAGAGATTCGTTATAGGATTAGTAAGGCAAGACCTAGCCTCCCTTTTGCTTGTACTTTTGTCATTAAGATCCTTTTCTTTTTATTAATTAAACTAGTCCTAAGCACACATTGCCTAGCGAAATTGCTTTAAAAAAAAAAAAAAGTTGTAGCCTGGACTTTTCACTTTCTTTCAAGTGTAAGAGAAAAGGTTTAGATTTGTTTTTCTACTTTTAACTATCTTTGTTTTCGGCTCATTCTTTAGATTTGTCCTTATATTATAAGAGTTAAATGTATAAGTACCTTATATTTACTTTGTTCTCTCTTTTTTGAGAAAATTATACAGAATAACAAACATTTAGTTGTTTAAAAAAAATTTGTAGCTATAATTTCCTCAATTCTGGTCATTCGCTTGAGTTGTATAAATCTATAATTGTGTAATTCGGCTCCTGATTGTATAAATCTAAAATTTTGTATATATTTACCCTAGTTATTTATATACGATTTATAAAAAAAATCATAATAAATTACCGTGTTGTATATGGACAAGCGAAATATATAAACAAAGTTTTTAAAAGTTCCTAAATGTATAAATACAGATTTGTATATATTTATCCTATTTGTATATTCGCAAGTGTAATATACAAACGAGCAGAAATATACAAACCATATCCTCGTTAACAAATAAAACTATAACTATGAAGTGTAATTATCAAAACTATAACTATAGAGTCTTATTATGACTATTATATTTGCTATTACTAAGATTTTCTCTTCATTTTTGGGCTCATTAATGGAAGTCTTTGTTTTACGATAACCATGCTAAATTCCTAATCCAAACCACGTTAAATTAGAAGCACTAAATTTTTGACGTTTACGTAATTCATGAAAAAAAAAACTCAAAACTCAAAAAAGGAGAAATGAATATGTTTTATCCATCTATCATTACTTCTATAATCACGGGGTAATTCCATATTAGCAACACTACAGTTATGTCAACATTAAAAGATTTCACTTTGTTATATAACCTTATTTAAATGAATATAAAATTGATTTTGATTATGTATGTGGCAATAAAGAAATTCTTTATATGCAGGTACATAAAATATATACTTATAGGAGGTTTTCGTCTTCATTGCATGACTCACATTTTAGGGTAGTCGTTTTTCTTTAAAGAATAAAAACTATACTTCTACTATCTAAAGTATAATATGTATGGCCAAATGATATATATAGGCTCTTAGATAAATTTCAGACTAGGTTCATTATTACCAACCGACTTAATTAATAAATATCCGTCAAGTATATAACTTTCGTTATAGAATAGTTCAAAATTTTCACACCAACTTCACCTACTGATCAAACATGATACCTGACTATTATTGGGAGGGGAAAACGATAATTCTTATGATAATTTTCAAAAATATTTTCCCCGAGTCATTACAATGGGTTTATGAGGTCAATTTTGAGAGACTATTATCAAGTTGATAAAGAGATAGTAGACGAAACTGATGATAATTTGAGAAACTAGAGGTGTTGATCTATTATTAATTTTTAAGATCCAGGTTTTCGTAACGGTATTTTAAATTGTTAATGCTTTTGATTGTAATATTTTGTTTCCGCTTAAAATTTATTGTGGGATTAGAGAGGTCGTGAAATATATTTTGATTTGATGTGAATTTTTTTTTTTCAAGTTAGATATATATCTTATGCTCAACTTATAGAATCAGATATGTTATTTTTTCTTTTTGCATATTTTATGAAAAGGGAACTTTTTCTCATTATTTCAAATAGCTTATTAAATTTCTTTTATGTTTTCTTTTCATTACTTTAGTTATTTAGAAGTAAGATTGATATTAGCAAGCTATTAATGTTAGTAGATTTCTTTCTCTTATGTAACTGAGAACACGAGTCACATATTACTTAGTGAATTAAAGTCATAATTCAAAACTTGATGTTAATTGAATCTGATACAAAAGATCTTAAAAGGGAGGACAAAAAAGATCTGTAAAACAGATACAAACTATTATTAAGGACTAATTAATATCGTAATCATATTACAATAAAAGAGATATTTAGTGGCAATAATTTTTTTACCGCAAAAATATTTATTATTTAATGATATTTATAGAGTGTTTGCTATAAGTACTAAAATTTTATATTGTCGTTAAATATAATATAGCGATAATTATATGATTGTCGCTAAGTAATTGTAGCATAAAATTTGTTATTGTTGTAGTGTCAGATACTTTTAATTATTAATTTATCATTCACTTATATCCAATAATAAGTGTACAAAAACTGACTGGTGCACTGCAACTCTACAAACAAAAAGCATAAAAATATTACTTAAGTGTGAAAATTTTCAATTGATTGTCCAAAAAGAGGAAAAATATGGGAAATGATGTAGAAAGATCAAAAATGGTATTCAGACACAAATTTTATTTTTTTAAATTTTTTTTTTAAAAAAAATGAAATGGGTGAGATAGTTTTTTAAAGCCACGTGATATTTTTTGAAATTAAGCAAATACTTTTGATTTTATTTTTTTGATTCAGGCCATTAAATAAAAGGGTAAATATGCACCACTTATTAGGAGGTGAGGTATATGCACTATTTGTAAAACAATAAAAATATTTTAATATTACTTTTTTAACAAGGAGTATATTTATCCACTTTAATTGACAGAATTGAAGATATATTTATCTCTTTTCTCATTGTTATTTTTCATTGTCATATGCATGTACACAATAAGTATATCTACTTATGCTACTTAATGAAAAGAAAATCACTTGGCATTTTTCTTTGAACATTTGGTCTCACTATAGCTCAGTCAAACTTCATTGACCATCTTGAATTCACCCTAGTCCATCATAAATTGTCACTTTAAAAACCTAGTAACATAAAAATTAGTTACCCATTTTGAAAAAGATAACTAACACATAATTTTCTTTCCAAAATGTGAATAATTATTATTATTTTTGTGGTAATTCGAAGTGAGATATAGTATAGTATTACAAATTACTTTCTTTTTTTTATCATCTCCAACATTTTTTAGATTTTTGCTACTTTATCAGCTCAAGCAGCCTTATCGTAACTACAATAAAGTATATGATAGTCAAATATAAGCAACAAGTAATTATAGAAATCGAAAGACGAGAAATATGGGAGCCCATTTTAGACCTTTTAATTAGAGAAAATTATGTACTCCTCACCAATTGGGCCTTTAATTTGGTAAAGTGCGTCCATCTACATTATACAGATAGGCTGATTTCACCCTCAAAAAGCCCAATATGTTTCATTGTGTGGCCAAGTCCAGCATGGTATCTAAAATATAATTGGGTATATAACACATATATTTTACACTTATGGTATAATTGTTTGAACTTTATTGGTAAATGTATATATAACAGAAGTTCAACCATTTTTTTCTGAACACTCGGCATAATGCTTGAACTTCAGTCATATGAAACTTAGATCACGGACGACTTGTTTCAGTCATATATATATATATATATATATTAATTTGAGGTTCGAAGAAGGTTGGGCTTGAACAATCATGTCTAAAACTCTTCCAGACTGGCCATTCTGCTTTAATAAATATGGGCTTAAAATTTCTTCTCATAGTTTACAAAGAGCACATAGCACTACTTGGGCCTTTATAATGTTCTGGGCTATAATTAGTACAACTTTTCATGAGCCCAAATCAATTAAAAAGTTCTTTGGAGCATCTTCGGGATTAGATATTGTTCCTATGATTTACAAGTAAAAGTCTATTATAAAAAGGGTGCGCAATTCCAAATCGTTGTTAGGCTCATGGCTCCATACCCGACTCATAAGCCGAATGTTTTTGGTCCTCCATCAATTTGACACTTAGAAATTTTAATTATTCTTCATCAACAAAATTTCATTTTGGAAATTATGTATACCATGTTTCTCTCTATGAATATAACATCTTTTCGGCAAACAATACAAATATGATTTTCTCCTTGTACCAAAATGTGGAAGGAAAGGACTCTCTTCGATGGAAAAACTATAATTTCATTAAAGAGCATTCAAGATTTAATATATATTTCCAAAAAAAAATATTTAACATATGTATACATGTGTTACACAAAATATGCCTCTTCAAGTTTAGTTTCACTTTTGAAAAAAAAGGGAATATTACATGCCACAATATCTTTTAAAATGTTCACTCTGGCATATGATGATATATATATATCCAACAATATTTTAAGTGAGATTATGTAGGCAAAAGAAAAGACAAGTTGAGGATTTGTGTATATTGGTTTGTTGATTTGTCCAAGATATGGAAGTGGCCAAAAAAAAAATGTGGAAGGCCTTGAACATTCTATTGTGGTGGAACTTGATCTACACCATTAACACTATTTAGTGTTGTTGGAAACCACTTTGAGCTTTTTTGGGAATGGACTGTGGGGACTATTCAATGTGTCATTTCTAGAAACATCATACTATATTCTACTATTATTATTGTTACTACTACTATTACCACTATTGCTGTTTCGAATTATGTAACGTTATATTTATATGTCTAGAAATTTCAAAGGTTTGTTTCGGTCACATGGTATAAAAGTGTATCTTTTTTTTTTTTTTATCTTGTGTCTAATCAAACACCTTCACACAAATCTGCATCTACTACTTACATAAGCTTTCTGTTTTACTTGAGGTGAAGGACAATTGGAAACAACTTCTTTATCTTTTTTTTGAATATAGGGTACGAATGCGTATACAACCCCCCCCCCCCCCCAAACAAATGAATGTTCCAATGGGCCACCTGAAATTTGTTGGATTTACATGAATTCGTGTACCCTTTCATCTCCAATCCTCATTCCTTTTTAAAGGGATAAATGGATTTTATCACGTGAAAAAACATAGGATATTATGGGCCCTTATTTGGGCTGATATACAGCTGTTTGATTGACTATAAATGGGCCATATGGGCCCATATACATTTTTTAACTATGACAAAATTAGAGGTCTTTATTACACAATTGTAGTAGTGCGTGTCTACAAAAAAATCCAGAGGAAAAAAAGTACAAATTATTGTGCAAAAAGTATTGTTATGTTTGGAAAAGATAGAATGGGAAATGACAAGGCAAAAACCTTCAAATGACCAGATTCTAATAACCCATACATTTTCATCACATCTAATGTTGTGACCAAAATCTTTTTAAGGGCGGAACAGAATTTTTGAAGCAACAATAAAATTATCATATCAGCGTGAAAATAACGATTAATGCTTATATTAGGGTTGTGTGTCGGTTGTGGTCCTTTACAGATTGCATGAACGTGAAATGTTATGTGAATCGATCTAGCTTTTTTATGAGTAGTGAAAGTATATAAAAATAATTTATTATTCATTGAAAAAATCACTTTGAAAAATAAAGCTACTTATAATATCGACTTCCATTAAAAAAAATAGTCGATTTTTAGTTCATAGATTTCGATTTATAATACTTTTTGTTTATTAGGTACTGAATATATAATTTGTTACGTATTAAAAGAACATTTTAACCCAAAGATAGGATTTGAGCCAAAGTTATTAAGTTTTGCCATATCTGTAACTACTAAACAGGCTTCACGCGCCTTTGAATTAGAGATCTCTTAGATTCAGGTCTTGAGCGGATACACTCTATTTCAAGGCCTCGACGTAAGATATCTCTTTCTTAGATATACACATTAGTTGAGTTTCAAAACAAATACTGAGCATTTGATAAGAGATATAAGTTTTTCACAAGAAGACATATCATAACAATTCCTAACTCCTTTTTTTTTTTTTTTTCAATTGCACTTGTAAAATGGGTAGTGGAGACAATACTCCCTATGTTTTTCCTCCAACATTCATCTAAATTAGGAAATGAAGACAAGGTGTACAATTATTTTCCAATAACATATAATAGATGTTGTGTATGCAATAACTATATATTATACTAATTATTGTGAATGAATGAAATAAAAGAAGAGGGACAAATTGTTGTTATACATATCCCTCCATACTTTGAGAACCACTATCCAGACAATCCAACAATACCCAAATTAACTATTGGCCCACTATTTTTTTTCTTTTGCAACTATTTGTAATGGAGTATCTGTTTAATTTATTTCATTGATCAACACAGAGAAACCGTTGATAATATTCAGTGGCGGATCCAGGATTCTTAGGAACACACCATCTTAAAGAACTTTTACAACACCTTAACGACTAGATTAAAACTTTCACTTGTGACAAGAGGTGTGGTCAATATATTTATTAAATCAAAATTTAACCTCTATACAATATAATTTTCCAGCGAAGGGGTGTCGTTTCATACCCCATGGACAAGGGTGAGTCCGCCCCTGATAATCCATAAGTAGCTGCCTATTTCTTGCCTAATATTAATTTGTCAATATATATTATCAGATCACTCAGAAAATATCTACATATAAGTCCTTTATAATATGAAAAAGGAAAGTTTCTTCATTTCGAACAAGGGTCGGATCGAACTCCACAATGTCGAATCGACAAGGTTGTTTTATTCACCTCAAATTCTTGATGAATTAAATTTTCTTACGCTAATTGTGTATATAACACATCCTTTAGAGGACATCTGATAAAATTTGAACGATACAAAAAAGATTTGCGATGAACCATGTGCAAGGATGACATGGATAACTCAAAAATTTTTCCAATTTTTTTGTCAATTTCAAATTATTTAAAACTAAAACATAATCGTAGATGTCAAAGGGTCTACCAAAAAATGTATATCTACCTTTGAAAGATAGGGATAAAATCTACATACAGAATTATATCGGATTGGTTGTTGACCACTTATTAAACTCTATTTAATTGAGTACTTACTCTCTTGTAGACTTGTAGTTTAGCTTACAATTCAATTTCTGCATGAATGTGTTCCCCACATTACCATTTGCTAAATCTTAATCTCTACCCTAAACCAACTCTCTTAAAACCATAGATAATTAAATAATTAATAATAATAAGTGAGCACAAGTATTTGCCCCCTTTTTTCCTTTCTATATTTTTAATTCAAGCCTTTCACTTTTTTTCATGATAAATATTGTTAAAAAATAAAAAAAGATAGAACTTTTTAGAGTACTTTTGGTGGTCAAGTGTGTTTGTTTAACAAATGGGCCCAATTTGTTGGGCTAAAGAGGGGACAAGAAAGGATGGGCTAAAAGGTTTAATCTCCATGAACCAATCAATTTGGATTGGACTTTAAAGTTTAAACACCTATTGTCTTCATCACTAGTTTACTATTTGTGTTTAGATTAGGGAGCATAAACAAGATTTTACTATAGAAAGTGGGGAATCTAACCTTTGTGATTAAGGATGGACCTTTCAATGCTTTGGGAATCATAACTAGTGTCATCTTCTTTTTTATTCTTAATAATAATAATAATATATAATTAGTACGTACCACTAACTATTATTATTATTTCAACATAGAGAAAGAAAAAATAATAATAAAAGTATTCCAACTTTCTTATCTATCTTGTCATGTTTTGTGCTTTAAATTAATACTATTGTTCATTCTAAATAACATATTCAGGTTCGAATTTGAAAAATGAAATTGTGTTTTATTCAGAAACCTTTATTTAACCTTCCAAAGTAGTTAGGGTTTCTCGGCCTCATTCAAATTCTTGTCGAGATTTGCCTTTGATATAAATTTTTATAACAATCTCAAGTTAATATATAAATAAATGTTTACTGTTTGAACATATATTTAGTAGATCTTTAACATGTATATTGATATACAAAGGTGTTAATATTCTCTATATCTACTTCGAGCTACATTATAAATATCAAATATCAAATAAAAAAAAAATGTGCATTCTCTCTTACATGCTAGCTAGGCAATAATAATTGAACAATATTAGGGGACTTGAATTCAACACCAACAATATAATATAATATTATAATATTTCCCCTTCTAATCCTAACCTCCAAAAGTGAGGGACAAACTCATTTTATTGATGCTAGCATGTGATTTTATGGCCACAATCAAAGTCCTCCATAGTGCTATAATTTTTATTAATTTTTTATTTAACCTACTATGGCCTTCAACTAAACCTAGTCCATAACCATTATAACGTCCCCCACCCAAAAAACTCTATTACTATAATTATTCATTATATTAATTATTTCTTTCCTATTTAGGAAAACTTTCTTACAAAGGTTTTTTTTTCGGTGTTTAGGACCCCTCTATTAAGCTTTTGATTAATTATCTATTGACATTTTGATACTAGTTATTATTTATAATCATAATTACAATCTAACAACCTCTTTAGTAACCTTTTTCAAAATCTTCTCCTTTCAAAGGAGATTTTTCGTTACAAGTGTTTTTCGAATTTTTTTTTTACTTTTTGAGAGCAATTATTCATATTTTGTTTATGATTTTGAGAAGTTTGTTCGATAAAGCTTGATCAAATTTTCAAAATTTCAAAAATAACTATTAGAATCATCTGATACGCTCGATATGATAGCTTTTCTTATGTCCATAAAACTTTGGATTATTTTCATCTCTTAGGTAGAATAACACTAAAATAAAAAAAAATTAGGATTGTACAAAAAATTTCAACTAAACAACAAAAATAAATCATTATTATCTCAAACTATAACTATAAAATAATTTAGTTCAGATACCAAATGACTCATGAATTTATGTACAAACTAGATTCTACATCTTTAATACTCTAGTAACTTTTTAATCTTTTTATGGTAAATATGTGCATATTATACTTTAATACTCTAGTAACTTTTTAATCTTTTTATATTATACTGTATGAACTCCACATGAATATAATGAAAAAGAATAAAGTTGAAAAGAATAATTGACTGCATTTAGTAACTTTATTTCCTCCAAATGTAAAAACTTTCCCTTTTGAGAAAGTGGGAAACTTGTAAGGCTGACAGCTGTAATTATTATAATAATTATAAATACTATAGAGTAACAGAATAATTAGACAGCCCCTTAGCTTTATTTTATTGTAATAATAATATTTTTTGGTTTCATTTTTCAGTGTCAACAGTAATAATGCATGAACAGTGTCCCTTATATTTGGAGCACTTGACCGACAATACTACAGTAAGAGGATAAAACAACAGCTCTCCGACCCACACCACTAAAATCCCACAAATAAACCAAAAAAATTAAAAATGAGAACTCTCATTCACAAACGAAAACAATATATTCGATGTAATTTTATAATTTTACAATAACATAGTCATATATAACAAAAGACAGTCAATTATATATCTATCGTTAAATTTTTTTACGAAGTACATAAATTGAAAACTATGTTTATATATAAATTTATATAGAAACACATTTTAATGAAATTTAAAAGTTTGTTGCAAGTCAGGTCTGACAAGAATGATGTGAACAATAGTACGCAACATTATTCTCATATAGCAAATATAAAAATTATATTTGTATAGCTATAATTTGTATAATTGCGTTATGTTTGTTATGACTATTAATATGTATATTTCGCTATACATATACAAAAGGAAGTAATTGTATAATCAGTTTCGTTATACATATACAAAGGAATCAATTGTAAAATATGTGTTTATATAAAGCGTGAAAATAAAGAAAGACAAAAGAAAACTGGGCAGAGAAAATATATGTATTCGAATAATCATAAGTGCATAGGCTTAAAATATATGTATTTGTATTTTTATATACAATTTTCTCTCGCTTTATCGAAACACAAACACAATGTATGCATTTGTGTTTCTATAAAGTGAGAGAGGCGAGTGAAAGTGGTGAGCAAGATCTTGGAGTGGAGAACGAAAATATATGTATATATACAATTTTCTCTCACTTTATACAAACACAAACGCATTTTATACATTTGTGTTTGCATAAAAGCGAGAAAGGCGAGGGAGAGATTGGCGAGCGAGAAAACTAGGGAGAGAGGCGGATGGAAATAATTTGCTTATGACATTAAATTTAAATTAATGATTTGATATTAAAATTTATGAGAAAATAACTTCAGTCATTCGTAAGAAGAAAAGAAATCACAAATATTGTCAAAACAGAAATAATTTTTTTTATTTATAAAAAGTAATAATTTAGAAGGGTATAGTAGTCACAATCTGTCCATCAATGAAAGTGAAAGGCAAAATTACAAAGAGGAAACAAAGTTGAGAATAATCGATTCATATGGCATATTGGAGTAATGAAAAAGCCCAAGTTTTCGGCGACATATCTATCCACACTTGTCTTGTCACAAGCATACTCGAATTTAAATTCTAGAGTCGGTGAATTTAGGATAAGCGTGTGTGAATATGTCAAATGAGATACTTTAATTTTTTAAAAATATATAATGAGGTGGTATATATTGTGATATTAATTTTTATATAAATACAATATTTTTTATCGTCATAACGATTCATAAAATTTTAAACAATTCGAAATTTCATTACAAGCAAAAACTCTCGGGTTGTGGTGAGAGACACATGTTTAAATAGAATACCATTGCAATCAACGTAATTTGTCATAGAAAAGTGACGTATCAATGCTACTAATTAAATATCAAGACCTAATCTTATGAGATCTATAGAAACCAAGTTAACCAATACTTTTTGAAATACTTTTTGTTACTACTAGTTACACTAAAATTACGTGTCTCGTGACTAATAACGCGTTCTATATTAGTTTAGTAAAGTCATATATATATTAATATATATATATATATAACAATTTGTTCAATTAAACACTTCTTTAACCAAGATCTCCTTCAATTGTTCCTATCAGCTTCACCTTCTTAGCAATTTCCTTTATTCTAGACAAACTCATTACTTGACTTGACTTGAAACAAAATTTTGAATAAATGAATAGATCCCTGATTTTAAATCTTTGCTTTTTGGAATAATGTTATTATGGATAATTTTGATGGACAGTAAAAAAAAAATACAAGTGGAAAGTGGGGAAATATCCAAGCATTTGATAGTGATTTGACTAAGGTAATGGTTCTCTATGTCATCAATTTGTTATTTTGTTGTCTACTTTTTAATTTCTTTTCTTCTTTTTAGGATCACATCATAACCATAATAATTTATGACTTAAAGATTTTAATTGAGTCAAGTCAAGTTGTCGATATTTCTCACTCTTTGTTTGCATTTTATATATAGAAAATAGATTACTTTCAAGGACAATATATGTCCGGAAATTGGTACAAAAAAAAGTACCATTCATTTATATATATACTCTACATGAATTGCATATAATTATGTTACATCATAAGCCAATATGACTACAATAAAATGTATAAATAACCATATAAAACATTAACATAGATTGTAATGCAGTGATGAGACTGTTTCATCCTTAATAAGAAGGGTTCAAGCTCTGAATATAATTGAGGCTCCAATACGGTCTACGAACACCAAATAGACTAACATAGATTATGATGTAGTGATGGGACTACTTCACCCTTAATCTGACGGGTTCGAGCTCTGAATATGGAGAAAATTCTATTAGGAACGTCATCTCCAGTGAACCTTGCAGTGCTCGATCTGAATATAATCAGAACTTTAATACGGATTCCGAACACCAAATAGAGAAAAAAACTATCAAACACTAACCTTATATGATATATTGTTTCGTTTCAATCACCATAGGTGTAATTTCAAGACAATGTCATAAAGTTTGCATCACATAAAAGTGGCTAGTGGCTGTTATTTTTATCAAATCACCCCCACACATACAAATATAATTTACTTATTTAACGCTATTAATAACAGTATGACACGCCAATCTACCAGTGAAATTCACAAATAGTTATTTTTAGTATATACATATAATTAAAAATTAATTTCAAAGTTGAAACTTGATAATATTCTTACGAAATTTTCCCTTTGAAAAATTGACTCTATATGATAATATAATATCTATTTTTCAAAACAAGGCGAAAATATTTTTTTTGTTTCCTACTCGGTGTCCAATATCGTTATTGAAGTCCGATTAAACTTTATTTCGCGTCGAAAAGTCCCATGTCAATTTCTTTTTAAAAAATTTAAAACTCTATATGATAATATCTATTTTTCAAAATAAAGACGGAAAGTTTGTTAGTGGACGCTATTTCTATCCAACCAAATATATTTATCCTCATGTTGTTTCACCTATATATGGAATTCGAAATAATATTTGAAAATGATTTTTTTTTTAATAACATAACTGAAAATAATGTGAAGGGCGATTATTACTTATTATTTTTACAATGTGCACAATAGTCAATAGATGCATGTATATATATGCAATCTAGTATAACTATATGATAAGTTGAAGGGAAAGAAAAGTATCTAGTGGACTATATTAGGAAAAAAAACATATGAAGTTCGTGTTAAAATTTAATATTAGGTCCAAGTACCATCAATATAATGCAATTTCAGCAGCCAGAATATATTTGATGACAACATGAATAATAATGTCCAGGCATCTAAAGAAATTGATCTTTTCGCAATTTCATTGTCTGATTTTGATTCATAAATAAAAAAAATTATTTTTTAATGATATGTAAAATGTATCATATGTCTATAATCTTAATGTGTTAATCGTATCATGTAGACGGTTCAAATTCAAAAATTATAATTTTTTTTTTGATACGAACCAAAAAAAAATTAAAACGGAAAGATAATATAATATCTGATATCATCAAGTTTTGTATTCGGTCAGTAGCCTAACATTATTTTCTTCAGAAAAAAAATAATCTAAAAGGTATCCAAAGACTCATGATGATTTGACCATATTTATTTAATTTGATAAAGAAGAGTATAAAAATTCATTTAATAATATATTAGCATCTAGCATATAATTGGGGCTATTTGTACGACTATATATACGATTATTTTTTTTTAAAAAAAAAAAAACACTGGCACCCTCTTCCTAAAAGTGTGTATATGATCAATTACATAATGATATATATAAAAAGATAAAGCCTAGTTTAAATTGTTACTTTCAAATTTGAAAAGTATAATATTCAATTTCATAATGAGAAATATTGTGATAGTAATAAAAGTAATATTATATGTGTCAAATTAAAAACTGACAGGCATATATTGAGAAAATCAACAAAGCTAACGATTATTACATAAAGGGAAAAAAAAATACAAGTCTAATCAGATCAGGGGTATATCATAAAAAAAGAAAAATTAAATACACGTCTATAACGTATCGAGATGGTAAACATTCCTTCATTATTCAATAAAAATTTTTGATTCGAGTTTTGATAATTTAGTTGTTTTTGGTAAGAAACATTTTTCTCTCAAAGTGAAGCTCTCTGACAAATCCTTACTACTCCGGTTGTAATCAAAGTGAAGTCTAATTAACGTGTGTACTAGATTCTTAAACAGACATAGTTAGACGAAAAGAATGTCACAATTAAATTAACGATGCAGTAATAATTAGGTACCACTTAGAGGAATAGTGTATGCATTTCATTAAACAAGATTAGATTAAATTTAATAATGGTGTATGCCATACAGAAAGGGAAACATAAAATTAGGGACCACATAATTGGTCTCTTAAGTAAGAATTAAGCCTGAAAAATTAATTATATGCTGTCGGGTTGAATTTGTATTCTACACTAGCTAGCTCTATTAGCTAGACCTATATTATATTATTTTTTTCATTCGACATATGATGATATTCATATTAGAGATCGACTAATTTGAATTCGCGTATTACATGGCTAGTATCAATAGTAGCGCTTTCAACAGATTAAGATCGTTTTCAACGTTTAGAGTTCGGACCCCAAAACATCTGATTAACGTGAAGAATTCTCAATCATTTCATCAGTACACGATAATGGATAATGAGTTGTTGGACGATTCTGCTCGTGCAACAAGATGGTGCTGTGTGCATTATAATTATAAGTCCAACTTGGTATATGTGATTTTGAGATTTTGCTTTGAGCAACTTGTACTTCACGTGCTTGTACGTTTTGTCATTTACGTTATAATCTATAATAATTTTGCATGGGAAAATACAAACCTACTTTTCCTTCTTCCTTCTTGTTTCTTTCCTCCACCCCCCTCCCCTCCCCCCTCCCCCCCTCCCCCCCACCACCACACCATAAGGGGTGATAAATCATGGACAAGTTACACATTTGATCGATTGTATAAAAATGATATATACTAGTATTTTGTATTAATAAATGTATATTTATGTATATCATACTTTTATATATATATATATATATAGACACACACACACTATATTTGCTGCCGATTATGTATCTTATTCTCATACACAATTAGGCCTACAGGTTCAATTGAACTCATATAATTTTAGAGCAAGTCAATGTATCTGTCTTTAAAAAATTAAAATTCATACACTTCAAATTCTGATTAGACGTTAAATTACTACTAATATATATGCTTTTCTTGATTTGATGAGTCGATTAATACAATACTAATTAAGAAGATATATATGGTGAAGAAGTCATGTCAATGAGGCAAATCATTACTACAGAAGTAGTACTATTATACTACACTTTGATCAGTCCATCATATATATCTTTTTCAAAGTCGAAAAAAAATTCTTCAATGTGGTGATCGATCGATATTCACAAAGGTGATTCCTCTTGTCTACCTTTATTACAAAAGTTAAAACTAAAGTTGTTTGTTTTTACAGGGTATTGAGAGAATCTTTACATGCATTCCACAAAGTAAATATTTGTACAACATAAATTCGTAGTGTATATAATAATCACATCCTCTCTGACTACCACGTAGTACTACTTTCACTTGAGATTTTTCACATTCGCACATAAAGCATCTCGTGTTAATTGACAGTTAATTATTTGTTGCTTGTATATTCGATTTATATTTATAACTCAGTGATTACATAAATATAACTTTGCTATTGCTTCAAAGCTCTACTTCAGTCATAATTTGTAGATTTAATTCATAATACAAAATAGGGCAAACCAACATGTAAAATATATAAGTGGTATTAGTGAGTTGTTTTAGTTGAAAAAATGTAAGAGGGGCTCGAGTAAGATCTTAATAATAATTAGAGTCTCTAATAATTATGTTAAGCCTAAATATTGACCACATCGATTTTTGCGTCCTATACTGTTTGACTTAACAAATTATTGAATGTGAGCCAATAAAATTTCAGATTTGTGATTTGTAAAAGAAAAAAAAATACTTAAATATTTTAATAGATGATGATCTTTGGGCTTGCCTAGAAACAAATATGCATCCGATATTTTTGACGGAGAATTGTAATGTTAGGTTAATTTGAATTTCATATTTTTATAAAGCGTGACTCTAATTAATGCATCGGAATTCAATATTTTCAATCGGATCATAATTATATATACAATAATATATTAAAATTTGTACTCACAAATAAAAGGTGAAGATTCTTTTAACTTTGAAAATATCATGAAGTAAGGGTCATTTAAGTAGGAGGTATAAAAATATTAATCCAAGATAAAATGTGGAATTATTTTATAGTCCCACTTGTGATTTTTGGGTATTTATTGTTTCGGGGATTATTTTATTCTACCATTTGTACATTTCATTACATTCCAACTCATGGAATACCTTTGTCTTTTGCATCCCACCAACCAAACGATTATTAAAGGGTTATGCACAACTAAAATCTACTCTATATAAGGAATATCATGTTTGATAATAAATTAGAAGCTAAGTTATTCATTTATATAAATTAGTACACTATTTGATTCACAATTAGAAATTCACTTAAATAATACATATATAAATTACGGAAATTTTTTTTTTATAATTTCATGAAGAATAAAAGATGAAAATAAGTAATACACTAATTATTAACACATGAATAAATAAACTCAATATAATTAATAAATACATAAATTTCCTCATAACTAATTCATATATTATCAACTCCATCCGCCACACATTGTCCAAAACAAACAGTCAACGTTCATATCCACAATGAAACTATACATTACTACTTTTCACTAATATTTCAAAAACTTTAAAGATCATAATGTGACTAATAGTCAACAAACATATTATAATATACATTATAAATTTATATCATATAGTTAAAAATAAATAAAAGAAGAATACGTAAGGCTGGAATAATGGGAGACAAGATAGGAGAGCAGGGATTGAGGGATATATGATATTTCCCACTTGGCTTGCCAACTTAAACACTACACATTCACGTCTTTTTATTACATATTTTTTTAATAATACTAATATTTATTTTTTAATAAATAAAATATAAAAACACCTTGTTCTCGAGATGTTAAAAAAATTTCAGAAATTGATATAATGAGTAACTAAATAAAAATATCTCAAAAGGGTGATAAGAAGTCAACGGTCAAAGATTTGCATTACTGTCTCTGTCTCCCTTTTCAACCTACAAACTATAGTATAAAAATAAAAAATATTCACAATATATACATACATTCTTTTATTTTGCTATATTTTTTCTCTTTGTTTGTAAACATTCCCATAAAATCCTCAACTTATATTACTCCTAACACCAAGCACTAAGCGCCCTATATGGTAAAGGTCCTACCTGCCTTGGTGCACCCGCCCAAGTCTAGTATTTTTTTTTAAATTTTCATCTAATCTCATAAAAATTTGATATTTTAAAAATGAATAACGACTAGAGATAGGATGGAATGACCGAAATTTCTTTATTTTTAATTAAAGGTCATTTGTTCAACCCTGAAAATGGAGCAATTTTGGCGAGCGCGTCGATTATATTGGGCCCCGATGATAACCTAAACACGACGTCTAGTTCTTTCTGAGTAGAAAATTGTTATCAAACCTAATTAGAATATACTCTTCTTATAGACTTATAGAGATAAACGTGTTTTCACATCTTCTTAATAATCCGAAACGGTTGGGTAGAGGAAAGGTTCTCCTTTTAAGATATTTTAGGAAGCAGACCCAGTGAAGACGGGGTGGGCTTGTAGATTAGAGGATTAGAGCATGTGGTTACAAATCACAGTATCGAGGGTAATAATGACCTTAAAAAAGAGTAATTTTGAACTTTTGACTCCGCTTACCAACATCACGTGGCTACAAATTACGGTGTACCAGTGGTTATAATGACTTTGAAAATGAGTGATTTTAAACTTTTGATTCTGCTTACCAGCCTCATGAACATATAGATTAACAGAATTTCTGATAACAAGGCAAGACAAACGAAATAAAAAATTCAAGATTATTCTCGTAAATGACCAATTTATTGAATATGTATTGTTTTCTTTTATTAGACTTTTTATATTTATATATATATTTTTTTTTGGTTGAAGTCTTATTGAATTTGAATTATAAGAAGTGCAATATACTTTGGTCTTAATTTGTTTTTGTGTCTAAACTTGTCTACCTAATATCCGTCAGATCAGTTGACTTGTCTTTAATTGCAACCGTCCACATTAGTTAGCCCTTGACTAGTCAATGCATGTAGACAACTATTTGTACACATGGCGACCATGTGTTATTTGGTTAATGATTTTGTCCATCCAATATGTTTTTATTTCACCATAAAATTTAAATTTATATTAAAAAAATTTCACTATATATTAGAAGGACTCGAACCAAGACTTCATTAGGGATGAAATATAACTTATTTCTTAACTATAACCCTTGTTGATTATGTTCATTAATATAATTTCATTAATTCATTTATTTTAATCCATAAAAATAAAAAGGAAGACAAAACATTTTGATAGATTTGAAGGGATTATCTTATCACCATGTTGACTTTTTCCAATTTATTATATTTCTTCTATTACTTAATTCTTTGCTACGAGAGAATTTGAGTCCCTTGACCAATAATTGGTTCAATATATTCTTGATAATTGTTAAAGTGTTTTTTGGGATTCACCAATAGACTTATTATTATGACTTGCATGAGATTTACATTGGTTTTGCAGCTTTTACATATGCCATATATAACAAATCTTGTGCATTACATTAATCTTAACTTTGTCCAATGTTACGTTCAAGCCTTGGAGCAACGTAAAGTTATATTTAATAATAAAAAAATTATGAATTTAAATAATAAAATTAATTATTAATGCTTATATCAGGTTAAATTACGTATATCACACTCTTTGGCTCCTTTCCCTATTTGTTTTACGCACTCAACAAACATCTAGCTGAGTTGTGACAAGTTATAGTAAAATTGACAACCACAATTTTATGGATGATGACAAATAATTTTGACTAATCGAAGCAAAATCGAAACAAGTAATTATCTATTATTTTTTCAAACTGACGGCAACAACAAAAAGAAATATTGGTACATAAAACTTTATTTTCAGCTTTGACATTTACAATTAATACATAATTAACAACTAATTAAGTCTTTTATGTAATTGATTAAATTCATATAAAGTTTTAATATCAATGAACAACTAGACTCGAAAATGATGTATCTACATTGACCTTTTTTTTGGTTACCTATTCTTAGACTAAATCAACATTGTGTTGGGTTATCCCATATCGAAAGTGGAAGGGGTTGGTGGTCAATTTATAAGTGTGAGGGAAAGCCTCAACCTTTGAGCTAGCTTTTGGGTTGAGAAGGCCCAAGACCACCCAACATTGGTATCAGAGCCCAGGTTGTCAACAAGTCTCAGCCTACCGGGAGAAACTGGGTTGTCGCTCTCTCCAGCCCAAGGTCCGATGTGTGAAGGGGGAGATTGTTGGGTTATCCCACATCGGAAGTGGAAGGGGCTGGTGGTCAATTTATAAGTGTGAGGGAAAGCCTCAACCTTTGAGCTACTTTTTGAGTTGAGAAAGCCCAAGACCACTCAACACATTGTTCCCTAATTTATGTTATTTGTTTTTCATATATTCAAATAATGTTTCAAATTAATTAATGCAATTAATATGCTAGTTTATTTCTAATGTTGGAGCAAATATACGCCACTTTCAATTGCTTTTTATGGTAATTCATTGAACAATATGAATACGAGTTTAAATTAGGTAATATTCATTTTATTTTAAATTATTTATTGTAATTTATAAAACTAATAGTCTCAATATATTTATAGTTTTAGAAGGTCAAATATAAAAATAATATTTTTTTTAATTTTAATTCTATGTTCGTGAAGATTACATACACCTAGCCTAAACTACGTGTGATGTTATAGTTGTTCAAATACTATTGAAAGAAAAAAATGTCAAAACCACCTCTTAATTAATAATTCTCAACTTAACGATATGTAAAAGAGAATCACGATAGATAATTTGTGATGTTATAGTTGTTTAAATATCAATAAAGGACAAAATAACCAAAATTGCTCCTTAATTAAGAGTACTTCATAAGATTATGTAAAAGAGAATCACGACAGATAATTTGAGATGTACAACGTACCAAATAACTTAGATTTGTTTTAACTTATCACCTATTGCATGTCTATTAATTAAACAAACTTAGCTAGGTGTTTAAATTTGCGCACATAGTTTAAATTGAAATGATATAAAAGAAGATTATATGGTAGATAATATAATACTCCATAAGTATTGCTTTTTAGTTAGGTAGAAATTAGAAATACAACAATATCATCTTTTTCTACGAGAGCCCAAATGTAAATATTACCTATATGGTTATTATATATTACAAAGCAAATATTTCACCTTGTATTGTCAATCAAATAATAAGTATAATAATATATCAGTGTTATGTCACAGAATTTATGATGTATATGCAATTTTTCTCTTATATCATAAAATTCGATAATTGTTTTTTAATAAATTCTTAATTTAAATAAAGGATATCATGTATTATCAAATACGTTATCAATCAAGCTAAGTTCCTACTTTGATAATGTTGAAAGGGAGAGAACAAAAAGTAGAGTTTATCAAGTGACAAAAGTATGTATACGTACGCTAATAGCCTAATACTACTATTAAATTACGTGAAGAAAGAAGAAATTAAAGTGGTATTTTAATTAGAAATTGTTAACATATTTTACTTGTGTTCAGATTGAAAAATCAAAAGATTATTTGTTAGTATTTCCTTACTACTTCACTCTTGTTTTAAATACTTTTCATTTTCTAACATTACGATATTTTTTCTTATTATTTTTAATTTCTTTAAAAAAGTATGAAATTAACATAAACAAGTAAAAATAGACGGAGAAAATAGTAGTATCCCACAAAAGCATATGATATTAGTGACTCCTATTCGTACACGTGTCAAGCATCTGATGTGGAACAGTTGTCCAGTGGGTACATACATTCCTAATACTACACGTGTCTAGCTCAAAATCGAAATTAAAATCAAGCTGAGAAATAACAAAAAAATATATATATATCAAAATTGAATTCTTAGTAGCTCGTTGATTAAATACTTAAACTTTTTATTTATTTATCAAAGAGTTCGATTCTCATTTTATAATCTCACCTTCCATTTTTTCTACTTGCGATCTATTTATTTATTTTTGTATAGAATCAGTAATGTAGTCGTAGCATAATTATATATCTCTTAATTAAAATGTTTTATAAATTAGTGTAAAATATTAAATATATTTTTCAAAAATTCAATACATATCATTTATTTCGTAACAAATTTCTTAATTTTTCATTGTACGACATATGACAAGCACACGATGTGCTTGCCTAACTCATATAGCCGACAATCATCCTTTCTCTGACGCATATTATTTATTTATACAGAAAATGATCGAAAATATTTTAAATGATTAACAGTGGTAGAATTAGATAAGAATTTGTGGGTTTCGACAAAATTAAGCTTTTTCGTAAATCATGTATTTATATTAGAAAATTAATTAAATATCTATATGTATATTAATTTGTGAATTCTAACAAAATTGATTGACGGTTTTAAATGAAATTTAGAACACCTAAACTATTTATCCTGACTTCGCCTCTGATTATTAGTCAATTCGTTTCCTATTATACTATTTTTTAAAATATTAAAATTATTACGTTTTTAGCTTAAAAATTACCATTAAACTTATCAAATTATCATAAAAATTATCATTTCTACTAACGATTTCTCCGAACCCCCACCCCTCTCTCCATGGTAGACATTCCAAAATTTAGAAAAAATAAAAGTAAAGATAGAAAAGGTATTTTCTATTTGATTGGTTAGTGTATGAAAGGTCAAGATTTTATGCAATAAGCTTTTGGATAAAGTAAATGTTAGTGTTGTAGTTAGCTATATTTGGTAATTTTTCTTAAATCATTTTTTGTAAAATCCAACTTAATTATCTGCCCTATTAGTGTAAAAATATGCACACTACATTATAAGTTTATTTTAAGTTAAGACTTTATAGGCTATGGCAGGTAACGTGTCTAATTTATCTTGTTGCTATTTTATTAGTAATAATTTAAGCTATTTTAGAAGTAATAATATAATTTAAACTATAATTAACTCGCAAAAATAATTGGGGTAAATGGATAAGGTGTCCAAAAATTGTACAAATAAAAATCCAAATTAGGCTTTAATTAGGTATTAGTAAAAGACAACAACGCCTTATAAGGACAATTAGAGAACTTTGCTCTAAAAATAAATGATTATGGTGTGTACATTATGAAGGAAAATATTTTTTAAAAATAGATATAGGATTTTAATCAGTATTGCATACATAATATAGACATATTATAGGAGATGAGGGTGATAGTTGGGGTATGGGGTGATGGGGATGTGAACTACGGGGGTGAGATAAATATGAAGTATGTTAGAGGATCGATAGCACAATAGAATGTTACTTATGAAATTTACTTTTTTATAATTCTTATAAAAAAAGTTTCTTTTCATTTTTAAGTAATTTATTTTTCTATCGAAATTATTTTTTTATAAAAAAGTTAACCAATTGAAAATATTACAAGAGATTATAAAATATTTTTCTCCGTACCGGACACTCTAATCTTAAATACGTCCTCTAAGTCGCAATTATGACAACAACGTATATAAAGGCATGAAAGTTGTATGTCTTTGTTAGTCACAAATGCATGTTTTCAATTTTTCAAAAGCAAATTGACATAAAACCCAGGTATATATCCTATCCATAGCCACCAAAGAAAAATAAAATATATTTTTGAAGTTTAAACTAATTGTTCTTAAAAATGTAATGTCAAATTATTAAAAAAAAAAAGTCATTCTTGCCTAAACATACTAAAAAGGGAAAAAAGATTGATAAATTAAAATACAATAAAATAAAAACCAATATGTATAATTGTATATTACACAAAAAATGAAAATCCTATCCACACAAAAAAAAAGGGAGAAAAAAAATATATACTTCTTAATCTTTGTTTTTAAAAATGTTTACTCTATGTAATGTGAAATGTCAAATTAATTTTTTTTTAAAATCATTCTTTTGTTTAAAACATACTAAAAAGAAGAAAAAAAAATGAATCAATTAAAACTAAGAAAGTAGAAAATTATGGTACGAAATGAAGAAGCTAAGTTTAGGTTGCCGATCTAACTCACCAACTAAGTTTCTCATATTTATTAGAGTACATATAATATGTACATTTTCCTTGTGCAGCCATTTATGGTAATTTTCTTTTTTAAAAAAAAATTGTAGTACAATATAAAAGATTTATTTATTTGTCATTCACAAAAGCATATGTTTTTTCACTAAAAGATGTGAATTTTGGTCCTAACTTAATTTCTGGCTCAAATTTTGTATATGAAAAAATATTGGATGAGAAGTCATTCCCTCCTATTGAAACTCTATACGATACGAATCTAAAATATTTAAGCTTTAAATTTTAATGTGAATATCGAATATCTTGTGAATAAAAAAGAAACGAAAGAGCATATGCTTCCTAATCCTATCCACACACCCAAAAAAGGAAGAAAAAATATATATTTGGATTTTGGTACTGTATTTGTTTCTCCTCTGCACTTTTAAATATGCAAATACAAATTGGACCACTGGCCACAAAGCCACACTTCAACCAAACATCCCTCTAGAGCCAACCCCTATATAAAGCCCCATTCTACTAACAACTTACACCCACACCAAACCAAAAAAAATAATAATCACATAAACACTTCTTTCTCCTTTGTAACAAACTCTCTCTTTTTCTTCACAAAATATTGTTCACTTTTGTTAATTATATTTTTAAAAAAACTATGCCTGAGGCACCAAAATCAGATGTTGTTACTGAAAACAACAAGCAAATTCTTCATTTTATTGAAGAAGTTACCACAAATGTTGATGAGATTCAAAAGCAAGTCCTTGCTGAAATACTAACAAAAAATGCTCATGTTGAGTATTTGCAGCGCCATGGCCTTAATGGTCATGTTGATAGAGAAAATTTCAAGAAAATCATGCCTGCTATTACTTACGAGGATATTCAGTCTGATATCACTCGTATCGCCAATGGCGATAAATCTCAAATCCTCTGCTCTCAGCCTATCTCTGAGTTTTTAACAAGGTTTGTTTGTTGTCTGTTTGGTTTTTTGTTTTACTAATAAAAGTATAAAAAAATATCAAAACTGTTGTTGACGTGTTTCCCTGCATGTATTTTGGTATTGTTAAAATTGCAATTGCAGTTCTGGTACGTCTGGTGGGGAACGAAAACTGATGCCGACGATTGAAGAGGAACTTGCAAGAAGATCACAGCTTTACAGTCTTTTAATGCCTGTGATGAGTCAATTTGTTCCAGACCTTGAAAAAGGAAAAGGAATGTATTTTTTGTTTATAAAATCAGAGGCTAAAACACCAGGTGGATTACCAGCTCGTCCTGTTTTAACAAGTTATTATAAAAGCCCTCATTTCAAAAACAGGCAACCTGATCCATACACTAACTACACAAGCCCTAATGAAACGATTCTCTGTTCTGATTCATACCAAAGTATGTATTCCCAAATGCTTTGTGGTCTTTGTCAAAACAAAGAAGTTCTTCGTGTGGGTGCTGTTTTTGCCTCAGGTTTTATCCGTGCTATACGATTCTTAGAAAAGCATTGGCCACTTCTTTGTCATGATATCAGAGTCGGAACCATTAATTCCCAAATCACTGATCTCTCAGTCCGAGAGGCGGTGATGAAGATCCTTACACCAGATACAAATTTAGCAGATTTTGTTGAGGCTGAATGTAGTAAAGATTCATGGCAAGGGATTATTACTAGATTGTGGCCTAATACCAAATACATAGATGTTATTGTGACTGGTACTATGTCACAATATATACCAACTCTTGATTACTATAGCAATGGTTTGCCTCTTGTTTGCACTATGTATGCTTCTTCTGAGTGCTATTTTGGTGTCAATTTGAACCCTCTTTGTAAACCAAGTGAAGTTGCTTATACCCTTATTCCTACTATGGGGTATTTTGAATTCTTGCCTGTTCATCGAAACAACGGTGTGACGAATTCAATTTCCATGCCTAAATCACTTAATGAGAAAGAACAACAAGAATTGGTTGATTTAGTTGATGTCATGATTGGGCAAGAGTATGAGCTTATTGTCACAACATATGCTGGTAAGTTTTCTTATGTCAGTTCTAAACATATGAAATGTTGAATCTTCTCATTCGTTCTGGTGTATTAATCTTTCGATTATTTTTTTTCAGGGCTTTATAGGTATCGCGTAGGCGATGTGCTACGTGTAGCTGGATTCAAGAACAACGCGCCTCAATTCAATTTTATCTGCAGGAAGAATGTAGTGTTGAGTATTGATTCAGACAAGACAGATGAAGTTGAACTACAAAATGCAGTCAAAAATGCAGTCACACATCTTATGCCATTTGATGCACATGTGACAGAATACACAAGTTATGCTGATACAACAACAACAATTCCAGGGCATTATGTGCTATACTGGGAGCTGAATGTGAATGGATCAACCCCAGTTCCTCCATCTGTTTTCGAAGATTGTTGTCTGACTATCGAAGAGTCTCTCAACAGCGTATACCGCCAAGGTCGTGCCTCGGACAAGTCCATTGGGCCATTGGAAATCAAGATTGTTGAAAGTGGAACTTTTGATAAGTTAATGGACTATGCTATAAGTTTAGGTGCATCAATAAATCAGTACAAGACACCAAGATGTGTGAAATTTGAACCAATTGTTGAGCTATTGAATTCAAGAGTAGTGTCAAACTACTTTAGCCCCAAATGCCCAAAATGGGTGCCAGGACACAAGCAATGGAACAACATGAATTAAAAGTTTAAATTAGCTAGCACAAGTTTCTTTTAAGAGAGGATCAATTTTTAGTGCTAGAGATATAATTATTAAGATCATCTTGGTTAGGTTGACCCAAACCAATTTTATAGTTTTTTTTTTCCTTCTTAATTCACTTTAAATCTTGGTATTTAAGTCTTTGTAGAATTTAACTTGTTCTTCATGATGGTAGAATCTTGAATTTAGCCATGTACAAAAAGAAGGAAAAAAAACAGTTCCTATTCTATAAAAAAAAAGTTTCTACCTTTAGTTAAATTGCCACTTTTTTTTTTGTTTGTTTCATTGCAAATTGAGTACACATTTTGTGGGAATTGTTTTCTTATTTTGGGGCATGAATCCTGCCCATTGAACTCCCATGAGCCACGTCCCAAAACAATATTTCGTCTGTTTTAAAATAAGTGTGTATTTGAATTATTATTTTTAGATACTTATTTGGGGAATTTTTTTTTTTTTTTTTTCGATACATGAATGGACGATAGAAAGTTAACTTTAGGCAAGTTTTGTCAATTTTTTAATTATTATTTTAATCCAAAAGCATTAGTAGTAGTAGTAGTTTAGTACTAGTATGTATAGCATTATTTTCAGGGGGAAAAGTAAATCTACTTTGTGTTACTTATAATTGAGCTATCACTTAAACTAATCTTTAAACCTCGTGAAACTAAACTAAAAGATTAAAGTATTTTTGATTGACGTAAAAGTTCAATATAGAAAATAGAACTTAGGGGATCCAAAATCAAATAGTGAGACTTTTGATGAGAGAGAGAAAATTTCATTCCGATTTAAGTGTTTTACGTCTTAATTTTAACGTATTATTAGGCGTTTGGTCATAGATAAGAGCAAATTCATTAACAAACTCTTAAATTTTATCTTATAACAAATTCTTTGAATACACTTCTAGAACATTGCATCATCCTTTTGGATTCTTGAATTTTTTTTCCACAAGAAGTCATGAAAGAGGTGTATTTTAGAATATAAGGCGATATCATGCGATACAAAATAATGAAATAAATGTAGATACTTACAGTGACAAAAAATAAAATTAATATTCTTTTATCGTTGATACAAAACAAGAAATGATAATCTAATACTACAAATTATATGTGGAATAAAGTAATCACAAATTTTATGAAATTATTATTATTATTTTCATCTCATTTGTCAAATGAAAAATACAAAATAATATGCATCTATATAACATAAGGCTATGCACCTAATCACGTAGATATCCTAAAAGTCACATGATGGCCAAAAAAAGAAAAAAAGAAAAAACTCAAAATTTTGTGTTAGTACTTTGTCATGAATAAAATCATTGAAGAAAAGGTTATATTATTTTTTTTTAAAAAAATAAAGAAATGTTTGTCAATTATTCTGTTTATTATCTTATTTAAAATTGAATTTAAAAAGTGAACATTAAAATATTACGTTTTGTTTTCTTTTTTTGGTAATTTACTGACTCTTAATAACCATTATGCTTTCCTCTTTATAATAATTGGTGTTATTATATTTCTATTTTATTTTTAAAAAAGTCGCTTTCATATAATTAAAATCTTTGCCATTTTTAAATAAGTGAGTTTTATTCAAGAAAAAAAATGTATTAATCTATTATCCATCCATTTCAAAATAAATATTGTTCTAACCAAAAAAAAAAAAAAATCTCAAAACGTTATGTTATTAAAATTCAAGACAAGAAACAACAATTAAAAGTTTAAAACGTTACTTATTTTTCCATTAAAATTTCTCATAAAAAAATATTCAGAAATTATTATTACAGATATTTAAGATGACCAATAAAAAAAAATATTCAGTGATTATTCCCCTATTTGGACAAAATCCTTTTGTCATCATGCATTTTCTAGTGAGCTACTTCAGAAGTTGGGAGGAAAATTATTTTTCCATGGGAATTCACTCCTCATCATTGATTTTCCTAGCAAGTTGCTTAAAAAATAGAGCGGAAAATCATGTTTATAGGGAGTGAAACAAGCTAAAATGATACTTCTTTTGTTCCAAACAAAATATTGAACATTGTGTCATACAAAATATCTAAAATATATATATATATATAAACAATTTATAATCATATAAATATTTAACTAAAAATTAAATCATAATTTCAAAAAATTCTTTTTCTTCATAAAAAATGTAACTAGTCAAACAATACATTGAACTTTTAAAGAGTTAATTTGTAAAAAGCACTCAAGAGTTCGGCTTAATGGTCGATTGAGAATCTTGAGATTTCAGGTTTAAAATTTAGTGGAGAAAAAAAAAAACTATGTAATTTTTCCTATCAATCTTAGCTTTAGTGGATAAAATTTCTCTAATAACAAGATATCTCATAAAATTAATTGAGATACACGAAGATATAACATAATAAAAATGAAAATATCAAAAAAAATAAAAATTGGGTACATAAAAGAGCTAGAGAGAAAGGGGGGAAAAATGGGCATCTTTGACTGGTTAGGTGATACAAGTATAGTTCATAAAAGTGGTTAAAAGACAAAGGGTCTGATGCAGATAGTGGAAAAAGGAAATAAAAAAATAAATAAATGTGGTCCATATTTATATATATATATATATATATATAATAAGTATTTATTTAAAGAGTAAGTAATAAAGGACAGATAAGATAATGATGATTTTTTGTACTCAGAAAATGTTCCCTCACTTTAAAAATATTAAAACATAAGAAACAAACAAAAAACATTAGTAGCAGAGAAGAGAGGGGTCTCTACAGAGAGTAGCCAATGCTTTGAAGACAAGGCCAGACCTAAGAGAGGGACAATTCCTCAGACAAAATTTCACTAAGAAAATGAAAGCCAGGTTTTCTTCATTTCATTTCATTTCATGCCTTATGTGGAGAAGACCCGACACTCGATATCTGTATTAGGATTCGATCAAAGTGTAATGCTTCATACTAAAAACCACTACATACTCGAGGCTTGAGTTTAAAATATATATTAATAAATATGAAGTAGTACTTATTTTTTGTACATGTTTTCTTGAATTTGATTTTAGCTAATTAACAATTATGTCTATTAACTTTTTTGGTGTGTACATACACTTAAACAACAGAATAAGTAGACACACACGTTTTACATGAGAAATCACGTTATGAAATGCACACATATAGTGCATGACAAATTGAGTGGGATTTTCATGTAGGACTAATATATCTATTAATTAAACTTTATATAAGCTATACCAAATTTTAAAAAGAAAACGTTTATATATTATGCTCATTTTCCCACTTCAACGTCTATATTTTGTTGTTATGTATTCAGATTTTTCTTTTCCTTATTCTGCATCTACAGTTTAATATTTAAAATGGGGTCTGATCAAATCTTAATTAGTGATAGAAAATTACATATAAGATGTAAAATAATACCTAATAAAGACATTATCTTATTAAAGATTCGAATTCAAAAACTCTTATTAAAGATAAGGATACAATATTGTTGGTGGGGGTTTGGATTTTGACATATGAGGATTGTGTTAGTAGTCCTTTATTTTGGGCTTTTTTTTGGGTGTTTATGTAGTGGAATTGCAACCAACTGTTTCATCATCTATCATCATATATATTTGTCTTCATTTTACATTTTTTCAACAAATCTAAAAAAATAAATTAAATTGCTTCATAGGAACATGCTACGTTATATCCTCCTTTTTTTAGGTTGTTAGTATCTTCTACTAGGGATTGCCTTATCTATTATCTCTCCCTTATTGACACGTAACTTTTCTTATTTTATTTCGAAATATAAATATATATACATTATATATCGTTAAGATTTAAAAAAATATTAAATTTTGTGTTAAAGTATATTAATTGATCTTATCGTGAAGTTAATTTACAAAGCAACTTAACGTCAGTCCTGAAAGATACTCGACTATAAGAAGAGATTTATAGTTGTGTCCCATAGGACACTTCCGAGGATAATCTACACACACAAACCGAAATTTGTTTAAGGCCACTAAGAACTCATATTTTAGTGTTTTTTTTTTTTGTGAACTTCCATACTATTTGAAGACTATATTTAGCAAAAATAAAAAAGGTGTAACCATGAAATGCAATTGTGTGAAGATGGACCACTTTGAATATAATGTGACATTTCGTATGCGCTGACCGGCGATTACTAGCGATTTCGGCTTCATGCAGGCTGCCGCTTTTTTTCTTTTCGTTTCCTTTAAATAATATTTTAAAAAAATCAATTAATAGTATCAAAGATGGAAGAAAAAAAAAAGCAATAGGATTTCTTTTATATCTATTACTAGTAAACTGAACCGCGCTTCGAGCGATATATTATATTACATAGAGTTGAGACTTGTTGATTTTTTGAGCAAAATAATTAAGGAAAAAAAAAAACTTAACATTAAATTGACACCAAGAGAAATCAATCATTTTAAAAATTCTAATGGTGTAATATTTTTAAAAAAAAATTGATAATCGAAACAAAGCTTTTAATAAAGCATTATGCTCTCTCCTAATTAACATCAAACAAAAACAAAATGTCATTTATGAAGGAAATTCATTATTATTTAAAATAAGTCAAAAAACACTAAATGGAATATATAAAGTCTTCCCAATTTATTAATCAAATTCAAATATTTCAAGTTCTAATTGTTCACATTTAATTTAGGTTCATATATTCCTATATAAATTTTCATCACTTACGAGTTTTAAATCTTTTAAAGTACTTGATTTTCATGTACTTTTATTTTCTTTTAAAAAAAAAAGTAAAGAAAAAACATAACAATTCAAGAAAAATTTAGTTCTTTTTGTATATATTTCTAAAAATTATGATGTTTCTTTGTATAGCTTTAATAAATCTAATTACATGTACATTTTTTAAATACTTTTTGCCTTTTTTCGTTACCATTTTTCATTTTTTTCTTCTATACGTTCCTTTTCTTAAAAAAATTGTCAAATATTTGTTCTTACTTCTTTTTCAACTTCTTAATAATAAAGATAAGTAATCAAAAGATAATATTATATAGTTTCAACATAAAAAAATAAAACAAAATATTAAAATAGCACATAAAATATATTATAGAATATGAAAAGGTATAAATATTATACACATTAATTATTTCAAAAGGTTAGTTGGATTAATAAGAAACGCAATTGGGTAAATAGCTACTATATACATAAAAAATAAAAGTTTTTTTGATTTCTTAATTAGTAACACACCACAAATTTAAGATTTTCTCAAATCAATAATTTTGTTTTACTGCATAAGTCCACTTACGCTTCCATTAATTAAAATTAGAACTTCAACTTCTCTTTTGAGAAAAGGTCAAATTTCATTACTTTACTAATAGAAGATAGTAACTGAAGTAAAAAGCTTAAATCCATCTGCATCAAACAAAGAAATATAAGTTAGATTGTGTCTCGATTTTTAAATAATTGAATATCATAAGCTCACATTTCAGATGATCTAATAAAAAAAATGAGCACAATAAAATAAATAGAAGCAGAAAAATATTTTTTTCAATTTAAAAGATAAATATAATGACCTTTTAAAAATTATATTCAACACCACACGCTCCTTCATACAAATGTCATAACCTGAAAAATTTAGCAAATGTTAAGTAAAAAGCACTCATACATGGGATCAAAAGTGTAATCTATTCACAGACAATTTTATCAGCTAGAAATGAATATATTTAGATATGCTAAGAAGATGACACACACAACTAAGCACAACTTAATATAATTCACACTAAATAGCAGTACAAATTGTTGTGGTGAGGTAAAGATTTTGTCTTTTTATATCCTAATTTTGACATGGCAATGCATACTAAAACTGTAGAAATCGAAAAGCCAAAAGTCTGTCTATTAATTAGCATTACGTGGATAAAACAGTTACTTGGGCTTTATTGAAAATAATTATTACGTGGGCTTACTTAGCTAAAAGGAATTAATAACATAACTGTTAGGCATTAACGTAACATTACCGTAAGTAAACATTTATTTTGTTAAATTTTTCAAAAACTTTTTAATTAGTACAATATTATAATTAAAAACTAAAAAAATTAAAAAAATAAATAAAAGGAATGCTGGCCATTGGAGGGTGCCACATCAGCGATTTTAGATTCAGCTTTATATATATATATAGATTGTTACTATAGAAAAAATATTATAATAACATATTCAATGAAACATTAGATAAGAAAAAACGTTATGTAAATATAAGATTTATCATTCATAAAATTGGGATTACACGAAAAGCCTAAAATATCGGAGATAATAAAATAAATTAAAAATCGATGAAAGGGGACCATGTCTAAAATATCGCCACGTGTCGTTGACTTAATAGAAATTGCATCTTAGTCCTTTTTCCCCTGAAAGGTGAATATGTGTAGTATATTACATTAGTGGACCCCACCCCAGATGTGAATCCCAATCACACATCACAAATCCACGTCCACGTCATCTTTCACATGTGAAATTCCAACTTTTTTTTAATAAAATAAAATAAATTTTCAGATTAATTTGGATTTATTTTTTTCTATTTTTCATAATCAATAAATAAAGCACAAAATCAAAGGCTAATCTTCATGAATCCATTTGATCCTTGAAGATTATCTTAGGTAATATTTAACAGATAAGAAGAGTCTAAATTGGATGTACCCTTCATTAGGAGTCAAATACATCTTGATAATACTAATTATCATTGTTTAAGTTTGTGAATAAGTTGTAGAGGTTTCGGGTTCGAGTCCAGGAGAAAATTTAATTTGGAACACTACTATAAACGAACTCTTTCAGATTTAGTCGCAGCTTCAATATGAGTTCTGAACACGAAATGAAAAATTAAAAGGTAGAAGTTAAAGAAATCTAAAGAGTAAAAAATAGTTCTTGTTCATTTTAATTTGTCACTTGTAATATATTGAGAAAATATTATTATTGTATTTTGTTTTTTCCTAAGTATTTCTCAAGTTCAACTGTACATCAGTTAATATAGATATTATGGTAAAATGTTTATATTAATTATTATTTTTTAAGAATAGTGTAAACTCTAAAATAGACTGATAAAAGCGAACGGATGAAGCAGTATTGCACTTTGGCCTAGATTTGTCCTTCTTAATTTCCTTTTGTTAGATAGCAAATTCACATGCACATTTGTGTGTTTTGTCCTAATTATTTGAGTTAACATATTTTTAACCTATTATTTTTTGTACTAATAATTATCATGTTGCATTGATGTTTAGCATAATAATTATTACGATATCATAAGTTTTGTTTTGTTGTTGCAAATGGCTGAAAGATGAAATAATTTTTAATTTTTTAATGAATTTATGGTTTATTTGAACAACTAGACAAAATTAACATAGAATCACATGATAAACCAAACATCTATAAAGAGTTAGCTAATAAGAAAGAATATATAATATGATTGACAACCATAACATACTTAATTAGGGCAGGGTTCCTTTATGGCAATTTAATTTATATCATGTAACAATAATACCGATAGTGAGAGTGGATGAAGTTGATTGAAAACCACCCATAAATGTATTGAGATGGTTTGATAGTTTTTTAGATAAAACTTTGCTCGCTAAACGAATCGACGCAAATTTAAATTTTATGAAAAAGAAAATAAATAAAAGTTGATTGAAAGATGTGATGCAAATGAAGGAAAGGAGGAATTTTTTAAAGGGTGAAGTGGAAATGTTGTGTTACTTTGAGAGACAATAGGCTATACAATGAGTGTGACTTGGTGATTGCAACATTCACTCTCCATTGCCTATATATCCATTCTTTCTTTTTCCTCCTATTCTATCTCAACTAATTGAGTCACGATTTTCACTAAGATATTCAAAATCTCAATTAGAAAAATATAAATTTCGCGACAGACAAATTTTATAAAGTCGCTAATCTTACTATGCAACAAATTTTGTTAGCTACGAGCAAAATAGCAACTGGCCAGTGATGAAGATCATAGTTGATTTCAGTGTTTTTTTCGTAGTGAACATATATATAGGTAAATGTATGAAGAAGTTAGAGAAAATCAAAATCTAATATATATATATATATATATATATATATATATATATATATAGAGAGAGAGAGAGAGAGAGAGAAGTGCTAAATGGCCAGAAAAATGTGGCCAGAATTTGGCCAGAATAGTAAAAAAGACTATTATAGCCTTTCCCTCTAAAATAAAATTAACTTTTTGCTATTTCCAAAATAGTAAGAGCATTAATTATTTTGATAAAATTAATTTTCTGGTCCCATGCTTTATTACTTCTTCAATTCTTTTTGTTTTTGTCATTTCAGTTCTCCTTCTTGACTTTATTTTTACTCTTCTTATAAAAAAATTAGAATATGGTGAAAGTATGTAATTACATTTAAGCACTTAAATTGGTTGAAACAATAAAAGTATTTATTTTTGGGAAACTTACATAAATATACTATAATAAAAAAATATTTACCATTTATAGCAATAATATTTCTTTTTCACTTGATCATTTTTAATTCATTTATAATACAAGTTTAATTCATATTATAAAGAATAATTTTTTATTCACATATAATACAAATTTTAAATATAGATAATTCATTTATCACACAATGTGTCAAATTTTTACCAAACAAACCTAATATATTTTAAAAAATAATTGTAATTCATATATAATTCATATATATTGTATATATAATTCACTTTTAATACATATTGCAGATTTAACATAGTATTGCTATAAATGGTAATAAATAAAAAGTATTGCTAAAATCACTAATATTTATTAAAATATATCAATTTATGTAATTTTCCCTTTATTTTATGTATCTATTGAAACTTCATCAATGTAAAATATTTTTTAAGAGCACCAAGAAAATCATAATTTCCTGCAAAAAAAAACATAATTTATTTGCTTTAATGTCAATTCTCTATGTATATATAATTAATACATTAATTATTATTTTTTGTAATATGACTCCGTTTATTACACTCTCTATATTTCAAATTTTAAACATTTACACTTTATGTGCTATAAGAAATATACACTTACACCTCTAACAAAGTTTATTTATAACTAATTATATCAAAATATAATTATTAAATAATAAACTAAAAATATATTTAAAAAATGTTTTTGTGATATTATTCTTACAAAATTAATTAGGGACGATACTTGTAAGTAATAAAAAATTTATGATTTCTGTATGTTTTAATGTTTATGATATATAAAGTGTTTTGAGTTTTGCCTGACTTTTATTGAAATATTTTCAAATTATACTTACAAAATTATTTAAATATGTATTTTAAATTTATTTAAACGCAACTTCATAAACTTATTTAGTTAGAACTCATATTAATAATAATAAATAAGTAATAGTTCACATATTATCAAGTCAACATAATATAAGGGTGCAAAACTATCACATATTCAATATGATTGTTGTTAAATATGATCAACACTGATGAAATATATGATTTTTATAATATCGTGATATTTGCATCTCTAAAGCGATTCGAGTTTTGATTGTCGTTATTAATATAGTTTTAGATTATATATTAAAATATTCAAATAAATAGTCTAAATTTATTTAAACATAATAAATTATAAAATTATATACTTTTCATATTAATAACAAATATGAGTAATGATCTATAAGTTATCAAATTGAAGTAATATAGTGCGGATACAAGACTATAATTAACATTAACACGTTACTCTCAGGGATTCTCAGCAATATGCAATATAAGTAAAATAAATATGAATTCTGAAATTTACAAGTGAATGATAATGATTAATACGATTTTTCACTAATTAATTAACTGTTTATATATTGTGTGTGTTTTCTTTTAGAAAAATAATAATATAATCTTGGGACTAAGTTATTTTAAATAACTATTAATTAATAATAATACAATTTTCGTAGTGATGTCTTGAATTAAGAAAGTTATTTCTTATTATATAATTGTCTTAATATTAAAGTTGACTACTCTCTTTTAATATAATATTAACATTGATATATATCGAATAATCAAATAAGATATAGAATATTTTTACATTTCATTACTATATCACATTATTTGTTTGATCTTCATAATAATAATATTGTGCAGATTATGTCGAATTATTTTTAGGAGAAAAAGATTTGATATACTCCTTAATTTTGTGATATAGAGATAATATATATTCCGTAAAGAAAAGGTCACATATACATTTATTGTTACATGAGCAAATTAAATAACTTATATATCATCTTTTGACTAACGAAAGTTATACTTTAGATTTTTAATTTACTTATTTAGTTATTTAACCAAACAATATTCACATAGAGAAAAATTAAATAGTTTTTCCCGTGATTTTATTTTTGAGTTTTTTAATTCAACGATTAATTTGGGTCTTAATTATCGCCCTTATGAATATATTTGTTTATCATTATTTGAGTTTGTTGTTTATGTTTAATTTTTCGCTTTCATTCTTTAGTGTAGAAAGCATGAGAATTAAAAAGAAATAAAAAAAAATAGTGAACGAAATAAAAATAATTGTATTTTTAAAAAAGCAAACTAAATTAATCATTTTTTTGCGGTTATATTGAATTTATTTTGTAGTTGTAAAAATGTTGATGCATCTATAATAGACTTTGCAAGAAGATAAGTGAAAAATTAAATTTGATCATCAACATAGTATATCAAAATTAATCATGAAATTAAAGAAGATAAAAAATAAAATAAAAAAAGACAAAAATTCATGTATGAAGAAGATCAAATATAACTCGAAATATTTCGAGAAGGGTCAAATATACCTTTTATATTTTTATTTTGTTAAAAAAATTTAATAAGTTTTTCACTTTCATCAGCGAAAAATGATCTTGGCTCTTCAAATATACCTCAAAATACTATGATAAGGGTCAAACATACCTTGTATAATTTTTATTTTATCAAAAAAATAATTTTGAATCAATTTTTTGACTTCTCCAGCTAAAAAAGATTTAGTTATATCAAAGTTATATATGTAACAATTGAAATAGATGTGAACCACCTTCTTTTAACAAAAAAAAATATTATCTCTAAATCACAAAGTTGAGAAATATAATTTATTATATTATTATTATTATTATTATTAGTAGTAGTAGTAATAGTAATAGCAGTAGTAGTATATAAATGACCAATATATATGACACTTTTGATTAATATTTTACTTGTTAAGTTATTTTATGAATTTTTAATTTGAATTGCTTGTGAGATAAATTTAATATTATTAGTGTTTATCTTATCATTTAAATTCTAAATTTTATTTCTTAATTGTAAATTTTAAATTTGTGTTCTTTAAAATTTATATTGGAAAGTAGAGGGAAGAAAAGAAATTATTAAGGCTATTATTTTGTAGTCTTTTTAAAAGAAATTGAAATTAACATGTAATTATGAAATTATGAGAATGTGGGAACAAGTCTAATCCCCATGCATTGGAAACTTTTATGTTTTAAAAAATAATTAATAAATTTAAATTTAAATAAGGGTAAAAATGTCAAAAAAACAAATCTGTTTATAGTGTGAATGCACCATTCTGACCATTCTGACCAAAATTTTCTGGTCAAAAGGATTTTTCCATATATATATATATGAAAACTAATCATAATATTATATACTATAATTTTTTGACGAAAGAGATAGCCCTGCCTGAATTTAATGCATTACCATAATCTTATCAACACAAACTAACAAAGATTATGATAATCTTAAGGCTTACTAATCACATTTGTATATTAATCAGCATTGTCGGGAGATGAGAGAGAAGAAAATAAAACACGGTTCTACCAAATAATAGTCCTAGAATAATAAATGTAAAATAAAGTTTTTGTTTTCTATTTTCTTTGGAACGTACAAAATTAAATGACAGGACAATATTCATGAAAACATTTCCAGTTCTCGAGATTTTAATTATGAGCATTACGAGTTTGAACTTAAAAATTATGTGTAACCGACTTTGTTTAAGCCTTATAAGTGTGAGAAAAAAAAAATATTACTATCATTTATTAGATTACAAAAATAAAGGTTCCACTTGAACCCTAAAGTATTACTACTAATAGATAGTTACCATATGGAAAGGTCGTTAGTGTTGATGTCAGTTAATATTCTTTTATCGCATTCAGGCTGTTATGACGATAATATATGACATATCGGGATACCATCCAACTATTGTCGCTCTCGAACTCCACTCTCTCCCTATTTTTTACTTATCTAACATTAAAAAAATATTTTCCTCGATACCAAATACAACCGAAGTGCCAATTTTTATTTTACTAAAATTACATATAGTTATTATTTATTAAGAGTTAGCAAAAAAGAGAATGGGCACATGATGGAATCAGAATCCGTTTTAATTTGATTCTAATGAGTAAAGATATTGTGTACCTTTATTTTGAGAATCTTAAAGATCCTTGCAGAAATAGTATATATGTATTATCATATATATATATATATATATACTGCACATTAACTTGCAGTTGCCATTAGTTGGATCCATCATTTGGACTATTACTTCAATTAAATACTTATTTAATTTTGATATTGACAGGGTTCATAATTCAAATAACTGAATCAGTACATTTCATTTATCACAACTACAAATCATCTATGCTCCCCCCAAAAAAAAAAAATTAAAATAGCTGTCACCTAAAAAAAAAGATAACGTACGCTGAGTATATTATTGTTGTTTTAACAGTTCTTAGGTCAAATGGAGTTAAGTGGGGCATCGAATAATATACCGACTATCGACAAAGTAGAAAAAATAACGCATCGTACTAAATAATTGTGTTAGTAGTATTAATTAACGATGACCTAAATTAAATTATTTAGAAGTTATATATGTAACACATTTATTTATTTATTTATGGACACAAAATCACGTGAAATGTCACGTTATTGGTTGCCATGGAGAAAAGTTGTAAGAGCGACGGCATAACCGCACCATTTCACAAAACTAGTTGGAAACATTTTGTGTTGTGTAATTGGTGATCTATGATCGAGGACGTGACGTGATGGAATGATTCAGATTCTTTCACACATGTATCAAATTTTTCTCGAATTTTGTAGTTTGAGAATGTAAAATTTATTAGGGTTTAATCTCTAATAATTAGCCTACTTACGCGACATTGAATTCAACTTCAACATCTACGTGGAACCCTACGACTGAAGGACGTGGTTGTTTAAATTTACACATCGAAACCATTAGTATGTGATGTTTTACCTTCAATAAAATAAAGTTTCAGCGTAATGATGAATGGAATTTGATCAATACCAGATGATTAATGAAAAGCGTGTTTGTAGGAACGTGACGATCGAGCACTCGGGCATGTCATAGTCACACGTGTCTGGGGTTAACAAGACACTTAACATCAACAGGTGTGGCACCTTAAATAAATGCAAATAAGAAAACAGATTGTTGAATTTGACTAATCCTTGCCAACATTTTCTCCTTAAACCCCACCCACACGTGAGGTTTTTATCTGTACTGCTTTCTTGTCGGGCCTCAAAAAATTATAGGCCCATATTGGCCCATTAAAATAGGGCCCAAATTCGTCATCTACAGTATACTTGAGACGTTGCACCTATGCTTAACCATTTGCAAAATTAGTCATTTAATTTTTGTCTCACATAGCCACTTGTTAACCAAAAAATTTAAAAATAATAATAATTAGGTGCTTTAATTAATTATATTATTTTCACAACATTGAATCTTATATGACTAAACTATTAATAATGTCGATACATATCTGGCTGTCTTAATAAATTCAAGCACACCATATTAGTTAGTGGTTTGAGTTGACTATAGATTATTATTTTTTTAATAATATGAATGATGGACATTTTAATGATAAATACAATGCAATGTATGGAAAAATAATTATTATTTAAAAAGAAAAAAAAACGAGGAGACTAATGATTTGTAAAAGAATAATATAAATATAGGAAACTCAAAGGCGGTGTGTAACATAGGTATTGGATGTGTCTGTATTTGAAGGGACGTTATTATGATAAAACAAATTAAATGTCGTCATTTATAAAATGTATATACTTTAAATTAAACATACATATATTATATGTATTTATACGTAATGTTATCTATATTTCGATCTTTGTAAACTAGTTGGTCGATTTGTGCATATACTATAATAAAAATAACTTTTAGCGGCAATAAATATACATATGAATAAAGAGTGCAAAAACCTTTACTGGCATTAGTTAAGTGTCATTAGATCCAATGTCGCTAAAATCTTTAGGAACACATACAAAGAGTGTTAATTGCCATTAAAAGTATATATTTAACGGCAATTGAAAATTAATTGCCGCTAAAGATCAATTTTGATGTAGTGATACAGGGGCGGAGGCACCTTGGTACAAGGGGGCCTTCAACGAAAAATTATACTATTTATACATGATTAAAATAATATTTTATGTATATATAGTAGATGTTGAATCCTTTTCGACCAGTGGCTAAGCCAGGATTTTCAATGAGGGGTTCAAAATTCGTAGAAATAGACACACGAAGTAGCCGAAGGAGGTTCGACATCTACTATATATACATAAAATATTATTTTACTATGTATAAATAGTATAATTTTCCGTCAAAGGTGGTTCGGATGAACCATCCTGTACCAAGGTGGCTCCGCCACTGCCTTTGACTACTCTCTGTATCTATTTCTACGAATTTTAAACTCTCTTATTGTAAATCTTAGCTTCGCCACTGAATTGCATATTTGCAACGGTCTGAATTAAGTTGGGTAGCTATTTGTAATATTGTGGTGAAGTAGCCAATTATTGTTGTTTTTGTTGTGTACAGAGTGATGATGCTATTATATAGTCTTTATATTCTGGAAAAGGCGCAATTTAAGTAATGGCTGACATTATGTATGGTGTAATACTTTATGAACTTCTTTATCCTTATTTCTATTAAAAAGATAATCATTTATCGTAATAAAATTAGTTCAAAAAAATTATAATTTAAAATTTGAGATGATTAATGACACGTTCATTTATTAACTCAGCTCATTTTAATCTGTTTAGATTAAGCTTAACTTACCTATTTGATACCTATATATAGTCTGGTCAGTATCAAAACATGTGTTTAACTTCTATTTTCCAATTACATGCTTAAGTATGTGTTCGAATTTTGAATATATCGGTGAAGCGAATTTTTACCATAGAATCACTCAATGAAATGTACAACGGTAAAAATATAGATATTCCATAAAATTATGGGAAGAAAGTAAATATCAAGTACCATTCAAACTAAAATTAGTATTACGTCATACGTGTCATGTGCATACTACATAAGCTAACCGCTTAAATAGAAAATAGACGATAGATATATGTGCACGCAACATAAGTTACATCTAGACGCTTAAATAGAAAATAAATGATATGTGTATGATATGTGTGTGGAAAAATGAACTAACAAGTTCTAAACTCCATTAATGGAGCTTCTAGCTATCTAAGAATATTGAGAATGAAACAGAGGAAAATGAAATGTGATATTATTCAGATGTTAAAAAACTATAGCTGTACATTATTACCTCTTATATATAGAGGTGTATATAGAATACAAGTAAAATTCTAGAATCTTCTACACTACTAACAGAATATAACCAAATGTGTAACTAACTGCTGACGTATACTAACTAACTATTCTACATGAAATTTAACACTCTCCCTCAAGATGGAGGGTGTAAAATGTTGAGCACTCCTATCTTGTTGAGAAGATGTATATGTTGAACATGTCCCAGCCCTTTAGTTAACAAATCTGCAAGTTGTTCATGAGTAGAAACATATACAGTTTTTATCAAACCAGCTTTGATTTTGTCTCGTATGAAGTGGCAATCTATTTCTATATGTTTAGTACGTTCATGAAATATTGGATTTGCTGCAATCTGCATAGCAGACTTACTGTCACTAAAAATAGAAACAGGTGATTTGAGAATAACTTCCAACTCTTTGAATAAACCAAGTAGCCATGTAATTTCAGCTACACCTGATGCCATATTTCTGTATTCTGCCTCAGTCGAGCTTCTTGACACAGTCTGTTATTTTTTTGATTTCCAAGAAATTATAGACTCTCCAAATTTGATTATGTAACCTGTAACTGATCTCCTTGTATTAGGACAAGCTGCCCAATCTGAATCACACCAACATGTTAATTCATCTGCAACTTTAGCTTGAAACCATACTCCTTGTCCTACTGTTCCTTTTAGATATTTAACCACTCTAATTGCAGCCTCATAGTGAGATTGTTTAGGAGCCTGCATAAATTGACTGAGGGTTTGAACTGCATAACAAATATCAGGTCTGGTTATAGTAGCATACATGAGTTTACCCACAAGCCTCTGATAAGAACTTATATCATCAAGTGGTCTATCTGTATTAATCCCACTGGCTTGATCATACTCCAAAGTAGTTAATCTCACATTTGATTCCATAGGAGTGGATGCTGTTTTGGAACCACTAAGACCCATATCAGATATTAGTTCTAGAAGATACTTTCTCTGATTTAGAATAACTCCAGACTTGGATCTCAAAACTTCAATCCCCAAAAAAAACTTAAGTTCACCTAAATCCTTTAATTTGAATTGTTTGTGTAACACTTGTTTAGTCTCAGCAATCATTGCTTCATTGTCTCCTGTAATAAGCAAATCATCCACATAGACTAGAATAATGACTATCCCCTCTTTTCTTTTCAAAGTAAACATAGAATAATCATGAACACTTTGAAAGAAACCAGCTTCTAACAGGGCAGTGGAGAGTTTAATATTCCATTGCCTAGAGGCCTGCTTGAGGCCATACAAAGACTTAAGAAGTCTACAAACTTGTTGCTTCCCTGTCTGTTTATAACCCTCTGGTATCTTCATATACACCTCTTCACACAAATCACCTTGCAAGAAAGCATTGTAAACATCCATTTGGTACAAAAACCAACCTCTAGACACTGCTAAGGCAATAACACACCTTACAGTAACCATCTTAGCTACTGGAGAAAAAGTTTCATGATAATCAAGGCCTTCTTGTTGACTATAGCCCTTGGCTACTAGTCTGGCCTTGTATCTCTCCACATCACCATTAGCTTGATACTTAATCTTGTACACCCACTTAGATCCAATTACATTCTTTCCAGGTGGAAGATCAACAACTTCCCAAGTGTGATTATCCTCAAGTGCCTGGATCTCCTGCTGCATAGCTTGAACCCAATTATCATCTTCAGATGCTTCCTTAAAATTTCTAGGTTCTATCAAGTTAGAAAATTTTTCCAGATAGCTTTGATATGTAGCTGAAGTGTTCTCATAAGAAAGATTATTTGCAATAGGATAAAGACTAGGCTGTTTCTTAGAAGGTGCTATGTAGTCCTTCATCCAAACAGGCTGCTTAATAGTTCTGGAGGTATGTCTGTTATGAGATGAAACAGCATGAATACTATCATCATAAGAAATGGCAGCAGGAGAAGAACTTTCCAAGTGTAGGAATAGAAGTTGCAATAGGAGTAATAGCATGCAGTAAGTCAGTGTTATATTCATCAGCACATTCTTCAAATAAGGCAGAGTCAGGTATCATGGAAGTTGACTGAGGAGTTGATTCAGTTGAGTGTTGAGCAAAAGGAAATATATGCTCTTTAAAGACTACATCTCTACTGACAAAAAAAGACTTGGTATTGCAATCCATCAACAAATAACCCTTCTGAGTCTCAGAATACCCCATTAAAACTGCTGGCCTTGCTCTTTCTGCAAACTTATCTCCTTTTGGTATAGATGAAGCATAACATAAACAACCAATAATTCTCAAATGAACTAGGGATGGAGGCTTAGAATATAACACTTCATAGGGAGTTTTTCCATTCACAGCTCCTGAAGGTAATCTATTAAGCAAATACACAGCTGCAATCACACATCTTCCCCAGTACTTAATAGGCATTTTAGATTCAAATCTGAGTGCTCTAGCTACATCCAGTATATGTCTATGTTTCCTTTCAATTATTCCATTTTGTTGTGGTGTATGCACACAACTACTTTGATGTATTATGCCTAGATTTTTGAACAACACTGAGCATTGAGAATTAAAAAATTCTGTACCATTGTCAGATCTGATAATCTTTACATGAGTCTTAAACTGAGCTTTTATCATAACCAGAAAGTTTTTAATTGCTACAATTGTTTCTGATTTAAGCTGTAACAAATGAATCCATGTATACCTACTACAATCATCCACCATAGTAAGAAAATATTGTTTCTTGTCAAATGTAGGAACCTTATAAGGTCCCCAAAGATCCATGTGCACAATATCGAAAGGTAAACTAGCTCTAGAAGAACTAATAGGAAAAGACAATCTAGTCTGTTTAGCTAAAGGACACACTGAACAATTCTGCAGCAACTCACTATCACTATCATTTCTCAAGAGATTCAAATACTTCATGACCTGAGTAGAGGGATGTCCAAGTCGTTTATGCCACAGATTGCAGTCCTGAATAGGCAATGTTGCTGCTAACTTTTGTGTAGTAGGAATTGATGTATCCTTCTTATTAACTCCATTCTCCTTCCTGTAGATGTAAAGACCACCATCTTCTTTACCAATCCCCTTCACCTTGCCACTATGAAGGTCCTGAAATACACAAAAATCAGGATAAAAGGAAACAAAACATGATAATTCCTTGGTGAGTTTAGACACTCATAGTAGATTAAATCTGAATTCTGGTACATATAAAACATTTTGTACTTCTTTATTATCAAAAACAGAAGCATTCCCAATCTGTGAAATAGGAACTGAGTTTCCTGTGGGCAAATTCACCTTGTCACCTTTTGTTGTGTTAACATGACTCTCTGTCAGTAAGTGTCTATTAGCTGCTACATGATGAGTGGCCCCTGAATCCACTATCCAATTATTTGAAAGAACACTAGTCATTAAGCATGTAGCAATACCTGTGTTGTTGCCAGCATCATGTTTATCCTTATGGAGCATGCCTAAGATCTGATGATATTCATCATCAGTGAATCCATGTCCTTTTGTCATAAAAGCATTATTCACAGCATGACTAGATGAAGCAGTTTGATCCTGATCATTAGTTTTCCCTGAGACATTGTTTGCTGAATGAAATGGTTGAGATGTATTCTGCCCAAATTGACTTCCATGTGTACCATAATTTTGTGTCTTTCCTCCTCTATAACTTCCATTACCATAATCATTTCTCTTCTTGTGTTTCCAGTCACTAGGATAACCAATCAACTTTGTAGCAATTTTCCTTTGTGTGGCCAGTAAAATGACAGTAATCACATTGCACCTTCCTTCCTCTATAGGATTGATTATTCTGATTATAGGTCAAATTTCTACTCGATTGCATAATCACAGGATCAGTATTATCATTGACATTAACTAAACAAGCAGAATGTTGAATTTCATCCTCAATTACCATAGCATATGCCTGATAATAGTTGGAGTTACACTTTTTAACAAAATTTGTCTACGAGCCTGATCGTATGAATCATTCAACCCACTCAAAAATTGTATCAACCTCAACTGATGTAGATGATCTATATAGTCCTTAGATCTAACACACTCGCAGCTTGGAGAAGGAACTACAGCATCATATTCGTTCCAGAGATTTTTTAATTTGCTAAAGTAAGTAGAGATGGAATTTGTACCTTGAGACAGAGTAGTAATTTCTCGATGTAATTGATAGATCCTAACTCGATTAACCTTGTCAAAACGTTCCTTTAGATCTTCCCAGACTTTCTGAGCATTCGTAGCATAAACTATGCTACCAAAGAGATCTTCAGTTACTGTATTCATCAACCAAGATAGAACAATAGCATTACAAGTTTCCCACTGTTCCTGCCATTCATCTTTGAACGATTCCTTTAAACAAACACCTGTTACAAATCCAAATTTCCTTTTCCCTAGAAGAGCAATCCTCATCGATCTACTCCATATTCCATAGTTATCAGATCCTGTTAGCTTGATAGGAATGATCACTGCCCCTGATGTATCAGAAGGTCCTATGTACAAAGAATGAGCATAATCGATCTTTGTAGTAGCCATATCAAACAGCAATTCTCAATCTATGAAGAAAACCAAATGAAATTCTAGCACAGCCTGTGTTGCCTGCTCTGATACCATGTGGAAAAATGAACTAACAAGTTCTAAACTCCATTAATGGAGCTTCTAGCTATCTAAGAATATTGAGAATGAAACAGAGGAAAATGAAATGTGATATTATTCAGATGTTAAAAAACTATAGCTGTACATTATTACCTCTTATATATAGAGGTGTATATAGAATACAAGTAAAATTCTAGAATCTTCTACACTACTAACAGAATATAACCAAATGTGTAACTAACTGCTGACGTGTACTAACTAACTATTCTACATGAAATTTAACAATGTGCATAAGATAAAAATAACACCCTATACACTAATGCTATAGCTTGAAAATATTACTATAAAAGATGCTATATACCTAATTTACACTATGCATAATTCATGTACAATATATAGCAGCCCAACCTAAAGTCCAAAGGTGAATCCCAGCCTAATATTTCATAATTTATGGATTGTAAACCCCAAGGCCCATTTGTTTGATATTTAGAAGGCCCAAGGTAGTTGTAAAGAGTTTTAGTCCCAGTTTATTGGACTTATGATGTGATCCCATGACTCTTTACAACTCGTTCCGTCTCAAATTATGTAACACATTTTTTTTATGATTATTTCGAAAAATATCACTTTTCTGTGATGAAGACTTCTAATTTTCAAATTTTCCTTGTTGTTCTTTATAAAGTGATTCATAGTTATATAAATGTCTAAGATTTGTTTTAGATCACAAAATGTTGTATCTTTTGTTCTCAAACTACGTATCTAGTCAAACGATATCACATAAATTGAAATAGTTGAATGTATATTGTTATAAGATTCAGAATAGCATAAACCTTTATGAGTCATTACTATGTCCAGTTTTAAACCTGTAATCTTAATGTTGGACTTGTGATATTAAAAACATCAAATAATGGCTAATTTTAAAAATACAAGGTGAAAAGTGACCAATCTTTATTTTTCTTGGGATAGAAGTGTTCCTTCTGAGGATAGTTGTTTTGTAAATGAATCGTTCTTACACTTTTTATGTAACTTATTGATTTTATAGACAACGATCTACATAGCCTTTTTGAGCAAATTAAAAATCTTAGAGAACGTTACATTATTGTCTAAGAGCTTTTAAGTTATGGAGACGTTACACAAAAGTCTATTATGAGCAACCATTAGATCCGAGTCTAACATCATCGAAAAGATAACATTTTCAAGGTCTATAATTTGTTCAACTTTTATAAAATAAGAAGAAAATTTAAAAGACTAGTCTAAAAAGGGATATTTGCATAAATAAGCCCATAGAAATTGCCATAATTTTAGGTACCAAAAGGCCCAAAATTGAAAGAAATGCCACGTTAGGGTGTATAGAACCATTTATCAATTTGGGTGGTCAAATTAATTTGTTTCAACATGAATTAATTTAACTGGTAAAATGTCACTATCAATTAAATACCAAACATGTTGTGACAAGAATACATCATATGCTAATTTAATTTTCTCGTAGACTCCGCCAATAATATTAATCCATGCACGGTCATCCCTTTATTGATCCTTACAGCTTGTTCTAGATCGCTTTATCACGTATCGTATCGTATTATATTATATAATTTTGATAAATATAATATTTATTAAGTATTTAAGTCAAAAATGATCTATAACAATAAGAGTATCATATATAAAAGACAATTTTTAGCGATAACAATTCAATTGTCATTAAATATGTATTTTTAGCGATGATTAACACTATTTATATATATTTCTAAAGTCTTTAGCAATGTTGGATATAATGATATTTATAATTAATGCGGTAAAACTTTAGCACTTTTTATTAATGTTTCTATTTATTATCTTTAAAATTTATTTTTATTATAATATAAATAAATAAAAAGATATAACGAACGATAAAATTGAGTAATTTCAAAAATAGGAGTACTGCGTTAGATTTGTACATTTTCTCAATTATTATAGGAGGTTTAACTTTGTCGACTCAATAATGTGATACACTCATGTCATTTTTGAATAATTTGTATTGTATATATTACAAAAAAAGATAATACTATGTCTGTACTCTTTTACCATAAATTTTATTCCATAAAGCTGATTAATTTGATGAAAATTTGTTAATGCAGTCAATATTGACTTCTGACACAATTAGACTCATACATTAAATAAGCAATCACGAGCACAAACAGTAGAAAAACAGTAGTAATAGTCTTTGACTAATTAAGGTGATAATTTAAGACATGTATTAGTTATATTTCCATTTTCTCATCTCAAATTGATTAAAAGTTTTAAAAAATATTTTATTTCGTATCTAAAACACACCCTATATCACTTATAAATTTACTTTAGTTCCAAAAGGAAGCTTCATGATAACCCGTCATAGAAGGACAATCTATGAGCTATAATAATTAAGGGTGGTTAGTTGAATATTAAATATATTAAACAAAATTTTCCTCTTTGCTTTCACAATCCTTGTTAAATTTTAATTTTGTGCGAATATATTGAATATGTTATTGTTATTTAACAAAATTCTTGGTTTTGCAACTATATAGGTGTGGATATTTTAGAGCTTAGTTATAAGATTATATATGAAGTATTAGATGGTTTTAAAAAAATGAGCAAGTTGTAGTTTGATGTGATATAAAGAGAGAAGATGCATAAATAACAAGGACAAAATGTAGATGAACTTACTTGGAACATATCTATGGCATCTCGATCCTATCATTTTCAAGCATAATGATCCAACAACAAAACTATTTAGGTCAATTACCACCAAGTATTTCAAAAGATACTTTTAAAATGAGTTGTGATGAGATGTTTCGTGATATTTTATTTTTAATAAAAGGTCTCAAATTTGAGTGTTTCAAATATATGTGAAGAAATCTTGTTAGCTAGGAGTGATGTCTCGTGAGAAACTAATCATGTAATGTATGAATTTGAATTTAGTCTGATCGTAATATAGATACAAACATCATTGAAAACCAAAAAGAAAAGATAATTTTTTATTTTTTCAAATAAATATCCGTCATTTTAATACATACATGTATATCTATGTGTGTGTAAAAAGACTTAGAAGTGACATTTTTCAAAGAAAAACCTCTTCCTTTAGAAAATATAAAAATATGCTATCAAAAAGATTTTTTGTATTCATGTCGTATCTAATTGCTGGAGAAGTTTTTTTCGTGAGACGTCAATTTATATAAATAGTATCTTTTTATTTGTTATTATACGTAAATTTCAAATCACATTATTGATTTTTGACATCAATTGATATCAATAGTATCTTTTTATTTGTGATTTTATGTAGATCTCAAATCATCCTATCGCTTTATCATCACTGGAATTGAGATTTTATTCAAATAAAAGATCTCAAAAATATTAAATTCAAACCAACAGAAATTTTAGGTGCTTATGTTAGATTTTTAACCTCTATATGATTTTTTCATCATTTCGTTCTTTGACATTTTATTGTAAAACAGTTGTGAGTCCAAAAAATGATTTGACCTAATTAGTAAAATGAAAATTAATTATGGATATAAAATAATGAAAGAAAAGGTCTACGGAAACATATTCATAATTTCTACTCTAGTTTTCAAAGGAGAAATTTGATTTAATGACTAATGTGTTACAACTTAAAAGTTACAACAATTTATGAATATGTGTCCGTGGAAGAAAATCCTACTCAGATTTCATTAAATATAAATTTCTGCATTGACTTTTCTAGTACTGACATCCCCAATGCAAGGCCAAACATTATGTTTTTCCATTTTAATTACCCGAGATCATATATAGCAGCAAAGAAATCTCAATCATCTCAAAAAAAATATTCATTCGCTTTTATACTCGGTTCGTCCTTTTGTAATTCTCCTCTAAATGTCACCTCTTTAATTATTTTTAGTTGCCATAAGTTGCAATAGAAACAAATCGTAAAAGTCTTCTTTAATAATAGTGTTTCCCCCTTATTTCAATGAGTTAACACTTAAAAAAGACAATTTTTGACTGTAACAAATATACGTATTAATAAAAAGTGTTTAAGTCTTTATTGATATTAATTAAGTGTCATTAGATTTAATATCGCTAATTGCCGCTGTTAGCGGCAATTGAGCTATTGTCGTTATTAATTGGCGCAAAGATATATTTTTGCAGTGTATTAGTTTCTCTTATTGGGTACTCGGCTCCTCCCATATTAGTTAATCATTTTTATTTTATTTTATACGCATATTAAGAACTCATAACTAAGAAAATTATTTTACTAATTCACCCTTTAAAATTTTTTTTTTTGGAAATTTTATAAACAAATATAAACACTTTGAAAAACAATTGATTGCAAAGGTGACATAGAAAAAAATTCAATTAATGATTTCTTGTTTTAATAAGGTGGACAACTAATATGGAATAACTATTTTTAGTAAGATGATCAACTAATATGAGACGGAAAGCGTATTATTTGACCAATATTTATTTAGCATAACTCTTTAAAAAAAATTAATAGGATTATAACTAAAGAAATTTTATGAATGATGTTTTAAAACTCTAAATTTGATTCATAATTTAATATTAATGGTAGAAATTAAAGGAAAAACTACAATAAAACTTTCTTGATGTTTTAGTTAGAAAAATAAAATGAAATATATATATTTTTGTATAAAGGCAAAGTAATATGAAAGGGAGAGAGTAATAAATTGAGTGCTTAAAGTGTATAATATGACTCGGGCGGAGCTACATGTTTCTTCAAACATATATAAATTCGAAAAAATTCAATAATTTTGACTTAAATTTTGTGTGTATATAATATATTTAAAATTCAATTAATTTACAACTCATTTGATGTCATTATCAAAGATTTGTTTTATTTTTAAGTATTAATAATGCTGTTAATGACATTTTTTTTATGGAAAAATCCTTTTGGCCAGAAAAATTTGGTCAGAATTTGGCCAGAATGGTAAAATGATATGTTCACACTATAATCTAATTTACTTTTAGACATTTTTGTCCTTTAACTTAATTATTATATATATTATTCAATTATGTTTTCAAGACATTGAAAATGATTAGTGATATTAATTATTGATCATTTCTTAGTTAAACATGGAAAAAGAACAAAAGAATTCACCAAAAAAAACATAATTCAATTTTCCTCCTTTTTACTTATTCTTTTTAGTTTTTTTTTTCATTTCTTATTCCTTAATGATAAGAAATTTTTTAAAAAGTATAAAAAAGAACTAAGGTTAAATTATCTATTTTAATTTATAATTTTTAATCGCGAAAAGATAATTTATATCTAAATTAAAATATTAAAAATTTATATAAAAAATAAAAATATGAAATTAGCCGAGTTGGCTAAAGAGTTACTCTTATTTATTCAAAGGAGTTATTGTTATACACCGATTTCTTAGAAAAAAATTAATGATAAAAATATATTTTATCCAATTATACTCAAAATTATGTGAGCGAAATAAGAAAAAAACTAAAATTACCATCATGTTTCCTCCATTATGTGATTATCTTCATATTTTCGATAACATATGAATCATGTCATACGCAAAAAAGACTCATTAAAATTAATTTTTATTTATTATTTCAGTACTAGAGACATATACAATTTTTTTTTTATAAAAACTTTGATGATGCTTCATTAAAAAAATTTAATAACATAAAAAGGATATAGAGAGTTTTTTATGATTTCAAAATTAACTTTTATAAAAAAAATTGAAAGAAAAATATCTTTATAGTTCTCCGATGACAATGACAATACAAATTTAACATAAACTAGATTTAAGTTTCATCACATATATATTTTTCTTTATTAGTATTATTTGTTATTTTATTAAAAATGTTTGCTATTAAATGATCTGCTAAAATATTAAGTATACATAGTTGTAGTCACAATATTATTTTTTTCTTTCAAATTAATATTTGTTTTGAACGGATTAATAATTTTTAAAATTAAGTAATTTTATTGCATTTATTATATAAATAAATTTATTTAAATAATTATTTAAATTAAATTTTAAATACTTTTTATATAATGTAAAATAATTCAATAATAACAATCAAAAATCAAAATACTTTAGAATGATAGACATCAACACATTAAAGAAATACTAAAAATCATATGGTTTATAAGTGTCGATCCTATTTAACAACAACCCAAAAGAACTACAGATTAATGTTGAAAAATTACATATTTAAAGCTTATGTTTGGTTATTATGTTTTAAAAAATTAAACTACATATTTACAACATGTTTAAAAATTAAACTTCATACTTAAAAATTTTAAATTACATATTTGATTACTATGTTTTAAGAAAATTAAATTATGTATTTTATAATGTGCCGATGTCTATCAACTCGAAAGTATTTTGAGATTTGATTGTCGTTATTGAAATATAAAAATTCTAGATAAATGAAAATAATTTTTAAAACATATATATCCTAGTTATGTTATAATTTACTTATACACGTTACACATATTGTAAATTAATATATATATATAAATACATCTATTTTAAAGTATTATAATTGATAAGTAGGTATTGAGTGACCTTTTATTAATTTGTTTTAAAATACCCACTTAATTAATACTATTGGAATAACTGGATTATTTATTCATTGTTAAAATTAGTGAAATAATTTCACCATTTTCTATATATGTTAATTTTTGTGCAGAATGATTATAATATATAAAAAATAATGTGTTATTTATGACATAGTTTTGAATGTCTTATCATCAATCATTTTTAAAAATATCGAAATTTCAATATAATGTTTCTCTCAAAAAATGTTCATTATATAGACTTATCTATTTAGTTGATTATATTTATAGAAGAATTTAATTATTTTTTTAATCTATGCTTAATTACTATATTTTACAATTTTTTTATTACAAAATAATTAAGTATAATCTTTAGTAGATAAGATAGTCATTTGTAGTTATTATTAATGAGAAATTTAATTGTCTTTTTCAATAAAGAGGTTTATTTTAAGCGAAAAAATAATTTTTCAAAGTTGACACCTTAGGATCACAATTGAGTTTGGGGGAGGGGTATATGTAGAACATAATTTGCTATATAATGGAAAAAAATTTAAATGTATAAAAATAAAATTACAATTTTTTTTTAATTAAAGTGTACATTTTTTTTATTAATTAAACAATACTTATTTTTAAAGATAAACTACACACAAAAAAAAATATTTTTCATTTTCATTGAAAGCCAAATAGTTAGTATTTAGTAGTTCAAGGAGTTTGGAAATTAGAAAAAAGTTAGTTTTGTTTGGAGGGAAAAGTATTGAGGAAATAAATGTAAAACTAAAATAAGATTATTTTAGTTTTTTTATAATTCTGGTCAAATTCTGGCCAAATTTTTTTGGCCATTTAGGATTTTCCTTTTTTATATTATCAGTCCATAGTATATTTTCACACGGTATTTTATGATAGATTTAAATGGGTGCGTCATTTTCCAAATCTCTTTCTACGACAAATTTCAAATCTCTGAAAATCCCAAGGGTTTGTTGTGTTTTTTGTTTTTCTGCTGACTCCGTTGGTTTGCCGGTCCCTTTCCCCAATGGTTGGATACCACTTTTCCATAGTGTCGAATTTAGAATTTTTTTTATTAATAATAATTAAAAATTTATTTTAAAATAAATTGATCTTTTTATTTAGTTTTTTATTAAAAGATATTAAAGATAAAAGGATAAAAATGTCCTTTATTTGAAACATTCTACTGAAACTATTCGGTGATTTTTCTCACAGATATTTTAATTAAGCTAGTGAAAAAATAATACAATAATATTTTCACACGAGAAAAATTAAGAAGCTTCAACGAAAATATGTTACCAACGTGGGATTTCCTGCTGAGTTGGTTTGTGTTAAAGAATGACAAAAGTTCCACATCGGTGGTTAATGAGATGGGTGGACTCCACAAGGCTTGGACAATCCTCCTCTCTTTGAGCTAGCTTTTGGGGTGTGACTTTATGCCTAAGATCTAATTTCACATGGTATCAGAGCAGGGCTCTTCTCACCCGATGTTGGGGCTCCCAAAATCAAAATTGCCCACGCACCAGATGCTAAGCACTGGGCGTGAGGTGGGTTTTAAAAATTGACAAAAATCCCTCATCGGTGGTTAATGAGATGGGTGGACTCCATAAGGCTTGAGCAATGCTCCTCCCTTTGAACTAACTTTTGGGGTGTGAGTTAGGCCTAATACCTAATTTCACAGTTTTGAAGGAAATTAATAGAAAAATCATAGTATTTCATAGTATAAACATACCATTGATTTTTTAAACAAAACTAAAAAAAATAATCAATGAACTTCTTATTGATTTGCTATGAAAAAAATCTCTATTTTTTTGTAGTAAAATATGTTTTTTTTTAAAAAACTTAATCTACCTAAACAATATAACTTCTTAGTAAAAATGTAAATATCAAGTATTGTCCCACCTTGCTTGTTATATCATCTCTCTCTAGAACCAACTAATCTAGATTTATCTTAACTTCAATAAATTAAAAAACTTATTTTATTCATATAACTTGAATTCAAGTATTTCGATTGAGGGGCAAGTATACTTATAAATTTTACATTTTCATTCATCACTCAAATTTGAGACATTTAATTAAAAACTAAATAAATTTATCAAATTTTGAAGTTTTTATTCATATTACTCGAATTCGAGACTTACGATCGAAGGGCGAAGGTATTCATCTATCCCTCTACAACCTTGCCAAAAAAAATTATTTTTGCCGTCTATTGAAATGTCTTTTTTTTTTTCTTTCATAAAGTGTTTCTATTATCAAAATAGTCAACACAAGCCAGAAAGGATATATTATATTGCTTTACAACTAACCAAAAGAATTATCCATGATTAAAAAATTCTAGATATTGTACGATTATAAGAAAAAGTAAAAAAAATATTAAAGTCAAGCCAATGATCGATGAAACAACAGAAACATTCCTCCCAAGAACAAGACAGAAGAAAATGCCAACACATTTTAAAATTTTAATATTTTTACAACTCTATATTTCAAAATTTTAATATTAAAAACTCCATAGAATTGCTTAACCTAATTTAATAATTTTTAATGTACCGCAATATTAATAATTACCGCTTTAATAGGACAAAGAAAAAATGACATTACCACTTTTAACTTTGACTATGAAAAAGGAGAAGGTACATTAATAAAGAAAAACGTTTTAGATATGAATTATTTCTCTATTTAATAGCATCCAATGTATTAATAGGTCATAGTTCAATAGGTTATATACATTGAAGTCATAAGCTAAAAAAAAAGTTATTAATTAACAACTTCTAGGGGTCTAATGAGAAAGGACTTCGTAACTAATCGATTCAAATTCGAGATTATTGATTAAAGATAGAATAACTTTTACGACTCCAACAGAATCATGATTGATCTAATGAGAAAGACCTTCACCTAAAATTATTGGATCGACCTATAAATTTGATAAACGGAAAGATACTGTTATGTTTGTTAAACGAAAAAATACTGCTCTTTTTAATAAATATGAGTGTAATTATGTATGTATAGAAAAAAAAATCCAAAATTCATTGTTATGGCTAATGAATATGAGAAATAACATCTCAAAATTTCATTGTCACGTTTTATCATTTACATATTCATTACGTATGATTGTATGAGGAGTACAATCACATCAACATAACCAATTTAAGAATTGATTTGAGTTATATATAAGTATTGATATTGTAATTTCATATGTTATGGTTAATTTATAATAGGAGGTTGGTTACTTTTTCATTGGTCATATTATCAATTAATATTTTTTTATTTTCTAGTTAATTTAATTGTTATATATATATTACCTAGTTGATGTATGGAACTTGAATTCTTTTAGGAAATAGAAAATAAATTGTTACTGGTATTAGATTAAATTATGATCATTATTTGAGACCACGTTGAATAATGAAACCTAGTACTAATACAGAAAATTAGATGATGTTTACTTAGAAAAAGAGTTACTGTATAAAATAAGTTAATATGGAGTAATTTTTAAAAATTATGATGTTGGAATATATTCATAGAGTGTGAAAGTGGAAGTTTCCTTGTAAATTATTGACAGGATAATGATATCAAATATTTCAATAGTACTTGATAACGACGGTGATGAAATGATTAAAAATTGTTAATCCTTCATTAATTTTTTTTAAGGAATAAATAGAAAAAATATGCTCAAATCACATAAAAATGATTGACGCAATATATCAATCTAAATTAATCAAATACTAATACAAGTATTACATTTCAAAATGAAAAATAACTAAAAAATTATAAGCAGACAAAATATATATAATAGCCAGCGTGACGTAGAATAATAATTCATAGTGACCCCAGGACCTTATTATAAGGAGAAAATAATTGAAACTTTGAAAGTCGTTAAGGCCCAATGCAAAGGCAAATAAAATCAATCAACTCAACTTTTTTTTTTCTTCTAGTATTATTTTTGATCTCTCAATTATTAAAATTTTAAATTCAGATTTTTTACTTTTTAGTTTTTGAGATGTCCAGATAATAATTAATGTAATTTTTAATTAATCAGAATGTGTATTTTTAAATCATTCCTCTGTAAATATTTATACATTTATCACGATTATTATTATTTTATCATTTATTTATTGATATTGTACTATTAAGCTTGTATTATTAATTTCACATTTGATATAATATAGTAATTCTAAAATATTTTAGATATAGTATATTTCCTACGCAAAGAAAAGAAGAAAAATATTCAATTAATTAGGAATTAGATATATTATGTCAGAATTGAATAGTTTAGTTTGATAATTCCAATTTTAAAAAACGCTCTAATATTATCATATCAAAATTCATTTGGTACTATTCGACAAATTTAAGTTCGATTATAATATTTTGTATAATAATAATTTAATAACAAAAAAATTGCTTAACTTCAACTTACATATAATCATATACTAACATCTTAAACATATAATAATATTTAAACCTAAGTAGACAAAATATCAAATTTCAATATCTAAATAATTGTGTTTATACTAGTAGTACTAGTTTCTACAATATTAAATACTTCAACATTTTTATAATAAAACAAAAAACCAAATATTATATCAAAATACCAAGAAAATTTAAAACACATAACAAATATTAAAATATTAAAATCCCAATATAATAATTCAAATCATATCAACCCCATAAACAAAAGGTATCAAATAATTAAGGAAGCAAATTTTTTTTTTTTTTTTACCTAATCAATTCAATTGTAGATTATTATCTTCAAAGGCAACATAGTAAAATCAGCCTTAAAATCCTCTTTTGCCCTAAATAATCTTTCTATTCTCCCAAATCTCCCTCCACAAATTTTTCCTTAAACCATCAAAAAGGCAAAAACACAAAACCCACAAACAAAAAAAATCACTCTCTCTCTCTCTATAATCTCTCTCTTTCATCATTCATCATGCCTTTTCTTCAAAACAATTTCACACTATTTTCACACTTGCTTTTCTTATTCCTCCTCTGTTTTTTACACTGTAAATTTTCTACTTCTTCCATGTCTATTCATGATCTACTAAAATCAAAAGGATTACCAGCTGGACTTCTTCCTAAAGAAGTGAAATCTTACAATTTATCAGATTCTGGTTTTCTTCAAGTTTTTTTAGATGGGCCTTGTTTGGCTAAATTTGATACTATGGCTTTATATGATAGTGTTGTAAGAGCAAATCTCACTTATGGTTCACTTGGTGCTGTTGAAGGATTTTCTCAACAAGAGCTTTTTGTTTGGTTACCTGTTAAAGGAATTGTCGTTGATAATCCTTCATCTGGGCTTATACTTTTTGATATTGGTTTGGCTCATAAACAACTTTCTCTTTCACTTTTTGAAGATCCTCCTAATTGCAAACCAGATGGTAATTTCATTCCTCTGTTTTTTTTTTCGTATTCGAAAAACGCACTAAATCTGATTAATTTGTATATTTGGTGTTTCGCATTCATTTTGAGATCTTACTTAAAATCGAGTTTATGAGTTAAGTTACTCCATAATAAGGCTAAGTTTATATTCGAGATCTCTGCTTAAAAAAATGAAATAGGCTCTGCGTTTAAACAGGTGAATTTGTCAATTTTGTGAATTTCACTAATATCGAGGGGACAAATGTCATTTTTTAAGTTGAATTGTAAAGTACTAGTTTTCCATGTGATTTTCTGAATTGTGTTTCTGGAAATGAAATGATTTAACTTTTTTTTTTCTTTTCTGAAATTAGTACTAGTGAGTATCAAGTAGTTTTCATTATTTTTATTTGAATAAAGAAATTATATTTAATTGTTTAAATTTAAGAATTGATTATTATTTTTTTCTATGGAAAATGCAGGTGTTTTGAAGAAGAATGGTAGGAAGGAGAAGGGATTTGAAGATCAATAATAAAGATATGCACATTTTGGAAAATTATTAAATGTCCATAATAATTATGGATTTTGTTGGGTGGATGGGTGGGTGGGGTTAAGTACAAATTACCATGGCTTGATTATAGGTTTATTTTAGACTCTAAATGAGATTTTGGGGTGCGGCTGTAAAGATTTTGGGTTTATCAAAATATCTTTTTTCCTATTTTCGGATATAGTTTTATAAATTTGTTATTTATTTACTTTTATTTCCAGTCGAAAAATAGTTTCTCAACTCTCTAAGAATCTTCATTTTTACTTTTAACAAATCATATTATAAACATATAAGAGCTTTTTACACCTTATGATAAAGTGTTTTAGTGCGTACTCACTCCGCATGGGAGGTCGAAAAATAAAACACTAATCAAAATATACCTTATATAATTTAATGGGTTAACATTCATAAGTAAAATTTTTTAAATAAATCATTCAATATAATGTATCGAATAATAAAATTTCATAAGTAAAATTTCAAAATATAGACTATTTTTCAATTATTGAAATCGAAAATTGACTGTTTGTGTATTTTTTTCATGGCCTGCTAATTTCATAGGATGCTTTTTCGTATCGTGCGTAAGATGGGCCCATTCAAAAAGTAGACGGGAGTACAATTGGCCCATGGGCCCACTTTTATGGATTTTCTGCTGGACTTATAATAAGTGGGCCCTTAAGGCTGGTCTTGCTGGATCCCAATTGTATGATTGAAAAGCCCATCATCACAAGAAAAAGGCGAATAACCTTTTAAGTAGAATTTAGAATTTAATAAAAAAATTAATTGGAAACAACCAGAATATCAATATTGATTAGAATAAATTAATGAAAGTTAGTGATTTAGTACATAATCTTTTTTAGAGAATGAATATACTTTATGGTATAACTTAGGTTGATATAAAATGGAATTGGGTCTAGTTTAACCTAAAAATTAAATTTAGACATAGGGATTAATGCCAACATCAGCTAAAAATATATTTTGTTTTCATCACTAACTATGGTGGGGGTCCAATATTTGATAAATAAGAATTGAGGTGCACCTAACTCAAATGTCATAATAAGATAAGAATATATCACTTAATTTAGTTTCAAAAATCAGTTGAAGATATGAGAAATAGTTAAAATTCACCGATGGGTCTAGGAGACTTGACATGAATAGAAAGTAGGAGAACTTAGACAATATGATAATGTTTTACTTGATTACAACAATTATACTTAATTTGAAAAATAAAATAAAAATTGAGGTGTTTCATGTGATCAATTTTTGTCATGATTTTATTTTTTTGAACTTCCATTTTAATAGTCGTTTTATGTTGCGTTTTGATTTAAGCAAATGCTTTTGCATGCTTTGACGAAAAAATGCTTAACTTTGTAGACTATTATTATTACCTTTCAAAAAATAATACTATAAACTTACATTTATATTAAAGTGAAAATAATTGTCAAAGTTTAGAAAAAATTGGCTGCAAATTAGTTGTTCAATTCCTTTAAAAATATATGTATAATTTACATAAATCCCATAGTGTAAGACCTAAATTACTTTGTATCCCTACTTTTTTCTATTTTACAAAAATCCCTTAATATATCAGTTATCCGGATACATAAGTTTCATCCGGATACATTAATTGTGGTACATTATAAAACTTGTCTGTTGCGCTTAATATGGAATATTAACATAAAATTGATTTTCTTTCCCATAAATCACGTAGATCTGATTGATATCAATCCATTCCAATCTGTAACAGTTTCACCAAAATCAAAACTCAAATTTTCATCCTCCTTGTCAATTCAAAATCGTAAAGGTTTCACGGAAGGAATTGTCCATGTTGTTGCTCAACAACCTGTTAGCATCGATGGAACGATTGTTAATTTTTATCCTTTCTTTTACATATTTCTTTGATCATTCTTCTTCAAGAATCCCAAAAACGATTTGTCCATGGTTCTCTCAAGAAAAATGAAGCAAAAAATTGTTTTAATATGGAGGAGAAGAAAGATGATGGATTTGTGAGGTGTTCACTCAAGATTGAAGTAATTGATGATACAACAATGATTGATATTTCTCAAGTTGAAAAAGTTACTCAATTGATAAAAATATCAAGGGTTTTGATGAACAGGAAGAAAAAGAATGCTTGCAAATTCAATGGTTGCGATAAAAGTAAAAGTGATGTTTGTGCCATTAATTCATTGATTTCTTATTCGATTAAAGAATTATTTTTTGTATCATCTCCTTATCCATCTCCGGTCGTTCAACCACCTCCTCCACCATTCCCTCTGCCTCTCTCCACCATTGGTATATAGTTTTTTTGATATATCATTGTTATAGTTTTGTTTTGTCGTTTTGATGTGAATATGAAAGTCATGATACATTAGTGGTAAACTACCCCCGTGTATAGTAGTTGTGTATTTATAGATTATGACTCATGATTTTGCGTTCGAATGTTATTTGTATAAAAGTGTATCATCATAATATATTGTATATGATACATGCAATAAATGGATTAACAAGTAAGACGGATAAGATATGTTTTGAATATCGAGTGTGTATCAAAAATTTGTATAATGTATCAAGTTATTATTGTTTATATTGTACGTATAAATAGGGTAATAATTAAAATATGTATATTACTTGTTTTGATCAAGAAAAATGTGGATGATACATTAATATATATCAATGTTGAATTTTTTTCGTGAATGATTGCATCATTGATAATTTTAATGTACCTATTATATGTTATAAGATAGTTACAAAATTGTGCCGATATATGTTAGTTTGTTTGATATGTGCTTTGAAAATTGAAAAAAAAATATTTCATGTAATATATCACTGATCTTTTAATGTTCGTAGATTATTTCATGTTGTCTGAATTTTTATTGGGTAATATGTACATAGCATTCTAAGTTGGATAAGACTGAACAAACATTAAATAGTGCAAATACATAACATAAAACTGATTTGTTATTTTTCTATATAGCCTTTTAAATTTAAATAAGATTGACGATTCATTAAAAAACTTGATACATGCAAATGATACATTGGTAGTATTAATGTATCAAGTACATTTATATTGAACATGATAAAACTAATTGAAAATTCAACAGCATTAGAGTTATGTATCAACACCTTAAATATGAATATGATACATTACATAAAATAAGGATGGACGGAGAATTAGATCCAATGGAGAATCATATGTTTTAGGAAAAAACGTAAAAAGAAAGAAAAAAAGAAAAAAAGAAAAAAAAAAGACAATGAAAAATATAAAAAAAAATACCTAATTCAGTGGTTTAAATTTGATTGACTAGAGAGAGAATCATTTTGAAATTCAAATTAAGATGAAAATTGTAACTGATGAAATTGTAGAGTAAAATTAGGAGAGATTAAAGGAGTGAAAAAGGATAGAAAACCTGGGTTAAGGCTAAAATACTTATGTATCCGGATGACTTGAGAATTGGTGAAAATAAGAGATTTTAAAAATATTTTTAAATGATAAGGAATAATGAAAATTATAAAAAATAAAGGTGTGTATATATGTAACTAATCCAAAATATATATTCAGTCATATATACATATTTAAAGTTTAACCTTTGTCAAGCCCAAAAATATTATAGTCTATTATCAAACTTTAGACATTATTTTTATAATTTCGATCACTGTTAATTTAGGAGTAGCTAAATTTGTAAGTTTTATATAAACTTGCTACAACTTAATTGTTGGTTCTAGATGGACACATAGTAAAGCCCAATAGGCCCTTCATCATAATTTCAGGAAAATCAGTCAAGATTCGCTTAATTAATCACACAAATTAGCTTTTTAGGAATATAAATCATTTCTAATCACACTAATAGCTCATGTAATCTTCTATTTGTTGAACCCAATTCACTTTTAGTCTTCATTAAATTTTTATCAAAATTTAGACGTCTGAAATTGAATATGTTAATAATTAAAATTAGATCTTGAATTGTAATACAGAAGGATGGCCGTTTATATATTCCTAAACATAAATAAATATTATACGTAATTCAAACTCAAATAAAATAATACTCTAATTTAATAATCAAAATTATCCTAAAAATATCTTGCTAATTAAGCAAGCAACACTTAATCGCCACGTGTCCCATCGTCAGAGTCCTTTTTTACCCCAAAACTTCTACGCAAATAGATCTCTTCGTTGCTGAAGAGTTGCCTCATTCGTCGAATTCGAATAGACAATTACGAAAATTATGGGTGGCGGTGGAGCATTCAGAGCAGCGGCGAAGGTCGCCGGAGCCACCGCTGTGAACAGCGGATTCCGCTCGGTGACGGCGGAGCATCCAGTCTATACAGCCGCACGCAACGTCGCCCGTCCGGTGTCGGTCTCAGGCTTATCGTCAACATCGGAAGATGTCAAGTCTGGTATGGTGACGGCTTCTCACGGTGGATCGTCGGATGTGTCGCATGTGCCTAAGATGGTTTCTGATTTTGATGACTGGGAGATGGCCGGCGGAGAGGAGGAAATGATGGTTAATCATGGTGAACCGCTGCCACGACTCGTATTTGGTGGAGCTCCTTCTCTTCAGGAAGCTACAGAGGCTACTTCTGATCTCAAAGATGCTCTGTATTATTCATTTCTCCTGCTATTTACTCTTGCCTGCAAATTTGCTTATCAATTTGTTATCTGTTATTAGTGTCTATGCCAAGTATTGCTTTGTGTTTCTGTTTTAATATCATTAAATTGCAAGTCTTTTGTGTTGTAAGTCACCATAGAGTATTAACCTCTCCAGTCTGAAAGCTAATTTTGGTGGCATGTTGTTGCTTTTTGTGAACTTAACAGTGATTGAGTGATTAATCAGTTGATTGATTCGATTAACGAATGAAGTTACAATCATTTTGCTCCTTAGAGTAAAACGGAACACGTTGGAGAAATATTGCAATGTCTAATGATGTTTGCCTTATTTTAATGTAGCTTTGAATTATCCCAATATGAACTTTACTTTTGGAAAGGAGATAACTCTTAAAACTGATTGCAACGAAGCACCTTGGGATAGCATTTGCTATACATATATACTATTCCCTCCATTCCAATTTGTGGCATTGTTGGTCCTGATATGGAGTTTAAGAATTAAGGGAAGACACTTATGTTTAGCAAATTGTCCTTATAAGATTCACTTCCAGTACGTACTTTTAGTTGACTTTTCTTCATTATAAAGTGTTAAGTGGAACTCAATCAGTATGAAATGAGGATGATGCCACTACATAGTTGCTAAATTAGGAAGGGTGAAATTCTTTTTGGGAGGGTCTAAAAGGAGAGGGTGCCACATAAATGGTGAGTATTAGGCAAGGGAGATCAAGTAAGTCATTTGTGCTATTAAGGTCTTTTGGATTTGGATTAATTCAAAAAATCCGCCTTTTCGACTTATTCCGTGTCATAAGCTATGCATTCTCATAAGTACTATGGTTGGGTGACACTGCCAGAGTCCAAATGCGCTCTTCTGTGTGACAGTTGTCAGTGAAGAGAGGAACTTAAAGTTTTGGACCTGAAATAGGTGAAGGGAAAAATGAAAATGAACTTGTCAATTCGGTTGTTGCTCCACTCTTTTAATATTGGTATGCTTTGTCTTTTCATCATACTTCCATTAACCTTTAACTTTAGCCCCCGGAAGGTTAATGATATGAGATTTGAAAGTCTATTGGACTTAGGTTGCCATATGAACTTCTCAGTGTCACTCTGCTGTTATATTCCAACAGATGTATATTTGCTCTAATAGATGATGTAAACAACTACTTAGTGTGAATTTAAAACTTTTGTTAAATTTACAGGGTATATTTGTCTGGATCTGCTAATGGAAATGGAGGATCTTGTATATCCGGCTCAAGCTCTTCGCCAGTCTCCAAAGCCTGTGTTGTCAGCGAGACTATAGTCACAAAGTCTGTGCCGAAACATGCTGTGCAGGCATATAGGGTTCTGAGTGAAATTCCTGCTGCTCAGGTTTTCTTCTTTGTCATTTTTGTCTACAAGTCTCTTAGTTTTCATATTCTATCTAGTGTTGTATGTTCATATCATAGAAACTGGATATAGCAATTTTTTCTTTTAATCCTTCGGTATAAGCCGTTACTAGGGTTAGGAGTGAATGTGTTCAATTTGACCAGATAAGAAGATCCAGTCAACAAAAACTGAACTAATATTGTAGTTTTAACATAAAAAGTGGAACTATTTAAGCTAGCCCCTAATCCTACTTGTGAGATCTCCTCAAACAGGATCTGTTTTCTTGGAATTGCTAGTGACAAGAAAATTTAGAGCTCTTCATACTTGAGAGTGTGCAGCTCATTTGATTTTTCTTTAGGTACCCCTCTCTAGATGTTGACATCTAGAAGAGCTATAGTTGAGTTGAGTCCAATACAGAAGATACTGCCTTAAAATTTCTGAAGAAGCAGAAGGATCTTAACAACAAGATAACTCGACTCTTAGTATGTTTTAAGTATTAGATAACTTACCCTCCCCTTGTGGTTCTCATGCTAGGTATTTCTTTAACCTTTTTTTTAATTTTCTGGTGTCAAAGTGTAGTTCGTTGTTTTATTCAATTTCGTTGGTTGGAGGAAGGCTAGTGTTGCTTTCTTTATTCACATTTTAGTACGAATCATGAGCATAAAGTGACTTGGATGGGCTCAGGCTCTATAGATCTAAAAGTGGTGCTTCTTATGCATTTTCTTGGTGTTAATAATGTTGGCATCTGAGTAGACAGTAGACACTCATAATAATTTCATGAAGCTCTTTGGAGTGCCTTCTTAGTAGTGTCCGGAGGTCACGAGTATTCCAGGTCTGCTAATGTTGACTTCATTTTTCTCCTTCCCAGAACGTAGTTGCTTCTATTGCTTGTGACCCAAATGTGTGGAATGCAGTACTGCAAAATCCAGCCCTTCAAGATTTCCTCGAGTCACAGAGATCCAGTGAGAAATGTATGTCCTTGATTTTCCTCGAATCTCTCATAATGAATAAGCTTCTTACTACATTCCCATAGTTGCAGGTGCATCATTCCCAGACTCGGATCAAGAGAAAAATGAATCTGTTGCTTATACTGATATTGATTCCTTTTCTGAATCACCCCCATTGAAGGCGTTCTCTGAATCTAAGGCGGAAGAGTCTAAATCCGGGAACTCTTTTACAAGCTTTTTGCAGAATGTTACACAAACAGTGACACAAACAGTGGTTGATATGATGGACAGCTTGTCAGATTTCTTTAATAATCTCTTTGGAGGCAACAAGTTTTTTGTTGATGCTGATGGAACTGCTAAATTTGGCGCGGTGGAGAAGACACTTGGAGCATCTTTCATGGCTTTGGCTGTCATGGTTATGATGGTGGTTGTCTCAAAACGCAGTCACTAATGATGTCTTCAAAGTTTTAACTTCTGAATTTGCCGAACTTACATGACTAAGTGTTACAGTTTCTTCTAGACTAGTTTTTGAAGTTTTCGTCGAGGGTTTCTGGTCCAATGACTTGGAAGTGGCTTGTAAATAAAAATAAAATCATTATAGACAATGTTCTGCTTTTGTTTCTTGTACTTTCTCATCTCAAAAGTTGAACTTTGCATTCAGCAGTTGTGTGTTTTGTGGTATATAAGAGTGACGTTGCAGTTTTCAGCAAACAATGATGCTGATGTACATAGTTCAAACTCCACTGTATCATCTTAATTTGTTTCTAGCATTGTTGAAATCAAATGAAGAATACATTTCATAATAACGCGTCTAGATATCTCTCCGTTGTAAGCATGCTTTTGAACCACTTAGCAGAGGATTTTGGTGTCCTTGTGAGATTATTCTTGAAGTCTACATGGTATAGTCCAAACCTTACAGTATAACCTGAGTTCCATTCCCAGTTATCAAGTAGTGACCAAACAAAGTAGCCTTTGATATTGCAGTTGTCTTCCCTGTATTCATGTGGTTTTTTTCCATGTAAGAACTCGAGACATAGTAATAAAAAACAGCTATGAATTGAAGTTTGAGCACCTTATGGCAGCAGAGAGATTCGAAAGATAGTCTCTGTGGTAAGTTATTCTCCTTTCATCTTGTAAAGCATCGTGTAACGCCATATGTGATTTGTTAGGTTCATCCATACCTGAAATCAAGTAATTCAATTTCTTTGTACTCATGTTCTGTTTGTTTGCTTATGCAGGGGATGACATTTCTTACCGTTTTCAGTAATCATCACCAACGGGTTTCCATATTTATCTTTGATGTAATTCATCAACTTACGAATGCCCCAAGGAACGATATGCAGCCAACCAGATGCAGCCTGGAGGATGACATGATCTTTAGGACAACGAGCAGCAGTTCTCAAATATAGACGTATGAAACAACTAATCAGGTTTACCTTTTCTCCAATTGCGACTCCACGTCTGTAAGCTGAAGTAACAAAGGTGATGATCAGTTGATAACTCCTGACTTATTGTCCAATTTAAATAGTGAGTACTGGTTTTGATATCTTACAAGTAGTTAGTACAGCAGAGTCGGAGTAAGCATCGTGAAACATAAACTTCACAATCCTTGCTCTATCGTTTCGTGCATATAACGTTGTATAGTGATTGATGCCAAGAAAATCAATAGATCCCTTTAGCAGTTTTGCCTCATAGGGAGTGATCTTGGGTAGTCTTTCAGCCACCAACTTCTGCATTGAAAGAGGATAACTCCCAAGTTGTAGTGGATCAAGGAACCTGAGTCACTTTGTTTTTGTTAAATCAATACGTTACACTCAACTTTTCTCATAACTCCATTCACATTATAAGAAATACATGACTAAATTACCAGCCAAGTCCAAAATCCATCGCTCTACTTGCAGCAGCTCTGTCCTCTTCACAATCTGAACGTGGCTCGTACCACTTTGAATCTAATGCTATCCCAACTTTGCCTCGTTGACTTGCCTGGAATCAGTGGAGAAGCAAAAGAGAGTAGTCATCAGAATAATTGTTGACCACCCTTCAGTCTATATGTCTACGCCACTACCTGGAATACTAGTTACAGAATGTCCATACATATTTCGCGTCCCTCTCTTTAACTCAGTATTAATCAAATCTATCAAAAAAGTTATTTGTTTGAACTGAAATACCTCGAACATTTTGTGGTAAGCATGATATGCAGCAGCATGAGACAACAGAATGTTATGTGCTACGATATATGGCTCAACAGACGAATTTCCTTTCCTGCAGAACAAGTGCAAAAGAATAGAGCACCTTCCTGGAGCTTGAATTCCAAAGTCATAACCTTGAATTGTAAAACCGTGAGGCTCGTTAAAGGTGATCCAATGCTTCACTCTATCTCCAAATGCTTCGAAACAGGTAATAGCATATTGTTCAAATTCCTTTCTGCAATGAAATAGCGTTCATATATCAGCTTGAAATTTGTATACTTCACTTATGCAATAGACTATAGGGTGATCAGTTGAACACCTTTCATCGAAAATAGAATATTATATTGCAATTATTTTTTCAACACTCTTAACGAAATTGTCAACTTCTCCATTGTCTGGAGGACTGTAAGCTATACATACATTATTCGATTGCTTAAAAATCCCTCGTAAGAATCTTCAAGCTTTTGTGGTAGATCCCAGTGAAATAAAGTTGCATACGGTTGAATTCCTGATCATATTACAATAATCAAATAATTAGTTTCATATAAAGTTTAGATTTAATTTTCATATAGCATGTTCTATACTTTAATTGAACCTTTTTCTAGTAAGGCATCTATGAGATTGTTGTAGTATTCAATTCCTTCTGGATTTGGTTCCCCTGTTCCATCTGTGACATGTAAGGTCGTTAAAATAATATCTATACGAAAGTCTCCTTAAAATATGAAATTTATTACCCACTACAAAAAGGTAAAAATACTTGTACTGATAATGATGTATATAACTTAAATTCGATAGGACGAGTAAATGATGATAAAAGGAGTAAATCTTACTAGGGAAAATTCGTGTCCAAGAAATTGAAAATCTATAGGCATCCATTCCTATATTCTTCATCAAGTCTATGTCACTCTGTAAAATATCATCAAAGCTAAAGTCATCTCATACAAGTTAGTTAAATAACAACAAAACAATACTTTTTTTTTGTCAGACTACTTTATTTTTCACAAAAAGGTTTTAGCCTCTATTATTTTTTATTTATTTTTTTGAACTGAGGGAATACTCTAATGTGGAAACAACTGGTTATTCTTATCTTTTAAAAAAAAATGATAAGTCCCATTTGTACTCTTTTATTATATTTTCTTGTCGGTGCATATTAATGATATGATTAGGTGACATTACTTATCCGTAAAGTACGTTAATCACAAATTAAACATTTCAACTTGTGTTTCTAATAAAGTTTAAATTTAATATATTACTATTTCCATCTATTTTTAATTATCATAGTTTCCTTTTGTTATTGTCAAATTATAAAACCTTTTTGACTTATATTTCACAATTTTTTTATCGTATTGATGTGCGAAAATTTGTTGTTTATAGACTTTTCGAATAGTTTTTTAGTAATTAAATTTTTTGTTTAAAATATCAAATTAATACAATCTAATTTATCTTTGACTTTCAAAAAATACAATATGACAAATAAAAATGAAGTGAGGAAATACTTTTTTTGGTCTAAGTAAATTGTTGGAACTTTTACCTCAAAACGATGATATTGATCAACTGCTGTGTTTGCATTGCTGAAGTCCAGTATTCTTCCTATAAAATTAGAAATAAGATGATATATCAAAATTAAAAAAGTATCGTGTTCAGATATTTCATTAAAAAAAAAAAGGTGTTCAAGAAATTCTAATTAAGCAATTGAAAATATAATCAAATAAAGAATAGTTTGTTGTTTATAATAGTTTGAAGATTTTAGATGAGATGATTACGAGTTGAAGATTTTAAATGAGATGATTACTGAATAAACTATTTTACCTGGTCTTTTGATGAAAGTATCCCATATGCTAATTCCCTTGTTTCCTTCATCCACAGCACCTTCAAACTACAAGATCAAAAGAAACAAAGACGGATTCAAAATTTTAAGTTTATGAATTCTGAATCGTGATAGTTTCTGCTTATTGAGTTTTGGAACATATTATTTATGAACACTAGCTTCATTTTTGACTCGATAAAGTCAAAAACTACTGAATTCTGTTGAACCTGTAACGTATATACGCGGGGCAATAACAAACCTGATAAGCTGAAGAAGCAGTTCCAAAGATGAATCCCTCTGGAAAATCAGAACGGCTAATGGACTCAGAATTCACCAATAAACATGATAGACAAATGAAGAAGAAGGAAAATATGATTTTCATGGGGGTTGAAGAGTCTTTTTTTAGTGTAAATAAGGGGGTGATTAAAATATTAAACTTTGGTTTAGTGGTGTTTTATAATACAAAAAGTGCAAAATGCCAGCCTTAATATAGAGAAAACCTTCTGTATAATTCAAGAATCAGGCAAAACATTTGGAGTAGTTTTATATATGTTAAAATTTGGTCACATAGAAAAGGGGACAAATGAGACATCACTCACCCTTCTCTAGCGTCATGGGAGGACTATTTTTCTCGTTTTCATATTCAGGACTCGATATTCATACTGAAATATAAATTTAATTTAGATTTGTGAGGAATAAAATATTTTTCATAATATATAGTAATTTTTTATATTCAAAGCTTGAAATTAGAATTGACGATTTCATTATATCATTTTTCATTTTTGTACTTTTGCTTATGTGTTGCGATACGATAGTGACAAGTGTTGGCATCCGCCGATTGAATTCCTATGTCTTTGCCTTCACGACTATTATTCCTCGTGAAATATTTTGAACTCTTAACATCTAAGTAAGCTTCAAGGTTGCTACTTCTTTGGTTTAAAAAAAAATCTAGTGTTAATCATCATAATTAACCATAAAATGTGAGGTTCTTTTAAGGAATTGATGTGCTGGATTTTAAATTTATTATTATTATATCATGGAAATAAGGAAAAATATATTCATGAACTATCGTAAATGGTATACGGATATGTTTCATCATATTTTAGCGACATTGGTGTCCCTACCGTCCAAAAATTAGAGCATATATACCCTTTATATTAACGAACATACACGTGTCATAGTCTTATCCACCGATCTGACATTGGATCGATGGATAAGATTGCGCCACGTGTCCCTATTTAGTCTTCCGTTAGAGTGAAGGGTATATACGCTCTAGTTTTTGGATGCAGGGGCATCAATGTTCCTAAAGTATGACGAAGAGTAACTGCATACCATTTACGATAGTTTAGGGATATATTTGTCCTTTTTCCGTTATATCATTGGAGGGGATAATGAAATGAAATGTATGCTATTGATGGGATTTGAACTTTTCATTTCAAAGTTTTCAATTATGTGTATGACCTAATGAAAGTGGAATGAAAAATAGTGTGGTTTCAAGATTAAATAATTAATTATTTTTTTAATCCTATTTATTTTTATTTTAATAAATAGAGTTATTTAATATCTGTTACTGAAGAAGATAAAAATAAATATTGTATAAGCTAATCGAGATGTGCTTAAATTAACTCTTGAACGAGTCAACTATTTTAAAATAAATAAATAATGACATCTTTAATGAATTGAATCCGTAATGGTGTGGAATTAAGAGAAGATTTTTGATGAACTCCAAATTGCAGAATATTATAGTGCTAACTATAGTAAATTTCATTTTAAGCGAAGTTGTACTCATTATACTCCACTTTTTAATACCACTCGTCAACGCTTAATGTCTTTCATAATAAATTTACGTATAAACTAATTATATATACTCCCACCGTTTTACAAAGAATAACCTAGTTTGACTTGACACGGAGTTTAAGAGTATAAAAAAGACTTTTGAATCTTATGGTCCTAAATAAAGTTAGGTCAAATGTACAAAATTGCCCTTTGATCTTGTGGTCTTAAATATGTCACGTGGAAAGTTATTACCAAAAAAAGAAAGAGGTCATTCTTTCTGAAACATACTAAAAAAGAAAGGAGGTCATTCCTTTTGAAACGGAGGGAGTAATATGTTTACATTATATTATATATCTCTATTTTCATTAATATATCTATTATATGTATCAATTATTATTTTAACGAGCTATTATATATTTCATATTTATTTATTAGTTATTTATGTATTTGTGGTGGGGTGGGGGGCTTGTGGAAGACTTTGGGAAAAAAATTCAACAGAAAGTCTTTGATCACTTCTTGTAAATATTTGAGGAGACTCAAATAGATATATGAGCATATTAGTTGAGATACGATTAGGAATGGAGTTATTCGGGGTAAGATAAAAGTGATTTTCATAGTAAATATGATAAAAGAAATAAAAAATATAAATTTGTATTTAATGTGACATGTTGTATTAAATAAGAAAATTAATTATTTCAATTAATGGATCGTTGGTGAATAAGGGTACTAAAGAGTCACAAAGGTTAATCCAAGGGTATTTCTTGGCAATGGATTAATGAATAGTATTTTTATATCAAATTCAATAGTTTAAGCGTATTTTGAGTATCTCTCTGTTTACTGTATTATTCAAAACCCTCCACACTGTATAGTATAAAGTTTGTATTGTTGTTAGGAAATTGATTTTGATACTATATTCAAATTAAATTCTTTGTATTTTATATATATATTATGCACATATTGCAAATAGTGTTACGTACAGGAACTTTCGTTTGGGAATTTATTATCACAACCCATAAATCCATACATTTACGTATAATTCATTTTACTCTTGTAATGACGAGTCCCACACGCAAGATAATTGTTATCCTTTAAGTAACTTCCATTTTTGCCTTTAATAATGTACGATTGGAAGCAAATTTATTATCAAACGTATTCTATTTTAATGTTGAAACTTGAAAATATATATTGTGTATTCAATATGGATTAACTAAAAGGGAAAAAGGATAAATATATTCCTAAACTATCGCAAATGGTATGCAAATACCCTCTGTCATATTTTTCGGATGTTGGTGTCCCTGCCGTCCATAAACTAGAGCATATATGCCCTTCACTCTAATGAAAGACTAAATAGGGACACGTGGCGCAATCTTATCCGTCGATAAATGTCGGGTCGATGGATAAAATCATGACACGTATATGTCTGTTAGTATAAAGGGTACATATGCTCTAGTTTTTCAACGGCAGGTACACCAATGTCCCACAAATATGATGAAGAGTACTTATATACCATTTACGATAGTTTAAGGATATATCTGTAATTTTTCCCTAATTAAAATTTTGTTACACCAACTATGAAATTAATGGATAAAGATCCGGTCAAGTATAATTAGATCAAGTAATGTTCAATGGTCTTATAGATTCATGCCACGTGTACAATATAATAACTTGTGGTTGAGATCTATTTAAATTATATACTCATTATAATAATAAAAACAACAAAATCATCAATTATTTTTTATTTTTTAAAACTATCAAATAAAATGATTAAGTGTATCCTACCTAATATTTTCAAGAAAAAAATAAGACTAGCGTCAATATGCGGACTTTCTGGCTTTTTTACTGCGAAATCTCATACTTGTATTGAATTTTCCAAATTAATACTAATTTTGAAGAACCCGACACTTTTGAAGAATCTGGTTAAATATACTTTTATAATTATTTGAAAACCTCCAAATAAGTTTTTTTTTTTAAAATGTATTATCATGTTCTTTAGTTGTATAACTCAATTTTATTTTTAAGTTTGATCTATTTTTGGAGATTGCTTCAGAATTTCGAGAAAACATGTGTGAAATTACTCCCAAAGAAGTTTGGCGGGTAAAAAGTCAGGAAGTTCGCTTATTCCCGTCAATCTTAAATTTTTTTCTTGAAAATATTAGTTTGGGTACATTTAATTGTTTTATTTGATAGTTTTAAAAAATAAAAAAGTTGACAGCTTTATCGTTTTATTATTATAATAAGTATATAATTTAAATGAATCTCAACCATAAATTATTCTATAGTACACATGTCATGAATCTATAAGGTCATTGAACATTACTTGACCTAATATTACTTGATCGGATCTTTATCCGAAATTAATTGTCTACAAATGGAATTTTGATTTGGACATATTATTGTTCCTGCTATTTTGTTACTAAAATATTTTTAACAAGAGGAATTAAGTTAATTAAATACTCTATTGTTCCATGACAATTTTTGTTTTTAAGTTGGTTTGGGCAATAAAATATGTGGCTGAACCGAGAAGAAGGAATTTTTGTATGTGGCTAAATCGAATACTACATCTATTTAAAAATGATAAGAATTTCATAAATGAACATTACAAAGTTATTTAGAAAATAAAATAAAATAGAGCTATTAATATCAAAAAATAAAATAGACTATTAGATGGCAAATCTTAGTCCATGTTATATTGAAATCACAAAATTCCTAAAATATATATTTGAGCTATTAATATCAAAAAAATAAAATATAGACTATTAGATGGCAAATCTTTGTCCATGTTATATTGAAATCACGAAATTTCTAAAATATATATTTGAGCTATTAGATAAAAAAAACAAAATATTACCAAATTTAGGCCAAGCTGTAATAGCAAAATTCCTAATTTTCCTAACGTGATTCTATCATTTTTATCATTTGTGATGCATTTTGTTTAAAATATATCTTTTGTTTACCATTTATTTTAATGAATTATTTACTTGTAACAACGACATAAAGAAACTAATATTGCCACAGAAAAATAATGTATTTGAGCCATAGAAAAAAAAACATATATATATTAGCCACATATCATGAAAATATATAGTAATACTCTTTTTTATTCTCAGTACCTAAGATTTATTGGGTTATGGGCCTTTTTTCCCTTCCTATGTGGATAAATAAAAGCCCAATTTGGACCAACCATTTTTGCCCATAGGCCCATTCTTATGAGGCAAATATAAGCCTATTCAGGTCTTATTTTCAGACACAGAGAGTTTTTTTTTAGCAGCCAAAAAGAGAGAAAGAGAGCAATTTTCGCAGTCAAAAATTCAGCCCTAACAGCCAACTTCAAATTGCGATTCCCGCTTCGTTTCTTGTCCGATTGAGCTGATTTTTGGACAGCATATTATCTTCATCTCAATCTTTGATTAGGAACTGACAGAGTTGGATTTGGTGGCCTGCAGCTTCAGTTTTGCTGTCGTGAACAGTAGCTGCGAAATTGGTGATTTTGCTCCTTTAATTCTCTAGATTTGGTGCAATCTTATTTTTGTTGCTCGTTGTTTGGCATTTGTTTTGTGGCCAATTTTGGAGAACAATATTGTAACTCTTGGTGATTATAGTGGAGCTTTTGGTCCTGTGGTTTTTTACTCTTCACATCGAAGGGTTTTCCACGTAAATCTTGGTGTCTTGTGTGATTGGTTTATTATTGCCTTGTTATATTTGATGGGTTGAATTACTTGCTGCCTTATTATCATATTGCTTGTGGTTGTTTGTCTTCTCTTGGTTCAAATTGAGAAGGGAAAGTATAGACTTAGGTATTCTTCCGCTGTTATCCTGTCAGGTATTCTTTGTTAGTGCCTTATTTTTCCCAACAAAGTGGTATCAGAGCATTGGTTATTGTTGATTGTCGTTTTGAATGATGGAGGCAAATATGAGCAAAATGGTGTGTTTAAATGGTAGTAACTATCATATTTGGAAAGGCAAGATGAAAGATCTTCTATTTGTCAAGAAGATGCATTTACCTGTGTTTGCTTCTAATAAGCCCCAGTCTTTGAATGATGAAGAATGGGAATTTGAGCATCTGCAGGTTTGTGGCTATATTAGACAATGGGTTGAAGATAATGTTAGAAATCATATTGTGAATGAGACACATGCCAAAAGTTTGTGGGACAAGCTCGAGACACTTTATGCTTCGAAGACTGGCAACAACAAGTTGTTCCTATTGAAACAATTAAAGAATATCAGGTATAAAGAGGGCACTCCTATTTCTGATCATATTAATGATTTTCAGGGTGTTCTTGACCAGCTGTCCGGAATGGGTGTAAAGTTTGATGATGAGATACAGGGACTTTGGCTTCTTAATACTCTGCCAGACTTTTGGGAAACTCTTCGAGTTTCTTTGACTAATTCTGCTCCCAGTGGTGTTGTAACCATGGAATATACTAAGAGTGGTGTCTTGAATGAAGAAATGAGAAGAAGATCTCAAGCCTCATCTTCTTCAGTTTCACACTCCGATGTTTTGGTTACTGAAGATAGGGGGAGAAACAAGTCCAGAGGTCAGAATGATAGAGGTAAAAGTAGAAGCAAGTCAAAGTCTAAATACAAGAATATTACATGTGACTATTGCCACAAGAATGGGCATATCATGAAATATTGTTACAAGCACAAGAGAGATATGAGACAACAAAAGAGAGAAGGCGATAATGAAAATCGTGTTGCTGTTGTTGCTAATGATGATCTTCTTGTTTCTTGTGATGCAAATGCCATTAATCTTGTTCGTGATGAGTCTAGCTGGTTTGTGGATTCTGGTGCTACTTCTCATGTCACGCCAAAGAAGGAATTATTTTCTTCTTATACTCCAGGTAATTTTGGAACGTTGAAAATGGGCAATAATCATGAAGTTGAAGTTATTGGCATTGGGACAGTTTGTTTGGAAAGTAACAATGGTTCCAAACTAGTTCTCAATAATGTCAAGCATGCTCCAGATGTTCGTTTGAATTTGATTTCTGTGGGATATCTTGATGATGAGGGTTATGTTAATACACTTGGTGTTGGCCAGTGGAAACTTACTAGAGGTTTGATGGTTGTGGCCCGTGATGACAAGTTGTCTAACTTGTATGTATTTCAGGGCTCCATGTCCAGAGACTCAGTAAATTTGGTGGAGAATGATACTTCATCAGAGTTATGGCATAGAAGGCTGAGTCATATGAGCGAGAAGGGGATTGATAGTTTGGCTAAGAAAAATTTGCTTTCTGGAGTGAAACAAGCAAAGTTGAAGAAATGTGTTCATTGCTTAGCCGGTAAACAGAAAAGAGTTTCTTTTCAGAGTCATCCGCCTTCAAGAAAACTTGATTTGCTGGAGTTGGTACATTCTGATTTGTGTGGTCCTTTTAAGGTAAGATCTCATGGTGGTGCACTTTACTTTGTGACTTTTATTGATGATCATTCTCGCAAACTCTGGGTATTTCCTTTGAAGTCCAAGGATCAAGTACTTGATGTGTTCAAGAGTTTTCAGGCCTTGGTTGAAAGACAAACAGGGAAGACATTGAAATGCATCCGCTCAGATAATGGTGGTGAGTATATTGGTCCTTTTGATAGATATTGCAGAGAGCAGGATATTAGGCATCAGAAAACTCCTCCAAAGACTCCTCAGTTAAATGGTTTAGCAGAAAGGATGAACAGAACTCTAGTTGAGAGGGTTAGATGTATGCTTTCAGATGCTAAGCTGTCAGATTCCTTTTGGGCAGAAGCACTTAATACTGCTGCTTATGTTATCAATTTATCTCCTGCTGTTGCTTTAGATGGTGATGTCCCTGACAGAGTTTGGACTGGTAAGAATGTTTCTTATGATCATTTTAGAGTCTTTGGGTGTAAAGCCTTTGTACATGTTCCTAAGGATGAAAGGTCAAAGTTGGATGTTAAAACTAGGCAGTGTATCTTCATTGGTTATGGTCAAGATGAATTTGGCTATCGTTTCTATGATCCTGTTGAGAAGAAACTTGTTAGAAGCCGTGATGTTGTGTTCTTTGAAGACCAAACAATTGAAGATTTTGACAAAGTTGACAAGGCTGATTTTCAGAGTAGTGAGAGCTTAGTTGATGTTGATCCAGTTCCTTTGACTATTGCACCTGAAGAAAATCTTCATAATGATGAAAATCAAGTTGATAATGAAGATGGTGATCATGTTCAGAATGACCGGCATGATGTTGTTGATGCTCCAGTGCAAGATGATGTGGTTGTCCAACAACCAATTATAGATGCTCCAGAGAGTTCTCTCAGACGATCTAGTAGAGAGAGAATTCCTTCATCTCGTTATTCTCCCAATGAGTATGTACTCTTGACTGACGGGGGAGAACCTGAGAGTCTTGATGAGGCCATGGAAAGTGAAGAAAAAGAAAGGTGGTTTGATGCTATGGAAGATGAGATTAAATCCTTGCATGATAATCATACCTTTGATTTGGTTAAGTTACCTAAAGACAGAAAAGCTTTGAAAAACAGGTGGGTTTTTCGGGTGAAACATGAAGATGGTAATCCAGTTCCACGGTACAAAGCTAGATTAGTTGTCAAGGGATTTAATCAGAAAAGGGGAGTTGATTTTGATGAGATATTCTCTCCAGTTGTGAAGATGTCATCCATTCGTGTGGTTCTAGGCTTGGCTGCAAGTCTAGATTTAGAGGTTGAGCAAATGGATGTTAAAACTGCTTTCCTCCATGGTGACTTAGATGAAGAAATTTATATGGAGCAACCGAAGGTTTTGAAGTCAAGGGTAAAGAGAATTATGTTTGCAAATTGAAGAAGAGCTTGTATGGTTTGAAACAAGCTCCCAGGCAGTGGTACAGGAAGTTTGGTTCTTTTATGAGTCAGCAGGGCTTCAAGAAGACTTCTTCAGACCATTGTGTTTTTGTGCAAAAGTTCTCTGATGGTGACTTTATTATTGTGTTGCTTTATGTTGATGACATGCTTGTTGTTGGTCATAATACTTGCAGGATTCAGAAGTTGAAGCAAGAGTTGAGTAAGTCTTTTGCTATGAAAGACTTAGGACCAGCAAGGCAGATTCTTGGCATGCAGATTGTCCGTGATAGAAAGGCCAAGAAATTGGTATTATCACAAGAGAAGTACATTCAGAAAGTACTTCGCAGATTCAGCATGGACAAAGCTAAGGTTGTCAGTACACCTTTAGCTATGCACTTCAAATTGAGCACGAAACAGTGTCCTTCTAGTGATGATGAGAAGGAAGATATGAAGAAAGTTCCTTATGCTTCAGCTGTTGGTAGTTTGATGTATGCGATGGTTTGTACAAGACCGGATATTGCTCACGCTGTTGGAGTTGTTAGCCGTTTTCTTTCTGATCCGGGAAGAGAACATTGGAATGCTGTGAAGTGGGTTATGAGATATCTCTGTGGCACTTCTAGTCTGAGTTTGTGTTTTGGTACAGGGAAGCCTATTCTTTGTGGTTATACTGATTCAGACATGGCTGGTGATGTTGATACTCGCAAGTCTACTTCAGGGTACTTGGTTACTTTTGCAGGGGGAGCTGTGTCTTGGCAATTTAGGTTGCAAAAATGTGTTGCTCTATCTACTACAGAAGCTGAGCTTATTGCTGTTGTTGAAGCTTGTAAAGAATTGCTTTGGATGAAGAGATTCTTGGGGGAACTTGGTTGTGCTCAAGAGAGGTATGTGCTTTATTGTGACAGTCAAAGTGCTATACATCTTGGCAAGAATTCTACGTTCCATGGTCGGTCTAAACACATTGATGTGAGATACCATTGGATTCGAGATGTGTTGGATTCTAAGTTGCTTGAGCTTGAAAAGATTCATACAAATGACAATGGTTTCGATATAATGACTAAAGCTTTGCCAAGAGGGAAGTTTGAAGATTGTTGCATGGTCGCCGGGATGGCGGTCTCCTCCACATAGTCGTGAGGGGGAGAATTGTTGGGTTATGGGCCTTTTTTCCCTTCCTATGTGGATAAATAAAAGCCCAATTTGGCCCAACCCATTTTTGCCCATAGGCCCATTCTTATGAGGCAAATATAAGCCTATTCAGGTCTTGTGTGATTGGTTTATTATTGCCTTGTTATATTTGATGGGTTGAATTACTTGCTGCCTTATTATCATATTGCTTGTGGTTGTTTGTCTTCTCTTGGTTCAAATTGAGAAGGGAAAGTATAGACTTGGGTATTCTTCCGCTGTTATCCTGTCAGGTATTCTTTGTTAGTGCCTTGTTTTTCCCAACAAGATTTTATACAGTGAATCTTAAATTTCTACCTATTTAGGATTAATATTGAACTGAGAGTTAAAAGATAAATAAATTAAAGCACGATAGAAGAAATTGATAAGATATCATAAGTAAAATGAAATAGATGTATGGTAGGTGATTTTAGATAAATAACTCATCCAGATTTAAGTAAGAGTTCGAAAATGTAAAATGTCGAAATAAACTTCAAAAAAATTATACTAAGTTTGAAACTATCAAGATTAATACAATGTGATTCTTATAAAACTTAAATGTCAATAAATTTGAAATCGATTCTAAAGCAACTAAACTTACATATTTGCATTCTTAAAAGGAAAATTACTTGGCTAAGTAAACTTATACTATTTAATTACTCATCATAGCTATACTTTGCTATAATTACCACTCGCAACTAACATTATACATTAATTACGTGAGTTGACTTTGAGTTTGTATAATTAATCACGTTTGTATATGTATAATTAGTCAGAATATAATATATATGTATACTATAAAATTATCTAACTGATATACATATACAATTCACATTTCTCCTCCCTCTCCCAATCTCGCTTGCCATCTATACAAATGCATATGAATAATATACAATTATCTAATCGATATACATATATAATTCACCTCTCTCCCACTCTATGTCCTCTCTCGCTCGCCTCTCTCTTCCCTTTAACATGTAGTTATGAATTGTAATTATTAAATGAAATCTATGAAGAGTAATTAAATTATTTTTGAGTGGTTATATGTGAAAGATTCTCATTGTTAAATAGACTTGCCCCGGACAGAAAATCAGTGGTGGGCCGAAATCCAAGACTGGACCCGGACAAGAATCTCGGCCCAATTTGAAACTAGGTTTTTTCTTCCCTTCCCTTAAACCCTAATTTGCATTCTTCTTAAATCCATTTCCTTCATCACCGCCGAGAGAGAGGAGAGAGACGGCGGCGAAATGGGTCGTGTGATCAGAGCACAACGTAAGGGAGCAGGGTCCGTCTTCAAGTCCCATACTCACCACCGGAAAGGCCCCGCCCGGTTCCGTTCTCTCGACTTCGGTGAGCGTAATGGTTACCTTAAGGGTGTTATAACTGAGGTTATTCATGACCCAGGTAGGGGTGCTCCATTAGCCCGTATCACTTTCCGTCATCCATTCCGTTACAAGCACCAGAAGGAGCTGTTCGTTGCGGCGGAGGGTATGTACACTGGTCAATTCGTTTACTGTGGGAAGAAGGCTACGCTCATGGTTGGTAATGTGTTGCCACTTAGATCTATCCCTGAAGGAGCTGTCGTTTGCAATGTTGAGCACAAAGTTGGTGACCGTGGTGTTTTTGCAAGGTGCTCTGGTGATTATGCTATTGTTATCAGTCACAACCCCGATAATGGGACCACTAGGTATGCATAATCAGTTTTATTTCATCCTTTTGTAGCTTTTTGTTTAGTTTTTGGTTACTGTTGCTCTGTTTTTGTATCAATTTGAACACAGAACTGGTTATCTTCTTAGTTTTAAGCTTTATATGTATATACATAATAGATTCTTTTTGAAAATAAATTTTATTGTGTTGTATTGTATCATTACATTATCATAAAACAGTAAAGATAATGACTCAACCAGACATCATAATGCAACATGATTGAAATGATATGTGGCAACTAGGATCCAAACTATTTGTAATGGTGCTTTTTCATTCTTTGGTGACTGTTATTCCAACTTGCTTTTATAGTATTGGAACCTGAAAGTCTGCTTTATATTGTTATCGTTAACTTAGAATTGTTATACAACGAATGTGGGATCATCGAAGGTCATCCAAAATTATCTAGAGGTGTATATAGTGCTACAATCCGATTTTATGTCAATATGATACCTGTATGTGGCGTTCATAATATTTTTCTCTGTGATGATGGAGCTGGTAGTTTAGGATGATGCTAGTTTTGATTAAATTTGTTAGATCAAGCACCTATGTAGATTAGAAGCTTGGCACTGACTTACGAATGTCTAATCTTGCATTTTCTTTTCTATAAGTATATCATCAACCCTACTAGAGACACAGAATTTCAGTTTTGTGCCCTCACACTGTTAAAGAAGATTGTATCGTCCCATCCACTTAAGAATGAAACTTGCTCTTTGGAAGGTAATTCTCTGCCAAGTTGTGTCCTTTAGGGTGAACCAGCTTCTGATAGTATTGTCTCGTTAGGTTTATGCTTGTTTGAGACTTGAATATCTATCTTGATTCTTAAATATTTTATTGTCGGTGTGTCGTTACCAATAATATGAACCTAATATATCTTTTCCTTTGTTGAGCTGATTATAGTACATTTGGCTCCTAACTACATCAATACTTGTTTTTTGTCTTCTAATCCTCAATGTTTTATTGGGATTACATTCAAACTTTCCTTTGTTGAAGTGTTAATTTGATTCATTTACTTTTGACAGGATTAAGCTTCCATCAGGATCCAAGAAGATTGTTCCAAGTGGGTGTCGTGCCATGATTGGTCAGGTAGCTGGAGGAGGACGTACCGAGAAACCAATGCTCAAAGCAGGTAACGCATACCACAAGTACAGGGTGAAGAGGAACTGCTGGCCCAAGGTTCGTGGTGTTGCTATGAATCCCGTGGAGCATCCTCATGGTGGTGGTAACCATCAACATATTGGTCATGCTAGTACTGTCCGTCGTGATGCACCACCTGGTCAAAAGGTTGGTCTTATTGCTGCAAGGAGGACTGGTCGTCTTCGTGGTCAAGCTGCCGCCACTGCTGCTAAGGCTGACAAGGCTTAAAAAGTTCACCTTATCATTGTTTTTAAGTATTTGTTTCCGGATCAGTCTTTTAAAATATTTGAGTGCTGAAATTATACTGAATTTTGGTGGGATATTCAGTAGCAAGTTTTGTTCGAGTAATCCATATCTAGACAAGTTTGCCATTTAACATTATGATTCATTTTGCTCCTAACTTTTTCGTTTTCCATGATCTTATCATTTCATTATTCTGTAATGAAAGAGTTTTTTTTTTTAACATTTTAAGCTCTCAAAGCTGTTAGACGATTTTTACACAAATCTATTTGTCCTCTTCTAATTAGTAGAATCTATTTTCAACTTTCACAACTGTGCAAGTGATTAATTCACTCAATCAATAATTCTCAAATTCACTGTATATGTTTATGAATTATGCGTTCATGATTTCTTTGTAGGCGACATTTATTTAGTAAATAAATAGTCCTATTTTCTAGCTATATTGAAACGTATGAATCTTTTGAACTATTATTTGAACAAATTAAACTACTGTCCAAAATTGTAATTGATTACACTGGGGCTGTTTAAAATCGAATCAATTTTTTTTCATTAATTTATCCGTAATGGGTTCTTAGTTTAGTGATTTTGATAATGGTTTTGATTTTTTTTTTGTTATCGGTTCTTAACCTTTATAGATTTTTTCCTAACAAGTTAACCGTTAACCGATAATCGTTATAAATTAAACAATTATATTTATATCATTTTGTATATAAAGTCCTTAATTTAGAGATTTGATTTCCTACTTTCATTGGTGGTTGTACCAAACTCTTGGTTGTTCTACAACGTAAAAGAGTTTGCTTTTGAGAAAAATATAACTTGTGAACTTGAGTGCATGGTTCATTTGGTTTGTCACTTTATTTTAAAGTATTTTACGATGTTTTCTCTTTATCAAACCTTAACAGTTAAATCGATAACAATCAAAAATCAATTAATCAATAACTGATAAGTCAATATCTTAATAATTCTATAACAATTTAACTTATCTACAAACTAATAACCAATAAGTCAAATCAATAAACTTTAAAACTAAACCGATCTTATCCAATGGATAGATACACAACCCATAATTACACATATTAGGTAACATCTATAAGATTAAGTAATACATGAACAAACATTATACTCGAGTCTAACATTGTCAGAGGACTAATTTTTAAAGGATTATATTTGCAAAAATGATACCTAAAAAAGAGCCCATGCAATGAGCGCCGTATTATGGGCTACCATTAGCCCATTAGACTGTTACTAGTAAGCCGACTTCACAGAAGTCACATCTTAAGAAGCAAAATCAACGAACAAAACTCTCTCTTCTAGAAATCTCTGTAAAACCCCAGGGTCTAAGAAATTTAGCCCCTTATGGCCTTGCGAGCGGCGACGGCAGCTGCGACGGCGGCGGCGGTGGCACCGAGAGGTTTACGTGCACTGTTATCTACCTTTTCCCCAAGCTTTCCGTTCAATACGCCTTCGAAGCAAGTTGAGAAGCCGCCACCAGCTGAACCATCCACCAATCTCTTCGTTTCTGGTATTTTCCCGTTTTATTCATTTTCCTCTAAATTTTCTCATTTCTGCTAACTTTTTTTCTAAGTTTTAGTTGTATTGTAGATTTTATGACTATGTTGCTAACCATTGGTTTTAATTAATAGAATGAAAATGTATTTTTCTTTGCATTTAGGTGCTTACGTATATGCGATCTCGATTTTCAATATGTCATATTTACTTCAATGTTAGGTTTAACAAACATAAAAATCATATTAGCACTCTTTTACTATTTGTAGGCATCTCCTTTGTATAAAAGCACAAACGGTTGTATGTATATGTATATGTATATCCGATAGATCTTTATTTGTATATACAAATAAAAGTGTATAGCACAAAAATATATGTATTTGTATTTGTATATTGCTTTATATCTACACAAACACAATTTATACATTTGTGTTTTATACCTACACAAACACAATTTATACATTTGTGTTTGTATAAAGTGAGAGACGTGAGGTAGAGTGTCGAGCAAGACTAGGGAGAGTGCCGAGGGAGATTTCGAGGGAGAGAGGCGAATTGCAAAGTGTTTGTTACGGATAAGAATTAAATGACACTTGTGGTTATAACATTTAATTTAAATTAATAATTTGCTATTTTATACAATTTTCAAAAAAAATGTCATAGTGACTCCACCTTCAATGGGAATAATCCTTTCTAAACAAGCAGATATTGTGGCATAATATGTTATGGATGCGTATATTAAAAAAATATGTTAAAATTTGGTTATCCTTAATTACGGATGAATCATAAGAACCATTTTTTTTTTTTGAAAAATGTAAACTAATTAAAACATTGTACTATTTCTATAGGAGAGGAATCGAGTAGGAAAAAAACCTATCATCTTTTGCTATTAATAGATAGTATGTATATTTCTCCATCATGTATAGGATTGATGAAATTAGTTTAGGTGAAAAGCAAGAATATGTCTAGATTCTCTAAAATATAATCCATTGATACAACAATTTTGGGAATTGCAGAGCCTTAATTAGCTCTTTTGAGAAGTTTGTAGCTCAACGTCTTGAACCCGATTTATCTCTGTCAATTATTTTCGTATTGTTAGTTGTAAAAGTTAAGAAGTATTCTTGGATAAGTTGTGTCAAATTTGTTTGAATGTTTGACCCTTCGGGGTGGCCTAGTGGTTTGGGCTTGAGACTTCCATATTGGAGGCCTCAAGTTCGTAACCTCTTGCCCAGCAAAAGCAAGAGGTTTGCCTTCTGGGTTGAGCTTGTCGCACCGGGCTTACCTAGTGCAGGTTACCTCTACTATGTGGTTTGCGAGCTATTGCATGTGCGCACCCAAAGGATAGCGGTTGCGGGTTTCCCTTGTCATAAAAAAAAATAAAAAAATTATGGAGATTTGCATAAACTGAAACTTTCAGGGTCCTTGATTTTACTGTGTGCAACTTTTTATTTTTGGGAATAATTATGTCTTCTATCACACATTGTGTTGTTAGTATCGTTAAAATATTTGTATGTGAGTTACCTGTAATTTCTGTTCACTACAATGTAATGGACGTTGGAAATTTTTGAAACTTTTGTTTCAAATTGGGTATGTTTAATGTCACCGGGATCCTGAAATGAGTCCTATGTTTGTCGTATTTCCAGGGCTTAGCAAACGTACTACCTCAGAAGGGCTTCGAGAAGCCTTTGTAAAACATGGCGAAGTGGTCCATGGTATGATTTTACTTATCCTCATGCACACAAAATATGATAAGAATACATTTTAAAGGAAGCATAATGATTTTATTATCTTTTGTTTTTTCAGCCAGAGTTGTGACTGATCGAGTATCCGGTTATTCTAAAGGCTTTGGGTTTGTTAGATATGCGACATTGGAAGATGCTGAAGCTGGTATAAAGGGCATGGATGGCCAGGTGAGTTGTGAAATAGAGGGAAATTTTCTACAACTGTAGTTATTGATTGCCCATCTATAAAATTGTTGTTAATGATTAATAATATATTTAGTCACTAGAGAGAAAATATTTATAACTCTTTACAAAATGATAACGATATGACGGGATGGGCTGAAATGGGTTTTGAACTTCTCAAATTTGTCGTCCTCTTTATAGGAAAATACTCTGTATCTTATAATGTAGTAAATGTGGTAAGTTTGAATATACTGCAGGGGAACACAGTAACATTCAATTGCTAGGGATTATTGAAATGATAGGAAAAGTTCTATACGGCCTCAAGTTTATTAGTAACTTTGAGATCAAGAATCCTACAAATTATAACTTCATAGCATATCTTTCAATCTTTTTTTATTTAGCGTAAATCAATTTCTTAGATCGTATCATTTACGTTTTAGTAATTGTTATATGTATACATGTAATGTTTTATGTTGAATCTATGACTATTCTTATCAAACCAAGATTGCAAGGTTGGATTGGACTTGCTCGGTAAAATATTATGTCCTCATATTTCACGAGTTAGGGACTAGGGGTAAGGTTTGCGTACACTCTGTCCTCCTTAGTTAGGGACTAGGGGTAAGGTTTACGTACACTCTGTCCTCATAATTCACGAGTTAGGGACTAGGGGTAAGGTTTGCGTACACTCTATCCTCCCCAGTCTCCATTTGTGGGATTTCTCTGTGTATGTTGTCGTTGTATAGGTAGCTTCATGAACTTGCTTTCCTTATCCTAGTGATGCAACTGTAACCTTATCTTATCTATGAATTATGATGTGAAGGTCTTAACTTGCTTCAGGATAGAGGAGAGATAGTAACTCCTACTTCTCATAGGTGCCGTGGGGTCTCAAGGCTGAATTTTGTAAAATAGTTCATCATAATAACTGTGTTTTGTGGAAAAACCTAATAAGAGCCTGTTTGGATTGTCAGTTTTGACTTATAAGTTAATTCTAACTTATGGCTTTTGGCTTATATTTGTCAATTTACCTTAACACTAAGTGCTTATTAGCACTTCATTCACTTATCCGAACACTAGAAAATTGCTTAAAAGTTATATTAGTTTAAAAGCACTTGTGTTAAGACAATCCCAGCAGGTTCTTGAGTCTCACTAGTTTGATCCATGGACAAACATAGTATTTTCATGAGATTCAAAAAATGCCTCATTTGTATAGGGGATCAAACAATATAATGTGTACACACATTTTTTTTATCACTTGCTCTAGAATGGTTTTGTGGTCTACTTTTATGTTTTTCAATTGATCATTTGATTCTCAAGGTGCTAATAGAGTCATAGGTGATATGCTATAGTGTTCTTGAAAGCATGGTTCTTAAAGGATTAAAGTTGATTCATTACTCATGTTTGTCTGTTTCACTATCTGTTTTATAGTTTCTTGATGGATGGGTTATCTTTGCCGAGTATGCAAGACCAAGACCACCACCTCCCTCAATGCAGAACAATAATACAACACCCGGATATGGCAATTACAATTCATCACCATATGGCAGTCAATGAGATGTAAACTATGATTAGTTCATCGCAATTTAAAAAGCGGCTTCCATGTTACAAGGAGAGATGTTTGGATCATGACAGTTCACTGGTGTATACTAAACTTTCTTTCATTTAAGGTAGTAAAATTTCTATCATAGATAAAATTTGGATATGATAATATGTTTGAAGCTTATTCTTTTATGAAAAAGACTTGCTACTTTTCATAACATTTGTGTTTCAATACTCATTTTGTTAAAGCACAAAAATCATTCCATCTTTTGTGTTCATTTGGGTAAAATTAAAGTTATTAAGTGTGAAGACTATTGATTTTGACATTATGACATATATATTGAGATTAACATGTGCTATTGCGTCGAGTTCCAATTGGCATGCAGTTTATAAATATCTGGTAAGAAGTAGTACACACAAGTTATTAAATTAAATAAATGTTTTGTCTCTTTCAAAAATTTATATGGTTCTATAAGTGAAATTAATGTCATTTTCTTGTTACTTGATACTAATCTTTCTTCCTATTTATTCATTGTTTTTGACACCATGAGTGTACTTTCTTTTAATCCTAATTACTCCATTTGTTTCAATATGCTTATTTGATTTTCATTTAACACAGTTTAATAAAATAAACTAGTGCTTGGAACTTTATAGTTTAAACTAGAGTTATATTGAATCTTATTGTCTTAAATATGTCATATAAAAATTAAAATTAAAGAATAGTAAAAAAAGGAAAGTATATTTTTTTAAAACGAAATAAAAAGTAGTGTAAAACAAGACTGATGGAATACTAGTATTGGTCACATGTGGCTAAAGATGATTCATTTTTGTTAGAATGTATGTTGTAGGATGTTTCCTTCATTCACAAGTAAACTTGATGTTTGCTATTGAGAGTAACTAATCATTTCTGATTTCTCATTTAATGAAAAACAAGTGGTTTGCTCCATTTACCCCATGTGGCACTCACTATGCTGTGTCATTGTGATTGATAGGTGTGGGTCTTCAATAAATTACTTACTAAATTAGGTTATTCGATATTTATCTTCATTTAATTGATATTATTTAAACTAATACGTAATTTAAAAAGTAATTTTATTAGAATATATGATCTAAAACCAGCCATATTGATCCATGTAATTATAAATCATTAAAACAATAACATGAAAAGTTACAAAATTAAAAAGAAAAGTATACCATATAAATTTATTGAACGAGTAGTTGAGTACCACTTCTTTGTTAGTAAAACCAAGTAGAATATATGTTGATTTTTTTCTTCTCTTTTTACTTATTAATCACATTATCTATTAGTTTTAACAGTCTCTCTGTGTGGGGTGTGTCACTTAATTGTGTGCATGCTGGGTTGACAAATGCCAAAGTACTTAATGGAGTAATAAAATAAGCATATGCTAAAATAAATGAAAGGTGGATTACATTTATTTATGTGACATTAGTGTTATTGCCTGCATCTGGGGGAATTTTGTCCACGTTATATATATTTCTAGAAGTGTTGAATGTGTCATTATACCATTCTTGGATAAAATTCAATCATGTTTATTTTGAATGTATGGACATTAACATGTATATCCACTTACCAAATGTTGTGATGGTTTTGTAACATGCGAATTCAAATTAATCGGTGAATTAAAGTTTTCTTTCTTACTTGATGTTTGTGTATAAGATGTCTATCAGAATAAATTCAAGAATTGATCTCGAACTTATCCTACTCATTCTTCTTTTTCTAATCTTGACCCTAAGCGCCAATCAAGTATTAGTTTTTGAGTTTTTTTTTTTTAAATAAATTTTATGTTCAAGTCAAATACTGTCACGGAATTAATAAGGAGTAAAAGAAGGATAGAGGTGGAAGTTGAGAAAAAAAAAAAAACAATAATGGGATGTGGAAACCAGAGACAATAACAACCAACTACTTTTGGGTCCCTAAATTATAACTCCAAGATTTAGTAGTTAGCCTTTAAATACCAAGTTTAATACAAAATACCTAACTCTCTGTTACCCAAAAAAGAAAAAATAATCATGAAGTTTCTTTTGGAACTAATTGCCTGCTGTGGCTGTTCTTCTCGTTTGCCCCCACTTGAAGACATCGGGCCTCTCGTTCCTGGCCCGGCCCAGCCCATTAACGGTAAGACTAGAAGACGAAGGAGAGGTAGAGATAGACCAACGAATACAGTTGGTTCAGAACCTAATAATTGGAGGCCTTCACTTTTGGCCATTTCAGAAGACAACGCTCTGCCACATAGAAAAGTGAAGAGAAAAGTCATAACTACTTCCCCACCCGCCACGAAACCACGTCGTCGTAGTTCTGAGGACACTAGGTATGTATATTTTATTTAAAAGCTTAAATCGTTAGAAATAATATGTTTTTATTTATTTAATTTTATCTTCAAACAAATGAAAAATATTTATTTTTAATATCCCCGTGTATATATTTTGAATTTCCTTTAACGATAATTCTAATTTCACCACTCGGTGTTTCTTTTTCATCTTACTAATATTTTTGCAGGAGAGTACCTGTTTCAGCTTTGGCGCCAGCTTTTTCCCCAACTCCTTTTTTATTTTAATTTCTCTGAAGATGTATCATGTATGCATATTGTTCTGTAAATGTTCTATACTATTGTCTCTTTTATCTTGTTAAATTACCATGTGTGATCTACCATTTTTTTTTTGCTCTGTTTGCAATTTTCTCCCTCCGTGTTTGCCTATTTTAATTTGACACGAAAGTAAAAAAATATTTGAATCTTGTGTCATTAAACCAAAGTTAAAAAGTTAAAATGTCTTGATTTGAATACCTATACAAAAATACAAGATTACAACTATGAAATGAAAGAAATAATAATCTATTCAGGCTAAGGCGCAGATATCTCACTCTCTTTAAGAAGATTTAAGCTCCACTGCAACAAATATTTTCACCGGTCCAACAGTAGTTCTCTCTGACTTGTCCCTTTCAGTATATAACTTAACAACTCTCGACAAGAGTTGAGTTCAAAGTTTCAAAAAAAAAATAAAAAAACTCCCTTCAACTAATAAAAATTCTTTTTTTGACTAACTTTTTCACTCGATATTTTTTCTTATGTGTATTGTGTGTTTCAAACCAAATGAAGGACCACTACCATTTATACTAGAAAAATTCTTTCTAAAATGGTGAGTAAATAGTGGAAATAATGACCTCAAAATATATGTTACAAAAAATAATATAGAAATAAATAACGAGGATAAAGGAGAAATAAGTTAAAGAAGTAATGGGCATATTTGACCAACTTCTGCCTCAAAGAGTAACCTCCAACGGAACCAACAAATAAAGGGCAATAATGCCTATAGACATTGATTAACAGGTGAATAATTAAGCACAAATGCAACAATAATTTAAAGGCAGGCTGCTCCAACGTATACACTATTGTTAATTAATGTGGCAATTTAATAACACAAATAAATATAATATTAAAATGCCTACACTAACAAGTAGTACGAGAATAATTAGTTTCAAAGCATTCTATCAGTAAACTTAGATAAATCTCTTAATCTTCAAAAAACTTACTTATAATTATAAGAAATAAATGTACTTCTATGTAATATATATATTAAATAAATAGTGATATATGATTTATCTATAAAAATTAAGCTCTTGTATACCTTTAGTATAACGATATAGCAATTTTTTTAGACAAGTGCTAGATATTAAGAATATGAAGTTTCCTATATGCATCTCATTTTTGTAATTTCTTTTCTTTCTACCTAAGTAAATGCAAGCCTACAATAAGAAATTAACAAACTGGAAATTAAAACCACTCCTACCAAGAAAGAAAAAGTGAAAGAAATACTATTAAATTTCAATGATCAAGAAATAAAGGGAAAAATATTTCAATTTGTGTATGGGTGTGTACAAAATGTTACGCCCTCTGTTAAAAAAATGATCTATTTGATTTGGAACGAAGTTTAAGAAAAGAAAAAAATATTTTTAATCTTATAATTCCTAGTTAAAAGTTATGTCAAATTAACAAAATGTCCTTTAATCTTGTGGTCTTAAACATGTCACAATGGAAAGATAAAGTTTAAGTACTGCAAAAAAAAATAAAAAATAATTCATTCTTTTTTTAAACATACTAAAAAGAAAAACTAAACCATTCTATTTTAAACGGAGGGAGAATACTCTCACAAGACGTACAAAAATTATATAGATTTATTGATATTCTTTTTTTTATAGGAAAAACGTGAATTTTCTAAGAAGATAGAAATGAGATACGCAAGAAGAGGTAGGGTATATATATATATATATAGAAAGAGAAATTAAAGGTGAGGCAGCAAAAATGGACTACAAAAATGGACTAATATACAGTACAACTTGCATGGAATCCACCCCAATTACCCAATGTCGTGTTCATATTCTCTTGTTGGTTGGCTTATAAATAATAGTTTATATATATATATATATATATAAAATTGTTTACACTTTTGATATTTGTAAATAACGAATTTATATAAAAAATATTTGAATTATATAAATATATCTATAAATTATGCAAAGCGAATTATACAAATGAGACCGCTTAAATTATAGTTATAACCCGTAAATATGCAAATTATAGTTATAGTGCATAATTAAGTTTATTATAGTAACTATTTGCGAAAGTTTTCCTTTTTAATAATCCATCGGTAATTCAAAAGCTACTCCCTCTGTATTAGTTGTCACAATTTTCATTTTGAGAGTCAAATGATATATGAATTTTGACTAATAGTTTGAGATATATTACTTCATCATATTGATATGAAAAAAATAATTAATAATATTTTTCCTACAGTGTTTTAATATCTAAATTTGTATTTTAAAATATCAAATTAAAGTTATCCAATTTAACTCTAAAAATAAATAAATTAACTTTCGATAGACAACATGACAACTAAAAAGGAACAAACAGAATAACACATTAAATTCCTACCAGTATTTTGGTAGTGAAATGAGTTCCTCATTTCGTTTAAAAAGTCTACAAAAAGAGGTGCTTATGGTAAAATATACACAAATCTCATATTTGCAAGCTACACATAGCTTTTTGAATAATACAATAATAAATGTCATCGGCGTTATCTTCAAACAGCCGATTAGACGGAGGCGACCTCAGGTCGCCTCTCGTCTCTAAAGAGGCAAACCCGCAAAAAATAACGATGGATGAGATGTTGGAGAAGTACTGTGGGGATTTCGGGTTGTGGCAACTGAGACATCTTGTGTTAACCAGCTTGGCTTGGTCACTAGAGGGGATTCACTCCATGGTCATGATCTTCGCGGATCGTGAACCAGCGTGGCACTATGTAACGAGCTACGCTGGTATAACGAGCCGGTGTTCTTCAGAACCCGGCTCGTGGGAATGGACAGGTGGAACTGGAAGTTCTACTATGTCCGAATTCGGATTAATATGTGGAGAAAAGTATAAGGTTGGGCTTGTTCAATCTATATTTTTTGCTGGCTGCATGATTGGTAAGTACTCTGTTCTCTTTTTTATATGACATCATTTAATTTACGTTTAAATAACTATCCCAAAATTGAATTACTACAACTTTCCTTGTGTTGTAATTTGTTTGACCGACTTGAAAAAATAAGAAGATTTTTAAATCTTGAAGTTAAATTTTGACAAATATATCAAAATATATTTTAAATTTTCAATCTCGTGATTTTAAATATGTCAGATGAAAAGTCGGAATGAAAATGTCCGGAAAATGATCATTTTCTTAAAATGGGCTTAAAAAGAGTAGATCAAACAAATTGAAATTGAACTACTCCCTCCGTCCGAAATTGTTTGTCATGTTGTGCTTTTCGAAAGTCAATTTGACTAATTTTCAAAGTTAAATTAGATCAAATTAATTCAATATTTTAAACAAAAAAATTAGATATTCTAAAACTATATGAAAAGTACTATAAATTACAATTTTTTGCATATTAATATGATGAAAAAATATATCTTAAAATGTTAGTTAAATTTTTTATAGTTTGACTCTAAAAATAGAAATCATGACAAACAATAGCAGACGGAAGGAGTAGTAAATATTTTTTTAATATAGTATATTTATGTAAGATGCCTTTTTATTAAACCAGTAGTAAATTGGTTCTTGTACTATGAAAAGTAAACATGCGCAAAACATGTGTATTACACACATAATTGTCACTTTCAATACAATCAATACTTTGAAATATTAAGAAAATTGTAACTTCTAAGATGTGTTGATTTTAAAAAAAAATGTAAGTAGAGTTATACATTTAAAATTGATTTTCAGGTGCTGGAGTATTTGGACATTTATCAGATTCGAAATTTGGAAGGAAAGGCAGTCTGGCAATAATTTGCATTTTGAATGCTATTTGTAGTACTCTAACTGCATTCTCTTCAAACTACTGGAGCTACGCCTTGTTCCGATTTCTCTCCGGTTTCAGCACTGGCGGAATCGGCCTTTGTGCTTCCATTCTCGCCACTGAACCCGTTGGCCAATCCTGGCGTGGTGTAGCTGGAATGTCCACTTTTTACTTTTTCTCTACTGGGATAGCCGTTTTATCAGCCATGGCTTATTTCATCCAATCGTGACGATCTCTCTACATTGCGTCTTCAATCACATCAGTTGTATACGTTATCTTCATATTACCTTTCCTCCACGAGTCACCTAGATGGTACCTCGTTAGAGGAAAAGTAGACGAAGCTATGAAAATTATGCAGAAAATCGCGGTTTCTAATGGTAAACAAAGCATTCCTAATGATATCGTACTTGCACTAGATAGTGAAGTAAACCAAGATATTCCTAAATCACAACTCGATACGAAGGAAGACATAAATGTATCGATTTTAGATATACTAAGATCTCCTATCACACGGACTCGGTTTTTCTTAGCTGTGGCTACTGACTTCCTCTGTTCCATTGTGTATTACGGGTTGAGTTTGAACGCGGTTAATCTGGGAACTAACTTATATCTAAACGTTGCTCTTAACGCGATTTCTGAAATGCCTGCCTATTTATTAACATCGTTAGTATTGAACAAGTTTGGTAGAAAGGGGTTATACATAGGTACAATGTGGTTCAGCGGAGTATTTTGCTTAATCGGAAGCTTGTTGAATAATGTTGACGTGACATGGAGAGTGATTCGAATGGTTTGTGGATTGCTAGGTATATTTGGAATCGCTGGTACTTTCAATTTAGTGCTTGTGTATTTTATGGAGTTGTTTCCAACTGAAGTGAGAAATGTAGCATTGGGAGGAGCTATGCAAGCTGTGCATTTGGGTGCGATTTTGGCGCCAATAGTGGTAGTTTTAGGTGGCAATATACCGTTTGCTTTGTTTGGGGTTTGCGCGATGTTTGGAGGATTTTTGGTAATGTATTTACCAGAGACGTTAAACAAGCCATTTTACGATACAATGGATGGATTGCGAGAAGGTGAAGCAAAATCCAGGTTGGTATGTTAAATGGTTCCACATCTCATCTTAGAACAAAGGGAACTAACTGCGCGGATTGCTTGCATAGGTTTGGTTTAGTTGAATAAAATCAGTTTTTAAGCATTTTTGCAAGTGTTTGAAGCTGAAATTTTAAGAAAATAAATAATTTTAAGTGTTTGGTTTAAAATGTTTGAATGAAAATAAGCTCTTTATGAGTTTGGTTAATGAAAAACAGTAGAGTGTTTTTTATTTTCTGTTCAATAATTATTGAGATACTGTATTAATTTTACCAGCTACTCTCACCTTGTTTTGTTCTATATAAATGTCATAAATCTACCCAACTCACATTTTACAGATTCTCTAAAGGGATAATTGTATATAATAGCAAACTAATAACCTAAAATAAATGGAGTAGCTACGGTTTGATTTAATTGTGCTCCATAGCAAACGTTTGCCAAAGTTTGTCAGTCGCCTCTCTTCCAAAAATCTCGCTCGGCACTCTCCCTCTGCTCGCCTCTCTCGCTTTATACACAGAAGTGTATAAATTGTGTTTCTGTTTTGTATAAAGCGAGAGAAAATTGTATATACACATGCAAAAACATATATCTTCGTGCTATATACTTAATTATACAATTTACAAATATTTTACTTCGATTCAATTGTAGACAAATGCAAATTTTATACAAATATTGCAGCGAAAAAGATCAACGAATTATACAATTGCGAATTATACAATTGCAGTGAAATACAATTTTCTCTCGCTTTATACAACAGAAGTGTATAAATTGTGTTTCTGTTTTTGTATAAAGTTAGAGAAAAACATATATCTTCTTCCTATACACTTATAATTATACAATATACAAACATTTTACTTCGATTCAATTGTATGCAAAGCAAATTTTATACAGATATTGCAGCGAAATAGGCCAGCAAATTATACAATTGCGCATTATACAATTGCAGTGAAATAGGCCAGCGAATTATACAATTGCAGTGAAATAGGCCAGCGAATTATACAATTGCAGCGAAATAAGCCAGCAAATTATACAATTTAGGCCAACGAATCATACAATTATATATGCATAGCAAGGCCAGCGAATTATACAATTTAGGCCAGCGAATTATACAATTGTATATGTATAGCGAGGCCAGCGAATTATACAATTGTATATGTATAGTGAATTATACAGTTATATATTTGCTATGGATTACAATTATACAAACTTTGTTATAGCATACAAATATGAATGTTTTGTTTGCTATATGTGAAAGTTGTCCTTCTCTAAATTATATTGCTAGCAAATGATTTCTCTATTTTAAATTATGTGTCTGATTTTGATTTGATATGATGTTTAAAAAAATTCTAAAAAGAATTTTGATCTTATGGTCACATAAAAATTAACTAATATAAAATATTCTACTTGCATGCCATTAGGCTACTATTTTAAAAAATTGTTTTACTAATTTTGAAAGAAATTGATTAAGTTAGAGAAATGCATTTGAAAGTCATGAACTTGAAACAATTCAATTAATTAAAAACAAAGTGAAGAATTGATTAAAATATTTGAATTAAGTGATGAAAACGAACCAAGTGTTAATAAATGATCAATACATTAACAAAGTAACTCAACAACAAAAAAAGTTCATCTTTTGAGAAGTTCGTCTAAGTTATTACACTAACAAGTATTGCAACAACTAATTACAAAGCAAATAAAAGTAAGAGAAACAATGAATCTAAGCTTTCTTAGCCTAAATTTCCTAAATATGTATACTTATTTCCGTTTTTATCATTCATTTAATTAAACAAACTCAAATATAGATATAAAAATTTTATCACAACCAAATGAAAAAAGGGGGAGTCGCAGAAGACTCATACGGGGACCCATGCACTGATGAAGTAATCTTGGTGAAGGAAATCAGTATTTATTATTAAACATTATGGCATAAAAATTGCCTTATTAAATCGATATCTCTAGGGTTCACATTTAGCTTTTATTACATACAATACTAATGCATCTACATGTAGGACTACAATGAAGTGGGACGGATGTGGGGCAGGGTGGATTTAACGCTATATTGAGTGGGCCACCTAAGGCTATGTGGGGTGGGTGGGATGTGAGACGGGTGAAAGTGAGTTTTTTAAAAATTGATGGAGAGTGGAGTGAGTTGATATATGTGATTTTATATGAGTTTAAATTTAATTTATTTTTTACATGTTATAAGAGGGACATATCATATTTATTAAGATAAGTTTTTTAAAGCTACTAAAATATTTAAGATAGTAAATGAAAAGGATTTAATAAAAAATAATACAATTTCTTACATGTTTTCTAGTTGACTTCTAAAAAATATTTTTTTAAGTCACAACCCTATTAAATTAATACAACTTAATAAAAAAATGAATTTCTTTTTATAGATTTTATACTAATATCAAACTTAACTAAAGGGATGAAGGTATCCATGTTGTTGCTAGTTATAATAAATATTATTTAATTCTCATGTAAAACATATCAAATCTATTGATATCGATGTTCATCAAATAACTAAAATAATTTATAGTTATTATTTTGTTTTCGTGGTTAAAAATTCAAGCTTTTATCATCTTGAACTTTTTTCTAGTTCCCCTTTTATTAATATATATATATACATTGAGAAAGGTTTCAAAGTTCTCAATAAAGAAATAGCGATTACTTTTTGAATTATTTTTTATTCTATTAAATAAATAACACGCTGGATTTAGGTCAAGTTTCTTATTTTTTTGCTTGAATAGTTACAAATTAATTTTACGTTCTTACTTCAACTTTCTATAGGTATATCATGAGTCCGGAGCCTAAAGGGTATAAAATGTTAACAAAAATTTCAAAACGGTATATGAATTTTTATTTTAACCAAAAGGGCAAAATCGCTAAAATCGCTAGAATAGAGCGATTTCGATCGTCGGAAAAAGCAAAATCGCTGCAATAGTAGCGATTTGCAAAATTTGATTTTTTTTAAAGAAATCGCTGTCTTGGCAGCGATTTTCAAAATAAATTTCTTTTTAATGATTTTTTAATTTTCTTTAAAAATTTTTTAATTATTTATTAGAATATTTTTTTAAAAAAATACCAAATATTTTTTTTTATATTTTTTTTAAAAAAAACTTTGATTACTACTTATTTTTAAAAATCATTAAAAAAAAATTATTTTGGAATAAGTAGTAAAAAAAATTAAAATTAAAATTTCTAAAAAAAAAATAAATTTTATTTTAAAAATTGTAAATTAATTTTTTTTTAAAAAAAATGATTTTAAAAACTAATAATAAAATTTTTAGGAGACAAATCGCTGCACTTGCAGCGATTTGCTCTTAATTTTTTTTTTTAAAATTTCAAATAAATAATTAAAAAAAATTAAAGAAGTAGCTGCTAGATTTATTAAAAAATTATTTAAATAAAATTTGTTCTGGAAATCGCTGCCAAGACAACGATTTCTTTTTTTAAAAATAATTAAAAATTCAAATTTAGCAAATCGCTGCTATTGCAGCGATATTACTTTTTCCGGCGAGCGAGATCGCTGCTCTTGCAGCGATTTTGCCTTTTTGGTTAAAATAAAAATTCATGTACCGTTTTAAAATTTTTGTTAACATTTTTATCCTTTAGGCTCCGAATTCGGTATATCATATTAATTTCAAGATGTCCTTATCAAATATATTGTCATTGATTTAGAGAATATTGTAATATTAAAGTATATATACATTTGCATTTCCATCTAGCCGTTCATACATCTTTCATCAGCTTGACAAATTATTACAATGTAGGTACCATATTTAATTTTAAGCCATCTAGATCGATCTAGATGGTTGTGGATAAAGAATTAATGAAAGATATATATTTAAATTAATTACTTTTATTATAGAAATGAATTACTTAATTTATTATAAATAAACATTATTAGTGAAAGAACATTTACAAAAAAGACTCTTGGTATTATAATGTACAAGGACTCGCGCCTTTCTAATTTCTACTCTTAATATTAAAAAAAAAATCTTTTTTGACCTTCTTTTAGTTATAAATAAATATATATTTTAATCTATATCTATATTTATATAATATAAAACTATATGTAGAAAGTGATGTGGCATCTGTATGACCAAAATCTTGTTTATCTATATTTTATTTTATTCTTTTGACATTTTTTTCCCAATTCTATACAATAATTAACTAAAAGAAAATAATTACATGGCCCACGTTCTGTTACCTTACAAAAGTAATGATTCGATAAGTTCTTCCACATACAAAAAAAAAAAAAAATTAGTCGGATGCAATATAGCTTTCATTTCGTGTAATGAAAGAATGCGATCAAAACTATCTATTACATAGTTATTCATTATAATATAATTTTCGTTCCATGTAATGAAAAAATTCGATCAGAACTATCTATACACAAGTATACTTATATATTTTACATATTCTTCTCATTTTGTAACTTATGTATTTAGAGTCAAAGAAACTTCAAAGATTATCAATTAGTTGCAAGATTTAGAAAATTATCCACCACTAATTCTTGCACATCACTATATTCATGAATAAATGATGAAGTTTATATATAATAAAGCCATGCATAAATAAGATGACGTAACGCCTCTTCATGGCTTAGAAGATTTTTTTCCTCATTTTTGAATTTAAAATTAATTTGCTCTCTGTTAAAAAATTAAATAATTAATCATTACATCTCTTAAGATCTGTGTAGGAAGAAAAGTCATGAGATACGATCATCGATTCTTCTTAAGACATTTTATAACAAATAATGGCATTATTCATTGTATAGGTAATAATATTTGTTAAGTTGCAAAAACAAAATCATTTATTTGGATTTTCTATTTAAATAAGACGTCTTTTCAATTTTCTTCTACATAATTCTTGAGGCTTAATCAATCTACAAAATAGAATTACTTATAATTTGTTGGATATGCTCATTTCTATTTTTTTCCATTTTTATTTTTACTTTAATACTATTTAATTTCTCACTCAATAATTAATATCCGCATGAGAAATTGTTCGTTACTTTATGAACGGATTTGTGCGTCTGCCTCCAAAAACTAGAGCACATATATACCATTTATACTAACAGATATACATGTGTTATAATCTTATCCATCGACCCGATATTTATTAAATATCGAATCGACGGACAAAATTGAACCATGTGTTCTTATTTAGTCTTCCATTAGAGTGAATGACATATATACTCTAGTTTTTAAATGACAGAAACACCAATATCCCAAGAGTATGACGGAGGCTGCAGGATATCTGCATATCATTTATTATAGTTTGAACATATATTTGTCTTTTTTCCCAATTTTTATTCGTTAATCCATATTGTCATAGCAACACTTCTAAAAGTTACAGATTACACATTTTATAAGTCGTTCCCTTCCAACCTTTTTTTTCTTCTATCATCCTCAATTTACTATGTTTAAGTTTTATATATACTCAACCACTATCTAAACTTTCACCTGATTGGCTATGTACGGCTAAAATGAATAGTAGAACAAACGAATAAACATAAAAATTGATTTATATGGAACCAAATTTAGCTCACCAAACTAATAGGGATAGAATTTGAAAAGAGGCCTTAAAATAGGCAATATCGTGCAAATAAGCTTAGGGAATTCGTGCAAAAAGGCTATTTAAAATGTGAATCTGCCCAAATTTGGAGTCTTAGCCCAATCATCATTGTATACTTGTTGTATATCGTCTCCTCTAACTTAGTATACTTTCTTCCCTTTTTATCTTTCATTCAATTCGACGGATTCAAATACAGATATTGGGATTTTATTCAAACGAAATGAAAAAAGAGTCACAATAGATTCATACGGGGAATATAATCATACACACACAAAAGAAAGAAAGAATTTTTATTTAATCAAGTAGTAATTTCGTCTCATGGTGAAGGAAATCAGTGTTTAACATTATGACATAAAAATTGCCTAATCAAATCGATAACTCTAAGGTTCACATTTAGCTTTTATTACGTACAAAATTAATTCGTGTAGGAATGACAATAGAGTGGGACAGAAAGGGGAGGGGGGGGGAGGAGGATTGGTTTAAGGCTATGCGAGGTGGGGCAGATTTAAGGCTATGTGGGTGGGTGAAAATGGATTTTTAAAAAACTAATGTAGAACGGGGTAGGTTACAGATATATGCAGTTTTATGTGAGTTTAAATTTAATTTTAACTTTTTACATGTTATAAGGGTAATAAAACATTATGTATTAAGAAAATTTTTCTAAAGCTACTAAAATAAAAATAATACTTCTTATATGTTTCATAATTAAATATATTTTTGAGTCACTATCCTATTAAATAATATAACTTAATAAAAAAAATTAATTTTATAAATTTTATTGTAATATCAAACTTAACTAGAAAAAAAGAATATTAAAAAATACGGAGCAGGTTTATGCGATGGAGTGAGGCGGATTGAAAATAAAATTTTTTTATGTAAGACGGAAGATAATAGACTACGAATTTTACATTTTAAGCTCAACCCGCTCCACCCTATTACCATCTTTGTGGGTGAGGAGAAAGGACCGGATCAATAACAAATTTGGTCCTAAATTGGACCAACATTTGTCTCATTTTCATCCATGTTGTGCTACTTATAATTATCTTTTATTCTCATGTAAAATATTTCACATATCGATGTTCATCAAATAACTAAAATAATTTATAGTTATCATTTTGTTTTCCTAGTTAAAAATTCAAGCTTGTTTCATTTTAATTTTTTTTCTTTATTAACATATGTTGAATCAAACTAGTTATCCTTTTATTAGTGTACATTGAGAGGGGCTTCAAAGTTTTCAAAATAACTAATTAGAAATTACCTTTTATTCACTTTTCGTTCTGTCTTAAATAAATAATGCACCTACCTCAATTTTTTTTCTATATGTATACAATATTAATTGCAAGATATAGTTATCAAAGATATTGTCATTGATTAAGAATATAATAATAATAATGTGTACATTTTCATTTCTACGTAGCCATTTCATATATATTTCATCAATTTGACAATATATACGTATCATATTTAATTTTAGGGAAACTTTCACATATAACCACTTAAAAATAATTAATTACTCTCTATAGCTATAGTTTGATAATTACAATTTGTAGCTAGATGTTATATGGAGGAGAGAGGCGAGCGAGACTGGGAGAGAGAGGAGAGAGGCGAGAGAGAGGGGGAGAGAGGTGAATTGTATATGTATATTGGTTAGATAATTGTATATTATACATATATATTTGTATATATGGCAAGAGAGATTGGGAGAGGGAGGAGAGAGGCGAGCGAGACTGGGAGAGAGAGGAGAGAGGCGAGCGAGATCGAGAGAGGCGAGAGAGAGAGAGGGCAGAGAATGGGAGAGAGGTGAATTGTATATGTATATAACTGTATATTATACATATACATTTGTATAAATGGAAAGCGAGATTGGGAGAGAGAGGAGAGAGGCGAGAGAGATTGAGAGAGGGAGGAGAGAGGCGAGCGAGAGAGGGAAGAGAGTGGAAGAGAGGTGAATTGTATATGTATATAGGTTAAAAAAAATGTATATTATACATATGTATTTGTATATCTTGGTGAATTATACATATACAAACATGACTAATTATACAAATTCGAAGTCAGCCCACGTAATTAATGTATAATGTTAGTCGCGAGTGGTAATTATAGCAAACTATAGCTATGATGAGTAATTAAATAATATAAGTTTGCTTAGCCGCGTAATTTTTCCCTTAATTTTAAGCCGTCTATATAGTTGCGGTACAAGAATTAATGAAAGCTATATACATATCTTATCAATTAATTATTTATTATAAATGTAAATTATGTAATTAATTATAAATAAATATTTTATTAGTGGGAAAGACTTTTGGAATGCCAATTTACAAAAGAGTAACTATTCATAACTTACACTTTTCTAATTTCTACTCTTAATAAATTTACTTAATTTTTCTCCTCTTTTTTACTTTTTTTCATTATAAAATATCTATAAATAAATCTACACAAAATGATGTGGCACGCCGCACCTTTCCGTAGCTAATATCTTAATTCATTTTTTTTCTTTTCTTTTTTCCTCCAACTCTATACAATAATTAGCTACATAAAAGTTTAAACTATTAAATATTTTATTTAATAATTTAATTTAATGATGGTGCGAAGCCCCTACCTAGTTATAAATATAAGAAATAAAAGCTTATCTAAGAGTCGATCTTTCGCCAAAAAGTTGACATATAAAGAAGAAATTAAATGTACTACAATAATTATTATGATGTGATAGTAATAATTAAACATAATAGGAGTATTAGCTAATTACTAATTAAACTTAAGAAGCTATTAAAAAGTCAATAAAATAAATAAAAGACGACCGTTTGGACATAAATTTGGTTGGTTTCTAAAACTTTAAAAGATATATGGTGATTATTTTAAACAAGTGTTTTTGTTAATATAATTGATTCATTATTTCAATTCCAAATTCCAAATACTCCCTCCGTTTATAAAAAAAATGACTCTATTTCCTTTTTAGTTTGTTCCAAAAAGAATGACCCATTTCCTTTTTTGGCAACTCTTTAATTTTACTTTTTCACGTGGCATGTTTAAAACCACAAGATTAAAGGACATTTTGGTACATTTGACATAACTTTAATTTAGAACCACAAGATTAAAAAGTCTTCTTTATTTTCTTAAATTTCGTTCCAAATTAAATTAGATAATTCTTTTTTAAACGAAGGGAGTAAAATATTTTTATATTAACAAAAAAAACACTTTTAACTTTCGAATGCTCTTTTTCCAGATAACTCCAATATTACTTATAGAGACAACAAATGACTAAAAATTTGCAGGGAAATTTAAATTAAATAATAGTAAATATATACTCATCTATCATTTTAAACTTTCACCAATATAAAAATATAAAAAATACAGTACATAAGTAGAATTTTTTAAAATAGTGTATTTTTAGATAATTCAACGTTATGGCATCAAAAATGAATAATCTATCTTAACTTAGCTTATTGATAAGAATTTGATTCTACATATAATTATTCACTAAAGTAGTCTAAATAATTAACATGTTCTACAAACTTGTTACTAAATACCTAGTATCTATCTTATTCTTTTTCATAATTCATTAGTAGTTAAAAATGGTAAATATTATGCTACAGAAGTGGTCCGTCATAAATTTCTACAGGAACTTTTATAATCACATGCATGTGCTATAATATAGGTGCACAATCTCATCATATTTGCAAATTAGTCTTTAAATATCGTTGTGGTACAATATAATATCATTAGTAGGTAAAATAATAAATGTCGTCGGCATTATCATCAAACAACAACTTACACGACGATGGCGACCTCAGGTCGCCACTCGCCTCCTCTCAGGAGGAGGCGAACTCGAAAAAAATAACAATGGATGAGATGTTGGAGAAGTATTGCAGAGAGTTCGGGTTGTGGCAGGTGAGACACCTAGTGTTAACCTGCTTGGCTTGGTTACTGGAGGGGATTCTAACCATGGTCATGATCTTTGCGGATCGTGAACCAGCGTGGCACTATGTGACGAGCCACGCTGGTGCAACGAGCCGGTGTTCTTTGGAACCCGGCTCGTGGGAATGGACAGGTGGAACGGGAAGTTCTACTGTGTCCGAATTCGGATTAATATGCGGAGAAAAGTATAAGGTTGGGCTTGTGCAATCTATATTTTTCGCTGGCTGCATGATCGGTACGTCTCTTCATAAATAGCCACTTTTTAGTTGTTATAATTGAAAAATCAAAATTGTTACTTCGATATAGTTGTTTGCAACAAATTTTAAACATATGAAAAATAAATTAAACCATACAAATAAAATATGAAGAAACATGATTTTATTGATCAAAATAGATTGCGAGTACAATTCTGTTGATCCCTTGATTCTACTTTCCTAAGATTTAGAGATTTATCCATGATTCGAGGCCGTTAATGGCGTATTTCTCAAACTAGGATGATTTAGATTTGACCTCTCTATATGAATAATTCATCAATTTGCGAAGTATTCAAGATCTTGATCTTTTTATGAAATTTCCGAGATCCCTGTTAAGGGAATTTGGTACCCTTTATACACGCATAAACTAGGGTTTAGGGTTGAGTAGCCTCCAAAAATCCTAATTAGAGTTGAACACAATTTGTAGAGTCCCAACTCGAATTGAATGCATCTTGTAGAGTCCCACAAAATTTCAATGTCTACAATAGTTTAAGAGATAATTATTTACTAGATTTAGTAGGGATGTGTATTATTTGGATTATATTGAAAAATCGAATTGAATACTAGTTTGGATTGATTTTTTGTTTGATTTTGAATTTATAATTTACTTTGCTTGATTTTTTGGATTGATTTCGAATTTAGAAAAAGAAACACCAAAAGAATGATTTTATATATATATATATATATATATATATATATATATATATATATATATATTATGTTTCTAATTTTTGACATAATCAAATAAACAAACTAAAAAATTCAAACCGAAAAGAGAAAAACAAAACAAATCAAATTTATTTTGATTTGGATAGGGTACACTTTTTAATTACCAAAAACCGGAAAAAAAAACGATTTGTAAAAAACTAAATCGAAAATCGAATGCACACCCTAAATTTTGGTGCGTCTAGATACGTTCAGATATGTCCACATACATGTATCTCGAGATACATGTGGTTAAAATTAGGTGTAATTTATTCTTGATTTGTTGTATTCAAGTTGATTCGTGTAAATCTTCGATACATTACAAATCTCGTCCACTTCCCTCGCGCCTCTTTTCCATCTCGCTCGTTACTCTCATATGTATATGGTATTTACATACAAATTTTGCATTTATCTAGTATGATTAGCATGTATTTGGTACATAACAATCTCCCCATCTCACTCGGCTCTCTTTGTTTTAATATATTCAATAGTAAAAATATATGTATCTAAGTATATCTTTCTCAATATATGTCCACTTTATATCTATACTCTACTGGAATAGTCGTTGTATCCGTCATTGCTTATTTCATCCAACCGTGGCGATCTCTCTACATTGCTTCATCAATCCCTTCCCTTATTTTCGTTATCTTCGTATTACCTTTCCTCCACGAGTCACCTAGATGGTACCTCGTTAGAGGAAAAGTAGACGAAGCTATGAAAATTATGCAGAAAATCGCAGTTTCTAATGGTAAACAAAGCATTCCTAATGACGTTTTCCTTGCCCTCGATAGTGAAGTATCAAAGGACGATACTCCTAATAACTGTCGATTCAATACCAAAAAAGCCATAAACAGATCAATTTTAGATGTACTAAGATCTCCTGTCACACGGATTCGGTTGTTGGTAGCTGTGGCTACTAACTTCTTTTGTTCCATTGTGTATTACGGGTTGAGTTTGAACGCGGTTAATCTCGGAACTAATTTATACCTCAACGTTGCACTTAATTCAGATTCTGAAATGCCTGCCTATTTATTATCATCGTTAGTACTTGACAGGATTGGTAGAAAGCCGTTAGCCATAGGGACAATGTGGTTCAGTGCGATTTTCTGCTTAGTGGGGAGTGTTTTGAAGATCATCGATGAGACCTGGAAAATTATTCCCATGGTGTGCGTATTGCTTGGGATATTTGGAATATCTGGTACTTCTAATTTGTTGCTTGTGTATGGCATGGAATTGTTTCCAACTGTAGTGAGAAATGCAGCATTAGGCTGCTCGAAGCAAGCTATAAATTTGGGGGCAATTTTGGCTCCAATTATAGTTGTTTTAGGGGGTGGTGTGCCGTTTGCTGTATTTGGAGTATGTGGTATTATTGGAGGATTTTTGGTGATGTATTTACCAGAGACGCTAAACAAGCCACTTTACGATACGATAGATGGATTGCAAGAAGGTGAAGCAAAAAAACCTAGGTTCGTAGCTTTGGATTACTATTAGTTAAATAAAAGAAAGTTTTAAACATTAATTCTCATTACTGATCCAAATTACATCAAGCTAATTCAGCTTTAATAAATCATCCCTTAATGATCAAATGCAATAATATTGCATTTTTTTTTTCGCTTATCACAATATAGTCCATTATAAAGAAAATTAACATGATATAACATGGTGAATGCTACTTTTTATAATATATTATATAATTTTTTCGTAAGGATGTTTAACTGACCATCTTCATCCTTCTCCACCACTGGCCAATGGCCATAGAGCACAATTTCATGCTTACCTTGTTATGACTAGGCATATGCCTTGTGACATTCTAATACAAGATCAACTCTTAGCACTACAATCCAACCCAAAATTACATTCAACAACTAAAACTACAGACGAAAAAAAAAAAGTAGTTGTCAAAAAACTAGCAAATTAAGATAAAATGCTTTGTTTTTTTGCTTCAGCTTCTTCCATTCCAGCCATTGTATCATATAACGGCCTGTTTAAAGTCTCTGGCAAGTAAATTACCAATAAGCCTCCAGCAATTCCACAAAACGCAAACACAGCAAACGGTATCCCACCCCCTAAAACAACTACAAAGGGGGCCAAAATGGCCCCCATCTGAGACGCCTGCGTTGCACATCCCAACGCAGCATTTCTCACCACGGTGGGAAACAACTCCATCGAATACACGAATAGTAGATTGTAAGTCCCCGCCATGCCAAATATACCTAGCACGCCACACACCATCCGAACCAACTTCCACGTACGATCATCACCCTTCGCCAAACTTCCAGCTAAACAGAATATACCGCTGAACCACATTGTCCCTATCGCTAATGGCTTCCTACCAAGCTTGTCCAACACTAATGCTGTTAAGAAATAGGCAGGCATTTCAGCGACCGCGTTAAGAGCCACGTTGAGGTAGAGGTTGGTCCCGAGGTTAACAGCATTCAGGCTCAACCCGTAATAAACAACCGAGCAAAGGAAGTTGATCACCACAGCTAAGAATAACCGAAAACGTGTCAATGGAAGCCTCAGTACATCTAATAAGGATCCGTTTAGGGCTTCTTTTGATACGGATTGAGAATCAGGAACATCATCATTCACTTCACTATCGAGAGCAACAACAACGTTATCAGGGAGGTGTTTACCGTTAGATTTAGCAATTCTGTTCATGATCTTCATAGCTTCGTCAATTTTTCCCCTCACGAGACACCAACGAGGTGACTCGTGAATGAAAGGAAGTAGCAAGATAACGAATATAACTGATGGAATTGACGAAGCAATGTAGAGTGATCGCCACGTTTGGAAGAGATATGCAATGGCGGATAAGGCGGCAATTCCAATAGAGAAAAAATAAAAAGTGGACATTCCAGCTACGCCACGCCAGGACTGGCCAACGGGTTCAGTTGCAAGAACGAACGCGCAAAGGCCAGTCCCGCCGGTGCTGAAACCGGAGAGAAAGCGGAATAAGGTATAAGTCCAATAATCCGAAGAAGTTGCAGTTAAACAACCAAAGATTGCATTCATAATGCAAACTATAGTTAAAGAGCCTTTTCTTCCCAATTTGGAATCTGATAAATGTCCAAATACTCCAGCACCTGAAAATCATTAATTTCATTTAGCAAAATTCAGTCAAATTTTTCTTCACGACAACGGAAATCTGAAATCGCTATTCTTTGGGTAAAACCTTTGTTCCTATGCAATAGCTCACAAAATTCAGTCATATTAACTATCAAGTACTAAATCACAGATCCTAATAACACTTAATTAATATCGATTAATATTTATATTTATTTCTGCTAAAAGTTATTTTTATAATAATATATCTAAATAGTATTTATCCAAATGTAAAAATATTTTTGGACCAATATTTGGTGGTGCAACATCATACTAACATTCTTTTGGTGGTAGGATACTAATCTTACACGTCTCAATAATGCATGGGAAAATAAACAAGGTGTCATACAAAATAATTAAGTAAAATAAAATAAATAGACAAGTCAAAAGAAACTGCTTGTCATCATCATCAATGATAATTTTGATAAGGTTGCTCTATGGATCACAACAGTATTTATTATAAGAATAAATAAATCACTATAGTGAGATCTAATTATTTATTTTTCTAGAAAATTCCTGCTACAGGTAACATGACATGACATTACATTAATAAGCTTTTTCTGGTCCATACGTATATTTTATTTTGAGTAACAATAAATAGTAATAATTCATGTAAATCTCGATACACCTAACACCCTCCTCCTTGCTCTAGAGTTTATCTTTTTTTATATACTATATTTCATATTTCTTTTTAACTTATTTTAGTATTTAAAATAGTTACAAAATTTAATCCTTATATACACCTTAAGATAATTCATCTCAAAAATTAATTTTCAAAATTGAACTAAAACTTAATCTTTTATTATAATATATACTCATCTCAATTCATAATTAACCACTTCTATTCATAATTCATTAAATATCAAATTCTCATATCTTATATTATTCACGTTCTAAAGAAGATTTTAAAAATATATAGTATTATAAATATTGAATTACTTAATTTGAGACGATATTTACCGTATAAACTAACTTTTTAGATTGAATTAAAACTCGATAGTAACAACTATCTACCTCACACATAGAAAGAAGGAAGATACGGCGGATCGAGCAAGCATATTCTTAAGTATCAAAAAATGGGGGTAGGTGTGTAATTAGTATGAAAAAGAAAAGGATATTCTAATACTAACCTAAAAGTATATACTATATATATTACATACTTTTGTATCTTCACTTGTCAAGTTTATCCTCACTTTTTACTTTTTTGCAAGAAGATAAATTTAACTTTAATAGAATAATTTTATACGATGAACACGATTAAAAAAAAGTAGGGAACCATATATTATTATTGTCCTTATCTTCAATTAATTACGTCTCTCTGACATACATTGTCAATTCAGATTTTGACGGACTTAGGATATGAATTATTAACAATTAGTTAGTAAACAAAGATTTGGATTTAATTATTTTTCTACTAGTACTTTTTTTTTATTCTTTACCCAAAATAAAATATTCCAAAAAAAAAAAAAAAATCCTCATCAACTTTGTACAAAAACTGATAAAACAAAACGACAAAATAATCTATAGCATTTTAGTGTGGTAAATAATTAAATGTGATATAGCATGTATCTACGCCTCACTCAACATGTTTTTTTTTATTCACGGTAAAAATTAAGTTAAAATCAAATAAATAAATTAATCGTTAAAGTAACAAACGTACCGATCATGCAGGCAGCGAAAAATAAGGATTGGACAAGTCCAACTTTATATTTCTGTCCACAAATTAAACCGAACTCTGAAACCGTAGAACTTGCAGCTCCACCGGTCCATTCCCATGAACCCGGTTCAAGCCCACATACACTTTTCACCGTCGAATCGCACAACCGGTTCGGCAAACACCGCCAAGCCGGTTCACGATCGGCGAAAATCATAACCATAGTGTGAATTCCTTCTAGAGCCCAAGCAAAGCTCGTTAATACAAAATGACTAAATTGCCACCAACCAAAATCGCCGCAGTATTTTTCCAACATTTGATCCATTGTTACTTTTTGTTGTTTAGAATATCCGTCGGCTGGTGCAGCCGACGGAATAAGCGGTGACCGAAGGTCATTTCGGTCACCGAGTAGATTTTGATCTACTGAAGAGGATTTTGACATTTTATTTTTTTTTTTTAAGATGGGATTGGCGGCTAATGCATGTGTTTTTTTGTGAGTTGCAGGTTTGTTGGTGAGAAGGAAAAGAGAAGTAGCCTTGTTTTTATAGGTTGTTTTTTTCTAAAAAAAATAATAATAATTAGGATTATGGAAATGTTTAGGATATAATTAGCTGTCAATTAAGGATATTTTTGTAAAAAAAAACAAAAAAACATGCTTATTATATTTCAGAGGGAAGTATTTCAAAAACAGTTTTTAATTTGGCGTGAATTATTAGAGTTTCATTCCTGAACGATTTATATTTATAGCCATCACAAATATTTTTTTATTTGATTTTGTATTTAAATAAACTCTAGATTTTTATAACGTGAGTGAAATAAATTCTTAATTTCTCGTCAAGTTTAGTAAACATTTTTTTTAATTTTTTTTATGCTCCTATAAGAGTTTGTGATCACTTATTTATTATATCATGTCGTAAATCGAGAATATATTTAAGTTTATTTAATTAAGAAAATAAATATTTTTAAGATTATTAATAATTTAGAGATAAAATTAATAATTTATGTCACGATTATTTATTATTTTAAAACAGATATAATTATATTTTAACAACCGCTTACAAAGTTGTCATTACCTTGACGCTCCTTTTAAATGAGTTAATATATTTTGTAATCTTTCACGTAAATAGCAGGACAAATATGTAGCAAGGACAAATTTGTTGTTTAGTTTTCTAGTTGATGTATGTAAACTATATATGTATTAAGTATTTGTTGAATTATTTTTAATTTAATTAATTAGGTGAATGACTATTTTGATTATTTTCTTAGTATCTTGATTCCCTTGATTGTTGATCTTTGTGATTGGTTCATGACATGTAATATTTATTTTGAGTTTCAATTAATAATACCGGCTAAGCCGCATCTTGCTTGCTTCATCTGCTTGCTCGATTACTTTTGCGAATCGTGATAACTGATAAGGTTTAATAAGACTCATTAATTAGATTTGATTTTGGTTTGACATCTGAATACGAATCTAACCATTGATTTAGGTCATTTATTTGAATCGTTTTCTTTTAATTGGAGACTGATTAATTTATATTAAACATGAATTAATTTCTTTTTTAAGGATTAACACAGAATGTGCCAAATCAGGAAAACCATTATGAAATTATTTTTTCTTACTAATTAGGATTAGTATTTTTAACAAACATGAAAAAATGCATGTTTATTACTTCTGTATCGTAGCTGTAAAATTTGGTGGAACTACCATAATTGGACCCTACAACGGCTTTGGTCTTCGAAAGCATTTTGTCATACAAATTGACATTATATTATTTTGGTACTCCTAAATTTGTTCGATACTTTTATTTTATCGTCTAAACTAAAGTTTGTACTATTAGAAATCCAAATGTGCTTAAATTGTGTCTATTAAGAATCTTTGCTGACATATCAAGAGACGTGTTTTTGACCTCTTACCAACGTGCGAATAGCCTAAATTATATATTTTGTTGACTGAAAAAAATATTCTTATAAGAAAAATAATGTTATATATTTTGTTGGACGTATCATGATTCACGTCCTTAATGAATTAATAGATACCCTGTTTAGATGGAAAAAAATATATCTACACACTCTTTATTAATATTATAATGGGATTAATTGTGTATAATTTGATTTATGTATATTTGTTGTGTGATACACAAAATAACTTTTTTATATCACACACACAATAGAGCTGGCATGCTAATTGGGCCTTTCATTTGTTTCTACTTTCTAAAGTTCACAAAGATAATACTAAAAAGGAAATATTCTCTTTGTAATATATAGCCCATTTTGAGTTTAGGCCTACACAACTTTTATACCATGTGAGAACTTGCCTAGTGTGTCACATACCCCCCACCCCCCACTAGGAAAGAGCTCAACTAATTATCTACTTTGAACATTTGTACTGCTTTAAAATGCGTTACTAATAACTATATTCTAAAATATGCACCCTTATATACCTTGATACTGATATATCAATATCTCTCCTGTGTTTTGTTGATGAGAAATTTGTCCGATGTTATTGTTCGCCCTTATAAAGTCTAATGTTTACAAAATACATTTCCTTGAAGGTGATGCAAAAAAAAAATCCAAATCAAAGGGACAAACAGATGAACATAATAAGAGATGTCTATAAACGATATAGTTTTTGATACATAAAATTATATATGGAACAGTGAAACTACATGACATGAAAGAAACCTATTTCGTCTACTGCTTTCTCCACTTACTGAACTTACAAACTTGTTATTTGCTAAACTAGATCTTCACTAGACCCCACGCATAGTGTGAGCTTAGTCCACCAGGCTGCCCTTTCGTAATTTTCTTTTTTTTTTTCTTCAGTGCCAAGCTGATGCAGAGATTAGGTTCCTCTTTTTCCATCCCAACAACATAGCTCCATCTTTCTCCACCAGTGTATAATGTTCTGAGTAGCACCTCATGAGGCTCTTTATCACCGAATTTACGTAAGAGCTCAGAGGATACTGGTGAAACCCTGCCATTGTGAACCTCAATTTCCATTTCCCTAATAGCTCGTGGCGTTCCACTCTTTCCATGCCCTCGCATGCTATGACGTTAACTATATCCCTTGCCAAACAATGCTGCTCCACGTTGATCCTTTCCTTCCTGTCCCTTTCTAACGTCACATCTATGGACTCGAACATTGCAGAATAGTAGTCTAGAGCTTCTTGAAATCGAGGGAAAAAGGGGGCGGTGTTTGTGTTTGATTCTTGTTCCACCAACGTGACCACCTTGGGAGAAAACGACTTCACCATCCTTAGAAGCTCGTCCCTTGGATTAGTCACGTCAACGCTCTCATCAGGTGTGTGGTGAAGTGTCAAAGGGAAGTTTACTGCCAGAGCCTCACCAGGCCTCACATCAAGCATATCCCTGGTGACTTCAGGAGCAAAAACTGGCACAGCATGAAACTCAACAGGAATGTTGAATTTCTCAGAAATTGCTGCCAGCTTTTTTCCCACTAAGGCCAATCCATCTCCTCGGGCGTATTTTGAAACTGGATCATCAATACCTGTAATACGTACATAAGGTGCACCGCTAGGCCTGGCAGCAAGAGCTTGAAGAAGAGTCAGCCATTGAGTCCCTTGTGCAATTTGGAAGTCTATAATGTGGATGCGATTTTCATTTCTACACGCATCTGCTATTGCACCATTCGCAGCCATGTAACCGAACTTTAGATAAGGGCATATCTCATATAAGATATGCATGTAGGAAAGCAAGTCCCTGCCCGCTGGTTCCTTACACCTGAGAGCCCTATAAATGTTGGCTCCGGATGCTTCTTTTCTTGCTACTAGCCCTTCTACGATGTAAGCACCGAGACGCTGGATTGGATCACCAGTAATGGACACAGCACTTCTTGCCTTGCCAATCAATTTTTCAAAATCATCCAAGTTGTTCTCAGCAAGATCTCTGGCACACGCAATAAGCAGCTCGTTTATGTTGCCAAAAGGAATCCCCTGCAACGGATAATCTACCGTCGGTTTGTGATGCTTCTCACTTTGAATTATATTGCCTGATATGCCAAAGACAGAAACATGTGATGGCTGTGTTTCAATTCGATACGAAACCTGGCCATCTTGGTGCCACATACCGGACCTCTGACCACCTGATGCTTGTGGCTGCTGAATTTCCCCTGCAGAGGGACTGGATGTTGTGACCTCTTCTGGCCCCATTAAAGCGGTCTCCAATTGAAGCAGCGCACGTTTCATGTTGTGACTGTGATTTGCATACTGGAGTAAAGAATTATCACCAGAATAAACCAGAAGACTGTTATGGCGGAAATCTGGAGAGGGGCTAGGCCTACAGAAATAATGATTATAATCCCGCGAGGAATTACTGCTAGGACTAGTCCCTGAAATATTTTCAGTAGAGCTGTGTTGCTCCAGGCTATCACTTAATGTGGTAGGGGTACCAGGATCATTATAGTTTGCAAATGGAGAATTCGGAGAATTTCCCGAATCAAATTTCAATGTTTCCAACAGCCTATTAGGTATCGAAGGAGTAGTAGTCATAGAGTAAGAATATGGCAAATTCACATCAGTCGCACCATATCCATACAGATGGTGTGATGATTCCATACTATATGGCTACCATTAGCTGCTCAAAGCACAAAACGTTCAGTACAGGCACTTCAACAGTTTGTATCTAAAATATCAACCTGCAAAAGATATGTAAACAAGCATATATCAGTTTGCTAGACATCTTTAATCAGAAAACAGAGTTTTCTAACGAATTAGAGAAGCACAAAATGTAAAACCAAGCAGACGGAGCACAACCATTGCATATTGCACATTTTTACAAGAAAAAATATGATAATCTATCACGTGATAAGTCCCAGGATAAATGCAGGACTATTTTATCATGCGTTTGGTTGAAGGTAATAGACACTCATGGGATTATTTATACACTATTTATGCGATGGGATAAGTTATCCTACCGAATAATATATCCAGGATAACTTGTTCCCCAACCAAACGACTCAGTTAATGAGATGCAATAGTGTCTTGCCAAGTGAGAACTTTTCATGTATAGCGACAATTAGTTTGAAATCACAAGTTCATAACCACGAGTGTTACGATTTTCGAAACAAAACAAATACATTCAACAACAACATACCAAGTGTAATCTCAACGAGTGAGACATTTATATCCCTCAACAAAAGAACCTACAATTTTTTTATAGCTACCTACACAGATAACAAATCTTTTTTAGCTACACAGGCATTATATCCACAAGTTTCAAAAAACTTATAATATCAGTTTGGAGTAAGTAGCTGATACGGCAAATTAGCTGAAATTTTTCATTTTATGTGAGAAAGAAACCTTTGTAGCAGGGAAACCAACTCAATAACTTTAATTTAAATAATATTTTTTTAAAAAAAATCATTAAATATGTAGAAGTTTAAACCTCACTAACTTTAAAAAAGACAAACTAAAATTCTCAAAACTATAAATTTTACATCCTAGCTCCGCTCTTAACTACAATATTCATGTCAAATTCAGTCTCGATACAGCAAAACCTAATCAGTTAACTAAGTCGATTAGCTATATGAACTTTCACCTAACTCATAACGAAGAACACAAACACTTGAATTTCTCGTGTTTGTGTTCGAAAATTGAAATTGAGAATGAACAATACCTGGTAAAATTTACAGAAGATGCAATGCAAACTCGAAAATTCTTCAAAATTAGCAAATTCTATTACTTTTTAAGTATGAATTTATGAGATATGGAAAGGATAATTGAGAAGGAAAATGAGAAATTGCTTTGTTTTTATGTTAAAGAGGGTTGAGCTGACCCTTTGGTTAAGTAAATTTTTTGAATGAAGTATTAATAGGGTTAAATTTGACGGAAACACTGACGGAATATTTTTAACGGAAGGTTTCGCCGACCACTAATTTCAACAATTGCTGAATGTTCCTGGGCCACTCACGCGCTACTTTGTTGTGTATAAATCACGATTTTCCTATTTTTTATTATTTTTTTTTTAAAATAAATCGTAAAATTTTAAACATGTTTTAATTGAGATTAATGTATGTTTTAATTGAGATTAATGTATATAATTAGAAAAGAGGAGAAGTTATCATAATATGAATACTTATCTGAGTTATCTCATGTGTTCAATTAGAATAAATTCAAATACTAAATGAAATTTTAATTTTTTTTTCTATTTAGTTCTATAATATTCGTTTTCTTTATGATTTTGGGTATATTATACTGATCTCCTTTATTTTAATTGTTGAAAAAGATAATTACATAAGATATGACATGAATCTAAATAGGAAAAAGCGAGGTTGTATATTAGGGCGAACCGTAGAAGAGTAGAGTGTTGTAGCTGCGTAGTACTAGTGGTACCCTTGTAACTTCTTATCATATGCTGACTTTACACTACTTTTCTTGTAAAGTGTTATGCTTTTTTTTAATCTTTTCTTATCTTATTGTACCTTTTTTTGGCTTTCTATCTGCTGTTTCAATCTACATTGGAGTTCTGACTAAATTCGAATTGCGCTCTGCAGGTCCCTCTGGGAGTGGTGCTCCATACCTAGGACCGAACCCGAGACATCTGATTAAGGGTGAATCACTTTCATCAGTGCATCACAATCCATGTTGATTTTTTCTTATTGTAATTGGATTTAATGTACTTGAGTCAAGAATCTTTCGGAAGCAATCTCTGTAACTTCATAAGATAATAGTAAAATTTGTGTATACTCTATCTTTAATTCCTTAAACCTCTTAATAAGATTTCACTGATACATATATTATATCGAATATAAATATAAATTTAATCGGGCCTTAATACGTAATGAAATGTGAGGTAAAGATGAGCAGGAGATGCAAGTGGTGATGAGAATCACGTGTGAGGCAACATGACAAAGTGTGGGGTCGCCCGCTGTATAGAGCTGAGTAATTTCGCCAAGTGTTTAATTCAGCCAACACATATTCACCAATTAAAAACTACTTATTTAAAATTATTATTTCTTTTTCTTTATAATAAATAACTTTAATATATTTATATTTTTGATCCTTTAGCGCGTTACGCGTTTTAGCTGACTTTAATATAATATATATTATGGGTCTTCTGCAAATGTTACTTTGGTTTTTTTGGTCAGCATGACCTGAAAAATGTCATTTATTTTACCATCACTTTTATCTAGGCACCTCTCTCTGGACTCACACGTGACATTTCTAACCTCGTCCGTTTAATATGGATCAAAAAAATGGACTATAATATATACATATTATTTAATTTGATTTGCGGATATTTACATATCATGTAATTTTGAGCGTTCATAATAAGATGTTAAATTTGTATAAAACTAAACAAGTAGTTACGTGCATCTTACATGACATAATACACATAGAACACCACTCTAGCTGGATTCAAAATGAGATCTTGCGTGTGAATCCTCTAGCTTGCAATAGCATAGTGACACTCCTATGTTTTTTATGATTGCACTATTAATTATGTCGTAAGTTTTGTCGATTGCTCAAAATAGATATACATATATATACATGATTTTTTTTCCTGAAATTGACGAGTGCATGTGCACCTCCACCTAGAGGGGTGGGTCTGTCGTCTGTCTCCGCACATAGGACATACATTGTCATGTAAGATGTAATGTACCTAAGACGGAATGTATCCAATATTTTAATTTTATATAAAGTTAAGTGTTTTCTCGTGTAGACTTAATATTAAATGACATAAATATCAAATAAAATCAAGATTAAAAAATACATTTATGTATAATATCGAGAGAAAAAAAACATTATATCCAAACAATTTTATAATGTTGAAATTTCTTGTGCCGTAGATGCCTTTGTTGGGTTTTAGATACTGTATGAATGGCAATAATGGAAAGTTCAAATGACAAATTTGAAAATGAAAAAAAAAATCATTTTTACAAGAGAGTTTGTCTCTTAATTGGTAAAGGCAAAACAAGACTAACAAGCGTGTTGAAATTTTAAATATTCTCTATGTATTACCAAGTAATTAGTTTGAAATGTGCATTGATTGTTATTTGTGTTTGTTGAATATTAGTGTTTGATCAATCAGATAATATTAGATTGAAAATAATTATATTTGTCAAAAAGTACAAATAGGACATATTAATATTTAAAGAAAAATTAACATCACACACACATTTAAAAGGATAAATATTAAGTTGTAATCATACTTTTTAAAAATAAACTACTTATACCATATTATTATCATCTTATAGCACATCAATAATATATTAATTAAAAAATATGTTATTAAATGTAAACTATTTATAGCATATTATTATCAACTTATAGCATATTAACTAATAATATATTAAAAAAATTATTTTATTATTTAACTAATAATTATTATGTTTAAATAATTAATTTCATTTATTCACTTACCTTTTATCAACAAATTATTATTTATTAATCAATTACCTATTAAACTTTTTAATATAAATAATAAATTATTAAATATTAATCAATTACCTTTTAAATTTTTTAATATAAATAATAAATTATTAAATATTAATCAGTTACCTTTTAATGTTTATAATATAAATAATAAATTATTATGTATTAAATATTAATTAAACTTCATATTATATAGTTACCTTTTAAAAAACAAAATCTAGAAATTAGGGATTTTATTTTAAATAATTGATTAATATTTAATTACCCAATAACTACCCACCCCCATATCAACCAATACTCTTTTATCTTTCCCCAATACACTCAACCTCTTCCCACGCTTGAATTTATTGCATATTCCCCAAAAATCACGCCTCAATCATCAATTCAAACAAAAAACGCAGCCACTTTGCCATCTTTCTCAAATCTGCATCTTCCCCAAAATCTCTCATATCAGTTCATCCTAAAACACAAACTAAAATCTCAGATCCGTTCCTCATTAATTTTATAGACAATGTCGAAGAAAGATAGTGAAAATCTATGGAAAAGTAAAAGATTGATCGATGAGGAAGACGACTTTCATGCTCCTTCATTCAATATATTGTCACAATCTCAAACTCAGAAATCGAAGGGAAAAAAAAACAAAGAGGCAAAGGAAAGTTGAAATTGGTCGTTCAACAACGAAGTCTTCCAAAAAAGATGCAGAGATTCAACAAAAAAATAAAACAAAAAAAGTTGATAAGGTTAGTAAAAAGTTTATTTCAAAATTCAATTTACAATGTGTTGTTTTAGTGTCTTTATTTTTTATATTATTTGTCAATAGTGTACTACATGAATTTATATATTAATTGAGTATTATTTTATTTTTTCAAAAGTCACAGATTTATTTTTTTTTAAATCGAATATGTATTTTATTATTATGAATTGTATGATTTATATATCAATTGAGTATTATTTTATTTTTTCAAAAGTTACAGTTTTTTTTTTTTGAAATCGAAAATGTATTTTATTATTATATGAATTGTATATGAATTGTGACATATAGTTGTATAAATTGAAATTGAACTGTGGCATTTAGTTGTATGAATTGTGTATGAACTCTAGCGTACACGTGTATGAATTGAGTATGAAACTGTGATATAAAGTTGAATGCATTGTGGATGAAACTGTGTTATTAATAATTGTATTTAGTTGTATGAATTGTGTATGAAATCTAGCGTATAGGTGTATGAATTGTGTATGCAACTGTGATATAAAGTTGTATGCATTGTGGATGAAACTGTGGTATTAATATTGTATTTTTTTTGTCTGAATATTGTATGAAGTTTTTTTTTTATTTTTGTTACAATGATTGTGGTCGTACACCTCTCTTTTTGCTGAATATATCAACAATGGTATTTTTGATTTGTTTGATATTGAAGTAGATGCAACATATCATCGTCAGAGGTATGCAACTTTACTTTGGCACTATGCAAAAGCAAAGAATGAAGAGGGAGCAATAAGTGACAGTGAAGTTACGGGTACAGTTGCAAGCAAGTATGGTGGAACTCGCACGCAAAAAGAACAAGTTATGGACACCACCAATTATCCCACTCCAAGAACATGGAATAGGAAATGAAAAAATTTAAATGCACGGTTTGAATTTTTATTGAAATATTTGTTATTTTAACAATATAACAATTTCTGTTATTTTTAATGTTTTTTATAATTATTAATTTCTGTTATTTTCAATGTTTTAAACATTATAACCATTTATGTTATTTTTAATGTTTTTATAATATAACAAGTCATAATAGCTTATTATTTTCAATATATTTCAATATATATTTTAAATGTATAAACATTGTATGAATTATGAATGCCATATTGATTTTGATAGATGTAACAGAAACCAATTATATATATATATAAACATTGTATGAATATTGTATGAACATTGTATGAATAACACATAGAACACTTTATGAATGGCAGGACAGTACAATTTAAATTTATAATGTAAATTGTATGAATTATGAATGACATATTGAACTTTGACATATGCATCAGAAACAAATGATATATATGAACATTGTATGAAATTGTATGTACGCTATACAAAACATACTGTTTCTTTCCAAAAAAATTTTTATACAAACTGTATTACATATATTACAGTTACAAAAAAAAGTTAACACTGTTTTAAATGTAAAAAACAACAAACTAACAATTCATAATTAAAATAAACATATCAAAATTTAAAATTAATCCGAATAATTCCACTTTCCACCATGTTTAATTAAAATTGACACAAAGTTATCCATCGAAAGTGAAATATGTAGCTATGAAAATAATCTTCAATTCTTGGGGGAAAAAATGATTTATATGTTGAAAGAAATTTTAAAGTAATAGATAAATTTTAGAATGAAGAATAATTGTAATGCTAATCATTTATCTACCTTTAATTTAACTCAATAAAAAAGTAGTCCCTTCAAATTCTCAGGCGTGCATATTAACTTACTGCGCATTAATTATAACTGAAAATTAGTTGTCAGAATCAATTACTCATTAGCACTTCATTTATGTTGTCAGAATTAATTACTCATTAGAATTAATTACTCATTAGCACTTCATTTATGTTGTCAGAATTAATTACCCATTAGAATTAATTACTCATTAGTATTTTATCCACTTATTTTTTAATTAATTTTTAATAACAAATGCTTTTAATAAATTATAATTAACAATATAATTACTAATTAAATGCTATAGAGTGAGATATTAAATGCTATAAAATGAAATTGAAACTCTAATGCCATAACTTGATAATAATACTACATATTATGCTATATTCAAAATTTACACATAATTAAATGTGAAAATCTGGTTTAAAAATGAAACGTATATGTTTTGTATCAACTTATAGGTGCATCGATCCATAAGTATGAAATTATAGTAAGTAAAAATATTTTTTTTAAAACAAAACAAAAAAATTAAAATCATGTTGAAAGAATAAATGTTTCGATCTAGTTAGATAATACTTACTCTGTTTTTAATTATTTGTCAACTTTTTCTTTTTATAGTTGTCCTAATTACCTGATCATTTTGACAAATAAAAAAAAAAAAACTTTTTTTTACCTATTATACCCTCAATCTTGAAAATCTCAAGTTTTTAATTATCCACTTCATAATTAACAGGGTAAAATGGTAAACTCATTATATCAATAATTATTTTCTTAATAAGTGTGTCAATTTAAAACTGGACAAGTAATTAAGGATAAAGGGAATAACATCAAATACATGAATGGGAAGAGTGATGAATATGATAAATTTTTATTTTGAGAAAAACGAGTTGACCTTATGGATGACGAAATTATCTTTTTGAGAAAAAAGAAAAGAAATTTCTTATTATATGTCCAAAATTCTTTAATTTTAGAAATTCAAAGTTGATATTTGATTTATAAATTTGGATACAATTTAATTTTAGTGGAATATCAAATTTAATTAAATAACAGAAAGCATGTGTATCACATAGAATAGTGTATCTAATGATACTCTCGTTTCATTAATGTCCTCTATAAGAAAAAAATTAAATTAATGAGTTGTTGAGTAATCATCCAATGCATTTCATCTAACGCGTTTAAAAAATAAGTTTAAGTGCATTTGGATGTACTTGTGGAAAAATAATCAAAGGATGATTAATCAACTTTAAAAACAAATTAATAATAATTGAGGAATTAGTGGATTTATTTTGGTTAGTGAATGATGATTTACACTAAGAAAATAAAAAGGAATAAGATGATAGATGGGACTAGTGATTCCGACCTCCTTAAAATAATGAAAAATAAATGATTAACTTTCTATCATTGTCACTTCATGGATATGTTCGAGTATATTGAATAGGGAATCTCTTAAATGTTCGATTATGAATTTGATAGCATTTGCACGGTTGATTGTCTTGCACGACGTTAAACTAGTACAATTTGTATTTCATATGTAATTTACAGATTATTATATTAAAATGAAACTTTGTCAGAGCACATTAAAAAAATAGTGAAGGCAAATTTTATTATAGTCGAAAAACACTTTTCATCATGTGTATCCAAGATAAGACCCTTTTAGGAATTTGAGGAAATGAAATCTCATGATTGATTGGAGTGATAAATACTCAAAAAGATATGTTATTATTAAATCAAAAGTCTTTTATTCTTAATCATGATTCTAGAGTTCAAGTCTTAAATATAAAATTGTCTTTGCTAAAAGAGATTCTACCCTTGATTTTAACTTTTTAATGTGAATTTAAGTTTAATCAAATTTCAAACTTCAATATAGATAACAAATATTGTAGTGATAAAACTGTTTTATTCTTAATCAAAATTTTTATGTTTGAGTGCAAAAATATTGTCAAAAATATCACCGCAAATATACTCTAAAGGGTGTGGATTTAATCAACACTAAAGAACAAATATATAGAATGAGAAACCAAAAAAAAAAGAAATTCGATTCTCTTACCAAGTTACACTAGGAACCAGCCACATGACCTAATTCTTAGGCAACTTTTTTCCCTTTATTCCTCTTTTTCTTTTAATTGCATTTTTACTGATTATGACCAAATACATATATGATTCTTCCTAATGTTTAATCAAATATAATAATTCTTCTGGATTCCCACAATTGAAAACCCTAAATTAACTAGTCATCACTGAGTAAAATATTCATAAAGTATTTATTATATGACATGATATTTGGCGAATAAACTTTTCCAGAATAACTATTCAAATTATTTGTGAACTTTTTCAGAAAAAAATAATAATAATTGTGAACTTTGGAGTATTTTCTATTTATACAATAAAAAGTTCAATGATTTTCATATTACGATAGGGAAATATTATCCATTTATGGGTCATTTATTAGCGGACTAAAGTTATCCGGGAATTATAGTTTATTATATATATGTACCCAATCATATGAATTAGTTTTTCATGTATTATTTATTTTAGTGTTTATCTCGCATAAAATAAGTAATAGATTTTTCTATAGCTTATATATGTGTTAATTATATATGAAAATTTCTAAATTAGAAATCAAATATCATATTAGTTTTAGGGAAAAAGGTCTGAAATATATTCGAACTTTGATTGAAATTGTTGTTACGATATCAAACTTTGAAAAGAACATTTTACTCCTCCACTATTTAATAATTTATTTTAAAAGGTATATGTGTCCACATGGATATAAAAAAATATCACATAATTATAGATAGTAATATGTCCACGTGAACACATATATACCTTTAAAATACACTATTAACAACAATTTCAATTAAAATTAAAGTATTTTTCAAACTCTTTTCCTTTAATTTTATACATAAATAATTTATCTCCTAATTAACCACCAAACGCAATATTACTTATACTTGCATCTTCTTTTTACATCTTTTTATTTTGGATGTTTTTCAAAATTGTTTCTTTCGAGTTATAAAGGTGGGAATGGGACCTCATAGTCAAAGCTAGGAACCTATAGATTTTTTCCAAGTTATTTTTCTATTTATAATGTCATTTAATTGTTGTTAATTAGGAAAGTTCATGAAAAACGATTATAGTCTATCTAGTCTAGTGGTCGTAATTGAACGTGCCTAGTTGAATTTAGGTGGACTAATTAAATAAAAACGAATTAAAATTCAACTTGTTCATATTTCATGAATCGTCAAAAAAGAATCACTTATTAGAATTAAATTAACTCATATTTATTTTTAATTTAAATAAACATATTAAAAATGAATTTGACTATACACGAGTCACGTAGAATTGATACAATTTCGAGTTGAATTATTTATCACCACAAAATTCTAGTCTAACCTTTACAAGTCTACATGTCCTTATCCATCTAAAATAAAGTTAAGAATGGTCACTTTCTTGGATATTATACAAAGAAAATAAAGCTCCAAAAAGTCACCATAAATTACTTCTTTTTTTTTTCAATCAAGACTTTGGAATAAGGAAAATGACCTACGTTCATAATTTTACACGTGCAAAAGAAAAAGGTTTATAACATTTATCAACAAATATTCCTATGTCGATCATCGTTAATTAAACTTCTTTCATCAAAAAATTATAGTGTATAAGATAAATTCTATAATAAATTATATAGGTACGATTGCACGTACATAATATAACTTAGTGTATCTCATTGTTAGAAAAAAAAATATTTTTAGGTTAATTATATAGTACAAGTTTGATTTCAAGCTAGGATTAGTGGCTGGGTCAAGAATTCAAATAAGTCGACTTAGAAAAAAAACTAATTACAAGGAATTTTAAAAACTTATGTACATGCAAATTGCAAAAGAAAATCGTGTTTACCGTATATACATTATATATAAGTTTTCAACTAACCCCTCTAAAGTTTCTAACTTTTTTATTTTCTTAATATATAATTAACTGAAATTCACAATTTTAAAATCAAAGATGAATGATACTTAACATTTATCCCGTAGCACATAAGCTAAAAATAAAACTATGAAAGCCAGGAAAAGTTCACGTTGACTGTTTACCTACCTAGACTATATTTTATAAGTAAATATTGTTACATTATTAAAAGTAGAACGAATAACTTTTTATATTCTTATTTAAATATTTCAAATTTGAATTATAAAATACAAACGATTCTAATAGAATAATCAAATTACCATGGACATGTGAAAAGCTAAACAAAAATGGCGATAAAATATGGTACTATTATAATGGAGGCTTGATGAATAAGATATTTGGAGAATTAGTAATTGTTAGTCCATAAAAGAATATGAAATTTGAAAAGATTATAAAATGCTTAATATTATTATTTCGATCTAGGACCATCTAATTAATATTCGTATGAAACAGACAAAAATAGATTTATATTTTTAATTTTGTTTGTTTTAAGACTTATATATTGCAATTAGGGAAAAAAGCACATATAACACATGGGGAAAAAAGAAGAAGAAAAAAAAAAGACGGTAACTCCAATTAGCACCATGTGTTCTCACTTTGCATCACTAATATGGGCCCTCTAAGACTTTGACCCCAATAATTTTATTTTACGACCTAACATTTAAAATAACACTTTTAATGAGTCTGTTTGGATGAACTTATAACGTATAAATTATAAGGCATAAGTTGAACTCTTTAGTTTGTGATTTTTGGGTTATCTTAGTTTTACAACCTTTTTTGATGTAGTCCTCGTGATTTGACAAGTTTTTCGAAATAAATTAGGAGTAAAATAACAAAGATTCAATCAGAAAAGAAATTGAAATAATTTATTTTATATAGAACTATGACAAATTTTTCGGCGTACCTTTAAAAGAAGACAAATTTGATTTATATATAGATGAGTTATAACAGCTACAAGATAACGATGTAAGATGTAACATCTAAACAAGTACTAATAATTTTATTGAATTAGACATCACACATATATCACATCAATTCTTCTTTCATTTGCGAGCTCAATCTCCTTACTAGTTCTTTACAAGCTCAATGAAGTACAAACTCTTTATTACGTGAAAGGAGAAAAGGTTGTCTTTATCAAATGACGACGACATTAATTTTTGAGATATCAGATAGAAGTTCTTATTTTAACAAATCATATCAACACGTCGATCAAAATTAGAAATGAATTCATAATTTGAATTCTACTCATTTGATCTACCTATGCTAGGTTTATTTCGTAAAAGTAAAATGTCTCTTATAATTTATAATATTGTTTTACAATTCTTAAAATATTGATTTTCCTGTTAGGGGATACATGTGAGGTCAATATGCAAAGTCTTGAGGATATGTGCTGTCCTTTTCAAAGTTTAAAAAGTAAAATTGAAATTTCTTTTAATATTCTTCTAAATTTAAGCTGCCATGATGGGCTTTGTTATTTCTAAGGGTGTGCATCGATCGATTTGGTTCGGTTCGATTTTATATATTATTGGTTTGGTTTATTGGTTTTTAGTTTTTAAATATGCTTATCCGATAATAAATCAATAATATATTCTTTATCGATTTTTGATAGTTATTGGTTCGGTTTTCGATTTACCCAATAAGAAAATATCCTTAGAATATTATATGACTTCTTACTTATCTAAATATAGTACGAAGGTTATAATTACATGTCACCGCCAAAACATAGTATGAAATTTTTTATGTTAATAAAATTACGGACCTTTACAAACTTACAAATGCTACAACCTACAATTACAAACTAAAACTAAATCAAATAGTTCAACAAGACTAAAACTAAAACTAAAACTAAAATCAAAAGCTATATTTGCGAACCCTTACATTAGTTTTTAGGTTTTTAGTAAACAATAAAAACTAGTAAAACGGTCTAGAGTGAAGTGGATAGAGTATTAATAATTTGATATAGTTATAGTGTCTAGTTATATATTAAATTATTAATATTTAATTATTAGGGAGGGTAAAATAGTAAATTATTACCATCTTATTGGGTTATCGATCTACCCAATAACCCAATAGTAAAACCTGTTACCGAACCAATAATCCAATAACTTTTTTTTATAAACCCATTAAAAACCAATTACCCAATAACAACAACCCAATAACATTTTTTTCGGTTCGGTTAATCGGTCGGTTCGATTTTTGCACACCCCTAGTTATTTCTACTAAAGGTGACAAATGGGCGATTTGAATTGAAATTATCAAATGGACATGTCAATATAAAATTAACTAATTTCATGGATGATATCAACAATAAGATATAAAAAAGAGAGTAATATTCTCCAAATAAGCAACTACGATAGCCGATGGGCTTTATTATTTCTACTAGAGGTGGGAATTGATTAGTTTGGGAACGAAATGTGTTGGGTCAAGGTCAAAATCAATATCAAATGAACGAGTTATTAACCCATTCAAATTTCGATTGGGCTAAAATAAGCACCGGGTCAAGATGGACTAATCAATGGATCATAGCTCACCCCATCCAACTGGACTAGTTGTACTGGTCATTTGGACCCAAACATAAAGCCCAAAAGCAAAAATCAATTGAGTAAGCCCAAATATTAATTTCATAGTTGTTCAATTTAATAGAAACATTATTAAACAGATATTGAATGAATATATTCATTATAAAATTAAAAAGTTGGACACTCAAAATGGAATGTTTTTATTTTTTGTTAACAAAATCAAATAATCAAAAATTAGTTATTGTTGTGTGTCCGAGTAGGTAACCTAGAAATTAAATATTATAGATAACCAGCAAGAGAAAATTGCAACACTATATATATTGTCCGTGTATATAACTTATATCTAAAAAGAATTGGACAGAAATTTTCTATATAGTTACTTAGGACGGAATTGGAAGTAGAAACATTATATATAATATTAGAAGAGAAAAGCAATAAGAAAGAAAAAGATGGAAATAGAGTCCTAAAATTTATGGGTTGACGTTGAATGATTGAGAACTCAAGATCCCTTTAGACTTGACTTGTAACTACAGAATCTCGATTTTGAGTTTTTTGAAAAATATCTTATTGAGAATGCCGTTCCTAAAAATAAGTTATATTACACGAATCTTAATTTGGTCCGTCAGTAATACAGATATCAAACACAATACCTGGAACCGTCCCCGCCCCCACCCCACCCCAACCCCCACCCATTGCACGTGGGCATGTGTTGATAACATGTTTCTTGGATCACAAAGTTGTGTTTTCGGGGAAATGGGAGCATCTTTGCTTACAATGATTATATCTTACTTTTTTTAATTTAAAATTAAATGAAGTATAAATAAAATAATTACTTATAAAAATTGTGATATGATAATTTTGATATAAAGAAGAAAAAAAATATATAATTCAAACATATATCCAATGATAGAACTATTAAAGCAAAACAAATACAGAGCAACCGTTACAACTTAATTACAACTAAAACTAATAAAACTAACATGTTCAATTTAATTTGAATTGCACGTTTAGTAAATTAATTTCAAACTAATCAACTAAAACCCAACTAAAAATTGCTTTTTCACCTTATTATAGAACAAATAATTTTTATCTTCCATCAATATTTTCAAAGTTACTATATTCTTTTTCATTTATTCTATTTTTATATCGATATATTTTTATCGAATCAATATAAATTAATTAATATGAGATAGAGCGATTAATTGGTGCAATAGTCCGCGTTACGGCTTTTAAGGGTATACGGCGGAATTTTTGGCGTTGGCTCTAATTTTGGTCTCCTCTTTATGAAACAGTGATGGCATTTTTATAATTCCCCTTTTAAAATTATTATTTCTGCTTTTGTTACTTTAATTTTGCTTTTGTTGCTTTAATAAAATCATATATTATATGATAAGAGGGACATATTCCGTTAAAAACATTCAACTGTTTTGTAGCATTTTTCTATGCACCATTAATGACCTGAATTTTTAAAATCTAATTGACATTTATACCCCCACCTCTCTATGTAGTGAAGTTACCAATCTACCCTCCCTTTACATTTTTATTTATTTAAGGGGAGTTTGACGATATTTTTTTTTAAAAAAAAATTGGACTTTAAAAAACACGTTTGATCATAAAATTTTGATATTCAAGTTGAAGTCAAGAATTTAAAAAATAAAACAAATGTGTTTTCAGTGCAAATTGCTCATAAAAAGTCTAAAATAAATTTCAATTTGAAAGCATAATCAAACACAACTTCATTTTTAATTATTTTTTTCAAAAAAAAATTCAAATGAAACATGATCAAACGCACATTTATATTTTTTGTGTTTCATTTTTTGTTCTATTTTTTCCTTTTTAGCCAGTTGAAAAAAAGAACAACACTTTCTTTTTTAACAACTCTTTAAGTTCATTATTTCATGTAACATGCTTGATGGTTGACAACACTAAATTAAATGATAATTTGATATATTTCTGACTTAAGATCATAAGATCTTAAAGTGTTTTTTTTGACTTTTTTAAATTATGTATCAAATTAAAACGTACAGAATATAATTTTGTAGTTGGACATTTTATGAGTTAGATGTTGAATTCATGAATCTTGAAGAATGGGAGTGTGTATGTGATTGTGACTTTCCTGCACGTCTTTAGATCCAAAAAGATATCTTTATTATCATCAACCACGTTTTCTTCTCTACTCAAAATTATTATTAATGTTTAAAAAGTAAAAATTGATAAACAAAAAAATTGCAATATATTCACATGCAATATATATATATATATATATATATATATATATATATATATGTTTAATCTTAGCACATCTATGCATTTTCTCTCTTATAATTTCTTGCTTTTTTTACTACGTGAATTCAGTATTTCAACATGCAACTTAATTTTATTAATTTTAAGATCTATGTTTACATTTGAGTGTATATATGTACTCTTAATTGCCCCCCCTAGATATATTATAATTTATACATGTATCTATAATTACCTGTCACAAATTAAGAGTTGGATGAAGGCTATTATTAAGCATTTAAACTAACTTGTTGAACACACAAAAGCCTAAAACCAACTACTAATATATTATTTTATATATATAAAAAGACTATCGGAGATCATGAAAAGACACAATCATATATATACACATATATTATTCATAAAGGAAATTTGTGTTATCTTATAAAACAAACGAATCGATTAATCAAATCATCCATTTTACTTATATGTCAATCCACGAAACTCGTATAAAGAGTAATATTCTAGCATATGTTAATGACATGTTATTTACGAATATAAATTTCAAATTCTTCGTTTATTTTTAAACTTTATATTCACTCAAATGGATTCACGTAGATTGAATAATAATTTTAAATATATGTTCTAGGTCATTTTTTTCTAGGTTAAAAAATAATCTCATGGTCAACTTCTTAGTTTAGACAATTATGATTAGGAAAAAACAACCAATCAGTAAACACACATATGACGTATAGCATGGAAAATGGAAAATGGAAAATTAGAATAATAAAATGAAGCTATGGCATAACTCTATCACATTATTGATCTTATTTCGAGTGTCAAACAGAAATGACATCTCTATTCTTTAAAAATTAGAATAAAATTACAGACATCTTTTCCTTCTCAAGCCAACTATTTTAAAGATTACACTGAATTTATTATTATAGTTAAAAACATAGTTATTTCAATCGAAAAATATTTACGATTTTTTTTTTTTATATATATATGGAAGTCGTACTCAAACATGGTCCAACGTGTTAGCTGTTAAATGTATGCCATATCTTGTCGTGTTTGAAATTAAGGTCTTCCAAATTTTTTATACATCAAATTCAACTTGATTGTGTTAGGTTGACAGTTGATTACTGCAATGACTATTTCTTCTCATAAATAAACCCTCCATATCTACACTTTATTTATTTATTTTTACTATTCATTTCCAAAACTATAAAAAAAGGACTATAGTTCTAATTAATTAGTTGGAAATGCAGATTTAGAGTCCTAACAAGTCAGACCAAACAATATTATCACTCATAATAGTATCATTGAGTTGTTATAATCAACCCACCCCACCCCAACCCCCACCCCAAAGGTTCTGACTAATTAAGCGTCCATATTTAACTATAGTTATATAGTCTTGTCTGGTGTACGATAAATATCAAGGTGTTTATAAGTTAAAATAGTCAAAACTGTATCACTATAATAAAAATAATTTTTAACGGTAAATAAATAACGATAATAGTTTAATTGCCACTAAATATGTATTTTTATTTTTTAGGTGTAATTAGTACTCTTTGTGTATGTTTCTAAAGCCTTTAGCGACATTGAATCTAATAACACTTAATTAATGATGGTAAAGGCTTCACAGTACTCTTTATTAATGTGTCTAATCATTATCGTTAAACGTTGTTTTTATCATAGTGTATAGAACCGATCTCGCTATTTTCCAATAAGTGGAGTCAAAAATAAAATTTTTAACAAAAAAATATAGTGTTGTGTGTATATATATAGGTTAATTTTTTGATTTTTTTTTCCAGATTAATTAGAATTAAACCTTGTAAGTTCATGTTGATTGGTTTATTTGTACCAATTATTTGAAGATATTTTAAGGGAGACTTATGGTATGATGTTTGATAATTTAGATAAATGAGTTGGTGAAAGGTTGATATGACTTAATGTAATTTTATCAGTAAGGTTTACTTTACCAAAATCAATTATAAAAATAAATAAAATAGAAACCATAGTAAATTTTGTAAATGGAAGTCATTTTCTGGAAAAAAAAGATATATATTAAAGTTTAATAATAATATCCGAAAATATGAAGATATCTTTATGAAACCATGGACAGAGAGTTACGAGTTTGACCGAATCCACCATTAACTTTGATATAAGTCCTATATGATCTTTAAAAAATCATGCTAACCTTATTTTTTTTCTCCAATATACTACATTTTCAGTATTAAAAAATAAAAAATGACTTTAATTATTATAAGAAATATCTATCTGAAAAATGAATATTATAACGAAATCAACATATGATAGAAAGAAAAATAACACAATTTATATGAACCATTACTACCAGCATAATTTCAGTTTGAAAAAAAAAAAGAAATATAAAAGAATTAAAGAATAATAATCAAAGACCATTTTTAATTTTCTCAAATTCAAATACATAAAGAAATATTTTTTTGAATTCCATTAGCGCTCTACGTCCTTTTATTTTCAAAATGTAGCTTTTCTATTTTTGTTTTTTTATTTAAAGGGGCCATAAAATGTCATGTCAATCTTTTTGAAACTTTAAAAGAAGTTGCAATATTGTCTTATGAAAATAAATAAATTTGTATATAAAATAACTATCCGTTATTACTGTTACATCTTATAATGTAATAAAATATCTAATTATATTAATTTATCATCGTTTAATAAAGTAATGAACTAGTTTAAGATGTATATAAACTTAAGTACTAACTAATCGTGATTAAGTAAAATAAATTTACGCACCCACATATTATATGTTTATGTTGATTTGATTATATATATTGGGTGTAAATAATAATTTTTACCTTTGTAATCTTTGTGTAATTGGATGGAGTAAAATCTTGAGACAAAAATTGGATAAGCATTATTAAAGGACAATTATTATAAAGGTAAGTTAATGTACTTGTAAAAGTTAAAAAAAAGAAATATGCTTTGCTGGATTAAACCCAAATAACGGTAAACGTGGATTCACTTTATCATGTAATTATGAGGTTTTGTCCTATATTAATTTATTATGAAATTTAAGAAGTGAAAAAAAAAAAGAAGAAAAAAGAACCAAGATAGTTAAATATATTAAATTATTTTTTAATTTTACATATGTGGTATAGAAAATTAAAATAAAAAATTATTTAAAAAAAGAGACCATTATTTTTTAAAATCGAATTAAAAAAGAGAGTATAACAAACAAATTTACAAAATTTCTTCAATCAAAAAATAAAATAAACAATTACACAAGATAGAAATTGTTAACTATAAAACAATAACGAGAAATCCCAAAAAAAAAAAGAAAAATATTAAAAAATATATTGTAAATTAAAATAATTATCATCGACCTGTACTTTATAAATTGATTACTCTCTCCTAAAGATGAAAACTATATCATACATAATTAATTAGAGAATAGTGTTAAGTACACAAACAACATTCAAATTATAGATTTATAGTAGCATAATTTGTTTAGATATTTAAACAACATTCAAATTATAGATTTATAGTAGCAATTTTGTTTAAATATTTTTTAACTTATGTTCAAAATGTATCTATCAAAGGTTAAAAATCTTTCACGACTAATCATCAAAATGAAAAATATATTTTCTCCGTTCTCTTTTATATGTCATATTTTTATATTACACTTGATTAAAAAATAATGTATTTTTATCCTTCTACCCTTATTTAATATTTTCTTAAATCAACTTTATTAATAATAAATTACAAAATTAATTAATTACTCTATGAAGGGTATATTAGGCAAATATAGTAATTTACGAATAAATTTTATAAAATGAAAATTACTGTGATCCAAATAAAAGGAACGGAGGGAGTAGTAATTTTAAAAAAAAATTCTTTCACTATTAAAAGGAAAATAAATAAATTCTCTACACAATAATTATTAAAAGTCCTCAATTTTTTCATTGAATTATATGCTATATAATTTAAAAAATATATAATTCAAATTTATATGAGGGGCCTAAAAGTAGCTAGACTATCATTAATTCTGTTTTAATTAATTCATCACAAGAAGAAAATAAAAAAAATGAAAAAGACATGTTAATATCTATATAAACTAAAAAGGGTATTATGGGAAATGTAAAATCATCATCATCATCATCCGTCACGCGCGTTTTAAAGTCTCTCAACGTAAAAAAAAAATGTCAGAAGGAGACCAGTTTGCCAGAAACCACACTCTGCTCTTTCGCCTCTTCTAATTGAATTTTCATTTTCATTTTTTCTCTCTATCGGCAAATACCAAACACGGTCTTAACCAGATTCCTTCCTTTTTTGTTGCTTCTCAACGTGCCGAGATCCTTCATCACGCTTTGTTAACTGCTTTACTCAAGGTACAACAATGGAGGAATGAATATGCACTTTACAGTTTTTCGCCTGAAAATTTGCGCTTTTCTGAGTATACTTTTTACTTTTTCGCACTAGTTTTTGATCTGTACTGAAATTTAGCTTTTGTTTACTAATGATTATGTTGTTTGCATTTGATTTGTTGTTTTGAAACATTTATTTGTAGATTTTCCTTTTTGGCTGCTGGTGGAATAAGCTTAGTCGTAAGTTGAAACTGTCGCGTGTTTTGACCAAATCTGGATTTTTGAACTTATGCTTATACGATGCTCTGTTCGGAAAATATATTTGTGAAAACTGAAAATTGTGTATTGTATTGGAGTTTATTGTCTCGGTTGGAGATTTAGTAAGAGGCATGTTAGAGTATTTTTTAAGCTTTGAGCTGGATTGTCTATTGCACTTGTGGTTTCATATGTTAATTTCAATTAGCAAGCAAGGCTAATCAAAGCATGTTTTTGTTTTCTTCTCGAATTTGGTTAATTTTAGTACTTATGAAAATGGAGATTGTTTTAGGATTAAAATTTTGTTTATTATTTTTCTGGACTGTTGTATTGGGATGAAATTAGTTCGAATGGAGCTAAATTGGTATTGAGGATTCATATGGTTGATCTCGACTAGTTTAGGATTGTTGGAAGTTGTTGTAGTGAACTTTTTATTTCATCCTGACTTTTGGGTTGCAGAAGTTTAACTATTTTTAATTCTTACAGCTATTTCTCAATGGGACCAATGCTTAGGTAGCTGAGAATTGAGGAACACGGAAGAGATGGAGAAGGAGTCATCTGGATTAATTATAGGCATCTCAATTGGAGTGGTGATAGGAGTGCTTTTAGCTATAGCTGCATTTTTCTGTTTTAGGAGGTACCATAGGAGACGTCCTCAGATAGGGAATAGCAGTTCTAGGAGGGCTGCCACTGTTCCTATTCGTGCAAATGGTGTAGATACATGTACAGTATTATCAGACTCCTCAATTGGTACTGAGTCACCAAAGTCTATCCAGAATGGCATGTCATTTTGGTTAGGGAGCGTCAGGAAGTCGAATGTGGTTTCTGCATCCGGTATTCTCGAGTACTCCTACAAGTATGTATCTTTGATAAAATGGAAAGAGTATTGCAACTTCTTAGTTTGGTCTACAATCTACTGCTCTCTCATTGTTTGTGAAAAGGGATGATGAAAGTTATTTTATCATTGGAGAGATTGTTTAAAAATCAGTATTTCTTCTATCATAGTTGTTTCGATCACTGGAAGTAGAATACAATATAAGGATCTTACAAAATCCTAACTTCTATTTTTATTCAGAACTTGCCAAAGAAGAAATGATCCAATTTTTTTCTCTTTTTCAAAGAAACTGTCTTTAGACCATACAACTTCAAATCAGAATCCTGAACAATGTACAGTTTGGACGTCGTGCAAAACTAGGAACATTCTCCATAGCAAGACTTTGCGTCTTTGTCTCATGGCAATATCCTATTATAATGTGTCTGATTCATTACTTTGCTGCATGTATTGCAATCCCGTTCATACTATTTGACATAAATTGCAGCCTTCAATAAATAGACCTTGCATCTTAGGGCTATGAGTGCATGACTACACGCTGTAATGCTTTTGATTCTTAATTGAGATGATGATCATTTGCTACTCATGGGCAGGGATTTGCAGAGAGCAACCTATAACTTCACCACATTGATTGGTCAAGGGGCCTATGGTCCTGTTTATAAAGCTCAGATGTCTACTGGTGAGACGGTTGCTGTCAAAGTGCTTGCAACTGATTCTAAACAAGGGGAGAAAGAATTCCAAACAGAGGTACTCTAAACATTACAGAAGAATTCTTTTCAGGATGATATCCCGTGTGTTTGACAAGTCAACTTGTTCAAACATTTGTTGTAAATTTTGACAACCTTTAGTAATGTGCAACAACCATCTCGAGCAAGCTCTAAGTTAACACATGGAAAGGCCAGTTCACCAAACAACCAGTTGGTAAAATATGGTGTAGCCTTGTAGTTGTGGAAAATGCTAAATAAATTTACTTACTTTTTGTGCTTTGTAAAAATGTTTACCTTAAAAATCATGAGCATCACTTAGACAACATGGCAGTGGTACAAGGCCAAGTGATCTTTTGCAAAAACATCTGTTTTCAGATAAAAAGAGAAGGGTATATTTACTTTAACTCCCCTCATATTTTGATTCTGTTGCTGGTGAGGTGCTTGCAACTGATCATAAGCAAATGGGACAAAAATGGGTGTACCCTCTCTCTCAAGTCTCAACATGAACAATGCTTTCTCTAAATTTCATAGCACACTAAAAAAGGTTTAGGCAAATCCTAGCATTTGTGAGTTAATATTTAACAAAACTTTTCATCATATAGGCTTCTAGATATCATATGAGCCTCATCCTTTTATTTGTATTTTGTGTTAAACTGTATTATTTATGCTGTAATAGCTGTACTACAATGTATGGTGTAAATGTTTTTCTAAAACTAAATTGACTTCCAGCTTCTTTTGTTTCCACAGGTCATGTTACTGGGAAGGTTACACCACAGAAACCTAGTGAATTTAGTTGGATACTGTGCAGAGAAGGGTCAGCATATGCTTATCTACGTTTACATGAGCCGAGGCAGTTTAGCTTCTCACTTGTACGGTATGCTATTGAGAACTCTGTTTGATTATTTTTGTGGCAAGAGAAAAAGATTTCTTAGAGAGGCAGTTTTGATCAAGGCATTTTCCTGCAGCATTCTTTAATTTAAAAAACATTTCTCTGATTGCATGATCCCGAGGTTACCAAATATTGCATGCTTATATATGTGTACTTTTCACCTCAATTATGTTCATTGGGTTGCATAAATCAGTCATCCATCAATTAAGGCAACAGTTTCAAGTGGCCAATTTGCAGTAAATGGAACTATATTTATATGGGTAAACTAGATTAGTCTGTTAAGAAGTTTACTGCCACCAAAGCAAGTTTTGGATGTAGTCAGTCTCGTGCTAACCCACTGTGTGCCTAGCAGTGTAGATTTGAGCTCCTTTCTGAACAATATTTCTCCATTCATGATTTCCTCCATTTGTATGTCCTTCAGCATTAACTATTTGATCAGCTTATAGCAAGGCTCCCTATTGTCCAGTTTAGCGCTGCTGGTTCTTAACACTGGTACCCTGAATGCTAGGGAATGTTTATATGACTATTAGAAGATATCCCACCTCCTCAAATTGGAAATTCTCCTTTATGTTCTGTGAGATGAGATTCATGATACATTGACATTTGTCTTTTGACTAGCAGCATATGCACTCATGTAATCAAAGTTTTCATAGCAATGTAAAACATGGTAGTGTAGCCAGGTATTTGCATCCAGGATAACCTCTCACATGCATGATAATATGTTAGTATTTTAACAACGGGAACTACATTGACAGATGAAAAGCTTGAAGCATTGCGCTGGGAGTTGAGAGTTCAAATTGCTCTGGATGTGGCTAGGGGCTTAGAGTATCTTCATGACGGGGTAATCTTTTCCAGTAATTCACATTTAATTGCTGACACATGATTAAGAACCAGTCTTATCTTTGGTACCAAGGATCCTTGAAATAAGCATAAAATACCGTTCACATACAAAATACATTTTGGGGGGAACTCAATTTCTGAATCATGTGTGTCCTAGTGGAAACTCTCCTGCTACCATATATTGCTGATTCACTCACCTCTTTCTTCTTTGTTATTTCCTTTTTCAGGCAGTTCCTCCAGTTGTACACCGGGATATTAAATCATCCAATATTTTGTTGGATCAGTCAATGAGTGCCAGGGTATGTTTCTTTTTTTTCTCTCCAAAGTAAAGTAGACGGTATAGGTTTCTTTGGTTTGATAATTATGAAATGGCAGACTTTGAGGTGGTCATACTGAAGATTATGACCATCCTGAGTTTATCATAATGAAAATGTAGACACCATTTTGAGCTAATGGTATTAAGCATAACTGCAATCTTGGGTTTAATACACAGGTTGCTGATTTTGGGCTGTCGAGGGAAGAAATGGTCAGTAAACATGTATCCAACATCCGTGGAACATTCGGATATCTTGATCCTGAATATATATCAACTAGGTCCTTCACTAAGAAAAGCGATGTTTACAGCTTTGGGGTTTTACTGTTCGAACTTATTGCTGGTAAAAATCCTCTTCAGGGGCTTATCGAGTATATTGAACTAGTAAGATCTCTCTCTCTTTCTCATCATTATGTGATGTGAAACTTTTTCTTTGTGACACATATATAGAGAGCACTGATCTCGAGTAACTTTCGAAACCCCTCCACTCCTCCCCTCTTCCCCTACAACTTCCTTTATTGTCCATATGTTTCTGAAGCCTGTTCAATCATAATGAAACTAAGCTCCAAATGATTGATGATTGTAGGCAGCCATGACTACAGATGGAAAAGGCGGATGGGAGGAAATTGCAGATTCCCGTCTTGATGGGATGTATGATCTGCAAGAAATTAATGATGTAGCAGCACTTGCATACAAATGTGTGAATCGTGCCGCCAAGAAACGGCCTTCCATGAGGGACACTGTGCAGGTTCTGTCAAGGATACTCAAGTCTAGACACGAAAGAAAACGCCAGAAGCGGTCTTTATCTGCAACAGCAGAGGAGATTACCATCAATGTTGAACAAGTAGATCATCGGAATCCAATCTCTGGACATCGACGTGTTGAATCTATAGATAGCACAGCTGACTCATATGAAGTTTAACTCAGTTCTTCCATTTGTTTATTTTTTTGTTTCATCTTGTAAAATTGGTCAGGTTGTTAGGTTCCTTATTTACAAAAACACACTTTTGTCTTGGTGAGTTCGTTTGGGATACTTAGGGGTATGTTATAGTCTGAGTGTATGATAGCCTTTGTTCCCAATTTTGTTCCAAGTTTTTGTAAATTTGCGTGGAAGGTTAATGAATGGTAGAAAATGGGAAAAATCCCAGATCAGCCTTTTTCACTTCTTCTACATTAATATCCGATTCAATCTAATTTTATTAAAAAAGAACCAAGCTTTTTGTATTTCTTTATCCCCCGATTTTTTTTCCAATATATATATTTGTTCAATTCGTCTTTTATATGTTTTGTCAAACTATAAAACATTAAAACTTGATAATTTTTCCCTTTTTAAATTAAGGCAAATTATAGGAATCATCCTTTAAAAGTTTATAATTACAAAAAACCCTCAAAACGAATACAATAATATAAGCGTAGGTACATTAATCTAATACGCGAGATACAATAATTTGTTGTGCGAGATACATTAATCTGATATGCGAGGTACATTTTATATATGATACACTAATTTGATGCGCGAGGTACATTTTATACATGATACACTAATCTGATGCACGAGATATACTAATCTGATGCGCGAGATATACTAATCTGATGTGCGAGGTACATTTTATACATTATACACTAATCTGATGCTTGAGATGCACTAATCTGATGCACGAGGTACATTTTATACTTGTTACACTATATGATTCTCGAGATACACTAATTTGATGCGCGAGATACACTTACTCTGATGCGCGATATACATTTTTATACATGATACTGTTGCGCGAGATACAATAATGTGATGCGCGATATAAATTAATGTGATGCGCAAAAAATGAGAGAATTTGAAATTTTATAAAACTTATAGGGGATAATAATAATAAGTAAACTAAAAGGTGAGATTTCCGTAATTAATCCATAATCTCAAATAGCTGAAAAGGGACTTTATAATTGGGCCGTACTCGACCCGTTGAAGGTCCAATTAAGTTGGATCGGGTGTTCAGGGATAGAGAGAAAAGAAGAAGAAGGTTCTGGTTTTTATTATCCTATCCAAATACTCAGCTCAGTGTTGTTTCTTCCTTCACAAAAGGATTTTGCAGAAGGTTTTGAGCAATGGCGGCTCTGCAGAGCTCCTTTACTGGTCTCTCCATCTCCTCTACCTCCTTCTTCGGCCAACGCTTCTCTCCTCCTCTCTCCCTTCCTCTGGTATGCTTTCTCATAACTTTCACTATTTGGTTTTCAAACTGAACTATCTCAAATGTCAATTCTTTTGTTTCTATAACTGTATCATTCGGTTCAGCTCGCTCACAACTCGACTAATTACGTAGAATACCTGCTACCTCTAGCCAGAATTGAATTGTCTTACATAAATGCGAAGAAATAAGCTAGTGTATGTGATTTGAACCAATAACTCGTAGTTGTCCACCACTTCATTGACCACTAGGCTATGTTCTATCTGCTTTATTTCAATTTCTATCGTCCTTGTGAAAGCTCTTTTTTTGAATAATTTGATTTCTATGTATTAGGGATCATAGGAACAAAGGTATCCTTTTCCATTGTATTATTGATTATAAATTAATTTTCTATTATTTGATTACAGTATATTGTGAACTTTTTCTCTGCTTGGTCACCATTGCTACCTGAATCCTTTCTCATATCATATGTTTTTTAGCTATTATAAGTTTTGACTGCGTGTTTGGTACGAAGGAAAATGTTTTCCTAGAAAACAAATGTGGAACTTACTAATTTTCTAATGTTTATATAGTAACTAAGCCAGATAATATTATCCCAAGAGCATTTATATGTTATATATCCAACAAATTACTATGGAGGCGAGATGGGAGGGGGAGTGGGGATTCGGGGATGGACGGACGTGATATGGTCAAGAAGTGGGAGTTGGAGGGATTGAGTGTGTGCAGAGGAGATAATAAACTTGAAATGCTACTTATCCATCTTGTTTTCGTTACTTCCACTAGGGAAGTCATTTTCTTCTTTTTGTACTTGAACTTGTTTTCCTAAAGAAGATATTTTCGGAACATGGGAATGTTGGAACTACATACCAAACACAGTGTATTTCTAGCTGCAAGAGAATAATTTGATATATAAAGACATCTACAATTTGCTGCAGTAGCTCCTCAAAAGGTCTTCAAAAAGTTAACTTAAACTTACCCCTCTGTTGCAATTGATGCTCTTCCAAGTTCCAACATAGGATAAACCATGTATTTGACTTAGCATTTGAAATTTTAATATTTGGACATATTTAGCAATTTCTTAATACGTATATAGGGTCTGAGTTAAAGCTACTGGGTTGTGCTAAACCCATATTATACATATGCCTCTATGTTCCTCGATAATATAAGTCGTTCTCATATTATAGTAACCTGTTAAACATGTTTACAATGAGGGATCACAAACAATGGTGAATTTGTTGTTAGTGCCTATATAAATCACAAGTTATTGGAAGCAAATACGGAATGAAATCTGTCTCCAGAAAATGCACTTGCTTGTTATTCGGTTAACACTCTTTGGATGTATATCACGCCTTACACAGTTTGTCGCTTTTTGTTGTGTCAACGATACAATTAGATAATCTTTAGCCACTTTAACGACAATCTCCATATGTTGCCGTGCAGGTTAAATCAACAGAAGGTCCATGTTTGATTACAGCAAAGGTTGGTATCTTGATTCATTTTTTTGGTCCTTTAGTATGTGTGTCCGAGAATAGACATTTGCCGCAACTACTTTTATAGGGTTGCTGTTAATGTGGTCATGCATTTCTTTTATAACTTATGATGTAATGAAGGAAGTGCTCAAACTAACTCGTTAACAACTTTTAAAAATGGCCACCAAATGTTTGTATTGCTAATCTTCGGGACTAATTGTTATGAGTATGATCTTCTTTTAGCTGAAACAACAGTTCCTAAGAATTGTGATTAGAATTAGCTTTATCATTGAATAAGAGCTTCTTTTTTATGTCTATTTTGCAGCTTAAGCGATGGGAGCGTAAAGAATGTAAGCCAAACAGCCTTCCAGTACTACACAAAATGCATGTAAGGCTGGGTGATACTGTAAAGGTAATCTCCGGCCATGACAAAGGTAAAATCGGAGAGATTACCGAGATCATCAAGCACAACAGCAAAGTAGTAGTAAAAGAGGTGAACTTGAAAACCAAGCATGTGAAGAGTCGGAGTGAGGAGGAACCAGGCCAGATAGTCAAGGTTTTATCTCGACTTCTCTCTTCTCTAACTTGCCTGAAAATTATTATCTTGCGCTTTACATTTCGTCGTGGCTAGCATTGAACATCTTTGCCCTACCTAGAAAGTAAACTTTGTGTTAACATTTCAGATTGAATATCCCCAACTCGTTTAGAACTGATATGTAGTTGTTGTTGTTGTTGTTACAGATTGAAGCTCCTATTCATAGCTCAAACGTGATGCTTTACTCAAAAGAGCAGAAGGTAGCCAGTCGGGTGGGCCACAAAACGTTAGACAATGGAAAAAGAGTCCGGTACCTCATTAAGACTGGGGAAATCATCGATAGTGCAGAGAACTGGAAGAAAGCAGTCAAAGAGAAGGGGAAAACAACAGAAGCAGTAGCTGCTGCTTCCTAGGAGATCCACTGGTCTGTAAATTCTAGTTCGATTTTGCTAATTTTGAACCTTCTCTCATTGATATATTATGATTCTGTTATCACCTTCACCTTTTTAAATCAGCAACATAAGATTTTATATTAAAGTACATTTACTCAAAAATTCTGCCAGTACATTACGTACTAGAGTTTGATGGTCAATGATCTTTATGTGCTTTATAATTCGAGTTCTTGTCCATTTATCGATGATTCTTTCAACTGTTTCAAGAATGTATGTATGTTATGATACAGATTATCTCAGGCTTAGATAGATGCAACATGGTTTGAAGGATCGAAATCATACGTTTTTACTTATTGAAACTGGAATATATCTATACTACAGGGACCAAAGTCGCTATCCTCCACCCCAAAACAAAGAAAAAGAAGAAAGATTGAAGTACAGGAACAGTCTAAATCAGCATTAATGAAATGCCAACTGAAATTCCCCAATTGCACTTAAATTCAGTTTTTTGAACACAAAAATAGATAAGGGTCCTTTCAATCAAAATCAGATGCATACATACTTGATGAGTTGGCATTTCCATGTAACATTTATTAACAGATAGTTACTGTTCAAAACCAAGACAGCAACAAAATGATCCACGAGAGAGATGTGGATCTCGATTTGAGTTCTTAGTAACTGAGTGTTTCCTCCTTTGAATAGGCCTCAAGCTAGTTTATATCGAACTTCAGATGATTATACAAAAAATAAAAACCATACTAACCCGTTAAGATATAGAAATGGATCTCTTACGCTCAGTCACAACTTGTTAAAAGGTGTCCTTAGAACTTGTTATCTTAAGTAGAGGGAAAAATTCAAAATTTAAAATTTAAAAGTTTACAAAAGAAAAAATATCACCTAAAATAATTTTGGGTACCACTTTTTTTTTTTCAGGTCATTAAAAGCAAGAGGAAAAAGTTGGTTCCTTTTTTAACTTATCTTATGAATCTAGTTCATTTCTCTGAACAGCAGTAGTGATAAATTAAGAAGAAAAAAATGTGCAGAGAATAAGAAAAAGAGGATCACAACATTTTTCTAGCAACATTAATAGTAGCTCTAATAAGACACATAAAATATAGTCTGCCAAAAGAAACATAGATAGTGACTTATTATCTTCTTTATTTATGTCCTTTAGCATTTTATAAAGGATATAGCAGTACCAACTTGAGGACCACATTTTGGTTGCAGCAAGTGGATTTCATTGAGTTGATGATGTAACAAAAATACATTTAGAGTCTGGAGAGGATAGAATGTACGGAGATTATATGAGGACATCTATTACTTCATATTTGAGTGTCATACAACGATTACATAGACTCTAGAAATAGCCTCACCTATATTGTATCCTCCAAAAAATGCACTATTTTTGAATGATCCGACTATATTTGGGATGATTAGACACACGTCCAACAACATTTATTAAAGAGTCTGAGTAACATAGGCGCCGGAAGCATAGCTTACGAACTTCTAAAGCCTTAGCAACCATTTGTTTTTGAAGTCTAGTTCAAAACTACTCAGATTTGTGATCAAGGATTCATTCTAAAAGCTGAAATGGTCCCAAATCTATAGTTGTCTGTATTACTCTGTACAATAAACGATATTCTGTTACACCTATACATCATACATGTACAAACTCAACCAAAAATCACCAGAGACACAGAAAAAGGAAGTCGACAAGTGAGGCTTGCTCAAGTGGTTGAGCACATCCATCATTAACCTGTAGAATGATAATCGAGTCACGTTGGAGGGTAGTGGGAACACTATTAATCCTCCTGGGGGTGGGTGGTTGAAAAAATAAAAAGGGGCAGTCACTCCCCACAAAGTCAACAAAAACTCTCAATGTAACTTTTGGATCATCTAGCTTTGCCAAATTTTTGGTAATAACAGATACAGAAATATGCAGGAAGTAAGAATTTGGACTCCAAGAACCAAAAATTCCTGCAGAACATGTCGAAAAGAGAATCCTATACGTGACGCGAAGTCTCACTACTAATTTAAACATTCTACCATGTCTTATTCTTTTTCCTTAGGCTTTGCAGATCACCACAAAACAAGGAAGAAGAGCCTTGGGATTAAGCAAGTAAAGCTCCTCTATGTTCGAGTACAAGCCAACCTTACCTGCCAAAGAATCAAACCCAGTTTGGCCAGCCATTTCTTGAATGTTCTCTAGTGGCCTATGCACTCGACCTGCAACTACTCTGCAGACGATCAATGCTTTTCTTAAGGATGGATCATCTTCACTCATCTCGATGCATTCATAAGCACTTCCACTTGTGGAAGTGGTGAAGACGCCAATGCCGCCTTTGAGTTCCTTCTTTGTGGAGAAACCGTTTCTGATAATTCGACAGACGCAGCATTTATCAGATATACAGAGACAGCAGGATCCGTTCATGCCAAGGCCGCAAGCCAAAGTAGTTCCATAGAACCTTAAAAGTTCATTTCCATCAGCTATACATCGAGGATGTTTCTTAGGGAGCTTACTTGCTTTGCTCTTCACCATCTCCCTATATTCTTCAAACCGAGCCAGAGTTTTCTGTGTGTTATGAACTTTCAAGACCCTTTCAATCCGTCCAACTTGGCTCTCGGATTTTAACCAGCTTGAGCGACAGATTATTTCTACAATCTTCCTTGAAGAATCACCCTCCAAAAGTTCACTCACTGTCCATTTGAGCAAAAAAACAAGCTAAGAAGCCTTTCAAAACCATTAAATCAACAAGTACAGAAAATGAATACAATACCAACTACTATTACAATGCCGCCTCAATCCAAAGCAAATAGGGAGCAATGTGCCTAAGTGAATGCATCCAAACGTATTCTGTATCTAAGAGGATTCATCCTAAATTGACATACAGGTGACAGGAAGCAAAATCTTTTCTCATCCAACAGCGCAATGCAGGCATAAGCGCAATGCACATAGAATTTCACAGTTAAAATTTCATGATTTCTTTTCCTTCACCTCCCTACACCACCAATCCATCAAAACTAATCAACTTTGGAAGAAATTACTGATATTATCTCACCTTGAAGCAAATTTCAAACAAATTAACTGAACAAGGACATATTTTTTTAACACTAAAGACAAAGACAAGAAGTTCCAATTCCTAAGCAATGGGGCTCAGAAGCTGCAAATGTACAATCTCTACACACACACATAATCAAGTACTTTTTTCGAGGAAATCTTAGTAGGTTGACAATCTAAACTTTCACCTTGTTAGTGCGAGTTCGAATCAGAAATACTATTAACCAACATATTAAATCGATTACTATAAATTATTCATCACCTTGTAATACACTTTCCCTACCCTAATTTTTATTTTAATTTTTTAAAAAGTAGTACTTTTTTTTCAGACAAAGAGCATGAAAAAGGAAATAAGCTATAGTGTAAGCAAGAAAGCATGGATTTAGGAACATGAATGATGAAAAAAGCAAAAAGGCAAGATTATTTTTACCAGCATGCTTAGAAAGATGATGCTCTTCAAGAGCTTCCCATTTCCCAAATTGCTCTCCACACTTATGACATGTGACCCCAGAAGAAGTTCCATTAACATCATTATCAAGTGAATACCTAGTTTTAGAAGCAAAACTACTTGTATGTCCTTCTTTATCAACAAGAAAAGATGCACTCCTCCTTGTAGGAGTATTCCTACAACCAGAATTGAAATAATGCATTGTAGGGTGCCCTCCTGGACCTGGTGTACCAGGCCTTAAAGTACCCACAAAAGTTGAACCACCATTAGTACTCACCCCACCTCCACCCCCAACCCCATTACCACTTTCTTGAAATCCATTAAAACTAGTTATTTTCAGCTCACATCTTGAATTACTCAGAATAACTTCATGAGTTATTGGATTAATAAACTCACTACTACCAATAGATCTTGGACTACAACTAGGGGGTTTATCCAAATGTCTTTTACTTCCATGGATTACATCTTTTAGATTTGCTATAGACCTTGAACAACCAGACCTTCCTCCTCCTTTTTTAGTCAAAATTGTGCTTAACTCTTTTCTTGTTTTTGGGTCATGAACATCTGATGGCCCCGATTTACAATGCAAAGATCTCTTTAAAGAAAACCAAACTGCTGGCATATTCTTCTTCTCCCCCATTTTCAAGATTCTATCTTTTCAACAACCCTTCAATATAACTAAAAAAAATGTAACTTTTCCTCTACTTATACTCAGATAACTTTCTAAAAGAAATGAACTTTCCTAAAGCTATCATCTTTTTCTACCCCCATGAAACTCAAAAAAGTTAGTCAAGAAGATATCTTTCTATTCTTGACTGACATTATCTCCTTATGAAAAATGCTTCTTTTTTAACTATCAGAAAACAAACCCCACACAGCATTCTTCAAAATGCCTTGAAAAAGATTAAAACTTTACACAAATTAAACTCACTCAAGAAAATCCCAACTATAAACCCAAAAAAAAGTTAGTAAAAATCCCTTTTTTTAGCTATCAGAAAACAAAAGTGAACACCCATTGCTCTCAAGAAGACAACCCCAAAACAACATTCAAATGCCAAGAAAAAAAAATCAAAACTTTACAAAAAAAAATTAAAGTCACCTCAGAAAATCTAACTAGAAACCCATGAAGAAGAAGAAGAAAAAAGCTTTAGAGGCAAAAGAGAAAGAAGAGGATATTGTCAATTGAATGAAAAAAAACAAGAATCTATTGGGTTATTATTAAAGGAACAAGACAAAAAAAAAACATGAAGCTTTAAAAATTGGCATAATTATATAAATGGACACTCAAATTTAATATTTTAGCATTTCTTCTAAATCATATTAGTAATTGAAGTTTAAGACAATATACTTATTTAAGAAAAACATTTAAGAAATAATTAAAATTATGTTTACTCTATTATTCTGTATTAAATTATAGACATAATTTTTTTAGTAGTTTAATTTATCTCCTTAAAAATATCAAATTTCATTAAAGGAAAGAGCAAATATGGAAAAAATTTCAAATAACTATTTTGAAATTTGAACAATTTAATATTATTTTAAATAATGAAACATAATATAAAAATGAAAGTAAACGTGAACAATTTAACTTTGACTATGTATATTGATATACTTCAATTAATTTTTATTATGTCAGTTGAACACTTTAATTTACAAATTAATCATCTAAAAACTTATATTAATTAAAATATTTAATTTTTATTTAATATAAATTAATGTATATATCTATATATATGTATTTTAAAATTTAAGTATTTATTTATAAATCGAGTTTGTTTAAATTAATGAAGACAGTAACATAAACAAAGGTGCACACACAGTATAAAAGATACAGAAAAGACAGACTAAAAATTGAAAATTCACTCTGACACTTAAAAAGAGTCACATTCTCACTCACCTCACCTCACATTTTTGAATTTAATGAGAATCACATTTGAATTTAATGATATTACTATATAGTATCATAGATGAATAAAATATATTTTTTGAAAAAATAACAAATAAGGTAATTAATAATATCACAAGTCTCTATAAATTATTTTTCCCTATTTTAAAGAATCCAACAACTAATTTTCATGTTAATAGTAAAGCTCTCTTGTTATGTCCTTCTGACAGATTAAAGGTAAAAGTAGACAAACAGACAAGCCCCACAGTTTTATTGTTAGTATCCTTGTTAAGTTTATTAAAAAATATTTTTGGAGAATGAATAAATAATTTTTTAAAATAAAATAAGATCATTTATTGCACCTAAAGAGAAAAGGTACAACATTCTATAGCACAGTGACATTAATTTTCCAGATTTTTTGCTTGGGAATTTCGAATGATCAAACATTAAAAAATGAAATAATTATAATTTTTTCGATGTTCCATATAATTAATATTGTTTGCAGGTGCTTTAGATGGTTGGGAATCTTAAAAAATGCATATTAATTATTGCTTAAAAAATGAGGCCATCAAATTAGAGGGCCTAAGACTACTGCTTTTTTTTAAGAGTTTTCGAATGGATAATAAGTTAGTTATTTAAAATATCTCATCTCGTTTCATTATATCGTAAAACTGCAACTATGTTTAATTCTTCTACTTCATTTTTCTCTCGTTTCTATCTAGGGTTTGTGATTACTAAATTTAACATATATGTGATTATTTGTAGGTATTTGAATTGACGGGAAACACGGTAAGGGATAATAAAAAGACTAGGATCATTCCAAGGTACATTCAGTTGGCTATCAGGACAAATAATGAAATTGAACAAATTGCTTGGAGATGTGACGATTGTGAATGGTGGTGAACTAATATGAATGAAAAATTTAGTCAATGAAGAAGCTGTACTTTATATAAAAACTTTTATTGTTGCTCTTGATTTTTTTTTTCTTTAGCCAAATGTATGTTTTGATATCTAGTTGTGTTTATGATCTGCTACTCAACTTGTGTATAATTAGCAAAAAGGAAAAATAACAACATATCTAATGTCATTTTATAGTGAAGTCTGAAAAAGTCTGAATATACATAAATTTTATTTTTATCGTAAAAGATAAATAAATATATATATATATATTTGTTTGATTAAGAGTAGCAAATAAATATTTTCTCCTTTGCATTCATCTATTCAATCCATTCTTGCTAATATCAAAGTTACTAGTAAAGTGAAAAAACATAACAATCCTTAATTAGCCAAATAGCTAAATTAATGAAAGGATATTGCCAAAGAAATTAATAAGCTATTAACAATAATGGAAAAATATATATTATATTATTTCATGAAAATACTTAAAAGGAAAAAGACAAATTAGGTCTCCATGGGTTATAGTTCTCCCTAAAACATGCCCTTTGTAAAATACATAAAATGAAACTCTAACAAATCATCACTTATATAGTTGCAATTATCTTCATTCTTGTAGTGTTTGTGAAAGCGGACATACTAGACTTTGAAAGAATTCTGTCAAAAGATCATAATCAAATTCGCTAGTCCGTGAAAATCTAATTAAGTTGTCTTTAGGATCGTATATCTTCACAAAATTATCAAACATAAGCAAAAATTCACCTCTTTTTGTCAAATAAAAAGAGTGAGAAAGAAAATAATCCACACGATTCAGAGCACAATTGAATGTAAACATCTTTATCCAAGATTCTTTGTCCTTGTACTCCTCCATAACCCACACATCTACGTGAGTAGACGAGTTATTACAAATCGCAGAAAGATTACTTCCCAACACCCCAACACAAGACTTTCACTCTCATCTTCATTGTAAGGTAGTTCCACGTTTCTCCATTTCTCATTAATCAAATTGAAAGAGGTTACGCTAATACCGCTCATGATACCAATACTAGTAGTCCAATAAAATTTTCCATTCACAAATTTACCCGACCTAAATAATCGATTCATATTTAGTGAACAATCTATTATTTACCAAAAATCATTCTTTAGACTATATATACGCACCTCTTGAAAACTAGGTATACGTCCAACAATAGAAAAAAAACACATTACCTTGTAATCATCACAGATCTCATCATATCCAAAACCATATACGCAATAACCATCCTTCTTCAATTGAGTTCTAAAACTAGGCAATTTCTTGTACTTTCTTATTGTTGGATTCCATAAAAATATTTCATTTGCCTTATTTACAAGACAAATCAATCCATTAATAAAACCCTCCATCGCGAAAGATATACCCGAGTTTTTCATGTGATAATCCAAGCCATTTTCCTCCATAACAAAAGAATCCCTAAGATTAAATTCTTGTGTTGGGCTATACTCAAAATAACATTATGTTTGGTGAAGTATTTGTTATAATTAGCCGATAAATTTAGATGGTGCTTGATAAATCTAGGACTACTAATCAATGCATGCCAAGATTTTGAAACACACTTGAATTTCAAAAGAGATTTTACCGGAAGCTTTAAGAAAATTTCTGTACTAATTTCACTTGGTAAATTAAAAAGGTTTGTGTGTTGTTTTTCTGATAAGTTTAAAACCTCAAATTCGGAATTTAATTGTTTCTCAGACATGTTTTAGAATGAACTGAGAATGAAGAGTCAAATCGTCTCTTGCTAAATTTATAGCAAATTCATTTCACTAAAATAAATAATATAGTTTACTAAATTTCATTTTAGATTATCTCTAATAATTATAAATGTAATTAATATAGCTGAAAAAGTCATCATACGAACAAATTTTCAAACTCATAACAAAAACTATAAATGCTGCGTGACCTTTTTTTCAAATGAAATAAATTAGTCTTGTAATGAGAAATGGTCACCCTTTATTTAATAGTCCGGATAAAAAAATAAAAATAAAAAATATTTTTAAATCCAAAAAAAATTAATTTGAAAATAATTTAAGATTTGTGGTTGAATACCTTTTTTGTTCTTTCTACATCATTTCCCATATTTTGCATCTTTTTGGATAATCAATTGGAAATTTTCACACTAAGTAATATTATCATGTTTTTTGGTTGTGCAGTTGCAGCCCACAGGTCAAATTTTGTACAATTATTATCAGGATATAACTGGACGATAATTAAAAGAATCTAACACATCAACAATAACAAAATTTGATCCGTGACGATTATATAATTGTCGCTATATTATATTTAACGTCAATATGAAATTTGAGTACTTGTGACAAACACTCTATAAATACCATTAAAGACTAAATATTTTTGCGACAAAAAAATTTATAGCCACTAAATATCGCTCGATGTTAGTCCTTAATAATGATTTATATCTAATATACATATCCTTTGTATCAGTTTCTTTTAACATCAAGTTCTGAATAATGATTTTAGTCCACTAAGTAATACAAGTCTTTTTTACTTGAGAAAAGTTCTGGATCTGATAAAGAATTAAAGTAATTATATTATCAAATTAAAAAAAATCACATTTGGAAAAAAAATAGATATTATATTTTTCTAAACAAGTGACTAATATTTATGTAGTAAAAAAAATGTGTAATTTTTTTTAATGCTATTAGATTATCATTAAATGTAATATTATGATGAGACAATAGTGAAGTCAAGATGTAAATTAGTGGTCAACGAAGTTGGACATAGTGAGACCAAATGTTCAAAGAGGCTAAAAATGCTAAGAATTATTTTTCTATTATTGGTCAAAGAATTGGTGGATATAAACTTATTGAGTATAAGTGGAAGTATCAAATATACAATAAATTAATTGAGGTGCGCGGAAGTTATCGATCACATATAAGTGAATGGGAACCTATGTTTGACCAATATCAAGTTTTTCCAGTGAGTTTGTAGAATGTGTATTTGAATGTCAGTGAATTTGCTAAAAGATGCTGTTATTAACAACACAGATTCACTCACAAAATCAACTTTGGAAAAGAGAACATTTCATATCAAATTAAAATAATCTTACACAATCTCTTAATCCCACAATAAACTTTCAGCTGAAATGAAAAATACAAAGAAAAACAATTCAAAATGCTTCTATGAAGACTTAAACCTAAAAATTTAAGAGAGGTTCAACATCTTGAGTTTCTGAAATTGTTATCAGTATCGTCAATCTCTTTGCCAACTTGATAATAGTCTCCAAACCTAACCCCACAAACCCATAGACAAGTTGAAAATTTCACGATGAATAGGGTTGTTTATATTCGGGTTATATCCTGCAATTCTCAAAATAGCTAAGAAACGCCTTTCTAATAGAACGATCTTGGCCTTCAATGCCAGGCCACGAAATTTCAAGTTTGGAATTAAAGTCTCGATGTAACTGATAAAGTTTTCTGAATAATTAGGATATGGAATCATCCCATGGTTGAAGTAGTAATGATAGATTGACTTCAAGATAGCTAGATCTTGATAGTAATCATATTCTTTTTTCAACTTAATTTCAGATGTTCCTCCCTGTATAAGATTGGAAAAATTAGGGTTACTAATGGACTTCAATTCGTAAAATTCAGGCATGGGAGACTTCCCTTTTTCTGTTGCTTTAGAGATGATTGATTCTATATTTTGTAGATCATTGTTAAAGTGATCATGTGGAGGAGAGGAGATAGGCGACCAAACTTCAGATTCGTGATTTTGGTTTGAAGGTAGCATTTTAGCATGTGATTTGTTTGTGAAAATAGTTTGAGAATGAGATGGTTCTTTCTCTCTTAGCTTAGATTTATAGTGTAAACATTTGACCAAAAATCACTAAAACATTAATGGTATTAGATCTAAACTTCAATTTTTCATGCCATAAAAAAAAAGTCATTCCATTCCGTATCTCTATTTATATATTTACTCTAGAATATTTTGGTTAGTTAGACATTAAATGAACTTTTCAAGTAAAATATTTATTAATCTGTCATGATTTATGGCTAGTAAATATTTGACTCATATGATATATTACAACACATAGGAATGTCCTCAAGCATATCGATATGTCATCATCATGATATCACATATTATACATACTATATGGTCGTAACTTCAAAGTTGAATTACAAATTTAGTCCTACACTAAATTAAAATCTAATTAAACGGTCATGTTTTATTTACCTAATGATAGAAGTAGAAGCTTAACATTTACATTTAATTGTTAGTTATGACATTATAAATTTCATTAGTTATATGTAATTAATGTAAACTTACTCACTTGAAAAATAAAAACTTTTCTTTTTTATTCCATTACTATGAAGAAATTGAGGAGTTGCAACTCTTCATTTCTATTTAGCGATGCATGAAAAATTAGATGATTAAAAGAGTTACAATTAATCTTTTCTAGTGAACTGAAAAGTGCAAATATTGGTACGATTCAATTGAACATCTTCTTCTCTCGGATTTGATAATCAGTTCATCTATTTCAAAGACAAAGTACGTAAGCACGCTAGACAACATTCACCTCAGAAGATTTTCAAATATCGAGTTTAGTTAGACTCGTGGTGTTGCTCTTCATTTCTAGGGCTTTGGAGTTACATCAATACGAAAGCTAGTACTATCTGTTTGTACATTTTCAAAATATGCTACTTATCTACTCTGATCTTTTCGCCTTCCTAAAAGAACTAACAATTCCGATTCTATAATTAAGTTAACGAGAAGATATCAAACTAAAATGGAAAGTGAAACAATTACAGAAAATTCAAGTGACCTAAAAACTGAAGTCGAACTGAAAATGCAAGCAAATAACATCAAGTACAGCATCGTGATCAAATTGTGAACATTACGGTCGTTCTCACATTCTAATTGTTGGGAAATTCGGGTAATTTCCCTACAAAACGGAACAACTTTAGTGAAATGAACCGGTTCAAATGAACTGAACCGGACAGAACACTAACAAAGATACCCGACAAGTAATATCGAATATTAACTGAAAAGAAGAGAAAAGAGACCGAACAATTTTAATAATGGAGTTCAGCCGCGAAAGCTTAATCTCCGAGCACCGCTCAAAGCAGCCTGCTTTTATTAGATTGAGAGAAGAGATTACAAATGGTGCATTTTACAATGAAGGAGGAGGAGTTCTTTTATAACCCCAAATTCTCCTTCACAATACATAAAACTCCGATGTGGGACTAAATAATTAGGCCAAAGAGTCAACAAATCTCCACCTTGGCTTAATATCCAGTCCCACCAAATACAAATCTTCTCAAACAAACAAATAATAAAAGCAGTTTTCACGTTGCTTCCAAATTTGCGCCGTGAGGCGCCAACTTCAAATGTGCAGGACATTGACCAAGTCTAAACAGTGTTCAAACTTGGCCTTTGTAACCACCTTGGTCAGCATATCTGCGGGATTCTCCGTAGTATGAATCTTCAACAGAAGTATCTCCTCTTCTTCGAGAATTTCCCTCACAAAGTGATAGCGAACATCAATGTGCTTCGTCCGTGCATGAAAGACTTGATTCTTTGCTAAATGAATAGCACTCTGACTGTCAGAATAAACCTCAAGTTGTTTCTGACCAACTCCCAAGTCTTTAAGCAACCCATGAAGCCAAATCGCCTCCTTTACAGCCTCTGTAATCGCCATATACTCTGCCTCTGTCGTAGACAAAGCCACCGTTGACTGTAAAGTAGACTTCCAACTAACTGGCGCTTTTGCTAAAGTGAACAAATAGCCAGTTGTAGATCGTCGCTTATCCAAATCACCTGCATAGTCAGAATCACAGTATCCAACTATGCATTGACCAAGTGATTTATCCTGCTCGAATACCAATCCAATATCTACGGTATTTTGCAGATACCGTAGAATCCATTTCACAGCTTGCCAATGACCCTGGCCTGGATCATGCATGTACCTGCTAACAACACTAACAGCCTGTGAAATATCTGGTCTCGTACACACCATTGCATACATCAAGCTTCCAACTGCATTTGCATACGGGACTTTTGCCATGTATTCTCGCTCTTCATCAGTCGTCGGAGATAACCGGCTACTCAGTTTCAAATGAGGAGCAAGTGGGGTACTCACGTGTTTTGTATCTTCGTGCATACCGAAACATCTTAGTACCTTCTTCAAATACTGCTTCTGTGACAGCCAAAGCTTGCCTCTCTCTCTGTCCCTGTTTATCTCCATGCCGAGAATCTTCTTGGCTTCCCCCAAATCCTTCATCTCGAACTCTTTACTCAACTGAGCCTTCAGTTTGTCAATCTCAGTTTGGCTCTTTGCTGCAATCAGCATATCATCAACATATAAGAGTAAGTAGATGTAGGAACCGTCTTGAAGCCTGCGCAAATACACACAATGATCGTATTTGCTTCTCTTGTACTTCTGACCCTTCATGAAACTATCAAATCGTTTGTACCACTGTCTCGGAGATTGTTTCAGTCCGTACAATGATTTGACAAGTTTGCAAACCCAATTCTCTTTATCAGCAACCTTATTTCCTTCTGGCTGAGTCATATAGATTTCCTCCTTCAAATCACCGTGTAGGAACGCGGTCTTCACATCAAGTTGAGCTAGCTCCAAATTCAACTGCGCTACCAAGGCCAACATAATTCTAATGGAGGAATGTTTAACAACTGGAGAAAATACCTCATTATAATCAATTCCCTCCCTTTGAGCGTAGCCTTTAGCTACCAACCTTGCCTTGTAGCGAACATCGTCTTTATCGGGAAATCCTTCTTTCTTTGCAAATACCCATTTGCATCCAATTGCCTTCTTGCCTATCGGTAGTTGTGTCAACTTCCACGTCATGTTCTTCTTGAGGGATTGCATTTCCTCTTCCATTGCACCTGCCCAATTGCCACTTTCTGAACTTCGTATGGCCTCTGGGTAGGTGGATGGAACATCTTCATCTGAAACTGGAAGTGCATAAGCTACCATGTCAGTGAAACGAGCGGGCTTTTGGATCGCTCATCTCTGTCTTCTAACTGCAATTGGCTCCGATTGCTGTAGAGGTTCTTGGGTAGGAACCTCTTCCTCATCTGACTCTTCTTCTGCCGTAGGAGAGTCACTCGTGGTGCTCCGTGCTGGGATCACCACTGTCTCCTCAAACTCCACCTGCTTCGGAGTACACGCCACCTGTTCAGGAGTACTCTCAGCATCTTTTGGATTTACCTTCTTTAACATGGCAGATTCATCAAAGGTAACATCTCTGCTTATAATTGTTTTCTTTGCCTCGAGACACCACAGACGGTATCCCTTCACTCCAGCATTGAATCCCATGAACAAAGCCTTCTTTGCCCGTGGATCCAACTTTGATTCAATCACATGATAATATGCAACAGAACCAAAAACGTGCAAAGTATCATAATCAGTTGCAGGTTTTCCAGACCATACCTCTAATGGAGTTTTGCCATCAATAGCAGATGATGGCAAACGATTGACGAGATGTTGAGCATATGTTATCGCCTCAGCCCAAAATTTTCTGCCTAACCCAGCATTAGACAGCATACAGCGAACTTTCTCCACAAGTGTCCTGTTCATACGCTCTGACACCCCATTCTGTTGCGGTGTTTTCCTGACGGTGAAGTGCCGAACTATGCCACAGTCTTGGCATACCTTAAGGAACGGATCACTCTTGTATTCTCCACCATTGTCTGTTCGGAGAACCTTGATCTTCCTTCCCGTCTGGTTTTCAACTTGAACTTTCCACTTAAGGAAAATTCCAAGTACATCATCTTTGTTCTTCATAGAAAACACCCAAACTCTCCTGGAAAAATCATCAACAAAAGTGACAAAATAATGCCTTCCTCCAAGAGACGGAGTCTTGGCAGGTCCCCATACATCTGAATGCACATAATCCAGAATACCCTTGGTATTATGAATTGCAGTGCCAAACTTCACCCTTCGTTGTTTTCCAAGAACACAATGTTCACAAAACTCAAGTTTGCAAGTCTTCGTACCTTTCAACAATCCTTGCTTGGCAAGAATTTGCAAAGATTTTCACCAGCATGTCCCAACCGCATATGCCACAGCTTCGTTGCCTCAGTATCTTTCTTGGTGCAAGAAGTTACTGTTGTTACTGTCCCGACCACTGTACTACCTTGATAGTAATACAGATTGTTCTTTCTCACACCCTTCAACATCACCAACGCTCCAGAAGTTGCTTTAAGAACTCCATCTCGCATCGTTATAACTAGGCCTTTAGATTCTAAAGCCCCCAATGAGATGAGATTCTTCTTCAACTTTGGCACGTACCGCACATCTCGCAAGATTCTGGTGGATCCATCATGATTCTGCAGTTTGATTGAACCTATTCCGGTTGTTTTACATGAATTATCATTACCCATGTAAACAACTCCGCTATCGAGATCCTGAAATTCAAAGAACCACTCCCGAATGGGACACATATGATAGGTACAACCTGAATCCAATATCCACTCATCTGCATGTGATGTTGTAGGAGCGACCACTAAAGAGATATCTGATTCCGCATCGCTTTTGCATTCTGCAACATTGGCGTCTTGCGGAGCCTTTCCTTTCTTCTTCAACTTTGGACAGTCTTTCCTCCAGTGCCCTTTCTCATGACAGAAAGCACACTCATCTTTGGCAATGGCTCGACCTTTTGATTTGGACCTTCCTCTTCTCCCTTTTGTCTGGTTTTGATGACGACCTCTTGCCACCAATACTTCTTCTGATGTTGTTGCCTTTGTTTTCATCTTATCCTGCTTTCTCAGTTCATGACTATATAAAGCAGAACAAACAGCATCTAACGACACATTCTCCTTCCCGTGAAGTAACGTTGTCTCCAAATGTTCAAATTCATCGGGAAGAGATGATAACAACATCAAAGCCAGATCTTCATCATCGAATATGACATCTAAATTAAGCAAGTCTGCTACTAATTGATTAAACATAGTGATATGTTCATTCATAGTAGTACCTTGTTTGTAATCAAATCGGAACAACCTTTTCTTCATTAGGAGCTTGTTCTGACCACTCTTTTTCAGAAACTTGTCCTCCAATGCCTTCCACAATTTGTATGCAGAAGTCTCATTCTTGAAAGCATACTTTTGCTCCCTGGATAGACACGATCGAATTGTTCCGCATGCCAACCGATTAATGATTTTCCAATCTTTATCTTCAACTCCTTCTAGTTTGACTTCTTCAATAGCAATATCAAGACCCTGCTGGAAAAGGGAGTCCAAAACCTCCCCTTGCCACATACCGAAATGGCCCGTACCATCGAATATTTCAACCGCCAACTTCAAAGTAGACATCGGGAATCTTGACCATGATGACGAGGCACCCGATGTCTTCGGTGGAATATTTGCAACAGACTCCATTTCTTGATCTTTATTTGCCATTACAGACTCAAAAAAAATATTGGATATTACAACAGAATTCAAACAATCGAAGGCTTCTACTGAGACAAAGTAATTCCTTTCTGGTGTGGAAGATCAGGCTAAACTGCAACCACAGAGCATACTCAAACAGAACTCTGACTTAGAAAAAACTTTCGACACAAAATGACCAAAATAATTCTTTTCTGATGTGGAAGATCAGACGCAGCTGCAACCACAGAGCATACTCAGACAGAACTCTGACTTAGAAAAATCTTTCGACACAAAAGGACCAAAATAATTCTTTTCTGATGTGGAAGATCAGACTCAGCTGCAACCACAGAGCATACTCAGACAGAACCTTGGCTCTGATACCACTTGTTGGGAAATTCGGGTAATTTCCCTACAAAACGGAACAACTTTAGTGAAATGAACCGGTTCAAATGAACTGAACCGGACAGAACACTAACAAAGATACCCGACAAGTAATATCGAATATTAACTGAAAAGAAGAGAAAAGAGACCGAACAATTTTAATAATGGAGTTCAGCCGCGAAAGCTTAATCTCCGAGCACCGCTCAAAGCAGCCTGCTTTTATTAGATTGAGAGAAGAGATTACAAATGGTGCATTTTACAATGAAGGAGGAGGAGTTCTTTTATAACCCCAAATTCTCCTTCACAATACATAAAACTCCGATGTGGGACTAAATAATTAGGCCAAAGAGTCAACACTAATCAAGTACAGCATCGTGCTCGTAGTTGTAAACTTATTACAGTCTCTGAAATTAACCCCATAAACCCATAGACAAGTAGAAAATTTCGCGATAAACAGGGTGGATTTTATCAGGGTCAAATTCTCCGGCTATTGTCATAATAGCTAAGAAATTGTTCTTCAACGTAACGATTTTAGTCTCCAATTCCTGGCCATGAACTTTCAAGTTGGGGACTAAAGCATCGATGTAATTAATCAGTTCCCTCGACTTTTTTGGAAGTTTGCCACCATGATTGAAACTGTAGTGATACATGGATTTCAAAATCGCCAAATCCTGATCAAAATCATAGTCTTCTTCTTCGACATTTTCGGAAGTTCCAGCTCCTATGCCAGGATTTGAAAATGTAGGCACAATGTGCTGAAATTCATATAATTCCGACATGGGACGTTTTCCTTTTTTCACTGCCTGCTTTCTGTTTTCTTCATCCAAGAACTGATTGAATGATTCTTCATTTTCTCGCTCTTTGTTTCTCGTGATTACATCGACATTGTCAACTGGGTAATGATCTCCAGGATAACCCCATAACCCCATAGACAAGTAGAAAATTTCACGAAAAACAGGGTGCATTATAATAGGATAACGTCCTGCAGTAATTTCGATAATAGAGAAGAATTGGTGCTCTAAAGCAAGGATCTTAGTCAGCAATTCGAGCCCATGAAATTTCAAGTTGGAAATTGAAGCCTCGATGTAATTGATAAAATTCTGTGAATAAGGATATGGAATTACCCCGTGATTGAAGAAGTAATGATAGATAGACTTCAAGATTGCTATATCATGATCATAATCATACTCATCTTCTTTCATCGATTCATTTTCGGACGTTCCTCCTTGTTCAAGATTGGAAAATGTAGGCTTATTAATGGACTTCAATTCATATGATTCAGACATGGGACGCTTTCCTTTTTCTCCAACTTTCGAAAACATATACTTCAATTCAGATTCTTGGAGTTTTCCTTTTCCTCTAGCTCTCTGGTCCTCTGTTTCGTCTGCAGAGATTGTCGATTCTTGATTTTCTTGCTTTCCTTTCATCACTTCTTTTGATGATTGCATATCGAACATGGCGATTCTTTCTGAAAATGTTTGATCTGAGAAAGAAAGAAGAAAGAAATTTGTTGAACTGATAATGAGGAGATGGTTCTTTCTATTGCGAGATTAAATTGCGTTGATGTGTTACTCTTTAAGTCAGTTTTATTGGAATCCTATATATACTTCCTGCTACTGTCTATCTATATCATATTAAATACTGTACTATATGTCGTTTAGATCAGAATAAGTAATAAAATAAAAATTACGGTACATGATATAGACGTTCAACTGCTTAAACTAAATATAGACGACAAATGTATAATATGTCTATAATCTTGTATACCGAGTCACTGTCTATCCATTTAATTTATCTTTTGCGATTTCTGATAGCGCGAGTTAGCATTCAAGGTACAGCCTAATCGAATATAAAGTTGAAATTTATCATGGGAGACTAATGTTTTGTTTTTCATAATGGTTTAAATCCCAATCGAAACAAAAAAGAGTGCTCGGTGCACTAAGCTCTCTCACTATACACATGATTCGAGGAAATGGGCGGACAATACTGGATACATTTTAGAGGTAGTTCCAATGGCTTGAACCTATGCCTTTTTACGCTTAAGGCCTTCAATCGATACAAAAAACACAACAATGTATTCGATAAATGAAAGAGAAGACATCAAACAGAAATGAAAAAGAGAAACAGTTGAAGAAAAATAGCTCATATATCAGATAAACTCACAAAATCAAGGTTTTAATGATGCTGTAAAGTTTATACTATAATGAGTCTAAATATTAGTATCATAAGCTATATCTCATCGCCAACATTGTGGTCGGAATTACCCCATAATTGCTTAGACAGGTCGAAAATTTTTCGTTCAATAGGCTGTGCCATTACAGGATTATCTCCATCCAGTATTAGAACAGTATTGAAATCATCCTCAAATGCTGTGATCTTTACCGTCAAATCATCTCCGAGGATATTCAAATTAGGCATCAAATCCATAATGTGACTGTGTAATTCATCTGAGTGTGGATATGGTAAATACCCATTTTTTGACTTGAAATCATCCATGGCTCTTAAGATATCCAAATCCCGATGATAATCATAGTCTTTGGGGCTCTCGTAGTTTATCTGGATATCGACTAATTTTGTATCAACCTTTGGTGTTGAATTTTGAATTTGATCTGTTTTAGTTCTGTGTGATGATTCTCCTTGTAGGAATTTTGAAAAATTTGGTGTGATGGGTACCAATGATGTTTTTTGCCATTTCTTAGCAGCTTGTTGTTTCTGTTCCTCTTCTTCATCTTCTTCGGATTCTTCGAATAATGATCTTTTTTCTTTATCAGCAGCTTTTTGTTTCTGTTCCTCTTCTTCTTTTTTGCCATTTTCTCCATCCTCGTTGCCTTCATTTTGTTCAGAGTTTATACGATTGACATTATCTTCTCCTCCTAAATTCTCTCTGTATTCTCCAAGATCGTGCTTTTCGCCTTCTTCTTCAGCTGTTGAAAATTGGGGCAATTCCTCTGTTTCATCATCTGTTTCTACTTCCTCTGTTTCGTCTTCTTCGTTTTGATCTTCTTCTTCTCCATTCTTGTTTTCTCCCTCTGTTTCTTTATCTTCATTTTGTTCTGATTCTTCCTCTCCTTTGTTGTTTTCTTCATTTCCACCGTCTTTTTCATCAGCAACTTTAGATTCTTGATTTTCCCCCTGTTCTGAATCTTGATTTCCTTTCTCTTCATCAATCTCCTTTTGCTCTTCTTCATGAATTCTACGTAATTTACTCGAATCAGAAACAGCCTCTGTTGCATCGTCTTCTTCTTCATCAGTACGTAATCTCTTACGTTCATTCAACGAATCAGAGCTAACAGCTTCTTCTTCTTCTTCTACTACTACATCCTCCTTGATAATTTCACTGAATGATTCATCACATAGTAGCTCTGTTTCAAGATTACTATTACTGTCGGCCTTTGAAGGATCAGGATTTGAAGATGAAATTCCTCCATTTCCAGGAACTGCTTCTCCTTCACCTAACATTTTCTTCTCTTTTTTTTTTTTGCAGAGAGAAAAAACAGAGAATATATGAGTAGAGATTTTACACCTTTTTCGAATATGAAGAGATGGTTAACAGCAGCTATATATATATATATATATATGTATTACGATACTGTATTTTGTTTTGATCACAACAAATAAAATAAAAAAAAGTTAAGGTACATTTTCGAGAAAAGTAGTTAATAATATTAGAAAACGAATGTGTAATATGTCTATAATCGTGTTCACCGACTATCCATGTAATAATCTTGAGCGTGAGTTAGCATTCAATGGTGTGACCTAGTCAAGCAATACTTACACAATGGTGGAACGTGGCAAGGATTTACGAAGTCTGAGTCAAGCAAGTCAAGTATTGAGTCGGACTACTAGGTTTCAGTTCAAACGCGTATGACACTGATGATCGGCCACGTAGAAGGTCATTAACAAAACCATCCATACATCAGATTCACTCACAAAATTAACTTTCTAATGAGTTGTTGTATGTGGTGAACAAAGTAAATATACATTTAAACTTCGAGTACATGAAATAAATGAGTCAAACTATAAATGAATGGCGATGTTAGACTCTTAAAGTATAAGGAAAAATCTAAACAACGAGGACATGAAACGAATGAGTCCAACTTCAATTGAATGACAAAGTTAGACTCTTAAAGTATAAGAAAAATGTAAACATTGAAGACATGAAATGAATGAGTCAATCTTCTAATGAAATAACAAAATTAGACGAGGTTACAATAAAACATTATATTTTTATTTTTCGACAAATACAAATACATTAAACACATAAGGTTTTTCGAGCTTTGGTTGCTAACAAACAAGAAATGACACAATTAATGGATCAACAGCTCCAGTTTCTCACATTCTCATAATTAAACTGCATCGCGCTCTTCGCTCTTTCCATTTCCAGTCATCATAAAATTCGTTCTGACCACCCCATAATCGCATAGACAAGTTGAAAATTTCTCGATCCACAAGCCTGTCCAACCCAGGATAATCCCCGTCGAGTTCCCAATCATCATTATAATTTTTCTGTAATGCTATGATCTTTTTCACTAACTTCTTCCTCTTCGTTGTCACCATTTTCACGTTTTCTTTTTGGTCCTTCATTTCGATCCAATTCCTCTGTTTCATCAGATTCTTGATTTCCACCCTGTCCATCAACCTCCTTTTGCCCTCCTTCTTCTTCATCGGTACGTAATATCTTACGACCATTTCAGGTAACATTTTTTGCACAGAGAATCAAACCAGAAAGCAAAAAGGAGTAAAGATTTCAACACTTGTAATAAAAAAACATGTCAAGTTAAATAGTTGTGATTAATATTTTAAAATGTATTTTTTTCATAATATTGATATGTAAAAAAGTTGCAATTCATAGTATAGTTTTTGAATATCTAAAGTTTTATTTTAAGATATGTAATTAATGAAATCTAATTTAGCTTTATAAATTAGTTAATTTGGCTCTCAAAAAACGCAACATGACAATTAAAAGGGATCAAAGGGAGTACTTCTTATAACCTAGGGTAGAAACCGATATGATTTATTATATCAGTTGAATAAGGGCACACAGGTCACTTGAAGTAAAAGTAATAATGAGGGGAAGACTCTTGCTAGATTTCATACACTAAAAGTGATACTTCTTGATCTAAGTGATACTTCTCGATTACATATCAATTGATTTACGTGATACTTTTCCATTTAAGTTATACTTCTTGATTATATATCAATTGAAGAATTTAAGTGATACTTCTCGATTATATATGTAAGTGTTACTCTTCATTACTAAGCTTTCACACAACTGATCTAGTTCTCTTAAACTATGCAGACTGATCGATTAGATATGTCAAAATTGAAACAATTCCATGATTTAATTCATTAACAAGAAGATATCAAACTAAAACGGAAAGTGAAATAATTTCAGAATTCAGATCAAAATCACCTTTCGTAACATACTATACATGTAAAGTTTTATACTAAAATGAATCTGAAAATTAGTATCGTAACCTATTTCCATCTCGGGATTACCTTCGTTCCCCATATTATCATAGACAAGTTGAAAATTTCTCGATCAATAGGTCGATCCATTCGGGGATCATCTCCTAGCTGTTCCCTAACATCATTGAAACTTTTACAGAGTGCTATAATCTTTTCTTCTAAAGCCTCTCTGGACATTTTCAAATCAGGGAATGAATCCTTGACGTAAACGAGTCGATTATTAAATGAGGAAAGTTGAGGAGAATTTCTAATAATGCACTCGTAATCACACATGGCTTTTAAAATCGCCAAATCCAGATGATGATCCTCGTCTTCGTCGTGTAATTCAGTAATTAATATTCCTCCTTCATCACTCATTGGTTGTTTTCCTTTTTCAGCAGCTCTTCTTTCCTCTTCGTCGTCGTTTTCTACTTCTTCTACCACTACTAACCAAGATGTATGATTTTCATCATTTAATTCTTGATTTCCACTTTCATTTTCTTCAGAATTTTGATGATTCACATTATTTCCCGATCCTAAATTCTCCATATGTTCTTCTTCTTCTTCATAATCGTCATTGCGATCTTCATCTGTTTCTCGTAATTGATTCCCTCCAGCTTCCTCTGTTTCTCTCTGTTCTGAATTTCGATTTCCATTTTGCCCTTCTTCTTCTTCATCAGTATGTCCAATTGCAGGTAACATTTTTATTTTATTTTTTTTTGCAGAGAGAAAAAATGAGTAGAGATTTTACACTTTCTTTTTTCGAATATGAAGTGATTGAAGAAGATTAAGCTCCGCTATATATATAATAAAATTAATTAGTGAAAAGATTATCTATTAAAAAACGGTTTTAACTTCCACTTAAAATTAGTGTTTTACTTTTTAAGTTTTCTCAATAAATAAATATATATGACTTAATAGTGTAAATTCATTTTAATATAAAATGTGTAAAGCTTGTTAAATATGAAAACCTTGAAATTTGAGTTGAATCGTATACATAGTTGAGCAAATTATATAAGTTGTTGAAGAATTGATATATCAAACATAAGTGGAAAGAAAATCGATTTAATAAAAATAGCATATTCATTTGTTCGTGCAAAGAAAGCTACTTCTTAGAACCTATGGTAGAAACTGGTACGATTTATTATATCAGTTGAATGAGGGCGCACGAGTCACTAGAAGTAAAAGTAGAATGAGGGGACGACTCAACCTAGATTTCATACACTACATTAATGGATGATACTTCTCGATTTAAGTGATACTTCTCGATTATATTTGTATGATGTATCTATTCTAGATTTACCCATAGCTACTAATTCCCTTGATTTCACTAACTTTCCAATTTACTCATTAATTAGAGGAGCTGTGTTAATCATCATTTCTAACCTTTAATATGATGCTCCAAGAAATAATTTAAAATGCTGCTATGAAAGCCTAGACCTGGAAAATTAAGAATGGATCGACAGTTTCGCAAAAACATCAAGATTTTGATATTTAAGTCAGAAATATCGTAATGGTTCTTACGTTTATACGAAAATGAATCTGAAAATTAGTATAGTAACCTAGCTATTACCAAGTCCATCATGTAAAGCTTCTACTTCTTCTATCTATTTCTTCTGCAAAATCATCAAAGTTGTCATCTGATTCTCCTCACCGCTGCCATTCTCTTCATCATTTTCTCCGTTTGGATTTTCATAAGTAAATTTTTCAAATTTTTTTTCCATAATTAATTTTGTATATCTTAATGATTGTCATAGCGGTAACTGGCAACATACACAATAATTGTACTTAGACTCTAGAATTGGGAATGAAAACACAGAAATGCCTTTGCACATAATTCATTCGATGCGGGGCTGATTCATAACAATGCGACAAACTACAAATGATCCATAAACTTAACTGAATTCCCAATATCAGTTCTATGTCTACGAAAGAGCGGACAACAATATAACATAACTTCAAGAGTTTAAAAGAACAGATAGAGATGTCTTAAATGGAGCAATATGGTGAACGAAGATTCATATAGCTTGGCGTCGTAGTTATTGTTGCTAGTTTAGACTTAAAGTCCAAAAATAATTCACATCTAAAATTGTATTACATTATCTCTTATATATAATTAACGAATAAATAGTTAGCATAAAACAATATTATTATGTAAATTAATGAAGTAAAATGACTATAAATGACATGCATATATTTGCTTGGGGTAAACACCCGGTGCGGATAAGTTTTACCCCAACATTAATGTTAAAGGATCGAAATTCTGTAAAAGTACACTGGTAAAACAAACAGGGTAATTTTGTTTAGTAAAGAAAAGAGAATAGGTAAAATAAAAATAGAATTCTAATTACGATATATAACTATATTTGATAAAATAAAAATATTAATAATAAAAAAGAGAGTTGCCTTGTAAAAGAAGTTAAACTCTTTCATTATATTAGGAATTGGATTCGTAAATCATGCTTATTTACATATAATAATAATTTAAAAAAAACTTGTAATATGATGATGATGAGGCTATTCAATCGATTGAAGAGTGTACAATCATCCTATCATACTACTTCTGGGAAAGTACCTTCAATCTCTCATAATGAGTGGAATTGTTGGTGGATAGCCGAGTGGACTCTTCTCCTTGGAACTCCCTATTATTGCATAAATTGTAGAGACAAAAAACGGTTGAAGCTCAGTGCCGAGTTGGAAGTATTAAAAAAGTCAAATCGACAATATGAAGCCGAGTTGGAAGCCTTAAAAAGACAAATCGACAATGTGAAGCCGAATTGCGAGTTGGAAGTCTTAAAAAGTCGACAATCAGAAGGCCTTAAATAGTTTTAGCTTTGGCTTTTTTTTGATCAATTTTTTATGTGTGTCGTTTTCAAGATTCTAAGACATAGACAATTGATATTTTAATATTTTTTCAAAATCTTAGTTCATATATTCTTATACAGTTTTATTTGCGCTTTTTAGCTATATAGCAGAACTGTAGACCACACTTAAAACTCAGGATGAAAAACCTGTTATGCATAGCCGAAACTTGTTTGCGTCTGAGTAGTAGTAGTTGTTGTTGTTATGTGAATTGGTTTGTTCTTCTGTGTGATATTGTAGAATGTACATTCCATATATGCAAACTCCGCGTAAAGTAAATGTATATAGAGTATCTCGACTCAAATTCGAGTATTACTATCCCTTGTGAGAAAGTACTGACTCGGGCTCGGGCTCCTTGTTTTCCTTTTCATGTTCCTACCTTTCACCAAATCACTTTGTAGCTATCATTGATTACCATGCTATCAGATTCTTGATTTTCTTGCTTTCCATTTCTAACGATTCTTTCTCTCAATGCGTTTATGTGTTACTATAGGGGAAACCGTCATTTAGTTCTTGCTACAGATTAAATATTGTAATGTATTTCGTTTAGGTCTAAAAATAAAAATATGGTACACATTTTCAAGAAAAAGTACATATAGAATGTATAATATGTCTATAATGGTGTATACGGAGTCATCGACTATCCTTATAATTATCATTTGCAAATTCTGATAGCGCGAGTTCAGCATTCAAGGACAGCCTATAAGCTGGAATCGATCAATGGAGACTAATGTTTTTTTTTTACCATAATGGTTTAAATCCCAATCAAAACAAAAAAGGGTGATAGGCGGAGTTAAGATTATGAGTTTGGGGTTCTAAATCAATTTGGAGTCTACAAAAAGCTAGTAGGTTGCCTTTCTAGTCATAGGACGAAAACTCTTATCGTTTCTCTAAGGCTCCCTTCAATCGATACATAAAACACAACAAGTATTCTATAAATGAAAGAAAAGACATATCAAACAGAAATGAAAAGAGAAACAATTGAACAAAAACAGTGAAAGCCACCACTTGACTGTAAGGAGAGCAGTTTCGCCTCTACTTCAATTAAAGCTCGTCCCCCCTTTTTTCCCTCTAAAGCCCCTCACTCCACTTATTTTGGAACTTCTAATTAGACCTGGCTGAACACAACATAGATCAAAGGATCGTTCATTAGCCCTACTAGTCAAATACAGGAAAAAGAGAGATGGATTTCGCTTTTGACTTATGTGGATCAAACAAGTGAGACACTTCAAGCTGTGTCATTTTGATTTCAGGATTATCTCCGTCCATCCAGTATTCTAATAGTAGTGAGTGATCCTGAACAGGCTGTGTCATAATCGCATAGACAAGTTGAAAATTAAAATGTTATTATTTTACATTTTATTAAATAATTTTGGTTAATAATTTTTAAAAATAGTTATGAAATAATTATGATGTGGCATTCATTTATCTGACGTAGATATGACATGTCAATTATATAAAGGAGAATGAGCTACACACATGGTGAATGAGCTACACACATGGTTGAATGGGCTTAAAAGTCTCATCTTAATTATCCAGATAACAAAGGGGTAAGTAGAAGAGTTCAGAATACAAATTGATACAAGTATAAGGATCCACCAGACTATTTCGCCTATATAACGAAAAGAATAAGGTTTTAGCACTCTTTATTAATGTCAATATTTAATGCCGCTAAAATTTATTTTTATTGTAGTGCACATATATAGCTTGTTCGACAATCATACAACCTTATTCTGATAACACATATATAGTTAGCATTCTAAGAACAGCCTAATTGATAATAAAGCTAGAATTGATCAATGGGGACCTCAACAGGCTGTATCATAATCGCATAGACAAGTTAAAAATTTCGCGATCAACAGTCCTATCCAAACCAGGATTATCTCTGTCGAGTTCCCAAGCATCGTTATAATTATTACTCTAATGCTATGATCTTTTTAGCTAACTTCTCTCTACTCATTAGATATGTCATTGAAACACAATGGTTAATGCATATTTTACATTTGTATCTAATTATTAAATGACAGAGATAGATTATCTCTACCTGATTCCGTTAAAATTCTTTTGCATGCCTTTCATTATAAAAAAAGGGATAGTTTCAGAGGTTTTGCTCTATAACACTCACCTCCTAGTGGTTTATGATATTACGTTTATCTTCTTTATTTTTATTTTTTTGTAACCATTCTTTAAACCTATTTAAAATAAATATAAATTAATTTAGATTTGACAATTTTATCCTTATATATGAAAGGTTAGATCTAACTTTTAACAATTTATCTCTATTTGTTTGATCATGTTTTTTTTTTGCTCGTGAAAATATTTAAGTAGAACAAAATCTGATCGTTCTCATCAAATTTCACTCTTGGGAGTTCATTTTTATCTTCTATTTGAAGAAATTGTTGCCGGAAAATGATGGGTTATTGTGTGGGGAAAATGGTGTGTCAGCTTGAATGAAGACTTTGATCTTTATTGGATAAAAAAAATACATATTTGTGCTGATTTATTTTTAAAGTATTTGTTAAATGAGTCATTTTTTATATAATATTTATCAATAATATAAAGAAGGGTAAAATTGTCAAATCTAAATTAATTTATATTTATTTTAAATAGGTTTAAAGAACGCTTACAAGTAAATGGAAATAAGGGAGGTAGGTGGAATATTATAAACCAAAAGGGAGGTGTGTGTTATAGAGCGAAACCTGGAGGGAGGTCTCTGAAATTATCCCTTATAAAAATTTAGAAACAAAAATTGTCCTTGTACTTGCTATAAAGAGGTTGAACCCCAAACTGTTGGGAAATTCGGGTAATTTCCCTACAAAATGGAACAACTTTAGTGAAATGAACCGGTTCAAATGAACTGAACCGGACAGAACACTAACAAAGATACCCGACAAATAATATCAAATATTAACTGAAAAGAAGAGAAAAAGACCGAACAATTTTAATAATGGAGTTCAGCCGCGAAAGCTTAATCTCCAAGCACCGCTCAAAGCAGCCTACTTTTATTAGATAGAGAGAAGAGATTACAAATGGTGCATTTTACAATGAAGGAGGAGAGTTTCTTTTATAACCCAAATTCTCCTTCACAATACATAAAGCTCCGATGTGGGACTAAATAATTAGGCCAAAGAGTCAACAAATCTCCACCTTGGCTTAATATCCAGTCCCACCAAATACAAATCTTCTCAAACAAACAAATAATAAAAGCAGTTTTCACGTTGCTTCCAAATTTGCGCCGTGAGGCGCCAAATTCAAATGTGCAGCACATTGACCAAGTCTAAACAGTGTTCAAACTTGGCCTTTGTAACCACCTTGGTCAGCATATCTGCAGGATTCTCCGTAGTATGAATCTTCAACAGAAGTATCTCCTCTTCTTCGAGAATTTCCCTCACAAAGTGATAGCGAACATCAATGTGCTTCGTCCGTGCATGAAAGACTTGATTCTTTGCTAAATGAATAGCACTCTGACTGTCAGAATAAACCTCAAGTTGTTTCTGACCAACTCCCAAGTCTTTAAGCAACCCATGAAGCCAAATCGTCTCCTTTACAGCCTCTGTAATCGCCATATACTCTGCCTCTGTCGTAGACAAAGCCACCGTTGACTGTAAAGTAGACTTCCAACTAACTGGCGCTTTTGCTAAAGTGAACAAATAGCCAATTGTAGATCGTCGCTTATCCAAATCACCTGCATAGTTAGAATCACAGTATCCAACTATGCATTGACCAAGTGATTTATCCTGCTCGAATGCCAATCTAATATCTACGGTATTTTGCAGATACCGTAGAATCCATTTCACAGCTTGCCAATGACCCTGGCCTGGATCATGCATGTACCTGCTAACAACACTAACAGCCTGTGAAATATCTGGTCTCGTACACACCATTGCATACATCAAGCTTCCAACTGCATTTGCATACGGGACTTTCGCCATGTATTCTCGCTCTTCATCAGTCGTCGGAGATAACCGGCTACTCAGTTTCAAATGAGGAGCAAGTGGGGTACTCACGTGTTTTGTATCTTCGTGCATACCAAAACGTCTTAGTACCTTCTTCAAATACTGCTTCTGTGACAGCCAAAGCTTGCCTCTCTCTCTGTCCCTGTTTATCTCCATGCCGAGAATCTTCTTGGCTTCCCCCAAATCCTTCATCTCGAACTCTTTACTCAACTGAGCCTTCAGTTTGTCAATCTCAGCTTGGCTCTTTGCTGCAATCAGCATATCATCAACATATAAGAGTAAGTAGATGTAGGAACCGTCTTGAAGCCTGCTCAAATACACACAATGATCGTATTTGCTTCTCTTGTACTTCTGACCCTTCATGAAACTATCAAATCGTTTGTACCACTGTCTCAGAGATTGTTTCAGTCCGTACAATGATTTGACAAGTTTGCAAACCCAATTCTCTTTATCAGCAACCTTATTTCCTTCTGGCTGAGTCATATAGATTTCCTCCTTCAAATCACCGTGTAGGAACGCGGTCTTCACATCAAGTTGAGCTAGCTCCAAATTCAACTGCGCTACCAAGGCCAACATAATTCTAATGGAGGAATGTTCAACAACTGGAGAAAATACCTCATTATAATCAATTCCCTCCCTTTGAGCGTAGCCTTTAGCTACCAACCTTGCCTTGTAACATCGTCTTTATCGGGAAATCCTTCTTTCTTTGCAAATACCCATTTGCATCCAATTGCCTTCTTGCCTATCGGTAGTTGTGTCAACTTCCACGTCATGTTCTTCTTGAGGGATTGCATTTCCTCTTCCATTGCACCTGCCCAATTGCCACTTTCTGAACTTCGTATGGCCTCTGGGTAGGTGGATGGAACATCTTCATCTGAAACTGGAAGTGCATAAGCTACCATGTCAGTGAAATGAGCGGGCTTTTGGATCGCTCGTCTCTGTCTTCTAACTACAATTGGCTTCGATTGCTGTAGAGGTTCTTGGGTAGGAACCTCTTCCTCATCTGACTCTTCTTCTGCCGTAGGAGAGTCACTCGTGGTGCTCCGTGCTGGGATCACCACTGTCTCCTCAAACTCCACCTGCTTCGGAGTACACTCCACCTGTTCAGGAGTACTCTCAGCATCTTCTGGATTTACCTTCTTTAACATGGCAGATTCATCGAAGGTAACATCTCTGCTTATAATTGTTTTCTTTGCCTCGAGACACCACAGACGGTATCCCTTCACTCCAGCATTGAATCCCATGAACAAAGCCTTCTTTGCCCGTGGATCCAACTTTGATTCAATCACATGATAATATGCAACAGAACCAAAAACGTGCAAAGTATCATAATCAGTTGCAGGTTTTCCAGACCATACCTCTAATGGAGTTTTGCCATCAATAGCAGATGATGGCAAACGATTGACGAGATGTTGAGCATATGTTATCGCCTCAGCCCAAAATTTTCTTCCTAACCCAGCATTAGACAGCATACAGCGAACTTTCTCCACAAGTGTCCTGTTCATACGCTCTGACACCCCATTCTGTTGCGGTGTTTTCCTGACGGTGAAGTGCCGAACTATGCCACAGTCTTGGCATACCTTAAGGAACGGATCACTCTTGTATTCTCCACCATTGTCTGTTCGGAGAACCTTGATCTTCCTTCCCATCTGGTTTTCAACTTGAACTTTCCACTTAAGGAAAATTCCAAGTACATCATCTTTGTTCTTCATAGAAAACACCCAAACTCTCCTGGAAAAATCATCAACAAAAGTGACAAAATAATGCCTTCCTCCAAGAGACGGAGTCTTGGCAGGTCCCCATACATCTGAATGCACATAATCCAGAATACCCTTGGTATTATGAATTGCAGTGCCAAACTTCACTCTTCGTTATTTTCCAAGAACACAATGTTCACAAAACTCAAGTTTGCAAGTCTTCGTTCCTTTCAACAATCCTTGCTTGGCAAGAATTTGCAAAGATTAGCATGTCCCAACCGCATATGCCACAGCTTCGTTGCCTCAGTATCTTTCTTGGTGCAAGAAGTTACTGTTGTTACTGTCCCGACCACTGTACTACCTTGATAGTAATACAGATTGTTCTTTCTCACACCCTTCAACATCACCAACGCTCCAGAAGTTGCTTTAAGAACTCCATCTCGCATCGTTATAACTAGGCCTTTAGATTCTAAAGCCCCCAATGAGATGAGATTCTTCTTCAACTTTGGCACGTACCGCACATCTCGCAAGATTCTGGTGGATCCATCATGATTCTGCAGTTTGATTGAACCTATTCCGGTTGTTTTACATGAATTATCATTACCCATGTAAACAACTCCGCCATCGAGATCCTGAAATTCAAAGAACCACTCCCGAATGGGACACATATGATAGGTACAACCTGAATCCAATATCCACTCATCTGCATGTGATGTTGTAGGAGCGACCACTAAAGAGATATCTGATTCCGCATCGCTTTTGCATTCTGCAACATTGGCGTCTTGCGGAGCCTTCCCTTTCTTCTTCAACTTTGGACAGTCTTTCCTCCAGTGTCCTTTCTTATGACAGAAAGCACACTCATCTTTGGCAATGGCTCAACCTTTTGATTTGGACCTTCCTCTTCTCCCTTTTGTCTGGTTTTGATGACGACCTCTTGCCACCAATACTTCTTCTGATGTTGTTGCCTTTGTTTTCATCTTATCCTGCTTTCTCAGTTCATGACTATATAAAGCAGAACAAACAGCATCTAATGACACATTCTCCTTCCCGTGAAGTAACGTTGTCTCTAAATGTTCAAATTCATCGGGAAGAGATGATAACAACATCAAAGCCAGATCTTCATCATCGAATATGACATCTAAATTAAGCAAGTCTGCTACTAATTGATTAAACATAGTGATATGTTCATTCATAGTAGTACCTTGTTTGTAATCAAATCGGAACAACCTTTTCTTCATTAGGAGCTTGTTCTGACCACTCTTTTTCACTCTTTTTCAGAAACTTGTCCTCCAATGCCTTCCACAATTTGTATGCAGAAGTCTCATTCTTGAAAGCATACTTTTGCTCCCTGGATAGACACGATCGAATTGTTCCGCATGCCAACCGATTAATGATTTTCCAATCTTTATCTTCAACTCCTTCTAGTTTAACTTCTTCAATAGCAATATCAAGACCCTGCTGGAAAAGGGAGTCCAAAACCTCCCCTTGCCACATACCGAAATGGCCCGTACCATCGAATATTTCAACCGCCAACTTCAAAGTAGACATTGGGAATCTTGACCATGATGACGAGGCACCCGATGTCTTCGGTGGAATATTTGCAACAGACTCCATTTCTTGATCTTTATTTGCCATTACAGACTCAAAAAAAAATATTGGATATTACAACAGAATTCAAATAATCGAAGGCTTCTACAGAAACAAAGTAATTCCTTTCTGGTGTGGAAGATCAGGCGAAACTGCAACCACAGAGCATACTCAGACAGAACTCTGACTTAGAAAAAACTTTCGACACAAAAGGACCAAAATAATTCTTTTCTGATGTGGAAGATCAGACTCAGCTGCAACCACAGAGCATACTCAGACAGAACCTTGGCTCTGATACCATTTGTTGGGAAATTCGGGTAATTTCCCTACAAAACGGAACAACTTTAGTGAAATGAACCGGTTCAAATGAACTGAACCGGACAGAACACTAACAAAGATACCCGACAAATAATATCGAATATTAACTGAAAAGAAGAGAAAAAAGACCGAACAATTTTAATAATGGAGTTCAGCCGCGAAAGCTTAATCTCCAAGCACTGCTCAAAGCAGCCTACTTTTATTAGATAGAGAGAAGAGATTACAAATGGTGCATTTTACAATGAAGGAGGAGGGGTTCTTTTATAACCCAAATTCTCCTTCACAATACATAAAGCTCCGATGTGGAACTAAATAATTAGGCCAAAGAGTCAACACAAACTCCAACGACCTTCAACTAATAACTGGTGGAAACATTGGTGGATAGCCGATAATATTATTTTACTAGGAGGTTTTTATTTTATCCTAAACCATAGAAACAAAAATCTCTGCGCCGAGTTGAAACTATTAAAAGAGACAAATCGACAATGTGAAGCCGAGTTGGAAGTGTTAAAAGAGGTCAAATCGACAATATGAAAGATCAATCAATTTAGTGTATTGTTTGGGTTTGGTTTTTTTTTTTAGTCAATTATGCACTAATTTTTAAATTTCTTTTGTCAGGCGATTGTGGTGATTGATTTATGTATGTAAGATATATTTCAATGAAAGTCTTTTGAAACAATTGATATTTTATTTTAGCTTAATTTTTTTTCAAAATCTTTGTTCATATATTTATTTCTAATTATTAATCTTGGACTAATAGTATACATTTTTATAAAGTTTTTTTGCACTTTTTACTTTTATGTTACACACACTTGATCACCACCATTTTTTATCAAGTTAAAACTCAGCCTATAAGTGAAGGGAACCTGTTATGTGACATAGCCCAAACTTGTTTGGGTGTGGGGAGCAGTTGTTGTTGTAGTAGTAATCTCAATTTTATAATTTACTATTTGGAATTATTTCCATAATAAAAAGTCTCATTAATTAATGAATTATGCAGTCTCTAGACCGTCCATATTTAACTAAATGAAGAGGAGGACGTGTACTTGGTTTTAAAAGAAAACAAACGTGTGAAAAAACAAATAGACTATTTTTTTTTCTAATAAGTAGAGATTCTCCTAGCCTATAAAAGATTGAAGGTATTTATTCATACTTGTCCGCCCAGCCCAAGTATTGAGAGAGTTTGAATGTGAACTTGGGTACAAATCCATGCGAATAATTTGGGGAACGTTTTAAAAGACAAATTCAAACAATTTTGTGTGATGTAACAAACCATCTACGTTTTCTTTCTTGATAACAACACTGCATATAAATAATGCACAGGACTACTTCCATTCGAACAGCAAAATCGACAAGAAATAATTACAAGAACAAAAAGAATGATCCTAGCTACTACTTTTTAAGTACAAGTGGAGCTGCAATTGATGTAGAACCATGCATGTAGCAGATCATCTCTGAAACCGTAGCGTTTGTCAGGTATCTGCTCCGCTCAAGTTAGCAACGAGTCAATCTCTTCCGGGTTCTACCATGCCTGGGTTCTAAAATGAAAGAATATTCTATCCCATTTTCATCGTTCACTAGGACCCCCAGACCACCATAATGGAGCCAACATGCATGGACAGTAAGGATCCATATACCCGACCCCAACTTGCTTGCTTGTGTTGTTGTACTCGGAAGTCAGATCCCTAAGCAAAACATAACATGAAAACAAATAAGTTACTCTAGGTGGCAGATATTGTAACCTCAACATCTTTACTATAGCAGGTGAAATACAAGGAAAACAAACAAATAAGAGCTAGGTACCTTGTACTTGGTGAGAAACAATGTATTTACGGACTGTCATCGTCTGAACTAAAATCATCAATTCGCCTGTCTGCAATAGCCGGGAAAAGCTTCTGACGCTGATCGGGTCGTGCTGAAGGGATAGCTTGATGGGGTCGTGCTGAAGGGACGGATTGATCAGGTCGTGCTGAAGGGACGGATTGATCAGGTCGTGCTGAAGGGACGGATTGATCAGGTCGGGGTGAAGGGACGGATTGATCAGGTCGGGGTGATGGGACAGATTGATCAGGTCGTGGTGATGGGACGGATTGATCAGGTCGTGGTGATGGGACGGATTGATCAGGTCGCTGTGAAAGGGTGGATTCTGAAGTTGTAAGAGTTACATTTTCTCTCCTTGGTGTGCTATTTATCTTTCTTGGAGCATTTTTTACCTCTCTGCATACCTTATCCAAAATAACTAGAAAATCTCTAACGATCACAAATAATCGCAAACCTTCATCCCTCTTAGCATTTCCATGGAAATAATCACCTGTGCTCTTAACCAGAGCCATTATTCGCTTTTCTTCCTCTAGTAATGACATGACATCACCCTCAGCATTCTGCACAAAGTTCTTCATGGTCTGGTGAAACCCATCTTCGTCATCTATACTCTTCATCTCCGAATTCAGGAACTCACGTGCTTTTATAAGTGCATGGCCAAGTTTGGACACTATGCCTGTTAAGTTATCTGCGTCCAGAATTGCAGCTTTCTTCACATTTCCAAGATCACTACTCAAACCGGAGACAATTTGTAAACCGGTATTTCGATACTGATCTTCTTGATCTTGAGGCAAATCCTCGAGTAGATCATCAGACTTGATGCTAGACAAGCTCCGTTGATCCCTGGCAGCACGAGCAGCTCGTATACCTTCTGAGCGGATTATCTCCTGAACAACAAAATGCAACAATGTAGTTTTCCCGTCTATTCCTTTTACATCTGATAATTTCAGAAGCGTGTCAAGCTTAAATGCTTGTGCACCACCACGAAACGTTCCATCGTTCATCCGATTGCCAGTTTTTAAAACAGCCTCAAGGAGCTTGAGAAACAGCCTGCTATTCCGCAGTTCTATGCTAGCAGCCTGGACAACAAAAAAGCATGCATGAAACACCAATGTCAAAGGAATTTGGATGCCGCAAAGATAGAAGCTTCTGCCTAGTGCTCATCCATGAAGTCCGTTTCGATTAATATCGGAAGCCCAAATTCCAGAATATTTCAGAGTATTTTTTCCAATATGAAAACGACAAATAAATTAGGAGATTTTCACTCTTTACAACCCAAGTGGATAGTTATTAAGAAAACAATCTCACCTCCAAGGTAGCAAATGATTCTTTGATCAGTGACGCCTCATCCTGAAGAGTGCACATGAAAAGCAATGTCTCTAGCCTTTTGAATGCAAATGGAACCTCAACCAAAGCTTTCAGGAACCTCTCTGCCTGCCCAAGCCGAGAAAGTTCCCCATTGTAGACCCTCAGCTTCAGTTCTTCCTCAGCAGTTGGTGCCATCTTTATCAAAGTTTGAATGAGTTCAGCAGGAAGCTCATTTCCTGAGTAAATTAAACCATTAGTCACGCTTTGGTAGCTGCAAAGTCTAAGAACACACGACAGTCCATTTCCAAGAAATATCACTCTAATTAACATACAAGTACATCAACGCTTTACCAATTGACAGCAAATAGCAACCGTATGTTGACAGTATTAGCATTGTGATCAGGTTACCCTAAGCGAAACTGCTACTTCTTATTTATTCTGACATCAAATTTAGAATATGTAACCATTGCAAGGTAAGGCTCTCAGCAAAAGTCTCGAGAAAAATGTGACATTGCAGATAAATACTGCATACTGCAGTAGTGAAGCTGCTCCTAAAGAACATGTACGTGCAGAGAAAGGTTAAAGGGTGTCTCAAGGACAAATAAAATGCACAAATACATCAGTCTAGATATAGTTTCACATGAATGCATTTCATAACTTTACTTCCGAAGAGAGTCATCAGAAGTCGAGCATTTCATAGACTTCAGCTGAAAAGGCAATCATACTTCTAGCCAAGTTAATAAAGCAAAGAGCACTTATGTGGGGAAAAAAAGAAAGAAGCCAAACTCGACCAATACTAGCACTCCTTCCTTCAGAAGTAACTTACCTACGTTCGAGAAAGTTCCCTCCTCGATGATACAATCTAATAAACTAACACAAGTTACATTCTAAACTACTAATGAGAAACTGTTTCAACTATTTCAGTTTCACATTTGATACACTTTCATATCAATTATTAATGTGATGATCTCATTTAGAATATTTTTTCAAGTTATCTCTGCAGTAGTGAATTAAGACATTCTAGTTTAAGAGGCAGTATAACAGAGCATAAACTTATGTAATAAGGAAGCATGATCCACTTTAATCAGGCATCTGGAACAACTTCCAAGACCAATTTCAGAACGGACAAATAGAATACAAAAACAAGTAAATCTTTAAAGATCAACATGAAGCAGCGGTCGATACAAGATTTACCCTCAATAGGTTCAGAGTGGGTGCAGTCTATATACCTGGTTGTGCCTGCACCTACTGCCGAGAGCTAAGATTGGCTCGTGGAATGAAGGCATGTAAATAGTTCACCACAGAAGCACAGAGTACAGCTACAACTAAATCTTTTAGGACATTCAAAAAATTTCAATGATTGGCAGGAAGGAGATGGAAAATCGACAACCAGTAAAGCACAATTATTTCCTTGAATAACAAGATAACCAGCAAGAACAAAAACAGAAATATTGCCCAAAAACTTAAAACACTTGAAAGGTGAATGTGCAGATGATCACCTTCTTTTAGTGCATCACAAACTTCTTCAGTTGTCACGTTCAACGCTTTAAGAAGAATAGATAAATTTTGGGCCTTCTTCTGGTCAATGATTTGAATATATAGATTGGAAGGATCTTGGGAAGAGTCCTTCTTTGACCCATTCTTCTTTTTTTCAGCAGAGGCAAATCCAAATAGAGTCTCTATCTGCTCTTCATCGAACCTGTCAAAGGATATTCACTGTCTATTGAACTCCTTCCTAAATTAAAATGATTTAAAGCTGCATGAAGCAAGAAATGATGGACTTACTGAAACGATCCTGCCTTGACCTGATGCCAAACCATTGATTGGTCAGTGTTGGCTTGAACCTTATCCCAGAAGAAAGGCTTAAGCTTAGTTTTGGGATCGGTTTCTTCTCCCTCAGTTGAAGCACTTGTGGATGCATTTGGTCCAAGAGGTGATGTTCGAGGTGGCTTCAAGCCCGTGGAAGGTGGCCGAGGTGGTGCTCGAGGACCAGGCTTCATAGGTGGTGGTGGAGGAGGGCCAGCTTTAGGAGGACTTGGGCCAGCTTTAGGAGGACTTGGGCCAACAGACGAAGGCTTTCCTGGTGGTGGAGGTGGTGCAGCAGGTGCAGGAGTTGTTGGCTTTGCAGGAGGCGGAGGTGCAGGTGGGGCAGGAGCTTCAGAATGAACCGCCCTACCAGGGGGAGGTTTCAGTGGAGGCATTCCAGCTGGTCCCGTCCTTCGAATCTCAATTTTAGAATCATCATTGGGATTGTTATTGAATGAATGATTTCCAGCATTAGTGAATGAATGATTTCCGGCATTATTGAATGAAGATCCTAAAGCAGATGACTTATGTGATGAATAGTCACTCGAGCTTAAGCTAAGAAGAGGTCTCTCATCATTCAACCCCTTTTTGGATCTCCTACAGCACTTACAACAACAGCATATGCATAGAAGTGCTATGAGAAAGGATATGGCGGCAGCAGCGGCTATAATAGGAACTCCAACCGTGTTTGCTTTCTTACTGTCTTTAGCTGAGGATTTCTTTTTTGAGTTTTTGTCGTCTTGTGATTTAGCTGGCTTTGACTTAGGAGGGGCAGGAGGAGGATTAGGTGCTGCTTTCAATATGCGTCGTTTAGGAGCTCCATGCCAGGAGGAGAGACACTCTACACACCTGGTATACCAATTTGGCGAGCCCTTCTCCTCTCCACATATAAGAAACAAGAGATTTTTTTCCCTCAAACAACCTAGAAGAGCTTGCTTAACCAGCGGATGCAAGTCACCGATATGCTTATATTTTTCTGAGCTACTTTTTAGAAGGACTTTGTCTCTCGCACTTAAAACTTCCTCCGCGACATAATACTCGAGATCTTCAACAGCTTTATTAGCACGTGTTAACTCTATCCTACAGTTCAACCACAATAGCTCAGCCTGCAAGAGAAGATTTTATCAAACTTTCTCATGAAGGCTCATTCTCAAACATGTTCAAATCAAATTAGTATTAACATCTCACAATAAATAATTTCACGAGAGTCACAGTGGAGTTCAGACTAGAGTCAAGCCGTGAAAGAACGCAATTGAAAAGGCTAGAGTGATATGGAACTGTTCAGACTTCAGCCTCATCTAAAAGATTAAGTTGTTAGAGAGACTGCACTTTTATTATTTGATTATATTTTCAACACGCCCCTCACATGTGGGCCTGATTTTTTTTTCATGGGCCAAGCACGTGGAAATTCTTTTTGATTTGGATGGCGGTGAGATTCGATCTCAGTACCTTCAATACCTTTGCATGCTCTAATATCATGTTGAAGTGTGTGACCATCTCATCCAAAAGCTTAAGCGCACACTTTTATTATTTGATTATATTTTCAACATTTACTTGGGGTTCTCTTTCTCAATTATAAATCATAGGGTGGACATAAATTATTTATCGTTATGGCACTTTCGCTAAATGTTTCTGCTTTGGTATTGAAGATATCAATTAGTGCGTAAATATTCAGGCCCAAAAGAACAGCACAAATGACACTTAGTTTATCCAGAAATGAGATCAAGCAATAGGTTGTTCAAGCACCAACAAAGAGTTGTTTCTCTGATTAATCGACACTAACTCCACAACAGCATAAAATCATTCCACAACAAAAGAAACTGATCATATGGCGATTAGGAAACATATACTTCCCCTTTATCACAAACCCCTACAGCTACATATTCGTCGAAAACAAAGGCACAAGTAATGTTCAATTAAGTAACTCAAAATTCTTCAAATAAACATTGAAAAAGAATATCGAAAAGTGTGGTACCATGTCCCTATTAATCTGAGGAGAGTTGATGAGATCTGAGTCCTCCTTGCTTCCAAGTACTGCTACCAAAAGCATAAAGAAGAACACAAAGAAATGAACTACTACTCCTCTCACACCCATTTGCCCTTGAATCAGCATCAAAGAAGTAGAAAATCTTTTTCATTAGATAAACCCCACAAACCCCTTTATGCCTCAAATCCACAAAGGGCACAAAAAAACATCAAAAAAAATTCTGCATTTAACCTCACAACTCTTCAAAAAAAAAAAAAAAAATCCACTTCCAAATGCCTTACTCACAACAAATCTTTCAAACCCACCTCCAAATTCATACAAAAAAACTTAATTACAGTAACATCAAACACCATAAATCGAAAAAAAAACAAAAAAAAACTCTTCTTCCGCGATAATCCAATAAAAAACTAGATAAATCAAACCCACCTCCCAAAATATTGCAAAATCAATGAATCACAATCTACAATGTCATTCAAAAATCAAAACCTAGGCCCCGCACCCAGAAAAAATCAAAAAAAAAAAGTTATATAATTTTTTTTTTGAGTTGAGGTTTTTGTATTCAGCGAGATCGAGCAAAAAAAAATGCTCAAATACAAATAATCATACAAGGATTGGGTGCGGGTCAAGGAGGGGCATGAAATTGACCCGAAATAAATTCTTTTGAGCAGAAAAGTGAATTTTTGTTATTGTGTGTATATGGATAACTAGCAAAATGTACCAATCGTTTATGGCATTTTTGTTGCTCTCTGTAATTCTACATAATTTTTGTTTAATCCAATTCTTTGAATTTTCCATACAATAGAAACCGAAAATGGCGCTCAAGAGATGCATGCATGGCATCTCAGGGCTGGTTCATTTTTATTTCATCTCATCATTATGTTATACTCCATAAATATGTAATTCTCAAAATTATACGATATTTTATTGGCGTCTCTTATATGTATTATGTCACCTAGAATATATATATTTACTTATTCAAATTTTAAGTTTAAGGGTCGTTTGGATAAAGTGTATTAGAAACATAATGCATGTATTATAATACTTTGTTTGGTATTCTTTTCCTATGTATAACTATTGATATGTTGTATTGTGTATTAAGGTGTGTATTACTAATATCATAGATTTTTAGGTAAGTAATGCAATGGTTCGAATTAATTGTGGCAAAATCAAACTCAATTCGTTCAACCTGTCCAACCCATTTAAGTTTGGGCAGATTATTAACTTGTCCAGTTATTAGCTCAAACCGATTAAAAGTTGGGTTGATATGTAATTCCAATTGGGTCATGAGAAATCTTGTCAACTTTTTTTTCAAGTTGATATGATATATAGCTATAATAACGTAAAATAATAATTTTACTAGGTACTAATTGCTAAATATTACAAAAGAACAAATAAAATAATTAAGTTTTGTAAAAATTAGTTTGGTTTGAGTTGAGTTGGGTCGGGTCTTGACCCGTTAAATAACTCATTTTGACCCAATATGTTTTTACTCTAGCAAGTTTGGGTTGGATTGGATCTTGACTCAATTGTTGTCTAAATCCATTATGATCCACCAAAATTTGAGTTATCCCGCCCAATTGACACCCCTAATTTTGATGCGTGCATTAGCATAGTTAAAACTCAATTGCCCCTCAACTTTTTTTTACATGTTTTCCCCTTTATTGTGGAGGGTGTCTTTGTAATTAATTTTTTTTTGCGCAACGCATGCTATTTTTAATGCATCAAACCAAACAATACATAAAAATAATTTATGTATAATTTACATGCATTACTAAATACACTCTATTTACTATTATTCTTATGCCCTCTACCAAACGACTCAAGTATTTATTTGTGCATATCCAAAATTGGAGGGCAAAAATATTACTCCATCCATTTCAAATTGATTGAATTGTTGAGACATTTTTTATTTTTCAAATTAACTTAATTATTCAATTTTCAAGACTACTTTTAGAATGTTCTTTCAATTTTACTCTTCATTAGTTAGTATTGAAATTAGTTACTTAATTAATATTTAGTTATTTTAATCATAAAATTTAACACTATTAATAAGGGTAAAAATGAAAAGTTATGCCTAATTTATGTCTTAATCTTATTTTCTTAAAGAGTGTGAAACACTTCAACAATTCAATTAGTTTGAAACGAAAGAAAATTTATAACGAGAATCACTAAATTAAAAAACATATTTATGTATCTCGCCAAAATAACATATGCATAAGGTTTTTATAATCAATTTACCTAATTGGCCAAATCCACACATCCACACAAAAAAACAAGTCGTAAATTTCTTCAACTCTACTACGATGAGTGGATCAATATATTGACTTCTCAGCGTTGTATATTGTTTGAATTGTGCTACAACCTCTAGTAAAGCGTTTGCTTTAAGCACCTAAATTTTGAGACCCAAAAAAAAAATGGATGGTAAATATTATAATTTTTATTTTACTTTAAACAATATTAAATATTATTAAAAAATTAAATTAAAAAAAAAGAAAGAAGTATTTATTTTTTTATGAAGAATATTTTAGAACTTTGAATTAAACAATTCAAATTTTCATATTATTAAATATATTTTTCACATCAACATCCAACATGATCTATTGGAAACAAATGTCTAATCTCTTTTCTTTTTTTATATTTATTTTTTAAGTGTCAAGAATATATCATATTGAACCATGTATGTATTTAAAAATGCAAGTTTGGCACGACCAGAGAGCATCTCTAGTCGTAACACGGCGTATTTGACCTCAAATGGGTCTCGTACAAGCCCTTAGCATAATCATCATTACATAAGACATTGAATAATATGGAATTTAAAACCTTTTTACAATCAATTTCAAACTCTTTCATATTAGAAAATAGAATATCTAGAGTCGTCTTAAGGTGCACGAGTGCGGCGTGTTGGTGCCGAAACTGCGAGGAGCATGGTTTTGAGAGCGTGTAAGTGTCCTGTGCGAGACAGGACAAGGTTTCAAGAACTGGTGTTATATCAGGGAGTTCTTGAGGTGCACGAATGTGGCGTGCTGGTGTCGGAACTGCACTAGCAGGGTATTGGTGGTGTAGGAGTGGGGGATACTGATGTTGAAGATGCACGAGTGTGGGGTAATGAAGGTCCAGGGGTCTAACCTGTAATTTACTAGAACTAATCGACAATTTTATACATAATAATATTATCATGTAAAGTTAAAATACTTAATGTATTTTAAGAATATATACACATATATAAGTAAAATGTTTGAAGTAACAAAACACGTGAGAGATATCATAAATATAAGAAAAGAAGTCGTGCCGGCTTAGGCACAAAACGAACAATATTATCATTAAGATTTAAGATAATTGTGTTGTTATATGAGGTTAACTTATTTGAAAATTAAGAGTAGTTTATAAAAGTGTCTTTTTATTTTCAGTATTCAAAAGAAGTACGGAATTCCAACATGCTATGGCCATGAATTTTTTTCAATATGAATCTGACGGATTCCATCTGCTTTATTTTTATTTTTATTTTTTTGCCTTTAGTGGATATGCAGAAATAATGCCATTTGTAAAAGCTAATTGGATTCCACAAATGAAAGAAATATCAAAAAAAAAAAAAAAAGTAGAAAGAAACAATTGGTGACACTAATCATCATTAATAGCAGATAATGCACTTTTAAGTATTCCTTTCACACTTCTCTTCATTACTAGAATTACATTTATATCAAAATAATATATGAAATTATCTATTTTCATATAAAATGTGAGGTTATAATTCTAAAGATAAACTTATTTCGAATTAAACAATGCTTTATATGACTATTAGTTATCGCAAGTAGTTATGTCAGAATTTTCACTAAAAATTTTAAAATATGAAGGATAGTTGGTTGCGGTAAAATGAGAAAGAACCCCAAAGGATTCAATGGTATAATTTTCCACTCTAAACCCCTCCGATTCTACCTGACTCCGTCCTGACTATCAATTCAACGACAACCGTCAGATTTGTTTTTGGTGCTCCACAAGTAATTTCTCATACTTTTTTTAGGGAAAAAATCTAGAAAAGAAATATATTCTCTTATCTTTACAGCACATTTTTTCAAATATTCCATAAGAATTTGTTCTCTTCTTTGATTATTTGTACCACTAGAATTAGTATAAGAGAAATTCAAGTCACAAATTCTCATCCACCATTTTTTTCATCTTTGAAATTTAATTCAATGACTAGTTACAAACAACTTGAAGTTCAGTTTGAAGAATCAAATCCAAAAAAATGGTGTGTTCCATTAAAAGAAGATGTGTTTGTGAAATTCATGAACAAAGGGAATTTTATAACACATAAGGCTTTGTGTGAAGGTTCATTTTTTAGTCCACTTTTGTTTGGCAAATTTTTTGATCCTTCTGATGCATTTCCACTATGGGAATTTGATTCAGATGTGTTATTAACCAATGCAAAAAGTTCCAATAATAATCAGTACACAGTTGATTGGACTCAAACTGAGACAAATTATGTGTTGAAAACAGAAATTCCAGGTGAGTAAAGATCAGATTTACTTAATTTACTTTGAGTTTTGTGGTGTTGTTTTTTATATACGAACGGATTTAAAATTTGAATTTTATAGATTCTGAATTCTATGCGCCTTGACTTTACTTGAATGTCATCTAGTGGAACTATAGTGTTAAATTTTTGAAAGATCCAACATGCATCTGATAATATTTTTGAAAAGTTTGATATTAATATAAGTAGAACTACATATAGGGTGCTTCTAGTAGTTAGCACCCTACACACTAGACCATGTAGGCTGTTGAATTGACCTCGTGGTCAATTCAACGTCCTACAAGGAAATATACCTACAACTCCATTGGCTAATGTCCCGCGGAACTGCAACATGTTGTAGTTCTATTGGCGGGCCATAAGCAGGCGGTAGAGCTTCAGGTAGGATTGGTTCAGGTTTCCATTCATTAGAAGCGTCACTATGATGGATTTAAACGAATTCAACTGAATTCATTGCTCTCAGCTATATGAAAAAAAGTTCAAAATATATATACTCTTACATGTAGATCCGCCCCTGTTTTGCAATATTAACTCGATTAACACTGACATTTGCTGCAACAGGTGTTGATAAAGGTATCATTTGCGTCTCCGTTGAGGATGGAAAAGTTTTAGAGGTAAGTGGCCAATTTAGGCTGAAAGTAGAGACGGGGACGAAGGACTGGAGAGTGGGGAACTGGTGGGAACACGGCTGTGTTCGGAGGATCGAGCTGCCTGAAAATGCAGACTGGAAGAAAACAGAGGCACTAATGAGCAATGGTGATCACAAATTCATAGAAGTTAAAATACCAAAGATACCACCAAATATTTGTGATGTACCTTGAGGGAATCAATTGTAAAAGGGGCAAATAAAGATGTATAAAATGTAATTTATATTTTTGATGAATGATTAATGTTAGGAGTATTAAGATATGGAGAAATATATATGATCAACAAAAGAAACTAAACAATGAAATAATGAAATGTATCAATTCAAAAGAAGATTATAGGAACATGCTTGACATATGAATGTGCAGGATTAATTAGTATTACTCAAATTTTTGCTCTCAAAAACATTACTGTTACGGATATTTAGTATGGAAAAATTACTTAGCGATACTTTTTATTTATTATCATTTATAGTAGTACTATGTTAGATCTGCAATATGCCTGAATAAGTATGCAATATATATATATATATGTATTGTAACTATTTTAAAAAATAGTTTATGCTTGTTTGGTAAGAAATTGATACATTGTGTTATAACTTATAAGTGTATTAAAATATGTGATAAATGTATTATCTATTAATAAAATTTGTATTATATGTGAATAATAAATTAATTTTTGTAATATGAATTAAAAGTGTATTATAAATGTATTAAAAGTGAAAAAGTGAAAAAAAATGTTATTGCAATAAATGGTAAATATTTTTTTATTTATTGTATATTTATGTAAGTTTCCCGTAACTGGTCCAACATAATATTTTAATTTATCGTTATGATACCAACTTGTTATTTGTTTCTTGAGTGAATTCAGTTTTAATTTCTCCGACACCAACTAAAGTTTGTTGATAGAGTTATATTCACAACTTTTGTTAATAAAAAATAATTGAGTTGTTGACAACAAGAATGGTAAAAGAGATAGCTTATGGGACTAGTAAAATTAGGTAATCGATCAAGTAATTTACATGCATAATAAAAGAGTATCATACGTATTTATTACTCTGAAGAATGTCAAGACAGAAGTCCATAACCTAATTTGCTTTGTTCTCCGATTAAAAAACATTGAAATGTCTTCTCCTACCCTATGGATCTCGACACTATTATGTTTATAAAAAGCGAAATAGTAAAAAGAGTTGCGGAAAAGTAACCTTCCCAATAGAATCGGACTGTGAACAAAAACAATATATAACAGTATTTGCAAATATTGGTCACACAGGGGATGTAGCTCAGATGGTAGAGCGCTCGCTTAGCATGCGAGAGGTACGGGGATCGATACCCCGCATCTCCATTTTTTTCTTCTTATATTTATAATATAATTGTGATACTTAAATTTTGTTAACTTTAATTTTCAAAAAAAAACTAGATAAACTCTTGTTTTTTTTTTCTTCATATGCTTAGCTATACTAATATATTTCTTATAATGTCGACTAATCAAGAAAATTTTGAATAAAAATGATAAAAAAAACATATTTATTGTTGTTCATTCATAATAATAAAAAACTTACTTACATTCGATATTTATATCAAGTCAATAAATATACGACATGAATTTGTAGTTTGAATATAGAATTTTAGTACTTAACCATCGTTCATTAATATGCATCCTTTCACGTCATCAAATCGTTTAACTTTAATAAATTTCTATGATTTAATATAAATATCAGACGCAAGATAATTTTTTAATTGTCATGATCAAAGCAAACATTACAACCCAAATTGGTAAATTTCCTAATCTATCTTCCCAACTTTTAATTTTTTATTAGAAGTTACTTTTCTAACGCAAATATTTAATTAAAGGGTTAAACTAGAAGAGAAGAAAGATGTTAATTAAGCAATGATTTCATTCTTTAATTAATCAATTCACACGAAAATTTCTTTATTTATGCCTTAATTTTCTGGAAACATAGTTTATAAATCTTAACTTCAAAATTTTCCTTTCAAATATTTTAAATAGTTGGTCAAAAACAACTTCATAAAATTGGTAGTTTCTTGTCAAGTCTCACAATTACAAAGCATAAAGATTTGTAAAACTGAGAATTTAAATACAACGACCAAACGTACCAAAGCCATAAAAAAAATTCAAGGCTACCTAGTGAATTTTCAACTACTTCCATCGAAATACTCGCGTACAAATAACAAAATTAGCTTATAAATATATGACTTGTTCAAATTTAACCTGATACATTCACAATTTATTTTCTAATGGTAAATTGTAAAACTCTCCAACTTCGTAACTTTAAATTAGAGTAGTATGTACGAAGTTAGTGATCGAAAAATTTTAATTTTCGATCTAAATAAAACAAACTTTTGATCGAACTACGTCCTTTGATGTGCTCTTCTTTAACTACTTTACTATGCCTATTTATGATCAGATTAAAATTCGTGTTGTAAATAGATAACTTATAATTTAGTGATTTTTTTAATAATACTATTTGATTGTTATAAATTTATATATATATCGATCAATTTCAGGTAACTCGATCCGTCGATACTAGTGATTTCTTGCAGGCCACCAACTTTAATTTGGACGTTGCTTCTATGTCTTATTAAGTTTCTTTTCTTGTCAATTAATTAGTTGAGAAGATATTATTTTCAAGTCAATGGTCTCATTCTCCAACAAATAATTCATCTACAACTTAATAGTAAATTTTAATATTTGCCACGTGTAACTTCAATTATTTGCCATTTGGCCTTCAAAAAAAATAATACAAGAGTCAATGCATCTAAAAAAATTCTCCTCTACTTCCCTTTAATATTTATAAATTAAAAATAGCCATAAAGATTTGGTAAAATGGGAGTAGTTATAATTTTTCAACGATATCACAAGAAATCAAGGATAATAAACTTACGTATATTTCGATTAATTAATTTCATAAGACACTTGTTATCTTTTTCGAACAATAAATATCACGTGTATTAAATAACGTTGTCCAACTATGACTAGAACGGAAGGGAAGAGTTATTGTTATTTAATTCTTTGCTCTCGACTATAATTTTTTTTCTTTGTTATAATTTGAGCCCACATACATTAAACCTCACTATTCTCAACTCGCCATTTTATTAATTAGTTTCTTGACTTGAAAGGGACCTTTTTAATTGGAAAGCAAGTGTGAAATGACAGTACATGCAAAACCTTGCCAATATATGTTAGGAACTACAGTATTATATACTGTTACATTAGCGTGAAAGGATTGTCATATATATATATTTGCCAAAAAAGCCACAATATATGGAGTAGTAGTTATAGTATCATAACAATATTTGTCCAATCGTGCTCGAGTGATAAATATTTCTCAACTTTAATCAAGATGATCTCGAATTCAAGTCATGGTCATACGTGTGGAGTCGCCTTTGATAGTTAGAGAATTGATGTTTACCAGCTTCCAATAAACCTTTCTGACGTAAATTTGAATTAGTCGGGGTCCGATCCGTAAATATACTTTTATATATATATGCCAAAGCCATAATATATGGAGAAGTAGTTATAGTATCACAACAACTATATATTACGCTTTCAAGTTCCATATATGATATTATCCTAATGAGGCAACTACATAAATTTAATATTGCCTGCTCAAGAAGCAATGAAAACTTTATTATTAATATATAAGCCTACTATATATATCTATACATAAAACAAAATTTATTTCCCACTTCATATATTATTTATTTGTTAACTACCTAGTCTACACTCAAAAGCCTATATATATATACAAACAAAACAAATCATGAACATTCTTTTTCTTTAATTAATTAGTAAGATATATGGCTACATATATATACACAACATATAAAAAAAAAAATACTGTACTTAATAGCCACAACGATTCGATGAATTAAATTGTTTGGTTTAAATTAAAATAGATTGATTTGATAAATAAACAGGTCAATAACTCAAATAAATTTGAACATATTTGATTGATCATATTTTTTCGAACTAATTTTGTCACCCCTCTATTAATAACATCATTTCTAGGTAGAATTAATTAATTTATTTTGCATGACTCACTAATTCAAGGGTACTGGTGGAATTGTAAGTACTCCTTCATCTTTAATCAGAGGTCTTGAGTTTGAGTCCCGATCTAGATACAATATAAGCTTTATTAGAAAGTGTTTTATCCACGTTGAGAACATTACGGTGTAAATTCAGATTTAGTCACACTCCGATATAAATTCTGAAAACTACGAAAACCAACTTTTTTTTATAAAAAAAATACTATTTCGACTCCCCTACCGCAAGAAAAAAGGGATAAATTATAAGGTGGATGAAATGGTGACACCTAAAAAAGGCAAGAAGTTAACATCACACCTTCGGAAAAAAGGTCCCTCGTGGTTGTGCTCTTTTAATCTTAGGTGACAACTAGAAATAATATTTGACAAAAAAACTTTAATATATTAAAAGCCTATGTACATGACAGTCTTTTACACATTTTGTCATGTTAACTAAACACGTTAGGCATAAATCAAAGTGTTGAGATTTTATTTTTTTTTAATAGTAAAAGGCTATCTAATTGTGAAAATAACACATGAATATGTTAGGCTAATGAAGAAGATTTAAGGAAAAGGTGTGTTGAAAAGGACTATAAAGATTAGTACAAAACACCAATAAGTGAAAAGATATATTACCAATGCTATCTTTATAGCTATTATTGGCATACTATAAAGACATTATATTATAATTTTTATCCAATGAGGGAAAAAGTTAAAAGGTTAGAATAGTATTCTTGACACACATAAGACGCAAGATAAGGCAAAAGATCAATTCCATTTGTTTTGTAACTCAAGTTACCTAGGCATATATAGATATTACTATATATTTTCATAGAATTATTGAAATGTATGTCAAGTCGAAAATATTAGCTAGGTTTTCAATTATGTTTAAATTACTTATATATGATGCGCTTCTTTAATTTCAGATAATCCAAATCGATATATCTCATAATTTCATTCAAAATTATAGACGAAACGAGCTTATATTATTCACTTAACTTAATTATCATATCTTTAGATAAGTATTGGATTGTATTTACTAAGGGTGCACAATTTTGAAATGATAAAAATAAAGAATAGAAAAAAAATACCTATAGTAAATATTCAAATATTTTAGAAAAGTCAATTAATAGCTACACCAATGATTTCTAAGCGCCATATGGAGCCTTCGTTGGAGGACCCCAATATTTAAATTCTCTACCGGCGAAATGTAAATGGAAGAAAATGTAACTCGTAATAATTTATGTGATAATATTTGTTTAGATATGTAGTTTAATAATTTTTTTTATAAATTTATGATTTTACATGCATTCATGGAATCTTTACGACTATAATAAATACATTTATGTAAAATAGAGACAAATATAGCATTTACAACATCAGATTCATTTAAATTTTAATATGCAGAGGTAAATTTAAATTTAAAAATTTATTAAAATTGCAATAATTACCTACTAGAAGCAAGTGTTTTTTTAAAATTATGAATCAATGAGAAATTTATGTTATAGAACATGATTTTTCCAATCATTATTATCGTATTAGCTCACTATGCAAATACACATGGAAACATATTCCACTAAAATAGTGAAAAACAGAATCAATCCAATCAAATATTCGTGGAGAAATTTTAATAGAACAATTATGAATTCTAAGTAGTGAATTATTGAATATATATGAAACAAGAATATTAATAATACAACACGTTCAAAGCTTAAATCACGAATCGACTTCTCCCAACAAAGGAGATATTAAGAAAAATTACAACTATAAAAATAACACAACAACAAATTTAGTATAATTCACAACGATATGACAACGTCAAATATGGACACATACAATATCTTTCGATTATTTCGAATAACTCACAACTCAAGAATAAATCTAGAATTAAATTATTTTAAATATCAAAATATATTAATTTTTTATTTTATCAAAATTATACGAAAAATAGTGTCACATAGATGGAACCGAGAATAAAATTTAGGTGGAAAAAAAGGAAAAAATTACAAGAATTAGTATATTTTAATAAATAATTACTGATTTTAGCAATACTTTTTATTTATTATCATTTATAGCAATACTATGTTAAATCTCCAATATGTATTAAAAGTGAATTATATATGCAATATATTTGAATTATATATGAATTATAATTATTTTTTAAAATATATTATGTTTGTTTGGTAAAAATTTGACACATTGTATTAAAAGTGTATTAAAATGTGTGATAAATGAATTGTCTATTATTAAAATTTGTATTATATGTGAATAAAAAATTATTCTTTATAATATAAATTAAACTTGTATTATAAATGAATTAAAAGTGATCAAGTGAAAAAGAAATATTATTGCTATAAATAATAAATATTTTTTTATTATAGTATATTTATGTAAGTTTTTTTTTAAAAAAAGGTACATAATATAAGTGCAAGTAATGATAAAGTATTAAATTTGGACCGTTAGGGGTATAATCGGTAGTCTACATTTCAACGAATCGAAAAAGGCCCTAAGCGCCTGCTTCCATTCAAAAAAATTCAAATTCTTCAAAACTACGTCGTTTTACCCAAACTTCCGTCGATTCAGACAAATCAAAACCAAATTACCAATTAGGGTTACAGAGTGTGTGTGAGAGAGAAGACAGTAGAAGATAATTAATCTTTTTTTGTTCTCAAATTCATCAGTGTGGGTTTTTCAGTTTACTGCAATTCAAAGCAACGGTAGTGATAGTATTTGGGGATATAGCTTCGATTACAATCCACGGACCCACTTCTTCAAAGTTCAAAAATCCCCAAATCAAATCGTTGATTTTAACTTCGTTGTCTTTTCTCTCTCTTCTTTATCATTTCATAATTACGAATCTTTTTTCAGAATGGCTCCTCCCAGGAACCAGAACAGAGCGCCTCTTCCTTCTAGTCCTTCCAATGTAAGCAATCATTTCTTATGTATGTGAAGTTTTGTGTTTGTTTTTGGCTTATTTTAGGAAGATTGAAGAACCCCATGTTTTGAATTTGGGTTTTAATTTGTGGGTGTTTTTGAATTTTTGATTTTTCGTTTTTTTTTATTGATTGAAGAACCCCATGTGTTATTCTTGGGTTTTAAGTTGTGGGTGTTTTTTGATTTATTGTTTTTTTTCGGCTTAATTTTGATTGATTGAAGAAACCCATGTTTTGTTTTTGGGTTTTGATTTGTGGGTGTTTCTTAAGTTTGATTTTTGGGAGTTTTTGAATTTTTGGGTTTTGCAGAGTAAGTATGCGACAGATGACATAACAGTAGAGAAGAAGAGGAAAATTGCGAATCCGAGAATGCCGACTGCAGCTACTGGTGGTAGACCAATTAGGCAAGCATTTGCTGTGGTGAATGCGGCTCCAGATCTGGCTCCAGCGAGTGGACCACCGAGTACTGCTGGTTCAGATAGCACTGTCTTTGAGTTTACAAAAGAGGATGTTGAAGCTTTACTCGCGGAGAAATTGAAAACTAAGAACAAGTTTAACACTAAGGTGAGACGTTGAATTGATTGTTCTGGTTAATTTACCATTTACTTGCTTAAGTTATAGAAATGTTAATTTGATTTATATTGTTCCTATCAGGAAAAGTGTGATCTCATGTCAGAATACATAAGAAGACTTAAGCTTTGCATTAAGTGGTTCCAGCAGCTTGAGGAAAACAATGTCACACAACAGGCATCCCTTAAAAGCTTGTTAGAGTCAGCAGAAAAGAAATGCAACGAAATGGGTATGAATGTGTTCCTCTTGTACAAGTTAGTGCTGTCCAATGAATAACAGACTTATTTTAGCTCTTTTGCGTTTTTTTAGAGGTGCTAATGAAAGCCAAAGAGGAAGAGTTGAACTCAATCATAATGGAGTTAAGGAAAACTATTGAAGCTCTGCAAGAAAAGTGTGCAAAAGAGGAGTCAGCCAAATTGGTAGGAGGCTGGGCAAAGATCATGTCTCATAAATTTGGGATTTTTGTTGGAGCTTTCCCTGTGGCAAATAATAGCTTTGTCTCTGAATTATTTGACATTTTGATCAGGAAGCGATGGATTCTTTTAGTAGAGAGAAAGAAGCTAGAGATGCAGCAGAGAAACTGCAAGCTTCAGTTTCTGAAGAGCTCAAGAGATCTCAACAGGACAATTCAAGTGCAAATCAGAAGGTAAGGAGATGTACAAGGTATTGTTTTGGTTTGATTATAGTAGTGAATTGTTTGGTTGGATTTACGTCTTGCTTATATCTGCAGATTCAATCACTAAATGAAATGTACAAGCGGTTACAGGAGTACAATACAAGTTTACAGCAGTACAACAGTAAGCTCCAGTCCGAACTTGCTTCAACAAATGAAACATTAAAGCGAGTGGAGAAGGAGAAAGCTGCTGTTTTTGAAAATCTCAGCACTCTCAGAGGTCACTATGCTTCTTTGCAGGAACAGCTCTCTTCTTCTAGAGTAAGTTTCAGGTTTTTATGTTGGTTCCTTGTCTCCTGTTGTTAGAATCGATGCAGCTTATTTGTTTCCATCTCCAGTATTTGAATACTTATATGTAGCATCTGGTCAAGTTAACTTAAACTCTGCAGCAATGCAAATGTCTGCTTCATTTTAGGAATTAAAGAACTGCTTTTTCTTACTTGAAGCTCTCAGTTGCTTTCTGCAACCTGTAGCGACAACTAACATTATGGTCCGGTAGCTAAATTTGACGGCATTATGGCACTATTCAGATTTCTGGATAACATTTATGATTCTTGGGGTTTTCTTGGTATGGTGTTTTTCTCCGAAGTAGCATCTACTTGGTCTGTTGATGTCTTTAAGTATCTAATTTTATCATGGATTATTTCTAAATATCTGGACTGGTAGGCTGTATAAGCTCTGAAGAATGGCTCTTGCGTTTGTCATCTATTGAGTCATATTCTTATTCTTCCTTCTTGCTTAAAAAGGCTGTTCAAGATGAGGCTGTCAAACAAAAAGAAACTTTAGCAAGTGAAGTTGGATGTTTGCGGGGAGATTTACAAAAGATGAGGGATGATCGTGATCAACAGTTGTGTCAAGTCCAGGTTCTAAGTGCTGAATTACTAAAATATAAGGAATGTAATGGGAAATCTGTTGCTGAGTTAGAGAACATGACAGTAAGGGCAAACGAGCTGGAGGTCTGTCTTGTTTTATTTGTTTGTCTTAACTTCACAAAGCAATATATATTTGTTAAACAGCCTTCTTTGTAGTAAACAGCCTTCTTTCTTGTTTTTTTCCTCAGGCAAGTTGTCTGTCTCAATCTGAACAAATTAACAGATTGCAAGAAAAACTTACTTTTGCGGAGAAGAGATTAGAGGTGCGTTACAATATGGCTTGAAAACACACTTTCGCTGTGTATATTGAGATTCATATACCTCATAAGCTGTAATATTTCTCTTAAATATTTTACCGATTTGTCAGATGTCCGACATGTCAGCACTCGAAACCAGATCAGAATATGAGGAGCAAAAGAAAGTAATTTTTGATTTGCGTCAGCGTCTTGTTGATGCAGAAACAAAAGTTGTGGAAGGAGAGAAACTTAGGAAAAAATTGCACAATACTATACTGGTAAAGTTCACATACATGGTATGCAACTAATATCTTAAAAGTGCACTGTAAACTTATGAATGTTTCTTATACAGGAATTGAAAGGCAACATACGGGTTTTCTGTAGAGTGAGACCTTTATTATCTGAAGATGGTGTTGGTGCAGAAGCAAATGTCGTCTCTTTTCCATCTTCAATGGAAGCACAAGGGAGAGGCATTGACTTGGCACAAAATGGTGAGTATGTGTTTCTATCACATTTAACCAGATATTATTTGTATTTCTGTAGAGTGCTCTTGATGGTTATTTGTTAACATGGATTTAATATGTCTATTACCAAGGACAAAAGCATTCGTTCACATTTGACAAAGTTTTCACGCCCGAGGCTTCACAAGAAGATGTTTTTGTTGAGATATCCCAGCTTGTACAGAGTGCTCTTGATGGTTATAAGGTGATATATTTTTAAACATTGTACAGAGTGCTCTTGATGGTTATTTGAGTTACTCATCTCTGCAAGTCTCGTGTTAATGAACAATAACAATTGATGCTTGCTGTCGGGTGATGGTTTATAAGGTGATATATTTTTAAACTTTGTGTATGAATGCAAGTCAGTAGTCTCGCGTTACTAAGGAAAAGCAAATGTTACTCCCAATGAAATGCTCTTAAGACCATAGAAATGTCATAGTATGTCTAAGGTCTTAAGTTCCAAGGATACTTTTGGTATGTGTCAAAAAGCTTTCTTTCTTTCTTAGAACTCTTATGTCCAGACAAATGCCGTCGTACTTGTTTTTCTTTTGATTTGTCAAATCATTCAATTTATAAAGAAAAAAAGCCTCATCCATAGCTGATTCTCATCTATTTTTTCAGGTTTGCATATTTGCTTATGGACAAACTGGTTCAGGCAAGACACATACAATGATGGGCAATCCAGAAAGTGCAGAGAATAAAGGACTAATACCCCGCACTTTAGAACAGGTATTTGAGACCCGGCAGTCTCTTCAAGCACAAGGGTGGAAATATGAAATGCAGGTGAGAAATTGTAACTCTTCTTGATCAGTAATTAGTCTGTTTCTCTTCTATTTGTTTGTCTTTTCTGACATTGGTTTTCCACTTTATCGTTAGGTCTCAATGCTTGAAATATACAACGAGACTATTCGGGACCTTTTGTCAGGTTTCGATGCTTCGAGACCCGAAAATGGCGGAAAGCAATATACAATCAAACATGACGCAAATGGCCACACCCATGTCTCAGATCTGACAGTTGTAGATGTTCAAAGTAGTAGCAAGGTCTCTTCTCTTCTAAGGCGTGCTGCACAAAGCAGGTACAAAAATACAGCTTCTCTTTTTTTCTCAGCATTTCTTTTCTTAATTTAGTACAAAAATATGATGATTTAGTGAGGAACTTATTTTATTTTAATGCTTCTTGGTTCCTTTATTTGGTGGAACCCAAAAAGATTTTAATTTAGAAATTTTTATCTTACTGAATTATGCATGCAGGTCTGTCGGCAAGACTCAGATGAATGAAAATTCTTCAAGAAGTCATTTTGTTTTCACTTTAAGAATTTCGGGTGTTAATGAGGTGAGAATATTGTATGTAGCACGCCATTTGGATCGTCTATTTCAGAACTAGATTTTTGAATGGACTAATAGTTTCATGTCTATGTATGTAGAGCACAGAACAACAAGTACAAGGCGTACTCAATTTGATTGATCTTGCTGGCAGTGAGCGCCTATCTAAGAGTGGGTCTACTGGAGATCGGTTGAAAGAAACTCAGGTTATTTGAGTTACTCATTCTCTTTACAAAGCTTCCTATTTTAAGAAATTTACGCTAAGCCTATCTCTGACTTTCATTTAGGCTATCAACAAGAGTTTATCATCTTTAAGTGATGTTATATTTGCGCTTGCAAAGAGAGAGGAGCATGTACCATTTAGAAACTCAAAGCTTACATACCTTCTCCAGGTAAAATTGTTTTTACTCCAATTTAAAAACAAGGATTGGCTCTTTATCTTATTTTGAGTCCTAAGATGTGTTGAATTAGTATGCTTTTTGAGCTAACTAAACGAAATATAGAAAAAAATGGACTGTTGTATCTGTTTCCAAAAGCTGAGTTGGTTGTTATGAAGTTATTTTGAGATGTCATGTCCAATGGTATTACTAATGCAAATTGTTGGTACCTTTATTTCTGACTGTTGCATGTTTAATCAGCCTTGTCTAGGTGGTGATTCGAAGACGTTGATGTTTGTCAATGTAGCACCAGATCCTTCTTCTACTGGTGAGTCCCTATGTTCACTCCGATTTGCAGCAAGGGTTAATGCGTGTGAGATTGGTATTCCAAGACGTCAAACAAGCATGCGTTCATCAGATTCTCGCTTGAGCATTGGCTAATTTTTCATTTTTTGTGTTTATAGAACACTCGTTCTAGTTTTAGGAACCGCGTGTGGTCTGTATTTTTCTATATGATTGGCATATGATTTTAACAGAAGTAAAACACACCCTCTAACCGAATCCACCTTCGATTTGTATAGTGTGGAGAGAGATGAATACTGCCTTATGTATCTGTAACAGCAAAGGGCCCTTTCCCTTTGAAACATTTATCTTCTGATGTTCTTTCACGAAGTTACCCAAGTGTTGTAACTTTCCATTTTTACAACTTAATCTCCTTTTGTTGTAACTTTATATTACATCTTTTTTAGTATAAAGCAAACAGAAATAAGATCTGTGATCCAAAGTTCATTTGATGAAACGTTCGTTCTTACGTTGTAGATCATGTAATTGATCTGACTTGTTTGGAACTGAGACGTGGTCTTTATTTTTATGTGTATATATCATAATTGTAATTGTAATAGAAATGACAAATGGGCTTATTGCTGGACATTGTTCATTAATGCATGGGCCTGTAATAGAAATGACAAATGGGCTTTTATTCTTTTCATCGAATATAATGATGCGAATTGAGTTTTATTTGTTGTAATATGCAATGTCAAGTAGTTCCACTTTCTCGTTCCGAGGAACGCATTGTTGAATCGGATTGAAACGACAAGTAACACTATATTCGAGGAAGAAGATAGATGGATATCGTTAAATTTGGACTCACTTATTAAATTGAACTCTACATGAATATCATTAGATTGTAAGTATGGTAATACGCGGTTCAATTTCACTTCTTTATCCATAACTAGTCTTAATGCAAGACAAAATTATAATTTTAAATGTATGTTCTAATTTTTCCAAACCGTAGAATTAATCATTGATATTTGTATTAGATATTTTTCTCTGTCTCAAATGTAGAAAAAATATTTTATTATTCAGAGAGACAAATTATTGATAAGTTTTGTTCTGCCATAGAAACAGCATATTTCATTAATCAAATGTATGCTTTACTGGCATTGCACTTTACCTAATAGCAATCATATATTATAATACTAACCAAATATTATTTTATTCAAACTACTAAGTTGATCCTGACGTTGAACTCCACATTACATAAGCATTAGTAATGAATTATAAGCAATATATAAAGTAACATAACTTTAATTTATAATAACCTATGAATAAGTAATCGTCGAAATTAGGGAAGCTAATAGTCACCCACCCACCCCCATCTTCATGATCCCTCAACTCGATTCTGCAAAGAGCGTGGATGGCTAAGAGTAACGTATCTATCAATTTCATTATAAGCGATCTATTTAGAATTAAACTATCGTCGATATGGAAAAAGTTATCTTAATCATATAGCATTACCTCAAACATCCAATTGGATCCTAACTAACTAATTTATTGCTATTATTGTTATTATTTTTTATAGTTTATAGTCCAAGAGGAATAATATGATATCATCATCATACAAAAGCTTATCATATATAGTAGGGAAAAAAACTCAATTATTCTTGTTTAGTGGCTAATCGCAACTTGTATGACTGCGATTTATCCAAAATTTTATAATGTGTATAATATAATACGGTTTTACTTAATGATAATCACTCAAGTTCACCAATTTTTACGAAATCAATGTCATTCACCAGCTATATTACTTTAATTTATTAAATAAATTGACTTCACTTACATTTTTCAATGAAATAAATACTATAACATCAAAATTTATCAAAATACAACCCTTACTTTTAATTAAAAAATTCCCAAAAAGTTAAATTTATTTATACACTTATTCCCAATTTACGTACTAGTAGATTACTATGGTCTACATCATCTCCTAGATTTTGGACATTTTATGATAGTGATACTACATAAGGGCATTTTAGGCCACTTATTTTTAATCCTTTTCTTCTTATAGATTACTATTAACCAATCACAGGGTTACAACTAAGCATAGTTTCTATCTCTATTATACAACATATACTTCATTCCTTCACTCATAAACTAATAAACTAGACGAGTATCTTATTTGGATATTGTTATTTAAGATATATTTTGTTTTTTAAAAAGTATTTAATTTACTCACATCCTCTAACAAACATTAGACATGTGACGTTTATAGTTTCATACTATTAAACTTCAAGCAAAAATAATCAATTTCAGTTATATGTGTCTGAACTTCAAGAAAAACATATTAAAATCGAGTAAAAATACTGAAATTGAATTTGACAGAAAATATCGAAACCTTAACAAGAAATTTTAGATATCACTATTTTAAAATTAATGAATATACGAAACTTGATAAACTTAGGACATAACTTAAACGTGACACAATAAATCGGGTGTAGCACTTCCCCTTTTTTACCGTGTGTATGTAAGTTGTTAAACAGTCATTATCAAAGTTTTCGTCAAGACAATGACAGGCCCAAAGACCAAAACCCGAAGCCCAATCATGTGCCAACATCGTGGAAGCCCATTAGTTTTTTTTTTTTTAATTTTAATGTTTTTTTAAATTGCCAATATGAAAAAAATAATAAAAAGAAAAAATTCTGAATTTTACCCAAATTCATTTTCCAATCCAAACAGCAATTGGTAACCCTCATCGGAGAATTTTCCGGGAGAAATTATTTTTTTCTATCTTTTGGCCGGCGATTGATCGGAGATGGTTTCACCGGAGAGCACCAACTGGCTTTATGATTACGGGTTTGAAGATAGTTCCGCCCCTGATTCGAATTTCTCAGCTTCTGCATCTGGGTTTAACTGGTCTGTGCAGAATTTGAATGGTTCAAGGAATGTTAGGTATGTTAAGTTCTGAATTTTTTGTGACTCAGGTGAAGTTTGGATCTTTTAGCTGATTTATGAATCTGTGATGTATCTGTTATTTAGGAAATAACTGTGTTTTTCGTCTATATGCTGTGAAGTTTACAACTTTAAGGTCTTTTTATGCACATTTGGAGTTGATTTGAGCCCAAAGACAGTTTAATTTGGCATGATTTCTGTTATTATTTGTGTTATTTAGAGTTGTATCCATCTAGCTCTACTTTCTCTTATTGTGATTTGATGCCACTGTATTACATTTACTTGTGTCTAAGTTTAGGATTATGGAAGCATTTATTTTTTTCATTTGCCAGATGAAAAATTACAACTTTTGGAAGTGATGGAGTTGGATTATCTACCTGCACAGAAAATATAAGTTTAAATATAGAACTATATATGATGGAAAATAGTATCCTGTGTAACTTTAGTCCAGTATCTTTATTTTAGAGTCTTGAGTTCAACTATAGAATGGAGGCAAATGCTTAAAGTATCAAATTACTGGAAGTTCTCTCTTTATCCGAGTTATAGAGATAGAAAGTTAATGGTTTTGAGTGCAACCTAGTATAAGGTGCCTTTAGTGGAGGAGCAGGTTGAAGATATAATATCTCTGCATATTATACTGTCTTCCCTTGCATGCTACCAACTTTCCATTGGAATGTTGTTTTTAGCCTACTGATGGGCATCATCAGAACCTGGTAGTAGTGGCAGAGATTGGATAAGAAACAATACAAAGGAGGATGTACTGAGGATGGAGGATAGGAAAATACTTAGGACAGAGCATCCAGTGTGCAGAAAGAGGTAAACAGATATTAGCGCAGACATGATAACAAGGTTAAAAAGGAATGGGCAATATATCGTTAAACATCGTTTTGGGAAGTAGAAAACTGGAAAAGCTTAGTCGAGTGTGCAGAATCTTGACAACAGTTAATGAGAAAGATATTACTTCTTAACTTATTGAGAACAGAAAAGGGGGGGGGGGGGGGGGGAGCGAGGTGTAGAGTGGAAAGAGGAACAGATATGGAGGAGGAAGATAAAAAAAGATGTGTGTGGATAGTTGAAGATAGACTGAAAAAAAGAAGGAAGAATAGAGGAGGAAGCTAAATAACAAGGAGATGGTAAAGGAGAATAACAACTAGTGCTGCTGCTTCTACATCCACCACAAGAAAAATTATGCCTCAAGTCTCTTACTAGTTGGGTCAGCTAATAATCCTGTATATCAACTCTGATCTGTTTTGACCCATTTTATTACAATATTGAATAATAGGTTTTTAAAGACAAGCATCCAAGGGTGTGGCTAAGACTAGTTGGTGTTGCCCGTATGCATGTTTTCCTAAAATTACTAGAACTGTTAAGTAAGCATGAAATAGAAAAATGTTGTTATCTTGGCTAAACTTGAAGCATGCTTTGTGTGTGTTTGGGGGTGGGGGGATTGTTTCTAGTATCCAGTTGAATCATGAATGACTAAAATTTCCTTGATCGTAAGCGGTATATGTTGGCTAGAAAATGATGTGCCTAATTCTTCTATTTAATGTTAGCAATCAAAGGAGATCTTCTTTCTATTGTTTTTGTTTTGACTTTGGCTTTTCCTTCTTTTTTGTGCTTGTTTCTAGTTCTGAAATTGATGGGTCGATTGGTGAATCAGATTACCCCAAGGAAAGTGGATCTAAGAAACGGTAAGAATTTTTGCATTTTCTGGACATTTGTGCCGATCTTCATTATTGATGTTGAATAAAGATGTGGTGCTGCACTCAACTGTTGGATGTAGTTTAATTTGATTAGCTTCTGTTTCATATAATTATTATTTAAATCTGTGAGGTGACACATTTCCCACTCTCTTTTTAAGTTTTGAGTTTTTTTAGATCCTTTTTTATTTCTGTGATTCATTATCTTGAAAAATCTGTTGTATTTTGCTTTTAACTGGCAATATTTGAGAATGTAGAATTCATTCAACCGATTTATATGTTCTTGTTTAAAAGCCTGCATTAGATATATCTGCATAACTCAAGACATATTCTTAAGGCTCTATTCAAAAGAATTCGCTATCCCCTGCATTCTTCAAGTTCATTAAGGCTTCAACATCGTGTGATTTAACAAGTAGCACGAAGTCCCACTGATATATTCCTAATCCTATAATTACAATCCAAGTTGAACTAATTTGTTGGTTGAAGTATTCCTTTTAGCTCCGGGACCTCAGTTTTACTGTTGAAAGGAAAGTCAGATGTCTTGACCTATATCTGTTTACTGTTTTCTCTCACCATTTAGGTAATTGTTACAGGGCAAGGGTTGAATCATGTGCTCCAACAAGTTCCAAAGCTTGCAGAGAGAAACTGCGAAGAGATAGGCTGAATGACAAGTGATCTCACAACCCATTCCATAAAAACTTCTCCATTTATTTCATCCTAAATTGCTAAAATTGATCTACTTATCAGGTTCATGGAATTGGGTGCACTCCTTGAGCCTGGCAGGCCCCCCAAAACAGACAAATCCGCTATTCTTGTTGATGCTGTTCGCTTGGTGACCCAGTTACGTGATGAGGCTCAAAAGTTGAAAGACTCAAACTTGAATCTGCAAGAAAAGATCAAGGAGTTAAAGGCTAGTATTAATTCCCTCGCAATGCTTCCTAGTAGAAAATTCACTTTTTCTTAATCTTGCATCTGTGATTCCATTTGTTTAATGGTACCAAGGCTTTTCCATTTTGTAATGGTGACAAGACAAGCTAGAACATCACTTCACTCTTCTGCTCCTGAACTTCAAGCATGTGTTAACTTGTGTAGGTTGAGAAAACCGAGCTTCGAGATGAAAAACAGAGGCTGAAAGCTGAAAAGGAGAAGCTAGAGCAACAACTAAAGACTACAAGTGCACAGCCTAGTTACTTGCCTCCTGCTATACCTTCTGCATTTGCTGCTCATGGTCAATTTCCAGGAAGCAAGCTGGTGCCAATCATGAGTTACCCTGGTGTCGCGATGTGGCAATTCATGCCTCCTGCTGCTGTTGATACTTCACAGGACCACGTCCTCCGTCCTCCAGTTGCTTAACTTGTCGCAGCTTAAAGCCTACAAAGGTTGCCTTCTCTGTCCCGTTAAATTAATCGTCTAGTCAATGTCCTCCGGTTGTTTTAGTTTTGGCTCAACTCCCCTTACTGTATTTGGTGGATGATAGATAACTTGTGACTTTGAAACTTGTAACGGTTTAATGTTTGCTTTATGTGTAAAATTAAATAAATTTAACTATAAACTGTATCTACATTTTCTCTGTTCGATTAGCTAAATGTGCCCAACAAGTAAGAATTACTCTCTTTGTTCCATTTTATACGATCCTTTTCGAATTTTGAGACTCAAATAAGTTTATGTTTTTACCGTAATTTTTTATTAGATCTTTTAATAGTTTTGAATTATTAATTATAGTGACTTATAATAGCATCGGTTGTGGCAAGAAATTCGCTCGTCCTCAGTTCATAAACCAACAAGATCAACAAAGGTTGTCTCTAGCAGTTCAACATAGTCAGAGGATTCAAAACGAGTGTAATTTTAGTAGAAGTTTTAATTTGTCATCTTGTATATGTAATGCGGAATCTGATGTTGTTAGGACATATTCTATGTATTAATTGTTAATCAGTGAATTCGGAAGGAAGATTTATTTTTTCTTGTTTATGTAATTATCTATGTTTGTTTGATGTTTTAATTTTATGGAGCAATCTATACTGATTAGGTTCTAATTTCTCGAATGATTTGAGTTTTGATTTGATATACCTGAAAAACACGCATAGCATAAAATTGGCAAATATAATAGGAGTATCCTTTTGCTATCGATATGAGCAGTTTTGGTTGAAAGAATGGATAATACTGTATAGAATCTAAACTGCGAAATAAAATGTATCAATAAAATGTATCAGAGAACAAAAATTTTAAGTAATCGCAGAGTTGTATATAATCTAAACTGCAAAGAGTTCCAGCGTGTTAAGATCAGGCCGATTGTCGGATCTCACGAATGGGAGGCTCTATCCTAACATAATTGATTTTTTTATTTTTTTTATTAAAAAAATAAGTCAAACCCAAACAATACACAAAATATACCAAAAGAAAAATTAGATATAGAAATTGACTCATTTAACTATCAGGAACAAGTTGTTTCCCTTTGTGGCGGCAAGCGCGCTAATCTTCACGTTGTCGATTTGACTCTTTTAACACTTCCAACTCGGTTTCACGTTGTTGATTTGCCTCTTTTAACCCTTCCAACTCGGCTTTACGTTGTCAATTTACCTCTCTTAACCTTTTCAACTCAGCACAGAGGTTCGATATGTCTTTGTCAAAATAATTTATAATAAAATAGAAACCTCCTACCATAACAATCCAATCGGGTGTCCGTCAGTCTTTTCCTTTATTAGTTTCACCGTCTTTCCTACTTTAACTTTTAATGGTTTAATGCTTGTTTTGTGTGTAAAATTAAATAAAATTAACAATGAACTGTATCTATATTTTCTCCAGTCGATTAGATAAATACCACACATCCAATGTGCCACAAACTCATATCAGTTCAATTTTTTATAACAACCCTACGATCCCTATTAGTTGGTACCATAACACTCTATGATCCCTATTAATTAGTATCAAAATCTTCTATACAATTTCAACTGATATATTAGGGAAAAAACAGTAGATTGATGTATATCGAAAATGTCAGCTCTCGAGGATGAGAACATTAATCTAATATTGTAATCACCTAACACTTGAATTCAAAATGAACTTAATATCTATAGAGTTGAAATATAAATTAAGGTGGTTGAGATACTATTTATAATAGTTACTTTATTTACACATACATAAATGTTACTCTATGATGTTAAAGATACAATATTTCTTTAAGATATGTTCTTTTGTAGAATATTCCACACAATTTTTTTTATATTTATCTACCTTAATAATAATTTGCAAATAAGTGCTTCCACTGAAAAATATGTTTTAAACCCTATCAATTCTTTTTTATGTGTGATCACCGATTAGTATACATATATGAATCCAAAAGCATAATCTTCATTTTCCCAATCAGCATCAGATATGGCAACCTGTTTTACTCTAAACTAAATTATGAGACTATAATCACAACGCCTACATCTACTCTCAAATTTAGATTATTTGAATAACTTGATCTATAAAATATAATACCAAAATTAAAATACCAACTTGACAATATAAATTGCACATAATATTTAACGAAAACAAAAAAAAGGATTAAAATATTAAATTGTACGATTATAAATAGAATAACTAAATCATCCGGTGTAAACATATAATTCAATTCTCATACTTCACACATGCAAGACCTTTTATTTGTATCAAGAAAGTGAGAATGTATATTGTCAAGCACACATGGAAAGAGACATGAAATTCGTAAGAATATTTTTGCCCAAAAATAAAGAGGGTAAAATAATTGTGTTATAGCATAATAAATGAGTATAGATTGTTTTTCAATTTGTAAAGCACGAGATGAAAAAAAACAAGGAATAAACGGAAAAAAAGGAATATGAAGTGGCACAAAAATTAATTAGTAATGTAATTTTTCACATCTCGCCCCCTCTCACTCACCCTTCACATCTCGCCGTCTCTCACTCGTCACTCTCCCTATCTATTTGTATTTGAGAGTATATCTTGTAGCAAAAATACACTAATCTAGGTGTATCTGATTTGATATTTAATACTTTCTATGTTCACTTTTTACTTGTTAACTGTACTAAAAATAGTTATCCAAAAATATTTATCTAGTTTGAAAAATCAAGATGTAATTTACTTTTTTGAGTCTGTTTTACCATTGCTATTACATATATTCAATATCTAATACATTTTCCAAAGTATTAAATTTAATATATTCAAAGAGTAATATAGTAATATTACTCTTACTATTTATTAGTTCATAAATTTTATGTCAAGTCAATAGTGCACAACTAATATCCGACAAAGACAGTAAGAAATTGTTAATAATTAGTGAGACTATTCATAATTATTTTAAACTATAAGGAGAATTAAAAATAGGAAAAATGTATAAGTACCTTCTCAACATATGCCCGAAATTTCAGAGACACACTTATACTTCGTCCTATTAACCCTGAACTTATTTTATTAATAATTTTCTACTCTTTTTCGGCTTACGTGGCACTAGCTTGAAAAAAATGTCAACACACACTTTAGGCCCACAAGATAGTGCCACGTAGGCCGAAAAGTAGTAGAAAATTATTTATAAAATAAGTTCAAGGGGTAATAGGACATTAGTATAGTATAAGTGTGTTTTTAAAATTTTGGGCATAGATTGAGAGGATACTTATGTATTTTCCCTTTAAAATATGATCGGAATATTCGTTTAATTCAGTAGTTTTCCCTTAGTTTTTAATTAATCAAAGATTAAACATATGCTTAGCCGCCAACAAGAATTATTACCAAATCAAAAAGTCCAATTATCCCTGTGAAAAAAAAAAAAAAAACTTCTAAAAAAAGTTTTTGAAAGAAAAATTTATGGTAGTTGTCCGAATTCCTAAAGATTACTTAAACTTAATTAAGGTAACTTTTCTTAATTTTAGTAAATAAGTTATGCAACAATTTCCAAAATTATTCCTAAAGATGAATACTTAAACTTAATTAAAGTAACTTTTCTTAATTTTACTAATTAAGCTATGGAACAAGTTACCAAAATTATTACAAATCTGAAACTTAAACGGAAAACGATTAAAAAAAAAACTTAAATCACTTCTTATATATTTGCATCCCTTAATATTCACTTTTTCATAATAACTCTACCAATTTCGAGAACGTCAAGAGATTTTAATTTCGACGTAGCAACAATGTCGTTGGTGGAAAAATTGTTGTATTTTCTTCCATGTCATAGTTCTCTGTTATTGGAAAAATCTGATCAGAACGAAGTACAAGAATGTGACACTAAAATTCAACAATTTGACTTAATGCATTATAATAAAACTAGTGAAATATCAATTATTCATCGTAACTACTGTTCTCATGACGATCGTGTTCGTGTTAGACGCGGAGGTAATTCAAAGGTTGAGAAGAAACAATGTCCAAGATGTTGCAGATGGTGCAAATATTATGCAACTACAAGTAGTACTATCATTATGTGCATTGGTTGTGGAAAGAAATTCGATCCAAGATCGAATTTATCGTCCTCAGGTTATAAACTTGGTTCTAAATCTTACTTGCACCGCAAGAAACAAGATCATCAAAGGGTTCGTTGATGCTTTTGAACGAGAAACAGAGTCAGTGGATTCAGAACGAGTGTAATTTTAGTACAAGTTCCATTTTTTCGATGTATACTTGGAATTTTGATATCACGATTGTTGAATATGAACAATGTTTTAATTACCTAAATATAATTAGAGGAATAATTTTACCAATTAGAGCTAGGGAGCATTAACATATGTACTTAAGTAGGTTGTAATTTCTTGAATGATTTGAGTTTTTGATTTCACATATTTGTCGAATAAATTCTGCATGATATTCGTGGAAAACACGCGTAAAACTTGAAAATATAGTGTCTTTTAATGCTATCTGTATAAGTATTTTTGGTTGAAAGAATGGATAATACTGTGTAAAATCTAAACTGCAAAATAAAATACATCACAGAACAAGAAATTCAAGTAATCGCGAAGAGTTCCAGTGTGTTATGATCAGGCCTATTGCCATTTCTCACCAGGAATTGGAGGCCTTCCCATTCGCGTGAACTCTCCCCTAACTTAGTCCTCTCGTTTATCAACAATACTCGTTCTTTTGCCAGCTCATTTCATGACGCTCTAATATGACAACTTTTGATAAGTTTATCAGAGAAGTTAACATATTTAGTCCACAATGGTCGAAGTTGTGGGAATGCTATATCGAGCCAAGGTTTAGCTCGACCATTGAAGTGAATCACACCAGCACTTTGAGCTTCTGCTAAGGTTGTATTGTCTTGGTACCCGAGTCCTAGCATGTGCCAGAAAGGATCAATGGTGTGTACGTGTCCATGAAATGCGATTAGACCAGGAGGTAATGTACCTAGCTGCCACAAACTTAGGTCCGATTTCAAGTTCTGCATAAAAAATAGTTGTATCAGATAACGAATTTGGGATATTTTCGAACTAACAGAGTTTTTTATCTTATGTTAGTTGTAGTTTACCTGTTGAAGCCAGTAGTAGTATGTGTGACTTATATTTGTTTTCCTCCATTCTTCTAGATCGAAAATGTTCATGCCATAGGCCCACGCGCATTCACTTGGATCGAAGTGTTCTGCTATCAATGGATGAGAAAAGTTTAAATAGCTTTTGAATCGCTTTGACATGACATACTTGTCCTCTCCCCTGCACGTCTCAACTGCCCCGTTCACCTTTCCATTCATGTCGATGTCCCATAGAGGTGAAAGATCCGTCTGAACAACAATATCATCGTCCAGGAACACTATCTTATCCAGGCTGGGAAATAACTGGAAAGAAATTCTTACATCTCAGTATAATCAATCACTATTTGGATGTCATATGCATATATACAATAACAATTACTACGTCTCAGTCTAAAACAAGTTGGGGTCGGATATATGGATGTTACATGTATATACACAATAACAACTAAGCCTCAGTCTCAAACAAGTTGGAGTCGGAGATATGGATGTTACAAGTATATATATATATATATGTTGTAGAATTCAGGGCTTACCTCGGGCAAATGTATCCTTATGTGGTTCATCAGTGAGTTATATTTGGGACTGAGGGCTTGTAATTTTGCTGCAATGATTTTAGGCTTCTCAGTTTTGTTTGCTACAATTGCTGATGACCCTCCTCTGAACTGTGACCTGGCTTTTTGGTCTTTCTCCATAGCTTCCATAACCGGGACTCTCCCCTTCGTGAACCAATCGAAATGATGCAACCCTTTAACCTCAATGACAGCAGGTGTTAAAGGATGCAACGAAAACCAAGCTTGCATAGGTGCGTATGTTTTCCTGTCTGTGATAATGTGAAGGACTATCTTTTCAGGGCGGATGAAATTCCTCACGAGTGATGATGCAACGACAGAAGCAGCAAGAATGTTGTCAGAGGCAAGGACGAAATGGAAGTACGAGTTATCAACAAGGGCGGGGACAAGCTCAGGCGATGGTAACTGGAGACGGGCGTTGGAATTGGTGGAATGCTCATGTGCTAGCTTGAGAGCAAGGCAGTGCAGCTGTTTCGGGATGCTACTAGATGCTACATGCCGATACAAATATTCTTGGATTTTGGCAGTTCTAGTCCTCTCTTCTAGCTGAGTGACCTGCAAAAATAATAGATAAAAATCAGGCCTTGACCTGAACACAAGGCACATTATGAGAAACTGTTTAAACTTAGATTTCTTGTAGGATTCCGAAGGCCTGGTTAAGGGGGTTTACGTGATCCCAACAGCTTTTACCCCAATTCTGTATATGTATATTTAAAAGATTACCAATAAACCATTAATATTTGACTCTGACAACAGTTAGTACTGTGTTATTAACCTGAGGTCGTTGTAGGAACTCATAAACCTCAAATCCTAGATCCGCGTCTGGCCTGGAGTACCCAAATATGGATATCTTATTGCCTTTTTCTTCACTACTAGTTCTTTGTCAACAGAAATTTGTTGCCTATGACATAATATGCCACTTCAAATTATACTACAGATTATTCCTATATATGATGTAGAAGGCATGATAAGAGTAAAAATACCATAGCTTTAAGCTTGACAGCAAAGGTTTTCGCGTCTGGTCTTCCATCCTTCATTTCTGCAACAAACTCTTCTAATGTTTGAGGAGATTCAGGCCTTGTTTGTGTATCACTTTGGTCCGAAGGTTCCTCCAATACTCGGTATATCACCTCAGGAACCTAACAAATGCAGAATAACATAAGAAACAAGACTATACAATTCCAATATTTGATACTAAAACAAGCACACCATTAAGGAAATATAGTCACTATTCGATAGGGGAATGTCACAGTATCATGCACAAGGGAAAAGATACACGGCTCAGAAGCGTACAGTTGATTCAAGACGTTTCCCCAAAATCCTTGGTCCAATTTTTTTTCCCAAGCAACCTGAATCCAAATTGCAGAACAATTTTCAGCCTTTCTGTTCATGAAAGTTAACAAAAGGGAGGAACAATATTGAGCAGCATTGTGCTGATCATCATTTAACTCTCTAAACTTACTATGTGTTTGCTATTTCTTTCCATTGTAACACGTACATTCCACGCGATAAACTTAGCATTACTTCTACTATATGTTGTAAGAGATAGTACTAATTAAGTAGAATACAAACTTAACATAATATGTTCCAAATCCTGTATACAGAACTAGAGAGACAGAGAAGTACCTAAGGTCGAACATTTTCGTTCTCCATCAATAGTATCTATAGCTGTTAACACGAAGACAAACCGGAGCAGGAATGTAAGGAACAGAAGGCTGTAGAACACCATACGATACGATAATCTTTTGGAGCCAACTTTAACTTTAATGAACTCCTTGAAACCTTTAGCAGGCAGAACAGTAACATGCCTTAAACTTGGTGATATGTGAAGCTGCATTACTTTTAACATTCAATAACAAAGTCAAAAAACTGATCAATCTGCCCAAAAATAGGCAGAAAGAAAAGTTCTTGAAATTTGGCTATTAACAAAAATGTTTGTACTTTTGGCCTAATGATTAATTAGGCAAACAATAACTCAGAGAAGAAGTTGAGTAGAATGAAGAATAACCCTGTAGAGATATGATGTAAAAGGAAGTACTAGGGGGGGGGGGGGGGGGGGGGAGTGTTGTTTTCAATCACCTAACCTTGCTTAGCATGAAGGTTACATAACAAGTCTTGCAGCCTTTCTCTTTTTACCTAAGTTTATATTGATTTTTCTTAGTGAAGAAAACTCAAGAATTTTAGTTGTTTGAAGGAAAGAGACATAACACTACCTTTTGCTAAATAGTAAACTTGCGAGCGAGCGAGCTACAAGCACCTACTCCTATCGATATGAGACCATTAGCAAGAATCAAACTTGTATCTATAGTATGTAAAGTTCTTTCCAGGAGTTGATTTCGTAGATGGTCACTCAACTTATTGTCACACCAAAGTTCTCAAATATCACAAAAGTCGCGAAACTATTTTTTGTTATGATAAAAAAAAAGCATTCAACTTGCCTAAGAATCACCATAAGTCATCCAACTTTGTCTAAGTACCATACAAAATGCATCTTTTATTTCTTCGTAATGACTTATTATATTACTCATACAAACTTAAGTGACTTTCTAGTTACAAAACATAATTTGGTAACTTTAGTGATACATAACTTTATCAGTTGAATGACCATTTACGATATTACTGAATGAATTGTGTAGGTTTGATCTTAAAGAATGGATCCTATAGGAAAAAAGTTATAATAAATGAGGATATATTATTATTTTATATTTTGGAATTAAAAGAAGAGAAGAGTTTGGTGTTGCTTCACTTTGCCTCCACATGTAAGTTGTTAAAGAATGGAAGCTTATTTTTCACAATGTGAAAGTTTAGGCACATTTGATTTGAACAGAGTTTCTAAATTGGAAAATGACACAATGTCTTTCTTCTTTTGTTTTTCTTATTCTGAATCTAAATTCTAAATACTGGTGGGGACAGCCTTAGTAGTAGTAGTTGGTTTGTTGGTGCTAAACTTAATTTGGAAAACATTAGACTATCTTAATAGTATTATTTGGGTAGTTAATTAATTTGATTATACTTAGAACAACAGTAAAGTCATACTCGTATGACCTCTAGATCACGAGTTAAGCATGTTTACGTCACACTCTTTGGATTGTGGTTCTTCCTCGGAATATTTGAAAAGTTGTATGAACGATGTATTCATTTAAGGGCTTATAAAACTTGACTTATACTAAAAGATTTATTATTAGTTCAATTCTTTCAAACTATGACAAAAAACAGTTTCACCAAAGGATTAATAAATTCTATCGATCTTAGTTCTTTCAGACATATTTAACTAATTTTTAATAGTTTTAAAAGAAAGAGCTCTTTTTTTTTCTTAATTAATGTATTTTGACGACTTTGAAAATTGAAATATTATTATAAAACCAAAAGGAATTATCAAATCCATTTTCTTTTTTAGAGGTTTAGTCAATTCATCAATCATTTAGTTTGGACCTTTAATTTAAGATAACTCTTTTTTTTTAATTGGTTTGTAGCAACAAATCCAACGTAATCTCATATGCAAGGTTTGGAGAGGGTAGTGTACTTAGTCTTACCCTGATCTTGTGAAAGTAACGAGAATGTTCTTAATAGACCTATGACTCAAGTAAAGAATTGTGGAAAAAAACAAGTATGTAGCGACTACAAAATAGTAAATTTTCAATCTTCTAGATTCAATGATAAGTGATTTTATGATCAAAATAATAAATCTTGTTTTAAAAACATCAAAGCACTTGATAATAGTAGTATTTCAGGCTCTTGAAGTGATGAAACAAACACTACATATTCGCGAAACTCAATCTTATTTTCTAAGTCTGATCTCTTTCTTTAACGGAAAAAGTTTCTAGTTTAGATACTCATTCATTCTAAGCCAAAAAGACGAAACTACACAGCTCGCGATGAGGTAGAATCGCAATGCAGCACACAACCTGTCCAACAGTGTATATAACTTAAATCCATCTCGAGATATATATACTTTGTAAACAATGGACTGAAGATAAGGTGAAGGAGGATATAATAATAAAATAAAAGCAACAAGTTGCAAGATCCAGGCAATTATTTACATATTACAGCTAACTTATTGGATAAGTTTCAGTATCTAAATATTTACAATACAAAGTTAAAGCATCCACATTTTGTTCATTGGGTCAATCAAGGAGCCTAAAACCTCTTTCTTCTCTACATTTTCCACCACCCACAATATCAACACTTACAGAAACCTTCCGCGTAATAAACGAATAACAAACACCTGAGAAAATAAGAAGACAATGAATTAATCAACTGGCAAGAAGATGTAAAAAGATTAAAAATGACTAATAAAATGAGACAAGCAATGTGTTATTTGAACTCGGGTTTTGGCACTCTCTTTCTCTCTTAAATACAAGAAAGGGACAGTGCTAGAACTTGAAAATGCAAGCAGGAAGCAGTGAAAACAAGTAAAAAGCAAATTGCTTACCTTTAATCAACGCCGTCAACTTCATCTTCAAAATGATCCTCCAATTCTGCGCCATCTAGGTTATTATTTACAAACTTCATGTTATTTACAAAATCTAGCTCGGCATCCGCTTTAGGGCTCTCACTACTATTTACAAAGCCATTAGCAGTTTGACTTGTCATTGGAAGACCATTTAACCCATTTACTTCTCGGCCGCAGTGAACTTCGCTCCTGGGACCATTCATGGAATGATGCAATTCATTAACACCATTAGCCATAAGATTGCAGTTATCGGAAACCTCCAGCCTAGGAAGTGACTGTTGGATATCGTCACTGTTAACAGATACCCTATTAACAAACATCTAACTTCAGAAACAGTAAGCATATTCTGATTTTCCAACAAGTACAGGCAAAACACTACAAAATGAAGTAGTAAACAACTAATGGCTAACCAACGAAACAGTCATTGCCCTGCCAGAAGGTTATGCATGTTCCAAAACAATTTAAAGACCATCAAGCAGACCCAAACTTCAAGTCCCCTGATCAGTATTTGCTATTATTACTCTCCTGCTATCGTATTCTTCAATTTTAGTATCAACTTACTGTTGTTTTCATTGCTTCAATTTGCATTATGTTCCCCTAGCACTTCCTTTTGTTGTTGTTACTGCTTACATTTCCATATTCCTATTTTCAAACTACTTTGAGAGCCGAGGGTCTATCTACCCTCGAGAACATCCTCTTTATCTCTACAAGCTAGGGGTAATTTTTGCATACACTCTACCCTCCCCAGGCCCTGGGTATGTTGTTGCAAACAAACCCAAACTGTTGGGAAACTTTCTATAACAAGGGCGACTCATACACCAAAAAAAACAAAGAAGATTGATTACCTCCCTGGTTGGGTCTTGGAAGCTTGAATGAAATCAAAAACTGGAACTAAATCTTTTGATCTCGCCTCAACTAAATGAGTTGGAAATTCTTCTATCTCAGTCTCACCTCCAAAAGCATAAACATCGCCTATCTTAACCTCATCTGCAACAAATGATTGAAAATAGATCTGCAGAACAACAAAAGCACAAAGTAGATGTCAACCATTACGCGAAGCATGAGATTTACTGAAAGATTGTGATACCACACAAATACTTAAGTACCTCTGGTTTTGCCCACAGTGAAATCTGACGTTTATGCATTTCAAGCTCCACTTCGGATATATACATATGATGTCTTTCATCAGAACTTCTCTTTTCTTCTGTGGTTGTATTGCTAATCTTGGAATAGAGACCATTTTCTACCTTCATTCGTTCAGGAAATATTTTACTGTTATCAGAGTCTCCAAATTCACCATATATATCAATATTACCACCTCGCTCTTTGCGATTCTGTTTCTGGCAAATATTCCACTTCTGTATGGCATCTACGACTAATCTTGTATCAACTTCAACACCTGACTCATATGTTGTAGCCACCACAGGAGTGGCGGTTGTAAGAGAATCTAGGCCAGAACACATACGTAAAGAATATTGTATCACGCAGCCAGGGGAAGAAAAAACCAGCAGGTGATAATTTGATTTTAGAAAGGCTGGATCTGTATATTGGTTATGGTTTTTGTTGTAGTATTGAAAAGCTGAAGCAATGGACCCAGATAGAGAGCTCACGTTTCCAGTTGCAGCAGCAGCAGCACCACTTAGAGTATTTTTCCAACCATTACCTCCACTCCTTATCCGGCCAACAGCAGAAAGTGTCACAGGTGAACCAGATTTACCAATGCTTTGTTGAGAATTTACAGCCCTCTGAACTGCAGGCTTTGCCATCACCCCAGAGCTATTAGCGCAAGCACTACGACGTGCATCAGATGTGTGAAAATCAACTGATCCACCTGAAGGAGATACCGCAAAAAGATGGCTAGTTCCTCTGGAAGAACTTATCATAATCCACCGGCTATCATTACTAAAACTTATGTCTTGTATGACCTGAGATGTTTAAAAAGGAAATTATAGTTGACTTCAATCCTCAAAAAGCAACAAACTCAAGAAGAAGGGAAAGCAACATAGGCATACTTACCGCGTTAGTCAGTCCACGCTGCAGCCTATACAGATGGACATAAGAAGATCCAGGATCAGTAGCACAAGTACTTTCAGATAGTCCAGGCATTATCCGAAATACATTGATGTTATGACCTTGAACTGAAGCAGTCACCAGAAGAGTAGTGCTAGGATCAAAGCACAAAGCTGCAATAGGACTTTTATGTGCCCTAAACTGAGCAATAAGAGTTTTGCTGACAATGTCCCTGACTATGACCTACAGATGCAAAAGATCAGACAAGTTAGATTAGGGTCCAATGCTCGTCAAAGCCAGCACTATATATAATAAAATACAAAGGGCAAATTATGGGCATACATAAATGTCCACAGAACAGTAGACACGGCATGAGAACCTTAAAATGGCCACAAGTATTTAAACCAACATCTTTGAAAGAAAGTTGACGAGAGTAACTCATACCATTCCAACACTGTCTACGTCTTGAAAATGACCATTAGGAGCTCCTGATAACTTTACACAAACATTCCCAGTCTGAGAACAATTACCATCTGGTCGCAACTCAGAATAGTACCTCGACAGCTTCTTGTACCCCATGTCCCCTAAAGTCACAATACCAGCAGCAATTTGCCTGCTTGATTCCTTTGCATAATGAGCGACAAGGCTCCCATTTGGCGCTGGACTTGGGAAACTAGCAGAAGGAGTAAGGTGCTGTGGATTAACTCGACCAGAATTCGAAACTGAAACTGGACTTCCACTATAGGCTATCCACCTGGGACCTACTGCAAGAGGTCCCACACCTATGTTTCCAGACGCAGGAAACCCCGTGACAACAGGATTAGTGACAACAGTATATTCCCTCTCTAGAGTTGCAGCATCAAAACAGTGTATCTGTAAATAAAAGCAACTTAACTCTTATGTCTATCCAGATAAACCTGAGTACAGCTTTGTAATATCATGTTACATACCTGAGCAGCTTGTAAGATTGCAATCACTCGGGAGCTGCACCTCACCAAGTGAACAACTGTTCTGAACCTCAATTGATGCACGTAAGAGTGAGATCTCATGGAATAAAACCAAACAACAGTTGGCACAAACGTGGTTCTTGCTTGGTTATGATAATGTTGGACCGTTCCATTACAAGGAGTTTCTGTGCTCTCCCCAGTGCTACTACCACCAGAAAAAGATACATCGGTACAAAGTATCAACATTGGGCGATTAACAGAAAATTTGTCATCACAATTCTTCGATGCTATTAGTTTTGGTAACACTTGAATGAAAGAAACAGGGCCGTCATGCCGGGAAACCAAGTTGTACACATTATCACCATCTTCAACATCCCAAACCTGGAAGCCATAACGACACCCCAGGAGCAAAATTTGTCTAGTTGTGCCTCCCTCACATTCCAACTTGTCAAACCCAGCCCAGAGAACCTGTGTGTTGTAGAAGAGGAATATGAGATACACTACCTTTCCCCTTGAAAGAGCATCAAAGTGTTGACCTCATTCACATAGCAATGCAATGAACATCATCTCTAAGCAGTAGCAATATAAATATTTTAAATAACCCATAATCAATGGATCTAAAATTTCGATATCCAACAACCTATTTCATAGGTATATTAGATGGGTATTATACATTAGGCTCCTTAAGACAATTGCTCTAGAACTCCCATGGCATCTTAGCCATATCTTTGAGACCAGACTCCACAGTTAAAATTGCGGAAAAAGAGAATCACAATTATTGTTAACTCCTCAACTTATCAAGGCATCAAGTTTAATCTACACTTAATACAACAGCACTAATATTCTCCAAGGTTATCACCAGCTAGATATCCCCAAAGGCCCCTTGATTTTAATTAAATTTCCTTGAGCTAAAGTTACTCTTGCTGCTATCTACCGAAGTTCCATAAAAGATTCCACATTGTAAAAGCCACTACTGGTCCTTTCCGAAGCATCGAGGCTCTATGTTATAGACCAAATAGGAGAGTCCAACCCAAAAGACTAGTCCGATAGGTGGGAGATCTCATTTAGCCTATAAACTCATTTTGTCCAACCAAGTCATCACCGCTGCCACCCCTCTTGGATCCAGACCACCACTCCGAGTCATGGCCACATTCATGGATCGATCGGCTCTGATACCAAAAACAGAAGAGCCCAACCCAAAAAGACTAGCCTGATTGGTGGGAGAGCCCATTTAGCCTATAAATCCATTAACATTTCTATTTTTATCAGATGAGGGACAACTGGCACATAACACTCTACCTTCCCATCAGGAATCGGACCAAAAAGCTTTTCCAACAGCACCATCAAATACTCCATTTCCAACCCCTGCAACTGGTTTCTAAAGTTTGGCATCTGCGTCAAAGAACCTTTATACAATTTATATTATTGCCCACAAATGCCACTTTCTATTTTTTCTTTTTGTTCTACGCACAAAAGGATCTTGGTAATTTGAATTGAGTGGTGGGAAGGTAAACATTTCTCTGGATGGAAATTCACAAGCTCCAAGCACCGAAACACAAGTTCCCTAGGTTGTAATGCATTTGATTACATAGTCACATGTTACTTAAAAAGCAAATTACATGATCACAGGCAACTTGTTTGATCCTTGTCGGAAACTAAACCTACATTACTTGTCAATGAAATAAAGCAATAAACCTACATCAATTCGAACTTCTGGTTGGCCCAGATAGCAAAAACTTACCTTTTTTGTGCATGTGGTGAGGGGAATTGTTTAAATCTTTGCATTGTTTTGGTCAAATCTTTTCATAAAAGCACGTTAACATCTTAATTCTGTGAAGATCTCATATCATTAAGGTCATAGATCTCAAAAGCTCACACTTCCTTTCATTAATACCATGTCTCTTTCGCGCTTCTATTTTACCCTACTGGTGCCCAAAAACATTCTTTTAAGGTCGGTCAAACTTTGACTACCTTTATTTGACCCCTCATGCAACCCCCACACTCAAACCCACCCAAATTACAAGGACATGGCAACATGATTTTGTGCAATCCATCTTCAGACTCCCATCCTCATTTATATGATTAGTACTTGTATTTGTAGTAATAAAGCTCAAGCGACATGTGATATGCATTTTAAATTCCTTTTTTTTATCAGGAAAAGGACAGTGAAGAAAATGCATTTTAAATTCCTAACTGCAACACAGGTATGCCACATATGGTATAATTTGAGGAATCTGGATATACGACAACAATGAAAAACAATATGATTCAAGGAATCTGGATATTCGAGCAATCTAGATATACGACAACAACGAAAAAACAATAAGATTCGAGCAATCTGGATAAACGACAACGACGAAAAGAAAGCATGATTTGAGGAATCTAGATAAACGATAACAACGAAAAGAAAATATGATTCGATGAATCCATATACGACAACGACGAAAATAAACAATATGATTCGAGGAATCTAGATACGACAACGACTAAAAAAACAATATGATTCGAGGAATCTAGATATACAACAACGGAAAAAAAAAAAAAAAAAAGGAAGAGGTCCAATTATGCATAAGGATCATTCATTCAGGAACAACAACCAGACAAAACACAGGCGGGATCTTAGACAAACACGACAAAACCGAAGTCAGAATTCCACAAATAAAGTAAAAAGAGTTAGCAACCTACACAAGTTGTACGAAAGAACCAAACACCACATTAAATAAAAAGATTATATGCCGTTACATAGCTTGAAAGCCGGAAAAACTACAAGAATAAAACCTCTGATAGCATTAACATGCTTTTCAAACGAGATAAGAAGAACCCGACAAACTTATTTGTGTGTCCCAACGGCCAACTCCTATGGACCTATGATATTAAATTGAAGAAAAGGTTATTTTGAAATTACTCATATTCCCTGATCACAAATGCATCCAGAAAATTGTATTTCTAGTTCAATAAGCATGCATGCTCAAACAGGCCTCCCACAAAGACCCTAATGCTACACATAGACCAGTTAGGATATGTATATCTTTTCTTTTCTACGAAGGAAAGAGCCCACCAAATATGCATATATACACCATATACAGCATTCAAGTTGATCTCATTTCCCCTGCTGATCCATACAATGATATAATCATGATGCAGTGCTAATTATATTTGCACTCAAGGTTATGGCCTAGTGGTCAATGAAGTGGGTTGAGAACCAGGAAGCCAACATAGATTTAAGAAAACAAAAATAACTAGGTGATTTCTTCTCATTTGTCCTAGGCTCATAACCTAGGTGGACAGAGTTATCTAGTACTTGTTGATGGTGGGAGGTGACAATTACCCGTGGAATTAATCCAGGTGCAAGCAAGCTGGCAAGGACACCACGGTAATCAAGAAAACAAAAAATTGTATTGGTCATAGGAGAAATAATGAGTCGTGAAAAAACAAAAAAGTACATAGCAGAACAGTGAATATGGACTTCCAGATTTCATTCCCCTACTGATCCATATAAGGATATAATCATGATACATTTTTAATTATATTCCCTTTGTTGTGGCAAAAAGAAAAAATGCACATGATATGAACCCAAGAAACTTAACCCACATAAGTTTTACTTGGAGCTAACAACAACATACCCTATGTAATACCACAAGTGGGATCCAGGGAGGGTAGAGTATACGCAGACCTTACCCTTACTTCGTAAAGATTGTTGTTTCAACTTGGAGCTAAATTTTGTGAGAAGAAAACTAACCTAAAAAGAGTAGGAAGACACCACAACAGGTACATACTGGATCTAGTTATTCTCACCAGTTACTTGCATAGGGTAAAGCTAGCATAACATTCAAAGCATTAAGGATTTGAACTCAAAACTTCATAAACCAACTGCATTTCGATTTATGACATTTAACTATAAATACACAAGTAGCAAACCTATCTTAACAAGTATAAAGCTTCAATCTTTCTCTACAAAAAAAGCTATAAACCCTGATATCTAACACCAACAAAGTACATAAATGCATAAAGAACATCAAAACAGCACCTGATCATGGCTTGACTCGTTATCCCTCTCCGCAATAGCCGAAGCAGCTGATTTAACTGTGGAAGCAACAGTCGAAGCACCAGATGACACAATCTTAGATAAAGCTCGAAATGAAGCCGGAAAAACACCATTTTTGCTCCTTCCTAACGCAACATTCCCACCTTCAAGAGGTGGTTTCTGCTCATCATTTCTCATTTTCTGATTCTTAAAACTCCTATTCTCTACTCTTCTGATCATAACCTTAGCTTTCTCCACACCTATATATATCACCGTTCTTGATAACCCCTAGGTAGATGAAAACGTTATATCTCACACCTGTCCATACCTTTTACTTCCAACATCGCAAAAATCCAAAATCCAAAAGCCAAAGCTGCATAAAACACACCGCTTCTTCTCCTTCCAAATCACAACAGAATAGCAAAACAGTAATTGAACCCCAAATCTGTCTTCTTCCAAAACTTCAACTATCAACACAACTACCAAACCCCACAAGTAAAAATCCAAACTTTAACTTCAAAACACAACAAATTTATCAAAAAACTCTTTTGTTGCAATCCTGTACATCAAATTCATCAATCAAATAAACTTTATTTTTGTTTATTTTTTACAAAGGGTATAAAGAATTCACAAAGAATATGTACAAATCTAGATCAAATGATTCTCAAAAAATTGAATCGTAAAGGGTTTTCAATACTTCAACAGAAAGAGAAATAGATTCCCAAATTAATTTTTTTAAAAAATTAAAAACAAATTAAGCTAATAATCATAGTAATTTTTTCTGCAGAATGAAGAAATGATTTTTGAAGGATCGGATAATGAACAAAGATGATTGAAGAAATTATAAAGCCTTTACGTCTCTCTTTCTCTCTCTAAAATTATATATATAGAGATTTATATATATAGATATATTATTTTATATATATTTACTAATAAATGCTATTTATTTATTTTAATTATCTTTCCTTTTTATATTTGTTGTTCAACAGAAGGAACCTCCCTTCACATTTCGTCCGTCGGTTTTTTCACCGCCGGTAGCCGCTGTAAACAGTAAAAAGTTAAACTCCGTTTAGAAAAAAGATAACGGAGACGGTGACTTGGGGAGAACGTAAATTTGCAGAAAGTCCTTTCATTTTCCTACGTTTGACTATCTCGAGAGAGGGTTTGATGAACTAATCTTTTCATTTTACGAAATATAATGAAAGAACAAATATAAAATTTATTATGTTAGTTTTATTCAATAGATCGATAAGAGATTATTTCTGTTTACTTGATTTTGTAATACTTTAATTACATAATAATAAGGTAAACTTTCACATATAGCCACTTAAAAATAATTAATTACTCTCTATAGCTATAGTTTGATAATTATAATTTGTAGCTACATGTTATATGGAGGAGAGAGGCGAGCGAGACTGGGAGACAGAGGAGAGAGGAGAGAGAGAGGGGGAAAAGAGTGGAGAAAGGTGATTTGTATATGTATATTGGTTAGATAATTGTATATAATACATATATATTTGTATATATAGCAAGAGAGATTGAGAGAGGGAGGAGAGAGGCGAGGGAGACTGGGAGAGAGAGGAGAGAGGCGAGGGAGACTGGGAGAGAGAGGAGAGAGGCGAGGGAGACTGGGAGAGAGAGGAGAGAGGCGAGCGAGATCGAGAGAGGCGAGAGAGAGAGGCAGAGAGTGGGAGAGAGGTGAACTGTAAATGTATATAATTGTATATAACTGTATATTATACATATACATTTGTATAAATGGCAAGCGAGATTGGGAGAGGGAGGAGAGAGGCAAGCGAGATTGAGAGAGGGAGGAGAGAGGCGAGCGAGAGAGGGTAGAGAGTGGGAGAGAGGTGAATTGTATATGTATATAGATAAAAAAAATTGTATATTATACATATGTATTTGTATATCTTGGTGAATTATACATATACAAACATGACTAATTATACAAAATCGAAGTCAGCTCACGTAATTAATGTATAATGTTAGTCGCGAGTGATAATTATAACAAACTATAGCTATGATGAGTAATTAAATAGTATAAATTTGCTTAGCCGCGTAATTTTCCCTAATAATAATTCTATCAGTTATATCAATGATTTCGTTGCATTTAGTTGTCACAAGTTTGAAAGATTTAAGTTTAAATATGCAAAAGTTATTAACTTTCCTTCTTTCAATTTGTTTATTTTTTAATTATTTAAAAATTAAAAGAAAAAGAATCTTTTTTATAACTTTTTAATTCTTTCTTTTCACGTATATGTTTAGATTGTGAGGTTAGAAAATATACTTTAATATATTTTATATATTTTTAGTTTAAAATTATAAATTTAATTTTTTTATTTATTTATTAAAATTATTGATTAAATTGAAATAAATTAAAATAAAGAGATTAATTAACATTGAAGAGCATCCATTGTAATATTCATGATATTAACATTTTAATAGAATTGGAAAATGATTTAGTAAATTGGTAGTTAATATAAAAAGTAAAAGATTGGAAACAATAATTAATATATTATATAATAACATAGTAATAAAACAAGAAAGGTAAATATTTACTAGCACCATCAAATAAATATCTCTACCATCCTTTAGGAAAGTGATTGTGTTAGAAAAAAAAAATATCTTACTAAAGTTATCCAAATTAATTACATAATGCTAATGATAATAAGACAAGAGAAGTAAATATATTACACTCACATTTAAAGGCTATAATAGTATAATTGTGATGTTTAAGTATCTTTTCATTTATCATAAAAAACTGTTCTTATCCAATATGATGTAATTAGGTTTTCAAAAATATGTTAAATATAAAAAAAATAGGAAACATAATATCAATGATAATAAAATAAGTGAAGTAAATATATTTATTTTCACTCATAAAGGCGACGTTATGAAATATTTTTTTCATTTATAATAAAAAGAATTTTTATTTATAATAGCGTCATTAGATTTTAAAACAGATATCAAACATAATTGCAAGAGTAGTTTCATCGGTGGAAGGGAGGGAGAAGGTTCTTCCACTTAAGCCCGACCTCTATGATCTGAAATAAGTGCGGAAATGTCCCTTTAAGAAAAGGATCTTTACAGAAAAAGAGCTCAGAGGTTTAGTCAGCTATTGTCCTATTTTCTTTTTTCTTCTCGATGAGAGGCTTCCCCAAATTTCATAAGTGGGTGAAGGAAGAATACCTGAGCTTCAAGCAAAGAAGGCGGGGACCTCGGGCCTTCGCAAAATCAACGGTCTCACCGGGAACTAGACAAGCACCTAGATGTAAATTCTCATAAAAAAATTAAAAACATAATCCTTCTAAATTAATATTTTAAAATGTGTTTGATTTACAATAAATATCAAACATAGGATTAAAAAAATAATAACATACTCCTTCTAGATTAATTTTTTATAATGTACTTTTTTAATAATATATTTATTTAATATAAAAAGAAGTACTAACTTGTATTTTTAAAATACTCAAAATTAAAGTTTCAAAATTAATTTAATTTGGATCTGTAAATCTGTCATTTCCGGGTGCATGTGCCAAAGTCCAATACTAATATCTATATTCTAATGTAAAATCATCTTTTTGGTAAAATAAAATAAATCTGTTACAAATAAATGAATAATGTGCAAGATCTGGATCTAGATATAATACTCAAAACAATATGGTGGATCATTCCTAAATAAACCTAGTTGGTAATTGGGATAAAGCTGGTGATTCGATAAATATTGATATGATTTATTAGGTATAAATAAGTATTTTAACTAGCAGGTTTTGAACTTTTGATAAAAAAAATATGTTGAGAATGTCGCTTTTAAAAAAATTGATCGCGTCAATTCAACTTTAATCAAACTTTAATGCAAATTTCGAACATAAAATAGCAAACCAAAATAAATGATCTCTTGGAGTATATTGTTAATCAATTGGATGAATTTTTTGAAATTCTAACAAGATGGAGATTTAGTACTTTATTTGTTCAAAGCAAAACTAATTTGACTCACACGTGGTTGTCAAATGATACAAGTAATTTAATTTGTATTAATTTAATGGCTACATGTCTACACATCAACTCATTAAAAATGTAATAATTCCATTATATTATATAGTCTAATATATGCAAATATCAACTTGAGTTTTCTAGTACCCATGACCCAACTAACATAATTTATTTTTGTACCTAGTAAATAATTTGTTCCAACTTTCAACTATCAAAGACAATGCAATAGATTTTTACCCAAATTAGATATACTATGGATATTCCAAGGTTGTTAGTAGACATTGTAATGTACTATTGCATTCATTTCACTTCTAATTACCAACCCTTTCAAGATATTTATTATGTTTTACTTTTCGAAAGTAAAACATATGAAAAGTATTAGTATAAGTTATGATCCTTCTCGTTTTAATATGATGAAAAATACATTTCAAAATATTACTCTAATTAGTTTTCATGTAGTTTAAGTATTGAGAAACGAAATATGATAAGTATTTCATGACGGTCAGAGATAGAGTATCTTGTCATAATATATATTAACTATTGGTATCCAAAATTACTGATTCAACTAGTTCATGCATGTTCACGTTATGTATAATTTATTTTATATACACACATTTTTTTTTAAGCTATTAAGTACACGTGTGCCTCATGTTTTTACATGGATCTACTTTTATCTAGGACATTCATAATGTCAATGATATACAAAGGGGTGGACAAAAGGGCATGAAAAAATGTTTTTAGGAACATATACATGTCAATGCTCTATAAATTTATAGTTTGAAATTAAGTATACCTAACATTTATTTCCCATACGTCTTTGTAAACTTGTCTTATCCGTTTAGTTCAATCTGTAATGATGTAATATTAATTATTAGGTAATCATCTGATGATGTAAATTCTCAAAGAGTTCAGATCCAGATAAGTTAAATATTTAGCCGATCGATTAAAAATAATTACATTACGAATATTAAAAAAAATACATTTACTTATGTATTTTTTCGATGTGGTGCTCTTTATGTCATTTTTTCTTCTACTTAATGGTGATAAAGCTGGGACCTTTTAATTATCTCATACAAATTCCTCATGATAATAATGATTATGGATTAGTAATTACTCAAAACTTTACATTGTAAAATTGATCCTATTAAAATGTTTTCTTATATTTGGTCATAGTAGATTTAAAATGTTGCCAATCTGTGTTATAAAACCAGAAATTACTGATTCTAATAAATTGTTCAGAAACACGAAGTAACTGAAATTTATAGAACCAGTAAGAGAGATGAACAGAAAGTTAATTTACAAAAACTAAAATCTGTAAAAACGTACCAGAATCTAGAAAAATCTTTTAAATCAGAAAAAGATCAAGTCCACTGAACTTACAGTGTCCCCTTAAGGAAATTATTCCCCTCTAGTATCCGAGGTTTGATTTGGAATATAACCTCCCAGGGTAAAATGATCTTAATCAGCAGAGTGTAGATACCAAAAACTCTACTGTCAGCGAACCAATCCACAGCAGGAAAGTACACGAAGAAAATTGTGTGCAGAAGAAGAAGAAGAAGATCAGAAAATTCGTAAGTGAATAATCTGAAGAATGAATGGTATTTATAGCCAAGAAGAACAGGTTCTGAAAGGTTGCAACCCTTTCAGAATCCACACGACCATTGATGAAAGTTTGCAACCTTTCAAATGGTAATGACTGTTCCTGAAAGTTGCAACCTTTCAGAACAGTCATGGAGGGAAATTTAAATAAAACGGGGAAAGTACAAATAAAACGGGTCGCGCGTGGATCCGAGTCGGGTCGGGTTAATCAACTAAAAAATTGAAAACGTTTCTGTTATCAACTAATTAATTGAATTTTTTTTGGCTATTTAATTAATTAATTAAATAAATAAATAATTAAAACAAACTTTGTCCAAGCTGTAGCCGAGACGAGCGACGACGACGACGCGAGAGGGGTCCCTCTTTCCAACCCTTTTATCAATTAATAGGATTTGTTTCTGTATTTAAACTCTCCTATTTTTCTTTCCACCACCGATGAGGGACAAATGCCTTTTCATTAAAGCATAAGAGAATTTTCAAGTTCCCAACTCTTCAAGTTCTCAACTTTTCAAATTCCTCTCTTTCCCTCTATTTCGCATCAATTCTTGCTACATACCCAACACAACATAGTTAGTATTATGTGGAAAATTTTGATACTTTAAGTTTATTAAAATTGAACACTTTTTTTCTCGTTAAGATATTTATCAAACTCTTATTATGAAATTTAATCGAAAGTGTGTAAATATAAAACATTAAAAAACTTAACGAAAATTCACATTTAGAATTACAAATTTTATAGTTTATATCATATTTAGTTTATTTCAGAAATCCGATATAATATTTTGAATGCGTTATTTTTTATGTAGTTTTTGAGACCTCGACGAAAATTTCTAGGTTTATATATCTTTTTCTCCAAACAAATTTTGGTAAATGTTTCATTGACGGGGAGTAAAAATGCTAAATTTTGTCAAACTTAATGGACCAAAACTGCTAACATAATACTTAAGAGGCTAATTAAGATTTCCAACAAAATACACATAATTATTCTTAAATCCTAACTAAATTCGGAAAAAATACTTCTATTCCTATACCAACACGGAAACAAAAAATTCCTTTATAAAAGGCCCAATGCGTATGTAAAAGAACAAGAATAAAAATATTATTAGCGATTATAAATCTTAAAATAATTTCTTAGATTTTGAGTAGATTTTGAGTGATTATCAGAAATCGAATAATGGAACTTGTTGATTCATTCATGGCTGATTTGGATGAATTAGACGTATTATCCGATAATACACTTGCTATTGATGGAAAAGTTGATATCGATGATTTAGATAATATTTCGAAGCTACAAAAATCACGTAGCTATGTTGATATAATGCAGAAAGTTGAAGATGTGAATAAAGGTGATGTTATTGTTGAAGAAGATGATCATGAATATAAGTTGATAGTAGATTGTAACGCATTATCTGTTGAAATTGAGGATGAGATTTTTATAATTCATAATTTTATTCGAGATATGTATCGATTTAAGTTTCCTGAGTTAGATTCACTTGTTAATCATCCAGTTGATTATGCTAGGGTTGTTAAAAAAATTGGGAACGAAACGGATCTGACTCTTGTTGATTTGCAGGAATTGTTACCTTCAGCTACTATCATGGTTGTTTCTGTTACGGCGTCAACTACTAGTGGCAAACCGTTGTCGGAGGATGTTTTACAGAGGACATTGGAAGCATGTGATAGAACCCTAGCTCTTGATTCATCGAAGAAGAAGGAGTTGATTTTGTTGAGAGTCGAATGAGTAATATTGCTCCTAATCTGTGTGGTGTTGTTGGTAGTGCAGTTGCTGCGAAACTAATGTGTTGTGCTGGTGGTTTATCGTTGTTGGCGAATATGCCTGCTGATAATGTGAGGAGTCTGGGTGGTAAAAGGAAGAATTTAGCAGGGTTTTCCACAGCTAATGCTTCGCGATTTTGTTATATTGAGGAAACAGATGTATTTCAGAGTACACCTCCTTCGTTAAGGGTGAAAGTTTGTAGAATTTTGGCGAATAAAGCTATTCTAGCAGCACGAATGGATTTGAGCAAAGCGGGATTCTTCAATTTTAAGGAAGAGATTTGTAAAACCATAGAGAAATTGCAAGAGTTACCACCTGCAAGGCTGCCAAAGCCTCTTCCAGTTCCTGATTTTAGGTCTAAGAAGCAGAGAGGTGGTATTCGACATAGAAAGAGGAAAGATATATATCAGGTTACAGACGCGCAGAAGCTGAGGAACAGGGTGAAGTTTGGGGTACCTGAAGAAAGCTCGTTAGGGGATGGATTAGGGGTGGGTTATGGTATGCTTGGTCAGGCTGGAAGTGGAAAATTGCGCGTATCAGCTCATCAGAACAAGAAAAAAGCGAAGCTTTACAAGGTGAAGAGTTATGGAAGCAGTGGTGCAGCAGCCAGATCAGGCCTGATGAGTTCGAGTTTTGCCTTCACACCAGTACAAGGGATTGAGCTATCGAATCCTCAGGCATATTCGGATGGAACTGAAAGCACCTATTTTTCTGAGACTGGAACATTTTCGAAGATTAAGAGACAAAAGTCCCTTTTTGGTGTTTGAGATTGTAAGTTCAATCATGATTTTCATTAGGTAGCAATGAGTTACTTTACAGCTTTATGTTTACTGTGAAATACTGTTTTAATATCTAATACTAGTTTTCCAGTTATATCTTTTCACATTCAATTCGATCATAATGCTATTTGATTCCTGACATTAGTTGTTTGGCCAATTTCGAGGTGTTCTGTTACCTCTCTAGCTTTAAAACGAAGCAGATTGATGAGTTTATCCCCAGGAGCAATGTTCTATGAGGATAGTATCGCACATGATTATGAGCTCGATGAGGTGATCGATTTTTCTATCTCCCATTCCTTTCTTTGATGTTATGTGCATGTGAGTTCAAACCACTTGAACTATTTGACCTCTTTCAGGAAAGGGCTTTACACACCACTGATCTCGTCAACAGAAGGAAAGAAAAGGTCTTTTTAGCCTACGCTCATATAAAAGGTGATTTGGTGCTGTGATGGTAGGGGTTTGTTTTGTTTTTATTTATGTTAGATAGATCAATTGTTACTGGTGTCAAGAATGAAGAAGATACGATAGAAATACCGCACACTACGATTATAAAAATATCTAAACTACATATTGTATATGCATAGTTAAAATGAATTGAAATTTATACGCTTGCCAATAATTGGATAACTATACCACTCAATTTAAACTACAACCTTAAATTATCTCTTTTAACAAAAGAATATCCTTCAAGTATTTAAATCTTAACAATTGTCATCCCCTTATTAAAATTTGTCAAAAGAATTAGCGAATTCACACAAAACATATGCAATTTGTATTATTCTCGTAAAAAAATCTATAATACTATTACCGGTTGAAAAAATCATCTCAAAAAATCAAAAACAAAAATGAGACTTGTGTTTGCTGTTAAAAAAAACCTATGTTAAGACGGTTCTGCTCTTCTTCTTTACCAACTAAATGGAGTTGGAGCTGAATTTCACACAATCTTTTCCTTACAAAATCAAAATGTTGTTAGAACTATAACTTTTTGGGGAAAATTGATAATTGAGGTGATCAATATTCAATTAATTTTGATCTCTAGTACTCAAGTTTCATTTTTTATTATTAGAAGTAAAAATCTCCGAATAACACCACTTTTTACAGATTCAATGAAAACAAAACATTTTCATTGATAATTCTTTCATATCAAATCAAATGAAAAGTAAAAAATAAAATTTCTAACTAAAAGGAAGACAATGCAAAATGTTGTTACTAAAAAATCAGAATATTATTTTAGATGTATGTAGAATGAACATAATTGATTTATTGGGGTGATTTAGAGAGTTTAATTTGTTGAGAGTAGTGTGAACCGTACATGATGTTGTGAAGAACTTGTTAATTTTTGAAATTTTTTAATAAAAGGATGAAAATTGTCAAATTTTGAATAATTGAGAATGTTTTTTGTTAAGAAAAATAATTTAGGGATTAAGAATATAGTTTAAGGGTGTTTTGTGACCAAAAACTCCCAATAATTGTCATTAAAACAAGAAATATAGACTATTGACTATAGCTTTGTATAGTTTCGCAGCTACTAGGCTTTTTAAAAGGCAAAGTTCTCTTGTGTTTTGTATCAAACTGAAAGCTTAACATAATCGACATAGATAATAGAACGGAGATTTCACCTAGTCCAATTTGAAGTGTACAAATATCTAAAATTTCTGGTGGCATAAATTAGTGTACATATCTACAAATTAAAGTTGCAAAAATCTACTGCAGGTAAGTATTGCACTAAACGCAAGGAATGATAAACTTCTAAAACCAGAATAAATAAAGTATTAGTACAATTTAGAGCCAATCAAATTATGTTAACATGTAAATAAATTCATAAAGAAAAGAAAATTATTATCAAAATGAAAAAAGGAGTAAAAGGCAAACAATTACAGATTAGAATGAGGAAGCTTGATTAGTGGAATGGTAAAGTGGTAACAGCTAAGACGTAGCAAAATTAATTTTATAATTCTTATAATCATACGCTCTCCCCCACCTTTTTATTATTAAATTATTATTATTATTATTATTATTTTAATTATCTTTGTTATTTTTACTTTTAATATTATTCATTATCTAACATTACTTATTTATTCTTTCATTTTTTTCAAACATGCTCTTACAAAAACATTCTTCAATCATTATATATAAAAACAATCTCTCTTCTCTAAATTGGATAAGCTCTACCTATATTTCACCTTTTTAGACTCATTAATGAAACCACAAGATTATATATATGTATATCTCTTTTTTTTTCCTGAAAACTTAAAGAAATTAGATGTAAATTTATTATGGTAAGAAACTCAACTGAAAGGCATTAGCAAGGGTATGATCCTAACCATCTTTATGATTTTGATCGTTTATACCTGATTAATTTATTTTTATGTATATATTGTATATGTTGATTTACCTTCATATTTTTGGGTGTTTATTTTTTCATATTTTGAAAATTCTTACTCCACTAATACCTTGTGGGATACTATTAGACGGGAATGTTATTAGGAATCATTTGGTAAAGTATATTAGAGAAAATAATACATACCTTAAGTTTGTATATTGTTATATCTTATTTGATGCATTTTTAAAGCCTATATCAGTTATATACTATAATGTGTATAATGTATGTATTACGATAATAATACAAAAATTTCAACATATGCATTAAATTGATTAGTGACATAACTATCCCTCACTTTCCTAATAAAACATTTTCTGTTTCTTAAAGCTAAAAGATAGGATATCTTTGTAATTTTTATAAAAATAATGTAACATTCGTTGTTTCTAATACATTAAGCTAGCGTTTGGCCATATATTTCTAAATAATCTTGGCAAATATTATTTGGGTGAAATTTAAGTGAAATTTCACCATGTGTTTGACCATAGTATTTGAGAAATATATTTCACCTTTTTAGAAAAATATGATTTATACTCATAAGTTTTAAAAATATCAAAAATAATCATAAGTTTGTATTACAAGTCAATTGTATCTTTGTTATAACAATAACAAATAGTGTCCATGACACTAGAGCAATGTGGTAGTTTAGAGTGAGTACAACAAACATCATTTCATACATTGTGAAGTAGACAAAACACATAACTTTGTTATCTTGAGCCGATGGTTCATCATTTTTACCAATAATCATATTATCATTTAACATTCACCGAATATTTTATCACTACTTTGGAACTAACGTAAAAAATTATGTAATACAATATAAGCAACAACTATAGAGGTGTTTTTATAAAAGATAAAAGTTTGGGATAAAATTTTAATTTTTAAAAGATTTCAAATAATGAGATTGATGCAAATACTAGAAAAAACTAGTATTTGGAAATTTAGGATATTTGCCAAAAAATGACAAAGTGTATGGACAAACACTATTTGCCAAATTTTTTCTCAAATATTATTTGAGAAATTATGGCTAAACGGGCCCTATTAAAACGTGTATAAGAAATAATATCAATATAACTAATACGTATATTATTTAATGTAAGTATAATAAAGAAGAAACAAAACATATGTGATGATCAATACTGACATTTCCATTGTCCTCTTCCTGACAAAAATACCACTCATTTTTTCCCAGATCCAATACATTCATCATCTTCAAATCTTCATCATTCCCCAGGAAATTAATTCATCATCAATTCACTATAATTGTACTAGTAATTACTTCAACACCATCACCGAAAGTTAACAATATTGCTCCAGGCCCCACCGAATCTCTATCGCACGTGATTCCTACGTGCTATCGACTCCTCCCTTTTCACCAATCCATATATCCATTTCTCACATTCACATCACCCGGCCGCCGCAGTTGTTTTCCGGTGCCGGTGAGCTTCTCCGTTGTGTTAGATCTGGTGAGAGATGGAGTCGATACTAGCTAGAGCATTGGAGTATACATTGAAGTATTGGTTAAAGTCATTTACCCGAGATCAGTTCAAATTGCAAGGGCGTACGGCGCAGCTTTCTAATTTAGGTCGGGTTTTTTTCTTTCTTATTGCTTTTCGAATTTCGAGATTCAATAAAGTTGTAGTTTCTAAATATGTATAAAATTCTCTGGAAATTCGAGCTGGTCACATTAATTAGGACAGAGATAGTATGTTATTTAAAGCTTGTTGCTTAATTATACAGCTGAAAAATTGGTGATTGATTTATTTGGTAGATATAAATGGAGATGCTTTACATGCGAGCACGGGATTACCACCGGCATTGAATGTTACAACGGCGAAAGTTGGGAAATTGGAGATCATTGTTAGTGGTTTTCTCTCTTTATTAATGTTTGGATTGCTAGATTCATTATTTTACTAATGAAAATACAAAAAAAGTGATCTTTATTAGCTTAGTTGGTTGGCAATTTGAACTTTCATCTTTTTGCTAAGGGTTTGATTTCCGCTCTGTAATCCCTCTGCCCCCAAATTTAAAAAAAAAAACATTGAAGTCTAATTGTGTATTGTTATCATTGTCCTTTTTTTGTTTAACTTTGGTTTTTCAACTCAAGCTTCCGTCAGTAAGCAATGTGCAAACAGAGCCAATAGTTGTGCAAATTGATAGACTTGATTTAGTTCTGGAAGAAAGAGATGATCTTGATACACCTAAGAGCTCTAGCAGGTATTATAGAGGCTCAACATGATTGATTACCTTTTTGGATAGTAGCTCACATGTTTGGCCCTAAATTTTGAAGTTAAAACTTGAAAATTTGATTTTTTGAAGTTGTGTTTGGACATGCATTTTATTTGGAAATAATAGTTGAAGTTTTTTTGAATGGAAGTTCAAATTTCTGCAAAACAGAGATTTGAAGATAAAATTTTCATAAGTTGATCCAAAATCTATGGCCAAATACTAGCTTGAGCTTGGTTTGATTATTGTTGTCTCACTTGGTATCGTACTGCTTTCCATCAGTCCGGTGTCATCTGGTAGCTCCTCGAAGGGAAGTGGATATGGATTTGCTGACAAGGTTAGTAACATAATAGTATCAGCTCACTTGGTTTGATGTTATGTAAGTGTGTTTGAGTTAATTCCTTGCGGGGCAATGGGAATTGTGTGTACATAATTTGTTTAGATTTGATGATTTCATACACAATTTCGAATGTAATAATATAAAGTTGATTACGAACTAGGAAGTTGCAATTATGATATCCATCATTATACGGGTATTTCAAGAGAAGGATGAAATACTTTTTTTGAGAAAAAGAGAAGGATGAAATACTTAAAAATGCTTAAAATTTTAAGATTGCTGATGTAAAGCATAATTCAACGGATTCAGTAGACCCTTAGTATTGTTTAATCAGCTTAAACTTTTTAAAGGTCTGCCGATGGTCATATCTTTCCAAATAAGTGTGTAATTAAAGCATCAAGGTATTGATTTAAGCTCTTGGTCATCCTGTTGTAATTATTATTTTGCTTCTTCATATTATCCATAACCAAACTGAAAAGGGAAGGTGGTACATAGGGCTCTTCTACTATTGAAATCATATGATATCCAACATCAACATGCATCAATTTGGTAATTGCAATATGCCTCTTTTCTTTTAAGAAATCAATGTAACTGTGTTTCTCTGTTTTCCATTTTTTTCTTAGGCAGAAAACTCTAAGCAGATCTCAGTTGTAATAGATATTTTGTTACATCAAAGTAACTATACTTTCGTCAAGTTCCCTACTATTCTATGCTAACTGATTTCTCTATGTACTACATTCATCACTACTCTTCTTATTTTCCTTTGTCTTTGTGTTTAAATTCTCGAGTTCTGGAAAGATCATATACTTGTAAAGAGATTCGGTTTGGGTGACCTTTCAGGATGAGTGATCATGTATGTTGGTCTTTTATTGTCAGATTGCAGATGGCATGACATTACAAGTCCATACAGTTAATCTTCTACTTGAAACTCACGGAGGTGCTCGACGCCAAGGAGGAGCAAGCTGGTAAGTGTTCAATACCTTCATTCCTGATTCTTTGTATCCTATTTTCCTGTTTCTTTTGCTTACGAGAACCGAATCTGCACTCTCCACCTGTTTCAAAATCGGACTGGATATTCTTACCCCTCAATGCTTTCTGATTCCCTATTCTATTATCAGATCCTCAAGCAAGAAACAAGTACATAATTGAATAGAACAAGATGGTCCATAGTGATGGTAGTGGGACTAATGTTGATCAGTTCCGTCTAAACTCTAGTCCATCACATTTCACTTGCGCTTTAAACCCAATTTGAAAGCATTCTTCCTTAACTGCAGAATTTAGACTTTAAGAACATAACTAGAAATTTAGTACACTCAGTGAGCCTGGTTATATTTCTGCAGATTCTTTTAATGAATGACTGAGAACTATTGAGCTGCTGACATTCAACGTAAAATTAAAGATTTCAGGTAGAACAAAAATTTACAGATAGTAATAGGAGCAATAGGCGAAGAAGCTTAATGAAGAGATCACTTCTGATGCTAGGAGTGAAAGCATGTTAATAATATGGATTTGTATTTAGGCCCGGACACCACGGTCATAAAATTAAAAAAATAAATATGGATTTGGATTTAGAGTGGCTTCACAGAAAAGAAAAATATATGGGTTTGAAGTCACTTTGAACTTGGAAAAGAACAAGGTAGTGACTCCTAGGTTGAGATTTTATAGAATTATAGCTTGATATAACAACAAAAATTGTTCCAGAAGCCGATGGCAGTAAAACTCAAAGCAAAGCATAAATAAATCACTGGACATGGTTTAGATATTGGCATATTGCTCCATATAAAACAAAGGGTTGTCCTTTTTTCTATTTATGTCCTGATCAAAATCGTGTATCATCCTAGTTTGATCCTTTTGATACTAATTCTATGTCAAAAAGAAAAGAGAAGAAAGAAAAGCATGTAGATGCTTAGAAGACTGTCAAATATGTCAGATAAGTAGTTCTTGAACATCATAGATTGGTTGGTTGGGTCATCTAAACCTGAGAAATGGCAATATAACAATTCACAATTTACCATTATTATTTGCATATTGCCTTTCTACACCAATATATCACTGCATTTTATTTGAGAGCATTCAGACATTGAGTGCAAAATGGTACGTCGAAAGGCTCCAAACTTATAAATCACATTCTATTGTTTATGCTCAGATCCCTTGCATCTTTTGGCAGGCTCTTATCAAAAACTTGTGAGCATTTTTATTTACCTGTTAGGTTTGGTTACGAACCGTCACGTGATTTAGTTTTCTATGTTAGATAATGTTCTCTCTCTCTTGTTTGATTATTTTACCAGGGCATCACCTATGGCATCAATAACTATACACAATCTTCTTCTGTATACTACAAATGAAAAGTGGGAGGTAAGTTGCATTTATTTTAGATGAAATGACTTGTGTAGTTGTTGCTTAAGAATGACTCAAACAGTATGCTATTGCAGGTTGTAAATCTAAAGGAAGCTAGGGATTTCTCTACTGGCAAGGAGTTCATATATGTGTTCAAAGTAATTACATTTCCTTTTCTACTATTTAGAAATTTTTCCCAATTTATTTACATGAATGATAATTTTATTATTCTCGATGTAATATCTTCAAGATTGTTCTGAGTACCTTTTCTTTTATGCAGTGTCGTAAATCCTTTATTACTCATGTTTGCATCATTGTGTCGTGTTGCATCATCTACTTTTCTTTTAATAACAGAAACTTGAGTGGGAACATCTATCTATTGACCTGTTACCTCATCCCGATATGTTCGCGGATGCAAATTTTGGAAGCTCTCAAGGGGGGAATAACAAGAGAGATGAAGATGGAGCAAAGCGAGTATTTTTTGGCGGGGAGAGATTCATTGAAGGAATATCTGGAGAAGCTCATGTAATTCATATTGGGCACACAATTTTCTTTCTATGATTTTTTGATATGAACATAGGTTTGATTTGAGGTATACAGACCACTGATGTTAATGGATTTCTTGCCTTCACATTGTTATCAGATAACGATTCAGAGGACTGAGCTAAATAGTCCACTAGGACTTGAAGTTCAATTGCACATCACAGAAACTGTTTGTCCAGCTCTAAGTGAACCAGGCATGTAGAAAAAATCGTGCATTTTGTGGATCTTTTTGTGTCTTGTGCTTTACAATTTGCTTATTACTATTTTGGTTTTGCAGGATTACGAGCTCTTCTTCGCTTCATGACAGGATTGTATGTCTGTATAAACAGAGGAGATGTCAAGCCAAATCAGCAAGTATGAATGAATCCATTGTCATTGACTTATTAAAATGGAGCGAAAGTGTTGATATAATCTTATTGTACTTCACCTTTCTGACTTTTCCAATCGATTGATAACTATGACAGCATACAGAAGCAGCTGGGCGGTCTTTGGTCTCTGTTGTTGTGGATCACATTTTTCTACGTTTGAAGGACACAGGTTAGGTTGGCCACCTCTAATAAATGTATTCTTTTCCCTTTGTAGGGGATAGGTGGTGAGAGGATTCCTATCTATCAAAAGCTGACTATATATCTATCTGAATTAAACCTATAAAACCAAAAAAAAAAGAAGAAGATGAAATTTAACACTTCAAGTTTTTTTTCCAAAGGTGACAGTATATTCATCTTTGCTGGTAGCACGTTAACAAAAATGATCAATAAGTTCAAACTGTTCTTCTCTACTTACAAGGACACTAAAAAGTGTAGTATTGGTTCTGTTTCAATCTCAGGAGAAATCCTTGAACTCCTCACACAAGGAGACAAAATTACCATCATCTGCCTCCTAGTTACCCTCCTGATAGTTTCATGTAAAGGTGATTTTACATCATTGATTTGTGTATAAATTCTTCAATATCCTCCACTCCTAGTCCTCAGTGGCCCTCTACAGAAACAATATCCCAAGTGATTCTGTAACTATTTGTTCTAAAATAGTTTCCTATCATTGCCTAACTATAATTATGCCGCTCCAAACACTAATAGGAAGTGTGAACCTGTACCATTTGACTGTGCTCAAAGCCCCAGACAAATGTCTGGAGTTTTCTGCTTTTAGCCTTTGACAGCACTGAACTTCGTTTTATGGAAGATCAGATTGTTGCATCTCATGGATAAGTCCACTTTAAGATTTGTTGGGTCACTTAGCTGGTTTCCTTTTTTTTATTTGCTAGAAGACAGCTGAAGCAAACAATGCTTTGATGTAGTTCAATGCATGAACTGTCTGCTACCCCTTGAGCAATCTATAACATCCAAAGTGATTTGGATATATTATGTTTTTATTGAGGATTTATGAATGGATGTTTTGCTTGCCTTCTCTGCAAAGTCTTTGATTTAAATGGAGGATACTGTAATCCATACTGTAAGGATTCTTACATCACATCAGTTTCTTTCAAAAGTTTCACTAATAGTGTCGGTTTGCTTTGCAGAATTTCAGCTTGAACTTTTGATGCAGTCTTTATTCTTTTCTCGGGTACAATTTCTTATTCCAAAAGGCTTCTATTTTATCTTTTTATGTTGATTCATGAACTGAGATGCAGCGCATTATATGCTGGTGGAACCAGCAGTTATTTTGTGTGTTTTTCATTAGGGCCTTTATATTGGATTTTTCCTTCTGCAGGGAAGTATTGCAGGTGGAGAAAGTGCCAAATGCTTGACTCGTCTTATGATAGGAGGAGCCTTTTTAAGGCAAGTTTCTGTGATTCTGTTATCATTAGCACAAAGTCGCATACTACATAAACTAAAAAGAATGCATTGACTGCAAATTGAGCTTATTTGAGCAAAAATATATTTATTGTTTATTACTAGTTGCAACCAAATAACTATGTTTGCTTAGAATTCTCTGCATTCTATATATCTGGCTCTGTTAACACCGTTATGTATGCTAACTTCAGTTTATGAGTCTCAGAGATATCATCACAAAATCTTTACCTTCACAGTCATGCAAGAGATGAACTAATTCTGTTGTCATTGTAACTATAGCTTGAATTATTCAAGTTTTCAAATATGAACCATTTTAACCTGTGAAACAGTGAATGACTGTGTCAGAGCCAGTTTACTAAACTATTTCATTATTATGTTTTGTATCTCATAAAGGGCTGACTCAATCTGCAATAGCTTCTGCAGCTTACGGCTCATATCAGTTGTTCTCTGACAAGCTGCTTGTGAATATATGTTCTTGTACTTGGAGCATTTGTGTCATCAAGTACTTTTGGATTTGATCCTCATTAAAAGGAGTAAATGGAGTTTCTCTTTGTTCTACTTCTAAACTATATCTATTTGTTGGAGTTCATGCAGTTAGCTTTAACAATTCTTACTTTGCCCTTCTTGCAAGAGGAATATGGAGCCAAAGATCTTAAAAACAACTTATGTCGGCAAAAGTAAACTCTAGTTAGTCTCATAGGGTCCGTTACTTGATAACAATCTGATTAAGTTGATACAAAGTCCTCCCTGAAAAACTCTTTTGCTGAATTTGAGAGTTGAGTTTCTACAGCACGTTCTAAGTGCACCAAATGATTTAAATGCAGGGATACATTTTCACGCCCTCCGTGCACCTTGGTGCAGCCATCTGAGTTGACGGATTCTGATGATGTTTTGAACATTCCAGACTTTGGTACTAACATCAATTTTGGGGGACATTTGTTCTGTCGATAGATTGCTTAATCTAGAATTTATGGTTGAAATTGAATGTCTTTCTCTTCTCTTAATTCAGGTAAAGATTTTTGTCCTCCCATTTATCCTCTAGGGGACCAGCAGGGGAACTTCAGTGCTGGGGTCCCCCTGATATCTCTTCATTCTCTTCAGCTCAAGCCTTCGCCATCTCCACCAACTTTTGCTTCTACCACAGTTATCAATTGTCAGCCCCTTATGGTATTCATGTACAACTAGATAACAACCTCATATTGTCTTTTTCTTTTGGCTATCTGATGATGAACTATGCTGCTCTTCTTGTTTGTTTGCCAGATTCATCTTCAGGAAGAATCATGTTTGAGGATATGTTCCTTTTTAGCTGATGGGATTGTAGTTAATCCTGGTGGTGTAGTTCTATCAGATTTCTCTATAAACTCCCTCACATTCAATCTTAAGGGGTTAGATATCATTGTCCCATTAGACATGGGAACAGGAAATCATACTGTTCCAGGTGGAGATGATGTTTGTCATAGTTTGTTTGGTGGGGCAAGCCTTCATATAGAAGATTTCATCCTTTCTGAGTCACCTACTCTTAAGTTGGGGCTACTAAACCTCGAGAAGGATCCGGCATGCTTCAGTCTGTGGGAAGATCAACCAATTGATGGTAGCCAGAAGAAATGGACTGCTGGTGCTTCAGTCATTAGTCTCTCTCTACAAACATGTAACGATTCAATTGGACTCCAAAATTCTCTTGCATTACCTTCAAATTCATGGAGATGCGTTGAGCTGAAAGGTGCTTGCCTTGAAGTAGCAATGGCTACTGCAGATGGAGGCCCTTTAACAAATGTCCCACCTCCGGGAGGAATTGTTAGAGTGGGAGTTGCCTGTCAGCAGTATTTGTCCAACACTTCAGTTGAGCAATTATTTTTTGTCCTAGATTTTTACACATATTTTGGGAGAGTAAGCGAAAAGATTGCGGTTGCTGGGAGGTTCAATTCTCAGGCGGAAGTAAGTCATAAAACTTTAGGTCGATCATTAAGCAAAAAGGTTCCCGGTGATGCTGCTGTATGTTTATCAGTAAATGATCTGCACCTAAGATTTTTGGAATCTTCTGCCGCTGACATTTCAGGAATGCCGTTGGTTCAATTTATAGGCAAAGGGCTGTCCATCAAAGTTACTCATAGAACCTTGGGGGGTGCTATAGCCATTTCTTCGAGTTTGCTTTGGGAAGGTGTTGAAGTTGATTGTGCAGACACTCTGAGTAGCTTGCCACGTGAGGACAGCTTGGCATGGACTTCAAACCAAAATGGCCAGTTTGTGGAGAATGGACGTCAACTTAGATCTGTCTTTTGGGTGCAAAACAGGAAGATCTATCAATCAAATGGCAATTTTGTTTCAGTTCCCTTCTTGGACGTAAAAACAGTACAGGTGATCCCTTATAAAACACAGGACATGGAGTGTCACAGTCTAAATGTTTCAGCTTGTATTGCTGGTGTCCGCCTTGGGGGAGGAATGAATTACACAGAAGCCTTACTTCATAGGTTTGGAATTCTTGGGCCAGATGGTGGTCCTGGGGAAGGGCTTACTAAAGGATTGAAGCATCTGTCTGCTGGGCCTTTGTCTAAACTTTTGAAGGCAACACCTCTTAACCTTGATGAACATCAAGATGGTTAGACTCTTCAACTTATGATGATGCTATATACTTCTGCCATCCTTATTTGGTTGTGCACTTTTTCTTTGGCACTTTGGCTAAGAGAATAGCTGAATATATGGGCCGTTTAATAGTTGTGAGTAAATATAGTGGAGCCACAGTATGCCTTTTTCGCTGAATAGAATAATTAGACGATAAAATGATATAAAAAAGTGGATAGATGGTCCACAAAGCTGTCTTATTTTGAACGTGTTAAAATTTACCCTTTAAGGAAAGTGGCTGCATTTTGTAACAACTTAAAAGGGAAATTAGGCACAAGCATTTCGAGATGGAGAGAGTGATCATTTTCTTTGCCATCTATGATTTCACTGGTTAACTTTGCTTGTGATCTTGATCAATGGTCTTCTCATTTCTTTCTGATTTTCCTTCTTTCTAGATGTGAAGGACACTGGTAGATTACAGTTGGAAACACCTGATGACGTGGACATATCCATAGAATTCAAAGATTGGTTATTTGCTCTGGAAGGTGCTCAAGAAGAAGGAGAAAGGTGGTGGTTCTGTGATCATGAAGATTCTGTCAGAGAAGAGCGGTGTTGGCACACAACTTTCCAGAACATTTGTGTCAAAGCAAGCAGTTCTAAGCATGTAACAAATGACAGCGGAATATCTCCTGGCAAAAAAAGATACCCCCTTGAGTTGATTACTGTAAGCACTTTATTCTTATTGTGCAATACCCCCTCGAGTTGATTACTGTAAGCACCTTATTCTTATTGTGCAATATATTTGCCTTGGTGGAAACAATAAACTCGACTCATGTTAGAAAATACTTTATATCGTGCATATGGGGTTTTCCCGACTGTAGCTTTAAAACGAGGTCTAGACAAGAAACATGGCAATAATTGTTTCCACCTATCTTTGTAGCTTAAAACAGATCAGTATGCACTAACCTTAGTCTTTATTCAAATAACTGATTACTTTGTAATCTTGTTTTAATACTGGCCTGAGAAATGTTTAAATCGAGCAACATGGTCAATATTCATATAGTCGATCCCAACTTGATTGGGATTGAGGCCTAGTAGTTATTGTCATTTCTGCTCACTTATTTGTAACTGTTATTCTCTTCATGGAGATTTTAAGACAAGTAACCTAACTAGGAGCTGCTGCAGGTTGGTATGGAAGGTCTGCAGATCTTAAAACCACGTTCTGCACATAGTATCAGGCAAGATAGTCCTGAAGGACCTCTTAAAGAGACTGCTGAAAGATTTGGTGGTATGAACATCGAAGTAGACATAGTGAATTGCGAAGACGATATTGATGATGGATTGGGGAAGTGGATTGTCGAAAATTTGAAATTTTCTGTCAAACAGCCGGTACTACATTTTTGCAAGTTTGTCCTTTGATTTCTATCTCCCTGCTTTGTGTAATAAAGAAGTTTGTGTATTTGGCAGATTGAGGCAGTAGTGACTAAGGCTGAGCTCAAGTATCTTGCTTTCTTGTGCAAGTCTGAGGTTGACTCCATGGGTCGGATTGCCGCTGGAATTCTGCGGGTACTTAAGTTAGAAAATAAAATTGGCGCAGGAGCAATCAGTCAACTAAGTAATTTAGGTAATTTTTGCATCTTATTTGGAACTTCATTTTCACAATATATTTCTTCATTCTGTAGTTTCGAGATTCTATACATAAACAAGCTTACTGAATCAGTAGCACTTCTAATTACTAAAATAGAAGTTTTGCCCTAAGGTAGCTGAGCTCTGCTCCAAAATATTCCCTTCAACAAAGAGCAAGGCCATATTTGTAGGATATTACACCATTAAACATTTAGTATATGGTGCCATCTCGTGGCCTTTTCCACTCTTGACCATTATATTGTGCTAATGCATTGTTTTCTGGATGATGATTTGGTGATTTGGACTCATTAATACTTGCAGGAAGTGAAAGCTTTGATAGAATATTTACTCCTGAAAAACTCAGCAGAGACAATAGCAGCAGTAGTATGGGACTAAGTCCCTCGTCTAATATCACTGGTGGAAGCCGAAACCCATATCTTGAGTCAACAGTAGCTTCTCTCGAGGACATGATCAAGGAATCACAGACCAAATGTTCTGCTTTAAGTGTTGAACTAGCTAATTCAACATCTTCTCTCGATGACGTTAAAGAGCTGAGTCAGAAACTGGAGAACATGCAGAAATTATTGATGCAATTGCGAACTCAAGTTTAATTTGTTTGTCCTCCCCCGGAAGTCATTTTTGGTAGTATGTTATGTTACTATAGTTAAAGAATCATACAGACTTTCCATTCTTTTTGTACATATGTACTACCCAAAATATGTTGAGCATGTAGCACAGCGAGAAAATGTAGTAGAAGAAAGAAACCTCAGTTGCATAGCAAATTTTGTATTGATGTATGATCGAATTTCATCGGTCATCGGGCTCTGTACACTGGGTGGGAAACCAAAAAAAAAAAGAATTTCATCACCCACTTATGTTAGGGTTTCTTGATATTGAATTGTATTTTGCCATCATTATGGAAGATCATTATGTTGGCCAAATTAAGCATCGTTGATAAGGGGTTTCTTGATTCTTCTACATTTTGCTATTTTGCTTTCAGTAATATGGAAAATCATTATGTTGGCCAAATTGAGCATCATTTTTGGCACAACCACTGCCTTTCTGAGATACAATTAGGCACATTTTGAGGGTTTTTGGCTTTGATTATAGATTGGTCAAATCAGTTTATATACACTTATCATCAACTTATGTACATATTTGGTAAACACCAATGTACTAAAAGTTAATTAAGTACAAACCAAATCATCAATATATTTTCTAATTCTCAAAATAACTTTTGCAAAAGAAAACTTCCAAATACAGAGTGATTGTTTTTCCTCCTTTCTTTTACAAGGTATTTTTGTCAATCGAAATAATACGAATAAAGAAAACTAGACAGTTTGACATCCTATCAACCTTCCCAGATCATCGACTTCCATATGTCCAGCAGTAATAGTACAAGTTTAATTCACTGGCACATCGAGATAGTCTCACAAGAAAGAGGTCAGAAATAAAGTTAAGCAGAATTTACAGGTGTGCTTGCATGTTTACATATACTTTGGATCCTTCATAATAGTACATTCAAACTCAAGAAGTTGTTGCTACCACATCCCAGCGCCATATAGTCCCATCTTCACAGCAGCTAAGTATGGTGCTGAAGAATAAAGACATAATCGGTTAATGCAAAGATTGCAAAAACATACACAAGAAGCAGTTAAAGAGTGATTTTGGATCTTAACCTTCCATCAAAAGACATGGCAGTCTGTCTAATTGGTTGTTTAGATTGAACATGAGATAGCCTGCAAAAGTTAAGCGCACACACTTTATATCCAAAACATTAATGAGAAGGGTCAGAAACTAGGGAGGGGGATGGATAGAGATTAACTTTGCAATCAAAGTTGGAGGGCTTGTTTGTACTTCCCAGACAAAGATCTTGCCTTCTCTATTTCCTGTTAGACATAAGGTCAACGGGTGAATTCCAGAACAAGTTTGGGTCAAAACATACTATGAGTAACCTAGCATGCATGCAACAAATGGACCTAAAAACTTTTCGTTTATATTTTACTGGGATAATATTAGATAATCTTGACAGCGTCTGAGTTACAAATGACTTCATGCCACACTCAGCAACACCGGATTTGGGGGTGGGGGTGGGGGTGGGGGTGTACACAAGCAGTAACATTTGATTCCAAATTTGAGCATTATCCAGTCAACAGTACACTAACAGAAAAACTGTTGAGAAAACTCAGTAAGCACATACAAGATTTTGATTTAACACTTAGAATTACCTATAGCTGCTGTTTTGTAGTGATAATCAAATGAAAGCTTAATAAACCATATATCACACTCCGGCACAGGATACTTTTGGAGGACGTCACTGGTGCCCTAAATGTAGAGCAATATACATTAGGAAATTTTCCAATTTTAGAAAATAATTATCAAAAAAATGGTTCAAACATGACCAACTAACCTCTCCAGCAGATTGTTCTTTCATCTTTGGTTCCCATAATAGAATTTCATTGTCAACACTCTTGAGTATTTCCAACAAAATTTATGGATCAGTACAAGTAAAATATGAGAAGACCATGTAAAAGACAAGAAGATATCCTCAATCCATTAACAAGTAATTTTCAACTTGAGGTTGACAGCTCATGGTTAAGAAAGAAAGCTATTCTTTGCTTTTCCAGAGGTTCCCAGATTTGCTCTGATTTCCCCTCGACGAAATCAGAAGAGTAAATATCTCCCGGTAAGAAAGATAACGCCAACCAATAACTCATACAACAGAACAGTTCTTTTCTTATAAGCTCATATAGAAGAACAGTCAAAAAAGAAAGAACTCAGGTAAAAAGCAGGTCAATCTATTCACCTTGGACAAGATAAAATCACCAAGCCATCTGTTACAGTCAACGTAGTTGTTATGGACAGAAGCTATTAACAACTGAAAGGATAAAAAGAAGGTTACAGCAAGAAAAAATTCTCCAATCAAACTTTCAGAAGAAAGAAGGCAGGGAAGGAGAGAATTAACAAGAGTTACTCACTGGAAACTGTACATATTTAGTGGGAAACTTGGAAGGAAGATCCGTCCAAGTAAACGATTTCTCCACATATGTCCAGAATTCTGTAGCACAAGTAGTTCATCAGAAAAGAAAAATCAGCTCATATTGATGTTACTTCTTTATATATACTGGTAACATTACTCAAATTGATGTTACTTCATATTAGTTTTTTCAAACTTGTGTAACAACAGAGCACCAATGGAACAGATGACACAATACTTAATCTGACTCATAGCCAACGCTGCATCCTTTCCAGGGACAACAGTAAGGTAATTGCTGATAGGTGTGACTATACCTAGGGAAGTAAAGTAGTTTAGATAAAAAGCATTGTGAACACCAGAATACATAAATGTCTAGGATAACTGCATGCTGCCTAATATTCCTTCTAGGTAGTTGGTACATTGATAACTACGGTTGGATCTTTGAAAATATTGACATCATTTTTACACTTGTAACAGAAGACAAAGATATCCTTGTAGAAATGTGTGCTAATAAATTAATGTATCCCACAATGAAGATTGTGTGCAAGTCATTAGTTCAACATGTCCAGGTAGTCGTGTGAGATTCAGGATATATAGGTGACAAAATCACCAAATCCAGAAAAGTACAGGCATATGACCACATCATCATCCTAAAGGTTCTGGAATAGCCTTGTGAATACAACCAATAACAAGTTGCTCCTCTAAAGATCACCCTCTGTTTTTCTCTTTTTCAAAATTTTAGACTGTGATGATACTTAGTTGTATATCATAGGTCATTTTCAATAATATATGTGAAACTGAAAAGGGTTACAGGTTTTACCTTTCATTGACCAGATCTTAACAGTGTTATCCATTCCACAGCTCGCAATCCGATATATATCAGTAGGATGGAAGTCCTACAAACATCACGAACCAGCTGATATGCTTAAATACTGGTTCCCAGTATTAGTAACAGATGTGAAAGACATTACTTTGCCACAAACTCCATCCTTGGAGTGGAACTGCATTTAACAGAGAAACTTACCACACTAAGTACTTCATTCCGATGACCTCCAGCACCAGCAAATACCAAAATACATATTCCAGTATGAACATTCCACAAGCGAACAGATTCATCCTGTAAAATAGTTGCAAAATTGATTGATACTCCACATACATCTTGCAACTGTGCAAATGTTTTTTATTCCAATAAAGAGGATCAAATATAATTTTCCTTGCGGGGGAAGGAAATAGAGGAATACATAAGGTACATACTTTGCTGGCAGATAATACAAGAGATGGTTTCAAGGGTTGAGTCCTAATTTCATTGACTGAGTCTCCGTGCCCCACAAAGCTCTGTTCAATCATAAGAAAGTACATTAAATAGATTAATAGACATATGACATTACGTTGACATGTAACTTGCTTCAACTTTTAAGAGAACCTCTCTCTTTCAAGTATGTATTGTTAATACAACTTAACATGGAACGAATCATGAAGGAATACTTAACTTGTTAATATCATGATGAATAATATGGATTGAATCATGGAAAAAGGAAATACTTTAGTTTACAGATAAAGACCAATTAGATGGTAACTCATATGCAGTTATTCATTTTTTATAACTAAAAGAGCAAGTACTTTTGTTTGACCATGTAAAATGTGAATCAGAGATTTCATGTCAAGACCTTGTGTAGCTTCTCTTTCCCAGCATCAATGACACGAATAACTCCATTTATTCCACCAGCCACTAAGAATGGACTCCCGTCAATATTGCAGGCCCAACTTACAGTGTAAAAGGATTCATCTTTCTGATTTACACAGCACATGGAAAAACCAAAAGCTTTTTAAGTATATGAGATAACATATGTACGGAACAGATGGAACAATTGCGTGCTTGCAACTTCTTACATCTTCATCAATATAAGACTGCAGCACAGCAATAACACCACCTTCGAGACACTGATATACAGTCACCTGACAAACAACCAGAAAATAAAGATAGTAAGGGAATCGACAATCGGCATACAGTAAAAACATATCCTGACTTCCTGAGGCTAGTACTATTCTTTGTTGTTACCTTCTTTCAGTTCGGTATTCTATACTCTCAGATGACATATCCAGACCAATAAAAGACACATCATTTACAAGAGCATGCACTTCTCCAAATTCTAAATTTATTTTTACATCATCCATAACTCTCAACTTAGATAAGAAATACAACAAGATATATAATAGCATAACTCCACACTGCTAAGAGATTACAATCCATACCCAATTCCGAGAATCATAACCTTTGACATGAACTATAATAGTAAGGTAAACCATTAGGTAATTATTATCAATCTGGTAAATATATGGCACTCCGCAAGTGTGGAGAAACATACAAAAACTGTTGATCATTACACCATATAACATAAGTTTGTACAAAGCTGGCTCACCCATCGTAAGTCCTAACTACATAAAGACATTTCAGTTTGTGATGCATCAATGAATCTACCAAGATAAGCATAAGAGCAATTGTAGGAAACAAAAAGGGTCCTTGAACCATCAATCAACATTAAAGCAACTTGCAAGTCCAATTTTAGCACAATTTCATCTGAAACAAGCAGCAGCTCAGCTAATATTGACCCCGAGGCATTTAAAAAAATAAGACAGACCAAGATGGAAAAAAACACAAAAGATTTATACTTCTTACCTAAATTGTACAAATTTTGAACTTCCATACTACATGAACCCAACAATCACAACAACAAGAAGAACAACTCTTCAACCTCAAAAACCTGGGTCGTTTATACTCAGTACACATTAACCCGTTCCATTTCAGAACTCAAGACAAATGAATGAAAAAATTGAACTTCCATACCAATAAATGAAGCCAATAATCACAAGAACAAAAAAAAAAAAAAAAAAAAAAAAAAAAAAGAGCAACCCATCAGCCTCAAACAATTGGGACAGTTACACCCATACCCGTCAACCCGTTTCATTCTAGAACTCAAGACAAATCCTAAAAGAACGAAAATTTCGAACTTTCATAGTAATACATGAAGCCAACAACCACAATAACAACAAGAAGAGCAACCCATCAACCTCAAACAATTGGGTCGTTCATACCCGTACCCGTTTACCCGTTTCATCGCAGAGCTCAAATTACTAAAAGGAAAGTGTTATATTCCACAAATTCGAATCAGCACAACAAACAAAATAAAATTTTGACAAACCCCAAATGAAAAAAAAACTCACTCGATTTCCGCCCACAGTAGCAAAGACATTGAAGTAGCGCGAATCAATGAAGTTGAAGACGACGCCATATAATGGGCGTTTGCCTTCTTGGAGTCTGTTCGTCACTCTATACTCCTTTTTCCTTGACGGCGTTAATGATCCAACAACTGGCTCACATCCTAGAGGTACTCTCGCCGCCATTGCTATCACTCTGCCAGAGCTTAGAGAGGAACGAAAAACTCTACATATTTACAGTGTCCCTAAAATATTTGTTGAAAAAAACATACGCCACATTTTTCTTTTTTTTGGTAGACTAAATTTCATATAATGAGATGAAATTAACGTCTGAATATGATCTAAATTTTCTAACAAAAATTAAAAAATATAATTTTGAGAATTTTAAATTATGAATTGAAATTTTTAAATATAAATATTGATGTATGAATTTATATTTTATCAAAAAACTGTAAAAAAATATTTTACCATCACTATATTGAGTGGACAAAGACTAATCATTGTGAGTTTGTGACATTAATGGAAAAAACAATTTCTTTTACTAACAACTTATATAGTATTAAGGTTTAACCAATAAATATTATATTTTTTAAGAATAATTTTATGATATGCTATATGCGATTTATTAAATTTTAATTTATTTGGTAAGATTATAAAAAAAAAATAGGATAATTTTACAACTTAGAAATTTTTCATATTTACGATAAAACATTTAAATTACATATTCAAATAAAACTTTAATTTCATCTCGTAATTTCGTATCATATGACTAAATAGATTCTAAAAGAAAATATTTCACGTACATTAGGAGAATAAAGATAATTTTAAAGTAAAATTATTTTTAATTAGAGTAAAGAGATATTCTTCTATGATTGAATAAAAAAAGAAAATTATGTCACATAATGGACAAATTAAGTGTTGTATTCTATCTATATTAAAATAATTGTCACATTTTATTTTTCGAGAATTAATTTAATTAATGTTAATTTTAGATAAAGATAGGTGAAGAAATATACTAGTTGGTTAGGAAATACTAGAGAGTTATTTTTACTTTCTCAAAGGTGTACGTTTATTAGTGTTTGTTATTATACTAGTTGTATTATTCTTGCTTATATTATCTATCATCATTTGTTGTTTAATATGTATCGACATTCCTTTCTTATTGACTTTGAAGTGTTTTCTTCATTAGTTATTATGTTTTCTACACTATTTCTTCTTCTTTATACTTGAATTTGTTGCTCTTAAGATGAGGGTATTCAAAAATAACCTCTTTACCTCTACGAGACATTTATAAAATCTGCATACATTTTGTCCTTTCAGACTCTACTCGTGAGATATCACTACGTATGTTGTTATTGCGTGCTATTGCCAAGATTACACAAGAAATAGTATAAGTCGTACCTTTTTCCAATATCAAAAACTAAATGTGACAGGTATTTTGAAACGCGATGTAGTTCCGGTAGCCTTGTCAAGATATTTAGCTCAATCTAGATATTCACTTTTATCAAATAGTGTATATTGACAAAAGTAAAATACTACACTATATAAGACCTTATCAACTTTGTTGGAGAATTTAAAACAATGGCTTCTTCTTCAAATATTCTTCAACTTCACCATCTCCATCTTCTTCCTTCAATTCATCCAATTTCTTCCATAAAGCAATTCACTATCAAATGCACTTCACCTGAATCTTCTTCAGACCCAGAATTTCTAACCCCAAATTCAGAAACAACAATTAGCCCAGAAAAATTCCCAATTGAAAAACGTCGAAAATCCGAGATAATCCGTGAGAGAAAATCAAGAACTGAGCTTATAAAGCAAGACCCACCAAATTTCGAAATTGGGTGGAAGAGAACAAAGCCAATTCCATTAGATAAGCCAATTGGGTATGTGATAATGGATTTTTTGGAGAAATTGGAAGAGTTAATGGCTAGGGATTTTGGGTCGACGGCATTGTTAGCGAAAGTTGGTGAAATAGTTGCAGAAAGAGCTAGGGAAGAAGCGGAAGTGTTGAAAGAAGAAGGGAAAGTGGAGGAGAGAATGGTGACGGAATTGTACAGAGTTTTGAAGCTTATGGAAATGGATTTAGCTATGGTGAGTGCTGCTGTTAAAGAAGAAACATTGAATGAAAGACTTGAACAAGCTAAAGCACGTTGTAGGCAAGCCATTCTTGTTGCTAATTCTTTTTGACAAATTTTGTAGTATCTTTTTTCACTTGTACTGTATTTAAGTCTCTATTTCATAATCGACGAGCTCGACCCAGAAAGCAAATCCTTTGCTTTTGCTGGCTAGGGGTTTCAATCTTGAGACCTCCAATATGAAAGTCCCGAGTCCAAACCACGAGGCCACCTCGAAAGGATTGTAGATTTCATTTTTGCCAAAAGCTGAAATTTTTCCTATTGTATTACAAAAAATCATCAATAGTCGTTACATCTTTACTATCAAGGAGTACAATTGAAATATACTTTCTGAATATAGTAAAATTCTGTTCAAAGAGGCAACATCTTTGAGTAATAAAGAAAAGGATTATCAATTTCTTCATTGTTGTTCTCCCTGATAGATTATTCGAACACCACGAAGCATTTTCTGTATGCGTAAAGCTTGTTAAACATCTCTACGCTGCAATCCGTCTCTTTCTATGCCATAGAGAATATATGTTTCTCTTTCAAGGTCAGAAGGAACACCAACCTTTTTAGGCATGATACCAGAAGTCGAAAGAAGTGTCTTCTCTTGATCAACTTCCAACTAGCTGTTAATCTCAGGGCAACTTTAAAGCACGAACGAACGAGTTCTCAACACTAAAAGTTGTACATCTACATGAACTGCAAAATGTTGATCCCATACAACTGCTGCACCCAAAAGAAAAAGGACGAAGAAGAGTGAGCACAAAGAGGAAGGGGGGAAAAAATGTAGCAGGAACAGAGACAGGAATGTTCAGAACTAACACATACCGAAGAATTTTCTAAATACCCTACGAACTCCACCTTTCACATCTTATATATCATATTCTTCCCAGTCTCCTTTTTTTTCTTTTTCCCTTTTGCGGAGGCAGACATTCCATAAGCTGTTTGACAAGCTTTGACTACACTGCAAACATGAAAATCATCCCTTGGTATATTATTGAGAATATTTGCTGCAGATTTGTAGTCCCCTAATGCCAACAAGGCTCGATACATCCTGCATCAAACAATGATTTTGAGCAAAGAAGGAAAACATAGGACACAAATCACATTTGTGACATCACAAGTATCCCAAACCTAATAAGGTTAAAATACGACTAGTTTGAAGTGTAGTTGCTTCATATTTGTTGTGTTCTCAATAGCATGTTGATCCCAATAGTCACACAACACATGTTACTTTGCAATTGAGTGAAAAAATTGCAGATTTTTTGTCGAGCTTTTTCTTTAATTAAAAGGAGACTGAAAACTCCAACAATGTTCTGCTTGAATAAGATTGGAGAAAAGAAAACTGATATATAACTTGAAAAGAAAAGGAAAGGGATGATTTGACTGTTGGCACACATGTCACAGGAGAACAAGATATCTCAACAAGAATCTTTTAGCATGCAACAAGAAGAGCTACCTGCCATCACACAAGTGAAAACTCCATAAAGCTCCCAATGTCTCTCATAGGTCTAGAACCTTAGACGATGGAACAGGGAAGAGAGAGGACATCAAGCAGTTGAGAAGCATTGTTAGTTTGATGACTTTATTTTTCTTTCGTTTTTTCAACTTCGACTTTATGTTAGATTGTAGATATCGTTGACCTAGTTTAAATGACAAATGTTTCTTTTTCATTTCAATCAAAACCAAGAAGGATACAAACCAACAAATATATGAAAATGCATTGGTCTAGCTTAATCAAATCTTAGTGCTGAATGATTAATTAAGTGATTTCTCAAAATGCACTTGTATAGAAATCAAAACAAAATGATATGAGTAGCTATCATGAATTTCCTAGGAACAGTACTTTAAGCAAGCAAACAAGACTAAAAAACACTAGTTATTCGAAGTTACCTCACATAACTTAAAGTATTGTAAGGAAGACCAGCTATTTTGTACTCCTTCCAAATCAGATAACAAGCTTGTAAATCTTTGGCATTGACACAAGCACTGAGGAGGAAATCAAGACTTTGTCGTGAAGGGAGGAGACCAATCTCTTTTTTAATAGCCTGAAGGAGATCCAAGCCTAACTGTAAATTTATTGGGTCTTGTTCCGCAATCTGGCAGAAAACCTGCTCCGTGATTACCAAATATGAATACCAAGCAATAAAACACATCAGAGCTAAATAAAGGCCTCATTATTAATGAATACAATTTTGTCAAGTAAAAGTATCATATGCATTGGGGAGCTTCATCTAGCACACAAGAACTGATGAGAGAGTATATAAATCACAGGAACCCAAAAAGAACCGAGTTTCTACGAAATATAATTATATGTTCCAATATAAAGCAGAGAAAAGGAAGAAGTGCAAAACCTCATCGAATAGAACTTCCTTAGCCACTTCATCAGACTTGTATACATCTACCAGCCTTTTAAGCAAGTCGACAATAGATCTATTACAAAAGAGGGGGAAATTAAAGCAACTCCAAATTTCAGTAATATTCTCAAGAAACAATTATGATTTTAGACCTGAAATGATTTTTCCGAATACAATATGTTATGACCCTATAGGAGGCATCCACCCATTGATCGAGGCCATTTAATTGCTCAAGTAGGTTGAGCAATCCATGCAAATCTCCTTCAGCTTGTAGGTTTTCCTGCAAGATTATAATTTAAAAGGGTAAAGGTGTCAGAATATTGAAGGTGTCAAGGAAAAGATCCTGGGAAAGAGCACATATGCAAAAAAAACACTTACAATGAGACAGATAACCGCTTTTGGCTCCAACTTGCATTGAGCTTCTTCCATTTCCTTATATATATCAAGGGCATCTGATATTTGCCCATGTGAAGCAAGAGCTGAAACAAGCACACTTCTCATTTCATTGAAACCCTTTGCAGCTACTCCTCGATCACAGATTACCTGCACATCCGTTGATGCTTCTAAATCATCAGAAGAACTCATATTTTCTTTTGGCAAGATCATGCCCCTTACAAGGAGAGAAAGTAAAAAGAATATACTTTCGCATAGATGTTCTACACTGCGGTTATCAGTTTTAGAGCAGTTCAATTTTTTTCTCCAAGGAGTATATTTCACATGAAAGCTTCCGATTTGACAAGATAAAAAGCACCACGTTAGAATTTACACTATATGTAGCATAGCTTCAAAGAAGCTTATAAATTTATCTCTTAATATACAAGTATGCACCCACCAAACATATGGCAGAACAAACTTCAAGAAAATTCAATAAATATAGTGAAGTAGACAATTGAAATCAGGGGGAAACCAGCTATTAAGAATCTATGGATTTAACAAAGGATTTAGCATGAAAAAAAGAAAAAAATATGGCCATGAAAGATTTATAGAACCGAAAACACTCATTGTGTACCTGTTTAGCCTTTTCAAACTGTCCAGAAGCTGCATATCCATTTATTAGGGCCATATATACATGCTTTGTGAGTTGAACTCCAGAATCTTTCATCTCATCGAGAAACTACAAATTTTCAAATTACCAACTATTATAGTTCCACATTTGTAGCCAATGTCAACAAGATAAGCATCTATCTACTAATATGAAAAGAAAAGGCAGAGATTTTATAAACAAAGGAAAACAAAGAGCAAAAGAGTCTATGCCCGAATGAATCAGATAAAGGAAGCAGATTCACGGAACCAGTTACCACTGAAAAACATTTTTTTGTGTAGATCGCTTTAAGAGAATTGCATTCACATAAAGGACAATTTTTACATTAAATGGAAAGACTAGCACCATGTTGATGGATGTATTGATGGAACACAGTTAAAATTTGTACGCTAATTATACATCATTCAATAGATTTCCTCTCTTTTGATATGAGGGTTAAAAGTAGAATTTCTTATGCCTTCACTAGTTAATTTGCAATACACGGTTTCTATCCCACTCTATGAACCGGTTATCAACTTCTTGTTTTAGCCACAATTTTCTTCCAAAGCAGTATCTACATAAAATATGAAGGTTTTCAACTTCTTTTATATGGTTAACTCCAATCCCCAAACTCTCCATCCTACCCACGAGTTCAAAGTTTCCCTTCCACACTTGTCTCTATAGGAATGGGGATTTGCAAGATGCTTGCCTGACTTTTGATAGTGTATGAGCTGAACTAGTCTTGTAATCTTAATAAGCTCAATATGAGCTAGATTTCGTTCTTATAATCTTAATACGCTCAATATAAGCTAGCTTTCCTTCTATAATCAAAGCACATTATATCTCCATTTTAACTTTTACTAAACAATTACTGAACAACCATCTCATAAAAATAAGAATTGTGAAAGAAAAATAATCTAGAACAAGCTGGTAAATGAAAATAATGCATCCACTTAAACTATAAAACTTAGTTACACCAGAGAAATGAGAAAAGCAAGAATGATCTACAGTTTTGCCAAGTCAGAACAAATGTTCTTTATCAAGATCACAAAACAGATATGTAAAACCAAGGACCTTAGATATGTCATCCTCATTCGTGCAATTGCTTATCAGATAGCTGAAAGTCTGAGAGTCTGACTTCACATTAGCATCTTCCATTCGTTTGAGAACCCCTAATGCAGCACGAGTGTCTTTCTGCCAGAATGCTCAGTAAAAAAAAGGTCAAAAGTCCAAAAAAAAAAAAAAGAAGTAATAAGCACCACCCAACCATCATCACATCCATAGATAGGGAAATACAAGCAACAAAATTCTAAAATAGAAGTAATAAAAACCATCAAGCAACCACTATGGTTCGCATGGATTGGACAGCCTTTCACACACACACAACAAGGCAGTTTTCTGTATCTAAAATGCATGCACAAGATATTCCTTTTTTAAAAAAGCAGTAAATTTGTATTTATCAGCATTTAGGGCTATGTTGTCCACCTCCAAAAATTTACAAGAAAAGACACAGATACTTACAAGGATCCTATAAAATCCACTAGTTGGATTTCTTCTTCTATATTTTTTTTCGTTACACCAAAAGCCTAAAATAGTAATAACTTTTCCTTTGATCTTCTGTAATGAGCATTCTTTCCCTTCAAAAATCCTCTGATTTCTCTCCTAACATATAATCCACCAAATGCAAGTTGGAACTATTCTCCATCGTCTCTTCTGGTTTTTACTTTCATGTTCCACCTCTCCTCATCCAGCAGCTAAGGAAGTCTGCGGTGTGTTCTGGCGTGCTCCAGTTCACACTAATCAGTTGGGCTTGAACATATGAATTATCTATATCTAGTCTGGTCCATTCAGGTTTGTCTTGTTGCAATACTAGATAATTCAAGGAAAGTAGGAGCTCTCTAAATCTCGTAAGCCTTGACCTGGATAACTGCTTTGATCCCGAATTCCCAATTAATTGCCATCACATAAATGTTTTTTAAAAATAATTGTGGTGTATGTACCAACTTATGCGCACCTCGACTAATTCTACGAAATACTTGTTCCCTACCACCAAAAATAGACACCATGTACTCTGCTCATGATTAGACAAATTGAAAGATATCACCTAGTGTTTTTATCTCTGTTGGGATTTGAACCTTAGACCTCATGATTCTCCTCCCACTTTATTGACCACTAGGTCACACCCTTGGGTGCTTGCCATCATATATATATTTATCGACTACATGATTTATGTTAGTATAAAAAAGCTAAAGATTATAATCATTAATTTTATTTTATTTTTGACAGAGGATTATAATAATGAATTCTTAATAGTAAATTTTAAATTCTCTCAAAATAATGAACAATTTTAAAAGGAAATTCTAAAGACCATGTATCCAAAAATATGAGAGGATGAATTTTTAACATTGAATTACTCTTAGAATCATGAAAAAACAATTTTTAACATCTTTTTTCAATTTTTGAAAAGAAAAGCATTACTTAAAATTAAATCAATACAAAACGTATAATTAACTAAACATGTACTAATATAAATAGCATTTTTGTGCAATTAGATGTCTGTAGACACATATTACTAATATGTGCATTTCACATTCGATATGCACATAAACCCAAGTGGGTCTTAATACGTAAACAAATATAGTAACAAGAAGATAACATTTGATGCAGAATATGAAACCAGAATTATTTTCAAAAACACGAACTAGATGACCCTTAGCTCTTGTTGTACAACTCTTGTAGAGATACAATCAACTTCTGCCACATAATTTAGTGAAATTATTAACATAAACTTGCTAGAATTCTTATTACGTCTAGATCCAATAAAAAAGTTAAACCTTACTGCTCAAATAATACAACTTAAAATTATGCAATATCCTTCAATGTATTGTTCCTTTCACTCAAAAAGATGTTATATAGGTACTCTGAAAGAGGCCCGGTCGAATGAAGACCACAAGATGCAACAAATGGGTTTAAGAGCTAAATTTAGTTGTTCTGCACATAGATAATGTATGACAACTCAAGCATAGAAGATAACACGATAAAAGGGGAACCCACCTCTCGGAAATATCCTCCCATTATGGCATTGTACATGTTTGTGGTAGGCATCAAGTTAAACTTCTCCAAATCCTTGAGCATGCCATATGCACCTTCAAACTGCAATTAGGACAACATAGAGAACATAGAGCTTGGCTAGTTAAGCGACTCATTCAATATTTATATACAAATATTATCCCCTGATAAGAAGAGGAAACTTACATCCTTTATTCTCACAGTCATGTTTATCATAATCCTGAAGGTCTCACTATTTGGCTTGATATCATGACGAAGTATCATTGGATACATTCGATGAACCTAAGATTCATGAGGATAAACATTAAAACATGATTTAACAATATATGAATCAAAGATACAAGAGATACACAATGGACAATTTGAAATATAATCACTATGGTACTAGCTGCTCACTGGAGAAACTCCTAACGTAATTTTCAAATCAAAGAATCAGCCAACCAGTAATCCAGTTGACAATGAAGGAAGAAGAGAACATCCACAGGTTAAATTCAACTGAAAAATCTATCATTGCCATGATTTTACTTTTTACTTGGTTTGACATCATGAACTTGTTACTTATTCATGCACTGATAAGACATGGATTAATAATTGTGAAGTCCATTTGCTATTTAATACATAACCTATTTGGAGACTCCAACTTTGTTGATCATAAGGGTTAAAAGCTCCAGCTGAGCAGATTGTGGGAAATAAGCCCTTTCTCTTTTGAGAAGAAGAACTATTTTTTACTTATGCCCCTAAAGATTGACATTCACATTACAACAACAACATACATAGTGTAGTCCCACAAGGTTGATCTAAAGATCAAGATTAACCGCATAAAATAACTTCTTAGCACACACTAGGCAATCACAAAAAAACTAAATAATGCAGCGCAAAAACCACCCATATACAAGAATTGTACCAACAAAATAGAAACCTTAAAACGGATATGATTTTCTATGAACAAAACCTAATCTAGTAAAGAGAAATAATGGCAAAGAGGTCTTTCCTTGAGTGAAAAATATACTTGTCTATGCACTTTAGCAACCATCTGGTCGTTGATTTCTATAATTTTCAAATGTCCAGTGCTGAAGTGCAAAGACCCCAAGGGTCTTGAGGCCATCACTAACTACTTAGTCCATTAGTTTTTCGAATAAAACATGCTGCCCAGGATGGTCTAAGACTAATGTACATTCAGTAACATTCAGTAATGAGCATCAAAACTGTATTCTAACTACATACACATGTTAGCAACTTTTTGTTTATTCTGTTTTTTCTGACCGTGGTGTCCGGGCCAGCTTTCGCGCACCTCAACTAATTCCACGGGATACCTGCCACCTCCCACCTCCCACCAGAAACAAGTAACTCTGTCCACCAAGGCTAGTCGAGATGGGAAGAATCACCTAGTGTTTTTTGTCTCCCCTGAGTTTCAAACCTGAGACCTCAGGATTCTCAAACACTTCATTGACCATTAGGCCACACCCTTGAGTGCTATACATGATAGCAAATTTATGAGAACCAAGGAACATTTGTGACAGTTAAATCTCATATAATTTATGTGTCCTAGCCCAAACTAAACAATTAAAGTAGATTAAGCTAATAAACTAAGACATCAAAAAGATAAGGGATTCAAACTAACCTACCAAATTATACTCACAGCTTTTATCGCAGGTTTCTAGTACGGAATTAAATGTCTCCAACGATACTGTCAAACCTGCTTCAAACATTTGATCAACCATATCTAATGCAGCATGTACCTATTTACAAAGTTGCAACTGTCAGTACATTAGAGAACTTCACATATTAACCAGAACATGTAATGACTCTAATTTTGCACAACGAAGTCTCTAAGCACTGAATAGAATATCTCTAAATAATCAGTTCGTACCTTAAATAACTCACAACAGTACAGAATAAGCTTCTGATACTGGGACAATGTTGGCCTAAGCCCCAACTCCGCATGTAAATTTTTGAATTCAAGGATGACATCTTCAACCTGCCATCAATAACAGAGCAATCAGAATAATAATTCACTGATGGACAGATCTCGAGTACTAGCATAACTACAGATCAGCTTGGCAACTGCAATAGTTTACTTACAAAATTTCCAACCAATTCCGTTAGCAGAGAAAAGAAATGCTTATCGCATCCAGGAGAAAAAAATAATTAGAAGCGCAAAATACAACACCACGCTATATTCCTTTTAACTTCCATTATTCCAGTACATGTGACATCAGTTGACACTGTTTGACTGAACACAGAACTTAAGGTGCTAATTGAATTGTGATTTGCGCAAACAAACAGCCCCTTAGATATTTTATCCAATAATCTTTTGATTCAGCATTTAAAATTTTCTGACTTATGCAAGCATCATGTGAATGTATACCAAGGGAGATTACAAGTGGAATTAATGAGAAGTTCCTCACCGCACTTGGCATGCTACTTGTATAATTACAAATGAATTTTGAGATGTCTTTTGCTCCAATACCTGCTTTGAGAGAGACTATATTAGGATGCCTGAATGGAATATAAGTTGAAGAGATAAGGACACTTTGTTCATCAATAAGATTACCATAGAAGTAAAAGATCTTCTAACAGCAACAGAAAAAGGAAAATCTTCAGTTTCCTTATAACTGATGCCAATACTCACAACATTTTCCCTATACAGTAATTTTTATTTCTTTTTTTAACCATATAGCAATATCAGTTTGCAGAATCAGATAATAATCCTCTCTAAGATGTATTGGGACAAGATACCGGCATACAGGTCACACTATGAGTTAAACAATCATGGTAACCTTCACTTTAAAGTACCCAATGCAATTAGAAACAATTTGGCTAAACATGAGGCCCTTGATTGTTGAATTAGCTATATAGGTGCCTCTAAAGAAAAATAAGGTGACGAGTTACCTGTTGTTACCAACTCCTGAAGAAACATCTTAGCGAAGGACTCCAATAGCAACTTCCCCAAGAACTTGAAGATATTTGCGACAAATACAGTAGATGAAACTTTTGTTATGTCAATAGTTCTTAGAACCCTCACAAAATCCTCAACTCGGTCACTTTCGCACAGTGCTAAGAGGTAGTTTTCTGCAACATGTTAACATTGTGAAAGTCTAAAATATGGCAATAGTACAGGAAAGCATCTGCCAAAACTCATCATGAGATGCATTTAAGAAATGATTCGTAAGATTCTAAGATGTTACCGCATTGCAAAGACAGACTCTAAATTCATCAACAATTTGCAAATGCATTATAAACATCATGTACAGTAAACATGATAAAAGACGCATGCAACTCAATCATTTTTATCACTAGTCATTAAGTGCAAGGTACCACAAGTAATTTCTAATCAGCAGGATCAAACAACCAGAGCATAAAAACTAAATTAGTAATAGGGGTATATGTACAGTAAATTGCAAACCTTGAAAGGCAGATTTATCAGCACCATCATAAAGAGAAAGATGGTAGAGGAGTTCTTCTATTTTATCTTCATTTTCCACCTTAGCCCAAAGCAACATCTCATAGTAAGTTAATCTTGCAAGTGAATCAGCATTTCCATCCGTAATGAGCTCACAGTAAAAATCAAACTCTTGTACCATGCCAAAATCAATAAAATACATAAGAATTGAACCATAGCTCTCCTCTTCTACTTGGAAACCCTGTTCCTTCATTGATTTTAGTAGTTGATATGCCTTTGAAAGCTGCTTCAACGACACCTCTTCATCATTACTTTCTCTGGCCTTCTCTATACAGAGTCTTATTAGCGCATTATATTCTTTCAGGCCAGTTTCTCGTCCCAATTTACCAAACACTTTAATGGTAGTATCAGTCCCCAATTTACAGGCACATTGTTTAACCAACTGGTGGAAACGACCTACCTGAGAACTCTTGAAGGTCCACTTTTCCTTCCTTTCTCGTGCTATTTCTTTCCGCCGCAATGAAATGCTGCATTTTTCTACGTTTGATAACCATGGTACATCCAATACAGTTTCCAAGCAACTTGCATTACTACTCTCTTCTGGATCGCTCAAATAAGAATCTAAATCACCTATACAGATAATCAGAAGAATATGTAGGTAAAATGGGATGTAAGACAATTGCATACAGACAACATATGAAAAGATAAATAGATATTCTAAGTTGTGCATTCTTTGTCCACATCTAGTTACATTAACAAGGAATCTAGTAAAAAGAATATGCAGTTTCCAAGCCACTAAGAAGCCATGAGAAAAGATCTTAACGCACTATCTTGGTATGCTCTAGAAATAACAATAATTTTTTTTTAAAAAAAAGGTACTACCTCAAAATGCTTAGCTAGTTTGTTCAGTTGGAATTTCTTACCACTGAAAATAGCATTGATATATTTTTGGATTTTCTTAGCTCCTTGATCTTAGCATTGTACCGGAGGTAGCCTTTGGGACCTTCTGTAACTATGCATCTTCTTTATTCCTTGATTAAAATTAACTACTTACTTCATCAAAAAAAATAATAATAATAATAATACAACCACACATATTACTTTATTGATATCTCTTAAGCCCCCAGGATAATGCATAAATATCAATACAAGGATAAGAGTAGCTGGCCAAACATCATAGTTTACATGTTTGTTCAACCTCTGGCTGTCAAATATCATTATAATTACAAGAATTCCCAAGACAGAAAACCACAATAGATTCAGATAGATTCAAATCTTAAACTGGGGAATGACATTTTAGACATTTGTGGCAGAACTTTCCAATTTGGCAATTGAAAATTTGTGGTGACTCATTTAGGAGTTCTCAAACTATTATTTAAGACTTCAAAGGTCACAGCATGAATTATTGAAGCTCCAAGATACCCCACACTCCAAAAATCTTGACTTGTGAAGGAAGGAAACAAGACATATTGACAAATATATTTACCATTTCAATTTACATTTAGCAGAGAAAGGTAAAAACACCTTCTAGCTCGTGGTAGGAGTTAGGAAACCTGTGTACAAACGAAAGTTCCCCAAATCCGAGCTAAAGGAAGAATTAAATTTAGTCAGTACAGGAAAAGTACAACTCGCAGGAAAGCAGAAGAGATTCTTCACTATTACTCTAACACACTAATATTGTCCCAAGTACAATAAACTACACATGATGTTGTACCAATATGATGGTATCTATCATAATGTGCATTCATATTTAACAACTCATCTCTAATTTGAACAACTGAGTCCACGCAATATACCAAAGTAAAAAAAAAAAAATACAAAGAGTCAACAAAAGAATAAACAAAGAGAAGGAACTATTTTTAAAAAAAAACGAAAGTTAGCTGTCCTCCTCAGATTTTAACATATCTAAGACTTAGGGTCCATTTGGTTACTGGTATTAGGGGGCTTAAGTTCATCAACTCTTCACTTATAAATGCATTTGATGTTCAGTTGTGGCCTTGTCGGTTTAAGCTAAAACTAAGATAAAATTATACCAAAATCATGAGAATAAGTGGGACTATCTATCCTGGTTATAATCAATCTCAGGGACTTAACCTTGCTTTGAACCAAACAACCCCTACAATACAAACTATAAAGAATACACCTAATTAATCAAATTAACACAACAAAAAAAGAAAAGATAAAAACATACCACAGAGTATCGACGATAATTCACTTGACAACAGTTTTGATGATTCTCCTACACAAACAAACAAACCCAAAACACATAAACTAATTAAACACCTTTAAATATTCCTCCTTTTGCCTTTATAACAATGAGTTACATTTCTCTGATATCTCATACAAAAAAATAAACTTTCTGAAATAATAATTATTACAACAAAACATGAAGTATAATTCCACAAGTGGGGTTTAGCCGCGTAGTGTATACGCATACCTTACCCCTATCTAACAAATCAATAAAGTTAGGGCAAATAAGAATTGGGAAAATGTGCTTACCATAGTCAGCAGCAGACTTAAAGTTGAAACTTTCAGCAGCTATTTCACTGAGAGACTTAGAAGAATCATTAGAGGGTTTAGAAGATGGAGATACATATTGTTTTAGGGCAACATCTTTGGCTGAAGTTGAAGGGGAAACAGGTTTCCATTGCTTTGATAATTTAGAAGCGGCACGGAACAAAGATGATAGGGTTTTGGATTTAGAACCGGGCATGAGCAATGACCCAACTGGATTCTTGCTTCTCTGTCAACTCAAAGGTACCAACAAAGCACAGATTAAGCAAAAAGATTGAATCTTTTTACAGAAACACTCAATTACAACACTTAGATTTGATTATGTAGAGTTAAATTAGTGTTTAATTTGATCTAAAACTGTAAAATCCAAGAAACAAATTTGGTGAATGAAGAAATTAAGGAACTGTGATTATGAAAGGAGCCAACAATGTTTACAATACAAAGGTTCTTCAAGGCTAAAGTGAAAATTTGCACAAGTTCTATTAGATCCTCAACATAGGACTAAAAAATAAATTATAATGACAATATCTTCGTTTTAATTTATATGATATTTTTAGAATTTTGAAATTCAAATAAATTTATTTTTTATTATAAATTTTTTATATATATTTTAAATATTTTGAATTGTAAATTATCGTGACTTATAATACTTTTTACATAGTTAATAAAGTATATAAAATTTTATTTGGAATTAGGAAACGCATGTGAGTTCCTTTCCTTTTTATTTGTATTGGCAAACAATTAATTTTGATATAGTAGAAAGAACTTTGTTTTCCTTCCTTTCTTGGTAAGTGAACTAGTTTAGGGGTTACATATAGGTATCATTCAATTATTTTAAATTAGTCAATTTTATCCTCTATTATATTTTTAATGGAAAATATTCTTACCATTTACATCTTGTTTGGATGGTTGTTATCGGTTATATTATATTATATTCTTACTCTAAATATAATATTTGTTTCGGTTGTTACTTAAATTTGATTGTATCGTATCGTTTAAAATTCATCGTAAGATAACGATGAACGGCTTGATGTGATTGCATCTTTACCTGAATATTTACTTGTTTTATTCTACTTATCAGTAATTCTATTTCTATCATCTACACTGTTATTTCATAATATATTTTACCCTAAACATTACAATTTATTTAGATTTATCATTCAAATTATGGATATGAAATATTATTTAACGATAAAAAATGATATGATTTATCTAAACATTATATTTATTAAAATAATATAATATGATATGATACATTAACAATGATGGAGAATTAATTTATTAAACAAGATTTTATTAAAAATAACGTGTGGAGAATGATTCTAAAGTTACCTTAAACTAGTCCGGCCAAGTCTCAAGAATCTAATATATAAAAAAAATATACACTATTATGTTACTTTTAATAGATAAACACTACAACTTCAGTAAAAAGTATAAAATAAATAACCTAGAAAACAAAGCATATTACTTATTTGGGAAAAAAGATAAATATATCCTCGAACTATCGTAAATAGTATGCAAATACCTTTCATCATATTTTTGAGAAATTGGTGCCCCTGCCGTCCAAAAACTAGAATATATATGTCCTTCACTCTAACAGAAGACAAAATAGAAACACGTAGCGCAATCTTACGTATCGGATCGGTGGATAAGATTATAACACGTATATATGCTCTAGTTTTTAGACAATAGAGGCACTAATATCCCAAAAGTATGACAGAGGTATCTTCATACCATTTACGATAGTTAGGAGGTTATATTTGTCTTTTTCCCAACTAACTATAATATGTTGCTATACATTGTATATTATTATGTACTTCAAGTTATATCCATCAACACCATCAAGGAATGTGATGCACTGGGTTATTGGCTACTAATTCCTTAAGCAGGAAGTGTTATCTCCGAATGGGCTTACTCGGATTAAATCCAAATTAATTTAGATTTAACCACTGATGAGTTTAGTGCTAATAACTTTAAATTCTGAATCTGCAGTGTCGATACTAATATGTCACGATAAGAACTAAGAAATAATTAAAAACAAGGAGACAAAGCTAGAATTGACAAAACCAACAAATTTGTAAAGTTTTAAGTCTACCAACAAACAAAGCCGGCAAATATAAACTTATTGCATATTCCCATTTAGCTAATAATCTGCCCTGTGGCCTGCAAAAAGCATATTATAAAAACAAGAATAATTATAGAGTTTTTTGTGTGTTGTTTCTATAATGGGAGGTAATAATAAACAAGGCATGTTTAGATTTGCTGATAAAAAAGATAAGTTGTTAATGTTCTTTGGAACATTAGGAAGTATGGGAGATGGTCTTCAAATTCCTCTAATGATGTTTGTGCTTAGTGATGTAATTAATGATTATGGAAATTTAAGTAATTCTGTTCCTATGAAGACTGTCAACAAGGTGATACAATCATTAATTAGCTTTAATTTGCTTGTTAATTAGTAGTAAACATTAGTTAAGAGTGTGTTTTGTTTTCATTTTATTGCAGTATTCTCTCAGGTTACTCTATGTTGCTATTGGAGTTGGACTGGCTGCTTTTGTTGGTAAGTGAAAGCAAAGGTTCATTTTCTCTCTTGATTTAACACAAAAAGGCGGATCAACGACAAGTGAGGCTAGTTCAAATGGTTGAGCACCTTCACTAGGTTCGAGTAACACTATTGATCCTCCTGATCGATGGGGTTACAATATATAGTTTGATGTACTAAGGTCCATAATTCGGAATTGTCTTATCTTAGAGAAGGGGTAGCCTCAGATGGGAAGGGTCAGGGGTTCGCTTTTTGGATTATTTGACTGTGAACTTGATCATGAGTATTATATATTAACTTGAGATTGTTATGAAAACCTACAAACTTCAAATCCTGGATCGTTTTTTTCTTTTTCTTCGTGTGATGGTAACAAAAGATGACATATTGAAACATTTGTGAGTGCAGAAGGATTATGTTGGGCAAGAACTGCAGAAAGACAAACATCTAGAATGAGATTAGAGTATCTAAAATCTGTTCTGAGGCAAGAAGTTGGATTTTTCGATACACAGGCAGCTGAATCTTCCACTACTTATCAAGTAATTTCGACTGTATCAGCTGATTCAACTACCATCCAAATCACCATAGGCGAGAAGGTATGTATATATTCTCTTCCATTTGTGTTGTGAATATTTTTTTGCTGTTGTAAATAGTTATAACAACAACAATATACTCGTCAAGGGAGTCAAGATTCGGTATACATGTATAAAAGGTACTGGAGTAATATTTAACTTATTTGCATAGTATAATTTTCTCGCGAGAGATGTTCAAGTGACCAGCTTGTGTCAATGAAGTTCTGCAATACTTAACCAGAAGATTTATAGTAGTAGTGATACATTTGCTTCTCAAATAACAATAGAATTATTTCAGTTGATAGAAAAAAATGTAATAGCCAATCTTTGTTCTCAATTTTTACATTTTATAGCCTCTAAATCTTTATTTTGTGCTTTGATACAGATACCTGATTGCCTGGCTTACATGTCATCCTTCTTGTTCTGTCATATCTTTGCCTTTCTACTCTCATGGAAGATCACGTTGGCCGCAATACCATTCACCTTAATGTTCATCGTTCCCGGACTTGGATTTGGTACAATGATGATGAATGTGGGAATGCAGATGATAGAGTCATATGGTGTTGCTGGAGGAATAGCAGAACAAGCTATCTCTTCTATAAGAACATTGTACTCTTATGTGGCTGAGAACCAAACTCTCGAAAAGTTCAGTCAATCGTTGCAGAAAGTTATGGAACTAGGAATTAAACAAGGCTTTGCTAGAGGGCTGTTGTTGGGAAGCTTAGGAATGGTTTATATTAGTTGGGCTTTTCAAGCATGGCTCGGATCGATTCTAGTTAGCAAACATGGGGAAAAAGGAGGTGATGTATTTGTAGCAGGTTTCAATGTTCTTATGGGAGGATTGTAAGTTTTCTTACACCCTATGTTGCTCGGACTCTTCAAAAAAATGTCACTAGGTAGGTGTCGAATCCTCCAAAAGTAGTGCATTTTGGAGGATCCGAGCAATATAGTTCTTATCTTAATACTCATGTTTTTAGTCTCTCTCTATATGTTGCTAGAAATGATGTTGATTAAGCTGTTCATGTTCTTGCAGAAACATTCTGTCGGCTCTTCCAAATCTTACAGCAATCACGGAGGCAAAGTCTGCTGCAATTCGGATCACAGAGATGGTTGATCGACAACCTGCAATTGACACTGAAGACAAGAAGGGGAAAGCATTGTCATATGTAAGAGGAGAAATTGAATTCAATGGTGTATACTTCAGTTACCCCTCAAGGCCCGATATGCCTATCTTGCAAGGCCTGAATCTTAGAATTTCACCGGGGAAAACTACAGGACTTGTTGGGGGTAGTGGTTCAGGAAAGTCCACAATCATTTCATTGCTTCAGAGATTCTACGATCCCATTGAAGGCGATATTTCGTTGGATGGTCACAAGATAAAGAAACTCCATATAAAGTGGCTGAGGTCCCAAATAGGTCTGGTTAATCAAGAACCAATTCTCTTTGCAACAACCATAAAAGAAAACATACTATTTGGCAAAGAGGGAGCAACTATGGAAGAAGTGGAGAAGGCAACAAAAGCTGCAAATGCTCATGATTTCATTATAAAGTTACCGGATGCATATGAAACTCAGGTACATAGTCTCAGTTTCATAATACTCCCTCCGTTCCAATTTGTTTGTCTGGTTTTGACTTGACGGAGTTTTAGAAAGTAAAGAGGTAACTTTTGAATCTTGTGGTCATAAATTAAAGATAGGTAGAATGTATAAAATATCATTTAATCTCGTGGTCTTAAACGTGCTATGTGGAAAGTTAGAATGAAGGAGTTGTTTTTAAAAACAGGCTAAAAATGAAAGTAAGACAAACAAATTAAAACGGAGGAAGTGTGATAGTAAAAAGAAAACCGCATCACTACAAGTCTAACTGTGTTTAAAGTCCTTGTTATAATTGTACCTTCAAATGTTGCAGGTTGGGCAATTTGTGTTAAATTTGACAAGATTCAAAAATGGATTAATGAGAAGATATGGTAGTTAGGAGGATAATTCTTCATTGGTAGGAAAGTCAAAGATAGCACCTTTTGTAGGTGAAATTTAGGTGAACAACAAATTGGTTTCACAAGGTAAATCTTGACATTTTGACATATTGTGATGTCATGGATGACATCAATAGGAAGAATTCACTCCTATAAATAGGTAGCTCCTAATTCATTTGTAACACACCTCTCACTTGCCTTCTCATCTCCTAAGGCATTTGTTCTTCTTTCTCTCTTGTAGTATTTCACTTGTACTCTTTTGGAGTGAAATAAATATTGGTTGGTTGTGTCTGAGGACTAGGCAAAAGAAAATAAAAGTTTGCCGAACCTCGTTAATTCTTGGTGTTCCTTTTGTTGTTGTCTCATTTACTATTTATTAGCTACATTTAGATATAGCAGTTGTGATTCTATCACTCTCTATATATTTGGCTTCCGCAACAATTGGTATCAGAGCCAAGGTATTATCTGAGTATGCTCTGTGGTTGCAGCATAGTCTGAACTTCCACATCAGAAAAAGATTTACTTTGGTCTTTGCATTGTTAGCTAGTAAATAGTATTTGTAGTAAAATGGGAGACAAGAAAAATGATGAGTCCACATCAAGTGTCAATAATACGTCATCATTGGCATCTTCGCTTATGACAAGAATTGTGTCAAATGCGAAATTTGCAGTTGAAATTTTTGACGGGTCAGGACATTTCGGAATGTGGCAAGGCGAGGTCCTTGATGTTCTTTTTCAACAAGGACTAGATATTGCCATTGAAGAAAAGAAACCAGACGGTGTAGGAGAAGAAGATTGGAAGATTATCAACCGTGTTGCTTGCGGTACCATTCGATCTTACCTTGCAAGAGAACAAAAGTATCCATACACGAAGGAAACATCTGCAAATAAATTATGGAATTCATTGGAGGAGAAATTCTTGAAGAAAAACAGTCAAAATAAACTTTACATGAAAAGAAGACTGTTACGCTTCACTTATATTCCTGGTAGCACAATGAATGATCATATCACCAGCTTTAATAAGTTGGCGACAGATTTGCGGAATATGGACGTGACTTTTACGGATGGAGATATGGCCTTAATGTTGTTAAGTTCACTTCCCGATGAGTTCGAGCATCTTGAAACGACTCTACTGCATGGGAATGATGAAGTATCTCTCAAAGAAGTTTGTTCTGCCTTATACAGTTATGAACAAAGAAAGAGAGAAAAACAAAAAGGCGGAGAAGCAGAAGCACTGGTTGCGAGAGGTCGTTCTCAAAATCATATGAGAACGAAGAAAGGGAGATCCAAGTCAAGATCGAGACTCAGCAAAGATGAATGTGCCTTTTGCCGAGAAAAAGGGCATTGGAAGAAAGACTGCCCAAAGTTGAATAGCAAAGCCAAACCAAATAATGGGAAGGCTGTCATGGATTCAAATGTGGCTGATTGTGATGACTCCGATTACTCACTAGTTACAACAGATCCATTTAAATCATCTGATGTATGGTTGATGGACTCAGCTTGTAGTTATCATATGTGTCCCAATCGGGACTGGTTTATTGATTTACAAGAAGGAGAATGTGGAGTTATTCACACTGCAAACAATAATCCTCTTACCGCATATGGTGTTGGTTCAATCCGATTAAGGAACCATGATGGATTAAGTAGAACATTAACAGATGTTCGATATGTACCAGATTTGAAGAAAAATCTCATTTCTGTAGGAGCCCTAGAATCAAAGGGGTTCAAAGTCATTGCAGATAATGGCGTGATGAGAATATGCTCTGGTGCACTGGTGGTAATGAAGGCAATTCGAAGAAATAATAACATGTACCACTATCAAGGTAGTACAGTTATTGGGACAGCGGCAACAACATCCAATGACGAGAAGGAGGCAGAAATGACCAAGCTGTGGCATATGCGCTTGGGACATGCTGGAGGGAAATCCTTGAAAACTTTATCAGATCAAGGATTGCTAAAAGGAGTTAAAACTTGCAACTTGGAGTTTTGTGAACATTGTATCAAGGGAAAACAAACAAGGGTTAAATTTGGAACAGCTATCCATAATACTAAAGGTATTTTGGATTATGTTCATTCAGATGTTTGGGGTGCTTCCAAAACACCTTCATTAGGTGGGAAACACTATTTTGTAACCTTTGTTGATGACTTTTCTCGAAGATTGTGGGTGTATACGATGAAAACAAAAGATGAAGTATTGGGAATTTTTCTCAAATGGAAGGCGATGATAGAAACTCAAAGTGGCAGAAAGATCAAGTGTCTTCGCACAGACAATGGTGGCGAATACAAAAATGATCTTTTTCAGAAAATTTGTGAGGAAAATGGCATCGTCAGACATTTCACCGTCAGAAATACACCACAACAGAATGGAGTGGCAGAACGCATGAACCGAACTTTGCTGGAGAAAGTTCGGTGTATGTTGTCCAATGCTGGCTTGGGCAAAGAATTTTGGGCTGAGGCAATAACATATGCGTGCCATCTCATTAATCGTCTACCATCTGCTGCTATTGGTGGGAAGACACCATTTGAAAAATGGTATGGAAAACCTGCTGAAGATTATGGTACTTTATATGTATTTGGCTCAATTGCATATTATCATGTAAGAGAGTCAAAATTGGACCCAAGAGCAAAGAAAGCTTTATTTATGGGAATTACTTCTGGAGTCAAAGGATACCGTTTATGGTGTCCAGAGACAAGAAAAGTTATTTTCAGCAGGGATGTTACCTTTGATGAATCTGCCTTGACAAATAAGGTAACACTTGAAGAAGCCAAACAAATTGATGGTGCTTCAAAGCAGGTGGAGTTTGAGGGAAAGATAATTTTCCCAACACAGGGATCAAACGAGGAAACAACAAAAGATTTTCCTCTTGAAGGAGAGCCAGTCGAAGAGGAGGTTCCATCTCAAGAACCTCAACCACAACTTGAATCAATAGCAACGAGCAAGCCAAAAAGGACAATAATAAAACCTGCTCGACTCACAGATATGGTGGCTTGTGCTAACTCAATTGCAGCCGATGACATTCCTACCACTTATAAAGACGCAGTCCAAAGTTCACAAAAAGATAAGTGGAGGAATGCCATGGATGAAGAAATGCAATCTCTTCATCAGAATCATACATGGAGATTGGCCAATCTCCCAGAGGGCAAGAAAGCAATTGGGTGCAAATGGGTATTTGCAAAGAAAGAGGGATTTCCTAACCAAGAAAATGTTCGCTACAAAGCAAGATTGGTGGCCAAAGGATATGCTCAAAAGGAGGGAATTGATTATAATGAGGTATTTTCTCCAGTTGTGAAACACTCCTCCATTAGAGTTTTGTTGGCTTTGGTAGCACAGTTGAATTTGGAACTAGTTCAGTTGGATGTAAAAACTGCTTTTTTACATGGAGACTTGGAAGAGGAAATCTATATGACTCAGCCAGAAGGATTCAAAGTTGATGGAAAAGAAAATATGGTGTGCAAACTTGAAAAATCGTTGTATGGATTGAAACAATCTTCTAGACAATGGTACAAACGATTTGACAAGTTTATGTTGCAGCAAAGGTACATAAGAAGCAAATACGATCATTGTGTGTATTTGCGCAAGCTTGAAGATAATTCCTTTATATATCTTCTCCTATATGTTGATGATATGTTGATAGCTTCTAAAAGTCAAGAGGAAATTGAGAAGCTAAAGATTCAACTGAGAAAGGAGTTTGAGATGAAGGATTTGGGTGAGGCAAAGAAGATTCTTGGCATGGAGATAAAAAGAGATAGACATTTAAAGAAACTTTATTTATCTCAGAAAGAATATTTGAAGAGAGTACTAAACCGATTCGGTATGAATGAAAAAACGAAGTCGGTTAGCACTCCGCTTGCTCCTCATTTTAAGCTTAGTGATGCTATGTCACCTAAGAATGAAGTTGAACGAGAATATATGTCAAGAGTACCATACGCTAATGCTATTGGTAGCTTGATGTATGCAATGATATGCACAAGGCCAGATATTTCACACGCTGTTGGAGTTGTAAGCAGGTACATGCACAATCTTGGAAAGGATCATTGGCAGGCTGTAAAATGGATTCTACGGTATATTCATAATACTGTAGATGTTGGTTTGGTTTTCGAGCAGAAAGATAGTCAATATCTTGTTGGATATTGTGACTCAGATTATGCAGGTGATTTGGACAAACGAAGATCGACTACTGGTTATGTTTTCACTATTGCAAATGCACCAGTTAGTTGGAAGTCTACTTTGCAGTCAACAGTTGCTTTGTCTACCACTGAGGCAGAGTACATGGCAATTACAGAGGCTGCGAAGGAAGCAATTTGGCTTCAAGGATTGCTTAGAGAACTTGGTATTGGACAGGAAGGAATCACAATATTTTGTGATAGTCAGAGTGCTATTCAATTAGCAAAGAACCAAGTTTATCATGCAAGGACGAAGCACATTGACGTCCGATATCATTTTATACGAGACATCATAGAAGATGGTGGAGTCATAATGCAGAAAATTCATACTACGGATAATCCTGCCGATATGTTGACAAAAGTGGTGACTGCGGTCAAGTTTCAACATTGTTTGAACTTGATTAACATTGTTGAACATTGAAGATTGAGGTTGAAGACACAATCAAAATTGTTGTTGAGAAAAAGTTGAAAATGGAGAATCTTGCCAAGGTGGAGATTTGTTAAATTTGACAAGATTCAAAAATGGATTAATGAGAACATATGGTAGTTAGGAGGATAATTCTTCATTGGTAGGAAAGTCAAAGATAGCACCTTTTGTAGGTGAAATTTAGGTGAACAACAAATTGGTTTCACAAGGTAAATCTTGACATTTTGACATATTGTGATGTCATGGATGACATCAATAGGAAGAATTCACTCCTATAAATAGGTAGCTCCTAATTCATTTGTAACACACCTCTCACTTGCCTTCTCATCTCCTAAGGCATTTGTTCTTCTTTCTCTCTTGTAGTATTTCACTTGTACTTTTTTGGAGTGAAATAAATATTGGTTGGTTGTGTCTGAGGACTAGGCAAAAGAAAATAAAAGTTTGCCGAACCTCGTTAATTCTTGGTGTTCCTTTTGTTGTTGTCTCATTTACTATTTATTAGCTACATTTAGATATAGCAGTTGTGATTCTATCACTCTCTATATATTTGGCTTCCGCAACAATTTGGTCTGCAGTTATCTGGAGGACAAAAGCAGCGAATAGCCATAGCGAGGGCTTTGATAAGAGATCCAAAAGTCTTGCTGCTTGATGAAGCTACAAGTGCATTGGATTCACAATCTGAAAGAGTTGTACAAGAGGCCCTTGATCATGCATCTATGGGGAGAACTGCAATCGTCATAGCTCACCGTCTGTCCACCATTAGAATGGCGAATAGGATAGTAGTTCTTCAACAAGGGAGAGTAATCGAGTCTGGAACACACGAAGAGCTTATGCAAATGACTGATGGTGAAGGTGGAGAGTATTACAAAATGGTGCAGCTGCAGCAACTAGCCACAATAAATGATGTTGCCAATACCCCTAATCAAAAGACTGGTGGAAGAAGTAGCTATCGAAAAGGTAGTAATACCCCTCAAAGTCCATTCAACATGATATCTAGTGCAGCAGCCACACCGGTTATGTACCCGTTCAGCCCAGCATTTTCAAGAAGTACACCATTGTCAGTTCCGTACTCCGTCCAGTATGAAGAATCATATGAAAGTTATGATAACCATTTCACAAAAGTGGCTCATCCAGCACCTTCAAAATTGCGTTTACTCCAAATGAATGCTCCTGAATGGGGTAGAGCTTTGCTCGGATGCATAGGAGCGATAGGCTCGGGAGCTGTTCAGCCAATAAATGCCTACTGCGTTGGGGCAGTTATATCTGTTTACTTCCGTCCTGATAAATCCTCCATCCAATCTCACGCGAGGATCTATTCTTTCATATTCATAGGTCTTGCTGTTTTCAACTTCTTCACAAATGTAATCCAACACTACAATTTTGCTGTCACGGGAGAAAGGCTAACCAGAAGGATAAGGGAAATGCTGCTTGCCAAACTCATGACGTTTGAGATCAAATGGTTTGATCAAGATGAGAACACTAGTGCAGCCATATGTGCTCGGCTATCAACTGAAGCAAACATGGTTCGTTCCCTTGTGGGAGACCGTATGTCATTGCTAGCTCAAGCATTCTTTGCTGCTACATTTGCTTATACATTAGGACTTTTCCTAACATGGAAGCTGTCCTTAGTGATGATGGCAGCTCAGCCTTTGCTCATTGGAAGTTTTTACGCGAGGACTGTACTGATGAAGAGTATGTCTGTAAAAGCACAGAAAGCTCAAAGAGAGGGAAGCCAACTAGCAAGTGAAGCTGTTATTAATCATAGAACAATCACCGCTTTCTCATCTCAGAAAAGGATAGTAGGGCTCTTTAGAGACTCATTAGAAGGTCCTAGAAAGGAAAGCATACGACAATCTTGGTATGCCGGTGTAGGTCTATGTAGCTCTCAATTCCTAGCTGCAGCTTCTACAGCTTTAGCTTACCGGTACGGCGGAAAACTATTGTCACAAGGAGACATATCTCCTGAGAAACTTTTTCAAGCATTTCTAGCATTGCTTTTCACTGCTTATACTATTGCTGAGGCAGGAAGCATGACTAAAGATATATCTAGAGGAAATAATGCTGTAGGATCAGTCTTTGCAATCCTCGATAGAAACACCGAGATCAATCCAGATAATTCATCAGCAATAGATGCAACGAGAACACAAATAAGGGGACGTGTGGAGCTGAAAAGAGTATTCTTTGCTTATCCATCAAGACCAGATCAGCTGATTTTCAGAGGATTAAGCCTCAAGATAAGTGCAGGAACTACAGTAGCATTAGTTGGACAAAGTGGTTGTGGAAAATCAACGATCATTGGGCTTATTGAAAGATTTTATGATCCAGATAAAGGATCAGTCTATATCGACGAAAGGGATGTTAAAGACTACAACTTGAGATCCCTAAGGCAAAGTATTGCATTAGTTAGCCAAGAACCAACTCTCTTTTCAGGAACTATCTACGAGAACATTGCATATGGAAAAGAGAACGCCAGCGAATCTGAGATAATAAATGCTGCTGTGCTTGCTAATGCTCATGAATTTATAAGGTCAGTATACATCCATCACCAATTTATTTGAAGTTCTTCCATAATAAATGTCATTTGCTAAAGAAAACTGTTGCACGAACTTTAAATTTACCATAATATGACACCTGAGTCTAACTCAACCTCAAAAGTTAGTTCATGAGCGAGAATTGCCCAAGTTCATATAAGCAGATCACCAGTCCATTCCCCACCAGTGTGACACTCTTAACACCCTCTTCACGCCCAAGCCCAACTAGAGCGTGATCAGGAATGAACCTGGCTCTAATACTATGCAATCGAATGGAGTTAGTTGTTTTCTTATTCCAATAGGTAAGCAATGTATAAATACAGTACGTTAGTGCTAACATAGGAAAGAAAAATAAAGAAGGATCACTACGAGTGTGCTGCGTAACTATGTCTATGTGCATTACTAAGAATAAAGTCTATATACATTCTGTAACAACCAATAACTCACTTACTTTGTAATGCAGTGGGATGAATGATGGATATGAAACTCAATGTGGACAAAGAGGAGTGCAACTATCAGGAGGTCAGAAAAAAAGAATAGCGATTGCCCGAGCAATACTCAAGAGCCCGAAAATCCTGTTGTTAGATGAAGCAACTAGTGCTCTTGACACTGTATCCGAAAACGCGGTCCAAGAAGCACTAGAGAAAATGATGGTTGGACGAACATGCATTGTCGTGGCTCATCGTCTATCAACAATACAGAAAGCTAGTTCCATTGCTGTTATAAAAGATGGAATAGTTGCAGAACAAGGCTCACATTCTGATCTAGTTTCTATAGGAAAATATGGTTCATATTATTCTTTGGTCAAGTTACAAGGGGGAAACTCTCCTTACAGGTAAACTTGGAAAAAATAACTTGTGTTGTGCTACATTAGACATCAGTTTTTGTAAATTGAGATATGGTATCCGTTAATGTTTTTTCACCTTTTCAACGAAATGACATTTTTTTAAAAGATAAAATATTTATTTTTTTCTTGATATTATAAAAGTAATAAATGAAATAAATAAATATATATCTAAAATATGGGGAAAATAAAATTAACAAGAAGGGGTAGTATAGTAAATTCAACAATAAATGATAGGACACAGAATTTAACTAATAAAACGCTATTCTCAAACATGTTTTATGCTTTATTTCAATAGTTCCTTCTATTTATGTATCCCTGAAGCGTTTTTTCACGTTTTCAACGACATGATATGTTTTTAAAAGATAATATATTTATCTTTTCTCTTACTATTAAAAAAGTAATAAATGAAATAAAAAATATATATATTTAAAATAGGGGGAAAATAAAATTAAAGCGAAGGGGTAATATAGTAATTTCAACAATAAATGACAGGAAACAAAATTTAACTCATAAAACGCTATTCACAAATGAACTTTACGCCTTAACTTATCAGTTTTTTCTATTTAGATATCCTTGAAGCGTTTTTTCACGTTTTCAATGACATGACGCTTTTTTAAAAGATAAGATATTTATCTTTTCTTGATATTATAAAAGTAATAATGAAATAAATAAATATATATTTAAAATAGTGGAAAAATAAAATTAATAAGAAGGGTTAATATAGTAAATTCAACAATAAATGATAAAATACAAAATTTTACTCATAAAACGCTATTCACAAACAAGTTGCGCATCATCTTAACATTCTTTCTATTTAGGTATCTCTTAAGCGTTTTTTCACAAACGACTTGACATTTTTATAAAAGATAATAAATTTATCTTTTCTTGATATTATAAAAGTAATAAATGAAATAAATGCATATATATTTAAAATAGTGGGAAAATAAAATTCAAGAGAAGGGGTAATATAGTAATTTCAACAATAAATAATAAGACACAATTTTATTCGTAAAACGATATGGACAAACGTACTTTCTGTCTTATCTTATCAAATCCTTCTATTTAGGAATCTCTGAAACGTTTTTTCACATCTTCAATAACATGACTTTTTTTTAAAAATAATATATTTATCTTTTCTTGATATTATAAAAGTAATAAATGAAATAAATAAATATATATTTAAAATAGTGGGAAAAAAATTAACGAGAAGGTGTAATATAGTTAATAAATGATAACACACATAATTTTACTCATAAAAAACTATTGACAAACACAATTTATTTCTTATCTTATCAAATCTTCTATTTAGGTATCCCTAAAACCTTTTTTCACGTTTTCAACAACATGAAGTTTTTTTAAAAGATAATATATTTATCTTTTCTTGATATTATAAAAGTAATAAATGAAATAAATAAATATATATTTAAAATAGTAGAAAAATAAAATTAACGAGAAGGGGTAATATAGTAAATTCAACAATAAATAATAGGACACAGAATTTAACTCATAAAACGCCACTCACAAATGAGTTTTATGATTTATCTTATCACTTCTTTCAATTTAGGTATCTCTGAAGCGTTTTTATACGTTTTCAACGACATGACTTTTTTTAAAAGATAATATATTTATCTTTTCTTGACATTATAAAACTAATAAATGAAACAAATAAATATATATTTAAAATAGTGGGAAAATCAAATTAACGAGAAGGGGTAATATAATAATTTCAACAATGAATGATAGGACACAGAATTTTACTCATAAAACTTTATTCAGAAACGCAATTTGTCTTATCTTGTCAAATCCTTCTATTTAGGTATCTCTGAAATGTTTTTTCACATCTTCAACAACTTGACGTTTTTATAAAGATAAAAATTTTAACTTTTCTTGATATTATAAATGAAATAAATAAGTATATATTTAAAATAGTGGGAAAATAAAATTAAAGAGAAGGGGTAATATAATAATTTCAACAATGAATGATAGGACACATAATTTTACTCATAAAACACTATTTACAAACGTATTTATGCCTTATCTTATCAAATCCTTCTATTTAGGTATCTCTGAAACGTTTTTTCACATCTTCAACGACTTGACGTTTTTATAAAAGATAACATATTTATCTTTACTTGAGAGTATAAAAGTAATAAATGAAATAAATAAATATATATATTTAAAATAGTGAAAAATAAAATTCACGAAAAGAGGTTATAGAGTAATTTCAACAATAAATTATGGACACGAAATTTACTCATAAAATGCTATTGACAAACGCAATGTATTTCTTATCTTATCAAATCCTTCTATTTAGATATCTTTGAAATGTTTTTTCACATCTTCAACGACTTGACATTTTTATAAAAAGATAATTGATTTATCTTTTCTTGATATTATAAAAGTAATAAATGAAATAGATAAGTATATATTTAAAAGAGTGGAAAAATAAAATTAAAGAGAAGGGGTAATATAGTAATTTCAATCATGAATGATAGGCACATAATTTTACTCATAAAACGCTATTCACAAACAAGTTTCATGCCTTATTTTAACAGTTCTTTCTATTTAGATATCTCTGAAGCGTGTTTTCACTTGACGTTTTTATAATAGATACTATATTTATCTTTTCTTGATATTATAAAAGTAATAAATGAAATAAATAAATATAAATTCAAAATAGTGTCAAAACATAATTAACGAGAAGGGGTTATATAGAATTTTCAACAATAAATGATAGGACACAGAATTTTACTAATAAAACGTTATTGAAACGCAATTTATGTCTTATCTTATCAAATCCTTATATTTAGGAATCGCAAAAACTTTTTTTCACATCTTCAACAACTTGACGTTTTTGTAAAAGATAAAATATTTATCTTTCTTGATATTATAAAAGTCATTAATGAAATAAATAAATATATATTTAAAATAGTGGAAAAATAAAATTAACAAGAAGGGTTATATGGTAATTTTCAACAATGAATGATAGAACACATAATTTTACTCATAAAACGCTATTCAGAAACAAGTTTTTTGCATTATCTTATCAGTTCTTTCTATTTATGTATCCCTAAAGCGTTTTTTCACGTTTTCAATGACATGACGTTTTTTTAAAAGATAATATATTTATCTTTTTTGATAATATAAAAGTAATAAATGAAATAAATAAATATATATTTAAAATAGTGGGAAAATAGAATTAACGAGAAGTGGTAATATAGTAATTTCAAGAATAAATGAGATGACAGAAAATGTTACTCATAAAACGCTATTCAAAAATGAATTTTATGTTTTATCTTAACAGTTCTTTCTATTTAGGTATCCTTTAAGCGTTTTTTCACATCTTCAACGACTTGACGTTTTTATAAAAGATAAAATATTTATCTTTTCTTGATATTATAAAAGTAATAAATAAATAAATAAATATACAAAATAGTGGAAAAATAAAATTAAATAGGTGTAATATAGTAATTTCAACATTAAATGAGAGGACACAAAATTTTACTCATAAAACGTTATTCACAAAATTGTTTCATGCCTTATCTTATCAGTTCTTTCTATTTAGGTATCCCTGAAGCGTTTTTTCACGTTTTCAACAAATGATGTTTTTTTAAAAGATAAATATTTATCTTTTCTTGATATTATAAAAGTCATTAATGAAATAAATAAATATATATTTAAAATAGTGGAAAAATAAAATTAACGAGAAGGGGTTATATGGTAATTTCAACAATGAATGATAGGACACAGAATTTTATTCATAAAACGCTTTTCAGAAACGAGTTTTATGCATTATCTTTTCAATTATTTCTATTTATGTATCCCTAAAATATTTTTCACGTTTTCAATGACATGACGTTTTTTAAAAGATAATATATTTATCTTTTCTTGATATTATAAAGGTAATAAATGAAATAAATAAATATATATTTAAAATAGTGGAAAAATAAAATTAACAAGAAGGGGTAATATAGTAATTTCAATAATAAATGAGATGACAAAAAATGTTATTCATAAAACGCTATTCACAAATGAAATTTATGTCTTATCTTAACAGTTCTTTCTATTTAGGTATCCCTGAAGCGTTTTTTCATATCTTCAACAACTTGACGTTTTATAAAAGATAAAATATTTATCTTTTTTTGATATTATAAAAGTAATAAATGAAATAAATAAATATATATTTAATATAGTGGGAAAATAAAATTAAATAGAAGGTATAGTAATTTCAACATTAAATGAGACACAAAATTTTACTCATAAAACGTTATTCACAAAACAGTTTCATGCCTTATCTTATCAGTTCTTTCTATTTAGGTATCCGGGAAGCGTTTTTTCACATTTTCAACAAATGACATTTTTTTAAAAGATAAAATATTTATCTTTTCTTGATATTATAAAAGTAATAAATAAAATAAATAAAAATATATTTGAAATAGTAGAAAATTAAAATTAAAGAGAAAGGGTAATATTACATTCAACAATAAATAAGAAGACACAAAATTTTACTAATAAAATACAATTAATGAACGCGCTTTATGCCTTATGTTCATGTTTTTTCTAAACATGTATCCATGAAGCGTTTTTTTCACGTTTTCAACGACTTGACGTTTTTATATTATAAAAGTAATAAATGAAATAAATAAATATATATCTAAAATGATTGAAAAGTAAAATCAAACGGAACGGGTAATCTATTAATTTTAACAATAAATATGAGGATAGAGAATTTTACTCATAAAACGCTATGATCGCACTTTATGCCTCATCTTCTATGCTTTTTCTATTTAGATATACGGTAAGCGTTTTTTCACATTTTCAACAACATGACTTTTTTTAAAATATAAAATATTTATATTTTCTTGATATTATCAAGTAATGTATGAAAGAAATAAATATATATTTAAAATAGTGAGAAAATAAAGTAAAAGAGAAGGGGTAATATCGTAATTTCAACAGTAAATAAGAAGACACAATATTTTACCTAAATACTAAGAGCTGATAAGATAAGACATAAAACGCATTCAACGAATGCGATTTATGTGTAAGTTTCAGCTCTTTCTATTTTTGATGAATTTACGTTATACCAATTTCGTTTAGTATTATTTGTTCAATATTTTTAAAATAAATTTATTTCTTTTATTTAATACTTCTAATATATCGAATAAAATAATTATTTTTCATTTTATACTGAACATTAATTGAGCTGAGAAAGAAAGACATAAAACGCATTAAATGAATATGATTTATGTGTAAGTTTCAATCTCTTTTCATTTATCATTGAAATTACGTTATTACCCATATGTTAAGAAAAACATAAAACGTTTCCAACGAATGCGATTTATGTGTAAGTTTCAGACTCTTCCCATTTATTGATGAAATTACGTTATTTTCTCTCCCGTTTAATATTATTTGTCCAATATTTTTGAAATATATTTATTTCTTTTATTTAATACTCTTATTATATTGAAAAAACATAATTATTTTTCATTTTATACTCAACATTAATTGAGTTGAGAAAGAAAGACCTAAAACACATTCAACACGATTTATATGTAAGTTTCAATCTCTTTTCGTTTATCGTTGAAATTACGTCATTACCCCATCTTTTAAGAAAAACATAAAACACATTTAACGACTGCGGTTTATGTGTAAGTTTCAGACTATTTCTGTTTATTGATTAAATTACGTTATTTTCTCTTTCGTTTAATATTATTTGTCCAATATTTTTGAAATATATTTATTTCTTTTGTTTGATACTATTATTATATAAAAAAAAATTACTTTTTTATTTTACACTCAACATTAAATGAGTTGAGAAAGAAAGACATAAAACACATTGAACGAATGAGATGTGTAAGTTTCAATCACTTTTCATTTATCATTGAAATTATGTAAAGATACCTTGAAATTCACATACAATTACTCTCCATAAAATTCATATATAATTGCTCAAAATTTTTAGTGCATATGTTAGTGATTATAAATTGTGGTAGAACATGACCAAACTTGAGTCAAGTTGCATTAATGCTTAATGCTTGGACATTTGAGTTCATATTAATCAAGTTAAGACAATTATTATTAAAAAACTAAAATAAGAGAGGTAAATATAATATAATATATTTTAAACTACCGAAAGTAAGTAAAGTAATTCAATGTGACAAATATGTTTTAAATATAACATAAAATAAATTGATTCACATAATTCTTGTAGACATATATTTGTAACTTTGTATCATGACATAATTTATGAATAAAACTCATTAACTTATTAAATTGAATGCAACAAAAATTCAAGAAGTCATATAATCTGCCATAACTATATGTTATAATTAATTAATTTTGATATTATCGCCCCCACCTCCACCCCTACTACCACCTCATTTTCTTGTTTATATCGTTGAAATTATAAGTTAACATTTTCTTTATTTTAAAATAATTAAATTATTGAGATATTTTTTATATTTTAAATTAATTTAATTATTCAATCTTTTAAGATTAGTTTTAAATATTTTTTATTTTTACTGAATTTTTTACATGATGATTAAAAAACTTAATTACTTTAAATTACTTTTTATGTGATGAGTTTAGAATATTTTTGAGTTATTTAGTATTGAAATTAATTAGGGCAACTTTCACATATAGCAAATAAAAAATGTATATTTGTATGCTATAGCAAAGTTTGCATAATTGCGCTCCATAGCAAACATAGAAACTATATAATTCGCTATACATATACAGTTGAAGCGAATTGTTTAAAACGAAGTGTATAAAATGAAAAAAAAAAAAGACACTTGGGCAGAGACTTGTATAAAAACGAATTGCATGATTATAAGTGTATAGAATGATTATATACAATTTGAATTTGTATAAAATGAGAAAGAGAGAAAGACAAAAGAGATTTGGCAGGGAATATACAATTGAATCGAATTGTATAAAACGAGAAAGAGATAAATTAGATATAATTTGAAATTTGTATAAAACGAGAAAGAGAAAAAGGCAAAAGAAATTGGGCAGGAGAGTATTTTAATTGAATAATTATAAGTGTATAGGACGAAAATATATGTACTTGCATGTGTATATACAATTTTCTCACGCTTTATACAAACAGAAACGCAATTATACATTTCGCTTCTGTTTGTATAAGCGAGAAAGGCGAGGGTGGCGAGCGAGATTTGGGAGAGTGGCGAGCGAGATCTGGAAGAGGGGAGAGAGGGGAACAAAAATATATGTATTTATACAATTTCTTCTGCTTTATACAATTAGAAACAATTTTTATACACTTGTGTTTGTATAAAAAGTGAGGAAGCGAGCGAGAGATTGGAGGAGAGTGGCGAGCGAGATATTTGGGAGAGAGGCGCCTGACAATTTTTTGCAAACGTTTGCTATGAAGCACAATTAAATCAAACTCTAGCTACTCCATTTATTTTAGATTATTAGTTTGCTATTTTATACAATTATCCCAATTAATTATTATGTTAATGTTTAATTATTCTAAAGAATAGTTCAACAATAATTAAGAAAGGAGTATTAATTTGTACTTTGTTCATTTAAAAAAGAATGATTTTTTTTTTATTCTATTTAAAAAAGAATGATCTTTTTCTTATTTTGGCAATACTTTAACTTTAATTTTCTAAGTGACATGTTTAAGACTATAAAATTAAAGGATATTTGGTACATTTGACATAACTTTAATTTAGAAGCACAAAATTAAAAAGTTTTTTTCTTTTAAACTCCGTTCAAAGTCAAATTAGGTTATTATTTTTAAAACGGACAGAGTATATATCAAAGTTATCGCTTTATCATCATGACTACTTTACTTGAAATCCGTGCCCACCTTGAATGGATATGCATTTCCTAACTTTTTTTTAAAAAAAACACCAATTACAAGTTACAACAAAAAAAAGAATCTTTCAATTTGTTTTTAAAAAAATTATTAAATATATTATAATATAAAGTAGGTCCATAAAAATATTTTGTAAATTCAAATTGGGGTAGTTGACAAAAAGAAAAAAAAATAAGCAAATAAAAAGCAAGTGTCAAGTGGATGCATAATAATAAGTGCCCTTAGTTTTAAAGAAAAGGTCAATCATGCCGCTTTGCACCTAAAACATCTACTACCCACAATAATATGAGTTAGGGCTTTTTCCAAATCGAAATCGATAACTCAAATCAATAAAAAAATTATTAATTTTATAATATTGAGTTACTAATTTAACGGTTTTTGAAAATAATATTGATCTTTTTGTTATTGAGTTATCGATTTTTAATGGTTTAAATTTTCTTCTTAACTGGTTAATCGGTTATCTGATAGTAAATTAAATAATTATATTTATATGATTTTGATAAAGTCCTCGACTCAGAGTTTGATTTCCTTTTTTTATTTTTGGTTGTTTCATACACTTTGTTATTCTACAATGTAAAAGTATTTGTTTTTGAGAAAGATATAACTTGTGAACTCATGTGCATGGTTTATTTGGTTTGTCACATTGTTTCTAAGTGAATTCAATGTTTATTCTTTTGTATCAAATCTTAACGGTTAAATTGATAATCGACCAATAACCGATAAATCAATATCTTAATGGTTCTATAACGATCTAACATCTCTACAAATCGATAATCAATAAATCAATCCGATAAACTTTAAAAACCGAATCGAACAAACCATACACAACCTGAGTAGTACTCTCAAAGAATATGGTATACTGAATACGTTTTTTTTTTAATAGAAAATGTTGTTCTTGTAAATTTAGAAAATAAGGATGTAAATTTGAAATAGTTATGTAGATATCATATATTAAATGAAAGATAATAGTAAATTTAGGCGCTTTTTGTTTATCAAAAATAATTTTTATTTTTAAAATAATATTTTGTATAGTCTATTTATTCTAAACCTCATTTTGAGGGACTAGATACCGTGAATGTAAAGAAAAAACGACAAAAATCATACAATTTTGGTTCAACTAATCTTTTTATTTTACTTTTAAAAAAGTGGAAAGTGATGATTAATAAATATTTAAATAATAAAAAAAGAGGAAAATAGTTTTCGAATTAAAATGTAAAAGAGAAAAGGAGAGGGGAGTAATCATTGATTAACTTTATACAGAATTTAAATACCCCAATTTGATTTTACATGTATATCAAGTTTTACAAGATTTTATTAAATATAGATATCGAATAATTTTATTAACAAGATTTAAACATGTAAATATAAATGATCTATTATTTTTCAACTCTAAATAAACTAATATTTGAAATCTCAATTTTATGATTTTTTTAAATACACTTTATATCCAAGACAATTCAGCTTAAAAAGTTTTATTAATAATTACATTAATTTTGTTGATTAGGATGACAAGATTTTGGTCATCAATTACACATATACCCAAATTGAAATAGTAAGCAGTTTTTTTTTTTTCGTAATGATAATAACAAGACACAAAAAGACAATTCATTATTCACATTGATTGATTTTTATATGATGCAATAAACAATATAATAATAATTATAATAATAATATTTCTTCTTATAAAGAAAAAGGTCATATTTGACTGATCCCAGTTTAATTTTTTTTTACTATACCAACGTCACTAATTATTACATTTGATAAAATGTAGAACAATTCAATCTTACTTAAATATCATGAAATAAACTATTTTTACAACCAAATCACTAATTTCTCCAATAAAAAAAATCATTAAGAAGACATAATTTTTTTTTTGTAATAATTAAATAAATTTGAGTGAAAAGAGTGAAGTTGAGTGACTTTCTTTTATTCATAAGAAAATAAATTATTAATTTTAATTTAATAAAATACTAATATAATTTCATAAATGGAATTTATTACTTTTCTCTTAGATATAAATATAAATATAAAAACAAAGCATTTCTAATGAACTATTTAGTCTCTTTGTTTCACAAAAACTGACATGGTTAGATTTGATATAAAGTTTAAGAGTATAAATTATTTTTTTAATCTTATGGTCCTAAATTTAAGTTAAGTTAAATGTAAAAAATTACTCTTTAATTTTGTAGCCTTAAGCATGCCACATGAAAAGCTGAAATTAAAATATTATAAAAAAAAGAGGTATTTTTTTTTGAAACAAATCAAAAAAGAAAGGAAATCATTCTTTTTGAAATGAGGAAGTATAATATATTATACTCTAATTTGCTATATTTAAATTCGTATATTTAAGATCATGTTCACGATAAGCTTAAAATACGCTATATTAGGACATATATTAAATTTTAAAAATATCAAAAATAAAATTAAGTTTTTTTTTTTTTTTAATATGAGCTACATTTTTCTAGTATTTTCTAAAGGAGCGTGTAAGTGTCAACCTCATTCTCCTAATTTTCCCAACCACAAAAAAAATAAAAGTAGCTTTTGCGTGTTGATTTGGTACACTACACCTCATTATTACACGTGTCTTCACATGATTGGTTAATCCATGAGGCGGTTTCCTCTAGAGTCGGCCATAGTATCTATAAAATGAAGCTTTCTGCATCTCTTTTTTTCATGTTCTATCTGATTTCTATTATAATTTCTCTCAATTGCCTTCGAATTTCTCTTTCAAGGTTAGATTTTATTTTCAATTTTTAGGTTTTTGTATGTTTAGATTCTGAGTTTAGCTAATCAGGTGCTGTTAAAGCCCTAAATTTTCAGTTTTTTTCGGTTGTTTTGATGGAAAATATCTAAAAATTGAGTTTTTTCAAGTTGTTTTGATCGAGAAGGCTCAGAATTGGAGTCTCTTTCGTTGTTTTGATGAGGAGGCCCCTAATTTGAGTTTTTTTCCGTCGATTTGATTTTAAAGGTCTATAATTCTTGTTTTTTTTTCGTCGGTTTGATGAGAAGGGCCTAAAATTGGAGTTTTTCTGGTTGGTTTGATTAGGAAGCCGTAGAATTTCGTGTTTTTGATGTTGCTTTGATTCTCAACGCCTAAGATCTGACTTTTATCTCGTGTTTTGGGTTGTTTTGTTTTAATCCTTGAGTCAGTTGATCTGGGTGTGTGAGAAGAGCTAAAATTTGAGGATTTTTGTTGTTCTGATTGTTTGTTTTTATGAATTTTGCAGATGCAGATCTTTGTGAAAACTCTCACCGGAAAGACTATCACCCTAGAGGTGGAAAGTTCTGATACAATCGACAACGTTAAGGCTAAGATCCAGGATAAGGAAGGAATTCCCCCGGATCAGCAAAGGCTTATCTTCGCCGGAAAGCAGTTGGAGGACGGACGTACTCTAGCTGATTACAACATCCAAAAGGAGTCTACCCTCCATTTGGTGCTCCGTCTACGTGGTGGTATGCAGATCTTCGTGAAGACTCTTACGGGTAAGACGATTACCCTTGAGGTCGAAAGCTCAGACACCATTGACAATGTCAAGGCTAAGATCCAGGACAAGGAAGGCATTCCCCCAGACCAGCAGAGGTTGATCTTTGCAGGAAAGCAGTTGGAAGATGGCCGCACCCTAGCTGACTACAACATCCAGAAGGAGTCCACCCTCCATTTGGTGCTCCGTCTCCGTGGTGGTATGCAGATCTTCGTGAAGACACTTACCGGAAAGACCATCACCTTGGAGGTGGAAAGCTCCGACACCATTGACAACGTAAAGGCTAAGATCCAAGATAAGGAAGGGATCCCCCCAGACCAGCAGAGGTTGATCTTCGCTGGAAAGCAGCTCGAGGATGGCCGCACCCTAGCTGACTACAACATCCAGAAGGAGTCTACCCTCCATCTTGTCCTCCGTCTCCGTGGTGGTATGCAGATTTTTGTTAAGACCCTCACCGGGAAGACCATCACTTTGGAGGTGGAAAGCTCCGACACCATCGATAATGTCAAAGCTAAGATCCAGGACAAGGAGGGAATTCCCCCAGATCAGCAGAGGTTGATCTTCGCTGGTAAGCAGCTCGAGGATGGCCGCACCCTTGCCGACTACAACATCCAGAAGGAGTCGACCCTTCACCTTGTCCTCCGTCTGCGTGGTGGTATGCAGATCTTTGTTAAGACCCTTACCGGGAAAACCATCACCCTGGAGGTTGAGAGCTCCGACACCATTGACAATGTCAAGGCCAAGATCCAAGACAAGGAGGGTATTCCCCCAGACCAGCAGAGGTTGATTTTCGCTGGCAAGCAGCTCGAGGATGGCCGCACTTTGGCGGACTACAACATTCAGAAGGAGTCCACCCTTCACTTGGTGCTGAGGCTGAGGGGAGGAATGCAGATCTTTGTGAAGACGTTGACCGGGAAGACCATCACCTTGGAGGTGGAGAGTTCTGACACCATCGACAATGTGAAAGCTAAGATTCAGGACAAGGAGGGGATCCCACCAGACCAGCAGAGGCTGATCTTCGCTGGTAAGCAGCTTGAGGATGGCCGTACCCTTGCGGACTACAATATCCAGAAGGAGTCGACTCTACACCTTGTCCTCCGTCTCCGTGGTGGTTTTTAAGTTGCCTGGTTGCGTCTGTTGCCCATTGTGGTGGTTGCGTCTGTTGCCCATTGTGGTATATGTGTTTGCATGATGCTCTTGAAGGATCATCAATGTGTTTTCGCTTTCTGTTCCTTTCTGTTTCTCATTTGTGAATAATAATGGTGTCGTTATGAATATGCAGTTTCTGGTTTCTTTTCTGATTGCAGTTTTGAGTTTGTTTTTGCTTCCGTCTACTACACCACTTTGCAATTACAGTTTTACTAATTCAGTTGATATTACTGTTAACCTTCGAGCCACCTAATGTTTGATGATTCAAATGGAGTTCATTTAACTCAATACACGGATGGAGAAGAGCTCCTACCCCATTGATCTTCTCTTTGTCAATCAATTTGAATATTTGTACCAAGGCAGGCTCATAAGTGAACAAGATAATCCAAGTAAAACATAATGAACAGTACTGTTTCTCAATGATTACAAGCACTTGTTCTAGCAAATCAGCAGTTGTGCATGTCAAATGATCTCTTGAGTAGGGAAGAGCTAATGAATCAAAATAGTTTGGATCAAGAATCTAAGGCAGTTGTACGTATCAATGATCTTCTGCCTACTATGATATTAGCTATTCGAGTCAAATTATTAGCTATTCGAGTCAAATTGTAGAATTGAAGCCGATTTGCTACTTTTTTTCCTTGGGGCATCGCATTCCGGATTTACATAATATGAAGTCTTCCTCTAGTGTCTGCTGATCCAACAAATTGAGCTAGTAACATTAATATTTAGGAATGAATAGCAGGCAAAGTCCTTGCTAGGAATTCCGGGTAACTTTCTGTATTTCCTTAAGGTTACAGGTGAAGCTTACTTCCTGCGGGAGCCCCTTGGACCTTAGCCTCTTAAGAGTTGGGTTCTAGTGGCGGGCTCTTGGGTCGTCCGGACGCATATCTGGTAAAAGTGGTGGCCTGGTTGTCCCACCCAGAAGAGAGCTGCAATACCACTTTGGTTGAAGGAGCATCCCTGTTTAGGGGTTTTGACACTTCTTGTGAATGTCAATTTTTCATTTTCAAAACTCTACCTAGTCTAATGTCTAGCAACGGATCTTACTGGTTTAACTGTTGTGATGTCTACTATCAGGAAGCTTTTGGAATGCTATCTCCTTTCCTTATACATCAAGTTCCAAGAACCCACCAAATGCAGGTAAGCGTGATTGATGTACATGGCTGTGAGAAGTGCATCTGATGTTCATATGATAAGGTTTATTCTAATGTCTTTTCCTTCAATCAGCTTTCTCAGTCTGACTTGGCTGTTTCGTCTGCATGTTTGAATGCTCGTTTACTCATAGTAGTTGCATTTTTGTTGCAGAACACATCATTGGTCATGGTTTCGACTGTGCGAGAGTCATTATGCTTATTCAAACTAGGAAAGCCTCCGTCTAGAGGGCATTCGAGTTGTTGCTCTGTGTGCGTCAGTCCATTGGTCTAAAGGTATTAATCTTGCTAGTTGTAGGATTTTGTTTATGCGAACTCAGAATTCATCATATGCTCCTTCTTTGCATCAAATAAGGCAAGGTAATGTATAGAAGTTCTCTTAGCTTTTTAGGTAACATGTTCTGGAGTATTGTGGCTGTTAGATATCTACAGTTCACACTTAAGACGTCTTATCTTGTGCTTTAGAGCTCTAGTATTTGCTCGACTGACTTCTCGTTCTGATTGATCCATTATTTGCCCACTGTACTTTGTGGACAGTAATGATGTGAATTGTCTAGTATTGGATCTTGGGATTTTTTAAATCTGTGGTTGCAGTTCATATTTGTCATATTTGTACACAGATTTGTTTTGTAGGTGGGTAGTCGATGAGAACAGTGGGCAGTCACCTCCCGTAATTTATGTGGCTTATACTGCTACTGTTTAAATCACACGATGTTTTATGCATCTTATTCTTTTGGTTGCATCTGAAATGCCAGGTAGTCTACTCTGTTATGACATCGTGGCATGGATCAGAGTACTTTGTGATTACAGTTGAAGAGCTCCACTCTCTAGCCTGCAGCATTTGGAAAGAGTCAATCCAGCACCTGGTGCTGACTGCTGAATCTCCGAGGTGATGTTTTGATTTGTTTTGAGTCCCTAAATGAGTAGTCCCTAACACTGAAGGTTGAAACTGGTTGAATGATTTAACACTAAATGAGTAGTCCCACCCTTCACCCATGTCTTGAGGATGTACATCTCATGCATGCCGAATGTACAGATCAGGGAAAGTTTGTCTTTGCAGTGAAGCAGCTGAGAATGGAAGGATCTCTTTCATGGAAGCGGACCTTTGCCGGCATACGATCCAGACAATATCAACCCTGCATCTTAGCTGCCGTCTCCATAGTGATTTTTTGAACTGTTACTGGTTGTCGCTATTTTCTTGTGTCAGTCGCTTCTGTCCATCTCGTTGTGTGTTGCTTCATGATCTTCACTGTCCAATCGAATCAAGAAAGTATTTTCTCATGGTTCTGTTCATTATGACTTGTGTGATCCTGTGTTGTGGACAAGCAAAAGGATGCATATCTTGAATGTCAAATCTCTGTGTTCTTCTGGTGATGGCGAATTCATCTGGCTCCGTCCTTTAACTTACTGTTGCATCCCTACATGGTGATGTCACCTAGAAGACGGATGCAAATCTGGTCATTTCTGTTATTGTTAGAAAGAAGTTGTAAGTCATCCCTGGTCCCCTGGTGCTTTTATTTGTGTGATCGCTCTTGTTTTTTAAAAAAATTATTTTTTTGTGTGGGGGGTTTCAATCAGGTAAGCAGAAGACGATAACCAGACACAAATTTTCCTTGGGATATAGGAGTTAATGCCAGTTACATTGCGGACAACCTTGATTAATGAGAACTACCAAATCAAAATTTCTGATCGTGACGAGATATTCTTTACATCCCCGTATGAAGTTGATTCCACACTGTTATCCATGATTGGATTGGACCCTGCTGATACTTTTGGATCTTGCATTCTTGCTAGGAGACCCAGTCCTCTGCTATTATTCATGTAGTGTTTATCAATCTGTTGAGGTGCAGCATACCAGGGTCTTCCCTAACACTGGAGACGGACGGTCGAACAGTTAACGGAGTGCTACTTTTGTAGAACGTTGGACCATTCTTATTCCCTATCCTTCTTAGTTAAGTTCCATGAAAACAATGGCTGTGTGAGTTGAAACCAACTCCGGATTACTGTTCTCTTCCCGTATTTCTCCTTTCAAGTCTTGTTTTCTGTCTTGTCATCGCTATTCAGTATAGTCTTCTAATACTCGCTCAACGGTTCCTCTAATATTTCTTTTTTTCATTTAGGAGAGAAGAGGACTACATTGACAATGATGAGACAACTGGAATAATTGATAGCTCTATGTACCTCTTTTCTCTTCTTTGGTATCAACTCCTGGGCTTAGGATATTTTGTGAACTCAGCAGTACACGAAGTGTGGATGAATTTATGATCAATTTGTTAAAAGGCAGACTACAGACTAGAAGTGCAACAAGAGAAGCATAAAAAACTTAATGGTCTTCTAGTGACAAGTACGAGGCAATTTTGTTATGAAAACCTCATCCAAGTTTCTTTTGGTATATTTCAGGCAACTTTGATGGAACGGAAATTACCAAATGAAGAAGTTCTGAATATATTTGAGCAGAGTGATGCAGAGGTAGTTATCCTAGTATGAAGATGATGGACAGTTGGCCCCCGATTAGAGTGTACTAATACTGCTGGATCAAATTGGAGAGACGCTAATTAACATCTATTCATGGAGTGCTGAATTGCTTATAGTGTATTGAGGTTGTCCCTATGATCTTCCTGTCTCTCTAGTTCAAGTAGCGGTTCACGTTCTTCATGAATATCAGTGTTTTATTGGCAGGAATTTGCAGCTATATAGTATTTTGACAGTATTTACATTTTTCTCTCTGCTAAAATTTCATTTTTAGTTGCATTAGCAGAAGAAATTGTCTAGATTGTTTTCACCTGAGAGCTCAACTCAACCCGTTCCTGTATGGATGCCACTTCTTTTTTCTCCTCACACAGGAGAGCAGAAGTATGTTGACAATGATGAGACAATCGGAAATAAAGAGGACAACACTATGTACGTCTATTTCCTTCTTTGGTATCAACTCTACTGGGCTTCTGGTAGTCGTGCTTGGTACATTCCTGGCTTTGTTATTGATTCAATAATGTCGTGGAGATCCCAGCTTCTGGTAGTCGTGCTAGGTACTACTGAATTCGTTGATCTATTTTTTCACTTAAGATATTTCACGTTTTCAAGTACATGAAATTTGCATGAATTTAGTTTGTGATCAATTGCCACAAGGCAGACTTTAGGGACTGGATGTACAATCAAGAGAAGCATAACTAACTTACTTGCTGGCCTTGTAACAAGAAGTACAGGACCTTTTTACACTGTAAGCAACACTGCTTGCAATTTTCTTTTGAGATAGCTGATGCTGTATACATTTCAGACAACTTAGATCTGCTTTGAATCACAAAGCAAAATTTCTGAATCATGACGAGGAATTTGATGAGAACGAGGCTGATAGCTAACTTAATAAGAAGATGATGCCATACTGACAGTTAACCAGGGATTGGAGCCTGCCTGCTGTTGGATCCAACTAGATGAAGCACTACATAGCGACTTTCATATGGTGTGTGTCAGTCTATTGAGGTGCCATCGGGTCTTCCCCATCTCTCTTCCTTCAGATTGAGGTTAGCCTATTTTATGGATGCCAGTACCTTTTTCGGCAGGAAGTTGAGCTACATTATGTCTCAACAATTGGAGATGACTGGTAAAACTGCTTATGTAGTGCTATTTTTCAATGTAGGACTTTGGCTTGTTCCTTTTTCTCTTATATTTCTACACTTTTAAGTTTCAAGAACGACATACAGGATGTGATGGGATAGATATACATGGCTGCATGGAGTGGAATTAACGCATTCTCTTCCCATATCTTTTCCTTTCAGAACTTGGTCTTGGTCTTATGCTGCAATTTCATATATTTTCCTCTAATTTTAATTTCTCAGAATGTGTATTTCTTGCAGAAGGCCTCATCTTTACTGTTTTACGCTTGTTATGGTTACTCAAACAGGGCAACGGTGCCTCCTTTTAATTTGCTTTCAATCAGGAGATCAAAGCACTGTTGACAATGGAGACAGACTCGGAGTAACGAGAGAGGGCCATCTTAAGATTTGATTCAGTAATATTGTGGAGCTCCCAGGTTGTATCTTCAAGACTCAAGCTCTCAACTATTCTAACCTTTGATCTATTTTTCCGTTTAGGATATTTTGCAATCTCGGATTTATGTACATTTACATGATACTCTAATCAATTGCATTGAATTGTGTCGAGGCAGACTTTACAGACTGAAAGCCTGACAAGAGAAAAGCAAGCACAACCGACTCACTAGACTTCCAGTGACAGTGTGAAGGATATTTGATAACGAGAACTGCTTGCCTTTCAGACAACCTTGATCGTAAATCAAAATTTCTGGATCTTTACGAGCTATTTGAGCAGAATGAAGCTCTGATGGTACTTATCCCAGAATGAAGCTGAATCCAGCTAGGGAAAGATACTATCAGCAACTATTCATGGTATGTGTGCACCACTCGAGTCTTCCCCTATCTCTTTTCATTCAAATAGAGGCACATTGGATCAAATGACCTTAAGCTCTATATAATATCTCTCTGTTAACAATTGAGAGACAACAGGTTCACTGCTAACATCACTAGCTGTCAAAGGCATAACTTTGGATTGGTCTTCTTTTCATATCCTTGTAAAACTAGTTTCAAGAACCACATACAGCAGTATAATGAGATATACATTGCTGCGCGAAATCAATAGTTTATCATTCTCTTCCTGTCTTCTTTTTCTTTCAAGACTAGTTTTCTATCTGACATTGCTCTCAAGTCTCAACACATTTTTTTCTAGGCATAATACATAAAGATGCCCTTCAACTTTGGGTGTGCACAAGTAGACACTTAAACTTATATAAAGTTGAACAAATAGACACACATGTCCTACATGTCATTTTTTGTCCTACGTGGTGTCTTACGTGTATTCTGCCATGTAGGACTCATGTGTTTATTTATTTAAAAGTTGGATAGTTAAAGTGTGTTTGTGCATTATGAAAGTTGGAGGTCAAAGTTAAAATTTGAAGCCAAGTTTAGGATCCAGTATATGTATTATTCCTCTTTTTTCTATATTGATTCTCATCTATAATTGTATATATCTCTTGCAGGCATCCTAGTTTGTTTTACACCTGTTATGGTTATATATCTAATAAATCAAAGGCAATGGCTACCTCCTACAACTCACTCAAGTCGTCCAACTATCGGATTACGAATGTGAAGGCTTATTCTGAATGAGACCGGGGAAAGAAAGAGCTATACTATTGATCGGAAATCTTTTGTCTCATTTTGAAGTGCTTAACTCATGATTGAAATATTGTGAAACCTTTTTTTAGCATTTTCTACAAGTTGTGATCTCAACCTTTCTATTACATGTTCTATATTGGGTCTTATTAGCTCATACTTTAAGTTGATAGTTAATGAATTGTGAATTGTAACTTCAATCCCTCTTAGATGTGAATACTTATCAAGATTTTAATATGTGTTCTAAATTTTTGAACTAATTACTTCAAGTGTTAATAACTGAGTTCTAAATTTACTATTTATATATATTTAATGAATTTCTTGACATAAATGCATTATTAAGCTAAAGCTAATGGATTTGATTAATTCCACACTCGAACTTCTAGAAGTTCTAGGTCCGCTCTCATTTTTATATAATAACCTTGTTAACGAACTATCGAACCTTTCATTAATATGTGTTTTTAATATAAAAATAGTTATCATTTTTTTGTGATTGGTTGTGTATGAAACTTGTAAAACGATGATTCAAATTCATAATTGTGGTGTTTTTGCTCAATTCCTACACATATCAACTATTGTTTTTTTTATAAAACACTTAGAAATAATGTGACAAATTAAACGAATTAACTAAATTAGTTGATAGATTACAATTTTGCTCAAAAGCAATCACTAGCATGTTGTAAGAATAATCGAGAGATTAAGAGTGAAAAATAAAATCTCAAATAATATCGAATGATATAAATATAATTTTGAAACGAAACTATCTTTTATGGGCAAAACTAGACTAACTGAACAGTTCAAGGACTAGAAAGTAATTTAACAGTCCCACGAGTCTACGCTGGTCCGTCACACAGAGTATTATATCTCCCTTGTTACTTTTTTAGACCGACCTAACAAAAAGGGGCAAAATCACATCTTTATTAGCTGATTTCACATTTCATTTCGCTTTTTTTTTCTTCTGTGTACTGACTTTTCTGTGCTTTGCTCAAAAGACTTATCCGGATTTTGGGGTCTGCTGTATTGCTATCGTCTTCAATTTTTACAAACCCTAACCTTCGGATCAGGTATATCTTCAATACCCACTTGTTTCTTTTGGTTGATAAGCTTTAGATCTGGTGAATTAGGTTTGTTTTGTTTGTCTAGTAGTTGTTTTTGTGATAAAGATCGGATTTTTATTTCAAGAATTGGGGGAATTTTGGGGGGTTTGGGATAGAGATGTTGATTTATGATGGTTTCGTGGGTTTCTTGTGTTGGTTTTTGTATACTTGATTAAGTTCAGGGGATAGTTGTTACTGGATAGATGGGAAGAATGATCTAGTGTTTTGTCTCTGTGTTCTGGTTGTTCTATGCTTGGTGTTGTGATGCTTCTTGAATGATCTGGTTATGTGATCATATTTTATGAAATTTAACATCGAAGTTGTGAGTTTTTGGTGTCTTATGAAGCTTTTGTATTGGGTTGTTTTATCTTTTTTGTGCCTGATTGTGATTGTATTGTTTTTTAAGAAGTTTCTCTAGAGCTATGAACTTTTTCTGATGCAAGTTTAGGGCCTTTTTCTTTTGGGTTGTTTCCTGTTGTGGTGATAGTTTGGTTGTATTTCTTGAGGAATTGGAATAATTTAGGACTTTTGTAATAGAATTTTTCATTTCTGATGCTCAGTGATATTTTATTTTGGGTTTGTGTTCTCTTGCTGAATTCTAGTTGTGTTTTCGAAGGATTTTGATATCACTTTGGAATTTGTATGCTATTTTTTATGCTTGTTATAGTTTATCTGTTGAGTGGGCTTAGCATGGTTGTTGGGGGAACAAAGATGTGTGTAGGACTACCTTTTCAAACTCTGTTTGTGGTGAAGGATTTCTTTTTCTGATGAATTAGTTTCTGTATTTGATGCATCTGGAATGGAAGGAATCATAGATGTTTTGATGGGATTTTCAGTTCCTAACCACATTCTTAAATCCAACTGTTTAGTCCTTTTATATAGTTGGTTTAGGCCCCTGTGGGAACTGTTGATCTTTTTTTTTTTTTTGGGTATGTCTGCTCTTTAGTTATTTTGTAAATTCTTATACGGGAGAAGACCTCTCCTTTTTGCTGTAATTTTTTGCCTTGCATCTTTTTGATGCCTTCTAATGAAATCTACTTACTTCATCAAAAAAAAAGTTTCTGTATTTGATTCTCTTGCTTTTTTCTTACTTTCTGTTTGTGGTTGGATGCTGAATGGGATTTTAGCAGTTCTTTTGCCTGCTGCTTCTCTTTATACTGAAAACATATGTGGATCGCCTCTTTATATTGTACATATGACATGCGAGATGATAATGCATTGCCTCTTTCTGTTGTACATTCGACATGCAAGATGATAATGGAATCTGTCTGAATGTGTCTCGTGTATTGTATTGTTTTGGTGATAAGTATTGGAATTTTCTGAAGACTGCTACTATATTGGTACTTACTGCTGAAGCTGTCAGTATCAGATGCGTAGCCAATCTTTTGTTGTGGTTTTTTCTTTCCAACCCTGTTTGCTTCTAAAGGCTTCTTTCATCTGTTCAAGTTTATTTCCTATTTAGCTTTTCATTTTCCTGTTTTTTAGATAGGGTGTGCTGGTTTGTATTGATAATCTGATACAACTGCTTGTCTCATTCCTTGTTATTGTGTGTATGCAAGATGATAACAGTCTGTTGATGGTTGTCACTACTTGAGATGTGGAATTTTATTTCTTGTTTATTATTTTTTTGTAATAGCTGCTGAACTCTTTTTCATCTGCCTAGGTCTGAGCATCCAAGTTTCAAGATCTGTGTGCTCCTGTTGTCTTCTACTCTCAGCCAAGTTTCATGTCTGATCTCGACGTCCAAATTCCTACCGCTTTTGGTATGGGGCCTCCTTAAATCATATTGTCTTTTAGTGCAATTTCGTGTATTTCTCGTCTTATCAGATCAATAAAGCAGTTTCAGTTTAATGTTAAAATGATCGGGTTCATGTTTTATTAATGTATAGTAATAGTTTAGATGCATAGAAAGAAAAGGATTGAATAAAAAACATGTTAATTTAGAAGATATGAATTATATCTTCTTTATCTTCAATATCTGACCAGTCTTGGTGCTTTATCATGCTATGTAGATCCCTTTGCTGAGGCAAATGCTGATAACTCTGGTGCTGGGTCAAAGGATTACGTGCACATCCGTATACAACAAAGGAATGGTAGGAAAAGCCTGACAACTGTGCAGGGGTTGAAGAAAGAGTTCAGCTATAACAAGATACTGAAGGATCTCAAGAAAGAGTTCTGCTGCAATGGTACTGTCGTTCAGGATCCTGAACTAGGCCAGGTTTGTAACTTTGCATTCTAGTGTGATAGTGTCTGTCTCTGTAATTGCAAGTTCTATGACTGATCTATGTACTTTGTTCTTATGAAGGTTATTCAACTTCAGGGTGACCAGCGGAAGAACGTTTCTACATTTCTTGTCCAGGTGAGTGTGGTGCAGATTGAGCATTTCTGCTTGCCCGTTCAATATTAAGTTATCTTGCTACGATAATTAGATGCTAACAAAGCTTATGTTTATGTCATGCATTAAAAATCATTTGTGAATTTAACGTTTTGCGTTAACTTCTTCTGTCAATCTAGAATTGTGTCTTTTGAACTGAAGTGGGTTAGTAATAGGCTGAGCTGTGCTCGTTAACAAAAAAAACTCTTTTGGTTCAGTGATCCTTTCGATGGTGGTGGGTCTTTATATACTGGAGTTACTTGTTGAAGATTTACTGGCAAGGCTGGGGGTTATAGAAGAGACATTGACAAATTAACAACTCTACTAATTCAGTAGCTCTACTTAATTGATAATTTGATATGTTGCGGTCTTTATCTGTTCAGTTGTTATCTACTATGTACATTGTTGCTAATTTTCTCGTTTTTGGGTTCGTGGAATCAGGCTGGAATCGTGAAGAAAGAGCACATCAAAATTCATGGTTTCTGATTGCCCTCATCAGCCTCAGCTGCACAGTTATTGTACTTGTTATGTCAGTGCCAGAGATATGCTATCCAAACTCAGTCCTACTAAACTTGCTAGTGTTTAATTTCTGCTGGTTTGATATAAACACTGTATTTGCTTCTCTATGTTCCGTCTGAATATGAATCGTGTTATATTTTCAAGCACTTCACAAACCAATGATAATATAACTGAATGCTCAAAAGACGTGATCCTTGTCGTTTTGGGTTGTTGCTGATCATTTTAGCTCGCATGTGCGTGCAGCAGTTCTGGTTCATGTGCTTCAATACCAATCCATATTATTTGGGGTCATTCTCAATTTGCTAGCTCATGGTATTCTATTGTTAGACTTCAGTATTGAAGGGTAGGGTAGGGGTCGTCCAATCTTTTGTGACTTCGTTAGATCTGTTTCTTTGGTCTGAATACTAAGAAAGCTCAGTATTTAAGTGGAGACGACGAGTAGGGAGAACCACTGATTTGAGATTTATTTCTATTTCCAACTATGTTAGTCGTCACATGTCGCGGATCTTGAACTCTAAATTTGAAGTTCCATTTTGAGATCTTCTTTCTTGCCATTGTGGGAACTTCAAGTACATGTGCTTGCGCCTTAGGTTTTCATTGGGATGACAAGTCACATATGGTAGAAATGTGAAAATATTGAATACACCAAAGAATATTAGTACCACAAGGCACAGAGGTGAGTCATTTTAGTGTCTATGTAACAAAATTGATTTCTGATGGGATGCAAGTACTGATTCTTAGGGGTCGTTTGATGTGAAGGATAAAGATAATATAGTTTTGGGATAAAATTTTGGTGCCTGTTATAGTTAACATGTATCATAGTGAACTTATCTCATCAATTATATCATAGTAATGAGATAAGTTATCTCACATAAGTTATATCCAAGATAACTAATTTTGGGATGATTAGTTTTTGACCAAATGACCTGAATCGATAAAGCTAATTTCCCTTGTAGATACTATAAGAGTGGGTTCGAATTTCACAACAATGAAAACATCTTTTCTACTTCACTAAGGGATTTGACTTGGAAACAATAATATTTCTTAGGTATATTCCATGACATCATGAAATTTCTTTCCTTTTTTTCCTTCCAATTTTTAATTTTATGTACAGGGATGTATATAGATGTGTTGGTTCGCAATTTTAAATATCAAATTAAATTATTTGTGTTGATTTTTTAAATTGATTTTTCAAATTCGGATTTTTTTGGGTGTTCACTGCTATTTATGTGTTCCTTTGGTCAAGTTGATTTTCCTTTCCCTCCCTATCAACATCATAGAAATAGATTTTGATAAAATGGGAAATATCTCCTAAAAGATCCTCTCCAAATTTTTGGTGCACCACCAATTTGTTCACAACTTTCAATTGTTCGATTATTGCTAAAACAAAAAAACAAGAACAGTGAGGCTCTTAATTCTAGAAATAATAATAGTGCTAACCACTATCTTTATATGAAAAGATTAAATGATGGTGAAATTTAACGCTTGCGTCAGGATTAAAAATAGACACTGAAAAATTGTTGTGTAGACAAATACTTTTAGAAAGCAACTATTTTCACCAGAAGGCTCAAATATATTTATTTTTAGAGATCCTGAAGGGGCACTTATGGTCGGGGGCGGATTTAGAGATTTGTATACGGGTTTGTAGAAATTTAATATATTTGCAAAAATTATCTTCATAAATATTTGAGTGAATTTGATTACTGTTAAGAATCGTTTGATAACTGATTTGAAGATGAGTTATATAGATATAAGTTACATATATAAGTAGTACTTGTTTAGTAGATGGTTAGGAGATGAATTGTTCTTATGTAAATGGTTTTCAATTTCGAAATTTACGTAAATGATATATGAATAACTAATTTTACATGAATTAATACATTGATTTACTCATAACTAATCATTGTATTATCAATGCATGTATAGCTCTAGCTTTAACCAGCTATTAAACGATCCTTGATAATATACTCTTGAAATAGCTACAACACAATAATAAATTCAATGTGATTTTTGGATAAGGTCTGGAAAGATGATGTGTACGTAAAACTTATCTCTACCTTCTGAATCTTAGACTTCCTTTGCATACATTTTAACTTTGTGTCTGATTATGAAAAAAAACAAATAGTATTTGATATTTGCCCCCAATAGATCTTGTTAATGTGGTGGGAGGAGATATTTTATTTCTAAAATAGCAAGTGTCTTTTTCACTTATAACCACCTCACAAAGTGATGATCAAAGAAGGGCCAACCCAAAAAGCATGAAAAGACTAGAAAGGACAACACAATGGCACCTAAACAAAATAATGAAGCTAATTTTGGACCATTCAACATGTCTATAAATCAAATCCATGATATCATTTTCAAATTGGAAATCAAAATATGAAATTTATAAATTTTATTTTGAGTAATAAACTAATAACATGTAAATCTTTTAAGGATTTACAATATGTACGAATTTTATTGAACTCGTAGTTGATATTCTACCATAACCTTTTTGACATGATAAGCACTTTGTCCTTGCATGAGAGGATATTCAATGTAGAGAAATTGAAATAACCTACTTATTATTATAGTTAAACCATAAAAATATAACAGCCAAATTAAATAGGTTATAATATTTGTTTTCATCAATAATTATCAATCACAGTGATAGTTTTTTTACCGTGTTAAGGTTCAATATTTATTATGTGATGATGTGATTTTTCAAAGATGGGATTTGAATGAACCCTTTAGCCCCTCTTACTCTGCCCTGCCACTCATAATACGAAACATATACTAGTGCATCAATTTACATGTTTGGTGAGAGTTCGTTTTGGAACTCTTATTAATCGGGATAACTTTTGAATACCTCGAGAGAATCATGGATGGTTGATCACGAGCATCGATCATTGTGGACGTATATATAGTATAAGATAAAGATGGTTTAAATTAATTGTTATACACTTCTTTGTTTTTATACAATCTTCAATATTATAAACTACTTTATTATAGGACTAGTAATTTATTTATTTATTTATTTATTTATAATATATATAGTAAAATATATTGGGTATTCCTAGGACAAGAAATTGTTAAAAATCAAGATAAATAGTCCAATTAAAACTGGGCCCTCCACTTTAATACATCAAAAGGCCCAATATTGCAAAACCACTTGCAGAAGAAGTGGGCCAGCCTTACTGTATCATTGATTAAGGCCCTTCAAATCCTATCCTTCTCAAAATTAAATTTTTTTTTTTTTTTTAAAAAAAAGAAGAAGCATATTTAGTGTAATTCTACTGATGAGGTCTACGAGGGTAAGATATATGCATGGGCGGAGTAACCTTGTACGAAGGATGGTTCGGTGCAACATCTTTCGTCAGAAAGTTAGGCGATATAAAGAGGTGAAATATTTTATATTATGAGCGTATATTTAATTATACACCACTTCTTGATTTTAGATATATGCAGACTTTACTTTTATGTTTGAGGTGTAGAGATTGATTCCGATGATCTCTGGCTAAAAGAGAGAGTATTTGATGCAAAATTATTTTTAAAAAAAAAAACAGTAAAATAACAAGATATAAATTAAATGCATCACTATATCGTAATACCCCTTTCGAAATAAAGAAAAAATTGTATGCCTATCTACGTGTCCACTAATTGGGTTTCTATCAATTATTATTACTTCCCTCCATTTATATATCTGAATGAGTGACTCTTGTTTTATTTAAATTTTAAGGATCCAAATTAAATCTATTTATTCTAAATAAAGAAAATAGATTTTGAAAAAAGGAAAAAAAAAACAATAACTTTGGCAATCTTAATCATATACATGGATGGTGTATATTTCCTCTATCTTAGTTTAAGTACTTCTTTAAAAAAAAACAATTTATTTATAAATTTCGTTTTATATGGTGAGCTTTTAATTTATTTTGCAGATAGTTCAATTGTTTTCTTAACAAAATTAGACACTTAAATTATTTCTGAACTTTAGAAGATTCAAAAAGGTTTAAAACATTTATTGGAGGTATGTTAATCATTTTTCTTACCATGGTTATTAAATAACTTAATCTACATTTTAAAACTCTGAACACAATAATTATTCTCTTGTTACATTTTTGTGTGGCACTAGTTTTCTTTCTAAAAATATTAGTTTAAAACATTAAATTATAAGGGAAAAGAAATTCTTATAATCACATATATATTACCACAAGCTCAAAATTATATATATATATATATATATATATATATATATATATATATATATATATATATATATATATATATATATATATATATAAGACATACTTTCTCCGTTGAAAAAGAATAATCTAATTTAATTTGAAACGGAGTTTAAGAAAAGAAAGAAGATCTTTTAATCTTATGGTTCTAAATTAAAGTTATGTCAAATGTACCAAAATGCCCTTTAATCTTGTGGTCTTAAACATGTCACGCAGAAAGTTAAAGTTAAAAGTGTTGCCAAAAATAAAAAGGGGTCATTTTTTTTAAAACAAAGTAAAAAGGAAATAGGGTCATTCTTTTTGAAACGGAGTCAATAATATATAATCATGATTTTGAACTTGATTTCGACGAACAATCATGGCCTCCAACTTTGAATGTGCACAACTAGACAATTAAACTGGTATAAAATTAAATAAGTAGACACACGATATACATGACATGATACACGTAGAATGTCATGTACTAAAAGATAGTGTTAATTTTTTATACAAGTTTAAATATATACTTGTGACTAATATTTTGTTAATTTTTTTTAAATATTTTATTAATATAATATAATTAAATATCTAAATAAAATATCGCGATAAATTTTAAGGACGGAGTAGTGCATGCTTTACAAGTGTTACTGAGCTAGATAGGCGTACACTGTAATAATGCCAGATATTTTTCTCATCACTCAGTTCTACACTTGTCAATCCCCTATATAAATCCTTCCTCTTCCCCTCCCATTTCCACACTAAAAACTCAAACTCAATCTTCTCCGCCCTAAAAACCAATTCTCAATTCTCAATTCTTCTCTATCAATGGCTTCCACCTTAGCTTCCTCTGTTATTTCCAAAACTAATTTCATTGACACACACAAATCATCCTTCTATGGCGTTCCAATTTCATCACAAACTCGATTGAAAATCGTTAAATCGACTCCACAAAACATGGCTGTTTCCATGTCTGCTGATGCTTCTCCTCCTCCTCCTTACGATCTCGGAAGTTTCAGTTTTAATCCGATTAAGGAATCGATTGTTGCTCGTGAAATGACACGGAGGTATATGACCGATATGATCACTTATGCTGATACTGATGTTGTTATTGTTGGTGCTGGATCTGCTGGTTTATCTTGTGCGTATGAACTCAGCAAGAACCCTAATGTTCAGGTATAACTTTTTTTTTTTTTATTAATACCGGAATTTTCAGGATTTGAAGTTTATGAGTTTTTATAGTGTTTTCGAATTCACATACAATAAGAATTGGGTTTATTATAGATAACAGACTTTTATCTGCAACTCGAATTCGATCTAGACTTGATACATGATAAATCAAGGCTCAGGTGACTTGCTCTGGCGTTGATTGTACCTCTCTATTGCAAATTTATGTGTTACTGTTTGACTTGGCATCACGATTTTTGAATTTTGTTATAAAATAGAATAGGTACCACATAAATTGATACAGAAGTAGAACTGTTTCCGATAAATTATCGGCTAAAAAGAGAACACAGGTTTCCTATTTTGCAACTTTACTCGTACACATAAATCATGTGATACTTTTGTCCTTAGCCTTATTTGCTAGTATTAATTTGAGTGGGGCCGTTCACGTCACAAATCATATATTTTGGGAAAGTTGTTTTTATATGCTTGTGAACCAATGATATTGCTTTTGTGATAAGTCTTGAGCTGAATTTGAGCGGTTTACAATGAGTTTAATTGAATACACAGAACCTGTCTTAGATCCATTCGCGATCGTCATTTGATGTTCTAATTGATATAATTGTGGTCGATTACAATATCTATGTTCTTGAATTTGTACTTTATATGTATAGGTGGCCATCCTTGAGCAATCTGTGAGCCCTGGTGGAGGTGCTTGGCTAGGCGGACAACTCTTCTCTGCTATGGTTGTGCGTAAGCCAGCACATCTTTTCCTGAACGAGCTAGGCATTGACTACGACGAGCAAGACCACTACGTAGTCATCAAACACGCTGCCTTGTTCACCTCAACCATCATGAGCAAGCTTTTGGCCAGGCCAAATGTGAAGCTCTTCAATGCTGTTGCAACAGAGGACCTTATCGTGAAGAACGGAAGAGTCGGTGGTGTTGTCACTAACTGGTCTTTGGTTTCTCAGAACCATGACACACAATCCTGCATGGACCCTAATGTTATGGAGGCTAAGGTTGTGGTCAGCTCTTGTGGCCACGACGGCCCCATGGGCGCTACCGGTGTTAAGAGGCTCAGGAGCATTGGCATGATTAACAGTGTTACTGGAATGAAAGCTTTGGACATGAACGCTGCTGAGGACGCGATTGTTAGACTTACCAGAGAGGTCGTACCTGGTATGATTGTCACAGGAATGGAAGTTGCCGAAATTGATGGAGCACCACGAATGGTAAGTATAAAGTACTTGAACGCCTATATTGTATAAACTCATAATTTGCGAATGACTTAGTAGTTGGGAAACACAGATGATTCATATAGCCGATCCAATAGTATAACTAATTGGAGATGTTTTATATTGTACAGGGTCCGACTTTTGGAGCTATGATGATATCAGGACAGAAGGCAGCTCACCTCGCCCTACGAGCGTTGGGATTGCCCAACGCCCTTGATGGAACCGCAGAAACAAGCGTCCTTCCGGAGCTTATGTTGGCTGCAGCTGATGAAGCTGAAATTGCTGATGCTTGAATGTAATTATAGTTTTCTAAGTAAGGATTATGAGAAATATTAGTTTTTCCTAGATAAGTGAGTATGGTTGTGGTGGTGATGATAAATTGGCAAGGGGATGATGAATAAGAGTCTTTATGATGAAAGTCATTGTGTTAACTTTGGCTATTTTATTTTGATTTATTTCGATTCCGAAACTTTTATGGAAAAACACTGGTAGATTTTAGTTTTGGTGGTTGAATAATCTTATGGGCCCTCTGGGCTTTGTTTTAGTACTTGATATGGTTTGGGCCTCATTGGAGAAGCCATATGAATGAACATTGTGATTGGGCTAAGATGTTTTTGCACTAATGGCCTTTTGAGGTCATTTACATCCAATTACATGCAAATGCAAAATTGAGTCCATTTGATTTCCATAACGTAGTGGAATTTTACCGTTGCGGATTTTTGGATTTGGAAAGGGTAAAATCTACGGATAGTTTATCATTATCTCGTAGAGATAAAAAGAAATTGTTTCTGAAATATCTTTAGCTCAAGTGGTATGAAGAACGACGATGGAAATATGAGGGGAAAGGATAAATATATGGGATAATTATATATAATAGCAAACTAATAAATTAAAATAAATGGAGTAGCTAGGGTTTGATTTAATTGTGCTTCAAAGCAAACGTTTGCAAAAAAACGCAGGCGCCTCCCTCCAAAATATCTCGCTCGCCACTCTCCTCCAATCTCTCGCTCGCTTCCTCACTTTTTATACAAACACAAGTGTATAAAAATTATTTCTAATTGTATAAAGCAGAGGAAATTGTATAAATACATATATTTTTGTTCCCCTCTCTCCCCTCTTCCAGATCTCGCTCACCACCCTCGCCTTTCTCACTTATACAACAGAAGCGAAATGTATAAATTGCGTTTTTGTTTGTATAAAGCGTGAGAAAATTGTATATACACATGCAAGTACATATATTTTCGTCCTATACACTTATAATTATACAATAAAAATACTCCCCTGCCCAATTTCTTTTGCCTTTCTCTCTTTCTCATTTTATACAATTTCAAATTGTATTTAATTTCTCTCTTTCTCATTTTATACAATTCGATTCAATAGTATATTCCCTGCCAAGTCTCTTTTATCTTTCTCTCTTTCTCATTTTATACAAATTCAAATTGTATATAATCGTTCTATACACTTATAATCATACAATTCGTTTTATATATTTCGTTTTTATACAAGTCTCTGTCCAAGTGTCTTTCTTTTTCTCGTTTTATACACTTCGTTTTATACAATTCGCTTCAACTGTATATGTATAGCGAATTATACAGTTTCTATGTTTGCTATGGAGCGCAATTATGCAAACTTTGCTATAGCATACAAATATGAATTTTTTATTTGCTAAAAGTTACCCTAAATATATTCATGTTTTATTTATATAAAAAATAGTAAAATAAAACATAGAAAATATACTGAAAATATATGATATAACTTGCCAAAAGTCATAAAAAGTATATACTAATTATATAATTTAGTTTAACTATACATGAGCTATACACTGATTATACATTATAGTATACTAAAAAAGTTGAGTATTATTAGGTGTTGTAGCTACATTTTAAGAAAATTTTAAGAAAATTTGTAATTTGCAGCTACAATTTCTCTACTTTTTGTTATTCTTCTGATTTGTATAATTTGGTTTCTGATGGTATAAAATCAGAATTTTGTATATACTTAATCTAGCTTTTATATGTGATTTATAAAAAATTCATAATATCTATCCTAAATATTGACAAACGAAAAATACAAACAGAGTCCTGAAAATTTCTTATTTTGATTTATTTCGATTTCAAAACTTTTATGTGAAAAAAGTGGTAGATTTTAGTTCTGGTCTTTGAATAATCTTATGGGCCTTTTGGGCTTTGTGTACTTGATATGGGTCGAGCCTCATTGGAGAAGGCTTATGAATGAACATTGTTATTGGGCCAAGATGCTTTTGCACTAATGGCCTTTTGAGGTCATTTACATCCAATTACTTTCAAATGCAAAATTTAGTCAATTTGATTTCAATAACATATCGTGGAATTTTACAAGTGGGATTTGTAGAGGGTAAAGAGTATGAAGACTTTATCACTACTTCGAGAAGATAGAAAAGCTATTTTTGAGAGACTTTCAGCTCAAACGCAAAATTATCAGTATGAAAAAGAAAGAAAAATCATCGATGAAAATATAAAAACTAACAAGAGAGGCAGTGTACCGCAACCACAAAATAGTCCAATTGATTAACAGGAAATATTTATGTATAATTTACTTAAATTACGATGGTTAAGAGCTAATTACATTATTTTTCTATTCTATTTAAATTACAAAAGCTCCTTGAAATTTATAGATTTTAGATACATTATTGGACTTCCGGATACATCACCGGACTTTCGGATACATTAGTAGACATTCAAATACATATGTGAGGGATGTAACAAAGAGCGGATAAGATATTTGGATATATTACTAGACTTCCGGATATATCAACAAACATCTGGAACATAGATAAGGGATGTATCAGAGAGGGCACGGATGTATTCGAGAGGGGATATAAATATATCAACAAAAGGAGAGTGATGTATCCGAGAGGAGATATTTGATTTTTTTTAAATAATAGAAAATTGTAGAAATTATATCAAAAAAAGTATTTATTTAGATAATTTTTCCAATATTTATTGGTAGAAGTTGCACATTGAAGAATTGGAAAAGATATCTAAAATCGAAATCGAAGATTATTTATCTTCATGAATAATGATGTTATATGAAATGGACAGATGATAGTAGAATTGTTATTGGCATATAATTGTATAGCCTTAGTACCCGAAAGTTTTAAATATACATAATAAGAGAAAAAATATAAAGTGACTCATGATATTGTTTTGAATTTTTAAAAAGACATTTTAACTGTGCGGGCGTGCTATTATCCCCTAAATAATTTCGAACATATATTATTACATCATTTCCATCAATTTCAGATTTTAAATACAAATATGATCACACAGCAATCACTGCGTGACATGTGATAATTAAATTTGAAATACAATTTTTTCATGTTAAATTTTTCTTTATTTCTTTCTCTTACCTTTTTGACTTATTTAATTTTACTATTTTAATTTTAATTTCATTTTAAATATTATTTCATCTTCCACCTCTACTTTCAAGCTATCTTTCCTCTATTTTCTGTTTTTTTTCTTCTTCTTCACATCCATCCTCACCTCACCCTACCCCCATGTCAAGTGACCCCTTCATTTTTTCCCCTTCTTCTATCAAATTTCTTCTTTTCAAAACTATACTATTTACTAGACTTTGTTGAGTTATTGATAACAAAAATAATAATTTTTCTAAGGAAAATCAAAGTTGAAGATATCATCAATTAATTTATCTATTTGAAAGAATCAGAATTCTCCAAAAAGAAAAAATTTAATTGAAATTTGGATAAAATAAACTAAATAATACCTACTAGTTTATCATCTTGAAATCTGATAGTTTATCAAATTGTTTTAAATGTAATAAAATAATTAGATATAATTTTAAAATTGATGAGAGTTAGACTTCTCGTAGTAAAAAATGGAGGTGAAGTTGTGATAAAAAGTGACATTGAAAGTGAGAAGTTTCAATGAAGATGACAATGGATTTTTGAAGAAGAAGGAAAAAAAGAAGAAGAAAAAAATAATAAGGAGAAAAAACTAAAATAATAAGAAAAACAAGAAAATATATTTTACAGCAAAATACTTGCAAAAATAAAATTATATTCGTTTTTTAGTTTGTTCACACTCTTTAGGAGGGTGCATACACTCTCTATGCCACGTGGACAAAAATGATGTAATAATATCAGTTCAGGATTATTTAGTAGGGGCGTGCATTCTATTTTTCGGTTCTATACTATTTGATTTGAATTTTTGGTTTTTGGTTTTGAAAAAGTGTAACCAACCCAACCCAAAATAAATTTGGTTTGATTTGGTTTTTCTCTTTTTGGTTTATTTTTTTCCGGTTTAATCGGTTATGTCAATAATTAGAAACATAACCAAATTTTGTGTATGCTTACCCTATCTACTTGTATACGATTTATGAAAAATTTATAATAAATTACCCTGTTCGTATATTGGCAAAGGAAAAAATAACGGAATTTTTTTTTAATGTATAAATACATAATATGCATATACTTACCCTATTTGTATATTCACAAGCGAAACATACAAACGGATAAAAATATACAAATCATGCACAACCTCCGTAGCAAATGGAACTATAGCTATGAAACACAATTATTGAAACTATAGCTATAAAGCCTTATTATGTCTATTATGTTTGTTATTTCTAAAATATTCTCAATAATCATTGAGTATAGACTAAACTATTTAATTTTAATCAACTCAAAATTATCTTAAACAATCTGAAAATTTAAATATGAAATTTTCTTAGATATTTCGAATCGAGTGATAGTTCAATCTAAACAACTGGAAGAAAAACTGACACAACGATGATAACGAAAGTGGAGAAAAAATTGGCAATTTTTTTTTGTAATCAAATTTACCTTATGAGTATTACCTTTGTCAAGGTGATAATTACTGATCTTTTATGTAACCAATCACAATATATTTTGGTACATTGAAAACTAAACAAAATTTTAATATTTTTGCTTGATTAGTTACTTGACTTAAATTTTGGAGGAAAATAAATTTCACACGTCTTCTTAAAGTAATAACATATGTAAAATTTCATAATGATTTCCCTTTTTTAGATGTGTATGTTTCAATAAATATTTATCGTCTTAAATAATAATTTTAAGAAGATGACATTATATGTCCTCTTTGATAAGCTACATGACTTAAGTTTAGGAGGAAAATAAATTTCACCCGTCTTCTCAAATTAAGATATCTAAAATTTCATAATTATATGCATTTGTGTGTCGATAAATAAATTAATATTTATCGTCTTAAATAATAATTCTAAGAAAATGACATGGTATGTTCTCCTCTTTAATAAGTTAGATAACATGTAGATAATTTGTTTCTATTTCAAATTCTTATTAACACCTTATATTTACTATAATTTGAAAAATTACTTGGATTGATATCTTTTAATAAATAATTATTGATTTTAACGATATTGTTTATTTATTACATTATTTATGGCAATACTATGTTAAATATGTAAGGCATAAAACATAAATATGACCCTTAACTTTGAATGTGCACAAATAGACACTTAAACTTGTATAAAATTGAACAAGTAGACACACGACCTACATGACATGATACACGTAGGACTCCAAATGACAGAAAATTTTTTCATGTAATGTGCCATTTAGGATGAATGTGTCAATTTGTTTAATTTTATACAAGTTTAAGTGTCTACTTGTTCACATTTAAAGTTAAAGGTTATAGTTGCCAACTAACGCCAAGTTAAGAGTCATGTTTATGTGTTATGTCAATATGTAATATGTATTAAAAATGAATTATGTATGCAATATATATGTATTATAATTGTTTTTTAAAATATATTATGCTTGTTTGGTAAGAAACTGACACATTGAATTATAAGTGTATTAAAATATGTGATAAATATATTATCCATCATTAAAATTTGTATTACAGGTAAGACTGGTCAACGGACCAGAACCGATTCACCGGACCGGAACGGGACGCGTTGATCGGTACCGGGATGAACCGGACCGGAATTATCGGGATGAATACTCGGTTCCGTCCCGTTCCACTATATACCGGGATGGAACGGGACGGGATAAATGGGACGACATTTTTTGGGATTACGAAAATATGAATATTTTTTTTATTTTTCTAAGTTTAAATTAATAGTTTTTAAATTTATACTATAATTTTTTACTTAAGTTTATTTTAAAGATATTTTTAATTTTTTTTTTTTGCTTATTAAGTTTGCAAGTTAAGTCTAATAAAGTTTTAAAAAGTTAAATCTTTTGAAGTTTACTTTATAAGTTATTACTTATTATTCATTAATATTTATTTTATAAGTTAAAAAATATCAATTTAATTTATTTAAATTTATAACAAATTACAATTTCAATTTACAACTATTAGTAGAGTACATAGTTTACGCAGCCACCTTCTAGGAAGGGTTCTGTTTCAACTAAGTCTCGAATGTAATACTAATAGTTGTATAGTCCCGTAAATCCTCTTTCTAACTCAGCTATAGATTTATTGTAATCAACTTCTGGTCTTGGTAAAGCTCGTTGACGATCTTGAAGTTCGATGCCATCATCACTACCACATCCAATAGCTGAATCTATGAAAAGTTCAAATTGACTATCTAACTTTGGAAGTCCTTGATTTCTACGCTCAGCATTTATCCAGTCTCTAAATAACACTGATATCTCCAAGATGTCTTCTGCTAACGAATATTTGTGGTCTCCAATTTGAAATCTTGCCGCGCTGAAAGCTGCCTCCGAAGCTACTGATGATCCTTGAATTGCAAGCACATTCTTCACCATCCTACTAAGTTTTGGAAATTGAGTTCCACGATTCCTCCACCAGTTCAATAGTTGTGGTATACCTTCATCGTTTGTAATATCATCCGAACCCTGTTCAAGATATTTAACAAATTCACATTTATTAGAAGAGTCAAGACCAAGTTTATGTTTCACTCGTCCATGAGCACCTACTTGATACATAGACGTTTGAGGATTTTCAACATTATCTAAGGAAGAATATTTATCATACATTTCTTTAGCAAAGAATTTTATACTATTTTGATGTTACCTAATCAGGTTCTTCTTCAGGATGAATATCTAAATTTTGATAAATGCATTCAACTAAAGCTTTTGCCATATTCTTTATATTCGGGGTTGAAAAGAATTGCAGTTAAATAAATTTGAGGGATAGGAAAAAAATATTTCTTAAATTTTGTAATCATAACTTCAATAGCAGCGGTAAATAAAGTATTTGTTTTATATTCAGAAAAGATAGATGAAATCTCACATATGTGTATTAAAATTTCAGAAATAGTAGGATAATATATTCCAGATTTTTTTTAGTAGCATCATAAAATGATTTCAAAAATATTCTAAGTTCATTTACTTCATCCCAATCACTAGCATTAAGTTATAATTCAAGATAAGCATTATGATTATTAAATAGCGTAGTAATAGGTTGCCTATATGCATAAGCAACTTCAAGCATATCATAAAAGGAATTCCATCTAGTTTTTACATGCTTCGAAACTTTTCTAAACGGAAGTTTAAATGCATTACAAAGTTCTTTAAATTGATTAATTCTACTACTACTATTCATATGGAAAAATGTAAAAACAAGCATTATCAATTTTATCACAACTATTTTCAAATAATTTCACACCGTCACTAACAACCAAATTTAATATATGCGCGGCACATCTAACATGAAAAACATATTTACTAATAGGACAAAGTCTAGGTTCTAGCATATTAATAACATTTAAATTAGCAGAAGCATTATCTAAAGTAATACTAACGACCTTATCACAACCAGTGATGCCTTGTAAGGTTTCGCCACCATATTTGAGTAAAAAGATTCATCGGGATTTGCAAATTCAATTGATCTTTGGGTGACTTAAATAAGGGAATTTAGGTAAGGAAAGATGAAAAAAAACAATCAAATTATTAAAGATATGTTAGCCAAAAATATAAAAGACCCATCAATTTTCAACTCAATTGTTTGACCTTTGATCTTTATTAGCTTGCTCATAAACAAGAGAAAGTATTGTGCCTCGAGAAAAGGAAGAGTCTATTGACTCAAATAATTATGAGTATTTTTATGCAATATTATTAATATAGATGAAGATCAATGGTCAAACCATTAAGTTGGAAATTGATGGGTCTTTTTAATTTTTGGCTAATTTTTAAAATAATTTTATTCTTTTCATAATTATGAGTATTTTTATTGCGATATTATTAATGTAGAACGGATAATTGCTTTATAAAGTATAAACGGTAATTCAACTTTTGATTTGAGTTCTTTTCACTTATAATATAACTAGTTTTTTGACATCTGTGTTGCACGTGATTACCAATTCCAAAAATATATGTTAGTAAATAGTATTGCTTATTTAAGCGAAGATTTGAATAATAAGTTTAACAGATTTTTTTTTGCAGATTCTTTTGTGAATGTCAACTTGGATCGTCATATATATATATATATATATATATATATATATATATATATATATATATATATATATATATATAGGCAATATTTGTTTTGTATTGTTCTTGTCATCTAACCAGATGTGCTTTGCATGTGTATTTCACGTTAAATCCTTTAGATGTCATATGAACATGTGAAGAGAACATTAACATTTTATATATTTACATATTTTCACATTTGTTGTGATTTTTTTTTCTAAAAAGAAATTGGAACATTTTAAAATAATATATTTTAAAATTAGACGATCTTGCTGACTTGATTATACATTCGTGATATATAGAATACTTTAATTTAAATACAAATACCTACTCAAATATAAAGATATATTTGTATTAATGAAAATATTTATATCATAAAATTAACTATTAAATAAATAATAAAAATTAAACTAATACACACTTCAACTGACGTTATTACAAGTCATATGAATTTTGCTTCGTCTAAAATACTGAAATATTAAGAAATACTAGTAAATAAGTAAAACAAAGGCATAATACATATATTAGACCCTAAACTTGGCTTCAAATTTTAACTTTGACCTCAAACTTTCATAATGCACAAATATGCACTTTAACTATCCTATGTGTCAATAAATAAACACGCGATTTTTGGAACCAAAGTGCGTGAAATGCAAACGCTCCCACGTGTATTAGTGAGCCAATCAGTGGCTGCCAACTAATTAAAAAATTTACACGTATTTTTTTTTTAAAAAAAAATTACACGTCATTTTGAAACTAAAAAAATTATAAAAGAGATTCATTAAGGGTAGAATTGTCATTTTAGCATTTTTTTATCGTTTTGGGCCTCAAAAATTACCTTTCACTCGCGTAGAATGCGTGTATTTCACGCATTTTGCCAGGTAGGAATCGCGTGTTTATTTGTTGAAAGATAGTATAGTTAAAGTGACTATTTGTGCACTATGAAAGTTTGAGGTCAAAGTTAAAATTTGAAGCCAAGTTTAGGGTCCAATATATGTATTATGCCTAAAACAAAAGTGCAATGTTTATATAGTAATAACTATTTTGAAGGAAACTCCGTGAGAGTCGAAATCACATAAGTAACATTCATAAATAAAGTCATTCTTTTGTCTTGAGCATCAAAAACAAATCGTGTCAATTATCTATATTTTGGAAATGAAAATATCTACATCACAAGAGAAAATGCTAACAAAAATGTATATATTAAGCAAAAAAATTATTATTACATCATCAAAATAATTTTCCTTAAGTACTCGAGGTTATGGAATATATCATACTAGGATAGAACGACTTACTTCATCGTAATAGTGGTATTTCATATTCCGCTAAACTTCGAACTCACTCAACGAGAATAATCATCTAAAATTTTTTAAGATGCAAGAAGAAGAAGATTAAAAGACTAAAAAATATGTGGTTGAAAAATGAGAGGAAATCCCTCTATTTATAGTCAACAAAGGGCAGTGTGAACAAATATTTTTAGTGTCTTATCTGAAAAGTCATGACCTTTTCAAGAAGCCACAACCCTTTCGAAAAGTCACGACTTATTGAAAAAGTCACAACTCTTTGGAAAAGTCATAACTTATCGAAAAATCACAACCATTCGAAAGAAGTCACAACTTATGAAAAAGTCACAACTCATCGAAAAAGTCACAACCTAAGTTAGAAATATTGTAGTAATTTAACATTTAAGTTAGGAGTTAATGCTTTTAAGGTAATATACATGAAAATATTTAAGAGATAGAATAATAATGGAGTTATTTGTGAGTATTGAGTACCTGGTGAGTGGTCAGAGTCTGACCAAATACTCAAATTTCTTCCACCATTTATTGGGAGGGTAAATTACCAAGGGATATGCTAAAGATGAATTGGATCACTTTAATTTTAATCAAAGATTTCTAAGTCCAATTTGTTATAAAATATTATAGTGTGGATGTCTACTACACCAAGAAGTTACTCACCCATTATCTCCACTATTTTTCTCATTATGAAAATGATCATAACCTCTATATCCTCCACCTTTATAACCATTATTCTTGTAACCTTTCACTTTCATAATATCCCCATTATATTCATGTTAATGTCATGTTTATGACTAACCTTTTGTATGCCTCTATGTTACACTATAAATAGAGTCATAAGGGTTCATATTGTATACACTTGAAGACTTGGAATAATAAGAAAATGTCTCATCTATTGTCTTCCTATTCTATTGCTTTCATCTTCTATATTTCTTGTCTTATTTTGCTTTAGTTTTATAACACGTTATCAGCACGAGTTGCTCATCCTCCGTCAAGAATCAATGTTAGGTATTTTATTTTTATTTTTATGAATTATCCTAGTAATTCTTCATGCAAGATATACTTCATAATTTTTCGATTGCATATACTTCATATCCTATATATTATTTGTACTAACAAAGCTTGTTTTGTAGTTATTCTAAAATGGTTAGTAAATTATAATTATCTTCATAACAATGATGAGAGAGACTACTAAAATGTTTAAAATTAATTTTACTTGGGACTTTTATATGATTCTAACATATTCTAATTAATTGTTTTTTTTTCATTTATCTTGTATATTAAGTAAAGTTCAAATTGTATTTATGATTTTCGATAATTATTTTTTTTTGGTAATGCATTTAAATTATTAAGGCATTAGTTGAGGGTAAGACGGTGAACTCAAGTTTCACCGCACCAAGTGGGTAAGACATCGAGTTAAAGTCTTGGTGCACCATGATAATAAGAAGTTGGGTTCAAGTCCCATTGAATTATGACCAAAGGTGTCTTTATATGGAAAGACATTGGGTTTAAGTCCTAATGCACTATAGTGATGATATGATAATGACTAACATAAAGTTTTATACTATGTGAAAGTCATGGAATTTACCCAAGGAGATGGTCACCATATGAATGACATTGTGACATTGTGGTAGTACACAAAATTAATTGATAGTTCCGAAAGGGCTAATTGTTACTATTTGGAGGAATGAAATTATTCATAATATTGGGGTTGTAGTAAGTCTCAAAAAGAAACTTTTTAAGTTTCGGAAGAATAAAAATAAATATTATATTGAGACTATAAATTATGGGAAGTTTTAATATCTTCAAATTACTACAATCAAAGTGGGTAATAAATATTATGTATAAGATTATCCATTTTTTCCCGTTGTTTGTTGTATACAAATACGGGCATGGGGATGGAATCACATGCAAAAGTAAACTAGAAGTTTACTTGAATAAATATCAGTTGGCATAATTGGTTGGCCATTCCAATTCAAATGTGATGCAAAAGAGATTGAGAATTTATGTGGCTTTATGTTGAAGAAATAAAAGATTCTTCAAGAATTCTCTTTTGTAGCTTGTTCGTGATAAAATGATCATTGTACCAGCTAAGGTTGGGATTGTATCCTCAAAAATTATTTGAAACATATAAAAAGGTGAATATGGGCCCGTTCACATGCCATGTGGACCGTTTACTATTATGATTTAATAGATGCATCTATGGTATGGTCACATGTGCATTTGTATCAACTTACAAATTGATTTTTGTAAGGTTGTTTGCTCGTTACTAAATTAAGAGCACATTTCCAAACTATAAAGTCATGTTGATAATGATGGTTGGTTTAGCGGAAATTATATGCCTCCAATTATAGCTAGACCATTGATTATGAGAACAAATCTCTCAAATAAAATTTGGTATGAGATGAATTTATTTAACATGTATGCATCAAGCCAACAAGTTTCTCCCAACACAATTGGTTCAGGGCCAGGACCCAAATAATTTCCATCTAAAAATTTGATGTGCGCACATATGATTTTATTGCTCCACACACCAAGATGGATCCCCATATGAGGTTGAGGGTGAATGTTAGATTTCTTAACAATAGGGGGAATATGTATAGCAGCTGAAAATTATGTGTGGGGTGAATTATCTAGATCCTCGTTAAAAAAAATGTGAACTTGAAGTTCAAAAGATAATTCATTTCCAAAATGTTGCAAGTAATTTGCCAGATGTATTTGCTAACCCAATATTTTAATTAAGCTGCAAATGCTCCAATAAATAGTCCTTGAAGGACAGAGTCTACGGTACGCCTGAAGCGTGATAGACCAATCGATTCCAAATGTAAAACTCTTTGATAAAGGAGAGGAGCAAATTTCAAAATGGTCATTGCTAATGAGGCAAGTGCTTTGAAGAGCACTATGACATAACATTTCATAAAACCTTGACAAAGGTTCAGGTACCTGAAAATGATGAAAACGAAGAGATCTCGATAAGTTATGTCGTATTGGAATCGATATAAAAATGGTCGTCGATGGTATATTTGATATGATGTAGCACTCAGTGCTATAAATGGTTACGATGATCTTAAATTTGAATCTTTCATATAGTGTGGACAGATAAATCATTGACACCATTCAAGTATATTTTGTTTCACTTAGAAAAGTGATGCTTTTGAACATATAGTTCATAGATCAAAGTATATGTCAGTGAGGGTACAAATGAATCATTGTGCGAAAGTATAAATGTAAGATATAAAGTACGGTTCGTGCTTCGGGGCATAAAGAATTTTCGCAGAAGTCCTGACATTATTAAATGGAGATATGTCCTCCAATGGTGAATGCAATGAGACTTGTTTCAGTCTGTAAATAGATGAAATACTTGAATATGCGTAATGAATGATTATTACGTCTAACTAGACGAGGAAGGTTATATGAAAATCCTTGAAGGATTTAAAAGGTCTTAAAGCTATTCCATTGAGTACTCAATGATTTTGAGATTGCTTTTAACACAAAGAAAAGATCTTTTCAACCTCATGAAAATGATTTAAAATGTTATGTTTTAGTGCAATTGGTGCACTTACAGATTGCTGGTTATGCAAATGCTAGAAGATGTGTGACTTTCTTTAAGAAGAAAAGACGAGCTTTAATAAAATTGATCAATCTCTCATGAGTCAGAAATGATTTGATTATATAGATGCAAAATATTTATTTGATCTACATAAAACTCGATCGTAAATGAACTATTTGCTTACATATGGAGGCACAACAAAATCTTGGCATTCAACAAACATTGGTAACCACTTCTTCAAATCATACTGATCAGTGAAGTAAGTCAGGGGTGTGTTTGGTTGGAATCATAATCTATCATATTCAGAAAATATGTAATTTTCCTTTGACAAAGGATATTCCAGCCACCATATACGAAAATAATATATAGCTCAATTGAATGGAGGACACAATCAAATGAGATCAGACACAACATATTTCACCAAAAGTCATTTTCACACATAATCTTCAACAAAATGGTGAGTTAGACGTTCAATGGCTCGTTCAAGTGATAATCTTGTAAACTTATTCACTAAGGATTACAACATCAATATTTGAGAAGTTGTGATATAGGATCGGAATGCATTGTCTTCGAGGTATTAAGTAGAGTTTTTATCAGGGGAGAAAAATACGCGTTATACTCTTTTCCTTAATTATGTTTTGTCCCAAATATATTTTCCTGGTAAGGTTTTTAACGAGACAACATTCAAGCGTATTAAAAGATGTGTGTACTCTTTTTCCTCCACTAGAATTTTTTCCCACCAAGGTTTTAACGAGACATACGATCTATGGACATCCAAGGGGGAGTGTTATAAAATATTATTGTGTGGCTGTCCACTACACCAAGAAATTACTCACTCATTATCTCCACGATTTTCCTCATTATGAAGATGATCATAACCTCCATAACCTCCACCTTTATAACCATTATTCTTGTAACCTTTCACTTTCATAACATCCCCATTATATTCATGTTAATGTCATGTTTATGACTAACCTTTTGTATGCCTCTATGTTACACTATAAATAGAGGCATAAGAGTTCATATTGTATACACATGAAGACTTGGAATAATAAGAAAATGTCTCATCTCTTGTCTTCCATTTCTATTGCTTTCATCTTCAATATTTCTTGAATTTTGCTTTAGTTTTATAACACAATTTTAGTAATGAAACAATTACCCCTTTTTTAACATAGGCCAAATACATTTACATCCCTTAAACTCCATTTAGACATTCAAATTATAATATGTTACAAATTTGCATGATAAAGTGGTCGGTGGTCCTATTATACACTTTTAACTCAAATTTTGAGAAAACTTTTACGAGTATTTTCAAGCGCCTATTATTACATATGTGGGAGAACAGGGCGGAGCTACCTTGTATGAAGGCGGAAAATTATATTATTTATATATGGTTAAAATAAGTTTATATGTATATATAGTAGATGTCGAACCCCCTTCAACTATCTATTTCTACACATTTTGAACTCCCTCATTGAAAATCCTGGCTCCGCATCTATGGGAAAATGCACAAGTACCCCCTACCTTATGACCGGAATCCTAGAGACACACCTTAACTAAACTAAGATCCTATTACCCCCTGATTTATTTATTTTTGTAATTTTGTACACCATTTTTCTTATGTGGCACACTCCGTGACTCCACGCAATTGAGGCACGTGGTAGATATTTGGATACCACGTAAGCCAAAAAGGTACAAAGAATTACAAAAAAAATAAGTTCAGGGGTAATAGGACCTTAGTTTAGTTAAAGTGTGTGTATGACATTTCGATCATAATCTAGGAGGATACTAATGCATTTTCCGTACATATGTTAAAGTTTAACCATCTAAAATACGTCAGCATATATGAATGACACATTATATAAACAAAGTATTATAGTAAGTGAAAGTGTATCAAAACATTTAACACACATAGTTGCAAACTTCTAAAATGGCTACTCCTCACAAACCTTTGTTAACAAACACTGCTGTCATAACTTTTTTTGTTGCTCTCTTCTTAGTTGTGTTTCTTGTTGCTCCACATCAAGTTGAGATGAAACATTCTAATCTATGTAAAACTGCACAAGATTCCAAACTCTGCCTTAGTTATGTCTCTGATTTAATGTCCAATGAAACAGAATCAGATGGACATAGTATTCTGATGACATTTTTAGTTAAATATGTTCATCATCAAATGAACAATGCAATTCCAGTGGTTCGTAAAATAAAGAATCAGATCAATGACATTCGTCAACACGGGGCTTTAACTGATTGTCTTGAGCTTCTTGATCTGTCAGTTCATTTAGTATCTGATTCAATTGCAGCAATTGATAAAAGAACTCACTCGGAGCATGCCAATGCGCAAACTTGGCTAAGTGGTGTGCTTACTAACCACGTTACGTGTTTGGATGAGCTTGATTCGTTTACTAAAGCTATGATAAACGGAACAAATCTTGATGAGTTGATCACTAGAGCTAAGGTAGCATTGGCGATGCTTGCGTCTGTAACAACTCAGGATGAGGATGTTTTCAGGACGGTTTTAGGAAAAACCCCATCTTGGGTGAGCTCGAGGGATAGGAAGCTGATGGAGAGTTCGGGTAAGGACATTATAGCGAATGCAGTGGTGGCACAAGATGGAACAGGGAATTATCGAACACTTGCTGAAGCAGTTGCTGCAGCACCAAATCAGAGTAAGAAACGTTATGTAATTTATGTAAAGCGGGGAATTTATAAAGAGAATGTTGAGGTGGCTAGCAATAAAATGAACTTGATGATTGTTGGTGATGGAATGTATGCTACCATCATTACTGGTAGCCTTAATGTTGTCGATGGATCAACAACCTACCGCTCTGCCACTCTTGGTAAGTTTTCAACAACTTATGTGTATATAGTAGATGTTGAACTCTCTGACCTCTTCCTATTGTATAGTTTTTGATATTTCGAACCTCTTTACTAAAAATCCTGGCTCCGCCATCATGAGCTAGGATTAAGGATTGTGTTATTTGTATTTCCTATTTGATTATTGAACAAGTGTAAGAGATACTAGTGCATTTTCATCATATTGCAGCTTCAGTTGGCCAAGGATTTATACTACAGGACATATGTATACAGAACACAGCAGGACCAGCGAAAGGGCAAGCAGTGGCACTTCGAGTTGGAGCTGATATGTCTGTCATAAATCGTTGTCGTATCGATGCTTATCAAGACACCCTTTATGCATTTTCTCTAAGGCAATTCTATCGAGACTCCTACGTGACAGGTACTCGTGAAGTAGATTACCTTAAATGTGCTATGCTTTCTGTTGAACTCAGTATTAAAAAGTTCAAATCTTGAATCCGTCTCTGCAGGTACTGTTGATTTCATATTTGGTAATGCAGCAGTTGTATTCCAGAAATGCCAGCTCGTAGCTAGAAAACCGGGTAAGTACCAGCAAAACATGGTGACTGCACAAGGCAGGACTGACCCAAATCAGGCCACGGGGACATCAATTCAGTTCTGTTACATAATAGCAAGTTCGGACCTAGAACCAGTCGTGAAAGAATTCCCAACGTATCTTGGTAGGCCATGGAAAGAATATTCAAGAACTGTAGTGATGGAATCATACTTAGGTGGTCTCATTAATCCAGCGGGTTGGGCTGAGTGGGACGGAGATTTTGCGTTGAAGACATTGTATTATGGTGAATTTAGGAACAAAGGACCTGGTGCTGGTACTAGTAAGCGTGTCAAGTGGCCTGGTTATCATGTCATTACTGATCCCGCTAAAGCTATGCCGTTCACTGTGGCTAAGCTGATTCAGGGCGGATCATGGTTGAGTTCTACTGGCGTGGCGTATGTGGATGGATTATATGATTAGAGTATATATATGATGTGCCACATGAGCAAGGCAGAGCCGGGATTAAGAGTTTAAAGCATAACACACAACTCTAGTGTGATGACAAGTATTTACATGGCTCATTCCTTACTACTAAGTTGTCAAATAAGTTTCGTTTAGGGTTTCATAAGTTTATATACATACATATATTTATGTTGGCGATGAAGCTGAAACTGGTGATGCTTTAATGTAATTATAGTTTTCTAAAAAAGGATATGAGTAATATTGAATAAAAATCTATTGTGTTACCTTTTCGCTGTTTCATGTTTATTCTTCTTTTTCTTTTGATTTATTTCAATTTTTGTAGTTGGGAATTACGTGATAAAGCAAACATATAGTAGCTAAATTAGTTGACCTGGCTATAATTTGTCGTATTAATTATAATTCGAAACTTACTTCTAGCTATAATTACACTGCTCTCTCTCTCCCTCTCTCAAGAATCTCGCTCACAACTCTATTTTTTTGAGTCATCTCTCCTTGCCCAGTCTCTCTAGATTCTCTTCTGTCACTCTCTCTCTTACTTCATACAAACACAAATTATACGAATACAAATATATAATTTCTGTTCGTGTTTGTATAAAGTGAGAGAGAAACTGAATTACAAATACAAAATATATATATCTTTACCCTATACACTTATAATTATACAATTACAAATCTCTCCCTGCCTAGTTCTCTTCTCTCTCTTTCTCTTTCTCTCTCTCGCTTTATACAAACACAAATTACACAAATACAAATGTATAATTTGTACGTTTCTATTAAGCGAGAGAGACTAGATATACAAATACAAATGTGTAAACTTGATTCAATTGTATACGGATACAAAATATAAGTAGACATACACATACAATCATTAATACATATATATAGTAGTTACATATAAGCAATTCTCTAACCGAATACAAATACAATTCACCTCACTACACTTCCGCCCACTCTCGCTCGTCTCTCTCCTACCTTTCTCAATCTCGCACGCCTCTCTCCTACCTTTCTCAATCTCGCACGCCTCTCTCCTACCTTTCTCAATCTCGCACGCCTCTCTCCTTTCTCTAACATGTAGCTACAAATAGTAATTAGCATACTATAGTTATGAAACATAATTAAATTATTTTTGAGTAGCTATATGCGAAAATTCTTAATTTTTGAGTGGCTATCAATCATTTCTAATTTTTTGTTCTAAGTATTCAATCAAAGTTGATAATTTGAATATTAGCAAATTTAAGAAAATATCAATATATTTTGCCTAAAGTTTATTGCCATACAAATAGAATCACATAACAAAGAATTAATACATAATTTACTTACTGTGAGATGAGGTTTTTGGACCTAACTCACACCCTAAAAGCTAGCTCAAATCAGTACAAAACTTTTGTCATTCTTTAACTACTCCACCTCACACCCGCTGCCTAACATCTAGTGCATAGACAATTTTATTTTTGGGGCCCGAACATTGAGTGACATAGGTCGACTTTGATATCATGTGAAATTAGGTTTTGAGCCCAACTCACAGTCTCACACCCCAAATACTAGCTCAAAGGGAGGAAGATTGTCCAAACCTTATAAGGACTTCACTATCTCATGAACCACTAGTGTGAGACTTTTGTCATTCTTTAACAATTCTTATCAACATATCCGAAATAAGCAATATTGCATTGCGATATAGCTATGGAGCGTAATTATTGAAACTATAACCATAAAACCTTATTATGTTTAATATATTTCCTATTTCTCCATATACACACTGAGTATACATGAAATAAATATCGATTATTTAATTTTGATCAACTCAAAAGAACCTTTGAGCAATTCCAAAATTTTAATATGAAATTCTCTTGATATTTCGAGTGCTCGAAAAAATTGGAAGAAGAAACTGACACGACAATGAGATCTCTAAAATTCTATAATGATATGCCTTTATGTTTTAGTAAATTAATATTTATCGTCTTAATGTATGTACTCTTCTTTAATAAGCTTGATAACAGGTAGACAATTTGTTTCAACTTCAAATTCTTTTTAACACCTTGTTTTACTATTTTGAACCTTCGTTTCGATGCTTCATAGTTCCATGAGACTTGCGTAACTTTTAAGTACTCAATACTTATTAGTTTGATTAGTTCGAGTATAAATTTATTCAAGAAAGAAATATTTCTTACTTAATGGTATTTTTTTTTAAATATCAAAACTCAAATATATTTAACCTTTCGATTAAGAATGAAAGAATCTAACTGTAAAAGAAATATTACTTAATGTTATTTTTTTAAAAATATCAAAACTTAAATATATTTGATCTTTCGATTAAGAATGAAAAAATCTAACTGTTCGAATAATCTCACTTCATGAAAGTTCTACTAACACAAATTGAAGATGTCCTAGCTCCTACCTACTTTGGACAAAGTTGTTAGAAAGTCACATCAATTCTCCCTCTTTTGTCAAAATTATCACATTATTGCCATTATATTATATTATTATTGCTTCCACTCCATACGTGAAAAATCAAAGATGTAATAATAATAGAGAAAATGCATAAGTATTTTGTAGATTATAATCGAAATTTCAGAGATACACCTTAAATAAATTAAGGTCCTATTATCTTGCCTGAACTATTTTTTTTTTTGTAATTTTGAAGAGAATAATAAGACCTTAATTTAATTAAGATATGTCTCTGAAATTCTGATAGGAGTCTAGAGGATACTTATGCATTTTCTCATAATAATAGAGAGATATTTGTGATTATTGAGTACTTTGGTGAATGGTCACTAGTCACCAAGCACCCAAATACATTGACATTCCTTAAATTTATCAGTAAATTTCATTTAGAAAGTAAATTTTATTTAGACACTGTAAGTTAAAGTTTAACCACCTAAAGTACGTCAGCATATATGAATGACACTTATTATATAAACAAAGTATTGTAAGTGAAAGTGTATCAAACATTCAACACATATAGTTGCAAACTTCTAAAATGGCTACTCCTCAACAACCTTTGTTAACAAAAACACACAAACAAAATCCAATAATCAGCTTCAAGATCCTCACTTTTCTCATAACTTTTTTTGTTGCTCTCTTCTTAGTTGTGTTTCTTGTTTCTCCATATCAATTTGAGATTAAACATTCTAATCTGTGTAAAACTGCACAAGATTCCCAACTCTGCCTCAGTTATGTCTCTGATTTAATGTCCAATGAAATTGTCACATCAAATTCAGATGGACTAAGTATTCTGAAGAAATTTTTAGTTAAATATGTTCATCAAATGAACAATGCAATTCCAGTGGTTCGTAAAATCAAGAATCATATCAATGACATTCATCAACAAGGGGCTTTAACTGATTGTCTTGAGCTTCTTGATCTGTCAGTTGATTTAGTATCTGATTCAATTGCAGCAATTGATAAAAGAAGTCGTTCGGAGCATGCCAATGCGCAAAGTTGGCTTAGTGGCATGCTCACTAACCACGTTACGTGCTTAGATGAGCTTACTTCGTTAAGTACTAAGAATGGAACGGTTCTTGATGAGTTGATCACGAGAGCTAAGGTAGCATTGGCGATGCTCGCGTCTGTAACAACTCAGGATGAGGATGTTTTCATGACGGCTTTAGGAAAAATGCCATCTTGGGTGAGTTCGAGGGATAGGAAGCTGATGGAGAGTTCGGGTAAGGACATTATAGCGAATGCTGTGGTGGCACAAGATGGAACGGGGGATTATCAAACACTTGCTGAAGCTGTTGCTGCAGCACCAGATAAGAGTAAGACGCGTTATGTAATTTATGTAAAGATGGGAATTTACAAAGAGAATGTTGAGGTGACTAAGAAGAAAATGAACTTGATGATTGTTGGTGATGGAATGAATGCTACCATTATTACTGGTAGCCTTAATGTTGTCGATGGATCAACAACCTTCCGCTCTGCAACTCTTGGTAAGTTTTCAACAACTTATGTATATATAGGAGATGTTGAACCCTTTAGCCTCTTCGTTATGTTTATTTTTTATATTTCGAACCCCCTTCTTAAAAATCCTGGCTCCGCCATCATGAGCTAGGATTAAAGATTGTGTTATTTGTAGTTCATGTTTGATTAATGAAAAAGTGTAACATATACTAGTGATTTTCATCATATTGCAGCTGCAGTTGGCCAAGGATTTATACTACAGGACATATGTATACAGAACACAGCAGGACCAGAGAAACACCAAGCTGTTGCACTTCGAGTTGGAGCTGATATGTCTGTCATAAATCGTTGTCGTATAGATGCTTATCAAGACACCCTTTATGCACATTCTCTCAGGCAATTCTATCGAGACTCCTACGTGACAGGTACTCGTGAAGTAGATTACCTCAAATGTGCTATGCTTTCTATTGAACTCACTATTAAAAAGTTCAAATCTTGAATCCGTCTCTGCAGGGACTGTTGATTTCATATTCGGTAATGCAGCAGTTGTATTCCAGAAATGTCAGCTTGTAGCTAGAAAACCGAGTAAATACCAGAAAAACATGGTGACTGCACAAGGCAGGACGGACCCAAATCAGGCCACGGGGACATCAATTCAGTTTTGTGATATAATAGCAAGTCCGGACCTAGAACCAGTCGTGAATGAATTCCCAACGTATCTTGGTAGGCCATGGAAAGAATATTCAAGAACTGTAGTGATGGAATCATACTTGGGTGGTTTCATTGATCCAGCGGGTTGGGCTGAGTGGAACGGAGATTTTGCGTTGAAGACATTGTATTATGGTGAATTTATGAACAATGGACCTGGTGCTGGTACTAGTAAGCGTGTCAAGTGGCCTGGTTATCATGTCATTACTGATCCCGCTGAAGCTATGCCGTTCACTGTGGCTAAGCTGATTCAGGGTGGATCATGGTTGAGTTCTACTGGCGTGGTGTATGTGGATGGATTATATGATTAGAGTATATATATGCTGTGCCACATGAGCAGGGCAGAGCCGGGATTAAGAGTTTAAAGCATAACACACAACTCTAGTGTGACAAGCATTTACATGGCTTATTCCTTACTACTAAGTTGTCAATAAGTTTCGTTAAGGGGTTCATACGTTTATATATATTTATATAATGAGCTTAAGTTGGTGATGAAGCTGAAACTGGTGATGCTTTAATATAATTATAGTTTTCTAAAAAAGGATGTGTAATATTAGTTTTTCCTAGATGAGTATGCTTGTGGTGGTGGTTATGATGAAATTGGCATTGGGTAATGAATAAAAATATGCAAGATGAAAGTCATTATGTTACCTTGTGGCTGTTTCATGTTTATTCTTCTTTTTCTTTTGATTTATTTCGATTTCATAGTTGGGGAATTACGCGGTTAAAACAAACATATACTAATTAATTAGCTAACATGGCTACAATTTGTATTAATTACATTTCGGAACTTACTTCTAGCTATAATTGCATTCCCCTCTCTCTCTCTCCCCCTTTTGAAGAATCTCGCTCGCAACTCTCCTAAAATACACGTTAAAGTTTAACCACCTAAAAATAATCTCACTTCAAAGTTCTACCAACACAATTTCAAGATAATCCTAACTCCTACCTACTTTGGACTAAGTAGTTAAGTCACATCAATTCTCCCCCTTTTGTCAAATTTATCACATTACTGGGTAAAAAACTTTTGCGAGTATTTTCAAGCATTCATTATTATATACGTTAGAGTTAAACCACCAAAAATACGTCAGCGTATATGAATTACACATATTTTAAGTGAGTGTTCCAAAACATCCAACACATCACAGAGTTGCAAACTTCTACAAAAATGGCTATTCCTCATCAACCTCTCTTAACAAAAACAAACAAACAAAATCCCATAATCAGCTTCAAAATCCTCACTTTTGTTATAACTTTGTTTGTTGCTCTCTTCTTAGTTGTGTTTCTTGTTACTCCATATCAATTTGAGATTAAACATTCTAATCTGTGTAAAACTGCACAAGATTCCCAACTCTGCCTTAGTTATGTCTATGAAATTGTCACATCAGACTCAGATAGACTTGGTATTCTGAAGAAATTTCTAGTTAAATATGTTCATCAAATGAACAATGCAATTCCGGTGGTTCGCAAAATCAAGAATCAGATCAATGACATTCATCAACAAGGGGCTTTAACTGATTGTCTTGAGCTTCTTGATCTGTCAGTTGATTTAGTATCTGATTCTATTGCAGCGATTGATAAAAGAAGTCGTTTGGAGTATGCCAATGCGCAAAGTTGGCTAAGTGGTGTGCTTACTAACCACGTTACGTGCCTTGATTCGTTAAGTACTAAGAATGGAACAGTTTTTGATGAGTTGATCACGAGAGCTACGGTAGCATTGGCGATGCTCGCGTCTGTAACAACTCAAAATGAGGATGTTTTCAGGACGGTTTTAGGACAAATGCCATCTTGGGTGAGTTTGATGGATAGAAAGCTGATGGAGAGTTCGGGTATGGACATTATAGCGAATGCAGTGGTGGCACAAGATGGAACGGGGGATTATCTAACACTTGCTGAAGCTGTTGCTGCTGCACCAGATAAGAATAAGACGCGTTATGTAATTTATGTAAAGATGGGAATTTATAAAGAGAATGTTGTGGTGACTAAGAAGAAAATGAACTTGATGATTGTTGGTGATGGCATGAATGCTACCATCATTACTGGTAGCCTTAATTTTGTCGATGGAACAACTACCTTCCGTTCTGCTACTCTTGGTAAGTTTTCAATAACTTATGTATATATAGTAGATGTTGAACCCTTTAGTCTCTTCGTTATGTATACTTTTGATATTTTGAACCCCCTTAATGAAAATCCTGGCTCCGCCATCATGAGCAAGTGTAACATATACTAATGCATTTTCATCATATTGCAGCTGCAGTTGGCCAAGGATTTATACTACAGGACTTATGTATACAGAACACAGCAGGACCAGAGAAAGGCCAAGCAGTGGCACTTCGAGTTGGAGCTGATATGTCTGTCATAAATCGTTGTCGTATTGATGCTTATCAGGACACCCTATATGCACATTCTCAAAGGCAATTCTATCGAGACTCCTACGTGACAGGTACTCGTGAAGTAGAATACCCCAAATGTGCTATGCTTTCTATTGAACTCAGTATTAAAAAGTTTGAATCTTGAATCCGTCTCTGCAGGTACTGTTGATTTCATATTTGGTAATGCAGCAGTTGTATTCCAGAAATGTCAGATCGTAGCTAGAAAAGCGAATAAAAGACAGAAAAACATGGTGACTGCACAAGGCAGGACGGACCCAAATCAGGCCACGGGGACATCAATTCAGTTTTGTGACATAATAGCAAGTCCGGACCTTGAACCAGTTGTGAATGAATACAGAACATATCTTGGTAGGCCGTGGAAAAAATATTCAAGAACGGTAGTGATGCAATCGTACCTAGATGGTCATATTGATCCATCAGGTTGGTTAGAATGGCGCGGAGATTTTGCATTGAAGACATTGTATTATGGTGAATTTATGAACAATGGACCTGGTGCTGGTACTAGTAAGCGTGTCAAGTGGCCTGGTTATCATGTCATTACTGATCCCGATGAGGCTATGCCGTTCACTGTGGCTGAGCTGATTCAGGGCGGATCATGGTTGAATTCGACTAGCGTGGCGTATGTGGAAGGATTAATTGAGTAGACTATTATAGAATTACTCTTCGTTTATGTAGACAACATTACTAAAAAGCTCAAAATAAGTATTAGTAATATATATAATGTGCAACATAAGTAAAGGCAGAGCCAGGATTAGGAGCTTAAAGCATGAAAAGAACAAACACAACTCTAGTGTGACAAGCATTTCCATGGCCTATTCCTTAACACTGAGTTGTCAATCGATTTTATTAAGGGTTCAGAAGTTAATATACATATATATATTTTTGTAAAACAAGTGGTAGATTGTAGTTTTAGTCTTTGAATAATCCTATGGGCCTTTTGGGCTTAGTTTTGGGCTTCTTGGGAGAAGCCATGTGAAAATTTTGATTGGTCCAATATCTTTATTTCTAGTATCTATTAAGTATTTGTTCAAATGGTAAAAGGATGTATTTGCCCTAATGACCTTTTTTGAGGTCACTTATTTAAGATTTTGTATCTATTATTCTAGTGGGTTAAATTTATTATCGGGAAAAATAGTTTTGACTTGATACGTAATTAAAGAAAACAAAGAAAATTTTCCAATTTTTTGGATTCAAATCCACTTGTGGAATTATATTGACTATATTATAGTTTGTTTGTATGTACTTTAATTCATTTGTCGTTAATAAAATATTACATCCGCTCGATAAAATATCATGTTCAGCATGAAATGGATGATGATCATAGGTTTGCCAGCTATTAAATAACACAATGTTTAAAATAAGAATTATGCAATAATACATGAATTAAAATGGTTATTTCCCCAACTAAAAAAAAGAAGGAATCAACCATCATGATAATCTTAATTCTTACCTTAAAAAAGTCTCACTATCGCAATTTCAATATGGTCCTTTCTACTTTGGACAAAATAGTTGAGTCATATCAATTCTCCATCTTTTGTCAATTTTATCACATAGGAGATATTTGTGAGTATTAAGTACTTGGTCTCCGGGTTGGGTGTTTGGTATTCGATTTGGATTTTTTAGATTTTCGATTTTGTAATTGAAAGTTAAAAGTAGATATCAAATATCGAATGTTTAGCTTTTGATTTGGTAATTCAGTAAATGGTAAATTAAATTTTGATTTGGAACAATATTCGATCGGTAATACCGTATAAAAGTTATAGACGATTGCATTACAAAGTTAATATTATTTCTCTAATCATTTCTATTTTTTATGTGGAGACACGATATAATAACAGATCAACAAGTAAGATGATATCAAGTAAAACAAATTGATACAACTAAAAGACATATGTATTTGGATTGTTCATAATTATTCTTTTAACTTTCTGTTTGGACTTGTAATTATGAGTAATGAATATGTTAATATATAACCTTGGTATTCGGAAAAGACTGAATATATACCGCAAGGTACTAATGTCTCATACCAAATCCAAATTCAAATACCATAATTCTAAAATCTTACTCTCAAATACCATACCAAATACCGAATTACTGAATACTAAATTATCAAAATTTTAATTCAATTCGATTCACTTATTTGGTTTTCGATATTTTATGCTCTTCCCTAGACCAATACCCAATTTTCTTCCATCATTTATAGAGAACAGTAATTTATCGAGGATTATAATGAAATAAATTGAAACATTTACTTGGATCAAAGATTTTGAGTACAAATTTTAGAAATGAAAATAATGATTGATAAAGAATGTTTTCCTCTTAACAAGCCTTACTTATGCAACTTAAAATTTATCGACCCAGTAAATTACGAATATCAGTTGATTTGAAGTTAGAATAAAAATTTGCACAAGGACCAACTTGTATTCAATAATCCCTCTCATATGCATCCACACACATATAGACAACAACATCACTATCAAACAATTACTCCTTAAAAGAGCATAATACATAAATATGTCATTTAATTTGGCTTTAGCTGATATTTATATCCTTCAATTTTGGGTGTTCACAAATAGACACTTAAACATGTATATAATTGAACAAGTAGACATAGACGTCCTACATAGCACAATACATGTAGGACGCCACGTAAGACACAAGATTGTCACGTATGACGCCATGTAAGACGATATTTGTGCAGTTTTATACAAGTTTAAGTGTCTATTTGTGCACACCTAGAGTTTGAGGAGATAGATGCCCGCTGAAGCCAAGTTGAAGGGCACATTTATGTATTATCTCTTCTTTTAACGTAGGTAAAATACATTGACAATCCCTTAAATTTGTCAGAAAATTTCATTTTCACAATCAAACTATGATATGTTACAATTTAGAATTTGAACACATGATAAAATGTTCGATTAGACATTTGTGACTCAAAATTTTGAGAAAACGAATGTTTTCAGCCATCCATTATTTAGATACATTAACCACCTAATATATCACTCCCTATACAAATTAAACCTATTATATAAACAAGTATTATAGAAAGTGAAAGTGTATCAAACATTCAACACATAAAGTTGCAAACTTCTAAAATGGCTATTCCTCATCAACCTTTGTTAACAAAAACACACAATCAAAATCCAATAATCAACTTCAAGATCCTCACTTTTGTCATAACTTTTTTTGTTGCTCTCTTCTTAGTTGTGTTTCTTGTTTCTCCATATCAATTTGAGCTTAAACATTCTAATCTGTGTAAAACTGCACAAGATTCCCAACTCTGTCTCAGTTATGTTTCTGATTTAATGTCCAGTGAAATTGTCACTTCAAATTCAGATGGACTAAGTATTCTGAAGAAATTTTTAGTTAAATATGTCCATCAAATGAACAATGCAGTTCCAGTGGTTCACAAAATAAAGAATCAGATCAATGACATTCATCAACACGGGGCTTTAACTGATTGTCTTGAGCTTCTTGATCTGTCAGTTGATTTAGTATCTGATTCAATTGCAGCAATTGATAAAAGAACTCACTCGGAGCATGCCAATGCGCAAACTTGGCTAAGTGGTGTGCTTAGTAACCATGTTACGTGCCTTGATTCTGTTGACTCTTTGGCCTAATTATTTAGTCCCACATCGGAGTTTTATGTATTGTGAAGGAGAATTTGGGGTTATAAAAGAACTCCTCCTCCTTCATTGTAAAATGCACCATTTGTAATCTCTTCTCTCTATCTAATAAAAGCAGGCTGCTTTGAGCGGTGCTCGGAGATTAAGCTTTCGCGGCTGAACTCCATTATTAAAATTGTTCGGTCTCTTTTCTCTTCTTTTCAGTTAATATTCGATATTACTTGTCGGGTATCTTTGTTAGTGTTCTGTTCGGTTCAGTTCATTTGAACCGGTTCATTTCACTAAAGTTGTTCCGTTTTGTAGGGAAATTACCCGAATTTCCCAACAAGTGGTATCAGAGCCAAGGTTCTGTCTGAGTATGCTCTGTGGTTGCAGCTGAGTCTGATCTTCCACATCAGAAAAGAATTATTTTGGTCCTTTTGTGTCGAAAGTTTTTTCTAAGTCAGAGTTCTGTCTGAGTATGCTCTGTGGTTGCAGTTTAGCCTGATCTTCCACACCAGAAAGGAATTACTTTGTCTCAGTAGAAACCTTCGATTGTTTGAATTCTGTTGTAATATCCAATATTTTTTTTTTTAGTCTGTAATGGCAAATAAAGATCAAGAAATGGAGTCTGTTGCAAATATTCCACCGAAGACATCGGGTGCCTCGTCATCATGGTCAAGATTCTCGATGTCTACTTTGAAGTTGGCGGTTGAAATATTCGATGGTACGGGCCATTTCGGTATGTGGCAAGGGGAGGTTTTGGACTCCCTTTTCCAGCAGGGTCTTGATATTGCTATTGAAGAAGTCAAACTAGAAGGAGTTGAAGATAAAGATTGGAAAATCATTAATCGGTTGGCATGCGGAACAATTCGATCGTGTCTATCCAGGGAGCAAAAGTATGCTTTCAAGAATGAGACTTCTGCATACAAATTGTGGAAGGCATTGGAGGACAAGTTTCTGAAAAAGAGTGGTCAGAACAAGCTCCTAATGAAGAAAAGGTTGTTCCGATTTGATTACAAACAAGGTACTACTATGAATGAACATATCACTATGTTTAATCAATTAGTAGCAGACTTGCTTAATTTAGATGTCATATTCGATGATGAAGATCTGGCTTTGATGTTGTTATCATCTCTTCCCGATGAATTTGAACATTTGGAGACAACGTTACTTCACGGGAAGGAGAATGTGTCGTTAGATGCTGTTTGTTCTGCTTTATATAGTCATGAACTGAGAAAGCAGGATAAGATGAAAACAAAGGCAACAACATCAGAAGAAGTATTGGTGGCAAGAGGTCGTCATCAAAACCAGACAAAAGGGAGAAGAGGAAGGTCCAAATCAAAAGGTCGAGCCATTGCCAAAGATGAGTGTGCTTTCTGTCATGAGAAAGGGCACTGGAGGAAAGACTGTCCAAAGTTGAAGAAGAAAGGGAAGGCTCCGCAAGACGCCAATGTTGCAGAATGCAAAAGCGATGCGGAATCAGATATCTCTTTAGTGGTCGCTCCTACAACATCACATGCAGATGAGTGGATATTGGATTCAGGTTGTACCTATCATATGTGTCCCATTCGGGAGTGGTTCTTTGAATTTCAGGATCTCGATGGCGGAGTTGTTTACATGGGTAATGATAATTCATGTAAAACAACCGGAATAGGTTCAATCAAACTGCAGAATCATGATGGATCCACCAGAATCTTGCGAGATGTGCGGTACGTGCCAAAGTTGAAGAAGAATCTCATCTCATTGGGGGCTTTAGAATCTAAAGGCCTAGTTATAACGATGCGAGATGGAGTTCTTAAAGCAACTTCTGGAGCGTTGGTGATGTTGAAGGGTGTGAGAAAGAACAATCTGTATTACTATCAAGGTAGTACAGTGGTCGGGACAGTAACAACAGTAACTTCTTGCACCAAGAAAGATACTGAGGCAACGAAGCTGTGGCATATGCGGTTGGGACATGCTGGTGAAAAATCTTTGCAAATTCTTGCCAAGCAAGGATTGTTGAAAGGTACGAAGACTTGCAAACTTGAGTTTTGTGAACATTGTGTTCTTGGAAAACAACGAAGAGTGAAGTTTGGCACTGCAATTCATAATACCAAGGGTATTCTGGATTATGTGCATTCAGATGTATGGGGACCTGCCAAGACTCCGTCTCTTGGAGGAAGGCATTATTTTGTCACTTTTGTTGATGATTTTTCCAGGAGAGTTTGGGTGTTTTCTATGAAGAACAAAGATGATGTACTTGGAATTTTCCTTAAGTGGAAAGTTCAAGTTGAAAACCAGACGGGAAGGAAGATCAAGGTTCTCCGAACAGACAATGGTGGAGAATACAAGAGTGATCCGTTCCTTAAGGTATGCCAAGACTGTGGCATAGTTCGGCACTTCACCGTCAGGAAAACACCGCAACAGAATGGGGTGTCAGAGCGTATGAACAGGACACTTGTGGAGAAAGTTCGCTGTATGCTGTCTAATGCTGGGTTAGGCAGAAAATTTTGGGCTGAGGCGATAACATATGCTCAACATCTCGTCAATCGTTTGCCATCATCTGCTATTGATGGCAAAACTCCATTAGAGGTATGGTCTGGAAAACCTGCAACTGATTATGATACTTTGCACGTTTTTGGTTCTGTTGCATATTATCATGTGATTGAATCAAAGTTGGATCCACGGGCAAAGAAGGCTTTGTTCATGGGATTCAATGCTGGAGTGAAGGGATACCGTCTGTGGTGTCTCGAGGCAAAGAAAACAATTATAAGCAGAGATGTTACCTTTGATGAATCTGCCATGTTAAAGAAGGTAAATCCAGAAGATGCTGAGAGTACTCCTGAACAGGTGGCGTGTACTCCGAAGCAGGTGGAGTTTGAGGAGACAGTGGTGATCCCAGCACGGAGCACCACGAGTGACTCTCCTACGGCAGAAGAAGAGTCAGATGAGGAAGAGGTTCCTACCCAAGAACCTCTACAGCAATCGGAGCCAATTGCAGTTAGAAGACAGAGACGAGCGATCCAAAAGCCCGCTCGTTTCACTGACATGGTAGCTTATGCACTTCCAGTTTCAGATGAAGATGTTCCATCCACCTACCCAGAGGCCATACGAAGTTCAGAAAGTGGCAATTGGGCAGGTGCAATGGAAGAGGAAATGCAATCCCTCAAGAAGAACATGACGTGGAAGTTGACACAACTACCGATAGGCAAGAAGGCAATTGGATGCAAATGGGTATTTGCAAAGAAAGAAGGATTTCCCGATAAAGACGATGTTCGCTACAAGGCAAGGTTGGTAGCTAAAGGCTACGCTCAAAGGGAGGGAATTGATTATAATGAGGTATTTTCTCCAGTTGTTAAACATTCCTCCATTAGAATTATGTTGGCCTTGGTAGCGCAGTTGAATTTGGAGCTAGCTCAACTTGATGTGAAGACCGCGTTCCTACACGGTGATTTGAAGGAGGAAATCTATATGACTCAGCCAGAAGGAAATAAGGTTGCTGATAAAGAGAATTGGGTTTGCAAACTTGTCAAATCATTGTACGGACTGAAACAATCTCCGAGACAGTGGTACAAACGATTTGATAGTTTCATGAAGGGTCAGAAGTACAAGAGAAGCAAATACGATCATTGTGTGTATTTGCGCAGGCTTCAAGACGGTTCCTACATCTACTTACTCTTATATGTTGATGATATGCTGATTGCAGCAAAGAGCCAAACTGAGATTGACAAACTGAAGGCTCAGTTGAGTAAAGAGTTCGAGATGAAGGATTTGGGGGAAGCCAAGAAGATTCTCGGCATGGAGATAAACAGGGACAGAGAGAGAGGCAAGCTTTGGCTGTCACAGAAGCAGTATTTGAAGAAGGTACTAAGACGTTTTGGTATGCACGAAGATACAAAACACGTGAGTACCCCACTTGCTCCTCATTTGAAACTGAGTAGCCGGTTATCTCCGACGACTGATGAAGAGCGAGAATACATGGCGAAAGTCCCGTATGCAAATGCAGTTGGAAGCTTGATGTATGCAATGGTGTGTACGAGACCAGATATTTCACAGGCTGTTAGTGTTGTTAGCAGGTACATGCATGATCCAGGCCAGGGTCATTGGCAAGCTGTGAAATGGATTCTACGGTATCTGCAAAATACCGTAGATATTGGATTGGTATTCGAGCAGGATAAATCACTTGGTCAATGCATAGTTGGATACTGTGATTCTGACTATGCAGGTGATTTGGATAAGCGACGATCTACAACTGGCTATTTGTTCACTTTAGCAAAAGCGCCAGTTAGTTGGAAGTCTACTTTACAGTCAACGGTGGCTTTGTCTACGACAGAGGCAGAGTATATGGCGATTACAGAGGCTGTAAAGGAGGCGATTTGGCTTCATGGGTTGCTTAAAGACTTGGGAGTTGGTCAGAAACAACTTGAGGTTTATTCTGACAGTCAGAGTGCTATTCATTTAGCAAAGAATCAAGTCTTTCATGCACGGACGAAGCACATTGATGTTCGCTATCACTTTGTGAGGGAAATTCTCGAAGAAGAGGAGATACTTCTGTTGAAGATTCATACTACGGAGAATCCCGCAGATATGCTGACCAAGGTGGTTACAAAGGCCAAGTTTGAACACTGTTTAGACTTGGTCAATGTCCTGCACATTTGAAGTTGGCGCCTCACGGCGCAAATTTGGAAGCAACGTGAAAACTGCTTTTATTATTTGTTTGTTTGAGAAGATTTGTATTTGGTGGGACTGGATATTAAGCCAAGGTGGAGATTTGTTGACTCTTTGGCCTAATTATTTAGTCCCACATCGGAGTTTTATGTATTGTGAAGGAGAATTTGGGGTTATAAAAGAACTCCTCCTCCTTCATTGTAAAATGCACCATTTGTAATCTCTTCTCTCTATCTAATAAAAGCAGGCTGCTTTGAGCGGTGCTCGGAGATTAAGCTTTCGCGGCTGAACTCCATTATTAAAATTGTTCGGTCTCTTTTCTCTTCTTTTCAGTTAATATTCGATATTACTTGTCGGGTATCTTTGTTAGTGTTCTGTTCGGTTCAGTTCATTTGAACCGGTTCATTTCACTAAAGTTGTTCCGTTTTGTAGGGAAATTACCCGAATTTCCCAACAGATTCGTTAAGTACTAAGAATGGAACAGTTATTGATGAGTTGATTACGAGAGCTAAGGTAGCATTGGCGATGCTCGCGTCTGTAACAACTCACAATGAGGATGTTTTCAGCACGGTTTTAGGACAAATGCCATCTTGGGTGAGATCGAGGGATAGGAAGCTGATGGAGAGTTCGGGGTAAGGACATTAAAGCGAATGCAGTAGTGGCACAAGATGGAACGGGGGATTATCAAGCACTTGCTGAAGCAGTTGCTGCAGCACCAGATAAGAGTAAGACGCGTTATGTAATTTATGTAAAGATGGGAATTTATAAAGAGAATGTTGTGGTGACTAAGAAGAAAATGAACTTGATGATTGTTGGTGATGGAATGAATGCTACCATTATTACTGGTAGCCTTAATGTTGTCGATGGATCAACAACCTTCCGCTCTGCTATTCTTGGTAAGTTTTCAATAACTTATGTATATATAGTAGATGTTGAACTCTTTAGTCTCTTCGTTATGTATACTTTTGATATTTTGAACCTCCTTAATGAAAATCCTGGCTCCGCCATCATGAGCAAGTGTAACATATACTAATGCATTTTCATAATATTGCAGCTGCAGTTGGCCAAGGATTTATACTACAGGAATTATGTATACAGAACACAGCAGGACCAGAGAAAGGCCAAGCAGTGGCACTTCGAGTTGGAGCTGATATGTCTGTCATAAATCGTTGTTGTATAGATGCTTATCAAGACACCCTATATGCACATTCTCAAAGGCAATTCTATCGAGACTCCTACGTGACAGGTACCGTTTGAATTCAGTATTTTTAACATAACAAAATATGAAGGTTGGATCACCTAAGTTTAAATCTTGAATTCGTCTCTGCAGGAACTATTGATTTCATATTTGGTAATGCAGCAGTTGTGTTCCAGAAATGTCAGCTCGTAGCTAGAAAACCGAGTAAAAATCAGAAAAACATGGTGACTGCACAAGGCAGGACGGACCCAAATCAGGCCACGGGGACATCAATTCAGTTCTGTAACATAATAGCAAGTCCGGACCTAGAACCAGTCGTGAAAGAATTCAAAACATATCTTGGTAGGCCTAACTCCTAAACTGTTGCCTGCCTTTTGCTGCACCAAGAAATTGCTCCAGCTCAAGCTTAAAGACAAAGCCAGTAGTTGAACAACGGATATCATGGTCTCCTCCATAGTTAGAGTCACAATATCCGATCAGTTTGCATTCTTCACCTTTCTTATACAACAGACCGTAGTCAATTGTACTCTTTACATATCTAAAGTTTCGACGAACTCCATCCAAATGAGACTTCTCTGGATTTTGCATGTAACGACTCATCACACCTACTGCATAAGTGGGTCTTGTCAAAGTTAAGTAAATCAAACTACCCATCCCATTGTTAGTAGGTTGATGGGTTGACTAGTTTTTCTCAGAGGCGTATGTATAAGGGGGTCATCGGGTTCACGTGAATCATGTATAGTAGTGTTATATTTTTTTTGTTAAATATAAATGTGTGAACCCACAATTGAAGTATCATATAATGCGATATATAATGATTGAGTGCACCTCTCAATGAGATAAGAAATATCCATCTTGTATTATTTTTCTTTCTAAAATTGATTACCTCTCTAAGTGGTTATTGGTAACACTTTTGGCGTTTTAATTAATTAAGCGTTTCAATTTTAGACCTATAATTTTAAAATTGTAACTGTTTTTAATGATTCGAAGCTAAATATCAAACCTATTACATCCACATTTACATAATAGTGCACCCATCTTTTCAAAATCGTGAATACACCTCTAATTTTTTCATGTATATAATTTGACAAAAATGATCCCTTATGTTTGAGGGTAGATTTAACATGGTCCTATAAAATTTTATTTAATTGTTCAACTAGTACAAATTAACTAAGACAAATAAACTGAATAGAGACTTGGAGTCGTGATCGAACATGACATTTGACTATAGAGAAGATATATATTGCCATGTCAATTTTTACACTATATATGATTAACATAGCCAATAAAACTTAACATCCATAGAAGTTTTTATTACATTTCTATGTGTTCTCCGCAATAATCGCTAAAATTAGAGGAAGAGAGGAATGTTGAAAAAGTCTTACAATCTTCTCTTCATTATTATCTCTGTTTCTCTTCTCTCCATTTTCGTCCATTTTTTCCCCTGACCACCCCACGCGGTTGTGTCATTTCACACAACGGCATTAGCTGGTGATCATCGATCACCGGTCTCTTCTGCTTTCATCATTCCTGTGAATGTGATCGCAAACAAAATCATTTTTAAAAAAAAGCCCAGATATATTCCTCCATAATAAAGGAATGCAAATTCCATGGAGGGATATCTCTTGGGTCGTACTAGTTTTGGTTGCGTGCAGTTATAGTCAAACATGTAACGGGCAGGATTACGGCGGAGAGGAGAAACCGGTAGCAGCACCCCCACCGGAGCAAGAGACTTGCGATGGAATTTTCATCACCTATAATTTCGATGGACGAGAAAAGATATATCCATTAGTGAAGAATATATCAGCACAGGGATGGTCATTCAAGTCCATGTTAACGGTGTTGAATGCCGGAACTTTTGAGCTGAAATCATGGCAAGTTTTCGTCGGATTTCAGCATAACGAGCTTTTAGTATCGGCGGAAGGTGCAGTTGCAATTGACGGCGATGGATTTCCGGTACGGGTGGGTAAAAATGGTACAACATTGGCTGGGTATCCACAATCCGATTTGAAAACGGCGATTGATACCGCCGGTGATTTTACTCAGATGTCAGCTCAAATCAAAATTAAGGGCACGCAATTTGGTCTTAAAGAGAAAACAAATCCAATGCCTTCAACAATCAAGCTCGTCAATGAAGGATACAAATGCCCTGCTCCTAAGCGCTATAGTACGTATATCGTGAATACTTATCTGCATCGAGTGTTTATATCAAATTAATAAATGTATAGTTGTATTCAGTTTGGTATTCGAGCATAACTAGTCATGATTTCGATGCTTATTGCAGAAAGTTACATGCATGTTTGCTGCAAGAGGGATCCTAAATTCAAGCCTAAGAAGGTGGTTACCAAATTCATGCCTCGTCGTTATGGAGATCTTTCCATAACTTACGATGTTTTATCAGCATTCACGAATAGGTATCAAGCTCAAGTCACACTCGACAATCTTAATCCTTTGGGTCGTCTTGATCATTGGAACTTAACGTGGGAGTGGATGAGGAACGAGTTCATTAACACTATTAAAGGTGCGCATACACACAAAATTGATCCTTCTGAATGCATTTACGGACCACAAGGACAATATTACAAGGATTTCGATTTCACTACTGTGATAAATTGTCAAAAGAAACCAATCATTTCCGATTTACCTAAGGAGAAAGCAAACGATGACAAATATGGGAAGTTGCCTTATTGTTGTAGAAACGGAACTCTTTTGTCACCGATCATGAATGAAACAGAAGCAAGGTCGATTTTCCAGATGGAAGTTTTCAAACTTCCCCCTGATTTAAACAGAACCGCGTTAAATCCACCTCAAAACTGGAAAATCGTGGGCACAATTAACCCGTCTTATTCATGTGGACCGCCAGTCAGAATTGATCCATCAGCATTCCCGGATCCTAAAGGAATCGGAATTGCCACTGCTGTTGCTAGTTGGCAAATTACTTGTAACATTACGCGTCCTAAGCCCAAAGCAGCCAAATGTTGTGTATCTTTCTCAGCTTATTATGCTGCATCCGTTATCCCCTGCAACACTTGCGCTTGTGGCTGTGAAGAGACGTCTAAATGTGACGCGAACAAAAAGCCACTACTTCTCCCTCCAGAAGCGCTACTCGTCCCTTTTGAAAATAGGGACTTAATGGCGAAAGCTTGGAGTAATATCAAACATCTTGGCCCTATGCCTAAGAAACTACCTTGTCCTGATAATTGTGGAGTGAGCATCAATTGGCATGTTGATAGTAACTATAAAACAGGATGGACTGCGCGTATAACGCTGTTTAACTGGGGAAATGACGCGTTTGAAAACTGGTTTTCCGCGATCCAAATGAAGAAAGATGTAGCTAATGGCTATGAAAACGTGTACTCGTTTAATGGTACAAGGTTACCTAAAGAAAAGAGTAACACTATATTTATGCAAGGTTTACCTGGTTTGAAATTCTTGGTTGGAGAGGTTAATGGGACTAATCCTAATAAGGATCCAAGAGTACCTGGAAAACAACAATCAATTATTTCATTTTTGAAGAAGAATACACCACATATTAACGTCGATGGTGGCGATGGATTCCCTTCTAAGATATTCTTCAATGGTGAAGAATGCGCGCTTCCACCAGAGTTTCCTAAAAACACTGCAGCATTCAAATCCAAATTTGGTGTTTCTCCAGCAGTTTTGCTTGCTCTCTTAACTTTATTTCTTTTGACGGATAGGTTACATTGATCGTATCATTCAACCTGATGATATATATGACTTAAACTCTTTCTTTAATACTTTGCGGTACACTAGCTTGTAACTACTATCATTATGAGTTCTGTCCCATTTTACGTGACACATTTTTAAATGGTCACATTTCTATATATATATTATAACATTGAGCTTTGAAGTTGGAGAGTAATGTAATCAAGTTATGACAGCAAAATGAAGAAAGAAAGAAAAAAAAAATGTTGTATGATCATATCTTTGTTTATATCTCTTTAAATTTATATGATCAAATGAAAAGTAACTTTTTCATGTTTATTAATGAAAAACTTTGGGTGATGAGATATAGCTGGTTAATTTGTGTTGACTCAATTTTTAAAAGAAAATCAAAAGGTGGATGATAGGCTTTAGAGTTTGATTATACTAACTACCATTACTCAAAAACACGGAATTAGCTATGAAATTTATCGATAATTTCCAGCTAATTAGTAGTTATATATCTCTTCATTAGCTAATTGAATTTTCTTATAATTTATCGCTTATCCGTAGCTAAAAGGATTAGCATGAGATTTTTACTATTTAGCTTATGAAATTTTATCTATCACTAATTTCACTTTGATAATAAACAATAGTATATAGTAATATATATCCTATTAAACAATAATACAGTATTTATTAATATATAGCCCAAGTAAGAAATATCAACTTGTTTTCAGTCGAGTCTCAATTTATATTACAAAAATAAAAATAAAATAAATTTGCAAAAGCATTGCTAAACAAAGGTGGAATAAATACTTAGGTATTTATTAAATGGAAAACTTACATAAATATACTATAATAAACAAATATTTACCATTTATAGGCATAAGTACACGTACGATTAGTCTTTGCTAGGGAGGGCTTAAAGTGATCTTTGAGTTTTCACATAGAGCAGTAATAGTCCTCATGTTTGCAATATTGGTGCACTTTTGGTTCTCATCCAAAATTTTATCTATTTTTTAGCATTGATTTTATCCATAACCTATGTATGGGATGTGCAATTGTCATTTTATATATTTAGTAGAAATAACAACTCCATATGAAAGTATGTGAGAAGAAAAATACTTTGTTTTGTTTAGTAGAAATCAAATTGCAGGTAAAGTCGAGAGGTTCATCACGATAATTTCACGTGCACTAGTATAATTTTTTCTTTTCCTGCAAAGTCATATGTTAAGATGTTCTTAATTTAGCTACAGTAATATTCCTGGTGAACAAAACAAGGTCTTTTTCTTATGACCTTTTCTCCAAAAGAGTTATTATTTCTACTAAATATATAAAAAAAATGATCGGACAGTTCTTATATAAAATTCTGAACAAAATTAACGTTAAAAAATAGGCAAAATTTTAGGGGAGGACCAAAAGTGCACTAATATTGCAAACATGAGAGACTATTAGTGCTCCATGTGAAAACTCAATGATCACTTTGAGCCTTAACCTAAAGATGAGGGACTATTTTGAGCCTTTCCTCAAACTTTTCGATACGAATCTGAATTTAGATTATGAATTTCTAAACTTGCCTTAAACATATAACTTATTATTATTATTATTATACATTTGCAATTGAATATTGATACATATTCACTAATATAAATATAAATTATATATTATTAAATTTATCTGAACGCGTACCTAATATTGTAACTCCACACCTTATTAATTGCGGATCCGAACAAAGAGCTTTTTCGGCATCATTTGCATGTTAAAATTGCCACGTTTAATTACTTTCTCTTCTGATGATTAACATTAATTAATTTTTTTTCATCTATCTGATTAGCCTTTTACTCAACACGTACTTAACATGCAAACCATCCAATCAGCTATAAATACACCCTTAAAATCCAATAATTTCATCATCACAAGCATTTGCAAATTGCAATTAATTACTAAAAATAATTAGCAATGGGGAACATTTCACTTGTTGCTGCTCTTCTATTGTGCTTGTTAGCATTCGCAAATGCTAATACGTTCTCCGTCACAGTGGCTGTGACGGAGAACGATATTGACAATCCACAAAGTTGTCAAGAGCAAATTCAGAGTCAGAGACTCAATTACTGCAGGTAAAAATTACCTAATTATATGTAAAGTTAAAAAAAATAGTCTTAGTAAAGAAACTAAAGTGCTTTTTTGATTTTTTTTTTGAAAAATAAACTTAAAAGTACGTTTTTAGACCACGACTTTTAAATTAGTAATTATCAAGTAATTTTTAATGTGTAATTTCTAACTACACGTAGTCTTTTTTAAGAAAATTAAAATATGAGTATCCCAAATTTATATTGAAAATTATTCGATTTAACTCTTATACTTTGAATCAGGTCACATAAAGTGAAAATTAAGCAAATACTATCCTTATATATATAATGTTTTACAAAATAGACCAATGACACAAAACAAATACTCCCTTCGTTTCACAAAGAATGATCTGGTTTGACTTGACACGAATTTTAAGAGTATAAAGAGAACTTTTGAATCTTGTGATTCTAAATTAAAATTAGGTAAAATGTACAAAATTGTACAAGATAAAGAGATCATTCTTTTTGTAACAGACTAAAAAGGAAAGGAGGTCATTTTTTTTAAACGGAGAGAATATAAAATTATAACACACAAACTAACGCCTTTCACACACACATATAACTTAGTAATATCGACTCATTTTTATTTAAAAGTTCATTCATAACAATAAGTCAAACTTCCACACTCTAACATAAAATTCTGTGTACGTTACTGATTTCAGGATGTATATTTCAAGAAGCCACCAATACTTTAACGACGAGTTGAGCATGGTAACAAATGACGATCATGAGATCAATCAAACACAAGAACATCTCCAACAATGTTGCCAAGAATTGAGGAACATGGACACTCAATGCCGATGCCAGGCGCTTAAGAAAATGGTGATGCAGGATTGCGGTAGACAAGGCGAAGAGGCGCAACGCATGTTAGGGAAAGCTCTTTACATTCCGCGTATGTGTAATATTCAACCCGCTCAATGTAGCTTCTAATTAATATAGAAGCTCGATCAGTATAAAAAATTACGTTGAAAGTACTATAATAATGAACACACCATTGTGTGTATGTATGGGTATTAAGCAAGGGTTAATTTGGTTTTATCTTATGGGAAATGAAAGAGACTTGAGACTTGTTTTATATGCTTGTTAATTAATTTTAGTCTCAATTGCTCATGTGCATTTTAACTAATTGCGAATTCGGCGTTAAAAATAGATTTTGAGCCTAACTTAACTAAAAAATTAGCTTATGAGGGAAGGATTACTCAAGTGAAAATCAGATTCTCATTCCTTTTCTGATGTGGAAATTTATAATATTTCCTTGCACATCCAGACCTCGAAGCCTGAACACTATAATATCTTAACACTCCTCCGATCCGCACACCTAGACCTTGTTAACTCAAGCGTGAACACAATAATTTCTTAACACTACCTGCACAATCAGACCTCGTTAACTGGAACGTGAACAATATAATATGGGAATCCAACATTGATAAATCATTAAATCCTTGTTAATTGGAGCTTGGAAATTATAATTTCTTAACACTCTCCCACACACTCAAACCTCGTAACTGAAGCGTGAACATTATAATATTAGGGTCCAACATCGAAAAATTGCTAACTTCTCATTAACTGAAGAGTGGACACCATAATATGGAGACCCAACATCGGTAAATCGTAATCCTACATGAGTAAACAAATAACTGGGATAGGCCTACTAACTCTGATATCATGTGAAGATGGATTTCGAACCGAACTCAATTCCAAAAACGCTAACCTATGAGAAAAAACTAATCCAAATTCATATAAAGAGATCGAAGGAATTCTTTAACACAAACAAAGAACTTTTTCGGCAGCATTTGCAGGTTAAAATTGACACACGGAAGGTAAAAGCCAGCCACGTTTAATTACTTTTTCTTGTGATGATAACTTTTATTTTTTCATCTACATATAATTTGCAGTGATGCAACACGTATTTAACATGCAAACCATATAATCAGCCATAAATAGACCTTTAAAATCGACTACTTCACCATCACAAGCACTTGCAAAAAAATAATAAATTTGAACACATCTTATTATTGTTGTCATGGGGAAGATTTCACTTGTTGCTACTCTTTTGTTGTGCTTGTTGGCATTTGCAAATGCCAACAGATTCTCCGTCACGGTAGTCGTGACGGAGGATGATATCGAAAATCCACAAATTGTCAAGAGCAAATGCAGAGTCATAGGCTCAACCTTTGTATGTAAAAAAACACTTTCATCTTCGGTTTTATTTTATATAAGTTAATTTAATCAGACAAGTTTAAGATAAAAAGAAAGATTTTTGAAATTTATACTTTAAAATAAGTGATAGGATATTTTGGGAGTTCCGAACCCAAAAGAGAGAAAATTAGTCAAAAATTTCAAAAGATAACAAAATTGAATTGAGAATCAAAAGGAAAAAGGAAAATTAACATCACACACACATTTAAGAGGATAAATATCAAGTTGTAATCATACTTTTTAAAAATAAACTACTTATAGCATATTATTATCATCTTATAGCACATCAATTAATAATATATTAATTAAAAAATATGTTATTAAATGTAAACTATTTATAGCATATTATTATCAAGTTATAGCATATTAACTAATAATATATTAATTAAAAAAAATTATTTTATTATTTAACTAATAATTATTATATTTAACTAATTAGTTTCATTTATTCACTTACCTTTTATCAACAAATTATTATTTATTAATCAATTACCTATTAAACTTTTTAATATAAATAATAAATTATTAAATATTAATCAATTACCTTTTAAATTTTTTAATATAAATAATAAATTATTAAATATTAATCAATTACCTTTTAATGTTTATGATATAAATAATAAATTATTATGTATTAAATATTAATTAAACTTCATATTATATAGTTACCTTTTAAAAAACAAAATCTAGAAATTAGGGATTTTATTTTAAATAATTGATTAATATTTAATTACCCAATAAATACCCACCCCATATCAACCAATACTCTGTTATCTTTCCCCAATACACTCAACCTCTCTCCACGCCTGAATTTATTGCATATTCCCCAAAAATCACGCCTCAATCATCAATTCAAACAAAAAACGCAGCCACTTTGCCATCTTTCTCAAATCTGCATCTTCCCCAAAATCTCTCATATCAGTTCATCCTAAAACACAAACTAAAATCTCAGATCCGTTCCTCATTAATTTTATAGACAATGTCGAAGAAAGGTAGTGAAAGTCTATGGAAAAGTAAAAGATTGGTCGATGAGGAAGACGACTTTCATGCTCCTTCATTCAATATATTGTCACAATCTCAAACTCAGAAATCGAAGGGAAAAAAAAACAAAGAGGCAAAGGAAAGTTGAAATTAGTCGTTCAACAACGAAGTCTTCCAAAAAAGATGCAGAGATTCAACAAAAAAATAAAACAAAAAAAGTTGATAAGGTAGTGAAAATCTATAGAAAAGTAAAAGATTGGTCGATGAGGAAGACGACTTTCATGCTCCTTCATTCAATATATTGTCACAATCTCAAACTCAGAAATCGAAGGCAAAAAAAACCAAAGAGGCAAAGGAAAGTTGAAATTGGTCATTCAACAACGAAGTCTTCCAAAAAAGATGCAGAGATTCAACAAAAAAATAAAACAAAAAAAGTTGATAAGGTTAGTAAAAAGTTATTTCAAAATTCAATTTACAATGTGTTGTTTTAGTGTCTTTATTTTTTATATTATTTGTCAATAGTGTACTACATGAATTTATATATTAATTGAGTATTATTTTATTTTTTCAAAAGTCACAGATTTTTTTTTTTAAATCGAATATGTATTTTATTATTATGAATTGTATGATTTATATATCAATTGAGTATTATTTTATTTTTTCAAAAGTTACAATTTTTTTTTTTTTGAAATCGAAAATGTATTTTAGTATTATATGAATTGTGTATGAATTGTGACATATAGTCGTATAAATTGAAATTGAACTGTGGCATTTAGTTGTATGAATTGTGTATGAACTCTAGCGTACACGTGTATGAATTGAGTATGAAACTGTGATATAAAGTTGTATGCATTGTGGATGAAACTGTGTTATTAATAATTGTATTTAGTTGTATGAATTGTGTATGAAATCTAGCGTATAGGTGTATGAATTGTGTATGCAACTGTGATATAAAGTTGTATGCATTGTGGATGAAACTGTGGTATTAATATTGTATTTTTTGTCTGAATATTGTATGAAGTTTTTTTTTTATTTTTGTTACAATGATTGTGGTCGTACACCTCTCTTTTTGCTGAATATATTAACAATGCAACATATCATCGTCAGAGGTATGCAACTTTACTTTGGCACTATGCAAAAGCAAAGAATGAAGAGGGAGCAATAAGTGACAGTGAAGTTACGGGTACAGTTGCAAGCAAGTATGGTGGAACTCGCACGCAAAAAGAACAAGTTATGGACACCACCAATTATCCCACTCCAAGAACATGGAATAGGAAATGAAAAAATTTTCAATGCACGTTTTGAATTCTTATTGAAATATTTGTTATTTGAACAATATAACAATTTCTGTTATTTTTAATATTTTTTTATAATTATTAATTTCTGTTATTTTCAATGTTTTAAACATTATAACAATTTATGTTATTTTTAATGTTTTTATAATATAACAAGTCATAATAGCTTATTATTTTCAGTATATTTTAAATGTATAAACATTGTATGAATTATGAATGTCATATTGATTTTGATAGATGTAACAGAAACCAATTATATATATATAAACATTGTATGAATATTGTATGAATAACACATAGAACACTTTATGAATGGCAGGACACAATTTAAATTTATAATGTATAAAAATTGTATGAATTATGAATGACATATTGAACTTTGACATATGCAACAGAAACAAATGATATATATGAACATTGTATGAATATTGTATGTACGCTATACAAAACATACTGTTTCTTTCCAAAAAAATTTTTATACAAACTGTATTACATATATTACAGTTACAAAAAAAAGTTAACACTGTTTTAAATGTAAAAAAACAACAAACTAACAATTCATAATTAAAATAAACAAATCAAAACTAAAAACTAATCCGAATAATTCCACTTTCCACCGTGTTTAATTAAAATTGACACAAAGTTATCCATCGGAAGTGAAATATGTAGCTATGAAAATAATCTTCAATTCTTGGGGGAAAAAATGATTTATATGTTGAAAGAAATTTTAAAGTAATAGACAAATTTTAGAATGAAGAATAATTGTAATGCTAATCATTTATCTACCTTTAATTTAACTCAACAAAAAAGTAGTCCCTTCAAATTCTCAGACGTGCATATTAAATTACTGCGCATTAATTATAACTGAAAATTAGTTGTCAGAATTAATTACTCATTAGCACTTCATTTATGTTGTCAGAATTAATTACTCATTAGAATTAATTACTCATTAGCACTTTATCCACTTATTTTTTAATAATTTTTAATAACAAATGCTTTTAATAAATTATAATTAACAATATAATTACTAATTAAATGCTATAGAGTGAGATATTAAATGCTACAAAATGAAATTGAAACTCTAATGCCATAACTTGATAATAATACTACATATTATGCTATATTCAAAATTTACACAACATTTAAACCGTCTAACAAACGTCGTGTAGACTAGAAAAAAAGAAGCAAGGCGTGAAATTCTATGTGCCTTACAAAGTGCACGGCTGTCAGCGTTTTGCAAGGCGCAATGCCACTGCACCTTGTAAGACGCTGACAGTCGTGAGCCTTCTATGGCGCATAGAACTTCACGACTTGCTCATTTTTCTCCTAATTTACATAGAGTTTGTAAGACTGTCTAAATGTTGCCCCTTTTTAAATTTTTGACTAATTTTCTTTCCCTTTTGATTCCGTATTCTATTTGTGAGACTATAAATTACTTTCTTTTAGTTGTCTTTTCCATAGTCAGTTTAACTAATTCTTAATTCTTAAAATTATTAGATTATATTAATTCAATATTTTAAAATAAAATTTTAAATATTCAAAAATTATACTGAAAATATAACTATTTAAATTTTTTCTTATCAACATAATGAAAATTCATATCGTTTGACTTTCAAAAAGAAACTGTGAAAACTGAAAAGAAAAATAAAATGGACAAAGTACTATGACTCATAAAACATCACCAATTAATAAATGTGACACTAACATAAGATTCTGTGTACGCTACTAACATAAAATTCTGCGTACGCTACTGATTACAGATGACGATCATGAGATCAACCAAACTCAAGAACATTTTCAAGAATGTTGCTAGGAATTGAAGAACATGGACACTCAATGTCGATGCCCAGCACTTAAGAAAATGGTGATGCAGGATTGCGGTGGCGGCCAATGCGAAGAGTCGACACGCTTGTTCGGAAAAGCTCGTTACATACCCCATATGTGTAACCTTCAGCCAACTCGATGTAGCTTCTAATTAATAATATAGAAGCTTACTATAATAAAAAAAAACACCATCGTGTGTATGTATGGCAAGTTTTTTAAGTGTTGGTGTCGTTTTGTATGAACAAAATTTGTGGTTCTATATGATTTTGTTAATTAATTTTAGTCATTAACATTTTAATTAATACTAATAATTAAGTAAATAAGAATATAATTTTTTTAAAGATGATAAACATGATATTGTCAACATGACACAAAAAAACTACAACCTGAAATTCTTATGTTTAAGGGGAATCAATTTATACATGTGCTCATTTGCACGGAATTAATTTTTTTTTTTTTTATGAAAGTATTGAAATTTTGCGTTGAATTATTGATTGCGTTAAAACTATCTCTATACTTAATTACATACTGAATCTATACTTAATTACATACTGAATCTTTCAATATGAGTGAAATGAGCTTTTATATAAAGAAAAATTGAATAAATGTTGAAAAATCATGAACTTGACAAGCAAAATTTAAATATACTTGTAATTTTGTAGTGAAATTTTTTATTTATTTTTTAAACAATGAAGATTCTATTTCAAAGCAAAATATTACAATTTTAGGTTCCAAAAATAAAGCAAAAGAGAAAGATTGTTCCTAGTACAATTAAGCTTCCAAAAAAAGTCTAGGGTAGAATACCTACAACCATTCCAGAAGAGCTCAACCAGGGTCGAAGATAAAAGTGTTTTTTCTTAATCTGATTCTAAAGTTTGGACGAGCTTCTTCATCATTCTTCATAGTGGCTACCGTCTTCCTTCGTTATTGTATAGTTTGAGTGAAGAAGTCATTTTTCCTATCTGTAAAGTTACTTTTTGTGATATCAAGCTTAGGCTTGATGTTCTCCATCATCAGACAAATGCTTCGAAATTTTGTGGGAAACTTTAGGGAAGGGAATTGGGAAGTGAGGATCAAATGAATGTGGTATGTAGCTTGATGAATAATCCTAAATTCTCTTATAATCTTGTCAAGTTACTTTTTATTAAGAGTCGCATGATTCTAGACCACTTGTTATGTCATGTGGCAGATCAGAGGTGTATCTAAGTTTAATTAATCAAATAGAAGAGTGTTTTTAGGACTGTCAATAGTTCAGACACGAAATTAATAAATTCGCGTCAAAATTAAAAGTGTTTTCAATATTTTTTTTACTAAAACATCTAAATATTTAAAAAAAAAATCACAAAGAAGATAAAAAGGAAAATCAATTTACACATATATATCGCATAATTTTTTGACGAAATTATTGTCAATACATGTGGCTCCGAAGGTAAATTTTGCATTTCGCATCCAAACAAATTAAATTAAAGTGCTTTTTTACATTTGCATTTTTAGCAATTCAACACGTACTTGTCATGCAAACCATCCAAATCTGCTATATATATATACACATAAAATTGATAATAATTCATCTTCACAATTCACAATCAAATAAATAAACACATCATACTTTTGCCATGGGGAAAACTTCATTTGCTGCTCTTCTTTTGTTGTTCTTGTTGGCAATTACAACTGCCAACATGTTCACCGTCACGGAGGCCGTGACGGAAGACGATATCGAAAACCAACGGTCAAGGAGCTGCCAAGAGCAGATCCAGACGCATAGGCTCAACCACTGCAGGTTTAAAAAAAATTGTTACATTATATATATATATATATATATATATATATATATATATATATATATATATAAAATCAATCTGAGTACACTAATTGAATAATAATACAATGTTAGTATGTAACTATAAATTTGAGACATAAAATACTCCCTTTGTTCCACTTTTATTTGTCATATTGTGTTTTTTAAAAGTCAGTTTGATTAATTTTTAAAGTTAAATTAGATTACGTTAATTTGATATTTTTTTTTAAAAAAATAGATACTAAACAACTATACGAAAAATACTATAAATTACAATTTTTGGATATCAATATCATGAAAGTATACTCGTAAAATATTGATCAAAATTCTTATAATTTGACTAAAAAATTAACGTCATAAAATAATCCCCATCCCTTCGAGGACATGTGATCAAAAAAGGTATAATACATATATTGGACCCTAAACTTGGCTTCAAATTTTAACTTTAACCTCCAACTTTCATAATGCACAAACAGGCATTTTAACTATCCAACTTTTAAATAAATAAATACATGAGTCCTACATGACACAATACACGTAGGACAAAAAATGACATGTAGAACATGTGTGTCTATTCGTTCAACTTTATACAAATTTAAGTGTCTATTTATGCACATCCAAAGTTGAAGGGCATAAATGTGATTTGAAGCCAAGTTAAAAGGCACATTTATGTATTATGTGATCAAAAAATTATTGCGTTTTACTTTATGTGACACAATTATTACTTTACTATATTACTATATATAGAAAGTCAAAGGTTTCTCTTAAATCTATTTTTTCATATATCTTGTAAATATTTTAAATCCTTCAATTATTGTACCTTCTACTACTAAATTTGTTTTAGGTAGTTTCTATATTCTAATATGACATTGAACATCAAATAATTTAACCATCGTGACGAATAAGACGTCACTAAATGTACGATATGTAAAAATTCTGCGTACGTCACTGAATATTGCAGGATGCTCCTTTCAAGAAACGAGCTAAGCATGGTGACGGAAGACGACGATGAGATACGCAACCAACAGGAACATCTCCAACAATGCTGCCAAGAATTGAGGAACATTGACGCTCATTGCCGCTGCTCGGCACTTAAAACGATGGTGACGCGGGAGCCCGAGCTCATGTCACAGAGAGCTCGGTCTCTCCCCCGCGCCTGCAACATCGAGCCTACTGAATGCTACTTCTAATCAGTACGTATATAAGTAAACACACTATCGTGTGTAAAAGTTGTTTACCATCTGAGTAACTCCTCTTATCGCGTATGTTTGAATAAATGTTCGTTCTTAAAGGTGTTTGGTAATTGGTACTAAGGAAATGTTTTCCAATATGAAAAATTTTATTTTTTAAAAACTAGAAAAGAAAATGTGTTATATGTCTTAGTATACAAAGACTCCCAAATTGGAGATGGTGGATGAAAAAATGGAAATTTACATTGGCTTCAATAAATCAAGCCATAGTAATGTATTCGAAAACAGTAACTCTTCCTCAACATAACCAAAAATATCTGAATAAAAATCGAGAATCGCGATAGGATTCTTACCCTGTAGCAATACTGTTGCAACATTGAACAGGGGAAGTACCATCACAAGCTTCATTTTACATTACCTTCATGGCTTATGAATTGCGTAGCGCGCTTTCTTTGGCTTTTGTGTTTTGTTACCTGTTGGCATTGGCTGCCTGTTTTAAGCAATCATCATTAGAAAGTGAAATTCACAACTTATTTGAGTAGCAAGGATATCATTTTGATTTTCTAAAACGGCAAGTATGATTGGAACAAATTTCAGCAGAAGTGACGAGTTATTAGGATCGGAGAGAGTAGTACTTTTAATGTTGCACCTGAGTTAGATGTACATTACCTTTTTAAGATATTTCTTGTGAAGTTTCATTGCACTAGTGCAAGCCTTCTTCGCGTCCAGGTTTCCGGTCATGTCATTCAGTATCTGTCATAGTTCAAATATATTATTACAATATAAGATTCGAAAGATTTTTCTTCGTTGAAAAGACTATTGATGTTTAATTTATGTACTTTTGAAACCAACCTGAACAACGTCGTCTAGTCCTTTAGCTTCTGTGAGCAACTTTGTGCTCTTGTCTTTAAGGACACTGGCTACTAGGAAAACGGAAATTGGGAGGGGAGCTTCAGTACCTTTGCTTCGATTTTTCAGATTTTCTCTCTCAAATTTCCCACACTGGCGTGTCGACTTTGTTCTTCCTTTAGATCCTTCAGATTTCGCAGCAGCTAAGTCAGGGTCTTCATACATAAGAAACAAGTCGGGATCATATTCCAACGCCCACATCATCTGTTGCAAAAAGGCGATGACCGAGAAATTTAACTTTTAGAGGCTAAGAAAAATAAGTACTCAGGAGAGAAATCCTACCTCCCAAAGATATAATGAATCAGCAAAAGAGAATTCTCGACGGAACAAAACCATGAGCATACGGATAGCAAATAGGTAATCACCTCCACCTAATGTCTCTGTGAGAAATGATCAAAATGATATTCATTTCACGAAGAAATAAGACGATAAATTGTTTGTTTACTGGACTTGGTATGTATGTATTAAAGGGGAAAAGATTATAAAATACCTAAGTGGTGATGAAGTTTAGGATCAATAACTTGTGTTACTGAAGCTAGATTACTCAGCTGAGCTTCTACTCCGACAGACCTCTCGGTGCATCTGAAATTTCCTCTCTTTAAAATTTCACACAACAGTTGATATTAGTTCACTAGAACTGCAAAAAGCATAATCCATATAGTAACACCAATAATTGAAGCTGCAATAAAAAATATAGCTATTGATAGGGAAATTCTTCTTCTGTTTGATTCATGTTTCTTAATCTCGTAATATACTTTGCTTCAACTGGAAAGTGGGGCGGAATTGTCCTAATCATGCAGTACAATACAGTGCTAACAATATCTATGGCTGATCGAATTATGAGAAGCTAAGGCATTTCAAAAATATGATTTACAACATTCGGATGATGAAATAATTCGTATATGAGTAAAGAAATGTTAATATATACCAGTCTCCTCATTAGGCGTTCAAAGCACCAAAATGCATCGGCTTCATCATCAAGAAGAATAATCATGGGAGAACAGAGATCGCTCATTCCTGCTCAGCATTGTCAAGAGCTTAATATTCAATAGAGAAAAAGGATAAACAACTGCAGAAACAAATAACAAAAGGAGACTCTAATGCATTGACAAAGAAAATGGAAGGAATGATGTTTCTTTTGTTCCTTTGTTTTTCCCTTTCTCTTTTGATTAGTTGGTAAGTCTTATATTCATTCCATGCATCGATAACTCGATATAGATAATGCTAATGATATCACATACAAATGCTATGGAAAAAGGCATCGCCTTTTAAAAATAATTTATCGACAAATATGTATGCATTTGACCGGATCAAAGAGAAGCTAAAATAAATAAGGCAGCACGGTGCACAAAGCACCCACTATGCATGATTTCCAAGGAAAGGCCGGACCATAATGGTCGGTTATCGAATCAAAGAGAAGCTATAATGTACACAATTTCATATCAAGAAGATAATATGACAACCCACCTTGACAATAATTGATATCTTTGTCAAACCAAGCATAAACAGACAGAATATCCCAAAGCTTGGATAGATTCTCCTGTTTCTCATAAAAGACAAGTGTCCTGTCAGTCCGAACAACATCGAGTCCTAGCATAAACACGTAAACCAGACTGAATAGTTACTGGATACACAACCTGAAGAGAAAGAGTACTAACAAGTGATTTTGAAGAGAATGGGATAACCATGTCCCTCCATCCCAATTTATGTGAAGGTGTTTCACTGGGCATGGAGTTTAAGAGAAAAGGGTAGACTTTTGAAACTTGTCATTTAAAATAAGTCATAGAAAATTTGTGGCTATAAATCGTAAAATAGGAAGATTGAAGTGGTTGTTACAAAAACGGAAACATGCCATTCTTTTCGGGAATGAGTAAAAAGGAAAGTGTCACATAAATCGAGATGGAGGGAGTACTTGATTTGCTAACAGAAAAATGTTGGTAGGTACTAAGTAAACACTTTTAGAGAAAGAATACATTACAACAAGTTGTTGAACTTTTGAGCAAGCACATGCAATCTATAAAGATAACCAACCTATCTGGTGTAATGAGAGTTTCCACTGGATTATTCTTTTGTCATGCTCCTTCACCATTTCACATCCAGGATTACCGTTTTGTTTACCACCTGAATATAATTCTTTTGCTGCTTGTGCCTCTTGGAGAGTAATAGGATCTACTATAGGGTCACCGTTTTCCGTAATTACAGGTGCAGTAATAAAACTACCACTTCCAATCATGGGAAACATTGCGTGACATTCTTCTTTCAGTACAGCATACTGGACCCTGAGCGTACACAACAGAAATCCAGGTCAACAATAAGGTATGGAAATTGCTTATGGATCAGTGTTAGTTTATACTCAAGAATGGTAAATTATCCTCATTTTACATGTGAAGATAATTTGAGCCAAATTATATCGATGAACCATGATCAACTAAGCCTCATTCCCAAACATTTCTCTTGACATTAGTAGTGATGAGGTAGTAATGTGTATTCTTATGATGAATAACAGTCTCCTAACTGTAAAGAACTGTCAAATTTGGTAACGTCTACATACAGAGTTTAAACCATTATGATGAGCTACTGGTTTTTTAACACTGTCACCTGATGATCCTATATGGAGCCGTTTTCAGCTGAAAACGATTTTCAGGTCACCTCCAACAGTATGAATAAAATACCATGCTAACTATTAAAGTCAAGTGATGAACTTGCAATTATTAAGTGTTGTAAAATGGGAAAATAAGTGCTATATACGTTTTCCAACTTAGCAATAAAGAACGTAAATTACCTCCTGCGTTGTCGTATCTGCTCTCGTTCTTCAAATGTGCTCTTTGGATCATAACAACCCAATAAAAATTCCCAAACTTCACCTCTAATTGATGGATGAATCCCCTATAATGTCATAGAAATTTGATGGTTACTAGACTTCTATGCTAATCATCTTTTCAGGAATTTATGAGTAATGCATATTCATTGAATCAGTCAAACAAAACTGAAAAGAGTTCAAACAAATTAGCTAGTATAATAAAACTGTAGAATAGAAGCTTCAGGATCATATATCATGTAATCCTGCAAAAACATTGACATCAATAAGTCAAACTTACCCCACGATAAATTCGACTCAGTGTTTTGCCAATGTCAAGATAACCTTCTGATGTAAATGCAGCACGCCATTTCCTTGCACTTAAGGTTTTCCCAGCCTGAATAAGTAAATCAATAGCTAATATATATCCGGCAACACAAATGCAGGAGCTGGGGGACTTTTAGTTAGTAGTTCAACTTATTCAAGAGAAATGTGAGAACTACTTCGGAACGTCATTATATGATTGACAATGTAGAGAGTGTTTTTGAATTCTTATTTGAGATGGTAAGCAGATAAACGAAAAATCCAGTTCTTTTCATGATAAAAGGGGGACCTTTTGAAATGCTCATCCATTCCCGACATCTAATGTGACACAACTGAAGAGTTATATATACTCTACACTAAATACCCATAGTTCCTACTTAAGATACAATCCAAACTAGTTCACACCACATGTGCCACACGCGTTATGGAACAAATAGGGATCAAATGATATATGCTAATCATCATGCAGATTAACTCATTAAATGTTGCACAACAGCAGCCAACCTCATAAGTTTAAAACCCGGAAATGTCATCCAATTGAATTTACTGATTGGCCAGGTTAAAGAGTGAGAAGAGTCTAAGAGTAAAAGATTGTTTGTACAGATTGAAGGAACAGGAAAACATATACTCCCTCCATCCTAATTTAAGTGTCTTACTTCCCATTTGGTTTGTCCCAAAAAGAGCGTCTCTTTCTATATTTAGCAAGTTTTCCAATTCCAATATTCTTCACGACAAGTTTGAAACCACATGATTACAAATCTTTAATTTAAGAATACAAAATTCAAAAGTCTCTCTTTTTTCTTAAACTCCGTGCCTAATCAACCTAATCAAACTAAAACACTTAAATTGGGACGGGAAGTGTAGTTTAATCTGCAAGTACAGCTTATGAAACATGTAAAAGGAAATTCAGGTGAACATTCCCCTTTCCCCAACTTAAAACCAGGTAATCTTGGACCAAGTTCCAGTCCCAACTACTAAAATGGGGATGCAAACCGAAAAATGTTTCAAACAATAAGGCTTTATGCCACTATCAAATTCTGAAGAGCAAACTGTTAGCAAAACATTTATGTTCTACTGTGAAGTTTTTATTACTTCCAATAGATATTTGGTTCTACATTCTTTTTACCACGAGAGACATTGGCAGCCATCGATCATTTGATTTGGCTGATGCTAATTGCAGTTGATGATCCCCATCTCGAACCCAAGTATAAGGTCTGACAGATGAACATCTTCAATCTCAATCAAACACATGATCTTTTCAATCATCTCAATACATCCCACAACATAAGACTATAGACTACCTCATTCATTCACATCACTAATTTTCCTAGAAAAGCTTCTAACATACAACAACAACTACGCCTCAATCCCAAACAAGTTAGAATCCCAACTTCTTCATACAAGTTCATACCAAAAATCTATTCAAAAACCACAAAATGTAATACAATACCCCCTAGCATCAAAAAAAAAAAACTAACCTTGATTCTGAATCTTGTTTTTGGAACATTTGTACATTCAGGGCGAACCTGGTAAAAAGAATCAGCAGGAGCTCCAGGGTCCCTCCACATTCTTGAAAACTCCTCAAACCAAACAAAAAAAAAACAATCTTGAAAACCCAACAGCTGCAGCTCAAGAACCCAGATCAGATTTTCAACAAGAAAAACAAAAATGAGACAACCCCAGATCATAAAACTTGTTTTTCTAGCTACCCATTTGACAGAAATTCAAGAAACACACAAAAATCAACATAAAAATTTGATCTTTTTCCTAATTGCCATATACTTGGCTAAACTTTTTTTTTCTTTTTTTGGTAAGAATGGTGTTTTACAGTTTTGAGTATTGGCGGTGACATTTTCACACTCAGAGCTAACGAGGAAGACGTGGGATCCAGCGAGAAAACAGTGGAAAATCAGTAGGCTATTTGTTTATTGGGACATTTGTTCACGCGCTGACGGCGGCGCGTGTGATGGAAATATTAATGTTTTTTTGTTCATTTGACTTGGTAAGTTTAGAAATGGTCAACTATATTTTTGGTCATAAATCATTAAGATTTGTGTGTCAATTATTAAATTGACACATTAATAGTTTAATAGATGTAATTACTACTCCTTCCGTCCGATATTATTTATCATTATTTCTATTTTTAGAGTCAAAATATAAAAACTTTGACTAACATGTTAAATGTATTTTTTCATCATGTTAATAAGCAAAAAAATTGCAATTTATAGTACTTTTCATATAGTTTTAGAATATCTAATTATTTTATTTAAAATATCAAATTAATTTAATTTAATTTATCTTTGAAATTAGTCAAATTGACTTTCGATAAGCGCAACATGACAAACAATTTCGAACGGAGTGAGTAATTTCTAAAGTAATTATTACAATACAACTCGAGTGTGTCAATTTTTTTTTTAATCGAGCCTAATCGAATAAAATTTTGATGAAATTTTAATTTATTAGTTTGTACAAATAGAATTTGTTATTTAACTTTGGTATATTGATACTATACAGACGAATTCAAATGAGTTAAGAGTCGAGTTTCAACTCAATTTAGTTTTATATTAAGTCTTCGAGGCAATTATTTTGAAAGGAAAAAAATTATGAATAGGCATTTTCAACTTTTGTAATCGAATTTCATAATAATAATTGTTCCTAAGTATGATTCTAAAAAAATGATTAGTAAAGTGAAAGCTTAAGTTAATATTTTCCTTTTCGTTGTTTGAAAAAATTAGTTTCTCTATTTCACCTTCAATGTTACTCTTAATACCAAACACAACATTTTTATCACAAAAATACTCCGTTTACCTATTTACTCCACCTTCTTTTTCCACTTTTTGTGTAAAAATTTATCATGTATGATAAAAGAGACCTGTGATTTTTACTAGATTCATCGTTAAAGATTGTGCGGGAATGAATAAAATTCCTTCATTTTTAATTAGAAATTTTGAATCTAAATCATGAATATAAAAATCTCGCTAACAAGTGATTTTTCTCTAAATAGATTTTACATGTCATGAATTCAGATTAATCGAAAACTCAATACAAATAGACAAAAAAAACAAAAGATAAAAAAAAATTCCTTCACTTTTAATCAGAAATATCAAATTCGAATTGAAAACCCCTACTAATGAGTGTTTTTAAAAAAATGGATTTTACGCATATTAATTTAGAGTTTCAGACTAATCGAAACCTCAATATGAATACTAGAAAGAAAGAAAAAAAACTTCACTTATAATCAGAAAGTCTCGAATTTGAGTCTTGAATATGAAAAAACTTATATTTCTCCTTCTACATTACATGAATTCAAATTAATCAGGACCTCAATACGAATACACAGACAGAAAAAGAAAAAAAAAAGGATTCCTCAACTCATCACACAAGACATGAAAATTCTTGATAATGTAGAAGAAAAGAATAATTCCAAAAATAAGTTAACTAAAAAGTACTCAAAAACAACAAGTTCCTCTCTTTGGCTTTATGCTTTGTCATAGTAGTTAAGAAATCTAAAGGTGAATAAGAATATAACTAAAAGAAACAAAAGCTTCACTGCCACAGCTTGTAAAGTTCATCCAAATTTGCACCTACAAATATCCCACATTTTCACTCTCCATTCTCATCAACCATATAGTTTTCTATTTCAATTTTCATCTAACATTTATTTAATTTTATTCTTTGTCTTCTTTATTTTATTTTTTTCCCAATGGCTCAAATAACAAGTTCAAGATCAAATACAAAAGTTTTTTATTTTTTGGGCTTGTTCAATATTTTGATGTTGTCACAAAATGCCAATTGTTATGAGTTTAAAGTTGGAGGCTCTGGAGATTGGAGTGTCCCTATGGATGCCAATGCTAATAATTACAATCAATGGGCTGAGAAAAATAGATTCCAAATTGGTGACACTTTATGTAAGTTTATATATTTATTTCAATTTTCACCTTTATATTCGTTAAAAACAAATAAACAGTAAATCTGATCGACTATTTATGAAAAGATCATATATTTGTTTAGGAAGTGCCTCTTATTATCGTCCTATTTTCAAAATTGATCTATATGAGTTAGAGTCGAATCTAACACGGTCTTATTAATTCATTTTAATACATTACTTTTGACTCAAACTACATATACATATAAAAAGAACTCCAACTCTCCAAGAGGTAATCTTTAAAGTAGCCATAAGTTAGGATTTCTAACTTGTGACTTTTGGCTTATTTTTACTATTTTAGCTTTAAAATAAGTACATATAAGCACTTTTTAACTGTACCCAAACATTTCAAAACTGTTTAAAAGTTATTTTGACTTAAAAGCACCTGAAATAAGTCAATACAAATGAGAACTCACTATACTTTTAAAAGTTCCTTTATGTATACGTCTGAAACAAAAATATTGAGTTCGATTAAACTTGTATAGTACTAACTACTAAGTCTATATTCTCTTATTCGTTCAGAATCCACTAACTCTAGATCGTGGATTCACCTCACTCTAGACAATGTACAAGTTTGATTCTTAATTCTAATACCTTTTCTTGGCCTTGGCAGCTTTTAGCTACTCTGGTGATAAAGACTCAGTGCTTCTTGTAAAGAAGGAAGATTTTGACAATTGCAACACTGCTTCTCCCATTAAGAAGTATAGTGATGGACAGAGTGTGGTTAAGTTTAACGACTCTGGTGCATACTACTTCATTAGTGGTGTTCATGACAACTGTGTCAAGAATGAAAAGTTGCATCTTGTAGTCATGGCTGATAGAAGTCACAACAACCAAACAGTTTCTTCTCCTCCTCCTTCCCCATCAGTAGATGAAGTTCCTCCGTCTCCGGCCCCGTCTGGTGAGGAGGCACCATCACCACCATCTGACTCAGGTGAGACCAACCAAACACCAGCTCCTTCTCAAGAATCATCTCCTCCGAAGAATGGTGCTACGTCGATCGTCATGAGCTTTGTTGGCTCTGCTGCAGCTCTTGTTGGTTCTTTTGTACTGTTGGGATTCTGATAAAGAGATGATCGACTTGTTTGTGTTTGTTTTCGTTTTGTTTTGATTGTTTTCATTTTTTGGGTTATATGTTTCATGATTTTCCTACTTTGTTCTCAGTGAATGTAGCTGAGAGTAAAAGGGTGTATTGATTTGTATTGGTTATATATGTGATCAAAAATAAATAAACTGAATGTTTGTGTATAGACTGAGAATTCGTTTCACTTGTGAAAGAAACGTTTCAAAATTGTGTGAATCATTGTAAGAACCTTGTTAAGGGTAACTTAAGTTCTTACTCTAAAAGTTTATATTAATCAGGATAGGATAGAGCTGCTAACATGTACTTTAGACACTTAAATAAGCAAAAGTATTTTGGAACAAATTAGAGCGGCTAACATATTTCACAAATTACAGCGCGTGCAAGAGAAATTTACTAATATATTTGGTGCAGATCACCAGAACTCTTGATGCAAGAAAAAATGTTTTCAAGACCCGCTGTAAACGAAGAGAATATCTAATATAGTATAATTTTAAAGCGTATAATTATAGTGCACAAACTAAATTTCTATCATCAGACTACGCTCCTCAAAAATTCTTTCCTAGCTCAACTTTTTTCACCATTCTCATTGTGTTGTGCAGAATCGAGTCCAGTATGCCGGCAACCTGTACCAGCCAAAAAGAACGAATATAGGGGAATTTCAATAAAGATGACACGAATAGAAGCCCCGAGGAAGTTGTTAGCAGGGAATGAATGTGTGAAACAACGGGAGAGGCAACTAGGAGAGACTGACCGTGAAAACACCACCAATAATAGCGCAGACATTGGTAAGAAAATGTGAAAAGGACTTGGGATTTTCTGTAATCAAGACCTGAAAGCAAAGGACAAATAATAAGAATAAGAAACCAAAATAAGATGTATTAAGCTCTATCACATAACCACGAAATGTATTTGATGCAACACCTGCATTGGTGACGGCTCATAATGAAATTTCGCTACTGGTATATGAAGACTATGAACCAAACTACTATGTGCTGTGTACTCGTACTCCTCAACTAATTTGTACGATCTTGTCATCACCTCTGTTTTCACCACTTGAAGAAAATGTTCAATCTGCAATAAAGATAAAAGGTGAGCTAGGTTTTTTGGTCATCCCTGAAACTCTTTATCAATGTACCAGCTGAAAAACATCATACAAGTGCCCCCAAAAAACTCGTGGAGAAGCAGACGAAACAGTGACTGAGAATTGAGATTTCTTCGTACTTTCTTCGTACTTCCGAAAGATTCTATAGACCGGAGTTGGTAAAAGCAGCAAAATGTAAAATTGTAACATTTAAATTTATAAATGATTGGAGTTTTGAACACTTGGTAATTTTAATGCACTGTCTTGGTGTTATTTTATCATTTATAAAATATCACTGATAAGAAAATGGATGTTGCACCAAACTCAACCTCAAAAGCAAGCTCAAGAGGTAAGGATTTCACAAGACCAAACAAAGAGACCAATCACCATTAACCCACCAAAATGGGAACCCAAATGTTGAGATGAGATGGTCACATAATTCAACAATTACTTATCCAAAAAAAAAAGAGGCGGGATATAGTAGGTGAGTAGGAGCTTACAGTAACATTTTCTGTGGAATCTCTTGGATTAGTAACATATGAGTTACCATTCAACCGATCATGGCTTCGACCCAAATGTGGTAGCAGTATTTTGATATCACTCATAACCTTCGGAGTAATTGTCTTACCAAATGAAAAGCTAGAAATTACATGTGACATGTTCATCTGAGAAGCATCAAATGAATGAGCAGCTGAATGAGCTGATATGACAAGGTTGCCAGGAACCTGAACAGTACATAACATAAATGGATATATTAGTTTGACGAATATTTAAGAGTAGCAAGACAACAATACATGAGCACTTCAACAATCTTACTGCCCAGGTTTATATTTCAAACTACTTAAAACATATCATATTTTGTATTGTCTCCAGCATCATCCTTGTGTTTTTTAAGTTTGAGTTGCAGCTGCAGGGGCACTTATTTTTTACTGGCTGCCATCAATAACTTGCATACCTTCTTAACACGTACAAAACCTTCTATTCTGCATCCTCCAGTTACAGGAGCAGGTCTTTTCAAGCCAGTTTCTAGCTTGGTAGACGAATTATCCGAAGTAATCGTTTGAGAATCCAGCTTGATAGGTGCAACCAAATCTTCCATCATCTGCAGAAGAATAAATATACCCGTCATATCAATGGAATGATACAAATGATACAATAACATCTAATGCAACACAACTGCCACATGGCATTGTGAAAAATTAGTACAAGCGGTTGTGCCCTGTGATTGCAAAAAGGAAGCATGAAGTGGACCGGCTCTGTTTTCTTTGTCAATTTTAACCATCCTTAAGTTTTCCTCTTTTAATGTTTTCTTCTTTTCCTTATCCAAGCGCAATTGTTCTCACCTTGACTAAGCTATCTGTATCACGATCCCCATAGTATGACTCGTGATCATGGTGTCCATGATCATCTCTGCATGGCAAGCATAGTAAACAATAATACATTATAAGAACCATGCGAATGAGATTTAGGCTTTACAAAAAACTGAATTCATTAAACTTCCACGTAAATGGGCCAAATATCAAAGTTGAAATGATGTAAAGTTACAAACACTGACCTATCTACTTTCCTTTTTAGTTTTTACCTCCACCATCCAAACACTGGGTAATGTACAGCTCTAATTATTCAGAAATTGGAATGCTTGTAGCAACTTTAACAAGGGTTACTACACTTATAAGAACTTCAACAAAGTTATCAAGCTGCTCAAATTTTTCAGCATGAAAAGTAGAAGCAGATAGAGATTAAAAGAAAAGGCAAAAGATAGAATGATGAAGAAGAGGATATTCAGTACACTTTACATGGCCAAAAGTTGCGCTGATAAGGTTCAAAACTTTCGGAAAGGGGTCAAATATAAAATAACAAGTGCACCTGTTATCATGCTGGAAAATCTAACACCTTAGCATTGATGTGACGTAGTCACACAACAACAGCCTACAGTTGACAACGTAACAAGAACTAACAGGAGATTTTCTCTTTTTCTTTTTGAATTTAAGATGGTTTGGGATCATAGTCAAACCAATAAAGTATGAAGGACATTAAACGATCCATAAACAATTTTAAATTTTAATTAGTAGTAGCGCAAGTTGATAAGTGATAAAGATAAGTTAATGGCTTACCTAACATCGGATCCTTTTCTGAAGATGCGAATGGAGGGATACCCTTGTATGTGATTCCTGAAAAATTATTATTAGATGATTGTTAGGCATACGGATAAAAATGAAATCATAGTAAGAAACTCATAAACCAAAAGAACATTAGTCAAGACAACTCTAAGCACTTTCATCAAACTACTTGCGGGACACACAAGGACTCCTTACTGAAGCATGTAGTATGAAGTCCAACCTAATCTCCTCCTTTATTCAGGTGATATCTATTTTTTTGCAAGTTCACTGTCATGGGTCAACCAATCAACACTGCAGCAATTGAGAAATTGAATTGAAGGAAGAGGTAGATTGAGTATTAAGGTCTGTGATAGCTGAGGTAACATTAATACTATCCCCTAAACTAACTGAACCTCTCATAGTTTGAGAATCCACCGGACATATGTCATCAAGGATTTGAAGCTCAGTTTGCTCTTCTCCATTTTTTAGATTGTGAGGAAACAATTAGATTAACTGTCTTTTCTTGAACACAGAAACAAAGATGATTAAACCAAAATTGTAATTTTTTGGTGACAAAAAGGTTTTACCAAACATGTTCAGCAATATCCTTCCACTAAACCAGTAATTTTTCACTCAAGTAATACCTTCTACACAAATCAACTTCTTCAGTGCAATCAACTTTTGCCACAAGAATACGCCCATCCGATTCCCGGTCATATCTGAAAATGATTGCAAAATGAAAGCTAGAATCAGCATATCAGCAGGGAATTGCTAGAACCTCCATTCGGACATGAGATGGAGTTCAGCATATACTGTTTCAGGTAGAAGCTGTAAAAAGTATAAAAGCAACAAAGAGGACCTCTCTCTTATAATATTGGCTGCTTTCTCCCATGAAGGTTTCTGAGACAACAGGAAAATAATTTTCAGAAAAAAAAGAGAAAAAAATAAGCTATTCTAGAGGGAACAGGGGTTCTATGGAAAATCAATCCATCGGTCAACTATATTTTTTTTCTTTTTCTGATGAAGTGAATTGTCATTAAAAGCATCTAGTGGAGGCAAAGATTACAACAAAAGAGGATTTCTCAGCTCAGAATACACAAAAACTTATAGAATTAAAGAGATGACAAAATCCAGAAAGGTGTCTAAGCTATCTACAGGGGAAAGGTTAGCAGAGGCTAACGGAACAAATAGCCTTAAGAGAACATATTTGAGTTGAAACACCATCTGAACAAACGTTGCTTCCCTTTTTTCATCTTTTTTCCTCTGATGATCGCACATCTTGGAGTTCTCTCAGCTGAGAGAAAATGCTCTGTGTTCATTCTATTAGGATATCTCACATCTTGGCTATGTTACTCAGACTCTTCAAAATGTCGACTAATCCTCCAAAAGTAGTACATTTTAAGGATCCGCCACGGAAGCTGCAACATTTTAGAAGAGTCTGAGCTACAAAGCATCTTGGAGTTCTTTCACTGGGTATGTTGTTGGTCTAATACTCTTCTAAATTAGCATAATACTTCTTGTTGTGCATTCTTTGAACATGTCCACCAGACACAGAGAAAAAGAACTGTAAGTAACCAAAACTTTCATTTTCTTTCTCGTTTCTTTATTCAGTCGTAGATATTAGACTCAGCGGGATCCAGCCTATGTACTTTGTTTCTTTCGCTGGTGGTTCCCTAAATTCATTGCCCCTTATGAGGAGGTCACTCTTAGAATTTTAGGTTACTTCTAATTTAGGACTATAAGAATCCTTTGTTCATACTTTTTGGGGATAGAAATTAAGACTTAAGAGTCATAAAATTAGAGTTCTTCATATTAGCTATAAACACACTGCTTAACTACTTCCCTATCATAGATAACTGCCAAATCTAAGACCTTTTATTAAACTATAGCTAGTAAAGCTACTGTATATTTAATTATATAATCTGGTTTATATATATAAATCAAAACAAGCAAAAAGGCACTGGTAAGTGCATATTGATACACAAAACCCTCAATTATCCTGTTTCCAGATCACTATGAGAAAGATGAACATCAATAACCCATCCTCAGACAGCAAATCCACACACTTCTTGGTAGCAAAGCAAGTCATATATATCTTAAGACTTTCTGTTTAACTTAGCCTAACACCAGAAACAAGAAGTGAGGAAAGTAGCAGTTTGGTTGAATAGATAAATACCAGCCGGTTGCTCCAATAGCACCAAGGAGCAAAGAAATTTACAACCAAAATTGGGAAACTGCAAAAAAGAGTGTTGATAAGTATAAGAATAAAGAGATGGAACATTAATGGAGTGAAAACAGATGACTAGTGTATAGCTAATAACTCACTGGTGAGTAACTCTATCAAAACTGTGTCCATTTAAGGAAACAGACCCTTCACCATATTCCTCATCATCTTCCGCATCATGTTTTAGTTCTGTTGCAGTTGAGCCTGAATGGAACTCAGAGCCAGTAGGTCTCAAGTTTTTGTCAATGGAATGCTTGCGTACTGTTTTGGTTATGTTCAACCTATTCTGAGATTAATTAACATATACAAATCTGTTAAACACTAACAAATTTTGGGAGAAACAAAAGCTAATGGCTAAGCACACATCAAACAGCATGATGTTATGACATATATGCACAACTAGAATCATAGGAACAATTTTGTATCATTTGTCAATAGTTAGTTCACTAGGCGATTTGTAGCAGAATAATCAATAATGTCACAACTGACCAGTAATGAAAACATATTTTTGAACACTAATTGCGGAATATCAACATAAGATACATATCCCCTGTGGGCCCTAAGAAAATCTCTTCTTCATGAATATCCACAGCCTGTCAAACAAGAATTGTATTGATTCCAAAACTATCTCAGGAAAACAAACGTATTGAGTAATTAAAAGTACACTACTCATCCGACACCTCCCACAAGGGCCAAGCATTAAGGAGAAAGAAGAAGAAGCATACAACAAATACTAGAGAATAGCTCCTAGAAGATATAGAGCCCCAAAGACCACCTCAATCCTAAAAACTGAGTTATAAAAGGTTAATATACAATAATGGACTTTATAGCACCAGCTGGAGGGGACAACCCACTTTACAGAACTAGTTGCACCTTGCCTATTGGCCATCTAAAAAAAGTTATATTCTACTAAGGCAGTTCGTTAGCTAGGATCACGACTAAATGGAGAACAGCTGCATGTTCCCCTACAGAAGTTCAATTGGTGATTATGCTCCAGTACCCCACCCCTCCCACCCCCGTCCCTTTCTTTTATGAGCAGGATGCAGGTAGAAATAGCCAATGTTAAAGGAACACGTCGTTTCAGAGTCACCAAGGACAATAGACTAGAAAGGGACAAAACAGATCAAGAACAAAATGAAACACACAGCATAATTGAACAGGACATATTTTTCAAAACATGAATAGGTATTATAAAACAAGTGCCTCATAAGAAGTTCTTAACTAAATTTCTAGATAGTGAAAGTTACTTTAGGCATTTTTTACCGCCACATTATAGAGTCCATAGGAAACAAGTAGAAACTTACTGTTCCTAAGACATCACTCACATCCACTGATGCAAATTCACAAGACAATGCTGGGAAACTGCAACACAAGTTTAGCAAAGTGTTATGGACAAACTGAAAGAAATGGCTTGCATGGTTAATACAACATCATAGAAGGGAATGCATGACTTGAAAATCAAAATGAGAAAACATGAGACATCTGAAACAATCTGAACAGAAACAAGAAAGACTCCCAAACAGTTGTATCATGCTGACATAAAAAAATCCAACAAAGTGCTTCAGTAATATCTAATCAAATCAACTGCTTGCTATCACCCAGTTTTACTTCTTTTCACATATAGTCTCATCATTTGTGTTTAACAAAAACCACGTACGAAAGAATGTTAAACAAAAGTGAATCCATCTTAGAAATGGATAATATCTATCTTTGGCATATGCATCAAGTAGACGGTATTAAAAAAAAAAAAAAAGGAAACTGAATATCCTTTCCCTAAATGTTTCAGAATCTTACCTCATATTAAAATCAATTCGTAAGAATTCCGCATCAGAACTCTTATCAACAACAACAGATGTTGTAGTGCTCACTGTCAAATAGTTATTTAGTTCCTACAAGTAATAAACACAATCAACTTAAAACTACTTCCCTGATAGAGAGCTAGACAATGAGCTACAGAACAGCAGAATTCTGATTACATGACTCAAAACCAAATGTAACAATACCGATATAACTGCAGCAGAATTTAGGATTACATATCTATCTTAGAGCTAGTAGAGATTTTGCTTCAACAATTGAACTTAATTCACTAATGAATGTGAAATTTTTTTGAGTTCTAACCATTCCAAAGAGAAACATCATGCAAAGTGCTGCTACAATGGACAATCCAGCACCAGATAATGATGCCTCAGTCAAATCTCGAGGAATTTTCCTGCAATAAACATTAAAACAAGTCTATACAACAATCTAAACAACAAAAACACACAAACGCGAGCAAAAAATATGAAAAAACGAGAAGAAACCTGTAAAAGTCAACGGATTTGATCTTAGACGTGGACACCATGATTATTGAGCTTTCCAGAAAAACGGCAAAGCTAATACTGCAAATGTATGAATCAACTAACAGATCTGCAAAATCTCCGACGAAGAAAAACTGATAGAAATGCTGAATATCAATGGAATTTCTTATCGATGTCTCGAGAATTGGGAGGATTCAGCTGTATCTGCGGGAGAGTTTATGTGTGTAATTCCCGCAGGCGTTTCAAGCGGTACCAGCACTGTATGTGTTGCAATTTTTATTTATTTTATTTATTTTGTGAGTTGCTGAATCTAAACGAAATTATAAAAATCTGAACAAGATGGGACCCGGAAAGTGTTGGGTCGGGTTATTAATCTTGTGGGTAAATTCGGGTCCCACAAAGATAAAGAGGGACCAGATTAATTAATGGTCATGTTTATCATGTTCATTGCCTCAAATAGGGATGGTACTAAGCGGATATCGTATAAAAATAATTTTGAATATGATGTATTTATAGTGATTTTAGTAATATTTATATTGATTACGTAGAAATTATTTGTAATTTACTAGCATTTGATTAGTATAGTAAGGATTAAGAGAGAAGTATAATTGATTCAAATTATTAGTTTCGTTTTTGAATTATTGATAATCTTAAAATCATTCTTCTACTTGAGTAATTAAACTTAAATACATCTCTGATCTATCACTTGATATAGCAAGTGATCATAAACTCTTATAGAAGCATGGCGCTCTTACTAAAAAGTCGAGAGAAGTATTGCAAACATTCTTAAATATGACGAAAATTCAAGAATGTATCTAAGCTCAGCTAGTTAACGTTGTCATTAATTCAGGAATAAAACTAAGAATTTGGATTGAATTTAAAAATGTTTTCAAATATTTAATAAAAATTATTGAATTACAGAAATTTATAGATTCTTTCGTAGATCGAACCTAAAAAATGTTTTCAATCTGGGTTATAAAAGCAGAAATTACTGATTCTAATAAATTATTCAAAAACACGAAGTAACTGAAATTTATAGAACCAGTAAGAGAGATGAACAGAAATTTAATTCACAAAAAAACTAAAATCTGTAAAAACGTACTAGAATCTGAAAAAACCTTTTAAATCGGAAAAAGATCAAGTCCACTAAACTCACAGTGTCCCCTTAAGGAAATTATTCCCCTCTAGTATCCGAGGTTTGAATTGGAATATAACCTCCCAGTGTAAAATGATCTTAATCAGCAGAGTGTAGATACCAAAAACTCTTACTGTCAGCGAACCAATCCACAGCAGAAAAGTACACGAAGAAAAATTTGTGCAGAAGAAGAAGAAGAAGATCAGAAAATTCGTAAGTGAATAATCTGAAGAATGAATGGTATTTATAGGCAAGAAGAACAAGTTCTGAAAGGTTGCAACCCTTTCAGAATCCACACGACCATTGATGAAAGTTTGCAACATTTCAAATGGTAATGACTGTTCCTGAAAGTTGCAACCTTTCAGAACAGTCATGGAGGGAAATTTAAATAAAACCGGGAAAGTTAAAACGGGTCGCGCGCGGATCCGAGTCGGGTCGGGTTAATCAACTATGAAAACGTTTTTGTTATCAACTAATTAATTGAATTGGCTATTTAATTAATTAATTAAATAAATAAATAAATAAATAATTAAAACAAACTTTGTCCAAAAAATAATCTCTCGATCATGTCGAAGCCGTGACGAGCGAGCGACGACGACGACGGCGCGAGGGGTCCCTCTTTCCAACCCTTTAAACAATTAATAGGAGTGTTTCTGTATTTAAACTCTCCTATTTTTCTTTTCACCACCGATGAGGGACAAATGCCTTTTCATTAAAGCATAAGAGGACTTTCCAAGTTCTCAACTCTTCAAGTTCTCAACTTTTCAAATTCCTCTCTTTCCCTCTATTTCCCATCAATTTTTGCTACATATCCAACAAAAAAATGATATTGAAAATTATTTAGCAAAAACAAATTTGTACTTAAGAATTTATTAATCTACAAAAGTACTAAGATTAGAGTATATTGTTCAAATGTCAACTATTTGAGCTTATTTGGTAAAAATATCATGTTTTCTCTCTTTAACAAAGAAAGAATCTGAAACAAAAAATAAAAATAAAAAATCACTTCGAAATTACTCTACCAGATTTTATAAAATTAAAAATCTTGCAAATAAATATTGATGTTGACCATACTTTTTCATAGGACTACATGATAATAACGACTCTAATCACTTAAAGAAATAAAGAAAAGAATCTGAAACAGAAGTTTGTAAATATAATATTATTTTTTTATTTATTTAAAAAGTTCTTCTCAAGTGTCTATTTTGTTGATTCCATAATTATATGCTTACAAAGACATCATAGTGGCCACGTATTTTCTAAATTATATAGTAATATAAAATTAATAAGACAATTGATACGTGTGCATATTTGTTAATTTCACAAAATTAAAATTGTACCAAATATGATAGAGCATTCATATTTTATACGATCCATTAACTTATCAATCAAATGACCCCTGAAAATTGCCAATCGATTAATATATTTTTTTCGTATAAATTAATTTTTTTTCAATATTTAGTTCATATTGTATATTAGATGTTAATATGCGATGCATAATATGATAAGAAAAATGTTTTGATTTATATGATAGCAGAATTTTAAAAAAAATATTTACTATTTTGAAATAACTTTTTAGAATTGAGTATAAATTTGTATGCAATATAATTCATAATGCACATGTGAGATACTATTTTATTATGAGTGTAATATCAATTGTTACTTAAAAAACGCAAATTAATATGGGAAACTTTCACATATAACCACTTAAAAATAATTAATTACTCTCCATAGCTATAGTTTGATAATTACAATTTGTAGCTACATGTTATATGGAGGAGAGAGGCGAGCGAGACTGGGAGAGAGAGGAGAGAGGCGAGAGAGAGGGGGAAAAGAGTGGGAGAAAGGTGAATTGTATATGTATATTGGTTAGATAATTGTATATAATACATATATATTTGTATATATGGCAAGAGAGATTGGGAGAGGGAGGAGAGATGTGAGCGAGACTGGGAGAGAGAGGAGAGAGGCAAGAGAGATCGAGAGAGGCGAGAGAGAGAGAGGACAGAGAGTGGGAGAGAGGTGAATTGTATATGTATATAATTGTATATAACTGTATATTATACATATACATTTGTATAAATAGCAAGCGAGATTGGGAGAGGGAGGAGAGAGGCGAGCGAGATTGGGAGAGGGAGGAGAGAGGCGAGCGAGATTGAGAGAGGGAGGAGAGAGGCAAGCGAGAGAGGGCAGAAAGTGGGAGAGAGGTGAATTGTATATGTATATAGGTTAAAAAATTATATATTATACATATGTATTTGTATATCTTGGTGAATTATACATATACAAGCATGACTAATTATACAAACTCGAAGTCAGCCCACGTAATTAATGTATAATATTAGTCGCGAGTGGTAATTATAGCAAACTATAGCTATGATGAGTAATTAAATAGTATAAGTTTGCTTAGCCGCGTAATTTTCTCAATTAATATTGTTATTGAAACTAATAAAATAGTACTTCCATTTTACATGTGTCACTATATTGGTTAAGAGACTCAAGTGGACAACAAAGGCGCATCTGGTGTAGTGGTATCATAGTACCCTCCCACGGTACTGACCGGGGTTCGATTCCCCGGATGCGCAGCTTTTATTTTGCATAACAAATATTTGTCTTATTTTTTTATTAGTTTTTTGCATAGGAATGAAGTCAGATCAAGATGTTTTAGACATGTAGATCAAAGAGGAACTTGGAGATGTTAATATACATGATAGGTCTACCTGTTTTTTGTTAGAGTTTGTATACGAGTAAAGTCAGATCGAGATGTTTCGAACGTGTTAAGAGGAGGTGTGAGATTGGCTAGTGAAGACGTGAGAGAGGTTAAATATAAAGGTACAGGTAGGTCAAAAAGGAACTTGGAGATGCTAATATACATGATAGGTCTACCTGTTTTTTATTAGATTTTGTATACGAGTAAAGCCAGATCGAGATGTTTCGAACATGTCAAGAGAAGGTGTGAAATTGGCTAGTGAAGAGTTGTGAGAGGTTAAATATAGCAAGAATTGGAATAGGTAGAGGTAGGTCAAAAATGAACTTGGAGATGTGAATATACACTAGTTATACAAGAAATATTTATCCTATTTTTGCATAACAAATACTTGTCCTATTATTTATTAGTTTTTGTATACGAGTGAAGTTAGATCAAGATGTTTCAGACATGTCAAGAGGAGGTGTCATATTGACTAGTGAAGACGTGTGAGAGGTTAAATATAACAAGAGTTAGAAAAGGTACAGATAGGTTGAAAATGAACTTAGAGATGTGAATATACATGAAATGTCATCCTAATTTTTATTAGTTTTTGTATATGAGCGAAGTCAGATCGAGATGTTTCAGACTTGTCAAGAGAATGTGTGTGATCGACTACTGAAGAGGTATGAAATGTTAAATATAGCAACAGTTAGGAAATGGTAGAGGTAAGTTGAAAAGAAACTTGAAGATGTGAATATACATGACATGTCATAGTTTCAAGATGACTAATAATGTGATTTTAAAAACAGAAGTATGAAAATCGGAAATTATACTAATATGTAATTGAATATTGACGTGCTCTTAGTAGTATAATTTAGATTATCATATATATAGTTACTTTCTCTGCGATGTTATATTAATATTTGTTGCTTCACTTGTTTATTACATGTTTGTTGTTCTATTTATTTTAATTTTTTGTATTTTGTTGCATCATCATCAATATTTCTTAAGTTTTGAAATTTATGAAAAACTTCTCTACTCTACAAATAGAGATGTAAATATGCATATACATATCCTTAAAATTTTTTTTAAATCTACACTGAGTTTATCGTTATTAAAGATAAATTTTTAAAATTAGAAAATTAATTTTCAAGTGAAACTTTTTTCTACTCTCAATATTTCAATTTACTTTTACGTAAAATACATGTCCAGATACAATTTCGAAAATACTTGCTTGAGTACTTGCTTTTTTCTCTCTTCAAAATTCATTGTCTTATATATCATTAAAAAAATATAAACAAACAATTCCAAATAAGGTCCATCCACGTGTAGGAAGTATGATTTGCCACGTGGCAATACACGATTTGGGGGTCACGTGAGAGCACGTGCCTCCCATCACTGCAACTGAAAAGACTCTTCACATTTTACACACACCAGTGACACAGAGTCGGGATGGTCGTGTTCAGTACTTCTCCGATGATCAAATTTCGCCGGTAACGGAAGTTACCGGTCGCCGTGGTTCCATATATACTGTCTACTCTTGCAACCAAAAGCTTCGGTCTCCGAGTTTTCTTTCCTCAAATGGCCACTATCGTTTCTAGTGAGCTCCTTTTCACTTATCTTCTTTAGTGTATCGTAACTTCTTTCGGCTTCCGTTTTGTGGTTATGGCTTCTGATGTTGTTGATGTATCAAACGTAGTTAATATTTATCTTTTGGTATTTGTCACTTTATTCGATTTTTTTTTGGGTGTAAAATCTCTTTTTGATTTGACACTTTTTTATTTTGGTTTCTCTTTGTGTACATATAGTTATCAGTAGTATTATCACTGTTCTCGTAGTTTTGTGTTATTATCGATTGCTTTCAGTGCTTAGGTTATTGCATTATTTTGCTGTAGCTACTATTTAATGTTCTGCATATTACTTGTTATGTCTTCTTTACCTTGATTATTTCCTTTCCGAATGGCTTTGTTATGGGCTGCTTGAGTCGAGGATTGTTCAGAAACAATGTGCGGGTCTTTCAGAAACAACATACCGTTAGTTGTGGGATCACACTTGCTATGTTGTTGTTGTTGGTATACATCTGATCTTTTGTTGGCTAAGATGACCACTGATTCAAAAAAAAGTTTCTAGGACACCAGGCTTAGTTAGTTGTGTCGTGTAGTCGAATCACATATTAATGATTCCCAAAATTCGCGATGATCCACATGGGAAAGTCTCTACCTGTTTACCAGAAATGGACATTTGGCCTAACTCCAAAAGTTAGCTCATAAGTCATAATGCGAGGATTGTTCAAGAAAAAATAATTCGTTCCCTCAATCAATGTGGATTGACTCTAACACCAACGCATACTCAAGTCCAAACGTGTGTAGCATGGATAACATGTCATAGGAGCCCAACATTAGGTAAAATAAGAGTAGTAATGGGTTTAACTCTAGTATCATGTAAAGAAAATTAACGTTAGGTGTAACTCAACCGTATAATTTTACTAACAAGTAGACAACCCATTTCCTGAATCATCGTGGGACTCTAATGGAGCTCTTAAGGGTAAATTAGCAAGTTCAACTTGCACCACTAGCGTAGAAGCTAATTAATGTTATTTACACTCTACTTGGATTTTGTTACGTATTGTTTCATAATATATCGTACTCTATTGTTTTATTGTTTTAATGAATACAACGATTGGATGGATTGTATCGTTCTTTGTCGTTATATAATGTCACACATGAACAATTTGAAGTACAAACCTACAAGAAAGCTATGGCACAACAGGGTAGAACTACTATAAAAAATGAAGATAAAGGAGAAACAAGAATGTTTAATAAAAAGTAAAGATGTCACCAAATTGATCGTTGCAGTAAATGGGACATTTCGTCGTTACCTAATGATGGATTTAACAACACGAATGATAAAAACTTAATCAAAACAAACCTTGTATTTGAGCTAACAATACAATATTACAATGGACAACAACCTTCCAAACAAGGTGCAAGGGCTTGAACTTTCAGGAAAGCTGTAAAAGATGTGAAACCTGGATATAACATGAAAGCAGGAATCGAGCTAAAATAAACTGCATTAAATTGGATTGACAAAAAAGGATAATAAAAGTTGTGGATGTGATCTTTCGGATGGCTGATTACCTACTGTAAAAGTTGTCGATCATTTTATATATATTATAGATTTAGAAAAGGAAATTAAGCTACCCTGACTATCTTTTTCATATTCTTCTAGACTTGCTCCTTGAGTTTTCTATAAGTGGATCATGTCCACATATCATGGGGATAATTGAGAGTTATTGTATCAAGTAACTGTTTTGTTCCTGCTAGATCCTTTATTATAGGTTTCTTTGGACTTGGCAAACACAGTAACTTTTTCCATGGTAACTTGGACCTTGATTAATTCTACGACGTAGTTCCCTGGGTTTAGTTAGCTAAAGGTATGATCAAAGTCATGCTAATCTAATTGATTCAGACTCATTTTAAGCTTAACTTCTTGTTGTGAAGACTCAAAATCATTATCTTGTTGATAGGCTGACGGAAGGTGTAGAGGTGTTGTTTTCAACTCAGTTGAACTGGCCTTTGTCTCATTGTTTGGGCTGACTTACCCCTCGGCTCAGCTAAGCTGGCCTTTGTCTCAACTGAAATCTTGGATTGAATAAATTACCCCTAAGCTCAGTCGAACAATGACCAAATGGGTTTATTTTAATGTCGGTATTATCACGTATCGATCATGTTGTGTCCTCCTTCTGTTTGGGGTCTTGGGGAAGAGGGTCAATTTCAGTTGAAGGGCATGATTCATTCGTGAGACTTCTAATGCATTAGGCTGATAATGGATATGTATCTTCTAGGATTTAAATGGTTTTACAAAGTTTTAAATACTTTGATTGTTGCGCTTAGTAATTCATTGATGGTGTTACAGATCCTAGTTTCTTTAGTTTGATTTCCACACGTTAACTAACGAGGATCTTATGCTTCAACTTGCATTTGTGTTTGCCCATTTCTATTTCTTTACTGCTAAGTTCCGCCTACTAACTGCTTTTTCCCTGCCCAGGAAGTAGGTGGCACACAATTAACAGCTTCAAACGGCATACTGCTTTGGAAGTGCATAACCCTGAAGGCGGAGAAGATGAGATCAGTAATTTACCTGATCCCATTCTTCTTCACATTCTTTCATATCTTCCTACCAGAGATGTTGTGGGCACATGTATACTTTCAACAAGGTGGAAGAATCTTTGGACTTGTGTTGAAAACATTGACTTTGATGACTCATTTCTCTACTCAAGTAGGGTTTTTGGTTATCCGATGAAGGTCACTAGTTTCATGCACCTTGTTCACAGATTTCTTCAACTTCGAGAAAAATCAGTCATAAAAAAGTTTCGCCTTTCCTGCCGTGTTTGCTTCAGTGCCTCTCATGTATGTTCATGGCTTTCAACTGTTATTAGGCATAATGTTCAAAATCTTGATCTCTGTCTTTTTGTTGAAGAACCTTTTATGTTGCCTCAATGTGTTTCCAGTTGCAAGACACTTACTTCTCTAAAACTTGAAATGAATTGTGTTCTGGAACTACCTACTAGTACTTATTTTCCTTTCCTCAAAATCTTGCACCTATGTCTTGTCACATTTCGAGATGATAGCTCAACCCAGAGGCTGTTATCTAGCTGCCCTATGCTTCGGGAGTTGGCTATATTAGATTGTGAATGGATGAACTTGAAGCAAGTTGCAATTTCAATCTCTTCATTAAAGAGTTTGATAATCGATGATTTGCCTTTCTTTGGCTCCACTGATGATCTAAATGGCTGCAAAATCAAGATTGATGCAGAAAATCTTACTTTCTTTAAGTACAGTGGTTATCTCTCAAATGAGATATGTTTGTATAATATATCTCCCTCAGCCAATGCATCAATTCACATCCCCATTCTGTATGAGAAGAGAAATCAAATTGCTTTTCGTGCTGTTAAGCTCTTTAGAGGGCTACACAAGATTAGTGCTGCAAGAATATCTAGCAGGGCTATTGAGGTAATTACTAACAAGATGTAAATTAGCTACAGTACATCACAGTCTAGAATGTTGAATGTCTAAAGATGCAGTACTGATGTCTTTTCGTTTTTCCTTCTGTGACCCACCTTGTTGCTTGGCAAAGTCTCTCTTCATCGCAGATATAGAGAAAGATCGACTTCCAATATTTTATAACTTGACACATTTGGAGTTGAGTATGGAACTTGAAAATCATTCCATTGGACCATTGAAGGAACTGCTCCAATGTCTGCCAAAGTTGCAATCACTTCATTTTTCTGAGGTAGATACCTTTGGCATTGTGGACTTGTTTATAAAAGAATTTCAATTCACATGTGTTCTTTTCTATTTTTAACACCATTCAGGGACTTGACCCCTGCATACACCTTTGTGAAGATGACTGGAGCTTGAGATCTGTACCACCCTGTTTCTTGTCTAGTCTCAAGACGGTGAAATACAGCAATTTTCATGGTAATGATACAGAGATTTCTTTTTTAAGAAATTTGCTGGAAATTGCATTAGTTTTGGAGAAGCTGAACATAGTTTGTTCAAAGAGACCTTTTGGGGATCTAAAGAAGCAAAAGGAAGTTGAAGATCAACTGCGGAGTCGGCATGGAGGATCAGTGTCTTGTGCTATCAAGTTTATGTAAAACCTAAAAGAGCTTTTACATGTGAGTTCCTTTTCCATCAAGAAGCTTGTTATTTTTCCTTGTCATTTTTCTTTCTATGCAGAACTGTGGCATCTGCTTTTTTCTTCTGATTTGGTTCATAATTCAATTTACTAGCTAAGTATCTGAATCAGACTGCCCAGTACAGTAATGAGTTTAAAAATTTAGATTCTGCCCTTTGAGATATGAATTTGAGTTTTACTAAAATAGCATGATGAATGATTAATTTTTCGTCATTTCCAGAAGGTCAGTGCTTCATGGATTATACATGAGTTACTTTCAAGTTGCTAGGAGCTACTTATAAGTTGGGAATACAAAAACAGGAAGGGTTATGAATGTCTCAGAATAACATAGAAGTACATCTATCCAGGAATAAATTTTAGTTTAGTAGCTAGTGCTTGAAAATCACATATTACACATATGCTGTCATATTAATCTATATTTCAAAGTTCATTTATTATACTTATTTTAGTCGCTATCCAGGTCAAAATAAGATCTCTCATTTATTTCTATTTTTGTGTATCTATGGTCCACAAAATGAAAATATGTCTCTTTATGGTATAAAAAGATTTGCACGTGCCTGCACCAAAAGCTCACCGTGTTAATAAAGCTAAGGTTTGACTGGACAATTATATTCAGACCCGATAGTTCCATCTTTCAGCAACTTAACTGGACTTCTGCACTTGAGTGATGAGACTATGTATCAAATTAGAGAACCATTATAAATAGATAAATGGGAGTGGATAATCTCTTATTGAATATCCTGTTTGTTTAGTTAGGAGTTAGGATCACATTCCAAAAGTTTCTTATTTTAAAAAGGAATGTTGCTAAGAAATTCTTGAACTAAAACTGGTTTGAACTTTTACGACTGGAAACATCAAAGAATTTCTTCTTTCCTCAAGGTGTTGAGGCAAGAGTAATTGCAATATGCATTGTTAATTATTATCATTACCATTACATATTAATCAAAAATACTTAAATAGTCTCATTCTTTTATAATGACGATAATATTTTGTGTATCTGTGAAGTTACCTGTTTCAAAAAATATATATTTTGTGTGTCTGTTGTGGTCACCAGATGAAAATATGTCTCTTTTATATGGTAGAAAAAGATTTGCATGTGGTCGCACCAAAAGCTCACCATGTTAATAGAGTTAAGGTTTGACTGGAAAATTATATCCAGACCCGTTTGTTCCATCTTTCAGCAACTTAACTGATATTCTGCGCATGAGACTGTGTGAAAAATTAGACTACCATTATAAATTGATAAATGGGAATCACTTTATGAAATCTGGTTTCTCTAGTTAGGATGTACATATTTCTTATTCTAAATAGCACAGTGCAGTGACGAAATTGTTGAACTAGAACCTCTTTGGACCTTTACGAGTGGAAACATCACAAGGAGTTTAAAGCACAAGCAACAATAAGCAAATCGACTTTTGGAGCCTGTCGAAATTTGTTTTTTTATTTCAGTCTTTCAGCTAGCCAAGAAGGCGTCAATTTAGCTATAGATATATATCATTATACTTGGACTTTGAAGAATTTCATGTTGCACTTACACTTCTTGATGCAGCAAACCTAATTCAATATCAAACTAATGTCTTGCACTGCATGATTATTGTGATTTTCCTTTTCATCTTTCATGTGTTAAAATGAAATCTGTTGACAATTAGACACTTGGTAGTGCTGCAGTATTGCATTTTACAAGCCATTATCTGTTAAAGAGCATTTAAGTTGGTATGTAGACCTGATACTAACATTTTAATGCTTACTAGCTTCTTATTGTATGTGTAGGTGATGCAGTCTCCAACAAGCAGCAGATATTTTGCAAGCATTAACTATGGATCCGGCGCTAAAATTTTTGGTTCCTTTTACAATTGCAACACCATGCTTCAGTACACTTCTTGTACTTCATGGATCTGTTAATTTTGGTAATGACTTCTCCAGATTCATGTAGATCAGTTGGAACTTCTTTTTGCATTTAGGTCACTAGTCTTTCTCAAGTTGTGGAATCTGACTGTAGTGGAACAGGTAAACAGCTAAACTTAGCAAATGGACCCTTTGCCCCTTTTTGTCATTTATTTTGTGGGGGATAGGCATAGATGCTTGGTATATGATTTTGTGATTGTTTGTAATTCAAAAGGAATCAAGCATTGTAAATCTACTATATGTGATAGCTGACTCAGTCATCATATGAAACAACAAGGATAGGGAAAATATTTATAACAAAGTTTGGGTTTTTTTGGGGGAAGAAAGTTACATATGCATTGATGAAGTTCCAATGTCTGTTATTTCGTGTGTTACACGATGCTTATTTCTGCAGAGTAAATAGGCTGTTTCCGATAGATTTTCTTACGGAGAAGCATAGAGAAATGTAAAAAGATAAAAAGCATTTCTTTTCCATCTTGACTTGTAAATGTTGTTGTGAAGGGTTGTTATTATACCCTTTGGATAAAAATGTCTTTTTATTCCAATAAAAAGCCACTTATAAGACTTTGTTTTGTCCCCATAGAGAAAAACCAGACAAGGGGCAGAGAACAACTGCAAAAAATTCTCAGATATACTCATTTATTAAATGACATAGCATTTAAAATAATTTAACAAGAATATGCCAATTCAGAGAACTTTTTATATAAAAATAATAATAATGTAGGTCAAACTTTAGCACTTGATATTGTAATATATTTATGTTTCTTTATGTCCTTATCAAACAGCAATTACAATGCACTGAATCCAGTACTGCTTTTTTGATTATTATGCTCATTATAAAAATAATTAAGACTATTTTAATTGATACATTAGACTAATAATTATAATTATAACTGTAATAAAAATGTGCAATGATGCAATCTCTTTACTAAATTTACTCAACTAAACACATGGTGGGTAAGTTTTTGACAGTGAGGGGTCATCTTTGTCAAAGGCCCACTTAAAGGCACTAGTATTAAATATATATTTAGGAGGATATTTGATATCGTCATCTAATTTGTATGTCTGAACTTAAATATAGTATTAACGATTTCATAATCTAAGTGTAGTACTTTTTTTTTTCAAGTGGTGATGAAATTTACTTGTTTTGTGATGAAAGACGCGTTAACATCTTTATAAAGTGAATTACTTCTGATCAATAAAACAATTCAAGTGTTTGACGAAATGAATTGCTAATTTTTTTAAAAAAAAACTCTGAGTATTAGGTCATGTGGCTGTTGGTTCACTGCTCGAGTTGTTCTAAAGTGAAAGTGACTCATCGTTTACCAATCAAGGAATGAGCTAAGAATTTTTTCTTTGAAGATTATTCTTGACCATTGCACAACCAACTTAGACGTATACAAAATAAGAGAAATTTGATTATTTAATTAAACTACGCATTAAGATATTTTTTTTCGTAAATCACACAATAATGTTTCTTTCAAATAATTATAGACAAAAAGAATAATTTTGACGGTCTTAATATAGCTAGATGCCTCATCATCTAATTAGCCACATACAATAAATACAAACATTTCTAAGTGAAGGACAATTTCCCAAGTCCTTACAAATAATTAATGATTTGTTTGATCGAATATTATCTTTATCACAATCATATATTAAAATAATCAATACCCAAATACCTTACAAATGATTGTTGGGGATATCTAAGGTATTAACTTTTCCGTACATATTAAACATTGTTAAAAAAATAATTATTAGAAGATTTTATATTTATTTATACCAAATTAGAAGTCAATAGCATGTTAGGTGCTCAATTATTTATTACAAAAATATGTTAATCTTCTCTCTTAAGGTATTCTTTATGACACAAAAATAAAAAATGAAAATGTTATCTAAACTTTAGTTGGGAGAATTTATCTATTTTCACGAGTTATACCATAGTTGAATAGCAAATATAAATAGACATCAAGTGGCTACTAGTAGAACTCTTCTTTAAAAACATTTTAAAATCTTAAAAAAGATCAAATTTTATATCTTTAATAAAGATTCTAAAATCGACTATTGTGATTTCACTCTGAATATATAACAATATACTCATATTTCTATTAGTTTAGTGAGGTTTTTGAACTGTGATTAATTCGAATTTGTATCGAATAAATTACTTATAGCTCGTTTAGATAAACTTTTGAAAAAACAAAAATACTTTTTTTTAAGAATAATAATAATAATATTTTAATGAGAAAAGTCATCATAATTACTTTTCAGAAGTTAAAGAAAACAACTTTTTTTCAAAAATATTTTTCATATAAATCGAATTTAAATATTTGATCAACTACCAAAAAGAAAAATCTTTGATAAAAATGAAAGGGTCACAATGTACCTACTAATGTTGTCACTCATGTTAAATTAGAATTTGGTATGGTCAATACTCAACACCCATTGAATGAAATTATTGTATCGCACCAACCATCATTTTATTTTTATTTTTATTTTATGAGATAAAAAAGATTATTTTTAGATTGTGATACTTTTTAAGAAGGTTGAAAATAAATTTAATGAAATAATTTACTTTACACTTTAAGTTTCAATTCTTTTTATTTATTTCTTAAACTTCATACTTAGTCTAATACCGTCGCATGTAATTGGAACGGAGGTATGATAGGCAATTTTTTTTTATTTGGTCAAGCCTTGATTGATAGAGTTAAGGAAATAATATATAAACATACCCTTTAATTTGATCTCAACAGATATTTATGTCTTTCAATGTTGGATGTGCACAACTAGATACTTAAATTTGTATCAAATCGAACAAATAAACACACAGATCTTACGTAACATAATCCACATAGATGCCACGTAGGACGTAAATTGGCCGCGTAGGACGCCACACACAGGATATATATGTTTACTTATTTAATTTTATTCAAATTGAGAAAACATAAATACAAATTGAATCTAAGTTAAAAAGTACATTTATCTATTGTACATAAAGCAAACTATTGACAAGAGATATGAAAATTAATCAAGATATCCCACAAGCTAATCCTTATAACCCCTATTTAAAAAGAAAAATGACAAATATACCCCTAAACTATCATAAATGATGTGCAAATATTCTTCGTCCTACTTTTCTGATATCGGTGCTCCTGCCGTTCAAAAACTAGAACATATATGCCCTTCAATCTAACGGACGACTAAATAGAAACACGTGACACAATTTTATCTGTAGATCGATACTTAATAAATATCAAGTCGGCGAAGAAGATTATACACGTTATAAAAGATATATATGCTTTAATTTTTGGACGGCAGAAACACTAATATCTCAAAAGTAGAATAGAAAATATCTCCATACCATTTACGATAATTTATAGGGGTATATTTGTCTTTTTTTTTTTTACTTTAATAAAAAAGCATGATATTCTAGTTGAATTATCATCATAGGGCAGGCGTTATAATAGAGGAACCAAAATAAAAAGACCCCACCTTCCATCAAACTCTATTAGCCACCCTAGTTTTTTTCTGCTATTTCAACATACACTTTCTTCCATAAATTCTTGTTTTTATACATAAAAAAAAAAAAAAATTGTTTTGTGGATCATCATATCACATGGCTGATCTTGTTTTACACTGAGATTTCAATATTTTTTTCTGTGTTTATCACACAATTAGATCTCCTATCTCAATTACACAGACTGCACATGGTTTTTCAGGCTCTTTCTACGTAGACAGAGCCGTGAAGAGAACCTTCTTTTTTCTTCAAGTTTTCTGTAAAATCTTGATCTGGGGTTTTGGGGTTTTTGTGTTTTTGATCTTATTATAAAAAAGTTTTAATTTTTAGTCAAAACCCATCTGAATTTTCGCTTGCCAGCTCAAAGGATTTTGAACCATGATCTCTACAGTGAAGCAAGCAGCTTTTACAATCAATGGGTGTGATTTCATTCGGTCAAAGTCTCAATCTTTGGCTTCTACACGCCGTATCTCTCTACTTCCGCCATTACCGGCGATGAAGTCTCGCCGGAGCTCCGGTGTGTCGGTGTCAAAGCCTGTTTTTGTTTCTTCTGTTGAGAGTTTTGGGGGTTTGAAGAGATCTAATGAGAAAACTGATAGCGGTTTGGTTAAGTGTAAGGCTTATGAAGCGGATCGGGCTGAACCGATTGAAGGACCTGAATCGAAAACGGAGGTGGCAAGGAAGATGAAGATCGGTGTTTATTTTGCTACTTGGTGGTTTTTGAATGTGATTTTTAATATTTATAATAAGAAAGTGTTGAATGCTTTTCCATTCCCTTGGTTAACATCAACTTTGTCACTTGCTGCTGGTTCACTTATTATGTTGATTTCTTGGACTCTTAGAATTGCAGAAGCTCCTAAAACTGATCTTGAATTCTGGAAAACTCTATTCCCGGTAAGGAAAATTGAGTTTTTAGGATACCCAATTGGTTAAAGATTACAACTTTTTGCTTTTTTTCTTGTTTTGATGATGTTTGTGGACATAATTTTGATGTTTTATGCCTTGTTACTAGGTTGGTTTTGGTTCTTGTGATCTGTTCTGTAGTGTTTGGTTCTCTAGGGATCTAGTCTATGGTGGTTGTGATATTGAAATTTTTACCTGCTATAGATCTTGGGTTTAGTTTTATAGGGGTTCTGAGATATATTAACCAACATAGTACCTAAATTTGATTTTGATTATGATTTTGTTTGGATTTTAATGTTGAGAGAAATGTTTTCTGGGTTTGGTGACAGAGAACACAAAACAACAAAAGGTGTTGGTTTTGAAGTACACAACAATTGTTTTATGAAAACAAAGTTTTGTTTTTTTGTGGATGAAAGCCATAAGAGACCTTCAATCCTAAGTGATTTAGTTTCTCCTTCGTTTCTGTGGACATGCACACAGACTAGCTTGGATACTGTCATTGTCTGAGAAAAGTTTTGTATTTTTGTGGATGAAAACCGTAAGAGACCTTCAATGTTAAGTGATTTGTTTTTTCCTTTGTTTTGGTGGTCAGAGTTACTTGATACATGTGTTAGTGTGAGATAGCATGCAGATGTGCACACAAACTAGATTGGATACTATCATTATCTGAAAAAAGTTTGTATTTTTGTGGATGGAAACGATAAGAGACCTTCATGTTTAGTGATTTCTTTTCTTTGTTTCGGTGGTCAAAATTATTTGATACATGTACTAGTGTGAGATAGCACGTATAGACGTGCACACAGTCTAGCTTGGAACTATCATTATCTGAAAAATGTTGTTTTTTAGTGCTGAACAGAGTCTTAATCACTCTTTGTTTTCTTCCTGTTTTGTATTCTAGGTTGCCGTTGCACATACAATTGGGCATGTGGCAGCTACAGTGAGTATGTCAAAGGTGGCAGTTTCATTCACTCACATCATCAAGAGTGGTGAACCTGCTTTTAGTGTTTTGGTTTCAAGGTTCCTCTTGGGAGAGTCATTCCCTACTGCCGTTTACTTATCTCTTATCCCCATCATCGGTGGTTGTGGTCTTTCTGCGCTTACAGAGTTGAACTTCAACTGGATTGGTAATTAGTTAACTTCTACTAGTTGTTAAGACTTAAATTTCCCTCATCATTTGTGTTGATTCTCTTGCCTGCAGCCTGCCGCATGGTAAAACATTTTTCGATGTCAATATACTTCTATACACAGAATTCTATGGAAATTTGATGGCAAATCTTTGGCAGCATAAGAGAATAATACTCCTAGCTGTAATATTAGACTGTATACGATATGATATGTTCTTTTTTCAAAATTTCCATGAAAAGTAAACATCTTTTGGTAACCAAATATCACAATTTGACTTATCCATGGAACACATATTCCAGGGAATGACCCTTTCTGAGGGTAATTTGGACTTCTCGAGTTTGGTAATTCTTCAGTTAATGGAAGGATTGTTATGTGACGCATTGAATCACTTTATATTTCTAAGAGACCTTTAGTATCTGAGTTGAACAGATGCATGAAATTGTATCTGAGTTTTTACTAGTCTGACCTGTTTTTTTGTTTAGTGAGGGGGTTTTGAGTGTTGAACACAACTTTGCTTACGAATTTGTTTGCTGATGATTTTATCTGTTTTTGTTGGTTTGTGTCCACGTTAGGTTTCTCGGGGGCTATGATCTCGAATGTGGCATTTGTCTTCAGAAATATATTCTCCAAGAAGGGTATGAAGGGGAAGTCTGTTAGTGGGATGAACTACTATGCTTGCTTGTCTATGCTGTCTTTGTTGATTCTCACACCATTTGCCATTGCTGTTGAGGGACCACAAATGTGGGCTCTAGGATTTGAAAAGGCTGTCTCTCAGATTGGTCCCCAGATCGTCTGGTAATCACATGACTGCCATCCTATCTGTTTTTACATTTTGTGTCATCAGCACTTTGCCATAAATGGCTCCGGTCAAATAATACTCCCTCCCTTACGCTTCATGTGGCAAGGTTCAGAGTACGGGGGTTAAAGTATTCAATTTTTTAAGCTTTCGGAAATAAAATTTACATATTTGGAAACTACATAAAATTTACTTTTATATGTCATAATAGGTGATAAATCAAAACATTGAAGTAAGTTGTGGTCATGGTATTTAATTCCACAAATACTAATGTTGTCACTTCAATCGAAACAAAGAGTGTACTACATTTGACTAGAGTAATTTTAATCATGTTACAGATTTATATGTCAACTGTAAATGTAGAGAACTTTTAGTGCTAGAGAAAACTAGGTTTATCAATATTATGGAACATGTTTAAATAGAGCGGCAAGGTCTTTCTTGAGATTGAGACAGTTGTCATCGTTATTGATTCCTGTAAGTTGTTATGTGTAAGAGCAGTACATATTTCACTTCATCTGAATTTTACTACTCGTAGAATTAGAACCACTTAACACTAGCTTAGCTTTCCCTCGTCTCAATCTATTTCAGATCCCCCATTACTTCTTCGTAATACCTTAAATGTGAAGAGGAAGGATTTTGTGAAATCAGTTGCATTACATACTTGATTTAGCTTCGGTGTTGAGTGGTGAATGTTTATTGATAACAGGTGGATGGCGGCCCAGAGTGTATTTTATCACCTCTACAATCAAGTTTCGTACATGTCTTTGGATGAGATCTCTCCTTTGACGTTTAGTATTGGAAACACCATGAAACGTATATCAGTAATTGTCTCTTCCATCATTATCTTCCGTACACCCGTCCAGCCAGTCAACGCTCTTGGAGCTGCCATTGCAATTCTTGGAACTTTCTTGTACTCACAGGTGATAATTTCATTTTTTGCCTTTTTGTATCAGTTCTGATTGATTGTTCTTTCCTTGATATAAACTTCTAAAGTCTATAGCTTTTTCCACTTGAATGACAAGCAAAACTAGTTTTCTCCGTAACTCGAAAATGAGAGATAGCTACTCCTTACTTTGCACAACAATCTTCACTAAGATCTTTTTAGTTCGTCTGTATGTGTGCGCGCGTCTTTTCTTCTCTTTTTCTTTTTGGTTAGTACGTCATAATCGTACTAGTTGTTATTCGAAACTTAGAGACCAGACCGCCTTTTTTTCTCACAGAAGGCAAATATTTTAGCTCTAAAATGAGTAGAGTGGTAATTTTAAGAGATTTAAGTTACCATAATAAAAAAATACTTCAATCCCAAGCGTTGATGGAGATTATCATCAAAATATTGGAATGAAATGTTACCAACTAGCTTGGGAGTTGGGATTGAGTTGTTTTTTCATTTTCATTGCTAGTCTCTAATAACCTAAAACTCTTTGAATGTTTATGCAGGCAAAACAATGAATAGTTGAATTTGCATAACGCGTTAGGGATAAAAGACGTTGAAGAGAACCTTGAGGTGTTGCGAAACGTCTATGAGGATCCTCAGTCTACCCTTACTTTGGGTTGAGTATGAAACTTATTAGTATGTAGATAGCAATAATGGGTTAAAATTAACTCAAATCCTATAGAGTTACTAAGGTTGATTTCCCTGTTTTGTTATTATTATTATTATTCGTAGAGACATCAACAAGTGTACTAATAAACTGAATACTTGGTTGAAAGTAGTATAAATTAGTTCATTTATGCATATTTGGTTTTGTAAACCTTCCAGAATTTGGCTCAAATAAACAGCATAAGTGCTGCCTAAACTAGCAATACATGTTTGACATTCATCGATCAGAGAGCCGATTTAAAGTGAAATTTAGCTCATGAACTTATCGAAGAATATGTACAAAACAAAACAGAGACGTGAAGTATACACAGACCTCCTAACGATCAAAAGAACTGGGTTCTGGGTTCATGAATCAACAGCTCGTGAAGTATACACAGACCTTCTAATGATCAAAAGAACTGGGTTCTGGGTTCATGAATCAACAGCTCGTGAAGTATACACAGACCTTCTAACGATCAAAAGAACTGGGTTCTGGGTTCATGAATCAACAGCTCTAACAAGACCTCTTTATTTAACTTGCAAAATTCGTTTCTGCTATAAAACAGAAAATACTCTTTTACGTTACCTTTAAAGTACAAATAACTCTTTGGGACAAGTGTTACGAACTTTTCCATCAAACCTTCAAATACTTAATAGCAGTTTGAACATCTTTATCTCCTCTACCACTGCAGTTAAGCACGACCTTAGTTCCATTTGGTAAAGTTGGACACAGCTTCTCTAAATAGGCCAGAGCATGAGATGTTTCCAGAGCGGGGATTATACCCTCTAACCGAGATAACCTTTTGAAGGCTGCAAACATGAGGCATAAGTGAAAGAGGAACGGGTTTGTAAGATACATCACACGTGAAAGCTGGTAAGCAAACTAGAAAATAATAACTTCAACGGGGAACAAAATCATATGTAAAGCTTAGAACAAAGTATAAGTGAAATCATTTATCACCTTCCAAAGCCTCCTCATCTGTGATGCTATAATATTCTGCTCTCCCGAGATCTTTCAAAAAGCTGTGTTCTGGCCCAACTCCAGGGTAATCCAATCTAATAATGCATCAGGGGAATAAACAGTTAGAACTCGGAAGATGTAAGGATATGATTTTGGCGATTATACTTATTTTGGTGGCGTTATGTGTCACTAAGGATTTTGTATATAAGAAATATGAGCACTTTGATAACGAGAAAAGTTTAAGTTATTAACCAGCACTGATAGAATGAGGCTCAACTATAAGAAATATGAGCACTTTGATAACGAGAAAAGTTTTAAGTTATTACCCAGCACTGATAGAATGAGGCTCAACTATCTGCCCATCTTCATCTTGCAGTAGATAGCTCATAGCTCCATGTAATACTCCTACCTCTCCCTTTGTTAAAGTGGCAGCATGTTTACCACTATCTAGACCAAAACCTGCTGCTTCAACCCCAATCAACCTCACATCTTTGTCATCAACAAACTCATGAAACAGTCCCATAGCATTTGAACCTCCACCAACACATGCAACAAGCACGTCTGGTTTCCCGCCCCATTTTTCCAACGATTGCTTCCTTGTTTCTTTACCAATCACTGCATGGAACTCCCTAACCATCATGGGGTAAGGGTGTGGTCCTGCAACAGATCCAAGTATGTAGTGAGTTGTTTCAACATTTGTAACCCAATCCCTTATAGCTTCTGAAGTAGCATCCTTGAGCGTTGCAGTTCCAGAGTGGACTGCTCTAACCTGCAATGTTAATTTTGGGAGATGTAATTAAATATAGTGATTCAAATGCAATAGAAAGATCTCTTACAAAGTATAAGATAAATTTATGTAATTTATCCCAAGAATAAGAGGGGAAAGGGAAGAAGCTTAACCATTTAGAGGGATATATATAACAGAAGAAAGGTGATGGTTCAGCAAACCACGGTCCTCAAGCCCTAAATAGAATTCTAAATGGTCTTCAGATCAAAATAGAGGCAGGGTAATATTTTCCAAAAAAAGAGATGAATATAGAGGCAGTGTAGGAGAGATGAATATAGAGGCAGTGTAGGCAATGCAAAACAAGAAAATTTCCCGGCAACTTCTCACTTTGCAAATATTTGACTGATTAATGGATTTTAATAAGATTGCCCCTCCCCGTCTGTATACATATTATCCTACTCCCTAAGTTCATGGATATCATTATTCATATCACATTCTGTTCTGCCCATTTACCAATATTTTGCACTCAACCTTTGTTCATGTACCTATGGACCACACTTACTAATCATTCCTGCAATTGAGAATTTATGAATGCGCGAAAAACACAGTGCATTTACAGTGAAATTCATCAGCGGAATGTAGGGAAGAAACCACAGGATTTTATTGAACAAGTTAGTGTCATTGCAGATAACCAAGTCAGTTATTAGAAGGTGCAGAGATCTGAGTGAAACCACAAAGTTAATCAGTGAATCTTTAATCAATTTTCAATCTCTCCTCAAGTAAGCTATGATCAGAGCCGTCAATTTATAATGTATGATACAGACCTCAGCTCCAAGCAGTCGCATTCTGAAGACATTCAACGCTTGCCTCTCCATATCTTGAGCACCCATATAAATAACACAGTCCAAACCAAACCGAGCACAAACAGTTGCAGTGGCAACACCATGCTGACCGGCCCCTGTCTCGGCAATAATGCGTTTCTTTCCTAAGCGCTTGGCAAGCAAAGCTTGCGCAACAGCATTATTGATTTTGTGGGCACCAGTATGGTTTAAATCTTCTCTCTTCAGGTAGATCATTGGCCCTTCACCATCTGGACGTTTATAATGCTCAGTAAGTCGCTCAGCAAAATAAAGAGGGCTCTCTCTGCCAACATAATCTCTTAATATCCCATCTAGTTCCTTCTGCAGTCAGCATAAATGATGTACAAACAAGTTAAAAGTTTTATAGCGGTCAACGATTCTTCACAATGCCATACAATTCAAATTAATCAATCCATCAGTGTGATGCCTCGATTCCATAACAGTTTGCAATCAAGCTTCTGAATCATCTATATCCCTTTCTATCTATTCAAGTCCATTTTATTCAAAAGACAACATAATTTCTCGTATTACTAAGATTAGGAGTTTCTTAAGAGAATTTCTTTTTGCTAAGATAACATAATTATATTGATGTTGCGGACAACATTATTTACACATGATATACCAAAAATCAGAGATCAAGCAGGGTATTATGAGCATAAAGCTCATAAGTCATAACTACAGCTCTTTATATCAGAAGAAAAACTTGAATTGAGCTAAATTTCCAACAAAATTGTAGCTCCAGCAGTTTCTAAAGAAATTATGCTCGAGGAAGATACTACCATTTACTTAAAACACACACGCGCACACAAAAATATTTGCAGTCTAAGCTAACTTACTCAATTATTTCAACATATTGACAAACACAGACTTCAAATATCATAAGATACTAGTCAACTAGTTCCATCATTTCATGGTTGAATAACAAAAATGGTTTCGCTCTTCATATTTCGAAGGATAAATGAAAATAATTGAGCCTGCGGTAATGTCCAATCAATCGGATCCCCTCTTATTACAGAATACTCAATGCACGTCAAAAAACAACAATATCAACTAATCTCAATTCTAAAGTTGTTGATATACAATAATAACTGGATTCACAATGAAATATTTAACAAATTTCTTAATATATGTGCTAGATAACTATATGAATGTTTCATATATCCATTTCATTCAAATAATAGAAGAAATGAAACAAAATCAGCAATCGGAGAATGCAGTTAATCAAACACCTGAAAGTCCTGGTCTGTAGCGAGCGAATTGAAGGCGGTTTCCAGTTCATCGAGAGCATGCATTAGAGTTTCCGGTACATACTTACCACCGAACTTTCCAAACCGGCCAAACGAATCGGGTCGTTGAACGGCGGTGGCATCCATTGATTTTCCGGTGAGGACACAAGCTATGGCAGGTGGTTTGGTGGGTGAAGACGTAATTTTCATGAATTTGAAGGGTATTTGCGATTGAGATAAGGAGGAGAAACGGTGAGGCTTCGGTAGCGTTGGAGCTATTTTCCTCGGTGAAGAGAAGGCCATGTTTGGATGATTTGTGAAAATTACGCAAATCTAGAATCTTTGTTTTTTCATGATAGCTCTATAAAAGATCAGTGGGACCCAACTAAAATGACGTGGCTGATTTTGCCGGTAAGGATGGACGTTCGATTATTCGATTTAATTCTTTTATATATAACATAAAAAATTGGGAGAAAGGATAAATATATTTCGTGACTTTGATGCCTTTATCGTCCAGAATCTAGAGCATATATACCTTTTTATACTAACGAACATAAACATGTCATAATTTTATCCACCAATCGACATTTATTAAATATTGAATCGACGAATAAAATTGCGCCACGTGTCCCTATTTAGTCTTCCATAAGAGTGAAGGACATGTATACTCTAGTTTTTGAATGGCAAGGGGATCAATGTCCCAAAAGTATGACAAAGGATATTTGTCTATCGTTTATACTAGTTTAGAAATATATTTGTCCTTTTCCCCTAAAAAAATTATTTCGAGAAAAAAAATCAGTAGTTATAATGAACTGTTGTTAAGAAGAGGTATGATTGTTTTTTCTTTATAAAATATGTTATATATTTGATTGAGGATATCTAACTTAAATTAGAATAAAGTTTATTCACAATCATCAATTTCTTTTTATCTCATATAGAAGGCAAGATAATCTTGATAACCTGATTTTGAACCAAACGACCTTGAAAACAATTGTTTGTTAAATCTCACGAAACTTTTCTTCATATATTGTACTAAGTATTACCAAATACAAGAGCCCTTTAATATGGAAAGGTAAAACATCATGACTTTATCATCAACCTTGATTTCGCTACGCTTCAATAACAAAAGGTGAAAAGGAAATGCAAATATTACATGTTAATGAATTCACTACTCCCCCCTCTTTTATATACAACATAATGTAAGAAGAACTAGTAGTCAATAATTGGTTCACCAATAGTAAGATTCCTCTTGACAGACCAAGGCAAGTTAAAGAGCTTTGCCATTATGAACTTAAAGATCTTATTCACATTGATGTTATGTGTTGAACTTGAGAAGAAAAGTGTTGCTTTCATTGCCTTTGCATATGTCCTTGCCTGCAAAACACCAATGTGCCACATACTTGTTATATCAGTACAATACGAGATGACGGAATGCAATGGAATGAGTCAGTATGTTCAGAACAAGTGTTAGTCTTATTATACGTATATATAGCTCGAGCTGAATTGATATAGTCAGTTGAACTAACAGAACGTGCTGTAGATTCTAATATCGTTACATCTTACCTACTGCTTTTGGTTTGTTGGGGGGTGGGTGGACTCTGTGGTAGGGGACTGGAGGAGAACAATAACTAACCCAAAAGACTAGTTCCTTTCATCTTCTTAGTCATATTCTTTTGAAAACGAAGTTTGTAACTAAAGCAGGAAAATTTGGTTGATGATGCAAATACCATCCCAATATATGTAGGGGTCACCCGTCTTCATTTATGGAGAAATGAACATTTGAGGAACTCGTTAGGATCACATCGCTTTCCTACTTGCACAAAGTAAAAGTGTACAAACATGAGGAAGAATGGTCTTTAATGATATGACTATTCTAAAGAATTTACCACGATTGAGATGATTACATATATTAATTGATCACGATTAGTGATAAAAGGTTCTTTGAGCCAAGGATATATAGAAAACAACTTCTCTACCTATGAGGTAAAGGTAAGGTTTGCGTACACTCTACCCTCCCGAACCCCACTGTGATACTACACTGTGTATGTTAGTTGTTGATTGGTGATAAAAGGCGTATAGAAAGGCACGTGCTTTGTTATTTTCACGTGTTAGTAAGGTTTTTCCTGTAACGACGCTTAAAATACCATATAGAAGAAGGAATGAAGGAAACATATAAGCAAATTATGTTTATCAGAATTGTACCTGTGTCACCACAGACCATTGAATGTCTGGCGGAAGCTGAACAAAATCATCAAATTTGGTCCCAATTAGTATTGGAATAGCAGTCTGCAATTGTCAATTATAGAAGAAAAGGATTAGACTTCATTAGCTTTCTATAAATCATATATTATAAATTTTAATTCCATCCATCATTATCAAGAACAGTATTCGACTTTGTAATCTTTTACAAAAATACATATTAGATCAGTTTTCATTGGTAAAGAACAACAGAACTTAGTGGTAATAATCATCATGATTGTTATTCAATTGATTTCTTTTAATAGCCATGGTGTCTGGACCACATTGCGGTCACCTCAACTAATTCCATAGGTACGTACTACCTCCCTCCAGTAGTCTGCCAAAGTTCGGACACAGAGAGGAAATCACCTAGTGTTTGAACCCGAAACCTCATGGTTCTCAACCTCTTCATTGACCTCTAGACCACACCTTTGAACATCGTTGTTCAATTCATTCTTCTTGAAAATTGAAGCTAATCAAGTTTTGCTAATAACGACGTATTATGGTCATTAATCTTCAATCATTCAAATCTAAATGAACCAACTGATAAAGTTATCATCTTCAAGAACAAAAAGTAACTAGAGTACTATACTTTACTTATTGCCATATGCTACTTTTTATTCAAAAGAGTGAAAGTAGTTCCAACTACTGCCATTACTCAATTCCTTTCAAAACTTTTATTTCAGTATATCAATAAAGTCTCAACCACTTTAGTTATTTTGTTGTTTGTACTACTTTTTCTTTTATTTGGTGAAATGAATTGCTAAGTCACATCCAACTTTTTTCTTTGTTAGTAATAAGTAAAAGATGATTCTTGGTTTTAAAGTTTACTCCTTTTTTCAAGAAAACAACATCAAAGTGAAAGAAGTTAAAAGTTTTCTCACCTGATTCCATTTTCTTGCTTCAGTATACCAACTTATCACACTGCAATTACAAAAAAGAAAAACGAAAGCTTTTAAATAACGGAGTTCAACTTTTATGCACATAAGAAATACGAATAGATCTTCTTTTCTTGACAAGTTACATACTTATTCAATGTACTCCGGCTAGTGAGATCGAACATAAAGAGAATGGCAACAGCATCTTTACAAGCAATTGGAATCTGATCAAATGAGCTATGATCACCTATAAACCAAAAGTTGAAAAAATTTCAGAACCGAATTAGTCATTGCATTAATCAAGCTATAGTAACTACCTTAAAAGTGACGAATTTGGCCTAAACAAGTAAACATAATTAGCTTTCCAGATTAAGGAAGAAAATTAATGAACATACCTCCTACATCCCATATTCTAAATGCAATTCGTGCACCTCGTACAACTAATGTTTTATCCATTAAATTCAATCCCTTCATCTGCAAGCACCTCTTTTCTTGTTCATCACCTACATACTTAATCTGGAAAACAAAAATTTAAAAAGTTACCAACAGTGTAAAAAAAAAACTGTTTCTTTGTTTAAGCATAAGAAGTTATCTAACTCGGAAATCAAGGGTGTGAACTCGTGATCAATAGTGGAAAAAGGCCAATCGGGCGTGTTTGGTGAGGTGGAAAATACTTTCAATCATCCCATGTTTGGTTAAACAAATTACTTAAAAATGAGGAAAACGATTTCTTCTGTGTTCCCCCACACCCCACTCCTTGATCATCCAAAATTCGCCACCTCCCAACCCTACCCCTAGATCATCCAAATCCCGGGCGCCACCTCCCAACCCACCCCTAGATCATCCAAACCCCGGGTGCCACCTCCCAACCCCACCCCTAGATCATCTAAACCCCGGGCGCCACCTCCTAAACCTACCCCTTGATCATCAAAATCCCTGCCATCCCCACTCCCCACCACATTCCACCCTGTATATTTTGCTAGATAACATATAGTTGCTCTTGGGGTGATATTTTTTTTTGCTTTACTTGCTAGACATTAGAAAATAAATAAAGGATACAATCATTTTCCAAGAAAACATTTTCCTTCGTACCAAACACATTAGAACACAAATTTCACTAGAAAAAAGAAAATCATCCAAATCTTGGTGAACAGTATTGTTGCTCGGACTCTTAAAAATATTATCGAGATTCTAAAAAAAACATGCTTTTTGGAGGATCAAACATAGGTACGTCAACATTTTTGGAAGGCCGGACCAACCTAGGTTCATCATCTACTCTATAGTAGTCTATATGTTCCTAAATTGGCCCATACACCGGGGCGGAGCTAGAGCTTAGCCTACAAGCGGTTTTATCTAGAATTCAGAACTCGTAAACTCAAAATTCTGATTCCGTAAACATAACAAAGCAACATACTAAAGCTAAACAGAGAAAATTATGTCAAACTTACCACAAAACTTGTTTTACCAATCTGACAATCACCCAAAATACTGATCTTTAAAGTAACTAAATCTGAATCACTATCATAGCCACTACAAGTTGCAGTCAAAGGATCATCTTCCCCACCACCTACCCCATACCCTTCAACTTCCTCCATAGCTACCGGAGACGATGAACTTCTTCGAGACAAACGCCGGTACCTCACCGGTTTCCGGCCAGTTGAACAAACAATAATCCTTTCCCAAATAAAACGAAAAAACTCCCTAAAGATTGAAACTTTATCAAATATCTTCCACTTAATCTTGACTTGAACTATTTTCCGGCAAAGATTAGTCATTTTTTCCGCTGAAAAATCATGGGTTTTCTAAGCCATGAAGAAAATACATAAAAACTGATTCTGGGTTCCACATTTTTGACAGTCTTTTTCTAGTTGGAATTATCTGTTTGGAACAATTTGTGACTTTGTGAAGACGACGACAAAGTGCTGACCGGTATATGTGTCTTTTTAGGAATGTGAAAAAGAGACAGTCCAATTTGCCGGCCGGCGTCCTGTTTTTGATGTAAACGTGGGTATATAGGTCAATTGTTAGGCACTTGCTACAATATATAGAGGTTATATGTAGGGGTAAAATGGTCATTTTCGTTAAGGGTATTTTTGGAAATGTAATTTAGATATTGGATTAGATGGAGTGAAAAGAATAATATAAAATTATTTTCGAGGTTTGAGTATGAAAAAAAATAAAATTAGAGAGTTTTATTTACTTGTGTCTTTAACCGAGTATGAGTTCATTTTTAATTAGACAGAAAAAAAATTAGAATTATCGAGTCGATTTGAAATTCAAGTATGAAAAAATTCATAGTAATAGATATTTTTTTCTTGTAGTCGGATAGATAGGATGAAAAGTGAACCGAGGAATAGAGTGGGAGAAGACAAGTATCTAATGAGGAAGGTGGATTAGGAATTTAGATATAACTTGACTTCTTTGGATCGTTTGATAGGTAGCAACGTAATTTATTTATATATTATTTTTGATAAATTAATATATTATTTTTGATAGTATTTAGTTAAGAGGTAAGTTATTTATAAATAAAATATATATATATATATCATAAATAAAATAACTTATAGCTATATAATTGATACTTATTCAACTAATACATATATCATTCAACTAGCTGCCAAATGATCCCTTGAAAACATAATAAAAAATATTTAGTATGTTTTACATTTCGAGTTCTAAAAATAATGAACTTTTTTACTAAAAATTACTTGATTTATAAGATATTCTTCGTTAGAAATTAATACCTAATCCATTCAGATTATTCAATCATTTCATTTATCGCTAGATCAAAACTTTTATCGAGGCTTACAAAATTATTTCTCTCCTAGATGAAACCATTCATTAGTGAACTTCCACTGGATTCTTGGAAATGTAGATTATAAATTAGATTGGATGGGGCGAAAAGAAGAATATAGAAATTTCATTAATATATTATATTTGATAGTATTAAATTAAAAAGTAAGTTACTTATATTTGATAATACTAAATACTAATATGATGTTTTATTTATAATTTTAATTTTAATTTATTTAATCATTTAATTCACCGCTAGATCATATCTTTATGGAAAAGCTTATTTTAACTAAGAGAAATAAATTAATTAGAAAGAGTCAAGATTTGATTGGTGGATACAGATCATAGGATATTTTAAAAATTTTCACATGCTAATAAAAGAATAAAGTTAAAACAAAAAAAGCTGCAAAAATAGCATAAGAATGACTCATACTTTTGTGCTTTTCCACAAAAGAATTTTATTAGAATTAATAAAGTGAATTTGTGCTCTACTTTTTTCCCAGCTAATCAGGTCCATAACTTTTTTTTTTTGAGTACTTTCACTGGTGTGAATCTTGTTTTATACTTAAAACAACAAATTTAAGTTTTGGTTATGCAATTATACTCTCCCATCGTTTCAATTTATTTATATTACTTTCTTTATGATTTGTTTTATAAAAATTATCATTTTTTTATAATTCATTAATTTCAATATCTCACATAACATATTTACGTTATTCATATATGATCGGAATTTTTTTCAAGCTTGCTCTTTAATTATTCTATTCGTTTCATTTTATATGTCATTTTTCGAATTTCAAGAATCAAACAAATCTATCTTTGATTGTAAATTTTTTATAGATCTTTTAAACAGTTTGAATTGTCAATTATTGTGACTCATATAGTACTTTTTACGTAGTTTACAAATAAATTTCGTTTCAAAAAAATTAAAATTTTCATGCGCAAACTTCCGGTCAAACTTGAATTGTTTGACTCTCAAACATAAAAGATGTCATATAAATTGGGACAGAGGGAGTAAAATTTTTTTTCAATCTATATTATTCTTGTTAACAAATCATCTATTCGTATTTATTTCTGCTATTTTTTTTAAAAAAAATGGTATTCGATATGCACATTGGAGTCTGATTAAATTTATATCTGCATCCCACATTAAAGATAAAATGTTTCCTAACAAAAACGACTTTGTATCCAAAGAAACTCAAACTCAAAACATTTAATTAAAGATAAAGAAAATACTCGTCTACTAATATAATTTTTGCCAATAGTAAAACTATGGTATACACATTACACAAAACAAGTGGACTCTGTGTGTCCAATTATTTGAAAAATAAAAGTCCTAATTTGTCCTTCCAATATAAACTATGATTTAAAATTGATACTACTAGATTTGAGTGTTATAAGGGCAAGAACGGAAGCGATTATTAGGTATAAAGAGGTAAATTCTGAATTCATAAACTTATTTCTGTTCTTGACCTTTTCCTAACGACGAATATAGTTAAAATGTAGTATATATATAAACTTATTCCTTTTTTAAAAAATTGTAATGAACTTTTCTATTTTCTCTTAAAATTTAAAATTATTGTATAATAATTATAAAATTCTAGAAGCCAACACTAATTAGCGGACTAAACAGACAAATGTAGAAGTCAAATGTCTTTACAACTTTGTAATGAATATAAAAAAAACAACAAATTAATTACGTGAGATTCCTCAATCAATCATCAAATAAAAATATGAAAAAACTAAAATAAAATTGACTTTAGTTCATATTTTAATTATCTAAAGAAAAATAATTCATGCATGTATTATTTTATAATATAATAAATAGAATTTAGGTAGATAGAAGGCTTGACCATGAAGAATCAACATGCCACATATCATTAATTATGTGGATAAAATTTAAACTGAAAACGACCTTCTAGCTAATTAAATGATTAATTATTCAATTTACCTAGAATAAAAAAATTAATGATTTGTTAAGAATTTTTATTTTATTTTTTGGTCATGTTTGCTACTTTCATTAATTCATTTAGGGTAATAATAGGGTAGGTATATTCAAACTCCCAAAATGGACTTATAAATTAAATCAACTAACTTTAGATATTATAATAAAGTCATTGTGTTAGTTGCAATGTTTGGAACTTGAAGAAAAATGATAAGTTAAGTATAGTGATACCAAACATAGAAGAATGATTTATCAACAATAAATAGATGTATTATTAAAAGATTATTGTTATAGCTCGATACTTAATATTGATAATTTGAAAGTAATAAAATACTCGATAGAATAGTTATGTGTATTCGAAAATTCTAATAAAACATGGATAATTATACGTTATTCTTTTTAAAATGTATCTCAATGCTTCTTAAAAATTCTCAAATATATGTCTAAAATATGTAAGAACAAATTCTTATATTCAAACAAATCGTTTGTGTTTCCTTTATTTTGGTAGATATTTTAGTTATATATAGCTAATACAATTTCATTGCTCCTAATATATAATAATAGTTTAAGTTAGATTACAATATATATTATTCTATTTTTCTGGTAGTATTTCAATCAAATTCAAATTATTAGGCAATAATATTACTTGATAACTGAAATTAATGTAGAACAAACACGTGTATACAAAACAAAACAAAAAAACAAAAAATTAGATCACATACACAATCTCATCAATGGGGCTAGCCCCAATAGATATGTTTTGTAAATTTGGAAATTTAATTGATACATCTACAACTAATATATAAGCCGTGATAATCACACATTTCGCGGTCAACATGTCTCTATCACCTGTGTGGTTTCACATGACATTTAACAATTTTTGTTCATAAAAAGTAGGGTTGACTTAACAAGATTGGGGGCCTAAAATCAAACGTTAAAGAGGGACTCTGATATTTTTATTTTTTTTCCTTCAAAATAATAATAATCATGTACTATATATTTATTTAAAATCTATTTTTCTTGCCTTTTTAAATGTGAAGTCATTAATGATTGTTTTCTAATCAATTTGTTTTAGTAATTTTATTTTCAATTGATATATAGCTAATACATTTGATCTCACATTGTTGATTAACTCTTCATATTTTACACGTGCCATATAAATTGGGATAAACGTTATGAGTATTATAAACCACAACTTATATTATTTAAAAATATATCAAAAATTGATCAACTCTCACGTATAAATTGGGATATGAAATAACAAAGGGAGTGTTTGGTATGAAGCAAAAAAAAAAAAAAAATTATGTTAAGAGAATTTATATATTTTCTAGTAAAATAATATGAATTCCCAAGATATAATATTTTATGATATTGTACCGAAAAAAAAATTGGCCAGAAAATTTGGGCAAAATGGTAAAATAACATATTTTACACTATATTATTTTATCTTTTTGAACATTAAATCTTTTTAACTTTACTAACTTTTAATAATAAAATGGAAAAAAATCAGATCAATTTAAAAATAAAAAAGATATTATAGATATTTAAAATTTCTAACGATTTAGTATTACCCGATATTATATATTGAGAAACATGACGTAAAATTTATGTTTAACCATACATCTTTAAAAATTTCAAATTGTATGAATAAATCGCTTTTATCCAACGCGTTTTATTCTTTAGTTAAGAGTTTTCGCTACATTCATTATTTTTCCTCTAAATTGCGTTAATTGAATTTCAAAAGTAGCATATATTATTCATTTTTATACAAAAAACTTATTTTATTGCATATTTCACCATTTTATTATTTTTTTCACACATAAATACACATACATTTAATAACTTTATTATGCCAAATTTAATAAACAATGTAGATATAGAGATTGTTTTATATCTTGCTTATCATTTTTCTTATAATTCGCCGAATACTCTCTTTTTTGTGTTGAGGATCCATCGGATTTAGTTTCTACCTCAAAAAGGTTGGGACAAGGATTGTATATATTTTATCGTGCTCAAATCATATTTGTGAGATTACACTTGATATGTTATTAATTGTTGTTATTACTTAGCTTATATACTTCTTTAAGATATAGTTACAAAGATTGTTTTTTTTCTTGTTATTTTGTTGTTTCTTTTCTTATAACCCTCTGTTGGATAGTTTCCTTTTGAGTCGAGAGTCTTCAGAAACAACTTCTCTACTTCATTAAGGTAAAACTAATTTTTGTGTACATCTTGCATCTATGGGGGTGTAATCTTGACAAAAAAAATATAAGTCAAAAGAATTTATATGTAATATTAGCAAAATGTGATAGGGTGAAATGTGCGCGTCGAGCATTGTGTTTACCGTTTATATTGTTATGATAAAATAGAGTAGAAACCTTTTTTTTTCGTATTGTGGTCCTACATTTTGTTATGATGTATAAGTATTAACATAAGTATATATCATCCATATGGAATTATGGATATAAAATTGATCTAGTAATTAACCAAATAATTAAAGGTCTTATAATCACATTTTATTATGAATTTCAACCAGCAAAAAAACAACAGATGTAACTATTCTATGCTTTGCTTGCAAAAGGTATTTCAATTTACTATGATTAAATTAAAAAAAAAACATCATAAGGTATTGGTCCACGTTGGGTTTGTTAAGGTAGTTATACAATTAATTAATTAATTAATTAATCAATTTCTGAATTACAAACTGCTTTTAGGTGAAATAGCTTTTTCACTTTTATCAATTATTAATTATATGATAAATTAATCAAAATAATAATAACTACTACACTCACTTGTTGCATTCTTGTTTGATGGGATATTGATTGCTCAATATTTTAAGTTGGTGATAGCTAAAATTAAAAGCAAAAGCAAAATGGAAAAAGAGATAAATATCGTATGTGTTGGGTGGTCTTGGGCCTTCTCAATCCAAAAGCTAGCTCAAAGGTTAAGGCTTTCTCTCACACTTATAAATTGACCACCAGCCCCTTCCACTTTCGATGTGGGATAACCCAACAATCTCCCCCTTCACACATCGGGCCTTGGGCTGGAGAGAGCGACAACCCAGTTTCTCCCGGTGGGCTGAGACTTGTTGACAACCTGGGCTCTGATATCAATGTTGGGTGGTCTTGGGCCTTCTCAACCCAAAAGTTAGCTCAAAGGTTGAGGCTTTCCCTCACACTTATAAATTGACCACCAGCCCCTTCCACTTCCGATGTGGGATAACCCAACAGTATGAACCAAATATGGATATTTTTTTTTGAAAAAAAAATCATGGTTGGTGAAGAATATAACGATAACTACATTAATGGTTGGTGAAGAATACAACTTCGATCAAATTCAACAATTTTGATTCAAATTCATCACCATTTCATGCATAATTATGACGAAGCTAAAATTAAGGTCAAATACAAGTTTGACTAAATTCAATAGTTTTGATTCAAATTCATCACCTTTCCATGCGTAACTGTTAGAAGGCCAGACATGAATTCGATCAAATTCAATAACTTTAGTATTTTCATAAATAAATTAATTAAACATATATAAAAATTAAATTGAAAACCGAATTGCTATTGCTATTTTAACACTGAAATTTAAAAGTTTAAATTCCAAATATACCTATCGTATTCAATTATACACTTTTTTAATTTTCAAACACGTAAGAAACACGAGACTCATAGGTGACTTTTTACATGTCTTATTTTAGTTTGGTTTTGAGATAAAGATGTGACAACCATAGAGTATCTTTCTCATTTTAACTAACAACTTCTAATAATAATAATAAATAAAAGCTCACAATATACATGTATATTTTTCACCACTTTTGAGAGTAAAACACTCTATATCAAAAGTAATTTTATTCCCAACATTTAAATTTGAAATTACTTCGATCTTTTATCCTCCTAAATTCTAATTATTCAAATTTCATACACACTCAGAAAAGGTTAATAAAAATAAAATAAATTTGGAGTCGCTCCATCAAGCCTTATGTTGAAGTTGATTGATCTTTAATTTTATCTACAAAATGAATTGATTTTTATTTTTACTTTTTTATAACTATACTTTATGCCTTTTCTACTGAAGCATACATTCTTTAGATATTGAAGTCAAATAAAATATAACTTGAAAAATGTCATAATACGAAAAGCATATACTTATATTACGTAAAAAAGTTTTTTTTTTTTAACGAGGAACATAAGTTAAAGACCGACACAAATTAAAAGGCCATATATCCAATAGTCAACGACCCTTTAAAAAAGGATAACTTTCATAAATAGCAAATAAAAAATTCATATTTGTATGCTATAGCAAAGTTTGCATAATTGCGCTTCATAGCAAACATATAACTGTATAATTCGCTATACATATACAATTATCTAATTCGCTGGCCTCGCTATACATATACAATTGTATGATTCGCTGGCCTAAATTGTATAATTCGCTGGCCTATTTCGCTGCAATTGTATAATTCGCTGGCCTATTTCACTGCAATTGTATAATTCGCTGGCCTATTTCACTGCAAATATTTGTATAAAATTTGCTTTGCATACAATTGAATCGAAGTAAAATGTTTGTATATTGTATAATTATAAGTGTATAGGAAGAAGATATATGTTTTTCTCTCGCTTTATACAAAAACAGAAACACAATTTATACACTTCTGTTGTGTAAAGCGAGAAAAAATTGTATTTCACTGCAATTGTATAATTCATTGGCCTTTTTCGTGCAATATTTGTATAAAATTTGCATTTGTCTACAATTGAATCGAAGTAAAATGTTTGTAAATTGTATAATTAAGTGTATAGCACGAAGATATATGTTTTCGCATGTGTATATACAATTTTCTCTCGCTTTAACAGAAACACAATTTATACACTTCTGTGTATAAAGCGAGAGAGGCGAGCAGAGGGAGAGTGGCGACCGAGAGTTTTGGGAGAGAGGCGACTGGCAAACTTTGGCAAACGTTTGCTATGGAGCACAATTAAATCAAACGTAGCTACTTCATTTATTTTAGGTTATTAGTTTGCTATTATATATAATTATCCCTTTAAAAATGGTTATAAACGAAACTATGGATCGGCCCAACGGATATGATTTTTATGCTTTGGCCCATTTAGCCCATCATATCCATCAAATTTCCTTAGCCCATTTGTAAGACGAATTCGGACACCAATTGCTCCGCCGCTCGGAGCACACTAGTCGCCGGTCGACGATCGTCGCCCGTCGCCCATCGCCGCCGCCGTAAGTATTTATACTGTTTACTTAGTTTCTGAATTATAAAGTCATATTATAGTTTTTCTCTGTTACAGCTGAAATTATGGGCTCAGAGATGGAGATAGTTGAGCAAAGGCTAAACACTTTTGTAAGTCAGCTCCAGACAGAGTTTGCCATTCTCGATCGTCTCGTTTACAAAAACAAAAACCAGCATAGAAGATGCTCATATTTTCAGTACCTCTTAAAGGTTGTATTTTTAACTATATTTTTTCATATATGCATGTGTAATGAGCTTATTCTAGTAGTTTCTTGTCTTACGATTATTGTTATTATCCGTTGTTTCATGTGCTTCGGTTATCACATTATTTGGCTTCTGCTATTGTTCCTTGTTTTTACTTCTGTATTTTTTTATTTTTTATTTTCTAACTGCTTTAGTATGTGTTACTTGAACGAAGGGTCTTTTAGAAACAACCTCTTAGCTTTGTGTACCTTGAGTATGTTTCTGCCCTAAACTAAGAAAGAGTGTAGTGCTCGTTTTGATAGGATTATTACATACTATCAGCTGGACTGTTTTCAACGTCCCCCTTATGCAACTATGGGAATTTCTTCTAGTTCACCGTCCTTGAACTGGCCAAAAATCTTTATATTTGAATGGAATTCCACAATTGCATAAGCTTCGCCCTTCGGTATTGAACGATTATACTTTTGGTTTAGTGGTTAGGTGTCAATAGCAGCAGAACCTTTGCTTTAGTCTAAATTACACGTAGGGGTAAAGTCTGTATACATACTACCCTCCTCAGACCTCACCTATGGCATTACACTGGGTATGTTGTTGTTGTAATGGGCTTTGCTTTGTTTTAAACACAAAGAACTGTCATAGAAGATGTTCCTATTTCCAATACCCCTCAAAGGTTGTTACCAAGGTTTATTCATATATGTATTATCTGCAATGGGGGGGGGGGGGGATAGATGGAGTTTTCTTTATGTCCTAAGTGCAATGCTTAGTTTATATGTTTGTTTTGATGTTATTAGGTGCGAAGAGATGTGAGGCTCCTCCAAACAGCAAACTTAGAGGAGGTTTTGAGTGCCTCCTTTCAAGTTCTTAACGGAAAAAGACCCAAGCAAAAAGTGCAGCTTCTGGAAAGGTACTCTAGACCCCTTTAAAGTACCTATATTTTGTTTTGAGATTTTGATTATTATAGTTTTTCTGGTGGTGATATTGCAAGGATGGAATTTGATTACGTCATAAATGTACCACTTTTTCATATCTACCAATGAGTAAATTTTGATTGGATAGTGAGTCCGTATCATACTCTTGACAGTTTTTTGCTTCTATATTGATGTCTACCACTTTCTGCCGGTGAAGCAATTGAACTGACTTACAGGGAAGCTTGAAACTGAAATTGTCTTCCCTTTTTTATGATTTTTATCAATAATCATCCATCTCTTTGTATGCAACTGTTTGCTGATTATGATGGTTGAATGTTGTTTGATTGCTGTTGTTAAAAATTGGGTGTTTATGTGAGCTATAACAACATTTTTGCAAGTTCCATCCATCTTATCATTAACCAACAGATTGAATGTTAATACTCTAACCAGTAACAAGGGAGACTAGTTGTATTGATCCCAGTCCACTGCCATGGAAATAGAATTGCCATTATTTATGTCTTGCTCTTCATATACAAACTCTCACTGCCGCTGTTCTAACCTATGATGATTTATATTATATTGAACTTTCACCCTCATTTTTCATTGGCCTCAGCCTAAAGAGGAGAAGATCTAATGGTGGCAAATATAACTTTCTGGAGCGGCTTTTAGGGGTTGCGCATCTGTTGTCACAGGTATCATTGTTTCTTTCATTCTTACTTCTTGTTGTTCTGCACCTAAAACCACTCATTCATGTCGCTAAAGTAACTCATGTTAGCGAAGCTCACTTGCTATCATTTACTGGCATTATGCCACTGTTTTCATGAATAAAAAGGGAAGCTTGGTGCACAAAACACTCGTGTGTTCACATTAGGTCTTGGAAAGGGCCACATTCCGAAGGGGTGTAGCATATGCAGTCTATGCTGATGCAAGCCTTAGTGGTCGATTCCAGGGCTCGAACCTATGACCTATAGGCACACAGAGACACCTTATCATTGCTCCGATGTTCCATGTTACCAGTAGCAAATGTAGAGGACATATATTTAGAGTATCTAAAGTATTGAATATAGATGTGTCTAAAGGAACAATGGGAATACTGAGATTGATGTAGCCGATCCTAATTCACCTAGTATTCATGCATAGTTATTGTTGTTCCATATAACTACAGGAATAATGATCTCTCTCTCTCTCTCTAATCAAGCATCTTAACATACGGGGCTTAATAAGAATCATTTTACAAGGAGAACTTCAAGTTATCATCTTATGAAGTAGTAATTCCTAATTCACTTGTTTGTTTCTTGCAGATGGTTGAGCCAGTTTTAAGGGCCGCTTCGTATCCTTCTTACTTCTTTTTTTGCATACTAATGCTTCATTATTTTATGTTGATTACGGGACAAGATTTACTTAAGTAATAGGAAGAGATTAAGTTGTTCATTTTCTTTCATAGCTCTTTGGGTGTGTTAGCTACATATAGCAAAACCTTTTCTGTTCTACAAATTACTAGAGTTCTGCACAACTGATTTGCCGTAAATAGATTGGTTTGATAAATTGGTGTTGTTGGATATTGATTGTACCTCCTTTCTTCCTTTTTTTTTTCTCCATATCTTCATAATTTCACATGTCCTATCTTCGTCTCATTTGGTAAGTTGACTTTGTTTTTCACCTGTGCTGATTGCTTTTCATTTCAAAGTAGACACTTGATCAATGTTCCTGTTTTATGCAAATTCCAATGTGGATTGTTAGCCATTTATGATTGTTTCTACCCTTAACAGTAGTCAGGGAGATATCCACACTTCTTGCACGATCATTTTTTATGGGATTTTCGCTGACAGTATTGTCCTTGCTTGCCCGAATAAGAGTTCTAGTTCAGCAAGTAAGTATTCTCAGGATAATTTTATCATTTTCAGAACTGTGAAATGGTATGTGCACTCTTGAAGAATCATTTTAAAGCTCATTCCTTAGTCATACTTATTATAGTAAAGGTCTTGCACATGGATTGCGTTCTTTTGAAATTTGAGTTTGTTGAAGTTTTAGTTTCCAGTAGAATACAGTCATGTTAGTTTCTGGAGCTTATTATATGGAGTAACTAGTCTAACTTAAGAGTCAAGGGGACTGGGTCATGTATGACATGGGACTTTTTGCTCTTTTAGGAGCATGCAATATTTAAGGAGTTGTAATTCTTATGTTGAGCAAATTTTCTAAGGATATCTGGTGATTGACAGGATTTAATCAAATTTTCTTTATTCATTGCAGATGCTTCTAGATGTTGTTTGTGTATTCAACAATGTCTCATCTTTATCTCAGAGGGAACAAGCCATAAAATTGACTCAAGATGGATTTGAGGTTGTTTCTTTGCTACTGAACACTCTCTGTTTTTCTGATGCAATGCAAGAAATTCTTTTCCTTCCTTATATTCCCTTTGTTTACTAGCTTTTTTGATTGTTTTTTAATTAGTTCTGTTAAGGTCAACATATGGTTGGGAAAGTTATGTTAAGGTAGGAACAATGATAGTACTTCTCTAAGATGAAATCAAAGAAGCAAATGTTCAATAATTTGTGCATTGCAGGTTTTTAGAGAGTACTTCCCGCCAAAGCAGCATGTGGTCTTCCTCGAATGTATTTGGGAATCTGATAAGTATATTTTAGTTGAGAGACAAAATCAGGAAGATGTTGGAAGCCAGGAAAAGGAGGTTGGAAGAGATGTTTCTGTCGAAGCATCAAAGTTTCAGTATGAAAGCATTGAGCTTTTCCTAGGAGGTAACCATGAACCCAAGTTTTTTTTATTGTCTTTGTTTCCTTTATCAAGTCATATTCTATCAGTTTGAGATAGAATTGAACTCAAGGTTGCACATGATGATTCCATTTGAGATAGTATTATCCGGTGTTTTTCTGTTTGCCAGTTTTTATCATCAAAAAAGGCAGCCCAATGCATGAAACATCTGGTGTTCACATAGGATTTTTGGGGAAGGGCCATATACCCAGGGGATGTAGTGTAGACAGCGTACCTGACACCAGTTTTAGTTATTCAGTTTGACAATAAAGTTCTTGGAAGACGTGTCTGTTGCATATCTTTCTAGTGTATTCATATATCTAGTGCTTCTTATTCCCTACGATCAAGTTCTTCATTTGTTGCTGAAATTCAGTGTTATTCGTCTATAATTTTGTACATAAATTTTTCTGGAATCTTATGTAGATGACAAACCTGGACAGACGGCCTCTAAAGATTCAGCTGAGGACGGTCAAACTATAAAGGACACCGATATAGTAGATTCCTTGGAGGATCCCATCCAAGATAGTAATGATGAATCTCGAGCTCAAGTTGATTCAGTTATTGCAGGACCTTCTGGAAATAATTTTGATGCTCCTGAAGTCGGAGCACTTCCAAGTTCATCACCAGATAAGAATACTGCGAAAGCCAAACACGGATCAAGAAATAATGTTGCATTTGTTTCAGTGAAAAGACCCAAACTGTCAACAAACAATGAGTTGGGGTTTGACATTCATAGAACAGAAAAGGGTGATAATCCTGGCGTAGATAAAGAAGATCCATTTTTCAGTTTTCTCTTTAGTGGAAATGTGAAGAGCAGTTTATTCTGAACTTCACCTAAATCGTTTTTCATTTCTCCTTGTTTTTCTCTGTTAACTAGGCCGCGAGGCATCTCTGCGTCCATATATGTGAGTTGATGCTCAATCATGTCCTTTTTTGAGGGTAGGAAGAAATTTGGAGCATCTGTGGGAGCTGAAAATGAAATGGAATTTGTATTCTCTTAGCACACTGTTTGGACTTTATTTTAAAAAAATAATCTCATTGTCCTGATTTCATGAAGAACTCAACTGTCAACAGTATTACCACTTCTTTCCAGATCATGTACCAACTAAGGTATCTACTAAGTAAACAAAAATACAGAAGAAAATCCTCCATCAAATAAATGTTAATGATCCCAACATGCTATTTGAATTTCATAAAGTAAAACACTTGTATCAAACTGAGGTGAACTAAGCTAGACCCAAGATGCTGCTGAAGCCTTCTCATTCTTGTCTTTGTTTTACACACAAATCAAAATGCCAAAATTCTAACCGATGCCTCGGTTTTACGTGGTTGCTGTATTGTATGACTCTCCTTCAGCTGTTGATTCTGTTCCAGTAGTGTGTCTGAATATTGCAACATGGTATGGATTTTCAATTTTACTCTGTTATGTAAGAAACAACTACAGTGATGTCGTCCAGCTTCCCACCATGGTAATCAAATCCAGCCTCGCGAGCTCCATCAGAGAAAGGCGAAGACTTGATATGATCCATTGCTCTTAGTTGTGCCAGTTCTGCTATCCGCTGAGCAGTCATCTGAGGCCCTAAGCCAGCTTCCATGGCCTGAAATACTACTCCACTGATATCTTCGTCATACAAATTATCAAAAAGCCCATCTGTACCAACAATTAGGACATCACCAGGTAGAGCAGTAATTTTGACCACCATGGCAGAGCTAGGTGAATCACCTGCGTTATTGCAATCTAGTTGATATGGGAAATTAAACCCGTGCTGCTGTGAAGGGGATTTAAATGCAGCACATCCATTTCTAACCAACATAAATCCGCTATCTCCCAAATTAACTGCATAAAGACCCCCTTCAGTGAGTGCAACGATACACGCTGTAGAAGAGCCTTTTGCTTTTGTTCTCACATAAGCTTTCTCCAGCACTCTGATTAGGTCTACAGAACCTTTTGGTTCATCTTGAATTGCAGATAAAGAGTGAGACATCAATTCACGGGCATATAGTCCAGCATCAATACCAAGATCAGCCCATCCACCAACACCATCAGCTACACCGATTGCTGGTGTAAGGGTACAAATAAAATGAGCATCCTCTCCACCAGTTTTTGCTTTAGCAGGATGAGGTAGGTAAAAAGATCCCGAGTTTAGCTGCAAGGGGATCTTTGCTTCAGAAGAATTAACAACATCTACAGCTTGTTCCGTGCCCTTAGAATTATCAGAAGACACATTAGAAGCAGAGGCAGTTCCAGAAAAGAAACATTCGTGGGATAAATTGCGAAAACCTTCCAATCCAAAGCCTTTGTGTGGATTGAGGTTAGTGCTCCTCTTGGCTACATTAGTAGTGAAATATTGGTAAAGCATGAAGTTATTGGGCCATCCTCTGTTTCCCGAACTGATGTTAGCTTTACTAACATTTTGAAAGCCTCTTTTGTTGTAAGAAACAGTAGAACTCTTTACTGACAAACTACACTGCAGGCGCCTAGCAGTCATATTGCCAACGAAATGGCCAATATGAGTCCTTGAACCACAAACAGCCATAATGCCTTTCTGAGTATCAATAACAAAAGTAGCTCGGGAAGCAGCAAACCTTCAAGTGCAGAGTTCTGCAAAACCACGGAAGGAAACAACATGAGGTTACATAAGTAGATTGCATTTTCTTCTTTTTAATGGACATAGTAGATAAAGCGAACTGACAAAGCAAGACACACCTAACACAAGCTCCTATATCTCCCCTTCAATTGATCTTATGAACAAAAATTTATACTGAGGAGATTGTGTTATCATGTGCAGGCTAGAAAGTGCAAGTTAAATCCTGGCAAATAAAACCTATTAACTTGGAAACAAAAACGTCACACGAAACACAAATATCAAGAAAATTGACTCAGTCAAGTTAAGAACTAAAAGCATATTCATGAATACAAAAATCCGGGGAGCTCACTAGCAGCCAAAAGTTGCAAAAGAACTTCCCAAAGTGTAACTATTCTAACAATAAGCTCAAAGGCAACAAGAGAACTGTCAACATCCAACGAAAGAGTGTGACACAATGAGGCAGAGACAGATAATCAATCCTTAAGGGGCCTGAAGGAGAACTTAGACTTACAATTGTTTTTTCTTCTCAATCTCTATGTGGCATTCTTAAACAAAAATCAAAAGAAAAATATACACCCTATTTTTATCACAAATTAAACAATCAAAAGTTGAGCTTTGTTATCTGGGGTAAGCCAAAAATGATGTAGTAACTCAACTACGCAGGCCTGTAGTGTAGTTGACCCACACACACACCAATAACTTAATACTATCAACTATGCCTGAATCCCAAATAAGTTGGCCACATAACAGTGGGTTTTGAGAATATCACCCTTACTCTTTTTTGATAAACGTGGTACCTAGGTCAAGTTGCACATAACTCAACTAACTTCACGACTACCTCTTACCTCCCACCAGTAAAAGTATCATGTGACTCTGTCCATAAATTGATTGGTTCCGCTTTGGAGTTTAAAGAACTTTTCATACTTGTTGTACTTGTTTATTTTCTAAATTACAACTTCAAACGGTTAGAGTGGTTAGAGTCTCACACTGGTTGGGAACAAACGAATAACGAACCAGGGGTCTGTTTGTATGGATTTGGGCGATCCTCCTTTCATTAGCTAGCTTTAGGGGTTGAGTTAGGCCTACGGTCCACACTCCAGTTGGTCTGTTTAATACTTCCACAGATGTGAAAAAATTACCCAATATTTTTTACTCCGCTACGATTTGAACATCAAACCTCATGATTCCCTACCAATTCATTAACCACTAGACCACACCCTCCGATTAATGTCACCCTTATTCTTGTCAAATCAGCACAGTACATACTTAACAGATAAGACCACACTAGACAAAAAGAAAATGCTGAAAGGAATTCAAGAAAAGACCATGTAAGTAATTACAATAACAATATAAGAGTTACAATGTGGGAATTGGGATTATCCACTATCTTTATCAACAATATCTTCCTCGTTCAAGAACAACATATACAAAGAAAATCCATTACAAATAAACAAACAGAGCAAAAGGGTATCATTAAACTTCACCTGATAACTGTTTAGCTAATCGTTTTATGAAATTCTTTCACCGGCGGCAAAGTCTTTGCTGCCTGAGAAACACTCTTTGTCCTTTTCTATCCAAACCCCACTTCAAATATGCCTCAATTTTCACTGTTTGGATGCAAAAGCTGCCAGCTTTTTCACTCTAGGGTGCAAAATGGAAGCTTGTATATAAGGGTTTTACTGTAGATTTTCTCTTCTTTTTTTAAAACTATATATGTAACTTATTTTTTCTTTTTCTTTGGTTTGGATAAGAGCCTTATTTTTGCGTTTAACTAAATATTTATAGAGTTCATTTTTTATATCACAAAGTTCAAGAGCTTAATTTTTTTTAAAAAAAAGAAATTCATAATTGCTATTCTTTGAATGTGCACAGAGTAAGACTTTCGCTTTTATGCAATAATTTACAAATCACATAGAAGAGATAACCCGCATCGAACAAACTTGGTGCGACAAACTCGACTTAGAAGACAAACTCATTGCTTTCGGGGATAAAAGTTAGATTTTTAGTTGTTTTGGAAATGAATTCTCAAGCTATATTAAAGTGGAGTCTAATTTTATAAAAATATTTTAATTTAGGCATTTGTAAATGATAAGCTCCAAGAAAATTGTATAAAGCAATTTAAAATCAACAAATCAGAGTGGCGCAGCGGAAGCGTGGTGGGCCCATAACCCACAGGTCCCAGGATCGAAACCTGGCTCTGATATACAATTCAGTGAGCTTCTAAAACCACTTTTTTTTCGTTATCTAGCCGAAAATAATGTGTCATTCTTTTTGAGATGTGTAGTTAGGTGGCATAGAATGCAAAACTGACAGTAGTAAACAGGTGCTGAAGTTGAGTTCAGACTAGCATCAATCCAAAAACAAGATTACTAGAGCGATTTTCGAATCAAAATGGATTGAGTTAACGAAACCAAAGTAACTCCTTTTCATCTATCGTCACAAGAGAGGAAGTAATCGATGAAGTAACAGCCAACAGAGACAGTAAAACAGTTGCCAGTGTTGAAATGAAGTTATACTGAATGCAAATGCAGTTAAAAGTTGAGCAACTTTATTAACAACACATGAATAAGGTGATTGCCAGGCTGCTCAATTTTTCATTACATTACTTTCCAGTTGATTACATTGAGAAGATATGGTATAGAAATCGCGTAAAAAGTACATGAATCTAACCAAAATGACCAATTCTCATGTCAGGCAGGACGATATCTCTTCAAACATTACACAGGACATAACAGCTTACGCTTTACAGTTGCTGAGAAGATGACTGCAAGAAATTCACAGTTGAATAGACAACGAAGGCACAATTGCACGCCTCGTCTAGCAAGAAATTGTTAACTTTAGTAACCTGGGAAATAGGCCATCAAGATAATCTGTGTAGCAACCTTTGGCAACTTGCACATAGGTCTTCACCTAGCAGTTAGTCGAGACAAAAGCTTGGATTGTTTCGTTGGTCATAAAACAAATTAAAGAATGGGAGCAGTAGGCTCATAACCAGCATCTGTTCTGTGGTAGAAGTTGCAGAATGTGATCGCCCAAAAGCAATTTCTTGATCGACTTTTACAAGGTTCACATGCCTAGACAGGGCTCTCAGAAAGTTTTGAGAAGCTAATCTTCTTCAGACTATTCTTCATAAGGTTTGCACGTGTTTTTCCCGAACTACCACATTTTATGTCCACGATTTCAACTAACGCCAGTCCCTTTCTATCAGGTTTCTTCCTCATAGGAGTTCCATCTACTGAAATGTTTTCTGATTCTAGTATTGGAAGTTGAGGAGTTCTACAATTGTAGTACTGCTTCGCCTTCCTGATTATCTCAGAGTCATTTTTATGATTTTCAGATGCCCAGCTGCTGCTAGCTTTATCGATTGATTTTCTTGGCTTTATTCTTTTAGGACTGGTTGCATCACCAGCAGCAAATGAACAAACAGTAGGAGACCTATACCTACGTGATACAGATGTCGTAGAAGCAGATGGTTTTGAATCTAATTCTCTTGACATGAGGGCACTGATTGTACCAGTTGTTCCAACTTTAATCGAACCTCCACCACCCCTTATGGACTCTAATGTCTGAACCATAATTCTCACCAAATATTCTGAGGTTGCTCTACCAGATAATTAGATAAACCCTGTGAAATAACAACCAATACGTGCATAAGTCCGACTGTGAATCTAACTCTTCATACAATCATAGTTGACATGAACCTATATATATATGGACTAAAAATCTGGTCAATTAAGGAACAACAGCACAGCAAAAGAGCTAAGAGAACAGTCACATAAATGCCAATATCCTAAATTTATCAGGAACAAACATATGAACACAGAAATATCTATAATCGTGACGAGGAACCTACAAGTAAAGTCTGAGAAATCACAATAATTTTAAAAGCTGCATAATAAGGACCTGAAAACCATAAATAAGAGAAAATAAAGCTCACTGGTTGACATATTCCAGTAAATATTCTGTTAGATTATAAAAGATCAAAAGCCAAAGGGAGTCATACTGGATTTTTTTGTTAAGGGGCATCTACATGTTTTACCAGTTATACCGATTCTTAAGATTGAAACAGACTAGACAAGTCTAAAAGATGGAACATATAACATTTTTTCGGTTTCCCACCAGGTGTCAGGTACCCATGTTTGGTCCGACTAATCTGGATTCTCGCTGCATAAGGCCCCTTTAAGAGGAAACATCCCCTACCAAGACTTTTTCCATACCTAGGACTCGAACCCGAAACTTCTGCTTAAGGGTGGAGGGATCCTTCCCATCCCACCATGTAACTCAATCAAACCCAACAACATCACAAAGGGAAAACAAAGAACTATCATGCTAAACAGAAAGACCAACCATCACTTGAAAAATTCTTGAAAATGCAAAATGAACCTTGAAATTAGGTGTTCTTTTATCCTCCTAAAACAGAAAAACTCCTCCAAGTTTTCAATCTATGCATCAACTTGACAAGTTTCATAGATTCAAGAATCACAAAAAGAAGCAGAAAATTTGAAAACACCACAAAGATTGAAACTTTGGCAAGTCAACATAGCAAAGACCTCTAGTTAAAGACGGAGGAATTCTAGAATGGAACACCAAACATATTACCTAATCAAACCCAACATCACAAAAGGAAAACTGAAAAGCCTAACTGTCTTTGGCCCTCACTTAACAAATTCTTGAAAATGCAAAGACAAGTTGAATCCTCTTAAACATAAAAAGTCCTCCAAGTTATTAATCTATGCATCAACTTGACAAAGGCAATAAGACCCATAAATCCCATATAACTAATACTCAAGAATCACAAGTAGCAGCTCAAACAAAATATGTGAAAACACCATAAAGATTGAAACTTTGACAAGTCAATGAAACAGATATTATCTTGGACTGAAACCCAATGAAATAACAAAGAAAAAAAAAGCTGCCATTGGAGCCCTGAAAAAAGGTTTACCTAATAAAGATGAGCAAATCCCCTCTGTCAATGGAGGGGTTTGACAGCAAATATTCAATGCCCCCTTTGTGTCACTCTGCAGAAAAGCATATTGTATTACATGATTCATCAATAATTTGTAAATTGTTGGGCCCTACCCACACCTTTTGTTGCCTCAAATGTGGGGAAGAACTACTTTTTTGATTGTTAAAATTAGTAAATTTTAGCCTTTATCAATTCTTCAGGTAAAAATTTGAACTTTACGAATCCATCTAAAAGTAAATTGTTCTTATAATTTAAAGTAATAACGATTTGAACTTCATAAATTCATTCATGAAATTTTACTCTAATGAATCGTTTCTTGGAGTTATGTCTACGATTTCATGTAAAAGGTGAAATATATAGATAGACACAATGTTGTGCATAATTCAAAAATTCTCCACCAAATGCATAATATACTAATAAACTATGTCCACTTACAAAAGTAATTAACTTTGAAATATCATTAGTGTTTGGTCCTCCACTAATTCCTTATATTTGCTAAATAATTTCATTGTTATATAGTTTGCTTGATATAGTTCCACATTATTTATTATATAATATTACTTGTTAAATAATCAAAGAATCCCTAAAAAGGGATTACCTTTTGAGGTTCCACCATAATATACATTTACGATAACGTAGAGAGACTATTTACGATAGACTTTCCTCCAAAAGGAAAAACAGTTCAAAAAAAGGAATAAATGAAAGTGAGCAATTTTGAACGGTAACTACAATAAAATAATACGATAATCGAAGAAGTAAATACACACCTACATAGATAGGATGGGGAAGACATCATCAGAATGGTAAGGTGCAATTTTTACAAAGATTTTGATATGAAAACCAAGACTACATACAACTTACTAAACCAAAAACACACAAAAGGTAAATATGTTACATTTACACAAATTAAGGTCTCTACAGGCTTTAGGCTATTCTATACCTGTTGAAAAATGAGAGTAACAGCAGCAGGTTACATGACACAAAAAGGGGGAGGGGAGAAGGCAGTTATAGTTTGATGGTCGCGAGAATTGTCCGTTTGCTGTGACACACTGGACTGGGTTAGATTGAACTCTATACATTTTAAAGCACAAAATAAATGCAGGGAATGGAGCCGAGTTGATAGGAGTTCGCGTATCTTTGTTGATGAAATCCACCATCTACTTGGCAGAGTACCAGTTTTTAGCACATTTAGCATCGACAGATAAGCCAACTCTGAGAATATTTTTCCCATTAAAAGGATTGGACATGCAGTGAACCACTATTGCCATGGCTTCTTTTTCAGATTCTTCCGGTCCTTCCAAAATAACTTCATCATGAACCTGTTCCAAGACGAACAATTAAGTACAGTGTCAAATGACGCACACAATCAACTGGTACTGCAAGGCGCATACAACAAATAATTCTAAGCTATGCAAACATAAAATTCTAAATGTGTCATGCCCTTTTCTATTGCATGAAAAAACAATCTTTAATCTTTTTGTCTGCAGTTAAGCACAGCAAATGGTAAAAGTCCAACACCTATTACCCGAATTAACAGTAATTGAGGTGTCTCTCCAAACTCAACATGAGGTTAAACTTAAGGGGTGAGCTCGAAAGTTGTAGGTGAAGCCTACAGAGAGAGATATCAAGAGATGTACCAACACATATATGATAGAAGAATACAGTTTTTCTGTAATTATTTGTTTTTTCTTTTCCTATATGAGATGATTCCAGTAAAGGCAGCGGAAAGTAAACCTGTAAAAGCAATTTCCATCCAAGCTCCTTTAGTCGTGCATTCTTTGATATCTCTAACATGGCGCACATAGCGACATCTGCAGCACTTCCCTGTCAAAAACTTCAGAAGTCAGCTTGGCGTACATGGGGACATACATGCGCAAACAACTTATCAAAAAGAAAAAAAGGAAAGAGGAAAGACAATGGCAACACACACAAAAAAAAAAGGGAAACGGGTGAAGGTGGATTAAGATGGACCTGCACTGGAGTATTGATAGCAGCGCGTTCTATGTGACCTTTTACGGATCCAGTTGCATTTTTTACTGACGGAAACCAGCGGGCTCGTCCTAGAAGTGTGTGAACACGTCCGAACTCGCGTGCTTCAAATCTGCGTTGTTCTTGCCAATCTGACACTTCTTTTCTATCACTATACCAACGTTCAACTGTTTCCTTTGCTTCCTTTACAGATACCTGAGTATGAAATAGTATTCATTCAGCTCATACAGACCTAAAAAACTATACGTATAAAAATCAAGGTAATTAAATAGATATTGTCAGATTCACAAAAAAATAAAAAATTGTCTCAAAGATGCTGAGGTACCTTCCAATCGCGTGAGAGTCCAATTGTAGTTTTTCCGTACGCAATTGAAAAATTGAGCATCTTTGCCTTCCTTCTTTCAGAGCCAAAAGCATCCTGAAAAGAAATTTGCATTATACTGCATTAAAATCCCACTCAATCAAACTTCTTGCACTAAATTCTTGTTCGTGGAATTTTCCCTCATGGAAGTAGCTGACCAGGTGTATAATACTGTATCCGACAATTATCCTGTCTTGCATATTAATAGGAAAGTTTCACCATCCACAATAAGTGTTTGCAGTTACCTTTAGCAGAGGAACTGGTGGTTTGTCTTCACCTGGTTCAGGATGCCACTCAAGAAGTACCTGCCCCTTTTCAACAGCTTCACGGATGTGAGGATACATATTCATAGCAGTCCTTGAATGGAAGTCTCCACCAGCTTTGAATGCACCCAACATGCTCTTACAGTTGGCAAGATGTGCAAGAATCCTTAGTTCCAACTAATTTTGAGAAAATTGTTAGTTTTTTGCAAGCAATTCAAGAAATACTAACTATTATAACCAGTAAGCAGCTAGATACCTGCCCATAGTCAGCCACAATCAAGGAATTCCCCTCTGCAGCTACAAAAGCTTGGCGAATTTTATACCTATCTTTCTCAAGAGCAGGCTGGTTCTGTAATGCAAAGAAATAAACATTGAAACAGCATTCTAGTAAAGTAATGGAACATAAGTGATGACCGATGACCATTGAAGTTATTACTTGATTTCTCTTTACTTGAGCCATGCAATACAGCATGAGCCCAATTAATGATAAAGAACATTTACAACATTTTAGTAAATTTATAGGGTTTATATCAAAACTTGAAAAGAAAATTGTGGGTGGTCGACACCTAAAACAAGATAAACCAGTAGCTGATTGCATATTTGAGAATCAAAATGCATGACAATCAAGAAGTTAGTGAAGGAAATAAACCTGTAAATTTGGTCTCCTTGCAGACAAGCGCCCAGTTTCAGTATTAATATTCAGGGAGCAATGAATCCGTCCATTCTCACCTGACACATCATGACCCTGAGATAGAAAGAGAAATGCTTTTAGAGAAGAAATTAGTCAAGACATCAATTTTGGAAAAAAGCATGACAGCATAGAAAGATACAACTCAGTTTGCCTCAAAACCATCTTCCATGGTGTTATGGCTACTTTACATTCCACCTCAACCAAACACCTTGTTGGCTACTTCCATCTCCAATCCCTTGCTAACCTATCACAATCAAGAGTCCAAAAGAAAGCTCTTGAGTAACCTGTCCTATAGAAAACCCTCATTCAACGATTTTGAACACCTGGACTCCTTGAAACAGTGGTGAGGCAACAATAATAATCAATACTAAGGCCTGATTAAACAGTGAGCCGTGAATAACTAGGTCAGGGTAGTTTTTGTTGCTCAAACAAACTGCACCCTAGGCAAAAAAAATTCTCACAAATACATAATTGATGAGTAATTTTACTAATACTGGGAAAATCTTCCACAGACGAGGTAAATAATTTCAGTTATTCATAAATGAGAGAGGAAACACTAACTATTCTTAATGTATCATCATGTAACTTCAGGAAATATCATTCTCACATACTATTACGTCAGTAGAAAAATTATTTTAAACAATCAGCTGAGGATTAGTTTCTTTCTCTCCTTTAAATATCCCAGGACCCCGCGCGAGCTTAGTGCAACATCAAACAACAACCATGCATCAGTCTCAAACAAGTGTTGGGTCACCTATATGAATCCTCACTCACCACGCTTCTCCATTTAAACTCATCACATGCCACAATCATATCAAATGAAAGTAGAAGTAAAAACAAATACTTGGTAGCAGATTAACAAACAAATTTGACAGCCAAGTAAAACTTGCCCCGAACTTCTTAGGTAGTTCCATGAGGAAAGATTATATACTACATCACAGAACAAAACACAAAGCAACTTGCCTGCAAGGGGAGGATAAAGTTGGATATTAAAGAGTCTATGGAGCAAACTTCACATAAGGCTGCAATGGCATGGCATGCCTCAATTCCTTTCTGCCCACCTCCAAAGGCGTGGTAGGCTGTTCCATAAGCTGAAATTTCTGGGTTTTGACTGAGAGCTTTGTTATTTGTAGTTAAAGCTTCATCAACGCTTGTTTCAGGAACTTCCTCAGCATTGCCATCCACTTCATCAAAAATATCAAAGTCTGCAGACACTTTGCCAGCGAGAGCCTTCAAAGCATCTCCACTAACAGAAGGCCAACCACTGGCAGTGAAAATCTCAGTGTTGATAGGATCACAAATCCTATGTAGATGGATTTTACGAAATTTGGTGGGAGCCTTCTTTCCTTCTTCAATTACTTTATCAACATTCGGAACTTTGAATTCTTTCTCATTTGGTAGACTCTCATCAACATTCTTTCTGTAAAGCAATTATTTTTGGGAAGATAAAGAACATCAAAGGAAAGGTATTTATAGACTGAATAAGCACGAAGCAATCTGAAGGAAAAAAAGAAACTAAAGACATTATATGCTGCCATTACTCTAAGTCAAATTGTAAAAGGGAAAATATAGCACTCACTAAGGAGATATCTTCAATTGAAGCCAGAGAACTTGTCTATACTGGTCAGAGTTGGAAAATACTCATCTTCTCACTTGGAAGCTAACAACAGTTTTATAATTTTATTGGTCCATACAGGCAATGAAAATTGACTAAATCATTAAGATGCATAGCATTTTGGAATGAAAAAAAATTGCAAACTCTAGTATCTTTTGTGTAGCTTATAAAACTATAAGTTCTATTTTAAGACAACGAATTAACCTATGTCTGTGTACACTCTACCCCCCACCCCGCGGACCCTGCTTATGGGACTACCAAAATTTGCCAAAGCCTTTGAAAAGGGACTCTAATAATGGGATACTGGACAGAGGTAGTATTTCCTCTCATTGCTGGTATGCGGGAAGATTCAATGTCACCAACAAATATTTCAGCAACAACCATTGATCTGAGCACACATATTGACACAACTTTCAGATGCACAGCACAAAGAAAAAATATCATTGAGATTTGAAGCATGATGGACAGATTAGGTAGAGTGACATTTCCCATATCCTATCATCTGGACTGAAATGGCGCTAGCATTCTAGGTGAACTGTCTCCTCATTCTAGGGTGTTAAAATTTATACAGTGGAGTAAAATATTGCAACTGCAAAACTCCAGAGGTTAACTGGATTTCAATGTAGCTTTATAAATGGCATCTGCAAATTAATACTTTCAGACTGCAGCAAGAACATAGATCCTCGAAAGTTGAATCTCATGCACTAGCATGCCATCACCTCTCGCACAGGTGAAATCTGCATAGAAGCAACACAGAGATTGAAATATAGATGTTTGTACTTCTTGTTTTTTTGGTGTAGTGATTTAGGCACTATACTTGACTTTTCAACTCCCTCCACTTTTGTGAAGCCTTGAGTATTGGCAATATATATATTTCGCACCTCTCATGTACCTTAGGTAAGCAATTAAACCTAACTTTATTAAATAACACTTATATGGTGGAATAGTGTTAAATCAGCAAAAGCATGACTGCATTATGGCCTGTGTTCTTCATGTGGTGACTACACCTGCTATACATATTTTATTCCCCTGTCTGGCCTTGCATTTGGATTTGCCAAGGACATCTACTCCACCATGGATGACTTGCATACAGCAACAATCAATAATATCCACATTGGTGTAAGATTACAGAGGGGGATGCTATTTGGGCAACCAGTATCAGATGAACGAGAAATGTGTTGTAAAATGCAAGTTATTCGACACACAAAAACGATTTTAATTAAGTTGCTCTGCAAGAAAGTACTCTTTTTTTGAAAGCTTTATACCTATTCTGGATGCCACCAAAAAACAGCTGACGCAACTGTGTGTCACTTCCAACATTCATGTACTTTGCATCAGCACAGTACTTAGCTGCCCAGTTACGAAATCTATTCACAGCAACCAGCTGCTCAGCTTTAGCCACTTTCTCAATCTCAGCAAGATAGGCACGGTCAACCAGCACACCCTCAGTTTCCATTTGAACTAGAACCTCACCAAATGGACGCCAGTATTTCTCATAAAATTCATACATGGATCCTTTACGAACTCCATCGAATGTCCAGATCCGTTTAGATAGTTTTTTCTTCAAGCTCTCATAAAGCATCAATGTGCTGATGGAGTCTAATGCAGAATAACAAATCCACAATTCTCGTTCAGTCCTTTGCAACTCTTCGACAGAAGGAATCATGATTACTTTACCCTCAGTTCCATCTTTCTTCAGCTTTTTCCGACCAAAGATAGTTTTCATCGATATTTTACCAAACAGACCTTCATCATGGAACAGCCTTTCAGCATGGACTAGTCTAGCATCACACATGACATGAGAATCACCTGTTAGTGCCTCTAATGAATAACCACCCAAAATTCGCCTAGAGGAATCCCAAAGTCGTGCCATGTGCATCGTGTCAGCATGAAAACCAGATACTTCAAACCCATAATTTTCTATTACGTGGTTGTCGAAGCTATAATTGTGCCAGACCTACAGATTAACAACTGCATATTATAATTTGTATGTTAACGTTATGATACGTGGGAAGTGACTTTAGGTGAAACAAGCATGAACAAAGATCTTCAATGGACAGCTACGAAAAAGGCATTTAGAGGACCAACGATCAGTCAATCACCCAAATAAAGATACATAATAAAAGGGCTACCTTTCTGATGGATGGGTCTTGGAAAAACGGAGCAAATTCGACTAATAGGTCCTTGCCACCTCCATCAAGAACATCTACCCAGATACAAGATTTCCCATCACCAAAATCAGCCTCTGGTCCAGAATAAATACTGAAGCATATAACTTCTCCATGATCAACAGGTGTTTGCTGCTTGACATCAATATTCGCTACCTATGTATGAATGATCAAAAAGGGTAAATAAGTTCTAAAGTGGCTGAACAACAAATGTAATAGCAAATGAAAAATTCTCTATGTGCATGGATATCGCAGATTCCCAATAAATCACAAAAACCAAACAAAATTAACATAGACATGCCTCTGTATCACATGCATGGACGAGATGCTTGTACTGACTTGTAAGTTTGCTGACAACTTCCTTGGCTGCTGATAAATTGTCAACTATATGCACTTTTTCATACATTGCACCCAGCCTCTCACGGAGGGTAATCTGATCTAAACCTGTTCCTTCATCACTGACAATCTTAGTCTCAGTTCCATTCACAAAATCAGTTGCCACGGATTTAACTGCATTCTTTTCCCTTTTGATAGTTGCTTGCTCCAGGATAACACTTTTTGCTTTGACAGTAACCACCTTGGTATCAGTCCCATTCACACTGTCTCTTATTTGATTAGATGCATTACCCTCCCAAAGTTTATTTGCTTTTTCGAATTTGGCTTTTATAATTTTGCTCGATAATTGCCCATTAAGATTGGAACCTTTTGACAATGGTTTGTAATGAGATACATTAGGACCATCAACCTTATTTATTGATGTGACTTCATTGTTTCTTGAATGGTTGATACCTACAGATAGTTGAGGCAAATGGTTTTTATACTCTCTCCAGTTCCCAACGTCTTTCTTCTCTCCTCTATTAGGGTTATAAGGTGGTTTGCTTTTTGAAGATAAGCTGCCTCCTGAAATACAGGTTGTAGCTGAATAGCTAGAGGTGACACGCTCACGCATCATTCTCGTATTGACTTCAATTGGAACATCAAAATTTTCATCTTTCACCTTCCGATCTGTGGAGGCGCTAACACTGCAATTTGCCGCTGAAATCTTTTTATAACTATTATAGGCGTTTTTTGCTTTAAGAGCTTTAATAGCATCAATTTCAGCATTCCATCCGTAAATACTGTCTTCCTCAATTTTCTGTTGTAATCCACTACAGAATAACTTCCTTTCATGACTTGATATTTGTTTAATGGGATCGCCAAGCACAGCTAAGCTGGAAGATGCATTTTCTATACTCCGAGTTTTGCAATCTTCCCCCCTGCAAATGATATTCAATTTGTAATCGGAAAATAATGAGAGGTTTAATCAATTAGCTTAAACTGGGACTTCACAAACTACATTAAATAGCTGGCATTATGCTTTCAATTCTCTCCCCATTCATCAGATCATACATGGTCAAAAACTCTTCACAGACATCTAACTGGAATAATATCAGCATTACAGTACTGGATAAAGAAGCATAAATTCCTCTTCTTTTGAAGAAAACAAATGGCAATCTTTTCAAAAGGATATTAGACGATATTTCGTTATCACCAATACGTTCAAAATTCCCATAATAAACACAAAATTGACACCCTCCACAGTAATCACAAGGGATTTCGGGGCTGTTCTAGCTCTTTCCTGCATGCATTTTCTTATTTTATGATATCATACAAAGATCATGCCAGAAAGGATCCTTCTTTTATATTTATCACTCTAGCTTATAAGACAAGACAAAGAACGAGAATAAGAAGGAGCCCCACCTATTATAGAAGTTAATAAACAGCACTAGAATCTTTCTCCATTGGGACCTGACGTTTCTCTTAGGAGTTGTTTGGTATGGGGGATGCCAGATGGGATAGACAAAGTTGTCCCACGGATTGGGATACCCCTTTATATCTATGGGATAACTTATCTCATTTATCGTAGTACAAATGATGAGATAAATAATTCCGAATTAATTAATCCTTCTAACCTCATGCATTTTATCCCGAGATTATTATCCCTTATTCTCGTACCAATCGACCTTAAAAAACTGATAATTGACTTGCCCATCATCTTCATCCAAACTGTATTATCAACTACCAACTATAGTACTTTTTTTTTATAACTATGGTGTTAGGCCAGCTTGCGTGCACCTCAACTAATTCCGTGAGGTACCTGCTACCACCCATAAGCACAGGTACTGTATAACTTCGTCCACCTAGGCTTGAACAAATGACAAGAAATCACCTAATGCTGATTTCGCCTCTGCTTGGAATTGAATCAGAGACTATCTATTAAGCAACTAAATTAGTTAATTAACAACTTCAGCATCAAAGAGGTATTATGGGTGTACAAAAGCATCACTCCACTTGTTTCCAAGTGTCTAGAGAGTATCAAACTCCACCCTCACCATACAGAGACAGGCTATAACAATATTAATACCAGTAATACTCCAATTATAAAGTCCAGTACATCATCAAAATCCTTCACAAAAATCCAACTACACCAAAAACTCATTTCTGCAAGCATTTAAACATAACAAAGGACAAGAAACCCAAATAGTATTATTCACCCAGAAATCCAAGGAGTAACCAAATAAAACAAAAGATAAGCACCCACATAGGAAAAACTCCCAACACATCAGTAAAACAGAAGAACAAGAAGTTTTAAAGTGTAAAGACAGAAACTTTATCAAGACAAACAGTATAATCACATAACATAAAGTATAAAGAATGAAACTTTAGTGAGGTTCAGAGTCAAACCTGTGAAGGGCTTTACCAGAAGAAGCCCAAAAAGTACGAGAAGAGAAAGAATGAGGAGAAAACCAAACATAAGAAGTTGGTTTAAAAGGGGAAGATTGAACAGAAAGACCCAAAAATGCCATAGCCACAGCAGCAGTAGCTCTACTTCTTCTGCCAACTAGCTTATTGCTAGTGCTGCTCAAAAGGGAAGACTGAGCGGCCGTGTTGATAAACTTTACAAATATATTTATTTTTTAAAAAAATTTAACCACACAATAAAGAAAATAAGTGAAATGGGGTTGAAACTGTAAAAGTTGGAATCTTTTTTTAGGGTTTTACAAGGGTTTTAATTTCTTGTTTGTCTGCAAGTGATGGTGAAGAAGAACACAACAAACACAATCAGTACTGTGTATGAAAGAGAGAGACAGAGAGATAGAAGAGAAAAAAAATGAGTATTTGCTGTGTATTTAGTAGCTGAGGAGTCCACTAAAACCCTTTTTCTTGAACAAAAATAAGGCCTTTAAAAGCTCATTAGTCTCACTAATTATATGTTTTTTGAGCTATGTAAAAAAAGATTAGATTATTAATCACTTTTTTTGTTAAAGTTTTTCATTATTGAATAATTTAAAAATACATTTAATATTTTAAGGGGTTGTTTTTGTTGGTTTTGAAAATTAGGGGATTATCTAGTAGTATAAAATTTGTTTTTAAAGAGAAACTTTAAGAAAAATATGTGAGGGGAATTTTTATTGTTTTGTTGTTTGTAATCTTTGTTTTATTAATATTCATATAATTTTAAATAAAATAAATAAATTTATGTATTGTTTTTACATATATTATTTATAAGTAAAAGGCAAAATGACCAACATGGATTTTGTGGTACACTGGTGGTGGGAGTGCGTCACTCTTAATAAGAAATCTCGAGTTTGAGCCCTAGATATAAAAAAAATCTTGTTGGAGATTCACCGAGAAACGGTAAAAAAGAAAAGGCAAAATGCAACAAAACAACATATTATTTAAGTTGAAATTTGCACTAAGATAATTTTGCTTTATACGTTAAACCAAACAGTCCCTATTATTATTATCGCACATAATTCGTAGCAATATCACAAGATTGCCACTATAGTATATGTCAATTTTTTAAAAAAGTTTTATTTAGTTTTGGATTTATTCATTTGAGGTTTTGAAATTGATATAGTTTTTAGGGAATTTGTTGAACTAATTTAATATAGGAGGAAATAAATAGTAAACAATAATCCAAAAGTGTAGTTTCTTACAAATAAACATGTACTTTATAAAGATCTAATCCAAACACATAACTTTTTTCCAAAAATACAACAAGAATATACTCGTGTAATCCCACAAGTAATATCTGGAGATGATCGTAGTGTACTTGATCCGATTTCCTAAGTAGTTAAGTTATATTGACTGTATAAAGAATTTTTACACTATCAATGTAACTCGATGACCTGTATATAAGAAATCTATGGACATTCATACTGACAAACACTACACAAAACCCAGAAAAACAATCAGAAATACAAGTGTTTCGTGCCCGGAAAACGGATTTAGTATCTTTCTCTAACACAATTAGGTTTATTACTTGCAATACGATCGACATGACTTGTAATAGTTTGCAATGCAGGTGGAGATTTATAAGTATCATCTGCAGTTTCCTCCTTATGATCATCGTCGTGTTTCTTGATATTCAATATATAGTCTAAAGCAGTCACTACTTCACTCATTAAAGGTCGCGTACTGGCGTCCTCTTGCAGGCACATTGTTGCAACGGTTAGAGCTTTATCCAATCCCTTCCTCGGGTAGTTCCCTCGTAGCAATGGATCTGCTATTAAGTGCAACTTGTTATCGCTGATCAGTGGTCGTGCCTGCCCATCAATTTGTCAAATAACGATAGGTTCACAATTGCTAGACACGGAGTTTAACAACGAGAAACACTTTTGGCACTAACATATTAGGAAGGAAAACGTGTCATATAAAATGAAAAGACATTGAATTCTTGAATCTTACCCACTTGATGAGGTTCTTTTCTTCGCTGGGTCTGGAGCTGTCGATGACTCTTCTTCCTGAGATTATTTCTAAAAGGACTACACCAAAGCTATAAACATCAGACTTAACGGTCAATTTACCTGTGCAAGCATAGTCAGGTGCACAATAACCATAAGTTCCCATGACCCTGGTGGACACATGAGAACTGTCACCTGTTGGTCCTAGCTTGGCAAGTCCGAAATCAGAAAGCTTGGGATCAAAATTCTCATCTAAAAGTATGTTGGATGATTTAAAGTCCCGATAAATCACCGGAGGATTAGCCGTTTCATGCAGGTATGCAAGTCCTCTTGCTGCTCCAGTTGCAATTTTCATCCTTGTATACCAATCAAGAGGCTTTTGATCTGGACCAAGTTCTGCCAAACAATGGGAAATTATATTATTGTGAATGACACTCATTGATCAAGTTATTGAATGGATAATTGGATATGCATATCTATTTTTTATTTTGGAAACCCGCAACCGCTACTCTTTGGGTACGCACAGGGTAAAACCCTGCTCCTATGCAATAGCTCGCAAACCACATAGGAGAGGTAACCACACTAGGCAAGCCCGGTGCGACGAGCTTGACCCAAAAGGCAAACCCCTTGCTTTCGCTAGCAAGGGGTTTCGAACTTGAGTTCTTTAATTAACGAAATTTGGAGATGGTTGGATATGAATGCATACCAAGAAGATGAACTTCTAAAGAATCATTTGACATGAGCTCGTAAACTAATATTCTCTGATCACCGTCTGAACAGTATCCTATCAAATTGACAAGGTTAGAGTGACGGAGAAGACTCAACAGCAGGACCTCCACAAGGAACTCTTTAGTTCCTTGGAAACCATTCCTGTCAAGTTGCTTCACAGCAACAGCCTAAGCAACATGAAGAAAACAATAGTTAAATCATTTCCCCTTTGTTTTCTTTTAGAGTTGACGAAAGCTTATCAATTTTCAAACAAACGAAATGAAGGGAGAGTACCATATTCTTGCTTTTAATGTGGCCTTTGTACACTTTCCCGAACCCACCTGAACCAAGCAAACATTCAGAATCGAAGTTTTCAGTTGCAAGACACAACTCACGGAACGTGAAGGCTTGAGCTGAAATGTTCCCTTTTCCAAACTTATCTATTTCTGAAGCTATGTATCTCCTTCTGCTGCTATCTGAATATTTTGCACAAATAGAAAACAAACAATTACTCAATGCCTTGATCGAAAGCAATATTAGTGAACGGTGTTCATTAGTCATTTGTAAGGTTTCAACAAAAAATTAACGAACAACAAATTGTGGGTTAACATAAAAAGGGGACCATCAAATCAATAATACAAGGGAAAAGTATAAAAGTACTCCTCTACTCTACGGAAATTCTAAATTTACCCTTATTATACTTACTAATCATTCATACGCATGTTGTTAGCAAATAGTTACATCTCAAATTTGCCCCCAACATAGGGTAATTTCACATCATAATCAAAGGAAGAGGAGTAACTTTGGACCTTTTTCTTGAAGTGTTTTGACACGTAGAATCTACCCACTCCACATTGGAACTGGTTAATGAAGGACATGAATGGCATATGACGGAGAGTAAAATTACGATACGTTAGTATAGAAGAAGGTACGTTTTGACATTTTTCTTGAAGTATTTTGACACGTAGAATTTATCTGCCTATTCCACATTGGAACTTGTTAGTGTCAAGGGCCAATAGTTTGTTAACAACAACAACATGAATAACGTATAAAGGTAAGTAAAATGATGATACTTCACATAGAAGAAGGTAAATTTGGACATTTTTCTTGAAGTTTTTGACATGTACAATCTACCTACTCCACATTAGAGCTCATTAAACTCGAGGACCAAATAATTCGTTAACAACAAGAGCATGAATGACATCTAAACGAGAGTAAAATTACGGTATCTCATATAGAAGAATATAAACTTGGCTATTTTTCTCGAAGTATTTTGACATGTACAATCTACCCACTCCACATTGTAACTCATTAAAGTCAAACAACAACAACAACATATCCAGTATAATCTTATAATATTGGAGCTCGTTAAAGTCAACGTCCAATAACTTATCAACGCCAAACGCGCAAATGACTTATAACGGAGAGCAAAACTACCCTATTCCAAGGTAAATTCATTACATTTCCCATAATATAACACATAAAAAACAGAGGAATTCATATAACAAATTGAAAAATGTAACACAACAACAACATATCCAATTACTGTAATCCCACAAGTGAGGTCTCGAGACCATACCTTTTCGAGGCTGTTTCCAATAGAGCAAACAATCTTACACTACGAATAGATGATGAGAGGAAAAATGCATAAAAAAATTACCAGTTTTAAGAGAAATGTTGGCAAATTGTGCTTGAGAATTGGCGTTTTTGTATTGATGAATGATGCTATCCTCCAAAGAACTAATTTGATTGTTATCATCCATTGTCATACAACATGGAAACCAAATCAGCCAACCTCTTTTCACTAATCTACCTAATATCATATCTTAGTCGCAAATAAAATTCCTCAAAATCATCAACAATATATTGGCCTGAAATTTCCACCTAATTTCAATTTTTTTTTTCGAAACGAATTTAAATAATACCCACAGATACTAATGAACGCTATCATCAAAACTTTTAATTGGAAAATTAGAACATTTTTTTGAAATTCCCAAAAATTAGCCCTAATTTTCCCGTCGACGGTGAACCGTGCAGTGACGGTCACCGGAGAAAAAAAAAAGAGAAAAAGACTATTTATCTCTTAAGTCCTGTTTCTCAGGTGAAAAAAAAAAAGAAACAAGAAATGCATTGCTCTTTTACATATTTTTGTAATGAAATGAAAAAAATAAAATAATTTTTTCTTTTTAGAATAATAAAAAAAAAATTATTTGTTTTGATTTTAAAGCCAAGAATTTCGGGGATAAATGGAAATAATACATTTTGATGACTTACAATGTCAATATTGTTTAAAAGTATATAAAAAAATCATCTCGTATATATGTAATCATTTAAAATTTATTAAATATAAATTTATAAAATAATTCAGATTATATTAAATTCATAAATATATTAATCCAAATAAATATTATGAATTGATATACTTGAGTTAAATATTTAAGTCCAACAAATATGGACTTAATTAAAATCCAAATTAATTGATTTGGGCTACAATTTGTTGAGCCCAATTCCACCTCATTCTAGAGGCCCATCTTGGCGCCACGTGTGCAAATGATGTGGCATGCCAAGTCAAATAAGAAACCAATAGAATCATGACCTATGTCAAAGATGACAAGCCCGCTCCATAAAGCCCATATGCCATGTCACTTAAATCTGATTGGCTGAACGGAATCCTATTTCAATCGCAACTCCTCTATTCTAAAACTATAAATAGGAGTCCTTATAATTCAGAAAAGAGACCAAGAAAATTCTAAACAAGAAGCTAGAGAAAATCCGTGGTACAAACGCCATTTAATTCTCTACAAAGCTACAAGTTTAAGAATTCAAGCATTCAAGTTCAAGAACGATCAAGATCAAGACCATCGAATTCAAGAACAAGCTCGAAGCCCTTGAATTCAAATAAAAGTCAGGATCAAGATAAAGTTCAAGTTCAAGTTCGTTAGAGATTCAAGAACAAGCTTTAAAGCCCTTGAATTTATATATTGAAAAGGCGAATTCAGAGGAATTATAGAGATTGTAACACTCGCACTTGAAATAATAAAACGATTGTTGCTATAATCTTCCGTTCTTGATTATTGTTTTCTCGACGCAAATTTTATTGCCTACAAATTCTGGCACGCCCAGTGGGACAATCTCTACCTCTCATCTCAACTTTTCAAAACGTCAAAGAATATCGAGATGACTTCCATGAACAACAACTCTCGATCAACCGCCTCTAAGGCCACTAGCTCCAAGTTCTCTACTGAAGTTGAAGACATCCTTGGTGTTACCTTTGGAAGTTTTGGAGCTGTTACGAGAAGCAAGGCTGCTACACTAGGACAACAAACGCTTCAAGTGTCGTCTGCATCAACTCCTGTTTTTGGGTCTTCGACTCCAAAAGGAGCAAGTTCCTCCACAAATGCTCTAGAAGGAGGAAGTAGTGTTGCTGAAAAGATCAAGAAGACATTGGCTCTACTTGAGCAATCTGGTTCCAAAAACTCTACCACAAGGGAGAACTGTGATTCAACTTATGAATCACCTCCACGTATATCCCGTAACATGAGTTCACTGAAAATTAACTTACGCGACAATCTATGTTACTCTCCTGCATCTCCGATGATCATGCAAACGATGGTGACTGCTGCTTCCTCTCCTGAGGAACAACTCGCAAATCTGACGAAGTTGGTTGAAGGATTGACGAAGCATGTACAACACCAAGAGTCTCGAATTGACAAGTTGATGGACAGGATAGAAGAACTTTTAGATGGAGATGCGAGCCATGCACCTGGAAAGGGCATTGAAGTTCAAGAAATCGAAGATCCTGCTAAGAAAGCCCCGTTTGTTAAAGAGATGCCAGTTTCTTCTGAAGGAATGATCCCACTCGATCGCTTGAAGGAGTTTATTGAAGGCACTATCAAAGATAAGTATGAAGTCTCCACCAAGTCTTCTCATATGTATGCTAAGCCATACACTGCTAGGATTGATAATTTTAAAATGCCTGCTGGTTATCAACCTCCCAAATTTCAACAATTTGAGGGAAAAGGAAATCCAAAACAACATGTCGCGCACTTCGTGGAGACATGTAATAATGCTGGAACCTATGGAGACCATCTTGTCAAACAGTTTGTCCGCTCTCTAAAAGGAAATGCCTTTGATTGGTACACGGATCTCGAACCTAACTCTATTGACAGTTGGGAGCAACTAGAGCACGAGTTTCTCAATCGCTTCTATAGCACAAGGCGTACGGTGAGCATGGTAGAACTAACGAATACTCGCCAAAGGAAGGATGAACCGCTATAGATTTCATAAATTGATGGAGGAACGCGAGCCTAAATTGCAAGGATAGGCTTAGTGAAGCTTCTGCAATCGAAATGTGTATTCAAGGAATGCACTGGGAGCTTCTTTACATCTTGCAAGGAAGAAAACCAAAATCCTTCGAAGATTTAGCTACTCGCGCTCATGATATGGAGTTGAGAATGACATCTGCCGGAAAAGATATGACTATTGTCCATGATCCTCGCAAAGGAAGGACAAGCAGGAACCCAAGAGATGGAGCAAGTTTCTGCCCAGAAATGACAACAAAGAATCCATGAGTGTAAATGTGTCGCCCGCAAAGTTCATTACGAATGAGGGCATAAAACAAAATGTGAGAACGACTTTCCAAGCATGTTCAAATCAAAAGTCGACACTGAGGGAGATGCAAGGAAAAAAGTATCCCTTCTTGGATTCTGACGTTTCTAAAATTTTTGATGAATTGCTTGAGTTAAAGCTCATTGACTTGCCAGAGATGAAGCGACCCGATGAGGCTGGAAAAGTTGATGACCCAAATTATTGCAAGTATCATAGACTTGTGAGTCATCCTCTTGAAAAATGTTTTGTCTTCAAAGATAGAGTGATGCGATTGGTTAACGAAAATAAAATTATCCTTGATGATGAGAAGGCTAGTTCTAACCAGATCTCTATCACGTTTGGCTCACTTGATCCGGTCCAGATATATGTCTCTGAAAAACATGAAGAAGAGTCAGTAGACTAGGAAGTTGACATAGATGGTGATGAGGGTTGGATTCTCGTAACTAGGCGAAGACGCAATAAGTCAAGCTTACGAAAAGAATCATACGAACAACCGATTAGAGAAAAAATGGTGAAGAAATCGGAGAAGCAAAAATCAAACAAGCGCCAAAAAAGGGCAAAGGTAGAAGTGCATCACTACCAAAAACCTCAACGTCTTGTGACTCTAGAGGAATTCTTACCAAGCTCGTTCAACATAAAGTCTACTGAAGGCAATGTCGAGGCATCATGTTTCAATGCAGATAAAGAAGAAACAATGAAGGTGCCTCCTACTGTAAAAGAAGAAACAACGAGTGAATCCTCACCAAAAGTGTCTCCTAGTGAAGAAGAAAAAGCAACAAGGGAAATCTCAGCAATGATGTCTCTTTCATCTTCTATTTGGTGAAACACTACACAATCGTCCTTTGTATATGGTGGGTCATGTGCTAGAGAAGAAGATAAATAGAATCTTAATTGATGAAGGATCTGGAGTCAATATTTTGCCTATTCACACATTGAAGGAACTTGGTATTACGACTGGGGAACTTAGTGAAAGTCGTCTGTTGATACAAGGATTTAATCAAGGGGGGCAGAGGTCCATAGGCTCTATTAAATTAGAGATCCACATGGAAGATTTGCGATCAAGCGCATGGATGCATGTGATCGATGCAAAGACATCATACAATATATTACTTGGCAGGCCTTGGGTACATGAGAATAGAATTGTCTCATCTTCATACTACCAATGTTTGAAATATCTTGAAAGTGGAATTGAAAGGAAGATAGTTGCAGATGATAATCCTTTCACCGAAGTTGAGACACACTTTGCCGATGCAAAATTCTATTTGAAAAGTTATGTTGTTAAAGGGGCTAAATCTAATGACGTCAAATCAATCAAGATTGATAAGATCATAAGCAAAATAATTGATGCGGCTATCGAAAAGGTGAAAATTGACACTAAAGACTCTTGTCCCATTCTTAATGAAGGGAAGAGCCTGTCTTCAAAGAAGAAGCTGACTTCTAGGCTTTGCTATGTTCCAAAAGCGAAGAAATAACAAGATCAACCATCTAACCTTAAAGAAAATGCATTGAGAGGGCTAACTCTTCCTATCAGACGGATTAATACAATAAACTTGTCTTCAAAGTTGCCAGAAAAGTCAGTCGCTCAAGATCAAGTGCGAGATATGACTCTCCCTACAAAACGCACAAAAGAAGGTTTTGATCCCAATGCTTACAAGTTATTTGTGAAGGCAGGATACAACCCTAGTAAGCCATCAGCGCTAGGGAAACTCACACCAGAAGATACAACTAGGAAAGCGCGTGAAGGCCTAGGTTATAGCCAACCGCCGCCAATTCGCATTTCCATAAGAAGGGCCAGCAATAATCATATAACTTTTGAAGATGACGTCACTGCTCCCAACAAAAGGCCTTCCGTCTTTGATCGACTTGGTAAAGCGACTGCAAGAATTTCTGTGTTTGAGAGGTTAGGTCCTTTGAAGAAGAATAACAAGAACCTGAGAAGTTATTTAAAAGTTACAACGCCTACTTCACATTTGATTCGAAAGGATTTCAGAAGTTTGATTCCTTCTAGGATGAGGCGACGAGTGGAACTTGTGGTTTCCTGTAAAGAGGAACTCAAGGCAAAGGTTCATACTGTGGTTTACACCAAAGAGCGCGAGGAAGATGAAGAAAGTGTAGGTTCCTCAAATCATGTAACAATCCAAAATGAGTACGATTCTTTGCCTCAAAAGAAGATTGAGGAAGAGGTAGAAGATATTGTCTCGTGTTGTCATATATCTGTCAATGACAATGATCCTGTGGAAGAGGAAGATGCTAAAGATGCTCCACCAGAACTTGAAGAAGGAGTAAAGATCACAATAGATCCTTTGAAGGAAGTTAACCTTGGCACTGATGAAGACCCAAAACCAACTTACTTAAGTGCGTTTCTAGAAATTGATGAAGAAGTCGCTTACATGAATATACTCAAAGAATATAGAGATGTCTTTGCTTGGAGTTATAAAGAAATGCCTGGATTGAATCCTAGAGTAGCGGTCCATCAATTGGCAGTCAAAAATGGTTCTCGTCCTGTTAAACAAGCTCAAAGACGTTTTAGACCAGACTTGATTCCGTTGATAGAAAATGAAGTTAACAAACTCATTGAGGCAGGCTTTATTCGTGAGGTCAAATATCCTACATGGATTTCAAGTATTGTTCCTGTGAGGAAGAAGAATGGTCAAATTCGAGTTTGCGTTGACTTTAGAGATCTCAATAATGCATGCCCTAAAGATGAGTTTCCTCTTCCCATTCCAGAGTTGATGATTGATGCCACCACTGGTTATGAGGCAATGTCGTTCATGGATGGTTCTTCTGGATATAATCAAATCCGCATGTCACCAAAAGATGAAGAACTCACTGCATTTCGCAAGCCAAAAGGTATTTATTACTACAAAGTGATGCCATTTGGTTTAAAGAATGCTGGTGCCACATATCAATGGGCTATGCAAAATATCTTTGATGACTTGCTCCATAAAAATGTTGAATGTTATGTTGATGATTTGGTAGTAAAGTCGAGGAAGAGGGGTGATCATTTGAAAGACTTAAGGATGGTGTTTGAGTTACTCCGAAGATATCAACTAAGGATGAATCCATTGAAATGTGCCTTCAGAGTTACTTCCGGCAAGTTCCTTGGCTTTATTGTGAGACATCGAGGAATTGAAATTGATCAAGCCAAAGTCGATGCAATATCAAAGATGCCTGAACCTCGAGATATTCATGAGTTAAAAAGTCTCCAAGGAAAGTTAGCCTACTTGAGAAGGTTCATCTCAAATCTAGCGGGGAGATGTCAACCATTCAGTCATCTCATGAAGAAAGGTGCTCCTTTTAATTGGGACCAAACATGTAGCGATGCCTTTAAAAGTATCAAATCGTATCTAGCGAAACCTCCGGTTTTGGCAGCCCCTATACCTGAAAAACCATTGATACTCTACATTGCAGCACAAGAAAGGTCTGTAGGAGCCCTGTTAGCTCAAGAGAATAGTGAAGGCAAAGAAAATGCTCTTTATTACTTAAGTAGAACGATGACGCCAAATGAGCTAAATTATTCGCCAATTGAAAAGTTATGCTTGGCACTAGTCTTCTCAATTCAAAAGATGAAGCATTATTTCCAAGCTCATGTTGTCCGCCTTATTTCTAAAGCAAATCCCATCAAGTTTGTTATGTCAAAACCTGTCCTTAGTGACCGACTAGCAAGATGGTACCTCCAATTCCAACAATTTGAGATTGTGTACATTCCTCAAAAATCCGTGAAGGGACAAGCACTAGCGGATTTCTTAGCAGACCATCCTATACCAAATGATTGGGAGTTAACTGATGAGTTTCCTGATGAAGATGCGATGTTAATTGAAGTTCAACCTCCTTGGAAAATGTACTTTGACGGGGCTGCACATCGCGGCGGAGCTGGTGCTGGCGTGGTGTTCATCACTTCACAAGAAGAGATTCTACCATTCTCTTTTACTCTAAAACAATGTTGCTCCAATAATGTCGCTGAATACCAAGCACTGATACTTGGACTTGAAATGGCCGTTGACATGAAACAATTACATTTACAGGTCTTTGGTGACTCTCAATTGGTGATTAATCAACTCTTGGGAAGTTATGAGGTAAAAAAGCCTGAATTGCGCCCTTATCATGATTATGCTCAAAAGTTGATAGGATGGCTTGGAGATGTAACCCTTCAACATGTGCGTAGAACAGAGAATAAGAAAGCTGATGCATTGGCTACTCTAGCTTCAACGCTAACCCTTCCTGATCAAACGCAAGTAACTGTCTGTCAAAAATGGATAGTACCACCGTCAAATGAGGAAGAATATATTGAAAATGAGCTTGATCATATCGTCGCCATTGTTGAAGCCGCGAAGGAAGATTGGAGACAACCCATCATTGACTACCTGTGTTATGGGATACTTCCAGAAAATCCAAGAAGAAGAACTGACATACGTCGTCGTGCACCTCGTTTCCTTTACTACAAGGACACATTATATAGGCAATCATTTGAGGGTGTGTTATTACGATGTTTGGGAGAGGAAGAAGCGATTCAAGCTCTGCAAGAAGCACACTCAGGAGTATGTGGATCACATCAATCTGGACCAAAACTTCACTTTCACATAAAGAGGATGGGGTATCACTGGCCAACCATGGTGAAAGATTGCTTATATTACGCCAGGAGGTGCGATGCTTGTCAATTTCATGCGAATTTCATTCATCAGCCACCCGAAGTATTGCACCCAACCATCGCATCTTGGCCATTTGACGCTTGGGGACTGGATGTTGTAGGACCATTACCAAAGTCTTCTGGTGGACACTTGTACATCTTGGCTGCAACTGATTACTTTTCAAAATGGGCTGAAGCTGTCGCTCTTAAAGAGGTGAAGAAAGAGAATGTTGCAAATTTTATCCGAGTAAATATTATCTATCACTTTGGCATCCCTCGCTATATAATAACAGACAATGGCAAACCATTTGATAACAAGTTAATGAACAAGATTTGTGATATTTTTGACTTTAAGCAACGTAAATCTTCTATGTACCATGCTGCCGCTAATGGTCTTGCTGAAGCATTCAATAAGACTCTATGCAACCTGCTCAAGAACGTTGTCTCCAAATCCAAACGGGATTGGCATGAAAGAATGGAAGAAGCTTTGTGGGCATATAGGACAACATATCGCACACCAACTCAAGCAACACCATATTCACTTGCTTTTGGAGTTGAAGCAGTCTTGCCGCTCGAGCGTCAAATACCCTTGTTAAGACTTGCTATTCAAGAAGGGCTCACTGAGGAAGAAAATGCTCGATTGCGTCTTGCTGAGTTAGAAGCACTTGATGAAAAGAGGCTAGAGGCCCAACAAAACCTTGAATGTTATCAAGCTCGTCTATCTCGTGCTTTTAATAAGAAGGTTCGCCTGAGGTGATTTCAAGTTGGAGACCAAGTTCTCGCGTAAGAAGACCCATCATTACTTCGCACAAGTCTGGGGGCAAATTTACCTCAAAGTGGGATGGACCATATGTCGTACAAGAAGCATATTCAAATGGTGCTTACAAGCTTGTTGATGCTGATGGCTTAAGGATCGGTCCTATTAATGCCAAATTCCTAAAGAGGTACTATCCTTGAAGTAAGATGATGCTCCTTAAGGTACGAGCCTAAACTGCATGTCACTCCTGGCCCGCAAGAGTATAAACTGTGTACGGCACAACCCAAAAAAAAAAAAACTCAAATCCCCAGAACTACGTTGTGACTTGATCCTCTTCATTGAGGTACGTAGGCGCTTAGAACCATATTCTAAGTTTAGTTGCATGAGTGTCAAAAAAAAAATGTTGCCACTTGATCTATTGCATGAAAGTCAAAGCGATATATATTTTATTTTATCTTTTGTCTCATCAAACTTTATACTTGCACGAAGTATTGATGGGTCAATGGAGGGGGCAAACCTTTATAAAATATGATTCTCTTATTAATACAGTTGAAGTCTTCAAATTAGATCAAGTATACAAATTGAAGTCTTTATATTCTTCGAGTTTATTATTTGAAGTATCCAAATCCTCCAAGTATACAAGTTGATGTATTCAAATCCTCTAGGTATAAATGTAAGACTTCAAGTATGTATGTAGAAGTGTTCAAAGTCTCCAAATGCGCATGTAATTGAATTTCATGCCTTAAGGTGGGCGAGGTTTGTCCCTTTACACCTTAAGCTAGCTTTGTTGCGATTTTATCCTTCAACGAATCTTTAAATTTTTATGCTTTAAGGTGGACAAACTTGTCCCTTTGCACCTTAAGCTAGAGTTTCCACGAGTGTATACTTAAAGGATCATTAAATTTTCATGTCTTAAGGTGGACAAGATTTGTCCCTTTGCACCTTAAGCTAGCTTTGTTGCGATTTTATCCTTCAACGAATCTTTAAATTTCTATGCCTTAAGGTGGACAAACTTGTCCCTTTGCACCTTAAGCTAGAGTTTCCACGAATTTATATTTAAAGGATCTTTAAATTTTCATGGCTTAAGGTAGACAATATTTGTCCCTTTGCACCTTAAACTGGTATTTTCACGGGTTTATCCTGCCTCAAGTTGGTTAAGTATTGAAGACCTTGTAACACCTTGAATTTATTTTCAAGGCGGGAGCGTTACACGGTATTCTAGTAAAGCTTCAAGTTGGTTAAGCATTCCGGACCTTGTAACACCTTGAGTTTATTTTCAAGGCGGGAGCGTTACACGGTATCCTATTAAAGCTTCAAGTTGGTTAAGCATTCGGGACCTTGTAACACCTTGAGTTTATTTTCAAGGCGGGAGCGTTACACGGTATTATAGTAAAGCTTCAAGTTGGTTAAACATTCGGGACCTTGTAACACCTTGAATTTATTTCAAGGCGGGAGCGTTACACGGTATTCTAGTAAAGCTTCAAGTTGGTTAAGCATTCCGGACCTTGTAACACCTTGAGTTTATTTTCAAGGCGGGAGCGTTACACGGTATTTTAGTAAAACTTCAAGTTGGTTAAGCATTCAGGATCTTGTAACATCTTGAGTTTATTTTCAAGGCGGGAGTGTTACACGGTATTATAGTAAAACTTCAAGTTGGTTAAGCATTCGGGACCTTGTAACACCTTGAGTTTATTTTCAAGGCGGGAGCGTTACACGGTATTTTAGTAAAGTTTCATGGTTAAAAACTCGGGACCTTGTAACACCTTAAGTTTATTTTCAAGGCGGGAGCGTTACACGGTATTCTAGTAAAGTTTCAAGTTGGTTAAGCATTCGGGGCCATGAAACACCTTGAGAGTATTTTTTTTAGGCGGGGACGTTAAACACATTTTTATGTGATAAATCTTGCCATTATGTAGCCTCCGTAAAATATAAAATTGCTTTTGTTGATCTACAAAAAAAAAAGAAAAAAGGGAGGAAAATACAAGTGAAGGAGAGATTGAGACCCGGAAGGTATTAAATCTTGAATCTTGGATATGTTATAGACCTTTATGTCTAGATTTGGAATCATCAAGCAGATTGTGATTTCGTCGTTCCTACGTCAAGACAACGAGATTTTTAGTAAGTCACACAAATCTGAAAATGTTTAGCATGGCAGAATCTAGAGCTAACTTCAAAAAATCATCTAGAAAGATTCTGAAGGTATTAAATTCTGAATTTTGGATATGATTGAGATCAAGAAGTCTAGTTTCTAGAAAATCAAACGGTTCATGATTTAGATTTTTCTACAATTAGATATGAATTTTCTACGACAGACATGTCAAGCTGTAAAAGAGTGACGAAAATTTTTAAAAAAAAGAGGAAGATTACCTTGAATATGCCCTTTTGTCATAGGCTCACAATCTGTAATTGAAGATAAAATTGTGGAGACAATGTATCTATTTATAGATGTCATGTGGTGGGAATAAAATTCTTCTCCTAGTTCAATTACAATTCCTTTTGGCTTGGGCAATAAAACATATATATGAATATGAAATTGAGTAGGATTACAATTCCTAGTTCAATTACAATTTTTTTTTGACTACGACAAAAAATAAATAAATAAATAAATAAATATGAAATTGAGTAGGATTACAATTCCTAATTCAATTATAGTTTATTTTTTTTTAACTAAGGTGAATTTAGTAACCGGTTAATGCTTCAAGCCTAGTCTTTAAAAGATAGATTATCTCGACAAGACTTGAAGCATGGGGCATTTGTAATCATTTAAAATTTATTAAATATAAATTTATAAAATGATTCGGATTATATTAAATTCATAAATATATTAATCCAAATAAATATTATGGATTGATATACTTGAGTTAAATATTTAAGTCCAACAAATATGGACTTAATTAAAATCCAAATTAATTGATTTGGGCTACAATTTGTTGAGCCCAATTCCACCTCATTCTAGAGGCCCATCTTGGCGCCACGTGTGCAAATGATGTGGCATGCCAAGTCAAATAAGAAACCAATAGAATCATGACCTATGTCAAAGATGACAAGCCCGCTCCATAAAGCCCATATGTCATGTCACTTAAATCTGATTGGCCGAACGGAATCCTATTTCAATCGCAACTCTTCTATTCTAAAACTATAAATAGGAGTCCTTATAATTCAGAAAAGAGACCAAGAAAATTCTAAACAAGAAGCTAGAGAAAATCCGTGGTACAAACGCCATTTAATTCTCTACAAAGCTACAAGTTTAAGAATTCAAGCATTCAAGTTCAAGAACGATCAAGATCAAGACCATCGAATTCAAGAACAAGCTCGAAGCCCTTGAATTCAAATAAAAGTCAGGATCAAGATAAAGTTCAAGTTCAAGTTCGTTAGAGATTCAAGAACAAGCTTTAAAGCCCTTGAATTTATATATTGAAAAGGTGAATTCAGAGGAATTATAGAGATTGTAACACTCGCACTTGAAATAATAAAACGATTGTTGCTATAATCTTCCGTTCTTGATTATTGTTTTCTCGACGCGAATTTTATTGTCTACAATATATTCAATCAATATATAAAAGACTTGATATATCAAAATACCAAATATCTCACCTTTACTCGAATATAACTTATCTACACGATATAAATAATGTTTACACTATTAATGTATTTTAATCGATTATAGCGGGAATACATCTCATTTACACTATGAGGAGTGGTGGTGTGATTATTTGAGCTTTAACTAGTGGAGTAAAACTTTTTTTTTTTAATTTCAGGATAATTCGCAGTTGCTATAATCTTTGTTATAACTTTGCCCTTTGGGTGAGCATTTTGTGTGCACGGGGGTAAATCCCCCACAGTGTAATAGCATGCAAATCAGATAAGAGATGAAAACCACACTAGGCAAATCTTATACGACAAATTCGACTCAAAAAATATTGAAAGGATAGATCAATCTCGACTTCCAAGTTTATTCATATGAATCATATGACCATCCGAAGAACAAAAAACTCTTATTAACCGGAGGGAAAATGGATTAAATGAAAAAAAATAAAAATTGGCCAACATCCATCATCAATATAGGGTTAAATACTTAAAAAAAAGATGTTATTACTTAAATATTTAGGAGTCGTTTGTAAGAGTATATTAGAAGAAATAAGACATATATTAATTTTGCGTATTATAATAATGTATTTGGTATTTTTTTTAACCTATGTATAACTAATGCAAGAGATTTAATGCATCTATTAGGACGATTAAAGAATCAAAATTCGTTTCACATTTTTTTCATCATAATAGCGAATGATATTTTTGTAATTAGTATTTTATGCAATGTATATAATTTTTAATACACCAAATCAAAAAATGCATAAAAATTATCTATATATAATTAATGCAAGAATAACCGACACATCCATTACTAATACACTGTGACACTTAACATTATTTTGATACACTCTACCAAACGAGTGATTAAACCAGGATATATAGACTTTATTAGGATTAGTATTTATTGCTTCTTTAGGAAGGGGTTACTTTTTTTGTTGTAACTTTAGGTAATTAATTACTTTAAATTGGTTGATAAATGAATTTATGTTGTCTCTATAAATACCTTAACAATTTCACCCAAAATCCACCAAATATCATCCAAAAACAAAACAAAAATCAAAACTAGGAAGAGAATTTTTATTTTATTTTTTCAAAAAATGATGGCAACAAAATCCCTAAAGCTATTTGCATTTTTCACTATATTATGCATGAAAAATTCACCAGTAATCATGGCTAGATTTGATACAAATAAATTGGCACCAAGCCCAAATGATGATGGAGTTGTTGAATGTTCATCACTTGAAAACATAGTAAATGGTTGTGTAAAAGTATTTACTGGTGATGGGTGGCTTGATTCTTCTTGTTGTGAAGTGGTTAATAAAATTGATAGTAAATGTTGGCCTAAAATTTTCCCTTTTAATCCAAGTTTTGGTTATATTTTGATGTATTATTGTAGCATTGTTATTACTCCTGCACCAGCTCCAATATCTGTAATTTAAAGATGGTATGGTGTGTGGTCTTGAAAGAGAGAGTTTACGTTATATGTACTGATGGTGTAAAAAACTTTTATGCTATCAGATTAAGTTAGAATTCAGACTCGAGTCTAATGTTTACTCATATATTTATCAACCTTACAAACAATAATCTAACATTTGCAATGATGATACCTAGTGTGTTTATCTCGGATTTGAACCTGAGATTCCATGGTTCACAAACCACCTCATGGACTACTACGCCACACACAAGGGGGTAAAACACAGGTGTCGTTAACAAGCAGCAAAAAGAGGGGGTTGTTGTAAAGAACAAACACAAGCATTAGCAAAATCCTTTTGTTTTAGGATCAAAATGAGTAATCTAGTACATGTTTTCTCTCAAGACTAAGTAAGAATTGGCAAAAAAAAGGAAATTTAATTTGCAAAATTCCAATAAATATGAACTTCCTGTTAAAACGCTTAGCTCCTACCACTCAACAAATAAGTTCCTTACAATGAAAGTTTGTGCTTGAGGACGCGGAAGATACATGTCTTCAAGCATGACAACGAACTTCAGCAACTAGAAGTTTTTTCAAACTAAGCTGCACCGGTGAAGTGTATCTGCATCTTTAAAAGCTACAACATGAACTCCCGGATATCTACCTTGTAATCAGGAATGTGCTTCATAACTGCGATCAATGCCAGAGAGAAGAACTTAGTACATGAGAGTTGCATAGAAATGAAAACCAACTTCATAGTTGAGTAAATGAATCGAGGCAATTCTACTTAACAAAACAATAATCGATTCTTCTCAATGCATAGCAAACTTGATGTTCAATTAATCCGTTAGCCCTCTCATTGTTTGATATGGTGCTGTGATACTCAACTCTTTTTCTGCTCTAGTAAATTTCTATGCAATTCTAATACTCATAACTACCACAAATACACTTCTACTATCGTTCTCCCATTCTACTGGTGTAACTCTTTTTCTCTCTCCCGTTGCTTTAGTTCAATACAGGGAAGAAACACAAAAAAGGACCTTGCTATCACACCTATTCTCAAACCTATCTACGATAAATGGTATATAGGACATGTATTTGATCACACAACCACTATACATCTACAAAGCAGACTCGTCATCTCACTCATCTGTATGATAATAGAGTTGACCGGCAGCAGTCTGAAGGATTCTATGTTAGTTGTTTACTTGATTTCAGATAGACTACAACAACTCCAGACATTTAAAACTATATTCACATTTAAACTTCCGACTTACATTATTAATTTTCCAAAATACAGCATCATGAAACAAATGTACTTGATAGTTTCAACCAAAACAATACCAGATATAAAAAAAATTCCACAAAACAGAATCACCATCTGAAATAAATAATATGACTCGAACAAACTACTTTGAAAACGAACATGCTGCAAAATAATTCTTAAATAACTACCTGTAATACAAACTGCTCCCCCATTAACTGTCGGCTACTTCTTTTTGCTGTTTGACCCTGATAGGGTATCTGAGTATAACTTAAGCCTTGATGTAGATAATTTATGCTCAGCTTGTTTCTTTCGTTTCCTACTTCGCCTGGATTGTTTGTTTGTGTCTCCGTCAGATTCTTCTTGTTTCCTTTTCCTATCATCGGTCTCAGCTTCAACTTTTTCCTTGTTATCAAACTTTGGCTTCTTGTCAGATTTTGGCACATCTTTCAGTTGCAACAATTTCAAACGGGATACCTTCCATTCCTTTTCTCTATATGGCGCTATCTTCTTCAAAGGGACATACTGATTTAACTCCGTATCCTCCATCATTAGCACCTCCGCTGGAGCAAGCCCGAATCTTTTAGCTTTGACAGGCCTATACTTAAATCTTGTCTTCAAATCCCCAATAGTATCCTCATAGTCCAATTTATAATACTCCTCCATTAGTTCTTCTCTAACTGCCTTCATAACTGTATTAGTCCGCTTCCGTTTCTTCTTTCGTTTGCCATCTTCAGCAGCCTCATCGTCATCTGCACTTACTTTATTGTCATCAGTTGTTTGCTCGTGATCACCTTCATTTTCTATAGCTTTCAGAAGTTTTTCCCTAGTTGATAAAAACCCATCACGAGGCTCGTCCACATTATCCCATCCCTTGGGGAGTCCCAGTAACTCATCTTCCTTGTCAAAATCTGGCTTTTCAAGTTCATCCTCATCATTTCCGAATTCAGGATCCATATCATCTCCGTCATAGTAGGCATCACCAAAAGACGCCTTCATTTTTCTATCATACTTGTCTGGATCAAATTCCTCCTCCAAATCATCCATATCCAACAAACAAACCCCGTCATCTCCTATCCCAGCAGTCTCCTTTATCTTCTCAAGCTTCTCCTTCATCTCCTTCTTCTTCAGATTCTTCAATCGTTTCAACTCCTCTTTTCTCTCTTCTTCCGCCTGCACCATTCTCTCTTCCTTTCTCTCCCTCTGCAACTTCCTCGCATTCGGCTTCTTCCTCACTGATCCCTCCACCTTCCTTGAATGTCCCCATACTCGATCACCTGCATTTTCCTCAAATCTAAAATTAAACTCCCTCTCATAATCCTCTTGTCTCTCAATCTCCTCCTCATCCTCCGAAAATTCCACCTCCTCCATCTTTTCATCCCGTTTCTTACTACTTTCCTTATCATCCCTCCACATCTCCTTCCTAAAAAAATCCTTTAAAAACACCGTCTGCTCATCGAGCTTATCATCCTCCCCGAAAAACTCATCTAACTTCTTAGTAAACTCAGGGTCACCCTCCTCCTCATCTTTCTCAGCCTCTTTCACCTTAAACAAGTCCCCCTCTTCTTCTTCCTCATCCTTAACAGCATTTAAAAATTCGTTTCTCAAATCATCTTGCTCCTCGTTATATGTCTTCACTTTCTTCTCATCCTCATTCTCCTCCTCCTCTTCGTCTCCGAATTCGGGACCCTCCTCAATCAAATGCTTAGAGACTACATCCTTCAAATACATTGGCTTTTGCTTTTTATTTTTCACTTTCTTCTCCTTAACCTCCGACTCAGAATTAGTTTCAGATTCAGAATTAAATAACTTAGCATCTTTAGTATTCAAAAGAGGGTCACCTTTTTTAATCTTAAGCAAACCATCAAAGAACTTTAAATTACTTGAAGTATCCAGATCCTCTTCTTCTTCATCGTCTTCCTCATCGGATTCTGTGTCGGAGTCATCAACTATGCCTTTCTTCTTCAACTCTTCCAGCTTTTGCAAGTCTTCTCTTTTCTTGTTGTGCTCGTACCGGCGGGCGAATTCCTCGTTAATCTCAATCTTGTCCAGCTCATCATCGTCACCCTCGAATAGCTTCAATACCATTTTTCTCTTAACGGCGGCGGTGGCGGCCGGCGAATTCAATTTGATTGTATTGTCTCTGTTTTAGGGGTTTTAGGGTTTTGAAAGTGAGAAGCAATAGCTAAGAATCTAAGATTTAGGGTTTATGTTGCTCAAGAAATTGAGGACGACAGAAAAAAGAAAACAAATAGGGGAAAAAGGTATTTTTTAAAACTAAAATAGCTTTCCATTAAAATATATTATAAAGGGAAAAAAAACTATGTTTAGGTAATTCAATCCGAAAGGGATTCTTAATAAGTAATTTGTATTTGATTAGTATTTTATAAAAGTTATTTTTAGAGTTAAATTACGAAAAACGAAAAGTATCAATATTTGGTGTGTCAATAAGAGTGCTAGAGTAATCTCGTCATGCGTCAAAGAATTGGATGACATACACAATTAAACTATCATGTTTGTTTAATGAAAAACTGGCTAGCTTTTGACTACCTTGCGGAGCAAATAAAAGATCCCAAAATCACATTGCCCGTATGAACTTAGGAGCCGTTTGGTTATTGTATAAGAAACATCTTATACATGTATTAAAAGTTACATTAGATTTACAATGTTTGGTAGAAGTTTTGTGTTAGGTATTAAAGTTAACATAACTTATACCATGTTTGGTTGGTAAGAATTTAAATGTTGTATAAAAGTTATTCATGTATTAATTTATACGGTGTTTGGTTGCATTTTTGTAGTCCTACATAATTAATACCAACATAACTTATGAGGGAATCTATGTATAAAGTTATGCAGGGTAGAAGGTGGAATAAGTTATGTGGGTATTAGTTATACATGTATTAAAATGATAAATTATAGATTTACCCTATAAATTTATTTTATTTTTTTTAATTGGCAACTTTACATTTTTCCTATATATGTTTTTTTATTTCTTTTTTATATATAGACCATTTTCATTTCTTTTTTAAAAAATTAATTAGAAACTTTACTATTTTCCTATTATATATAGACTATTTTCATTTCTTTTTATATACTTACCATTTTTATTTATTTATGTAAATATAAATACTTTTTAATATTAAAAATTTGATTTTATATTTTTTGACGGTACGTATGGTAATCAAATATTAGCATTATATATTATTAAATATATTTCACATATTATTAGCATGTATTATTATTTTGTAAATAATATATATTAGTAATTTACAACAAGTTTAATATTCAATAGTTAATAATTTATGTATTATAATCTCTACATAGCAAAATAATACCTAGATAACTAATACCCGCATAATTAAACTCAACATAACTAAACCCTGCATAACTAAACCCTGCATAACTAATACCTACATAACTAATACCTACATAACTAAACCCTGCATAACTAATACTTGCATAACTTAAACCTGCATAACTAATACCTGCATAACTTAAACCTGCATAACTAATACCTGCATAACTTAACCCTGCATAACTAATACCTGCATAACTTAACCCTGCATAACTCTAACCAGTAACCAAACAGCCCCTTAGGGCTAGCAAGGGAACTGGGTTGGGTCCACCTCAACTCGCGTCCGACTCGAAACCTGTTTCGCTGGACCCGATATCGTTATTGTTCGCGGTCTGGGGGATTTAGGGTAGGGGGACCAGTTAGGAGACAATTCACTATTTGATCTCGGTCGACCTAGCCCGATTTCGGGTCGGTTTTATTTTTTGAATTCTATCCGTTTGGGCAATGACTAGTGAGGCCCCCCAACGGATTTATTCAGCCTTTTTACTTTTCTAACACCCCTTACTTTTAAAACTTTAATTTAAACCCTAAAATTATAATAAATAAATTTTAATCCATTTTTAATATTATAAATACCCCTATCGTTCATTATTTCTTATAAAGTCATCTATTCTCTCATCTATTTTCTACAGTCTGTCAGTCTTAAGTCTTAATTTTTTATTTCATTTAATTCTCATGTTAAATCATAATATATATATATATATATATATATATATATATATATATATATATATATATATATATATCAATTCTAAATTTCCATATTGTATCATAACATATATATTAATTCTCTTATTTGCTATCTAGTGTTGGATTTCAAATTACAAGTTACAACAAACTACAAGCTTCAGGAATCGATTATAACATATGTTATTAACGCAGACGTTTGGTACATCCATTTCGTAATATATATATTTTATTTTTCGCAATTAAATTTTGTGTTATAATTATTTTTATACTACACTTTACATTTAAATAAATATGAGTTCCAGCAAGAAAGATACCGATAAAGAAAAAGAGAAAGTTGCAAACACCCTTAGTAATCTATTTAATTTTTTAAAAAAAAAAAGTAAATGTGGTGGTACTTCTTCTAAATCAATGTCTAGAATTAGATTTAATACAAATAATTTTACTTGTGTTAATGATACTTCTTATGATATTGATTCAAATGTTCAACTCTATCATGAAATTTTCAGGCGTTATGGTAATATGAATCATAATCTTGATGAAAATTCAGGTGAAAAAGTAGAAGTTGATTCAGGAGAAGATGAACTAGAAGAAATACCTACTAGTCCGGTGATAGAAATTTCAACTGAAACTACAAATCCAACGGAGCAAAATTGCGGACCCCCCCCCAAGTGCCTCCTACAAAGGAGAAGGTGAAGTATCAAACGCCCTAAAACTTTTGTTGTGTGGCATTATGATTTTCAATAAGGAAAACTCTATTGTTATTTGTAATAAGTGTAAGCAACCTTTAAACATAAACAAGGTGGAGGTCAAGGTGGGACGAAGGCTTAAATAGACATTTGTTATCTTTTATGCCGATTGAATATAAAGAAGGTAAATTTAGCCAATAAAAAAAAGGAATTCAAGTTAATGATGTTGATATTAATGTTAATCAATCGGTAGCGGCTTCTAACATGGTTCAAGGAACATTAAATCCTTCTACCCCACATGTCCAGTAACACAACGTAAATATAATAAGAAAAGAGATCGCGAAAATTTAGCTAAGATGATTTCTGTTTGTGGTTTGCCTTATAGTTTTCCTTCATATACCGATTTTATTGAATATATTCAACAAACTTATAATCCTTCTTTTAAAGGTGTTTCAAGAAATACTATTAAATAATCCCACGTCTCGTTCTGTCCCATCATGTCCTGTCAAGCACTGTTTCATTCTGTATATATAGTGGGACGGGATGGGACGTATTTTTGTTCCGCCAATCCCGGTCCCGACCGAATCTTGGCAAAGGGCTCCGCCCTTCCATCCCGTCCCCCTTCATCCTGTCCCACAGTCCCCGTCCCCATCTCCTTGCCAGCCCTATATGAAGAAACAAACTTTGCATAACCAGCTTACGAGATAGGAAATAGGAAACTAGCTAGCTTCGCAATCCCTTTCAGAAGGACCCCTTTTATAGGATAGATCGGCCCCTACACAGGAGCAATATTGTAGCATATACAGTAAAATTGCATGACGGGAGTATAGGGAGATTGAGATAATAGAGTACACGCAACTGTTTTCGGAAGATCTTTGACTAAAGGGTAACAAATCCAAGTATAAAAAATGGTGTAGAAAATATAACGACTAACAAGGAAAACCTACGAGAAAGAAATAAAGAACAATAAAATAATGCGATAATCGAAGTAATCGATAGATGATGATAGATATCAAAAGCAACAACGACAACAAGTCTAAACTCTTTAAAAGCAAAACAACTCTTCACTAGCTACTAATCTCCTACCCTAATACAGTAATATGCGTCTTCCACACCCTCTTATCTAAAATAATGTCCTCAGATAACTTGAAGTTATATCATGTCTTGTTTAATCACTCTCCCCAATATTTTTTTGACTTACCTCTACTTCTTCTCGTACTTACTATAAGTATGACCAATCTCTTACATCTCCTTATTGGGGCGTCCGTGAATCTCCTCTTCACATGTCCAAAACATCTCAATCTTGCTTCCCTCATCTTGTCCACCACGCATGTCACTCCCACATCCCGAATATGATCTCATTCCTAATTTTATCGCTTCTTGGATGCCCACATATCCACCTCAACATCCTCATTTCCATAATATGCATTTTTTGATGAACATGATATTTTTAATTGACCAACACTCCACCAAAAGATATGAGAATTTACCTCAAGTAATTGAGCCTGAGAGCCAAACAAATCGAAATATTCATGTTTGGTTCGGGAAGGATTATGGAATTTTGGAAAGGAATGAAAAAATAATCTACTTTCATGAAGTGATTTATTATATAATCGAAAATAGAGGATCTTGAATACTATTCGAAATTCAAAAGAATTGCGTGGGATGGGGGTGGGGGGGCTATTGAACAACTCGAAAAAGCTTGTGTTCCATACAATAAAGTCGATCTAACCAGCAGTGGATCAAGAATTTTCAATAAGGGGGTTTAAAATCTGACAAAATAGACACACTAAGTAGCCAAAGGGGGTTCGACATCTACTATATATACCTAAAAAGTTTCCGTCGTAGAGGGTTCGAATGAACCCCATGAGAATAAGGTGGCTCCGCCACCGAATCTAACCATCACTTTATAAAACTTACCTTTGAAGTTCCGATGATATCTTTTCATGCACATGTCTAAACTCTAAACTAATGAGCTACCAAGAACAACCAAAGAACTAGGGGTCTGGGAGGAGTCATTAGAAACCACAAAGGTGATTGATTGGGTTCTTGGCTTCATGAGAAAAAAAAACCCCACCAATGACACATATATTACTTCCTCAGCAAAGAGGGAGCAAAATGCAATGCTTTTGGAGCCCCTATCATTTTGATAGTTCCATCAATGTTTGCTTTCAAGTATATGTATGGGCAGACATAGTTGGAACTATATCGCTTTAAGAAAAACTTCTATTTCTAATAGCTGCTTAAGTAACCATGCTGTGGTCCATACTGCGAACTCAGTTGTTGCCTGCAACAACCCCGCTTTGCTATAATCATATATATGAACTATCGTTTTTACCAAAAAAAAATAAAAAATAATGACACCACACTGAAAGAGCTTCCAGAATTAGAATAAATCACAACAAAATAGACACTTTTTTGTTGTTAACATTTATTTCAGAAAGGTATTTAAATCACACTGCTAACTTCAAGCAAAAATTGTATTTCCTGCAAGTATCATTTAACCATTTGCAATAATAGAAAATTAACAATAGCAAAGTTTGTATCAGATATGTAGATACTAATGAAATAAGACTCTAGGACTATGTTTGAAGAATCTATCTATAATATCGAATAAGGCTCAACTCTTGAGCTCGTAAAATTACCGTATATGGTCAAGGAGATTGCGGGCTTTCTTCCTGTTCCTCTCATCTCTGTCATAGTCCCAGTCATCAGAATTCTCTGCTGAACCAGGAGGCACAATGTTGCAGGCCACTGTTTGAGAAACCTCCATAGGTAAATCCTCCTTGTCGTATTTTACAAACGCAGTTGGGAGGAACAACACTGCTACTCTCATTGCTGTCATGTGCCTCAGTGGATGTGTGAACACTTTGTCCTGCATTATGACTCTCCGTTAAACCAGGAGGCATAATGTCGCCAGTCACTGTTCGACAAACCTCCGTAGAAAAACTCTCCTTGTCATATTCCACCACACACTTGGGAGGAACGACAGTGCTACTTTCATTGCTGCCATGTGCATAATCGGTGGATGAATAAACTGTTTCTGCTGCAATTTGCTTCTTCGTTGAATGAGGCGTCACAATGTCACAAGCCATTGTTCGTGAAACCCCTATAGACAAATTCTTCTTGTCATTTTCCCCACCACCCTTGCGAAGAACCACATTGCCAATCTCATTTTTGTCACCTGCATGGTCAGTGGTTGTGCAAACTTTTTCTTCTGCAGTATGCTTGACCAGAAAACCAGGAGGCACAATGTCACAAGCCATTGTTTGTGAAACTCCAATAGACAAATTCTTGTCATTTTGCCAACGATACTCGGGAGAAAAACCAGGTGGGACCGCAGGGTAGTTCTTCACTTGTTTCGGTTGAGATTGAGTAGGTAGACCATCCCAATCAGTTTCTACTTTTACCTTGCTTAACTTGGGAGCAGAAACAGGAGAAGCATAAAGGTTAGAAAGCCGTTTTGAATTTCTTTTACTCCTTCGTCCACGAGACAAACCTTTCAATGGATCAGCTAGAAATAATATTTCTTTTCTCCACCATTTCAAATACCGTGTAGTGACATCCGGTTCAAACAGTCTGGACGGACAGTAAAACCTCAAATCCGAATCAATAGGTCTGCTATAGTTGTACCAGGCAAGCTCTGGACTTGAAGGCGATCGAGGAATCCATCTAGGGAAGTCCTGATCGTATCCAAACTGCAACGCTACACGATTTGGTCGATAAGGCTCTTGGCAATCTAAACCAACGAGCTCACACACCCTTAAGCATCGAACAAAGGACTCCATTACTTGATCCAAATTTTTCCCTTCAATCCACTCTTCTTTGTCCTTGTAAAACTTGGGAATTAACCAACCTTCCCCAGCCAAGGTGTATGGTCTCCACTGAAACGTATCTCCAGACGAGTCAATAGTGCTCCTCACGTTAATCACATAAACTTGTTTCGCATTGTGCCATCGTCCTATTCTCACCCCACTAACCATATTGCAATTCTGAGGCTGCTCTGGCTGCAAAGTTACCAATCTCTCCCAAGCCCAAACTTGAACCAAGAACAATGGGGCCCAAAGACTAAATTCAAGAATGTTAAATGTATCTCCATCACTACATTGCTCATTTGATGAAACCATGATCATAGTCTGTTTCAACATACCCAAGTCCCTATATATACTGGCAAGCACAGCAGGAGCAAGCGCTAATCGCATACCTCTAGCAAGACTTACAGCTATAGGGAAAACATGAGTACCTATTTTATCATACTCATTACCTGGAAACACGAACCTTGATAACCATAAAGACAGAAAAGCTTCATGTTCAATATTCCTACCACTGTACATGAAAAAATTTAACCATCTAGTATGGGTATCAGCCTTCAATCCGCTAAGCTCCCTTCGAGCTTCTTCAAGATTCTTTTCGACTTCTACCAACTCCGGGGATTGAAGAGGGGACAGAACAGAGCTACCCAAAACAGGGAAGCCTCCCAAAACCATCATGTCCTCAAGACTAACCGTAGCTTCCCCCCATGGAAACACAAACGTGTTAGTCTCGACGGACCATCTTTCAACCAAACCCAAAATCAAATCTTTATCAATATAAACCTTATAAATCGAACCCATTATAGCTTCATAAATACCTGCTGATTTCCACACAGAAGAATGAACAGACTCCATAGCTTCAACCCATTTCTTCCATTTGTGCTGGTGATTCCTACAGCCATTAAAAGACACTTTTAATGGCCATTCAGCTTCAGATGAAAAAGGGAGTGAAGGAAGCTTCAAGCTTGGACCTTCCATGGATGAAACAGCTGGTTCCAAGAAATGGGCTTTCCTCATTTGTCGGATTCCACCAAATGGTGAAACCATTAACTCTTCCCTTTCATCAATTTCATCAAAGATTAAATCTTCCATTCTTGAAAATTGAAAATTGAAAATTGAAAATTTCAGTAAAAGACACAGTTTTTTTTTTCTCCTTCAGGAACAAGAAGAGTCTCTGTACGGAAAAATGAAAGAAAGAAAAAAAAAGACTTTCAGAGTGTTAATTGGTGTGAAATGAATTTTTAGTAATCATTAATTAATTTATATTTGCAGGTAAGGGAAAATTAAATATTTTTTTACCAAGTTAATTGGCTAGAAAATATTTTTATATTTATTGTATTGGTCAAAGATATTTTTCGCTAAAAAACAAATAAATAAATAATATATGTAGTGTCACATATGGAGCGTTTCAAGGATAAAGTATAAACAAATCAAAAAAAATAGTCCAAAAAAGTGCAGATTAAATGTAAATTTAAGAATATTATTATTTTTTACTTACATATCATACACTTAAAAATAAATAAATAATTAATCTACTTAAATTTCAATTGTTTTTATTAAATAAATTTTCCTTATACCAAACACACCTTACAAGTTATACACAAAAAGGAAATGTTAATAATGACAAGAGTCACTTTTCAAAAGTCATTAACTAAAAGTAATATTGTAATTTTAAAGTCAATAATAAAAGAAAATGAGTTTTAAGTGTTATACATTATTAGTATAATAATTGATATTTCTTACTTAAGTGTTTGACTAAATTCTCTAAATTTAGTATAATCAATGATTTTTTAACTAGTATATGACCATAGTTTGAAATTTATGTAATTAATGTTTGATCGTAGATTATGAATTTTTTTTATTAAATTTCAAAATCTAAAATATATGGTCGAACAATTTCTTTTAATATGTGATATTAAAGTCTTGAAATATATGTGGTGAGTCATTAACTAAAGTAATATTGTAATTTTAAAAATCAATAATAAAAGACAATGAATTTTAAGTGTTATACATTAATAGTGTAATTGATATAGTTTACTTAAGTGTTTGACTAGATTCTCTAAATTTAATATAATAAATAATTTTTTAACTAGTATTTGATCATATTTTAAATTTATGTAATTAATAGTTTTTAATTATGGTCAAACAATTTCTTTTAATATGTGATATTACAATCTTGAACTGTAGGTAGTGAGTCATTAACAAAAGTAATATTGTTAAAAATCAATAATAAAAGAAAATGAATTTTAAGTGTTATACATTATTGGACAACTTTCACATATAGTAAACAAAAATTTATATTTGTATGCTATAGCAAAATTTGCATAATTGCGCTCCATAACAAACATATAACTGTATAATTCGCTATACATATACAATTATATAATTCGCTGGCCTAAATTTTATAAATCGCTGGCCTCGCTATACATATACAATTGTATGATTCTCTGGCCTAAATTGTATAATTCGCTGGCCTATTTCGCTGCAATATTTGTATAAAATTTGCTTTGCATACAATTGAATCGAAGTAAAATGTTTGTATATTGTATAATTATAAGTGTATAGGAAGAAGATATATGTTTTTCTCTCGCTTTATACAAAAACAGAAACACAATTTATACACTTCTGTTGTATAAAGCGAGAGAAAATTGTATTTCACTGCAATTGTATAATTCGCAATTGTATAATTCGCTGGCCTTTTTCGCTGCAATATTTGTATAAACTTTGCATTTGTATACAATTGAATCGAAGTAAAATATTTGTAAATTGTATAATTAAGTGTACAGCACGAAGATATATGTTTTTGCATGTGTATATACAATTTTCTCTTGCTTTATACAAAACAGAAACATAATTTATACACTTCTGTTGTATAAAGCGAGAGAGACGAGCAGAGGGAGAGTGACGAGCGAGAGTTTTGGGAGAGAGGTGACTGACAAACTTTGGCAAACGTTTGCTATGGGGCACAATTAAATCAAACAGTAGCTAATCCATTTATTTTAGGTTATTAGTTTGCTATTATATATAATTATCCCTATATTAGTGTAATTGATATTTTTTACTTTTAAGTGTTTGACCATAGATTCTCTAAATTTAGTATAATTAATAATATTTAATTAGTATTTGACCATAGTTTTATAGTGTAATTAATATTTTTTAATTAATGCTTGACCATAAATTGTGAAATAATTCATAATTTTAAAAACTCAATTTTTAAATTTCAAAATTTAAAATATATGATCAAATAATTTTTTTAATATGTGATATTAAGCTATTGAAAATAAAATATATTATCTCCTAAAAAACAACAAGTAAACATGATTTTTGATGAAAATTATAATAAAATAAAATATGACACGGTGTAAGGTTCACATTGTACCATCAGGTACATATTGATATTTGGCATGCTCTAAAAACGTGTACATTAATTTTATTAATATATAAATATAATCAATATGCACATATAAAGCATGTTGGATATATATATATATATATATATATATATATATATATATAATTTAGAAATAACATGTTTGGTATATATTCACTCAATAATATTTTATTAAAAAATTCTATGTGTTCCTATTTATATATCACTATTTTAGAGTTCATGCTTTTAAAAAAATTACTCTCTCCGTTCACTTATAATTATCATGATTTCTTTTATAGTTAAACGATAAAAATTTTGACTAATTTTTTATAAGGTATTTTTTTTATTATATTGATATGCACAAAATTGTAATCTAAAGTATTTTTCGTATAGTTTTTGAATATCAATTTTTTGTTTAAAATATTAAATTAATGTAAACTAATTTAAGTTTAAAAATTAATCGAATTATCTTTCAAAAAGCGCAATATGACAATTAAAAGTGGACGGAGAAAGTATATAAGTTTATCATTGTACCCTTATTTAATAATCTCTTGAAGTCAAGTTTTCAATAAATGAACATAAATTAATTTATTTGATTAATTAAACGGACCTATGATCATGAATTAATCATTTAGTTTTCCTATGTTGGTCAATTTATACTTTCAAGGCTAATAAATCTCAATGTAAAATATGATGAATAGTGTTATTTTGTACGAGTATTGGTTTTGTGAAAGGACAAGTACTCCCATTGTCCAATAATACTTGTCTACTATTGACTTTGCGTATTCCTTAAAAGACTATATATAGAAGGGTAAATTTACTATATCACCCTTTGAATATAATAAATATAATGTCTTGAAATATATAATAGAGAAACGAATATAATTAACGATAAAAATAAAAAAGACACGATATATATTAAAACTATACATAAAGTGATATATCGAACAAAATGACATTACTTCACAAAAGATATATATCTCTTGGTGTGTTGGTTCAACGTCCAATTTTGTTAGTGACGATACGTCTTACTTATATATATGATGATCAAATTTTCAATTTTATGCAACATTTTGTTCGTATTCAAGATTCGAATATCTTAATGTTAGCCTTATATTTGAATCTATAGTCAAATTAGTTATATATAAGATACAAGAAAAAAATACGATTAAAGAAAAAATCATTTAAATTTTGACACGAGAAAGATGTCACGTGAATTGACACGGGGAAGCCACGTGATTTTCCAAAACAAAAAGAAAGAATTTGGCTGTAACAATGTATTTTGTTGTCTTTTTATTGGTTATAAAATTTTGTCCATTCTTCAAAAACCCTTACATAAAACTTGTTTAAACAAAAAAAAAAAAAAAGAAGCTAACAACAATGGTGGATTCATCAGAAGAATTTGCACTAATAGAAGAAACAAAAGATACTTGCTTAAACAGTTCATTATTGTATCTTCATCGAAGCATACAGAACATAGTATTGGTTTAAAGTGTATAGTGGATGAGTCGGAGCTTATCCTCCGCGCTCCTCTTCAATTTGTTCAGCTATGGGCATGGGAGAAATTTATCCCTTTGAAGCCTAATGTGACGTTCCGTCACAATTCCAGCCTGATTCCAGGTCCGAATAGGGGTAGAACGTTCTAAAGTTGTGCGAAGTACTCTAAAACCTTTTGGAATCTTCAAGAAGGCTAAAGAAAGTCCTAAGAGAATGTAGAATTTTCTAGAAAGTGGACCAAAGTATAAATATTTTAGGAACTTGTAAAGTAAATATTAATTGCACTTTAGTCTCTAGGAAGTAGTATAAATAGAGGTGCCCTCATTTGCAAAGGGCACCAAACAATTGTAGAACAATCTTCCAAGCAATATAAAAGCCTTCTTCTGTTTTCTGTGCCGGGCTTATGACAGACTAATGGCTCTTCGAGTCAGATCTTAGCACACGATACTTGGAGTGGTGGAAGGACCAACACGTTAGATCATTCCTTTTACTATCAATTTTATCATTCCGCCTCTCCTTCAGACCACCTCCTTCACCCAAGTTCAAAACTTTCTTGACATCTTTTTGTTCCATTTTACGATCAATTTTTTCTTTTTCATTCCATCTCTCAAATTCCATCTCTCAAGAAGCTGCTTCAGACCACACCTCAAGTAGCTGCTTCAGACCATTTTGCATCTTTCTTGACAACTTTTTGTTGATCAGTTTTTTCTTTTTCATTCCGCCCCTCAAAAAGCTTCTTAAAACCACCTCCTTCACTCAGTTTTATAGATAAAAGCAGTTAGCAAAAGCACAAAAATTCTTTCTCTCTACAACTGTTCATCTTTGTCTACCTCAGTTTCTACTTCTTTTCTGTGATCTGGTGGTATTCTTTCATGGACAAAAGAGATCAAAAAAGTTAGACCCGTAATAATGCCTCTAGAAAGCAAAACAGTTAGCCAATCAGTATATCAGTTCGAACCAAAGTCTTTTAGCAGAGACATTCACAAATCTGCAACATGCAGTATTGATTCGGTGGTGTCTTGAATTACCATACACGAACCTTTACGACAAAATGGAGTCTTGAGAATCTACAAATAACAAATATTAGCGATCAATCAAAAAAAAAAATTGTCAACTTATCCCGTTTCCTAAGGCTTTTTTAACGAATGGTTTCAAAATTATTTGCAAATTCTGGGTCGCATGAGATTTCACTTCATTGAGCAAAGGAAAAGTAGGACGTCCCGCCATTACAGAAGATAGTGTAAACGAGAGAGAATTTTTTTTTGAATATGAAGTGAGTTAACGCTCTAGAGCAGTTTATATTAGGGGATGGGGGATGCTAACTAACTTAACGGATTGAGTTTATTAAAGTGCAAAAACTTGTGTGATGTTGCTTCATTATGATACATGTATGTATGTGAATGTTGCATTGTTGATCACACTTGTTTTTCTCTTGTTACTATCTTTCTGTGAACCTCTAATAAAGCTCTGATATTCTTAATTTGTTACACACTAGCAATATACATAGAATTTATCAAGTGCTGACCGTTTCTTGTACTGTTCCATTATATTGTAGTGAGCGATGACAAATACAAATTGGTGGGCAAAACTTTGATAGGAGCTTTAAAGTCTTGAGGGCTCAGCAGATTATCTGAAGAACTATATGCCACATATTTTAATAGATAAGGAGTTAAAACAAAATAAATATTATAAAATCATACGCATGACATATTTTTATTGATCAATATATAATAAATATTTTAAATATTATTTCTTAATATATTAACTTATATTAAAATATATGAATATTTTTATTGGCCCATAAAATTTTTAACTTTTTTTTCTCTTTATTTTCTTGTATAGATTTTTCTCCATTGAAGCATCATCTTTTCCTCCATCTTCATCTTTAACTCTATTAACTACTTCAATTTCACAATCCCTTTAGTAATTCACAAAACCCAACGCCACCATCTTATTATTGAAGTCAATTTCACACATATAAATTTTATCAATTTTCATCGGAATTAAAAAACTTGCTAGTTTGCCGGACTTTGCGGGGGCATAATCAATGATTTTCTTGCTTTTTGATTTTTTCGAAGACGAAGGTGACAATCAGGAAAAAAATGAACATTGAAGAGCTAGAAATGGTGAAGAAGAAGGAAGAAGAAAAAGTGAGGGGGTGGGTGGGGGCTGGGTATGGCGGGAAATAAAAATGGGTCAACTTTTAATTTTAATTTTAGAAAATGCACTCTGAATTAATTAATTAGTGTAAATAATTTTAAGAAGTGTTAAAGAAAAATGGTGAAAATAATTAACGATGTGGTGCTGATATGGCTATGTTGTGGCACTTACATGGTTATGATATGGCAAGTAAGAGTGGGATAACAATCTCAGGGTGATTTTTAATTTATTTAAAAGATGTTAAGGCGATATTTAAACGTCCGTGTAGTTTAAGTGCTAAAGTAAATTTTTCGACCAAATTCAGTTTTTATTTATTTATGTATTTTCTCTTTAAAAAACTTTGCATGTGTATCAAATAAATCTAAAGAAGATGTATAAGTAAAATAGTGATTCTCCTAGACTTGTTTTTGTCTTCGGATGCAAACATATGTGGTATGTAAGATCCTGTAAAATAACAATACAAAGGTTAATAATATGTGTTCATCTATTTCCATCTAGAAATTATTATTCATTGAACATATTTAAGTGCTATTATAAAATAATTTTGAAATATCATATTATAAGTTCACTGTGATGGTCCATAAACATCATGTCAACATATTTTAACAATAAATTAATTTCATAATTATTATTGGTTTAGAATCTCATGTTGACATGATTATAAATATACTAATCATGAGAAAAACGTAAATATTTTCACAAGATAAAATTCATCAGTTTCTAATCGGTTATATAATAAAAACTAAAAACTAAATCGAATTCATCAATTAAATTCTAATAAAAATTGATAATATAAATTTTATAACTAAATCTCCGACAAAAATAACATCTTAAAAACACTCAACCATAATATAAAAAATTTAAACTTAATGAATACTCCTATTAAGAAGAAGAAAAAAGTACTTATGAATCTCAAATCTTACCTTTGAATGCATGTTCTTTCATGTAAACCAGTCCTTTCATTAGAAGAAATAAATAAAACAAGCTATAAAAAGAAAGTCATACTTATATAATTGAAATTGTGAAAAAGATATAGAGTAAGAATAAAAAGAAAGAGTGACAATAATTTTATTTTGCAAACACCATTTTGAAGAAATAGTGATCATGAACTCTGTTTCTATCAAATTTACTACTCCCCCCGTTTAAAAAAGAATGACTCTATTTTCTTTCTAGTCTGTTTAAAAAAGAATGACCTATTTCCTTTTTTGGCAATATTTAATTTTAATTTTCCACGTGGCATGTTTAAGACCACAAGATTAAAGGGCATTTTGGTACATTTGACATAACTTTAATTTAGAACCACAAGATTAAAAAGTCTTCTTTCTTTTCTTAAACTCCGTTCCAAGTCAAACTAGGTCATCTTTTAAAATAGGGAGAGTACTAATTAACCAAATGCTTCGAAATTAAAGTTAAACAAAGAGATTATACTGGTCAGTTTTAAAACTGCCATCATTTTAGGGAAATTGAAAGTGGGATATGAGGGAGTTATATTTAAACTTTCTAACTTCTCAATTTAAATAGTTTAAAATAAAAATCTGAAAATTTTGTGGTGTTAACATGTGTCATTTTTTAATTCTAATTATTGACACGTGTCTATAATTAATTATTTAATTATTGATTATTAATTATTTAAAATTATTTTAAAATCTGAAAATTGTTTGGTGTTGAAATGTGTCATTTTTTCTTGTCCTTACATATATATATATATATATATATATATATATATACACACAAATCAATGAAGATGGTCAATGAAATTTTTTATTAATTAAATACAACAATGTATATATTTATTTCAATTTAATGATGTTCAATCGTGTAGTTAGTCTTATCTCACAAATATTACCTTATAGACATTATTTATTTTGTATTTTTCTTGTCATCTAACAAGATGTGTTTTGCATGTGTATTCCACGTAAAATTATTTAGATGTCATATGACCACTTGAAGAGAATACTACATTTTATATATTCACATATTTTCACATATGTTCTGAGATTTTTTTTAAAAAAAAAAAAACTCAAAACATTTTTAAATGATATATTTTGAAGTTAGAAGATCTTGTTAATTTGAGAAAACATTTGTGACATATGCAATACTTTAATTTAAATACAAATATCTACCCAAAGATAAATATATATTTGTATTAATAAAAATATTTATCTCATTAAATTAGCTATTAAATAAATAATAAAAATTAAGCTAATACAAACTTCAATTGACGTAATTACAAGTCATATTACTTTTTCTTCGTTCAAAAATACTAAAATATCAAGAAACAGTAATAACTAAAATAAAAGGGCAATGTTTATATTGTAATACTATTTTGAAGCAAACTTCCTGAAAGTCTAAATAGCATAAATAACATTGATAAATAACGTCAATCTTTTGTCTTGAGCATCAAAAATAAATCGTGACAATTTTCTAAATTTTGGAAAAGACATTCAGAAGATTATATCTACATCACAAGAGAAATTGTAAAAAAAATAAATTAATTTAGACTACATCATGTTAACTTCATATATTGGAACATTACATACTAATCCATATATTAAACGAAAAATTAATTACTCCATTTCTCAAAATTATTTTCATCAAGTACTCGAGGTTGTGGAATATACCCTCTTAGGATAGAATGACTTACTTTATCAGAATAGTGGTACCTCATATTCCGACAAATTGCAAGAAGAAGAGTAGAAGATTAAAAAAAATTGTGGTAGAAAATTGAGAGGAAGCCCCTTTATTTATACTCAACAAAGGGTAGTATGAACAAATATTTTTTTGTGTCTTATTTGAAAATTCATGACTTTTTCGAGAAGTCACAACACTTTGAAAAAGTCATAACTCTTTGGAAAAGTCACAACTCATCGAAAAATTACAACCCCTTAAAAAACGTCGAACTTTGAAAAAAGTCACAACTTATCGGAAAAGTGACAACTCATCGGAAAAGTCACAATCGTGTTGCACTTCGATTGAAGAGGGTATTCAATTCGTGCTTCGATTAAATTAGGGTAAATTAGAGATATTATAGTAATTTAACATTTAAGTTATATATATATATATATATATAAAAAGGAGAAGTCGAAGTCGAATTGAAATTGGATTCTACTATTAATGAGTCCCATTAGGAATTGAATTTGTAAATCATGCTTATTTTATATAAATAAAAAGGGTATTGAAGAAACTTGTATTATTATTGTTGCGTTTTATTGTGAGGCTATTCAATATGATGATGAGGCTATTCAATGGATTGAAGAGTCTACAATCATCCTTTCATACTACTTGTTCAATGTCTCAAAGACACAGACAGATCCCTAAATTTCAGAGACACAACCACCTTCAACTAATAAGAGGAAATATTGGTGGATGGCCGAGTGGACTCTTCTCCTTGGAATTCCCTATTTTTTAATAAATTATAGATTGGACCGCTATCGTGCTGAGTTGGAACTATTAAAAAAGTCAAATCGACAATGTGAAGCGGAGTTGGAATTCTTAAAGATGCAAGTTGGAATTTGGAACTGTTAAAGAGGTTCAAATGACTTTTTCTTAATCATTATGGTGATTGCTTTACGTGTATCGTCCTTTCAAACTCTTCTGAAACAATTGATATTTTATTTTAGCTTAATCTTTTTTTTCAAAATCTTTGTTCATATATTTTGTCATTCATATTTCTAATTATTGATCTTCGGCTAAGAGTATATATTTTTATAGCGTTTTCTTTTTTTCTGGTATGGTATATATAGAGGTTTGAACACCACCGTTAAAACTCAGCCTATGGAAGTATGTCTATCATGGTGTATACCGACTATCCATATAATTACTTTTTCAAATTCTGATAGCGAATTAGGAAACAAAAAAGAGTGCTCTCGGTGCACTAAGCTCTCTCACTATACACATGATCCGAGGAAAGGCCCGGCTTGAACCTCTGCCTTTCTAGTCATAGGACGAAAACTCCTCTAAGTCTCTATTCAATCGATACATAAAACACAACAACGTACTCTATAAATGAAAGAAAAGAAATATCAAACATATATAAGACCAAGTTGAACATATATAGCCCACGTTAGTAATATTTGTTTTAGGATTACCCAACTTTGTATATTTTCCTCCAAAATATATACTTTAGGACTACAATATCACCTAGTATATTTTCTTGACAAAGAAAAAACACTATTCTCTCTCCTATTGAGATGTCATGTCACATTATTTATTTTTTATTGAAAAATTAACTTTTTTCAAAAAACAACTCATATGTTATATTCAGTAAAATAATAAAATGTTGTTGATTATTTATTGTCTATTAAGAAAACTGTTTTTTATTTTCTATATATGTTACCTTCTAATTCAATTACGTTGCACTTATTCTCTGGGAAAACTAGCAAAAGGTTATTTTATGTATATCTATTTTTTTTCAACAGATTGAATGAATGCCCGACCATATATTGTTATATATTGAACTTACGAGAAAATTGGGCAAGAATATTAATTTGGGCAACTTTTTTAAAGATTAATTCAAACAATTTTCTGTGATGCAACAAACTATCTATGTTGTTAACACCGCGAAAATCAATAAAAATAAGGGAAAATTACGCGGATAAACAAACTTATACTATTTAATTAATCATCATAGCTATAATTTGCTATAATTACCACTCGCGACTAACATTATACATTAATTACGTGGACTGACTTCGAGTTTGTATAATTAGTCATGTTTGTATATGTATAATTCGCTAGGATATACAAATAAATATGTATAATATACAATTTTTTAGCCTATATACATATATAATTCACCTCTCTCCCACTCTCTATCCTCTCTCACTCACCTCTCTCCTCTCTCTCTCAATCTCGCTCGCCTCTCTCCTCCCTCTCTCAATCTCGCTCGCCTCTCTCCTCCCTCTCCAATCTCGCTTGTCATTTATACAAATATATATGTATAATATACATTTATATACAATCATATAAATATACAATTCACCTCTCTCCCACTCTCTGCCCTCTTTTGCTCGCCTCTCTCCTCCATATCTCGATCTCGCTCGCCTCTCTCCTCTCTCTCCCAGTATCGCTCGCCTCTCTCCTCCCTCTCCCAATCTCTTTTGCCATATATACAATTACATATGTAATATACATTTATCTAACCAATATACATATACAATTCACCTTTCTCCCACTCCTTTCCCCCTCTCTCTCGCCTCTCTCCTCTAAATAACACGTAGCTACAAATTGTAATTAACAAACTATAGCTATGGAGTGTAATTAATTATTTTTAAGTGGCTATATGTGAAAGTTTCCCTCTATAATGCACAAGGCTACTTCCATTCGAACAAATTAAGAATTATCAGCGAAATCGATAAAACAAAATTACAAGAACAAAAAGAACGATCCGGATTAACCTGCCAAGCAACAAGTCAATATCTTCCGGGTTCTACCATGCCTAGGTTCTAAAATGAAAGAATAATTTGGGTGTATTTGCCTGTTTGGTATGGAGGAAAGAATGTTTTTTATGTTTGATTGGTTAAAATATTTTGAAAAAAGAAAAACATTTTCCAAGTTCAAATTACATTTGTTGATCCCTCCATAGTTGTTAAGTAACTTTTTATATTTGAAGATATAATAGGAAAAATTTACTTAAACTTACCTTTTATTTTTAATACAAAATGTAAGACTATAAATTCTAAATATTTGTAAATACTAGTGTTCATAAGCTTATTGGGTGATGTGGTGGGGGACCTATAGATTAGTGTTTTATTTGTAGATTTATTTTTGTCTTTTTCATTTGTTCATAATTAATATTTTCAATATTTTCATACTCCAATTTTTTTTGGGTGATTTTTCTAAAACTGTAAACATCATTTACGATATATTGATGTTGAGTTATAAATAAAGCTATTTTTTCTAACAAATTTATATGGAAAAAATATAAAATCTTCTTTTAAAAAAGAGAAAATACATTTTAAAAAAAATTAAACTTGGTCGGAAAATTTACTTTAGCACTTAAACTACACATGAGTTAAAAACCACCCCTTAACATCTTTGAAGTGAATTAAAAAGAAAACAAATATTATAAAATTATACACATGACATATTTTTATTGGTCAATATACATTAAATATTTTAAATATTATTTCTTAATATATTAACTTATATTAAAATATATGAATATTTTTATTGACCCATAAAAATTTTAACTTTTTTTTCTCTTTATTTTGTTGTCTTTCCCAATATAGATTCTTCTCCGTTGAAGCATCATCTCTTCCTCCATCTTCATCTTTCACAATCTCTTTAGTAATTCACAAAATCCAACATCATCATCTTATTAGAAGTCAATTTCACACATATAAATTTTATTGATTTTCATCGGAGTTAAAAAACTTGCTAGTTTGCCGGACTATGCGGGGGCATAATCAATGATTTTCTTGCTTTTTGATTTTTTCGAAGATGAAGGTGACAATCGAGAAAAAAATGAACATTGAAGTGCTAGAAATGGTGAAGAAGAAGGAAGAAGAAAGAAGTGAGGGGGTGGGTGGGGGTTGGGTATGGCGGAAAATAAAAATGGGTCAACTTTTAATTTTAATTTTAGAAAATGCACTTTGAGTTAATTAATTAGTGTAAATAATTTTAAGAAGTATTAAAGAAAAATGGTGAAATAATTAACGACGTGGTGCTGATATGGCTATATTGTGGCACTTACATGGTTATGATGTGACAAGTAAGAGTGGGATAAGAATTTCGGGGTGGTTTTTAATTCATTAAAAGATGTTAAGGGATATTTAAACGCCCGTGTAGTTTAACTGCTAAAGTAAATTTTTCGACCAAGTTCAGTTTTTATTATTAAATAAATAATAAAAATTAAGCTAATACAAATCTTATGTAGGTGGTGAGTCATTAACTAAAGTAATATTGTAATTTTAAAAATCAATAATAAAAGAAAACGAATTTTTATGTGTTCTACATTATTAGTGCAATTGATATTTCTTACTTAAGTGTTTGACTAGATTCTCTAAATTTAGTATAAAAAATAATTTTTTAACTAGTATTTGACCATATTTTAAATTTATGTGATTAATAATTTTAAATTTAAAAAATTAAATTTTTGAAGTGAAGAAATATTTTCACGATTTATGATCAAATATTAATTGAAAAATATTAATTACACAAATTTCAAACTATGGTCAAATATTAGTTAAATTTACAATATTACTTTAGTTAATGACTCATTATCTACCTTTCAAGATTTTAATATCACATATTAAAAAAATTGTTTGACTATATATTTTAAATTTTGAAATTTAATAAAAAAAATTCACAATCTATGATCAAACATTAATTAAAAAATATTAATTACAAAAATTTCAAACAATGGTCATATATGTTATAAAACAAGTAGCTAATTAATTTATAACAATAAACTAAAATAAGAACAAATAAGAGAGTATATTAATATTTTCCAAAATTTTCTTCTTATTTTTGTGAATAATACAATGGCTATTTATAGCCAATAGGAGAAAATAAATTAAACACTTGGCCATTGACAAACTATCCATTTGGCCAAGTGGACACACATGTCATCATATTAATAAAGTAAATGATGACTCTTTAAAGGACGATCACATATCATCTATTTGGTTTTACTAACAATATACTAGTTAAAAAATCATTTATTGTACTAAATTTAGAAAATCTAGTCAAACACTTAAAGTAAGAAATATAAAATCAATTACACTAATAATGTATAACACTTAAAATTCATTTTCTTTATTATTGATTTTTAAAATTACAATATTATTTTAGTTAATGACTCACTGCCTACATTTCAAGATTTGTAATATCACATATTAAAAGAATTTTTTTTTACCATAATTAAAAAAATATTAATTACATAAATTTAAAATATAGTCAAATACTAGTTTAAAAATGATTTATTATACTAAATTTAGAGAATCTAGTTAAACACTTAAGTAAGAAATATCAATTACACTAATGATTATTAGTATAACACTTAAAATTCATTTTATTCAAATATTGATTTTTAGAATTACAATATTACTTTAGTTAATGACTCACCATTTCAAGATTTTAATATCACATATTAAAAAAGATTGTTTGACTAGATATTTTAAATTTTGAAATTTAAAAAATTAAGTTTTTAAAGTAATGAAATTTTTTCACAATGCATGGTCAAATATTAATTAAAAATACTAGTTACATAAATTTCAAACTATGGTCAAATACTAGTTAAAAATTATTTATTATACTAAATTTAGAGAATCAAGTCAAACAATTAAGTAAGAAATATCAATTACACTAATTATGTATAACACTTAAAATTCATTTTCTTTTATTATTGATTTTTAAAAGTACAATATTACTTTAGTTGATGACTCACTATCTACCTTTTAAGATTTTAATATCACATATTAAAAGAAATTGTTTGACTATATATTTTAATTTTTGAAACTTAATGAATTTTTGTCACAATCTATGATCAAACATTAATTAAAAAATATATTAATTACAAAAATTTCAAACAATGGTCATATACTAGTTAAAAAATCATTTATTGTACTAAATTTAGAAAATCTAGTCAAACACTTAAAGTAAGAAATATTTTAAACACTTAAAGTAAGAAAATCTAGTCAAACACTTAAACTAATAACACTAGTTTAAACTAAAAACAGTTTTCAAAATGTTGAGAATTTTTATTAAATAGAATTACACACAACTGGTTATTCAGAACTTGAATTTATTATTGCAAAGTAAGGACCGTCTTAAAGTCCTCTGCTATTTGCTACAACTCTGAATATTCTAGATTCTTTATGAAAAATCTTAGATATTAATTAAGTTGGTGATGATTTCTAAATGATCCTACCATCCTTAACAAGAAGTTTCAGCTTCATGCTCCGGGAATGGAGAAAGTCTTGTTCTTAGAGAGTGCTCCCCATTTTAAGGAACCCTACACTACGCAAAATTGCTTTTGTCGAGCCCGTTACAGTCTTGAAGGCAGAGCAGAAAAGTAAGAGATCTAAACAAACTAAATTAGTGATATGAAGCATAATACAATTGTAAAGCTGAGATAATTGTAATTCATTCCACTAGTTCAATGAAATTGTTCTTCGCAAGAGAAGAATGAGAGAGTATCATATCGATATGTCTTCGTTAACTAATCAATAGAGAAAACTAAACAACTTCTTAGAGAAGCATCAACACTATATTTTTAGCTTTGTCTTGCTTTCACCTTATCCTGGGCACTGGAACCTTTCCAGAATTGATGTTTTCAAGGTTTTTAATCCTCCTCTCAAGTTTCGGAATATCGATCATTTCAATGTTTTCCATTTGCATATTTCCTTCAGTCCTATTGATAACATTTGTAGTTACCTTATGTGGTTCCACTGAATCATTTCTTATCTGCAAACTCATTTTAGCAATACCACTTCTCGAAAATTCTGCATGTCTACCATCGCGCCTATTTGCATTTGGACCCTCACTTGGAAGTTCTAAGCGATCAGGCAAATTAACCTTACAGCCACCTAATTTGTCGTTGATGTCCTTGCTCTCTAGTGTCACCATTTCTTTAACTTCATATGCCTCATATCCATCTAATTCCTCTGATTTTTTTGGTTTTGGTTCTATTAAGGCCTTCCTTTGGGTGGGAGTTTGAGTTCCATCATTCAAAGCTGAAGAAGATTGCCCGTGAGTTCCATCTGTTCTAACCTCATCACATTTCTGCACAAATTCATGACATACTGAGGCATTCAACTTTTCGTTGTGTTCCCACGATAGTCTTGGAATCCTTCCATGAGTTTTAGACCGTTTTCCCTTGATTACACGCTTAAAAGCATTGCCTGATCCAACGTTTTGGTCCTTCCACCACTCCAAGTATCGTGTGCTAACATCTGACTCGAAGAGCCTGGAAGGTATATAGAGGTTGGCATCTTTAATTGGTCTGTCATAATTTCTCCAAGCATGATTCACACAACCGGGCACATCTTGATTGAGTCCAAATTGCATACATACTCTATGTGGATTATACAGATCCACACAATCCATCCCAACTAGTTCAGAAACTTGAATAAGTCTAGCAAATATCATGATTTCGCTTTCCATATTTGGTTCAACCACCACATATTCCTCCCTTTCCTTGTAAAATCTCTTAGCATTCCAATTATTTTACAGTATCAATAGCGTAAGGACACCACAGAAAACATGCTCCTGCAGAATCCATTTCACTCCTAGGATCAACACTTTCTAGTTTTTTCACCTTATGCCATCTAGCTACTCTTGGCTCCCCACGATAAACAATTGTTCTAGGCTTAGGCTGCAAAGTGATAAATCTCTCCCATGCCCATAGCTGAACAAACTGAAGAGGAGCATGGAGGATAAGCTCCGACTCATCCACTATACATCTTAAACCACTACTATGGAGAGGACGACAAAGCCATGGAGGGCCTTAAGTCACCTAGAGAAAAATAGAGCGTTTTAGTTTGTTTTTTTTATAAACTTTTGATTTTTTTAAAGAAGGGGAGCAATAAAAAGTTTTATTTGTTTATACTTTGTTGTATTCTGATAGAGAATTGCTTGTCGCCCCCTTAAAATATATACATGCAATAATTCTGGAAAGATAATAGTCTAGTAATTTTCAATACGGTCTATTCCATATGAGAAATGGAAATGACGAAAATATTTTCAAACGGGTCAACATAGGATCTAAGACTGTGAATTGTATGTTCATTGGATGGTCAAGTGATCAAAGGACACACAGTGGGTTCTGTGGACTCATATAGTTCTTTTTTTTCCTTTTCATCTTTTATTATTTCTGATTTGATAATCTTAATACAAGAGATAACATGCACCACTAGGCACAAAAGCGGGGCTGTTGGGCTCAATTTCGTTTGCATAGGAGGGGAATTGACTTGTTCTTCCTCTTCCTCTGCTATATCTGCCCATTTCGGAGTACTTGTCGCACCATGTTGTTCCTTAGAAATAACTAATTCATTGTAGAGTTAACTTGAGATGAATTGGTCTCATGCACAATATTATTCGTAAGAACATCAAAAGTGTTAAAACACAAGATATCCTTTGGAACAACTTCTCGAGCACCTTAATTCATTGTTTGACTATCTACAACCGGTTGCACTGTGTTACGAATAGGCAAACCAATTCAAATACTTTGAGATTTTTTCTACGTCACCATATCCCTATTAGATTCATGTACCAGTTCCACTCCTTTACCCGTACTCTTGGTATTCATCAAGGCGATTGAATTAGTTCAGACATCACTTTCAAAAAAAAAATTGCAACATGTTGTCAACCAAGCATTCAACATTTTCAACACCTCAAGCATCATGCTTCACTCCATCTGCCACTACCTTCACACTCTTGGGATCTAATGCCAACTCAACGTCTGCGTTAATTACCAAAGGATGTCCTGATTTTCCAAGAAGCCGAACGTCACCTCTGGTTCCATTTAGTTCTACTCATCATCTATAGTCGACGCCACTATTGTAGCTACATTATTTTGGCCCTCATCATCAGTGTGAACTAGAGTGGGATTTATTGTTTCCTCTTTTTCAATAGCATCTCCTATTGGCTTCACTTGTTTAGGCTCAGTGCATACATGCCCTGCCTTCATACACTTATCACAATAATCAGGCTTCCGTTCAATGGCATTCATATGGCATAGTTGCTTGTGACTAGGAAAACATTATCTGAATGAGAGGGTTGTGGTGTTTCTTATCTATTCATTTTAATTTTGTTATAAATTTCAGATACATATACTACTCTTCAATTGATGCATACCTCAGACCTGATTATTTACCACACTTTGATGTCATTTTAGTAGCATACGATTGTTTTAAGTTTATTTTCAGTATACTTGCGATGTTAGATAGTCAAGAAGAATAGGCAACAAGACACAGCTGTGTGAGCTGTCAGTTTGAATGTTTGATTAGTAGACACTTAAAATATCTTTTGTACTCACATAAATAGGAATTTTACTCAGTAGACATTGTCAATATTTCAATTTCAGGTTCTTAAATATAATGTTCGACTAGAGGCACTTACAAAATTCTTTTTGTTGAACTGTGAGTTCTAGCAGAGAGATTACACTTCATGATTTATTCAGCTTTTCAGCTCCGTGCTGTACTCCTGTTTGCACCTTGCTTCGACCTTTCTTTCAATTCTTGTACTTATTTTGACCCTTAGTTCCTTTATGTAGTTTTTTTTACCAAGACTAGCCAAAACATCTTGCCCAATGTAAACATGATGATGCAGGCGATCCTGAGAACATGTAAATATGCAAGATCTGTGGACTTTGATCTCAATCAATTCAGTGGTTTGTTAGTATACAATCTAAAGCTAAAATAAAATTATGAAAGTGGCTTGATTAAATATCAAAGTTTTGGTATTGAACAATTAATGGGTGTCGTATGTTTGAGTATTATAGTTTCAACAAACATTGCTTTTAGTGTATATGGGGCTTTTGTTTGTATAAGCCCTTCTATCTTTTGTTATCGTATGAACGTTGATTTGTCTAAGGCTTCAGGCATTTGGTCTACCTCAATGCCAACAATTGATGTGCAACAATTCTCCAAGGTAGTGTTGGGTTTAGCAAGTGTGAATGGAAAAGAAAAGAAAGAATATGAAAAGTGAGGGAACTATTTTGGAGGGAAAATGAAAAGTCATTTGCAAAGTGCAAATGAAAAGTCATTTCTCCCATATCGGCAAAAGAAAGGGAAATTGTTGTCCTTATGTAAGGAAACACTTCCATTACTTCTTAAAGAGCTAAGAAGAAGATGCCCCCTTGCGCTGTCGTCGTCGTCGGTCGCTCGGCTTTGGCAAATGATAATTGTAACATTCTGAAAAGTTGTTACTCTTTTCGAAAAGTCGTTACTTTCTAAAAAGCCGTTATTTTTCTAACAGACACATTTTTCCGAAAAGTTGTTATTTTTTCCAAAAGACACAACTTTCTGGATAAAACGGGTCTGAACAGATTTCTCTGAACAGACACGTTTCTTGCTGAAAATGGCTATAAAAGGAAGTCAATTTTTGTTTTTTCAAACACAAAATTTTTCCTGCTCTGCATAATTTTTTTTTCTCTCAAACAAATCAAAGTGTCGATCGACTGAGTCTGTGTGACTTGTTGCTGTTCTGCAGTTCGCTGAAGTTAAAGAAATTTGAGATACCGCTATTTCTTTAACAGGATTAATCCGTTTTATCTTGGGAGAAATTAATCCATAACCTCGGGTACAGTGAGGGGATTAAATTTCTTAAGGAGACATAGTAGTTTCTGTGGACTCGGATTACTTCTTGTATTCTATTATACTTTCTGTTTCATCTTATTCTGTTTCTGTTTTATTTTTGGCTAACCTTATAATACAGGTTGACTAACAGGTAGGTTCCGTTCAAGTTATTTTGAAAATTTTGGGTTAGAATGTTGTGGCATGCTTAAATATCAACAAATCTATTTGTAAGATAATATATATCGTGTTTGACAATTGACGTTCATGTCGGGGTGTGAATGATCTTGGCATTGGTTATCCGAAATAACAATTATGTGTAGTTATGTCAAAATGTAAAGTAGACGATGCTAACATCTAAACTTTCCTTGTCGGAATCTATAATCTCCAGTTGTGAATTCTTCTAGGAGTAAAAAATTGAATTACGTTTGATACTTGTGAATTCTTCTAAGAGTAAAAATGTGAATTACGTCTGATATAATAAAAATTTGAGGGGAACAAACCCAATTAAATTTGAATGATGTGAGGTTGTGCACTTAATAGCAGACACATAAATCTCAGGTATATCTTAAGAAATGAAGATAGGGACTCATTTGAACTTGTGTTGTATCATTTGTCACTGCTTAGGAGAAAACATAACATTCTTACTACTATTATTTCTAGGAAAATCACAATTGATCGTTTATAATTTTGTAAGTTGTTCTTTATAATTTCAAAAGGCATAGAATATACATACATAGATCTGGCCCAAGTGTTGTCGCATTGTCATCCACTGTAGGTGTCTTTGTAATCTAGATCAAAGATGATTGCATCAAGTTCAAGGAATGCTTACCATGGTAAACAAGAAGAATCCATAGAATTATGACTAAAGCGTTGCAGGAATACACCCAACAAGAACATTCTACTGATGACTGATTCAATTGACATGGCACCACATCTCGGTCCACATTTGTCCAAGATTTAAAATAAAAATAGTTTCATATAACAAGACACATCTACTTTTTAACTTTTTAGTATTCGTACCAAAGTTTGTAATTATGAATTATGATCCAAATACGAGTACATGAAAAGGATAACCAATTGTGTTGGGCCTGTGCTGTCACGCCCCGAGCTACCTCAGAGACGCGGACACGGTACCTAGGACCACAAGTGATCCCAAGATAACCCTGCTGGCATGATCATGCAGTGGCGTAGCTAGAAATTTTATAAAGGGTGTCCAAAATTCTCATAACTCGTAAAAATAATTTAAAAAATGGGTGTACTTAAATTTTGTAAATCAAAATACATTGCATTAATGATTATTTTTTTAAATTAAAATATACCAAAAAATTTTAAAATCAAGCTACATAATTTTTAGCTTTAGTGTTCACGTTTATCTGATAGGAAGTGAACAAACAAAGAAAAAGAGATATATTTCAGTTTAGAGTGAAATCACATTTATGCTTCAACATTTCACAAACCTTTGATGACTAACGACGAGAAATGAAAAATAAATAATAGAAAAGAATTTATATAAAGTATTTTCACTTTTAGTAGCTTAATGAAATAAATAAATAGGATTTGCTTATTAACTTTAAGTTAAATAATTCTTTTAAATTTTATTCAAATTTTTAATGAAAAAAAAAGATCTAAAGGGAATGGAACCCGCGTACTGCAAGTTGCAAAGAACTTAGCAAGAGTTGAACAACTGAAACCACTAAGCTAGAATTTTTTTATTGTTTTTCAAGGGTGTCCAATATGTGTTATTTAACCATTTAATTATTATGTTTCTTGTAAATTCGATGTAATTTTCTAACGAAGGGTGTCCAATTGGACACCCTGGCCAAAGGGTAGCTACGCCCCTGTGATCATGAGCATACTAAAGATAATAAACTGAATACGCAAACTAAATTATAATTTAAACTGAAAAGATGAGGAATATCCATATTATATAACTGATATAAATGAAAATAGATGAGTTTAATACAAAGAAGTTATTAACTCAATGCTAAGCTGAAACTAACTATGTCTAAAATAAACCTCTAACTGACTACAAATGTTGGGACAAGCCCCAGCTAAGTCTAGCAAACTGAAACTAAATGAATAAAAGACTGAAATGAACTCATGTCTATTGTCCTCAGAGAATGAGGACTCACCACTGAATCTGCTGAACTGAAGATCGAGAATCGATCTAAGCGTGATCTAGATGTTGAGAACATGAATTTACATAACGAGAAGATGTAGCGCACGAATGCTTCAGTATTTGAAGGTACTGAGCATGTAGGATAGATTTTATGTATTTTCTCTAAATTATTTAATCAAAAATTCATTGTACAATATTGTTTTTTTTTTTTAAAAAAAAAGTTACTACCTCGAGTGTGTAACCTTTTATGCAATTTTTACTTCAATAAATTGTTTAGGTAAATATTTCTTTAATTAAATTTACTGTCACTAATAATCTCCGGCACAAAATAACAAAAAGTTATGTCACTAATTTTATTTTACTTTTTTGGTTGAATAATTTATCATTAAATAAAAGAGGCATATTTTTTAAGTTATGTAACTATGTTTCCCTTCAAAAGCATATTTTCTTAATTAACTAAATATTTTTTTTTTTTAAAAAGGCTGCTCTTGTAAGGCACGTATCAGCCGAGCATTACAAGGATTGGTTTCCGTGTCTTGTGTCTAAAATTGTTGCTCTTTTGATCTTGTTTGATAAAATATTTTGTTGTCCTTTTGGAATTTTCAAAAAATTTTGTTATCCTTTTGGCTCCGAGACTCAGATATAAAGTGTGTATATATATACTGAAAGTTTTGGTAAATCAATTAAGGAGAAGTCCAATTGAAATTGGATTCCATCGTTAATAAGTCCCATTAGGAATTGGATTTGCAAAATCATTATGATTATGAGTGTACACAATCGTGTTGCCCTTCGATTGAAGAGGGTATTCTATTTCGTGCTTCGATTAAATTAGGATAAATTAGAGATATTATAGTAATTTAACATTTAAGTTATATATATATAAAGGAGAATGAGAAGTCGAATTGAAATTGGATTCTACTATTAATGAGTCCCATTAGGAATTGAATTTGTAAATCATGCTTATTTTATATAAATAAAAAGGGTATTGAAGAAACTTGTATCATTATTGTTGCGTTTTATTGTGGGGCTATTCAATATGATGATGAGGCTATTCAATGGATTGAAGAGTCTACAATCATCCTTTCATACTACTTGTTCAACGTCTCAAAGACATAAACAGATCCCTAAATTTCAGAGACACATACAGATCTCCAAATTCAAAATATTGCGACCACCTTCAACTAATAAGAGGAAATATTGGTGGATGGCCGAGTGGACTCTTCTCCTTGGAATTCCCTATTTTTTAATAAATTATAGATTGGACCGCTATCGTGCTGAGTTGGAAGTATTAAAAAAGTCAAATCGACAATGTGAAGCGGAGTTGGAATTCTTAAAGATGCAAATAATCAACAATGTGAAGCCGAATTGGAATTTGGAACTGTTAAAGAGATTCAAATGACTTTTTCTCTTTTGGGATTGTGGTGATTGCTTTACATGTATGGTCCTTTCAAACTCCTCTGAAATAATTGATATTTTATTTTAGCTTAATCTTCTTCTTTTTTTAAATCTTTATTCATATATTTTGTTATTCATATTTCTAATTATTGTCATTCATATATCTAATTATTGATCTTGGATTAAGAGTATATATATTTATGGCGTTTTTTTTGTGAACACCACCGTTAAAACTCAGCCTATAAGTGAAAGGGAATTTCGGTAGCCCAAACTTGTTTGAGTCTGAGGAGTAGTAGTACTAGTTATGTGAATTGGTTTGTTCTTTTGCTATTGTAGAATGTACATTCCATATATGCTTTGGCTCAGGCAAACTCCGGGGTTAGAAATTGTGAGAAATTAAAGTACTCCTTTTCATGTTCCTACCTCTCTTGTTTGCCCATACAAGGCTTAGACCTGATCATCATTCGTAACTATCATTGATTACATCCAAAAAAAAATTCAGATTTAATAATTATAATTATGCAAAAACCTATGAATATGGTCAATGAAATTTTTTATTAGTTATATACAATAATATATATATTTATTTCAATTTAATGATGTTCAATCGTGTAGTTAGTCTTATCTAACAAATATTATCTTATAGACATTTTTTTTTTGTATTTTTTTTAGATGTCATATGACCACGTGAAGAGAATACTACATTTTTTATATTCACATATTTTCACATATGTTCTGAGATTGATTTTTTTTTAAAAAGAACTCGAAACATTTCAAAATGATATATTTTGAAGTTGGAAGATCTTGTTAACTTGAGAAAATATTTGTGACATATGCAATACTTTAGTTTAAATACAAATATCTACCCAAATATAAATATATATTTGTATTAATAAAAATATTTATCTCATTAAATTAGCTATTAAATAAATAATAAAAATTAAGCTAATACAAACTTCAAATGACGTTATTACAAGTCGTATTCAGAGGCGAATCTAGGATTTGAAGGTCGGGGTGCCACAACGTTCAAGTAAGATGAAAGGATCGATTGCTTTAATTTTGGTGTTATAACTCAGGTTATTAATTTTATTTATTTTTATAAATGAATCGATCAAATATTCATGTAGTAATATTCTCTTTTAGATATTATGTGGTTAGATATAACTAAATAATTCAATTTTATTTCCTTTTTTTGGAACTTGATGTCGTCTTCGCTGAAACTTTTAAGGAAAAAAAAGATTTTTCACATTAAAATTTGAGCTTGTATAAATCATCTAATAGTATTAATATAATATATTCATCTTCCATTGACTTTATGTGTTATTGGAAATATATAGTTGAGAAAGAATAAAAATGTTACTTTCAGCCTAGTCAATCTTACATAGAAAAAACGTCGATAAAGATCGCAAGAACCTTTAAATTAAAAAAATCATTTTTGAAACGTATGATTTTTAAAACTACTATTTAAATATATTCTTCATAATATTTATTTGATGCTCATAATTCAGTACTCACTAATTGATAAAAATAAATAAACACGTTACACTCATATCAAAAGATTAATAATTAGAGCAAGAGAAAATAAAATAAAAACTCAAAATTAATTATGAAAATGGGTCAATTTGAATTAATAAATAATAATAAATAAATAAATAAGAACAAATGTAGAAAAAGAAAAGAAAAGCAAAAAAAGGTCAATTTGAATTAATAAATAATAATAATAAATAAATAAGAACAAATGTAGAAAAAGAAAAGAAAAGCAAAAAAAAGGGTCAATTTGAATTAATAAAGAATAGTCATAAATAAATAAGAATGAATAGAGAAAAAAAAAGAAAAAAAAAGGAGCAAACAAAAAAGGAAATGTTAATGGCCAGATTTGAACCTGCATAGCCTAGGTGGTAGATCTATTCCTTTGTCAGCTGAACTATTTCTCAACACAGTTACTGGGTGGCAAGACGAATATATATACAAATAATATACATATATACATATAATATACAATATTTTTTTCGAGATCATTGAGTGCCGTGGCACCCCCACGAGGCCACGTAAATCTCCCCTGGTCATATTAGCTTTTCTTCGTTCAAAAATACTAAAATATCAAGAAACAGTGAATAATTAAAATAAAAGGGCAATGTTTATATTGTAATAACTATTTTGAAGCAAACTTCCTGAAAGTCTAAATCGAATAAATAACATTGATAAATAAAGTCATTCTTTTGTTTTGAGCATCAAAAATAAATCGTGACAATTCTCTAAATTTTGAAAAAGACATTCAGAAAATTATATCTACATCACAAGAGAAATTGTTAAAAAAACAAATGAATTTAGACTACATCATGTTAACTTCATATATTGGAACATTACATACTAATGCATACATTAAATGAAAAATTAATTACTCCATTTCAACAAAATTATTTTTCTCAAGTACTCGAGGTTATAGAATATACCATCTTAGGATAGAACGACTTACTTTATCAGAATAGTGGTACCTCATATTCCGGTAAACTTCGAACCCACTCAAATATAATAAATCACACATATTGCAAGAAGAAGAGTAGAAGATTAAAAAAATTGTGGTGGAAAATTGAGAGGAAGCCCCTTTATTTATACTCAACAAAGGGTAGTATAAACAAATATTTTTTTGTGTCTTATTTGAAAAGTCATGACTTTTTCGAGAAGTCACAACACTTTGGAAAAGTCATAACTCTTTGGAAAAGTCACAACTCATCGAAAAATTACAACCCATTAAAAAAAATTACAACTCGCTCTTCATTGAAGAGGATATTCAATTTCGTGCTTCGTTTAAATTAGGGTAAATTAGAGATATTATAGTAATTTAACATTTCAGTTATATATATATATATATATATATATATATATATATATAAAACGGAGAAGGAGAAGTCAAATTGAAATTGGATTCTACTATTAATGAGTCCCATTAGGAATTGAATTTGTAAATCATGCTTATTTTATATAAAAAAAAAAGGGTATTGAAGAAACTTGTATTATTATTGTTGCGTTTTATTGTGAGGCTATTCAATATGATGATGAGGCTATTCAATGGATTGAACAGTCTACAATCATCCTTTCATACTACTTGTTCAACGTCTCAAAGACATAGACAGATCCTTAAATTTCAGAGACACATACAAATCCCCAAATTCAAAATATTGCGACCACCTTCAACTAATAAGAGGAAATATTGGTGGATGGCCGAGTGGACTCTTCTCCTTGGAATTCCCTATTTTTTAATAAATTATAGATTGGACCGCTATCGTGCTGAGTTGGAAGTATTAAAAAAGTCAAATCGACAATGTGAAGCGGAGTTGGAATTCCTAAAGTGGCAAACAATAATCAACAATGTGAAGCCGAATTGGAATTTGGAACTGTTAAAGAGGTTCAAATGACTTTTTCTTAATCATTGTGGTGATTGTTTTACGTGTATCGTCTTTTCAAACTCTTCTGAAATAATTGATATTTTATTTTAGCTTAATCTTTTTTTTCAAAATCTTTGTTCATATATTTTGTCATTCATATTTCTAATTATTGATCTTCGGCTAAGAGTATATATTTTTATAGCGTTTTCTTTTTTGTATGGTATATATAGAGGTTTGAACACCACCGTTAAAACTCAACCTATGGAAGTATGTCTATCATGGTGTATACCGACTATCCATATAATTATTTTTGAAAATTCTGATAGCGAGTTAGGAAACAAAAAAGAGTGCTCTCGGTGCACTAAGCTCTCTCGCTATACACATGATCCGAGAAAAGGCCCGTCTTGAACCTCTGCCTTTCTAGTCATAGGACGAAAACTCCTCTAAGTCTCTATTCAATCGATACATAAAACACAACAACGTATTGTATAAATGAAAGAAAAGAAATATCAAACATATATAAGACCAACTTTGTATATTTTCCTCCAAAATATATATTTTAGGACTACAATATCACCCAGTATATTTTCTTGACAAAAAAAAACAACATTATTCTCTCTCCTATTGAAATGCCATGTCACATTATTTATTTTTTATTGAAAAATTAACTTTTTCAAAAAATAACTCATATGTTATATTCAGTAAAATAATAAAATGTTGTTGATTATTTATTGTCTATTAAGAAAACTGTTTTTTTATCTTCTACATATGTTACCCTCTAATTCAATTACGTTGCACTTATTCTCAGGCAAAACTAGCAAAAGGTTATTTTATGTATATCTATTTTTTTCAACAAGTTGAATGAATGCCCGACCATATATTGTTATATATTGAACTTACGAGAAAATTGGGCAAGAATATTAATTTGGGCAACTTTTTTAAAGACTAATTCAAACAATTTTCTGTGATGCAACAAACTATCTATGTTGTTAACACCGCGAAAATCAATAAAAATAAGGGAGAATTATGCGGATGAACAAACTTATACTACTTAATTAATCATCATAGCTATAATTTGCTATAATTACCACTCGCGACTAACATTATACATTAATTACGTGGGCTGACTTCGAGTTTGTATAATTAGTCATGTTTGTATATGTATAATTCGCTAGGATATACAAATAAATATGTATAATATACAATTTTTTAGCCTATATACATATATAATTCACCTCTCTCCCACTCTCTACCCTCTCTCACTCGCCTCTCTCCTCCCTCTCTCAATCTCGCTCGCCTCTCTCCTCACTCTCTCAATCTCGCTCGCCTCTCTCCTCACTCTCCAATCTCGCTTGTCATTTATACAAATATATATGTATAATACACAGTTTATATACAATTATATAAATATACAATTCACCTCTCTCCCACTCTCTGCCCTCTCTCGCTCACCTCTCTCCTTCATATCTCGATCTCGCTCGCCTCTCTCCTCTCTCTCCCAGTATCGCTTGCCTCTCTCCTCCCTCTCCCAATCTCTTTTGCCATATATACAATTACATATGTATAATATACATTTATCTAATGAACATACATATACAATTCACCTTTCTCCCACTCCTTTCCCCCTCTCTCTCGCCTCTCTCCTCTAAATAACATGTAGCTACAAATTGCAATTAACAAACTATAGCTATGGAGTGTAATTAATTATTTTTAAGAGGCTATATGTGAAAGTTTCCCAGATAATGCACAGGGCTACTTCCATTCGAATAAATTAAGAATTATCAGCGAAATCGACAAAACAAAATTACAAGAACAAAAAGAACGATCCGGGTTAACCTGCCAAGCAACAAGTCAATATCTTCCGGGTTCTACCATGCCTAGGTTCTAAAATGAAAGAATAATTTGGGTGTATTTGCCTGTTTGGTATGGAGGGAAGAATGTTTTTTATGTTTGGTTGGTTAAAATATATTGAAAAAAGAAAAACATTTTCCAAGTTCAAATTACATTTGTTGATCCCTCCATAGTTGTTAAGTAACTTTTTATATTTGAAGATATAATAGGAAAAATTTACTTAAACTTACCTTTTATTTTTAATACAAAATGTAAAACTATAAATTCTAAATATTTGTAAAATTACTAGTGTTCATAAGCTTATTGGGTGATGTGGTTGGGGACCTATATATTAGTGTTTTATTTGTAGATTTATTTTTGTCTTTTTCATTTGTTCATAATTAATATTTTCAATATTTTCAAACTCCAATTTTTTTTGGTTGATTTTTCTAAAACTGTAAACATCATTTACGATATATTGATGTTAAGTAATAAATGAACCTATTTTTTTTTTGACAATTATGTAAAAAATAGAAAATCTTCTTTTAAAAAAAGAGAAAATACATTTTAAAAAAATTTAAACTTGGTCGGAAAATTTACTTTAGCACTTAAACTACACATGAGTTAAAAACCACCCCTTAACATCTTCGAAGTGAATTAAAAAGAAAACAAATATTATAAAATCATACACATGACATATTTTTATTGGTCAATATGCATTAAATATTAAATATTATTTTTTAATATATTAACTTATATTAAAATATATGAATATTTTTATTGACCCATAAAAAATTTAACTTTTTTTTTCTCTTTATTTTGCTGTCTTCTCCAATATAGATTCTTCTCCATTGAAGCATCATCTCTTCCTCCATCTTCATCTTTCACAATCTCTTTAGTAATTTACAAAACCCAACATCATCATCTTATTAGAAGTCAATTTCACACATATAAATTTTATTGATTTTCATCGGAGCTAAAAAATTTGCTAGTTTGCCGGACTATGCGGGGGCATAATCAATGATTTTCTTTTTTTTTGATTTTTTTGAAGACGAAGGTGACAATCGAGAAAAAATGAACATTGAAGAGTTAGAAATTGTGAAGAAGAAGGAAGAAGAAAGAAGTGAGGGGGTGGGTGGGGCCTAGGTATGGCAAAAAATAAAAATGGGTCAACTTTTAATTTTATGGCATGCGTTGTTCCACTATCAATTACACAAATATCTTCACGATTGATCATTGATTCAAACGAAGTTTGGGGCATATCCATATTTTCTTCAAAAAACAGATATAAACATAGTAAAATAATACTTTAAAACAAGGTTATTATATTTACAATGATTTAGAAAAACAAATATACCAACTAATACAAACAAACAGAAAATGAAACTATCTAATTTATCATGGGATTGTCACTGATTATTTTTCCTTTAGGCAATACAAAGAAATCAAGTACATCCAGATGCATAGGCTCAACATTTGCTTCTGTATTATTATCAACCTTATGCATGGGCTCAACATTATCTTCAGAGATAAAGTTTGCTTCTGGATTATGATCACCCCTTTTCAAGGATGCTTGATAAAGATGAACCAGACGCTTGATGATCAGCAAGTACGCGACTAGTCCCCCGTTCCTCCACATCTATGACATACACTTCCCGAATTTTTCTTTTGTATCACTTCTTGTTTCTCACCCTTCCTTTTATACTATTGGTCATTTTTCGGTGCAAGACGACCATCATGATTGTAATTTATTTTACGGCCACTAGCACGATCATGACCGGAGCCACGACCACGATAGGAGCCACGACCTTTTTCTCGTTGGTGATAATTTGTCTGATTCACTTCAGGGAGTGACATAGAACCAACAGGTCGACTCTCATGATTTTTTATCAAAAGGTCGTTCATCAATAAGAAGATGTGAAAGTAATTTAGAGCATTTTTTAAAATTCATTCCTCGATATTGTTGCTACAGGAGCATACTCGAGGCAGGAAATGTGAAGTATGTTTTCTCAAGTTTATCATGTTCATTGACCTCTTCTCCGCATAAATTTAACTGTGATATAATTCTATACATAGAAGAATTATATTCAGTTATACTTTTAAAATCAGACAATCTCAGATTAAACCAATCATGACGTGCCTGTGGTAGAATAACCAATTTCAAGTGGTCATATCTATCTTTTAAATTTTTCCACAGTACAAAGGGGTCTTTTATAGTGAGATATTGCATTTTTAACCCCTCGTCAAGATGGTGAAGGAGAAAGATCATAGCTTTTGCACGTTCTTGACTGGATGCATGATTATTATCTTTGATGGTTTCTACCAAGCCCATTGCATCCAAGTGGATTTCAGCATCTAATATTCAGGATGAATATCCTTTACCCGATATATCCAAGGCAACAAATTCAAGTTTAGAAATATTAGAAATTTTTTAGAAAATAAAATTCTTACCTTTTTTTTTTTTACCTATTGAAAGTAGCTCAAGTTGGCAGAGTCTCGTGCTGATAACGTGTTATAAAATAAGTAGCTAATTAATTTAAAACAATAAACTGAAATAAGAACAAATAAGAGAGAGTATATTAATGTTTTTCAAATTTTTCTTCTTATTTTTGTGAAGAATGCAATTGCTATTTATAATCAATAGGAGAAAATAAATAAACACTTGGCCATTGACAAACTATCCATTTGGCGAAGTGGATACACATGTCTTCATATTAATAAAGTAAAAGGTCACATGTCATCTATTTGGTTTTACAGCAATATACTAGTTAAAAAATCATTTATTGTAGTAAATTTAGAAAATTTAGTCAAACACTTAAAGTAAGAAATATAAAATCAATTACACTAATAATGTATAACACTTAAAATTCATTTTCTTTTATTATTGATTTTTAAAATTACAATATTATTTTAGTTAATGACTCACTACCTACATTTCAAGACATATTAAAAGATTTTTGTTTACCATAATTAAAAAAATATTAATTACATAAATTTAAAATATAGTCAAATACTAGTTTAAAAATGATTTATTATACTAAATTTAGAGAATCTAGTCAAACACTTAAGTAAGAAATATCAATTACACTAATAATTATTAGTATAACACTTAAAATTCATTTTCTTTAAATATTGATTTTTAAAATTACTATATTACTTTAGTTAATGACTCACCATTTCAAGATTATAATATCACATATTAAAAAAGATTGTTTGACTATATATTTTAAATTTTGAAATTTAAAAAATTAAGTTTTTAAAGTAATGAAATTTTTTCACAATGTATGGTCAAATATTAATTATAAAATACTAGTTACATAAATTTCAAACTATGGTCAAATACTAGTTAAAAATTATTTATTATACTAAATTTAGAGAATCAAGTCAAACAATTAAGTAATAAATATCAATTACTCTAATTATGTATAACACTTAAAATTCATTTTCTTTTATTATTGATTTTTAAAATTACAATATTACTTTAGTTAATGACTCACTATCTACCTTTCAAGATTTTAATATCACATATTAAACGAAATTATTTGACTAGATATTTTAAATTTTGAAATTTAATGAATATTTTTCACAATTATGATCAAACATTAATAAAAAAAATATTAATTACAAAAATTTCAAATAATGGCCATATACTAGTTAAAAAATCATTTATTATACTAAATTTAGAAAATCTAGTCAAACACTTAAAGTAAGAAATATAATATCAATTACACTAATAATGTATAACACTTAAAATTCATTTTCTTTTATTATTGATTTTTAAAATTACAATATTAATGACTCACTATCTACCTTTTAAGATTTTAAAATCATATATTAAACGAAATTGTTTGACCATATATTTTAAATTTTTTAATTATGGTCAAACAATTTCTTTTAATATGTGATATTAAAATCTTGAAATGTAAGTAGTGAGACACTAACTAAAGTAATATTGTAATTTTAAAAATCAATCATAAAAGAAAATGAATTTTAAGTGTTATACATAATCAGTGTAATTGATATTTCTTACTTTAAGCGTTTGACTAGATTCTCTAAATTTAGTACAATAAATGATTTTCAACTAGTATATGACCATTGTTTGAAATTTTTGTAATTAATATTTTTTTTTATTAATGTTTGATCATAGATTGTGAAAAAAATTATTAAATTTCAGAATTTAAAATATTTAGTTCAAACAATTTCTTTTAATATGTGATATTAAAATCTTGAAAGGTAGATAGTGAGTCATTAACTAAAGTAATATTGTAATTTTAAAAATCAATAATAAAAGAAAATGAATTTTAAGTGTCATACATAATTAGTGTAATTGATATTTCTTACTTAATTGTTTGACTTGATTCTCTAAATTTAGTATAATAAATAAATTTTTAACTAGTATTTGACCATAGTTTGAAATTTATGTAACTAGTATTTTTTAATTAATATTTGACCATACATAGTGAAAAAATTTCATTACTTTAAAAACTTAATTTTTTAAATTTCAAAATTTAAAATATATAGTCAAACAATCTTTTTTAATATGTGATATTAAAATCTTGAAATGGTGAGTCATTAACTAAAGTAATATTGTAATTTTAAAAATCAATAATTAAAGAAAATGAATTTTTAAGTGTTATACTAATAATTATTAGTGTAATTGACATTTCTTACTTAAGTGTTTGACTAGATTCTCTAAATTTAGTATAATAAATCATTTTTAAACTAATATTTGACTATATTTCAAATTTATGTAATTAATATTTTTTTAATTATGGTAAAAAAAATTCTTTTAATATGTGATATTACAAATCTTGAAATGTAGTAGTGAGTCATTAACTAAAGTAATATTGTAATCTTAAAAATCAATAATAAAAGAAAATGAATTTTAAGTGTTATGCATTATTAGTGTAGTTGATATTTCTTACTTTCAAGTGTTTGACCATAGATTCTCTAAATTAAGTATAATTAATAATTTTTAATTAGTATTTGACCATAGTTTGAAATTTTAGTGTAATTTATATTTTTTAATTAATGTTTGACCATCAATTGTGAAAAAAGTTCATAATTTCAAAAACTCAATTTTAAATTTAAAATTTAAAATATATGGTCAAATATTTGTTTTTAATATATGATATTAAAATCTTGAAAATAAAATATATTATCTCCTAAAAAACAATAAGTAAACATGATTTTTGTGATAGAAAATTATAATAAAACGAAATATGACATGGTGTAAGGTTCACTTTGTACATATTGATATTTGGCATGCTCTAAAAACGTGTACATTAATTTTATAAATACATATATATAATCAATAAGCACATATAAAGCATGTTGGATATATATATATATATATATATATATATATATATATAATTAGAAATAACTTGTTGGGTATATATTCACTCAATAATATTTTATTTAAAAGTATTTAGAATTTTAAAAAATTATTCCCTCCGTTTTTATTTATATATCACTATTTTATGTTTTACGCTTCTTAAAAAACTATTCTTTCCGTTCACTTTTAATTGTCATAATTTTTTTAGAGTCAAGCAATAAAAAGTTTGACTAATATTTTATGATGTACTTTTTTCATCATATTGAAATGCACAAAATTGTAATGTATACTACTTTCAATATCGATTTTTTTTTTGTCTAAAATATCAAATTAATGTAAATTAATTTAACTTTAAAAATTAGTCGAATTATCTTTCGAAAAGCGCAATATGATAATTAAAAGTGGACATAGAAAGTATGTAAGTTTATTATTGTACCCTTATTTAATAATCTATTGAAGTCAAGTTTTCAATAATTGAACATAAATTAATTTATTTGATTAATTAAACAGACCTATTGTCATAAATTAATCATTTAGTTTTACTATGGTCAAATTTATACTTTCAAAGCTAATAAATCTCAAGGGTAGAATATGATGAATAATGTTATTTTTTTTTTTGGTTTTGTGAAAGGACAATTACTCCCTCTGTCTAATCATAATTGTCTACTATTTATTTTGCATATTCCTTAAAAAACTATATATAGAAGAATAATTTTACTATATCACCCTTTGAATATAATAAATATAATGTCTTAAAAAACATAATAGAGAAACGAATATAAGTAACGATAAAGATAAATTAAAAACTAGACATGATATATATTAAGACTATACATAAAGTGATATATCGAACAAAATGACATTACTTCACAAAAGATATATATCTCTTGGTGTGTTGGTTCAACGTCTAGTTTTGTTAGTGACGTCTTACTTATATATATGATAATCAAATTTTCAATTTTATACAATATTTTATTCGTATTCAAGATTCGAATATCTTAATTTTATTTTTATATTTGGTTCTATAGTCAAATTAGTTAGTAATTTGATACATATAAAATATATGGGAAAAAAATACATTAAAGAAAAAAATATTTAAACTTTGACACGAGAAAGATGTCACGTGAATTGACACAGGAAAACCACGTGATTTTCCACAATAAAAAGGAAGAATTTGGTTATGAAATTGTCCATTCTTCAAAACCCTTACATAAAACTTGTTTAAACAAACAAAAAAAAGAAGCTAACAACAATGGTGGATTCATCAGAAGAATTTGCACTAATAGAAAAAAGAAAAGAGCTAATGGTTTCAGCCATTGATGATGATGATGAAGAAAAAGTAAAACCCATTTTCAGAGTTGCCCATTTTCTTAAACCAACCTTACCCTCTTCCCAAAAACCCTCATTTCTCCATTCAAGACCCAAAGTTCAAGAATTGATGACAAAATCTTGTCTTTCTTCACTAAATGTTAAGTTTAGAGGTGGGGTTATGTATATGAATGGATGGTCTAAATGGGTTGATGAATTAAAGCCTTTATACCAACAAACATGGGAAAAAGCTGGAATCTTTGAAGCTATTACAGCTTCAACATTCAAGATTCATTTTCAGAGTGATTTGATTCTTGCTCTTGGTGAAAAATGGTGTTTGGAGACAAACACATTCATTTTACCATGGGGTGAATCAACTGTTACTTTGGAGGATTTGTTAGTTTTAGGTGGTTTCTCTGTTTTAGGTCATTGTGTGTTAAAACCTGTTAAGACTAAAGAGTGTGTTGAAATGGAAGAAAGACTTGGGGAGGTTTATAGAGATTTCAGAGAAAAGAAAGTGAATCTTTATCATCATGCCTGGATGGAGTATTTTAAAGGGAAAGGTGGTAATGACCATTTAGAGCATGTTGCATTTTTGACCCTTTGGTTGTCTAGGTTTGTGCTTCCTAAAAACAGTTTTCAAAATGTGGATAAAGGTGTTATCCCTATTGCATTTCATCTTTCTCAAGGTACTCCAATAGCACTTGCCCCTGCTGTTCTTGCTACCGTTTATCGGGATTTGAACTTGCTTAAACAGTTCATTATTGTATCTTCATCGAAGCATACGGAACAGAGTAGTGGTTTAAGATGCATAGTGGATGAGTCAGAGCTTATCCTCCATGCTCCTCTTCAGTTTGTTCAGCTATGGGCATGGGAGAGATTTATCACTTTGCAGCCTAAGCCTAGAACAATTGTTTATCGTGGGGAGCCAAGAGTAGCTAGATGGCATAAGGTGAAAAAACTAGAAAGTGTTGATCCTAGGAGTGAAATGGATTCTGCAAGAGCATGTTTTCTGTGGCGTCCTTACGCTATTGATACTGTGGAGAATTGGGACGTTAAGAGATTTTACAAGAAAAGGGAGGAATGTGTGGTGGTTGGACCAAATATGGGAAGAGAAATAATGATATTTGCTCGACTTATTCGAGCTTCTGAACTAGTTGGGATGGATTGTGTGGAGTTGTATAATCCACATAGAGTATGTATGCAATTTGGATTCGATCAAGATGTGCCCGGTTGTGTGAATCATGCTTGGAGAAATTATGACAGACCAATTAAAGATGCCAACCTCTATATACCTTCCAGGCTCTTCGAGTCAGATGTTAGCACACGATACTTGGAGTGGTGGAAGGACCAAAACGTTGGATCAGGCAATGCTTTTAATTAAATAGAATTACACACAACTGGTTATTCAGAACTTGAATTTTATTATTGCAAAGTAAGGACCGTCTTAAAATCCTCTGCTATTTGCTACAACTCTGAATATTCTAGATTCTTTATGAAAAATCTTAGATATTAATTAAGTTGGTGATGATTTCTAAATGATCCTACCATCCTTAACAAGAAGTTTCAGCTTCATGCTCCGGGAATGGAGAAAGTCTTGTTCTTAGAGAGTGCTTCCCATTTTAAGGAACCCTACACTACGCAAAATTGCTTTCGTCGAGCCCGTTACAGTCTTGAAGGCAGAGCAGAAAAGTAAGAGATCTAAACAAACTAAATTAGTGATATGAAGCATAATACAATTGTAAAGCTGAGATAATTGTAATTCATTCACTAGTTCAATGAAATTGTTCTTAGCAAGAGAAGAACGAGAGAGTATCATATCGATATGTCTTCGTTAACTAATCAATAGAGAAAACTAAACAACTTCTTAGACAAGCATCAACACTATATTTTAGCTTTGTCTTGCTTTCACCTCGTCCTGGGCACTGGAACCTTTCCAGAATTGATGTTTTCAAGGTTTTTAATCCTCCTCTCAAGTTTCGAAATATCGATCATTTCAATGTTTTCCATCTGCATATTTCCTTCAGTCCTATTGATAACATTTGTAGTTACCTTATGTGGTTCCACTGAATCATTTCTTATCTTCAAACTCATTTTAGCAATACCACTTCTCAAAAATTCTGCATATCTACCATCGCGCCTATTTGCATTTGGACCCTCACTTGGAATTTCTAGGCGATCCGGCAAGTTAACCTTACAGCCACCTAATTTGTCGTTGATGTCCTTGCTCTCTAGTGTCACCATTTCTTTAACTTCATATGCCTCATATCCATCTAATTCCTCTGATTTTTTCGGTTTTGGTTCTATTAAGGCCTTTCTTTGGGTGGGAGTTCGAGTTCCATCATTCAAAGCTGAAGAAGATTGCCCGTGAGTTCCATCTGTTCTAACCTCATCACATTTCTGCACAAATTCATGACATACTGAGACATTCTACTTTTCGTTGTGTCCCCACGATAGTCTTGGAATCCTTCCATGAGTTTTAGACCGTTTTCCCTTGATTACACGCTTAAAAGCATTGCTTGATCCAACGTTTTGGTCCTTCCACCACTCCAAGTATCGCGTGCTAACATCTGACTCGAAGAGCCTGGAAGGTATATAGAGGTTGGCATCTTTAATTGGTCTGTCATAATTTCTCCAAGCATGATTCACACAACCGGGCACATCTTGATTGAGTCCAAATTGCATAAATACTCTATGTGGATTATACAGATCCACACAATCCATCCCAATTAGTTCAGAAGCTTGAATAAGTCTAGCAAATATTATGATTTCGCTTTCCATATTTGGTCCAACCACCACACAATTCCTCCCTTTCCTTGTAAAATCTCTTAGCATTCCAATTATTTTACAGTATCAATAGCGTAAGGACACCACAGAACATATGCTCCTGCAGAATCCATTTCACTCCTAGGATCAACACTTTCAAGTTTTTTCACCTTATGCCATCTAGCTACTCATGGCTGCCCAGGATAAACAATTGTTCTAGGCTTAGGCTGCAAAGTGATAAATCTCTCCCATGCCCATAGCTGAACAAACTGAAGAGGAGCACGGAGGATAAGCTCCGACTCATCCACTATACATCTTAAACCACTACTATGGAGAGGACGACAAAGCCATGGAGGGCCTTAAGTCACCTAGAGAAAAATAGAGCGTTTTAGTTTGTTTTTTTATAAACTTTTGTTTTTTTTAAAGAAGGGGAGCAATAAAAAGTTTTATTTGTTTATACTTTGTTGTATTCTGATAGAGAATTGCTTGTCGCCCCCTTAAAATATATACATGCAATAATTCTGGAAAGATAATAGTCTAGTAATTTTCAATACGGTCTATTCCATATGAGAAATGGAAATGAGGAAACTATTTTCAAACGGGTTAAAATAGGAGCTAAGACTGTGAATTGTATGTTCATTGGATAGTCAAGTGATCAAAGGACACACAGTGGGTTTTGTGGACTCAAATAGTTCTTTTTTTTTCTTTTCATCTATTATTATTTCTGGTTTGATAATCTGAATACAAGAGATACCATGCACCACTAGGCACAAAAGCGGGGCTGTTGGGCTCAATTTCTTTTGCATAGGAGGGGAATTGACTTGTTCTTCCTCTTCCTCTGCTATATCTGCCCACTTCGGAGTACTTGTCGCACCCTGTTGTTCCTTAGAAATAACTAATTCATTGTAGAGTTAACTTGAGATGAATTGGTCTCATGCACAATATTATTCGTAAGAACATCAAAAGTGTTAAAACACAAGATATCCTTTGGAACAACTTCTCGAGCACCTTAATTCATTGTTTGACTATGTACAACAGGTTGCACTGTGTTACGAATAGGCAAACCAATTCAAATACTTGGAGATTTTTTCTACGTCGCCATAGCCCTGTTAGATTCATGTACCAGTTCCACTCCTTTACCCGTACTCTTGGTATTCATCAAGGCGATTGAATTAGTTCCGACATCACTTTCAATTTTTTTTTGCGACATGTTGTCAACCAAGCATTCAACACTTTCAACACCTCAAGCATCATGCTTCACTCCATCTGCCACTACCTTCACACTCTTGGGATCTAATGCCAACTCAACGTCTGCGTTAATTACCAAAGGATGTCCTGATTTTCCAAGAAGCCGAAGGTCACCTCTGGTTCCATTTAGTTGCTACTCATCATCTATAGTCGACGCCACTATTGTAGCTGCATTATTTTGGACCTCATCATCAATGTGAACTAGAGTGGGATTTGTAGTCAAAGAAGAACTTGCGATGGTTTAATCCCCTTTGACACCCATTTCTGTACAATCCCCTATTGTTTCCTCTTTTTCAATAGCATCTCCTATTGGCTTCACTTGTTTAGGCTCAGTGCATACATGCTCTACCTTCATACACTTATCACAATAATATTTGGGAAAAATAACGACTTTTCGGAAATCAGATCGTTATTACCGTAGCACGCGAATTTCAAATACATTCCGTTGTACCAAAATTAATTCTGTTATTTATCTAATATAAGAGAAAAGAAATTGATTAACAAGATTTATATATTTGATTAACAAAATTTCCCAAATCCCAAATTTGAAGCCGAGGCCGAGCGACGACGGCGAGAGAGGCACCTTCTTCTTAACCCTTTAAGAAGTATAGGAAGTGTTTCCTAATATAAGCACAACAGTTTCCTTTCTGAGAAATGACTTTTCATTTGCACTTTGTAAATGACTTTTCATTTTCCCTCCAAAATTGGTTCCCTCACTTTCCCATTTTTTTCTTCTCTTTTTTCCATTCACATTTTGCTAAACCCAACACATTCATCAGCATAGATAGGTGTTCCTATTGCAGTAGCAATTCGACTTAACGTTTAGCTATTGTTGACCACGTTTTCTCTACATATACTTATAACCTGGTGTCTCTCCCATCACGTACACCATTTAGCATTTTCCTTCTCTGTAGAAACTGGATGTGTCAAGTGCGGTTGGCCTTTTAGCGCATTTGAAAACTCCACCTTCTTACCACTATTAATTGTCATGATTCGGTGTACGCAATAAAGCTACTCTAAGGTACGATGAGATTTTGTAATAGCCAACTCAAATTTCCCAGTATGTAACCCTGCTAATAACTATTTCCTGCCATAAACCTCTTCTAACGGTTAATAACTATAGAAATTTAATTTATTTCTCTATTAAAGTATCCAAAAACACATAGTATATTTCTAATATGTAATGCACATTGATTCGAAAGATTTATTACTTGTAGCATTTCATCCGCAAGGAAAGAATAGAACAAATGAAGTGCAACATACCATTCAAGAGCAATCGAATGAAATGGCCGATGACTCCTTTTATCATCCATAGTACGATTCCTGATAGGCAATAAAGAGGAATAAAATGAGATATGCATTGTATAGACGGTATAATCAAATGTGTTTGTACAGTAACATTCTCCGCATAGTCAAATCCCATTGGTAAGAAGTGTAGGAAAACGAATAAGAAGGTAACATTCTCGGCATAGTGTTATAAGTTTTTGCAAAGGGATTGTTGATTTACATATTCACAACGAAATTAAAAAAACATATTCATGGGCAGTGAAACAGAAGTCATATCAGTATAAATTATGTGTATCGCTCAAATATCATCAAGAATACAACCCCCAACGAAAGAAAGAGTATGGAAGAATTTTAAAAAATAAAAGTGAATTCTGGGTTGTGGTATTGCCACATCACTGGGTTGAGGTTTTCCTTTATATATATATGTACTAGTTTTACACTAAATCATATATTTCAAACTGAATAAAAATGTACATGCAAAGGATGTTATGTTTCTTAAAATACCTCCCTCTGTAGAAGCATAAATCTATTTGCCGTTGATCATCACCCTCTTCCGCCTGAAACAATTTGAATACAAACATTGAAAGAGTCATTTCGATAACTTGACAATAAATTCATGTCCATGAGTCAAAAACAAGATATACACTATATTCAACAATCTTGTCAATGCCTCGTCAAAACATTATAAATCATGCAAAATACTAGTCATCATGTTGCACCACCCATCCTCGGTTAGCTCTTGACTAAACTACAGTGTATATATATATATATATATATATATATATATATATATATATATATATATATATATATATATATATATATATATATATATATATATATATATGTGTGTGTGTGTGTGTGTTAGAGCGAACACTTTTAATGTAGCAGACCAATGGTTACTATCATAGAATTTTATTAGGACATAATAAAATGATTTATCACCACTTAACAAGCCAGATCTATGAATTGACTAAGCATACAATAATCAATAATTCTGAAGTCTCTTTTATAAAATTCTGGAATAAAAAAACATTCTATTTACTTTACCATAGAATGACTAATACAAAAAAGCTTTTAAAACAAATATATATTCATAACACATATGTAAAATTATTCACTTATATTAAAAATTAAACAAAGAATTGTCTAGAATTTATTGAAGTTTTTTATGTAAAACCTAATTCACGTAAAGTTGTGATGTTATGGAATTAACATGTATGATTTTACCTGAAGTGTATATCCTCGAACAAATGAAATTTTCTCATCTTACTAGGATGTAAGTTTCAACCTATCGTCATTTACATCCTTAACAAACATTAATGAGTTCAAGAATGTCATTCGAGTGACAACATCAAGCTCATGAAGGTCATGAACATACCAAAGAAAAGGATTGTGGCGGCTAAATAAAATTAGGGTTTGATGGCTAATGGAAGAGGAGGGAAACTTTTATAGAGCAAAATAGGTCTTGAACTTTATAAAAGTTTCCAAATTTACCTATAAGATTTGTATTATTTGTTAATTAGTCCTTTTAAACTTTTTACTAAATGCATATTAGCACTTTTAGTTTAGCATTAAATATCATCTTGATATTTGAATATTTTTCAATAATTATTCAAACATCTTCACATAAGAAATGTGTCTCCGGAACATCTCACGCTCATATGATACATCACATGTCTTATAGACCATTGGTAACAAGTAATGATGCAATTTATTAATGTATTACACTTACATAGTTTTTGTAATTTCTAATCTTTAATTTCTTATTATATATTCCAATTCAATGTATTTCAACTCTAAATTTCTTAACAACATCATTGTGAAGGTTCAGAAAATAACATCATCAAAAAATTCCCTCAAAAAAAAAATTATTTGGATTGAATATTTTCATGCACTAAATGTTTACAAAATATATATTGAAATTAATATAACTTTGTAAAAATAATATATATTTTAGTTTCTTAAATTTAAAGGGTGTGAATTTTAATACATCACTATAAGTCTTCTTTTCCTTCATTGTTCCCTCAACCCCGTACACATCCTCCATATAATGTAAAACTCTTTTCAACATTGGTTTTCATATAGAAGTAAATTTATCATCATCTCCTTTTTTGTGTAGGTCGCCCTATTTGAAAATTTAGGAAAATTTGCCACTAATGATGATGTGTATTACTTAAATTTTACGTGCATGAGCTTTTAGTCCTAAGGCTCGATAAAGAAAAACAATTGCAGTAGGGTAACAATCAATAAAAGAATAGTGAATTTGGTGATGGGAATAACAAAATAAAATATGCCATGTTGTAAGATTTATATTGTACGATGAGGTACGTATTGATGCTACTTGAACTTTACTATGCGTAAGCATTAAGCCCTAATCCCAGTAGAGGAAAGCAATGAATTTGGTGATGGAGATAACTGTACATAATATGAAAATATAGGAGTAAGTATATAAAGGGATTAAATATGTAATATGTATATCAATAAAAAAAAATCATCTATCTACATAATACAATTGAAATAGGGTGACTATTAACGTAAAACTGGTGAATTTGGTGATGGAAATAACAAAACAAAATATGAAAATCCTTCTAACTACGACATAGATTTACTCAATAGTATTTCATTAATTAATAACGTGACTTCAGTCATTATTAAAAAACATTCTACAAAACCAAATATTTCTTTTTGGCGGGGTGGGATTGTTTATTTTTAGAAAAAAAATTAAATTTAGATCGTCATTAATCATTTGATAATATTTTTAAATATATATGCATATACGTGTATCCAAGAAATTCTAGACAATGTGAAAGATAATTTGAATTTTAGCAAGCCATATTTGAACTATGGTAAATATCTATAAATAATAGTGACATTAGATATTAGTAATTGAGCTTTCAATAAATTTTATATAGATTTTATTTATTAATGTCAATAAATTTTGACTAAAACGACTGAATTTGTATTTTAAGTGCTATAATTAAATCAATATTGCATCTTTTGTTTTTATATAAGAAGAAATTAAAGAGGTCTGTTAGTTATATATCTTCCTCTTATGGAAAATTAATTTCAAAGAAATTATTATAATGACACAATATTTCAACTCACAATAAACCGAACAAAGAAAATAGCTCTTTTACAAACTTCCAACAAAGTATTTTCGTATAGTTATATATGGGGCTCATTCCCTGTTTGCTTTGGCTCTTATAATTTACATACACTACATCAAAAATGATATATGTATTTTTAGCGATAATTAACAGTCTTTGTATATGTCCCTAAAGTCTTTATCACTTTTTATCAATGTCAATATTTAATGTCGCTAAAAATTGTTTTTATTGTAGTGGTTGGGGCAGAAAAGCTATGTAACCAATTATTTTTAACATTTATCATGAGAGTTAACTTATAAGTTCATAAGGGCATAAAAGCCTTCGATTTTTGCTTAAAAGTGTCGATTAAATAACGAATGTTGATTTTTGCTTCACTCGTTGCTACAAAGAAGCAATCATCTGGCAAAATTAGCTAGTGGAGCTTAGAATTTGGATCGTAACCTAAATCAATTATTGAATTGAACATAAATTAGTATGTTATTGATAAAAAAGGCAACACAAAAAAGAAGCATAAGAAAAAAAACGCCAAATAGTACCTTAATTTTTTCTTTAAAAAAAACTTATATAAAAATTGCATCAAAATAGAGAAAAAAAACATTATTCCTAAATTATAGGTAAAAAACTTGTAATATAAAAATTGACTAAAAAGGAGTTAGATCTTACCTTACCAATCTTAGTAACGAACCTCTATTAATTAACAAGCATGAAGAAAATAAGAGCTAGATAAAACTAGATATTTTATGATCACCATAGAGTTTATAATACACTCGGTGATGATACTATAAATGAGGATGCTTAAATAATGCAAAAATACAAAATCTAAGAATAAAGCTGAGTTATCAAACTCAAACTTCATTTTATATATGTAAGAATTAAAAGAGATGGATTGCCGGTGTAATGTAACCCGAAATATTTCCTTCTTGTCTTCTTCGTCAAATATGTCCAACAAAACTTGATAGTTCATCTCTTCTTTTGGGATTTACTGGATAGTGTTGTTGAAATTGTCATATGATTTTGCTTTGCCAGTCACATTGGTAATTGTCTTGGAATAAATTCCTCAGTCACCTTACCATTCCAACTATGTTGTATTTCATGTGTCTTCTTTTTATTTTTGTTGCTTCCACTTCTTTGTTGCCTAGGCGAGAGATCTCCATCCTTGGCTACCTTATCAAATAATATGTCTAGCATATCATCCTCATCATTTTCATCAAACTTTTCAAATTTCACTGCCCAAACTCTTGTTGTTCCTTTTGGAGGTTGACCGTTGTCCAAATATTTGCTCACCAAGCGACTCCAATGATGGAGAATAAGGAACATCATGATTCGAGGTGTTGATTGTTGCCATAGGTGGTTTGACCATTGAGTTTTCTTAATTCAACATTGCGGCATGCGACTCCTTGATTATTCTTGTAGTTTCTGAATTAGAAACTTGAAGAATTGGAGTGGACAATGCATGGAGCTCTTGATCAGAATTAATCCTTAAGGCATCAAAAGTGTTAGAACACACAGCCTTCCTTGATACCTTATCTTCACAATTTATTGTTTGCTCCTTGCGTATTTCATTGCTGCCCAAAATCAACTTGCGGCTCTAGAACCAAAGTATTTCTAGTGGTTAAACTTTGATTCCCTGAGGCTGATTCGTGCGCTACTGCTTTGCCTAAGAGTTGCCCAGAATTTTTCTTTATTTTGGCACTCCAACTCTCGGGCCACAACTACCTGATCATGGACACCACTTATATCAACCACAAGGGATTTCTTTTCATCTAATATTTCTCGAGCATCACCTTGATATTTTTTAATTTCAGATCCTACTTGCGATGCTTCTTCTTCTTGGTTTCTTGCTGCATTATTTCCCAATAATAGTCGACATTCACTTTCATTGTGGCCTTGATGCTTACAAAAGTTGCAATTTAACGGCAGACATATCATACACAAACTTCTGAAATTGATCCACACTTTTTCCTGTTTTCTGGTCTACATATTGAATTCTCATTCGACGTGGCAAATTTGCTAGCAAATCAAGTTCGACTTAAACTCTAGCCGTGCTAGATCTCAACTTATCTTGAGTGGCTTTATCAATCGCTATTGGCTTACCAGCAGCCGAGGCAATTGACAGTAAGGATTGTTTTGCAAAAAGCTCTGGACAGTAAGGATTGTTTTGCAAAAAGCTCTGGCGGCAAGTTAGGAAGAGATATCCAAACAAAAGCTCTTGATGTCTCTTCTTTTGGATTGAAGCCAATTGTCCATGGAAATACTCTAAATTGCTTTTGTACAAAAGGTACTGAACAGGTTTAGCTGCAGCTAATACATAATCATCATATCTATCGAATCTCATCAAAATATGTCGTTGCGCAAGCCATCCAACAAGGCAATGACCTTGAGTTCCTAATTGTATAGGCAACAACTTTCTTACGTCTTTGCATATTGATTGGATCCTCTGAAAACTTGAAAACAAGTGCTTGATGTAGACCTTCTTCCATAGTGTATTGATTATCTCCTCCACGGTAAATGTAATTGTAATGTAAGTCATTTTTCGAGAAAAATGAGTTGATTTGAAAAACATTTTTCAAAGATTTAAGTCAACCAAACATGAGAAAACCCATACCAAACACACCACAAGTATTAATCGCAAAATTGTGATATGAAACAGACCACAACAGGGGATGATTAAACTTAACACTAGGCATGGCCAGTGACAACACTGGAGAGTTCATCTTTGCGATCGCTATTCTCATTCTGTGTAAAGATCATAATGTTGTTGAATGGAGGTAGCAAACGCAAAATCATCTCTCTCCAGTGTTGATATGATGAAGAACAGAACCTCTCAAAACCTCAAACCTGAAGAGTATCGTGGACGAGACTGATGATTTGATAAGAAATGCTGGTTTTTGCTTCGCTCATTGCTACAGAGAATCAAAACAGTGGCCGATCATCTAGCTAAATTAGCTACAAGCAAAGACAATTTTTTTTGTAAGGTAATTTGTATAGCCTGAAACGTAAAACAATGTCGTGCATGTTTAAACATTCTCCTTCTGCCTGGATTGCCTTGCAGTAATCTCTGATGTATATTTGGCGTTAAGTCCGAGTCCGAGCCGCCATCTTCATCCTGAAATTCCCATTCAGAAAACTTAAAACGTTATTAGTACTCTCACCGCGAAAGCTTAGATCCTTGTCTACATCCATCTCATCCATAGCCACTTAAGAAACTAGTAAAGAAGTGACAGATACAAATTTATATAAGCGGATTCAAAGAAAAAAATTAGCAGAGTACTATCGCGCTTAGGATTTGAACTTGTTACCTAAGCAATTATTGAATTTCCTTTTAATTGACAGATTTCTTCATATTAGGAGAATTCACTATTTCATATAGTATAATGAAAAGACATAAATCATTTTCCATAATCGCGCAAAACGACAAAACATCTTATGGACACTAAATATCACCTTAAATACTAGGTAATCTCTCAGTTTCAATTTGTTTTGACCAATTTAACTTGCAACAGAATTTAAGAAAATAAAAAAGACTTGAATCGTATGGTATAAAAATAAAGATACGTGAAATTTACCAAAATGCCCATTAGTTTTTTGGTCTGAAACATGATATATGAAAAGTTAAAATTAAAAAAGGGGAAATAATCACTTTTTTAAAAGGACTAAAAAGGAAGGCGGGTCAAACAAATTGACAGATAGCGTTTGGGTGTGAATTTCAGCTGAAACATCCTACCCAACTGGTCCAAATAAACAGGCACAAAACTCATATAAGCAAACCATCGGCTTATTCCCCAACAAATGTGGGACTCTAACACCCCTTCCACGTCCAGACCCAACTTGAGCATGGATTGAAAGCACAAACGAGGATGAACCTAGCTCTCATACCATGTAACAGACAATGTATGGAGAGTAACTTATCTCATTATTCAAAGATACAATGATATAAATAATGAAGAAAATAAGCTAACTACGTTAACTATATATTCAAATCCCGAAAATTCAGTATACCATCATATACATAATAATTATACTGTATAAAAAATCAGAACAGAAGGGTTCATTCCAGAAACTTACATGAGAGTCATGTTAAAAGGGCAGTCCACTGCACTTAAGCTTCTGCTATGCAGCAAGGTCCAGGGAAGGGCCTGATCACAACGGTCTATTGTACGTAGTCTTACCTTGCATTTCTGCGAGAAGGCTATTTTCAAGGCTTGAACCCGTGACCTCCTGGTCACATGGCAGCAATATTACCGGTTATTCCAAGACTCCCCTTCTCACATGAGAGTGTGTATATTCAAAACATGGTGGTTGGTTTAGTTAGAGAAAGCTACATATATACCGAAGCTTAACAATGAAAGGAAGGGATCGGAATAAGCACCAGTTCATATATAACAGATTCGATAAACTTGCCAGAAAGAATGATGTATAGACTCAACGCAATGGAGAAAGGTGAACTTCTTGGTACATAGCATTTTACCCCTTTAGTGTTACTAGCTGGCGCAAATCCGGATAAGTCTAGCTAGTGGGGTTAGGGATATCGGATAGCTACATAACTGTCTTGCAAATATCCCCTAATACAAAGACATGCTCAAAAGTTCTTTTTTTTGTCAAGGCTGTCTGCAATAAGTACACTTTGATACAAGAATATGACCAATATTATCTTCATCCCTTTCCTTTTAATTTACGCTCCAATCTCCACACTTAAAGAAGATGTTTGTCACTCAACTTGGTTTAATTGAAAGGGGGAGAGAATTAAAAAGAATCTCCGACTCCGAGTTCAGAGTAAACTTGATAGTCTGGGAACAAAAACATGCTAGTGATTATATCTGTAATCTTGGCTTTGCATTCGCAACAGCCACAAACGCTTCATAGAGCTAAATGAAGACTATGCAAGATTGTTAATATGCAAAACAGTTCGAAACCTGGAAAGTAAACAAGTGAACTGAAACGTAATTCAAGTGAAACTTTTTTACTAAAGCTGAGATAGTTACAAGAAGACCTAAATAGAAGAACGAGTTAGTAGCACTGTCTGAGTATCTCTGCGTACTAGGCAATAAAGAAGAATACAACTTCATGAGCTAAACAAAAACTTTGTAAGAGAAGTATTAGCACTATAGTTTAGCTTAATCTTGTTTTCACTTTGTCCTGAATATTGGAACCTTTCCAGAATTGATGTTTTCAAGGTTTCTAATCCTCATCTCAAGTTTCAGAATATCGATCATTTCAGATGTACTGCTCCCTTTCTCATGGTTATTAATGTTTCCTATCGCCATATTGCCTTCAGTTATTTTGGTACACGTTGCTGTTACCTTCTGTGTTACCACTGAAGCTTCACTCATTTGTAAGGTTTTAGCTGGATTAGTACTCAAAAGTCCTGCATTTGGACCGTCACTTGCAAGTGCAATACCATCAGTCAAGTTGAGCTTGCAGCCACCTTTGTCATTGTTATTCTTGCTCTCTAGTGGCACCATTTCCTTAACTACATATGGCCCATCTCCATCTCCATCTTCATCCGACTTTCCATTTGAAGCCTCAAATTTATCGCTCATTTGTTTCGATTCCACTAGAGTCTCCCTTGCTCTGGCAGTCCCATCATTTGAAGCTGAAGAAGATTGGCTTTGCATGTTAAGGAATAGTTTCTGATTATTACCAGGTACAGCAACTTCTTTCTTCATGAGTTTCCTCTTGCGTAAAGATACAGAAATTGGAATATTGTCGTCATCATCTGATGATGATTCTATAACTATCATTTCACATTTCTGGAAAAAAACACAACATACAGAGGCATTCATCTTTTCGTGCTGAATTGCAACCTCAGGTGCAACATTTTGGTTCTTCCACCATTCCAAGTATCGTCTGCTGACATCTGACTCGATGAACCTAGAAGGTATATAGAGCTTGACATCTTTAATTGGTCTGTTATAATTAGTCCAAGCAATTTTCGGGATATGATCACTAGCATGATTCACACAATCGGGCACATCTTGATCAAATCCAAATTGCATTGATACTCTATGTGGATTATACTGTTCAACACAATCCATTCCAACTAGTTCAGAAGCTCGAACAAGTCGAGCAAAAGTCATGATTTCTCTTCCCATATTTGGTCCAACCACCACATATTCATCCCTCTCCTTGTAAAATCTGCTGATGTCCCAATTCTTCACAATATCAACGGCATAAGGACGCCACAGAAAACATTCAGCAGCGGAATCTATTCCACTCCTATGATCCACATGATTTAGTTTTTTCGCCTTATGCCATCTAGCTACTCTTGGCTCCCCAGTGTAAATGATACTACTAGGCTTAGGCTGCAAATTCGTAAATCTCTCCCAAGCCCATAGCTGAATAAACTGAAAAGGAGCCCGAAGGTTCGGATTGAACTCATCTTCTATACATCTAGAATCACTCGGCGCATGATTATTAGCTGAAGATACAATAAACTGTTTAAGCAAGCTCATATCCCTATAAATACTAGCTAAAACATCAGGGGCAAGTGCTATTGGAATTCCTTGAGAAAGATAAATTGCAATAGGGAAAAGAGCTCTGTCCACAATCTGAAAACTTCTAGCAGGAAGCACATACCTTGACAACCAAAGGCTCAAAAATGCAACATGCTCCAAATGATCACCTCTTCCTGCAAAATGCTCCATCCAGGCACGGTGACGAATATTCGTTTTACGCGCTCTAATATCTTTATGAACCTCAGTAAGAGCTTTTTCAATTTCAACAGAATCTTTGGTCTTAACAGGTTTCAACACAGAGTGTCCTAAAACAGAGAAACCACCTAAAACCACCATATCCTCCAAAGTAATAGTAGCTTCTCCCCATGGTAAAATGAATGTATTAGTCTCCAAACACCATCTCTCAGCTAAAGCAAGAATCAAATCACAATGCTTATAAATCATAAATGTTGAACCTATAATACCTTCAAAGACTCCAGCTTTCTTCCATATCTCTTGGTGTAAAGGCTTTAACTTATCAACCCATTTAGACCATCCCTTCATATATGAAGAACCACCCCTAAACTGAACTTTTGTTGATGAACAAGAAATTTTGAGTCTTGAAGGGAGAAAAGGGAGTTTTTTGGTTGTTGGTTTAAGAAAATGAGCAACTCTAAAAATGGGTTTTACTTCTTCATCAATAGATGAAACCATAACCTCTTCTCTTTCCTCCATGATTCCAACTTCTGAACAATCCACCATTCTTGATTTTGAAGAAAAAGAAAAAACTCTATTTTACCTCTTTTTACAAAAGGGTTTTCAAGAATGCAGAAGGACAAAACAACCCATTCTTGTGTATTGAATCATACTAAAAGAATGGGACAAAGTTTCTGATTCTTTTTTAGTCTGTACTATTGTTTTCAGTACTGAGTGAGAAAAACAAACAAATATTGTCAGCTCAAAATTCTATTAGTAGGCAAAAACTAACATATAGCTGCATTTGTAACTTTTAGCTGGATTTGCCAAAAGTTGAAAACAAACAAGCACTAGGTTTCTTAGAGAATGCTCAAGTCTCAAACAAATAGTGATATTTAACGGATCACTTTTCATTTTGCACGATAGTAAGATATCATAAATACTAAGATTATCAATAGAGATCATTTTATTTATTAGGCCGAATTCATAAATAAATTTCTAATTTGTTGGGTTTTTTCTTTCATGTACTTCAATTACGTCATTTTCCTTTTGAATTATTCGTAATTTGTTCTTTTTAAACACTGTCTGCAGATTTTGATCGATTAAGTTGAAGTAAAACACAATTATTCTCGATCTATCAATTGGACTGATGAGTTTTATAAAACATATGTATCATTTATCAATACCACTCACAAAACCTGGTTCCACGTCAGTCAACGGTGTTTAAAAGGAACAAATTATGGGTGGTTTAATGATTCAATAGGAAAATAGCATAGTTAAAGTATATGATGGGAAAAACCCAACAAGTTAAAGAGATTTGTTTATGTAGTTGGCCATTTTATTACTAGATAATTTATGATGACATAGGAACATACAAAAGGTATCATCGAAACTTATGCACATTTATTTCAATAGTAATACATGATAAAATAACTTCTTTCTTCCAAAAAAATTAAAGGAGTTTTCAAAAAAAATATTTTTGTAGTGTTCAAAAAGTTTTGGAGGCAAAAAATTTTAAATGCAAGTTGTTTGAAATTAAATAACATATATCTCACCTAAAATTCATTATAAAAAGAAGAGCTTAGGGGTACCACAAATAAAAGAAAAAATTGACTTTTTGAAGTCAATAAAAGATCATATAATAAAGTGGCGGGTTAGATAGCAAGAGCAACTAGATCAGTAATGGAAAGGGTGGCTAAAATGGATAGATCTCTTTTACCCGGGGGTCTAACTGGATACCTTGAAAAGCTCTCATGAGATCTCCACTAGTTTCTAACTACTATGTCATTAGCTCGAAGTGCAGTGATCCCAAACGGGAATCTACCTGCTGCCCACCCTTCCTCCTCTGCTTTGAGAATTGAAAACACTCTTAAACTTGACGTGAATTATTACTTTGATCGCTCAATTTTGTTTGATCTTCACGTTAAAGATTTTCGTTCAGAGGTTCGGGAAATAAAAGTATAAACATGTAAATAAGCCAACAAAATAAAATAAATAACACACCAACCCAAGGATTCGAACTCAGGACATTGCGCGTAACTTTGAGCTTAGCCGCTGCTGGGCTATCTCATTCATTTGTGATTGAGGGTGTTCAAAATATATATATCCACACAAATCCAGAAAATTCACCAATTATGGAAATTTTAATTTTGTTTAAGCTTTCAAAGAGAAATTATGTGAACATTAAGCATGATGATGATATTAATTATAGGGGTAAAATGGGAAAAATTAATTAATTTTATCTTGATTTAGTAAATGATCAAGTAGTTTGAGACATGTATATTTATCAACTGATATATATTGACCAAAAGGAGTACATGTACCACAATTTACTAGATACATATATTACAAATTTATAAAAACTTTTTGATAAACTAAGAGACAATACTGAAAGACTAAATATGAAGAACAATATCATTGTAAAGGCATTAATCCCAACAAAGGGAAACTGTAGCCTCATTTTCATAACAGAAAAGTGTTTGGTAAGATTTTAAAAGACATAATACGTAGACACGTTAACTTGACCTCGATTAATAACTAAAAACTTCAACTTTGAAAATATACATATATATACCTCTTAACTCGAAAGTCCCATTGTGTCTCACTGGACACCCCACGTTGAATAGAAGTTCTCAGTCTAAACCAAATTAAAGCTATACAAATTGTATCAAAATGTCACTTAATCGATCTTAAACATGTTAGGTAAAAGCTAGAACTAAAAAGTTATTAAAAAAACGAAAGAGACACACTTTTTTTAAATAGACTATAAGAAAAATAGAATAAAAGAAATTGAAATGAAATGAGTAATTACAAGAAAATTTGCCATAAACTCTACTTTTAAATGAGAGAGATAATTTCATCACCGAATGAGAGAAATAATTATCAAGACTTTGTAAGAAATGTATATAAAAAAAAGATTCATTAGACATCATTTTTTCAAAGTTACTTATAAGTAGAAAAAAAGAAAAAGAGTGTTTTGTAGTAAACTAAATAAGAATATAAGTTCACTTTAGAGTTATCAATGCTATCACTTGTTCACTTTAGACTTTACACGTCTCTTAAGAAATAATTATTAATTTGAGTATTTTACTATGAAACACATATTAATTGATATTACGTTGTTCCCTTCTACTCTGTTTTTTTCTTCTGAATTTGTTGCACTTGAGCCGATAATTTTTTGGAAACAACCTCGGACCGATGTTTTGGGGTCCTTGGGCTGATGTTTTGGGCCAAATGGGTCAAGAAATTTGGACCAAAATTGCAATTGATTTGGGCCTCTGGGTCACAACTTGGTCCAACATTTGTGGCACCTAATTTGGGCCAACTTTAATCTTCATTTGGGCCACCATTAAGTCCAGTAATCCATGTAGGTATTGGCCATAAACGACCCTCTCAAACGATACAAGTTATACAACAAAATATATTTAAACACTCCTATTAAATATTTAAGATCAAATAATACGGCAATAATGATTTACGTTCTTGTTTTTTTAGTGAAGAATTAAAGTATTTCTTTAAGAACATATTTACGAAATAAATATATTAATAGTAGTATATTTTGAGGTGATATTTAAAAGAAAAAAAAATTAACTGAACCAAAATTGATACCGAAGAGAAACCAATATGAATGAGATGGTTTTAAAAAGTCTAGTTTCGATAATATATTACTCAAGAAATTGGAACGGTATAATTTTTAAAATCACTAAACCGTACTATTGACATCCCTACCGTACCGTGTAGGGTTAAGATTTGTGTACACTCTATTCTTTTTAAACCCTACTCGTGAAATCTCACAGGATATAACTTAGTTGTCAAGATCAAAAACGTAATTTCAGAATCCGGCAATATCTGATTGTGTCTCATGTATACTCAACATTCAGCAATATAGTAATCTTTTGATTCAAGTTATGAACCATGACTTTAGCTAATATTCTGGAAATTATACGTTACATATTTTATTAATGTGAAATTAGGTATTATTGGTTCTTTAATTTAAGAAAAAACTGATAATAATTTGAATATTTGATAACTAATTAGACCAAAAAATATGTAAAATATTTTATATCAGAGCCAGGTTTCGATCCTGGGACCTACCTGTGGGTTATGGGCCCACCACGCTTCCGCTGCGCCACTCTGATAATTGTTGCTACTCTATTTGTATTAAAAACAAAATACGAATTTTTCGGTGATCAATTCACAATTCTATGCCAAAAGCAGAGAACCCCATGTTAGGGCGGTCCAAAACTGAACCGAAATCGATAACTCGAATCGAAAATTTTTTTATTAGTTTATCAGTACTGGTTATTGGTTTAGTGATTTTAATAACGGTTTTGATTTTAGTTTTATTGGGTTATCGGTTCTTAACAGTTTGAAGTTTTTTTTTAACGGGTTAATCGATAACCCGATAGTAAATTAAATAATTATATTTATACAATTTTGTACATAAAATCCTCGAATGAGAGTTTGGTTTCCTACTTTTATTTTTTATTGTCTTAAACACTTGGTTATTCTATAATGTAAAAGTGTTTGCTTTTGAGCATGATGTAACTTGTAAACTTATGTTGAAGGTTTATTTGGGTTGTCACCTTGTTTCCAAATGATTTTCAATATGAAATCTTAACGGTTAAACTGATAACAATATAAACTGATGAATCAATAACCGATATGTTAATATCTTAATTGTTCCATAACGATTTAGCGTCTCTACAAACTAGTAACCAATTAGTCAAACCGATAAACTTTAAAACTAAACCGACCGATTCGCAGTCCTATTCATATCCCCTTTATTTACTTTTTTGTATAACTCAAACTTATACCTTACAATTGAAAGTGGAGAATGCTTATCGTTTGAGTAATTAAACTCTAAACTTTCTAACATATTAACTCTTGACTAAGACTCTTTACTCCTTCACTCGGAGCAATCAAGCTCAGAGAGCATTACTGGGCGGTGGCTTATCGTCATCCATTATCTAACCAAAAAGACTATCAATATCATTCCAATACTAATCGGAAAAAATGAATTAAAACTTACACCAATCAACTTTAAATTGTATATTAACAGTTACATATACTATAATCGAATTCAATGTGAAGCAGAAATTGATTGTATTTCAGTTTCTTCAATCCATTCTGAATTTGGTTCACTCCATGATCTTGGCCGAACTCCGAATTTGAAGAAGAAAATCATTTCCATCAACTCAAAGAACTTCGATTCATCCAAAATCGAGTTCCATATTCCACTGACAATGCAGTAATTGTTGTTATACGGAACACGATGATGATCAGCGTGTTGTTCCCTCGATACAAGTATTCCGGCGTCTTGTAATGCTAACACGATTGAAGGTAACTTACTTTTCGTACCATGAGCCCAGGAATGAAACTGTTGGCTGAACATAATGCACCCTGAACAAACCCCGACGAATGCCAGAGTAGTTGGATTGTTGCAGAAGAGATTGATTGGAAGGACTGTGAATGTCACTGCGCGTGCTAAGGAATGGAGATTGTTAGAGAATTCGCGTCGAGTGATTGTCCATGGCCATTTATGGTGACCTTGAAATGCATCAATTTGGAATCCGAAAACAGGGGATTTTGCGTTGCCGTAATTGTCAATTCCCCAATGGTAGATTCCGGAAGCTAAATCCGCTACGATGTAGCCGATGCAGCTTGCTATAAGGGGCCCGGCCCACATATGTGAGTCGAGTGCCCCTGCTACAGACCGTGCTAAAGGAATTAGCACGGTGGTGCAGCCACTTGCCATCCAGGCTCGATGAGCCCAGGTGGATTTTAAGCTCGGGTCATTTAGTACACTTCTCGTATTACTAGTCTTGATTTTTGTGATGGGAGTGAGTGGGTCGTAAGTTAGTGGTTCTGAGACGGGTGGTGGTTTGGTGGTGATTGTGGCAATGTTGGACGAGGAAGAGGAGAAGGAGGAAGAGATACAATACACTCGTGAAGATAGGAGAACATGGCGGGAGATGCTCTTAGCTCGATTTGTACTGGATCTTCTCTGTATCGTTTCAATTTTATCGAGAGCTCGTTGTGAGGATCTAGGGGCATGGTTTTGAGGTAGAATGGAAGACATATTGAAGGAACTTTTAGGTTGGATTTGCAATCAAAATGCCAAGAAAAATACCATATAGTATTTATTAGGGGTATATTATTTATATCCATTATACATTATAGTCCAATTGATTTGTGGTTCAAAATTGGGAGCTAGAAGTTTTGTGGTTACTACTAATTTTATTTTATTTTATTTTTTTCAGAAAAGAAAAAAGTTCTTTATGAAAGAAACAAAATAAAAATTTTTAGTATATGGTCTAAATAAGAGATGCGTGGGACTAGATAAGGCCATTAGTATTGAGAGTTATTTTGTGTTGCACAAAATTTTGCCAATAAAAAAAGAACCCTTTAGTTTGAGTTGTTTTATATTGGTAGACCTTTCACGCACGTATTTATTGTTACTTGTAGACCGTCGTTAAATATTATGGTGGGATAGATAAAAATTTCTGTCTTGAATTAAAAGTTTAGTTCGAGTTTTGGGTATAACAATTCATTCGTTAAGGAGTGTTTGCTCCTTAGACGAGTTATGTGGTGTGACTCTAAATTAGTTTAAACTTCAATAAAAAAAAATACTGAATAGATTACGAAAAATCCAACTAAAGCATATTCTTTACCTATCCATAATGTTTTTTTTATCCATAATGAGTGGGTTTTTAAAAGGAATTGAATATTTAAAATTGGAGGTGGGTTGTTTGATTTTATGTTGACAAATGTTCTTTCATTAAAATTAGGGATATATTTGGCCCAAAGTATGACGGGGGTATATTTCACTCCAAAGTATAACCAAGGACATACATGAACTATTTCCTATAGAACAGGGGTATATTTGACCCTTTTTCGAAATTAAAATGATAAGTCAAATCACTTAGTTATGAATAAGTGAAAAATATATTTATAAAAAAAATTATCCTGTTTGACATATGATTTTGAGATTAGGATTATAATTTATTTTTTTTTAAAAAAATGGTAGTTTGAAAATTTCAAATCTTGATTTCAAAATGTAAAAATTAAAGCATTAAGTTGTGATTTCTTTTAAAAGCTTTCATACTATGAGACTATCTATATCATGTAAAATTATAGGAGTATTAAATAATAACTAAAATATTTTTATTATTGATCAATGAATTTTTATAAAATCATATCATAAATATTTATTATAAAAATTTAAAACTTTATTACTCTCTATTTTAATTTATGTAACATATTTTATATTTTAAAATTCAAATAAATCTATTATTATGATAAATTTTTCATAATCTATTGTAACATATATTATTATTTTTACATAACTTATAATTATATAAAATTAAATATAAATTATTTAATTCTCGAAAAGTTAAATTCGTCGATAAATGAAAACTATTAATTGCATATTCAGTGGTGGTCCCGTTGACCCCTTTTATTTATTTATTTTTGATAAATCAGATTGCCATTTTGGCATATTCCCTGAGCTCAATTTTACTGTGTTAAACAGTAAAATTATATTTTTATCATTTTAAAATGTGGTGCGCTAAATCAGGCTCCTTTTCTTAATAAGAGATTTTAAATTTTAAAAAATTCTTAATAAGGAGCTGCTTATGCTTTGTTTGAATGAAATTTGATGCACTTTAATTAAGAATAATCTAACTTTATTCAAATGAAATTTGATGCACTTTAATTAAGAATAATCTAACTTCAATATGAATATTAAATCGAAATAAAACTATTTTTTTGGAAGTAACTTTAATTTATATTTGTTAAAAATATTTTTCACAAGAACTCTCTCCAGTCAATTGTGATTTATTTGTATTTATGTAGAAAACAAAATTAATCAGCTCTTTATCTGTATTATTTCTTGTTGCCAAACAGAATATTCACTGAATAATCTGAAATTGTATCGATCATTGATCTCAATATCACTATTATTAAAAAAAAAATTGTCTTTTTAAGCTGACACTCTAAAAAACAAACAAACTTCAAGCTTCATCCATGGCTGTAATCTTGAAAAATCACTGTTTATTAATCACTGTATTGTTCCTCTGTTGTTTCTGTTCATGGCGGCAGATAAATGGGTATAAATCACTATTTCATCCAAAGGATATTCTGCCGCTGTTACCAAGACAGGTATCTTGGCCTATTATCAATTCTCTTCACAGTGCTGTGGACCTTTTGCCTGCTTTTATGGGTGCTGCTTCAATTGAAGGGAATAATACATTGGAGTGGAAAGGTGCTTGTTTTTACAAGAATATTGCTTGGTTGGAGCTTCACAACAAATCTAAAAGTCAATTTGGTGGTGGTACCCTTCATATCAAGGTTTTCCCCAAATCTAATCTTGCTATTTTGTTTTTTTTTGTTTTTTTGGGTGTTGGTGTTCAATAAAGTGATTATACATAGAGTCATGATTTGAAGTTTATGGATTCTGAAATGTCGCTTTTAACACATGGCTCCTTATTGATTGGGTTTACAATTAAATATATAGGCATACTCAACTAGTCCTAGTGTCACATAAATTTTGGAGGTGTTTAGACGATTATTTTGTAAGTTAGAGTGTTTAATTGATAGTCCGGCATAGTGGAGGCGAGTTGAGGTGTGTGGATGTGCATAATCAAAATTAGAGTGCTTACCTTGCCAGCTGAGGTCAAATTTGAGTGTTTGTTTATGGATTATGCCAAATATTATACTAACTTCATCTTTGTCCATGTAACAAACCACTTGCAATAGCTAATTTTTCAAATTTTATTATTGTTTTCCTGCATCTTTAGATGTTTTTCTTATATAGAAGTTCTTGTCCATGTGTATATTGTAGAGTTTGGGATAACGTTGGGGCAATCTTTTAAAAAATCATTGTGAACTGGGACTTGGATTACGAAAATGTTTTCCCCTTGTTTAGTATTTTTTTTGAGTTGATCTTTGGGGAGCCTTGATGCAATGGTGGAAGTTGTCATGGAATTAGGAGGTCATGCATTTAAGCGATGAAGATAGAATCTTGCAGTAATGCAAGGTAAGGCTATGTATAGTAGACCCAATGCGATCCTGGATCCTGTAGATAGCGGGAGCTTAGAGGTTCCTGCTGCCCTTAATCGTAAGGTGATTCCTGGAATTAGTTTGCTTAACGAGTCCTTGAAGCTTCTCTGAAAGTTCCTTATGTTGTTAGATATCTATTTGATTTGGTTGTCAGATTGATGGAAGTGGAAGTTAAATTAATCTTGTTTTTTGCTCAACTCCTCTTCACGGGAAGCTACAAAAGTTGACTTCTATCCCACTAATATAATTCAGTACTTGCTGAATGCTTATGGAAAAGAGGTATCTTTTTGAAAAAAACCATCCTTTGACGCCTTTCCGTTGATTATATGTTGCCTGTATTTAGTTGCAACCATCTCATGCTTGGAGAAGTTGCAAGCGCAGATGTTACTGGACCGTATGTAATGTATGATTTTTCTTCTACATTTAGAATGAAAATGTTTTGGAATGCGAAATCTGTAAACATGTTAGTATGGCATGTTTCTTTTTAATGCTTGGATGGAAAGAGTTCAGATTTTAGTGTCAATGCTTGATCACACTGGGTTTCTGTTACAATATTATGTAGGTGAACAATGCACACAGTTGGACATGTTTGGACCTTTACATCTTTGCAACCCCATATCGTGTAACATGGGATTACTACTTTTTTTCTCGTGAACATACCCTTGAAATCAAAGAGTGGAAGTCTCAAGCTGAGTTAGAATATGTGAGTCACCAGCGTTTCATAAATGATTCTTACTTGTCATTGATCTAAGCGTACATTTGTTATAGTTTAATGGATCAACTAAATTGAAACAGGTAAAAAGTAGAGGGGTGTCCATTTTCCTATTGCAAGCAGGAATGTTAGGAACCCTTTCAGCAATGTGGAATGCTTTCCCCTTGTTCGTCAATAATGGATGGGGCGAGAAGTCAAATATTGGTTTTCTAGAGAAACATATGGGTGCTTCATTTGAAGAACGTCCACAGCCATGGGTCACAAACCTTACTACTGATGACATTCATTCTGGAGATTTTCTTGCTATATCAAAAATTAGAGGTACCTGGGGCGCTTTTGAGACTTTAGAGAAATGGGCAACAGGCTCTTATGCTGGCCATACTGCTGTTTGCTTGAGAGACGCTGAAGGAAAACTATGGGTTGGCGAATCTGGAAATGATAATGACAAGGTGGTGGAATTTTTAAAAATATATTTTTGTGTTGATGTTTAACTCATTGTTCCCAAATTCTTGTGTTCCTCTATAGTCTTTAATAGTGTTAAAATGTTATTGATTAACATCACATTGGCTTCTCTTCCCGTAGTTTAGCACGTTTTCTTACAAAATTAACAATCATCCAAATAGGAATTTACAAACGTTGAGAATTCAAATTCATGATTCCCAGTAAATTTTATTGTTAAATGACTCATTTTTGCACCAATTTGTTCTTTGTGCTTTTTTTCAGGGAGAAGATGTGATTGCTATATTACCATGGGATGAATGGTGGGAGTTTGAGCTGACAAAAGACAACACCAATCCACATATTGCACTGCTGCCTTTGCACCGTGATCTCCGAGCCAAGTTTCACGAGACTGCTGCTTGGGAATATGCACGAAGCATGGAAGGAAAATCTTATGGTTACCACAACCTAATATTTAGCTGGATAGACACAATTGATGGAAATTACCCACCACCCGTGGATGCTCATCTGGTACTGCATGCTATTTTTCTCTTGCCATTTTTTTGTTTGCCCTATTATCTTGAAGGTGTTCCACACATACCCTTACTTTCTAAATCCTCTGGTTTGTGAGTATAGTCATCTCGGCTTAGGCTAAACTATGTCCTATGAAAATAAATAGAAAAATCACAACAAACAGCTAACTTAAACCTGAATTTCGGTTGATCAGCTAATGCGGTATCGCTGGGCACATGAAGTGAAATTTGATGAAGCTTTGATTTCATACACAGACTATTGAGCAATCTTTGTGAGTTACTAATTGAAATAACAGAGACCTCGAACTATTTTAGGTCTTATAGCTGCAGGTTTCATGTACTGAACACTATCTAGATATCCATATGGGGCTGTTTTGAATCTTAGTGTGATGTTGTCAGTGAATCCATTGAGATTCATTTGACTGCTAGAGACATGCTATTATGATTCAATTGTTCCATATAATTACATAATTATGCATGTGTGCTGAAGCAGTGAATATTTGATTGGATTAGTGTCTCGTGACTTTATTTTGATGCAAAAAACTTAAGTACTGTATGATCATTTGTGAGATTGAAGTTACGCTAAGAGATATTACGTTAGACAATTGAAATTAGAAAGTTGATGATGATGAAGGGTTAGGGATAAGAATAGGAACTATGGCGCTTACAAGTTACAAGAAGTAGAAATGACAGGCATTTTGTAGATAAAACGTGGGTAATCGTGGTACTTGTTTTTTCTGTTATCGATTGTATTTTTTTGTGTTATGAAATTACATGTTACTACTTCTTGGTATTGTTGTTGACAAACATGGCTGGGTGGTGCAGGTGGCTTCTGTCATGACTGTTTGGAACCAAATAGCGCCTGAATATGGTTCTAACTTGTGGAACGAAGCCTTAAACAAACGACTTGGAACTCAGGTTATATATAAATTTTGATCACTTTCATGAAATGCCTCTTTTCATTGAGACAATTAGTAGACTAAATACTATTGAAGCAGCTGTTAGGTGTAATATGTTTCTCGTTTAATAGCTATTTAAAGCGGATCAGATTCTGCAATTACAAAGATTGACATAAAATTCAATATTGAATGCTGTTCCATTTTGTTCCACACAGAACCTTAGTCTTCCCGGTATACTAGTTGAAGTTGAAAAACGTGGATCCTCTTTCGCCAAATTGTTGGCTATTCCAGAGCAAGATGATTGGGTTTATAGCGATGGCAAGTCAGCATCATGTGTTGCTTTTATTCTTGAAATGTACAAGGAAGGAGGACTATTTGGTGAACTTGCAAACTCAATTCAGGTTACAGAATTCACGGTGAGTTTGTCAAATAGATTTTGAAGTACTCTCAGTTTTCCTGATTTGGTTGGTTGCTTCGGCATTTGCCTCAGTTGTGTAAATGATGAATCTGAAACTGTCTTTTCGCCTTTTCTGTTTAGCATGTCCTCTCTTCTGTCGGACTCCAGTTCTAGAGTTTCAGGAATTGATGTCGTTTATTGTTGGAACTGCAGATAAAAGATGCTTATACTCTCAACCTTTTCGAAAACAATTCAAGCCGATTGCCAAAATGGTGCAATGCCAATGACACTGTGAAGCTTCCTTTCTGTCAAATTCGAGGTAAGTACCGTATGGAACTACCTGGATACAATAGTATGGATCTGTACCCCCATATGAACGAAAGATGTCCATCTATGCCTCCGAAATACTACAGAACTCAAGGTTGTTGACGAGGTTTTCCCCATCTTCCTCTGTAAGTATCACAGAGGTCAGTATTGTTGAAAACATAAATACAAGTCTGCTTCTTCGTTTAAGCTTTTAGACGAGATAGTCACACACTTCAACAACATATTGCATGTAGTTTTCACTCATCGAGCAGTTCTCGAGGAGTTGTACAATGCCTAGGATACACAAGCTAAGGTTGCTATTAGCCATTTATGTTGCTCTTATTCAAGAGTTTGTACAAAGTTTGACAATTTCCTTTAGTTTTTATTGTACCGAGTATGTTGTTATTTAGCTTTTAATGGAACGAAATTGGGAAAATGAATCCCGAAGAACTTGTAGCAAGTAGCACGTAACCATGGAATTAGTTGAGGTGCACGTAAATTTATATTTGCTTATTCATTCAATTCCAAACAGTTTGGAAATACTCATTTCTTTTACTGTTCACAGCAACGACCGAAGCCTTTTTGGCCTACAAGTGCAAGTCAACTCCATTCATATATAAATAATAATATTTTATTATAATGATCACGATTTATTCGAAATTCAGTTATGATTTTCTATTCGATGTTCAATATCTACTTTAAAAAATTCATCTATTTATCGAATTATGATTTTCCACTTAGTGTTTGTTGGTCTTGTTAGAGCAATACTCAATTCAAAGTCATAGTGTACCTGAAAAACAATAGTGGACGGAGGAAGTAGTATTTTATTATAACAATTACTTTTTTCGTCTCAAATTTATGTGACACTTTTAGAATTTTGAGATTCAAACAGGTCTATCTTTGACCATAAGTTTTTCACACATCTTTAAAATATTTTGAATTATCAATCATTATGACTTATAATATTTTTAAAATAGTTTATAAATATATAAATTTTCAATAAAATTGAAGATTCCTCACGTAAATTATCGATCATATTTAAATTGTTTGACTCTTAAAAATATCAAAAAGTGTCATATAAATTGAGACAGAGAAAGTATGATTTATCTAAAATTGATATTTCAAGTTATAATTTTCTAGTTAATATCCAATATCTACTTTAGAAAATTCAACCGTTTATCGAATTAAGACTTTTCACTCAGTGTTTGATAGTCATATTAGAGCACAATTAAATTCAAACCAATATTATTTCGAGTTACGAGAACTTTAATCAAGGTGAAGAAATTCTAACCATTTCACCAGAATTCATGGCGATTTAAACGTCATAATATATATTAAATAAAGTTCTTTTTATTAGTATTATTTTAATTTTAGTATGTATCAAACTTTTTTTTTCTCTTGAATTTGCATAAAAGCAAAATTACGTGATCAATACTCTGACCATGATGAAATATTTGTTATTAGTATATTCGAGGAATTTTCTTTTCTATCACTATTACGTAATATAGACGAAAACATAAATTGACAAAAAACTAAAAACAAAATAAAATAAAATAAAAATAAAAATACTTTTTTTTCAGGATAAAAAATTATTCTGTATATTGAAGCAAAAATATAAACTATTGATTGAGATAAATGAAATTAATTAAATAAAATATTATCAAAAATGAGAAAATGACAAAAATAGTCCCTTAAACTTAAAGACTAGAGTTAAAATAGTTTGTTTTAAGTATATATTCAATGGTTTAAGTCCTTTAAATTTATCAGAAGTTAATATTTTTAGTATCGTCAAACATTTACTTAATTTTGTTATTAGATTTAACGGAAACTATGGGGTAAAAAAATAGTTTGAACTTGGTATTTACATCAATTATCATTTTTGTAATTTATGTTATTTTTAGGCTTATAACTTATAATTTCATCATAGAGTGCTCATACGAAAGATAGAACTTGTGGTAAACGTTATAGAAGCTGCCAGCTACGAAGATACAATTTTTTTTGTGATTTCAAATAAAAAAACTCATAAGTCAAAAATCATAAATGTTAATAAACATGTTTTTTATTTCACCTAAACACTACCAATTTGCTTTTAAAATTTTTTTGACTTAAAAATAGCTAAAAGCTATTAATAATTTTTACCATCAAACATTTACCTAATTTTGCCCGTTAGATTTAACAGAAATTATGGGGTAAAAAATAGTTGGAACTTGGAACTTACATTTGTTACCATTTTCGTAATTTCTATAATTTTTATTAATTTTTAAAGTTTAGTGTAGCCTTTTGAGGTGCAATTTATATTAATTTTTGGCTTATAACTTATAACATAGAGGCTATGATAAAGGTTGTAACAATTATGAATTATATTGTGATTTCTAAAAAGATAAAAGTTACAAGTCAAAAATCATAAATATTCATAAACATGTTTTTAATTTCACCTAGACACTGGCAAACTGCTTTTAAAATTATTTTGAATTAAAAGATACCTAAGAGCTATTAATACGTTTTATTATCGGTAAAAAAGATAAATATAACCCTAAATTATCGTAAATGGTATGCGAATATCTTCATCATATTTTTAGGATATTGGTGCCCATGTTGTAAAAAACTAGAGCATATATGCCCTTCACTCCACCGGAGAATTAAATAGGGACATGTAACGCAGTCTTATCCGTCGATATGATATTTAATAAATATTGAATCGGTGGATAAGATTATAACACATGTATATTTTTTACCATGTTTCAAAACTATGATAAAAAGTATCTGTGTATATTTACGATATTTTGAAGATATATTTATCATTTTTTCCTATGTTTTAGAATATGATAAAAGTTATTTGGTATTTATGACAACCCTTTGTTTCAGCTTATTTTCGTTAAATTTCTGTTTTAATTTATTTATCTTAATTTATTAATTAGTTTAAAAGACAATGTCTCTTTTGCTTTATCAAAAAAAAAAAAAGTATTTCAATGTACATATGCTCAAACGACCATTTTTGTCATTTTCTCCTGAAAATACCGAAATAAATAAAACTGGAAAAGATCTTCACGTAAGCAAATTTTCATATAAATGGTGGAAAAATCCATTTTCTATGAGCTGTAGAGTCCAACAATTTTCTTGATATTGAGCAAACAAAGCTTCCACAGAACACTTCCATGGCTGTAATCTTGAAAAATTACAGCTTTATCACTTTCTTGTTTCTTTTTCAGTTTTTTTCATGGCAGATTCATGGGTTTAAAACACCATTTCATCCAAAAGATGTTTTGCCTTTATTACCAAGACAAGTTTCATGGCCTATACTAAACTCCCTTTACAGTGCAGTAGATATTATGCCCACTTTTGTTGGGGTTGCTTCAATTGAAGGGAATAATACATTGGAGTGGAAAGGTGCTTGTTTTTACAAGAATATTGCTTGGTTGGAGCTTCACAACAAATCTAAAAGTCAATTTGGTGGAGGAACCCTTCATATCAAGGTTTTCCCCAAATCTATTTTGCTATTTATTCAAGTACTTACTTTAAAAATTATATATTTGGGGGTAGGGGTAGGGGTAGGGGAAGGAGATTACAAGATGGGGAATTGAATCTTCGCCATGGTGAAAGTTTAGCTAGTTAATCAACTGAGTTATTAAGATTTCCTGTTCAAGTAACTACTTGCTATTGCTATTTTCTTGAAATTTCATATTGTTTTGTTGCATCTTTAGTTGTTTTTCTTATGTAGAAGTTCTTGGATATGTGTTTATTGATTGAGTGCAACCTTATACCAAAGAAGATTTTTTGATAGTTATAGCTTATAAGTCAATATGCTTCTTTATTGGGGAGGTTGGGAACTAAGGTGGGTCCAAGATTTGAATTTTATGGGTCCCCTAACGAACTCAAGTTAATATACAGTAATAACTAGGTTCATGGTCAAATATTTATGGATATTTGGTGGATTTCTTGTTACATATGCAGGGCTCGGGCAAAAGTTATTGGGCTCATGTGAACTCGTAAATAGTACAGTAGATCTGTACTTCATTTTGTTCCTTTTTGTAAATTGGAAGTGAAAATGAAACCTTTTTACTTGTTTTTTTGGTATTTTTCTATTAAGATTAGTTGTTAGTGTTACACTTAAGTATGGTGTTCACCAGTAGGCTTATAGTCTGGTTAGAGACTTATATAAATATGAGATCCTCTTGATTTAGAGAAGAGAAATCGATAATTTGCCTTGAAATACAGATGGAGTGGAATGGATGTAGCGGATTCATATAGCTGTACACAATTATCTGGGATTGAGAAATAGTTGATTGATTCATTGATTGTGCTTACTATATTTTCTTTTTGAGTATATTTACGGGGGATATTGATATAGGTGATTCGCCGCTGGTCCTGATCATCCTTTGCTATTTGATATCTCTTGATTGGTAACCAGATAGATGTGGAAAAATGGGTGGAAGTAAACCTAATCTTGATTTTTTGCTCTATTCCTCTTCGCGGGGAACTCCAAAAGTTGACTTGTATCTGATCAATGTTATTCACTGAAACTTTTCCAAACGTCTGGATGAGAGGCATCTTTTTACGGAATCCCAGTCTTTGCATTGACTATATGTTGGTAAATTAGTTGAAATTGTAGCTCAGCTATCTTGGAAATACCAATGTATGGTGTTTGTTGAGAATGAAAACATTTTGGAAGGCCAAATCTGTATGCATTATTAATAATGATTATTTGTTTTCGGCATAGTATATGGGATCGATTATTGATGAAAATATAAATTGTTTTTTTACTTGCTTTGTAATTCTTTTGTACCTAAATTTTCCAACGCTTGGTTGGAAAGACTTCCCATTATAATGTCAATGCTTTTTCAGTGGGATTCTTTTACTTCTCCATATAGCAATGTTCGTATTCAAATTAAAATATTTTGCAGGTGAGCAATGCACACAGTTGGACATGTATGGACCTTTACGTCTTTGCAACCCCATATCGTGTAACATGGGACTACTACGTATTGTCTCGTGAGCATACTCTTGAAATCAAAGAGTGGGAGTCTCAGGCTGAGTTAGAATATGTGAGTCCCTATCATTTCTTAAATGAAGTTAGAAAGGCACTAATTTTAGCATAATTCATGATACTAATGGAATAAAATTGAAACAGGTCAAACATAAAGGTATCTCAATTTTCCTGATGCAAGCAGGAATGTTAGGAACCCTTTCAGCACTATGGGATGTTCTTCCTTTGTTCTCTAGTACTGTATGGGGTGAGAACTCAAATATTGGTTTTCTCAAGAAACATATGGGTTCTTCATTTGAAAAACGTCCGCAGCCATGGGTTACCAACCTTACTAATACTGATGACATACATTCTGGAGATTTTCTTGCACTATCAAAAATTAGAGGTCGCTGGGGTGCTTTTGAGACTTTAGAGAAATGGGTATCAGGAGCTTATGCTGGCCATTCTGCTGTTTGCTTGAGAGACTCCGAAGGAAAACTATGGGTTGGCGAATCTGGAAATGAGAATGATAAGGTAGTGTCCTAAACTATTTTGTTTTCACATTATGTTATTATTTGGTGTTTACTCTTTCTTATATTGGGGAGCAAGGGCAATGTCTGCTACGCAATAAAGAAATTGAAGATTAGAAGGAGAATTGTGATAGAGAATATTATCTCATCTCTTTTCATACGAATGGCAATGTCTGCTACGGAATAGAGAAATTGAAGATTAGAAGGAGAATTGTGATAGAGAATATTATCTCATCTCTTTTCATACGAATGGCAATGTCTGCTAGGGAATAGAGAAATTCAAGATTAGAATGAGAATTGTGATAGAGAATATTATCTCATCTCTTTTCATACTTTCTTGTTCATGTTTCTTAAAAACTTCAAGACTTATGTTTAGGGAATTCTGGATTTTTGACAAAGTAATAAGGAGCATTGATAGCGAATCAAACTTTTAGGGAATAAAGGGCTCTATCTCAAATGAATAAAAAAGAAAGAGATAAAAGTGATACACGTTGGAACAATTAATTTAAGGGATTAAAGTGACATTCAAATCAGCAAACTTAAGGAAAAAAACATCTCAAGTTTGTGATTGTGGTCTCGCAAGCCTTAAGCGACACTTTTTGTGGCGTATACAGCTATAGATATCAGTATGATTATTACAATTTTTTTTGATAAGGATATGAATATTACAACGTTGACTTCAAATATCACGTTGTATGAGTATCATATTAAAAGGTATGATCCTTATTCAACAGTTGCACAAACTTAAAGCGCAACTAACTAGATTGCAACTTGTGGACATGCAATAGACACATATCCAACGCGTTAACAAATAGAAAGGGAGGTCTGTGTGCTGTGGTTCTGGGTATTTGACTCGGCCCAGGAACCTTGGAGGAGGTTGAAGATTAAGAAAAACTTTACGCATGAATGACCATATATTTGATAACGTAATCTCTATATCATATTTGCACCAATTTATTCTTCACATTTCCTTTCAGGGAGAAGATGTTATTGCTATATTGCCTTGGGAAGAGTGGTGGGAGTTTGAGCTGACAAAAGATGATTCCAATCCACATATTGCGTTGCTACCATTGCACCCTGACCTCCGTGCCAAGTTTAATGAAACTGCTGCTTGGGAATATGCAAAAAGCATGGCAGGCATGCCTTATGGTTTCCACAACTTAATATTTAGCTGGATAGACACAGTTGATGGAAATTACCCCTCACCCTTGGATGCTAATCTGGTAATGCATATTATTTTACAGTACAGCTTACCAATTTTGTGCTTACAGCAGTATATGAAGCTGCTTTCTTTCATACGGTCCTCTACTTCCTGATTCCTCTGGTTTGTGACTATAGTCAGCTGTTCTTTGCTGAATTATGTCCTCACAAATAAACAAAATAATTACTAAGAGAGGGTAACATAGACCTCAGCATATTTAGTTGCTCTGCTAGTGAAATAATATTGTTGGCACATGAAGTAAAATTGGGTAAACGCATGCATTTCACACATTGGTTTCATGTATCGAACAGTATCAAAATTCCATAAGGGTATATCCATTTGAATTTCGACTTGATTTTATCATCAATTTCTTCTCGCAGAGCTTCATTTCACTGCTATAACTATCTATAATGAGTCTAGTGTTGCATAGAACTCCACAAAGTATGCATGTGAAGCTTAAGTAGTGAATAGATGATCGGTTATTATCTCGTGAGAGCTAAAATAGTATTTGTTTTGGTGTAAGAACCTTGAAGCACCATAGAGTCGTGAATGAGCTTGAAATTACTCTTTGTGATATGAGAAAGGCAGTTGGAATCAGAAATTTAGGAGGATGAAGGGTGAGGAGTGGGAAGAGACGATAACGACATTAAGCAAGTAGAAATGCTAGGCATTATAGATAAAGTGGACCATGTGGCACTTAGTTTTTGTATGTTGAATAATTGCTACTGTATTCCTGCAAATTGGAAGTGGCAGAGTGGCCTTGGTACCACGCTACACTGAGATTCAGCCATTAGTCGCTCTCCTATTCATATTTTTTTTTTAAAAATGAAAAGATTCCTGCCAATTAAAAATTAACCTGTTATTTTATAAAATTGTTGCTGATGTTTAAGTGATGTGTGGTGCAGGTTGCTTCTGTCATGACTGTTTGGAACCACCTTCAGCCTGCATATGCTGCTAACATGTGGAATGAAGCCTTGAACAAGCGACTCGGAACTAAGGTTATGTTTTTGTGTAATCACATTCATGAGATGCTTCTGTTTTTTGAGATATTTATCAGTGGACAAAACACTATTAAAGCAGCTGATTGAGTAACTAATTTGAAGATCAGAATACTGTATTTACAGAGATTGATGGCATAAAGCCATTGTTATACTGAAAATATACTGTGCTTTGTGAACTCTCATATATCTCAAGCGAAACTAAGTTAGTGTAGACCTCTATGACTGACATGCTGATCTATATTGTTCCATGCAGAACCTTAGTCTTCCTGATATTCTTGTGGAAGTTGAAAAGCGTGGATTCTCTTTTGCCAAATTGTTGGCTATTCCAGAGCAGGATGATTGGGTTTATAGTGATGGAAAGTCGACATCATGTGTTGCTTTTATTCTTGAGATGTACAAGGAAGCAGGACTATTTGGTGAAGTTGCAAGCTCAATTCAGGTTACAGAATTCACGGTGAGTTGGTTTCCAGGACATTTGCATGATATGTACTTAGATGAATCTAAAACTGCTTTTCCTTTTCTCTTGGTTGCCTTCTTGTGGATGGCGGGTGTTCTTTTTGTTGGGGGTGGGGAGTTTCACATGTCTGTATGTGTAGTGAGGTATCTTGCACTCGTTCTTCCTATTATTCTTCACATCCCTGCTAAATAATACTCCCTCTGTCCCAATTTATGTGACACTTTCCTATTTAGTCAGTCCCAAAAAGAATGACATATTTCTTTATTTGACAAATGTTTAACGACACAATTTTACTCATGTTGGGGCCCACTTATTTGGAAAAATGTCTACAAAAGTGCATTCGTCTATTTAAAATTTCATTTATTTTAGGGGTATTTTGGAACATTGCAAAGTCTTTCCTGTATTTCTTAAACTCTGGATCCATTCAAACTACATCACGTAAATTGAGATGGAGGGTGTACATGTTTTCGTCAATACTTGCTATAATTCTGTTAAGTTCCAAATAAACTGGTGTACGAATTGTTTGGCTTGTTTAAGTTTAAATATTGTGTCCATTGTCCACTTCCCTCAAATATGAACTTTTTTACTGTAGTCTTGCATTTCTTTCAGTATCTTAGTGCCAAAAAATGTGGAAGTTAGGAACCAAATTTTAAACCAGAAGTATTTCAGTTCTTGGAAAGTTACCCAATCCTCCATCTTAATATTGTTCATGTTTGTGAAACTATTGCATCATTTTTTTATCATTCCGAAAAAAGAAAATTACAATTCTTGCACTATTTGTTTGCTGCTGACCCTGAGGTCTGATGGTTCATCTGATTGAAAAGCACATGGAAGTTTCATGTTGGATTCAACTTCTAGAATTCGAAAAGTAACGTATTTATTGCTGGGAGTGCAGATTAAAGATGCTTACTCTCTCAAGTTTTTCGAGAACAATTCAAGCCGGTTGCCGAAGTGGTGCAATGCAGATGATAATGTGAGCCTTCCTTTCTGTCAAATTCGAGGAGAGTACCGGATGGAACTACCTGGATACAATAGTATGGATCCGTACCCCCATATGAATGAAAGATGCCCATCTATGCCTCCGAAATATTACAGACCACAAAGTTGTTGACAACGGTTTTCCCATCATCCTCGTAATCTCAAAGGTTAGAAGCATATAGTTTTTCACTCATCAGTTCTCAGGTTGTATACTTGTAGTACAATTTCCTAGAATGTACAAGATTGCTGATGACAATATACATATATGCTGCTCTTATCTAAGAGTTTGTACAAAGTTTGGTGTTACACATCCTGATCAATGTTGCACAGCATAGAATCCTAGCTTGACAAGTTCCACATTTTAATTCAGATTTATACTTAACGAGCTTGGGATAAATGAATCCAAAAGAACTTGTATATATGGAAAAGAATTGGTATTCTAAGTGGACGTTATTTATTTTTTCTGCCTTCGAAACTTAAGATATCTACACTCAATTTTTCCATAGTAAAGTTGTTTCAGTGCCAACCTCAAAATTTTGACAAATTACCCAAGAATCAATTACATAACATGAAAGGACTAACAAGTGCTCAAATATGCCCATGAAAAATTTCATCTTTCCTGCTGTCGTTTCTCTATTCCATTTTTCAAACTGCTTGGAGATGCTTTATTTTAAGTTGGAGTCTATTGGAAATAGCCTCTCTAGCCCTACGAGGTAGGGTTAAGGTCGGCTATACTACCCTCCTCATACCCCACTTGTGGGATTACACTGGGTATGTTGGAAAATTTCATCTTTCCTACTCATTTCTGAATTCCATTTTACAAACTGCTTGGAGATGCTTTATTTAAGCCGAGGGTCGACTGGAAATAGCCTCTCTATCTCTACGAGCTAAAGTTAAGGTTTGCGTACACTCTACCCTCCTCGGACCCCACGGAAAATTTCATCCCTTACATCCAACTTTTAGTCTTCAAATTTCAGTAAACAAAAGTTGTATAACTTTAAGCTTCATAAAAATAAAAATAAAAGTTATATAACTTTGAGCTGTCATAGCTAAATCTAGAGAAAAGAAGAATTGTGCTTATGCATGTTGAAATTCCAATTTCTCATATCTATTTTTTAGCCCTTTGACTTACAAATATAAAGTTTCAATAATTGTGGCTGGATTGTCAGGCCTTAAAGTGTACATCTTTTGACATGAATACATCATAATATAGGGAGTATTCCCCTTAGGAGATCGCAAATTTGATGTCAAACCCAGTCTAGTTTTAGTGTACTTTTAACAGCAATGTATCATAATATAGAGTCTTGAGGTTAACAAAACTTGCTTCCTGTTGAAGAAACATGTATGATTGTATGATTGAATTCATTGAATTATAGAGGTTTCCTAGGAACTATTTGGATGGGAAGTCCTTGAGTTGGTACAGGCATTGGGTCCCTGCTGAAGAAATCATCTGTACAGCATAGCTTCCATGTAAAATGTGTTACTAGGTAATGGATTGTGACCAAGGTTTCAATCTTCGCAAACTCGTATCCAGGACATATACGGGCTCCCCCTCCGAATGGAACAAAGTTGTAAGGAGGCAAAGATGCTGAGTTCTCAAAACGTGCTGGATCAAATTTCTCTGGTTCTTGGAAAATGCTGCTATCCATGTGTGTTTTAGCCGTTACCCAGAATATCTATGTGCAGCCATTAGCAGTGGTTAAAATTTGACTTATGCCAATAAGAAATATACCGAGTTCTACCAAATTGACAGATTGAAGAATGGAAGATCAAAGATGGGAATTTTGGTCTTACTTGCCATCCTTTCGGAATGAGGTAGCCACCGTACTCAATGTCTTTTACAGTCTGCCTGAAGTTTCCGAAAATGGGAGGGAACATTCTCATCGTCTCCATTGCCACTCTCCATGTGTATTTCATCTTGCCAAGGTCTTCCCAAGTTAGGGACTCTCCAGGTGACTTGATCTGTGCTATCTCTTCTTGTTCTGCGTTCCCACAAGCTTATTTAGAAGAAACCTGACTGGAGTCTGAATAGAATTAAGAGTTCTTACCTTTAAGGACAGCTGCATAGATGTTTGGATTCTTTGCTAAAAGTCTTACGATGAAAGTTATCAAGACGGATGAAGTGTCATATCCAGCAACCATTATGAGCATGACATTGTGAATGATCTCAGTTTCAGATATGAGTTCTTGGTTGTTCTCTCCGCGGATGCTGAGCAAACAGGTGATGAGATCCTGGTGGGATGAAGCTAAGTTGTTGTCAAACTCACGCCGTTTCTCTGAAATAAGTTGTTTCAGCATTTTCTGGATATCTTTGCTTGCCTTGAGGCTTCGATTGAAACGTGTAAAAGGCAAGTTTATAGGGATTGACCAAATCCCTTCTATCATCTGCTGGAAATAATGAATCATTTGGTCTCTCTGAGCTCCACGTTCAAGCCCGAAAAGGAGAGAGCAAATAATGTTGAAGGTGAGTGTCTTCATCAAAGGTAATACCTATCATCAACACAAAAGTTAGTTGTAAATGTCTTAGGTTACGTGCAAAAATAGTGGGGGGGGGGGGGGGGGGGGGGGGGGGAGGGGGGAGGGGGATGACGAACCTTAATTATTTGCTCGTCTTTCCAGTAAGTCTCGACGTGGATTCTGATTTCTTCTTCCATCTTTCCAACATAACGCTTAAGACAATCTGGCTTCAAGAACGATACCAGAGCATCTCTAACCCGTCTATGATCTTCACCATTGAGTTCCAAAAGGCAACGATTGCCCAGAATCATCTTGACTGATTGTGGCTGCTGATTAGTGAGGACAGAGCAATCACTGGTAAATACAAACTTGTTAGCAGCCTGTCCATAAATGAATACAGTGGGCTTGCCAAAGAGGCTTAGCTTTGAGATAGGACCATATTTTTGTACTCTTTCTTCAAGCCATTTCTCTGCTGTGTTGGCTTTCATTGCCCTTAGCATCCCAAAACTTTGACCGATGATCGGAAATCCAAGGGATCCTGGTGGAACCCTCAATGATCTCCTCCTCCTTGTTCGGAGGAGGAATACCGGGAGTAGAAATAGGAAAATAGTTACTATAAAGTTCATGATTGAAGGTACAAAGGTAGTGAGCTTAGGAAGTAGAAGTATTTTATATAATCTTCTTGTGTTGTTAAACTTTGTTTGTTTCTGGAGAAGTATCTCAGTTCCATTATGGTATCCTGTAACAGAAATATGCCATATCTAGAGATACCAAACTATAGTTTCCAGTAATTATGGTATATGCCAAACTATACTTTCCAGTGATTGTGGTATATACCACATATAGATACACCAAATTATACTTTAACTCGACCAAGATGTCGTAAAGGAAGAGTGTTGGTAAACAAGACAATCGTGGTTTGTTTTTTAATTGAAAACAAGTAGTGCAGAGTCCAAATCAATCATGTTATGAAAATGGTGATGATCTTTACATCTGATAATTTATTTGACAAATTGATACAACATAGGTACTTGTGTTGGTGGGAGATAGTAGATATCCGGCTGAATAGTCAAGGTGTGCATATGTTGTTTCGGATTCGGATATTATCTTCTTTTTTTTTGTTTGAAAAAAAAAAATGATGATCCAATAATTGTTTTGTTAGATTGATACACCACGAAAGCAAAGTCAAGTAAATCACAAAACTAGAGTTAAAACTCATGAAAGCAATCCCATTATCATATTATATTATAAGTGGGAAGTCCCTTAGCTCAAAGTTGAATTACGAATTTACCCTTCACTTGAACATTATTTGAATATATATAACATTATATGAAAATAAAAGCATAATATTTTCATTTTTAATGACCTGAAAAATAAATTCACACTTCAATTACAATAAGTAGGATTATTGAAAAGACAACAGTTAAACTTACATTTATATAACCATGAATACGGTAAGTGAAAAGGCAATTGAAAGTAATAAATCTTTTTTCCAAGTGAATAATGATTTTTTCCAGGTAAATGAAGAAACTATGTTTCATCTTTAAGTAAATCATTTCATCTTCATATACATTTCAAAAGGCATGGAAGCTATAGGAACATCATTTTAATTAAGAAACTGAAGATTTTAAGACAATCATGAAGAACATATGAAGTGTGGTGTTTGCAGCGATTTCTCGACAGTGATAACGGTGAGGAACTGATTTTGTGTTCCTAGAAATCTCATAGTCCTCTAGCATCCCTTGCCCTTCATCATTTTTCTTTTTTGAAACTAGAAGGTTTCAAATTTTTAACACTGTTTCTTTGTTGTTGGTTTCTTCTACCCCCCCCCCCCCCTCTTATTGTAGAATATGCCTTTTTTTAGATTAATTTGTGATGCAATCTGAAGTGATCTTGGAATTGAAGGTATATAGATTTATCCGAGTATTTTTATCAGTTTCAGGAGGATATTCACTGGGTCTTTTTCTTTCTCTATTTTATTAGTCTTTATTTGTTCCTTTTTCCCCTTTTTACTTTCTTTTCTTAGCTTGTTTTTCATTTTTGAAAAGGTGAAATTTCAACAATAAATATGATGAAAGTATATAATTTTCAGGTAATAGTAAAATAATTTTACCTTTGAGAATCACACATGGTATTTTCGCAGCTATAATTTTTTTATGCAATATATATTCTCTTATTTTCACATATAGGCTTTTAAATTGTATAAATCATCATTTCTCTTATAAGAGTTTTTCCTTCTCCTATTTAATTTTTGGGTGATCGAAGATTAAGATCTTAGTTGAAAACATATTTTATTCTTCCTATGTCTTAGATATTACTTTCTCTTTAGTTTGAATTTGTAATATTTTTTTCTTCAAATTATATGACTCATCACAAGCATGTTTATAATGTTATTATTGGTTCACCTGTTTTTCTTATTTTTTTAATTTATTTCATGTTTATTAAAAATTAAATTTGAAAAAAATATTAATTATTTTTTACTATTTGAATAGAGTGGTGAATTTTTCATGAATACTGAAACATCATATCATCAAAAACTAACACAAATAGTGCTATATTTTATATAAATACAATAAAATATACTCATATGTAGACCCATGGACTTATCACAAGTAATTGCATTCTCAAGGCAATCTTATCGTATTGTCATTAAGCTTCTATGTTTAGGTGCTTTATAGAAAATGCAAAATGTGTACTTGAAATTTATATTTCTGATAAATTTGTCTCGCGCCTTTGTTATTTCATTAAAGGCATTAGATACATTATTATTATTATTTTTCTATTAGGAATTCATAGATATATATTACAGTCATGATTCACATATTTCTGGTTTGATAGCAAATGCACCATTCTATTGTATGATTTGATTTTAATGAATAAAAAATAAATAGTAAAATTAGTATTTTTAATTTTAATATTTTATATCTTATAACTCACTTCTAAATAAATAAAAAATTGTAATAATAGTAAGGGTCAAACGTGCAACGCACGTTATCAGAAACTAGTATTCAATAAAAAAGTACATTGTAAACAACAATTCATAAGAATTCACATCTACTTAATACATACAGTATGAAATTTGAATCCCAAATATACCATCAACCTCACATAACATATACAAAGACTTTTTGTTAGTCGAGGACTCGAATATCATGGTTATAAAAAGACAAACAGATACAAAGACTTTGATAGTCGAGATGTCCACAAGTTGGCTGTGATATTGCGATTATTAAAAAAACAAACAGATACAGAGACTTTTCATTAGTTGATGTGCCTCAAGCTTAGCTTAAATACCACAGTTAAGACACAGGGAAGAACCTTTAAGGACAGCTGCATGAATGTTTGGATTCTTTGCTAAAACCCACCTCAATAACCTGAACCCTATGGAATTTTCTAGTTCTTTACATTTTTTCAAACCAAACAGAGAAAACATGAATCAAACTCAAGCTCCAGATGACAATATTAAGTGAAGTGAAAAGACAAAGAAGGGGAACAACTATAACATATGGGAACAATAAGTAGAGCTCATGAGGTTTCGGGTTCAAATTTCAGCAGAAACAAAATATTAAGTGATTTTTTTCATCGTTTATGAACAGAGTTATCTGATACTTGTTATTGTTGTTTGATAGACAGAATTAACTGATATTTGTTGTTGCTGCTGATGGATGTTTTAGCATATATGCTGAGAGTTATGTTGGGCAAAAATCAAATGTTCACCAAAACATAATTTATAGTTAAACATACTGAGAAATCCATGTACAGTTCCTCAATCCGAGACGTATTGGGTTCGAGTTTTGAGTATGCTAATTAACATCGAGAGTTATGAATTTGGCAAAATCATTAAATTACTGGGGCAAAGTTATCGAATGACTTTGTCCATCAAAAATCGTCTTTCTACCTTCGACGGCTGTGTATAAGAATTAGACTGGTATGTTATTTTTCTTTATGCGAGGCAAACTCTTGCATTCCAATGCAGATATCGAACATTGAGTTTGTGGAAAACAGGAAAAAAAGAAAATGCTTGATGAAAAGTTGTAAATGGTTACTAGTGATAAACAAACATCAAAATAAGAGTTGATCCATTGAATTCTATAAAATTTAGTATAAAATAAGAGTACATTTTCAGCTTGATACATACAGTATGAAATTGGAACCCAAAATAAATAATCATATGGTATTTACTCAGTTTTAGGTGGAAAATGGTTTCCTCTTGTGGCAATTTTGTACAGGTAAAACCCAGTCATGAGTGCACTGCAGAAAAAAGAGAACAAAATAAATATAACATCAACTTCATATAAAAGATACAAAAACACTTTGATAGTCGATTTGCGCAAACTGGTCCACACACCATAGTTATAAGAAAAACATATACAAAGACTATTTGATAGTCGAGGTGCCCGCAAGCTATCCCTGATATTATGATTATAAAAAGACAGATAAATACAAAAACTTTTCGATAATCGATGTGTGCAAGCTAGCTCGAACACTATGGTATCTGTCTGCATAATTTACCAAAAAGAATAAAAAGAGACACATTGCAACTGCAGGTCTTGTGCATGTTACCTTATGTTGTTTGGACTCTTTAAAAATATTGACAGGTCTAAGTCAGATCCTAAAAAAGTAGTGTATTTTCCGAGGATCCGACACTTCGCTGCCGATAATCTTCATTTATTATCATCCTATGAGATATGCCTCGATTCCACACAAGGTCTGCGTATACTCTAACCTCTCGGACCTCACTTGTGGGATCACACCGTGTATGTGGTTGTGATATGCCATGATGAAATTTATCATACCTCACAAACCTAGTGTACTTAAAAAGATAGACAAAATACAGCAACCAAGAAGCAAGATGACTGTAAAACCAGTATGGAATGCTTTTCAGTTTTCATTTGCAGTTACCTGATTCCAGCAACAACACCAGCCGGCATTATTTTTGAAGTTTGCATGTACCGCTGCCCCATAACCCATGTTAACGTGGCTGCACAAGCTGTTTGGAATCGAATAAAGTGAGTGGTAACGCCCACGAGTTTATAACAAACAAAGCAAATTCACTAACAGAAGCAAAAAAAAAAAGAGATTTTGATTTTTCTATCTGAATCAGAAGGACTTCAAACTACCATCAGACAGACAAAAACATAGCATATTCTCTCCGCATTAGCATTTCTATTTCGTCTAAGCAACACACCAAGTAGGAAAACTACAGAGTTCTGATCATAAGGAAAAAACTAGAAATCAAAACAGCTTATTATAATCTTAAAATGTATTCCCTGGAAAGCTTCAAACGTGATGAATCAACTGTTATCTGTGAGTTAATGTTCACTCGAAAAGTTGTATTTCTGAACATTAAGATTGAAGTTGACACAACTAACTGGTAGAGTCCAAGATTATCACAGAATTCATTCGAAGGATGGTGCTTTGCACAATACTTCCGATTATTGTTAATGGAGATGCTGAGAGGAAACATGCATAATCATATATCTTTCGATGCTAAAGTATTGTACCTTCCAATGATAGTATCCACATAAGAACAAACAGCTCACATCAAGTTTTAGGTCCAAGCAAGAGGCACAACACACAAGAACAAAGACCCAGGGTTGCATCTCATTTGTGCCACGAGAGGCAGTCGATTTCTTAGAAGGACAAAAATCCAAGAAGATTTCATTCTTTAAGAGGAATAATACTAAATTAGAGCTACTCTTCAGATCTGACTAACAACAACAACACCGTACTCAGTATAATCACACAAGTGAGGTTTGGGAAGTACGCAAACTTTATTCCAACCTTGTTTTAAGAACAAGAAGCATAAATGAGAGGCTATACACAATCAAGAACTGTGATTCAATACTATATCAGCACAATATAACAGAAAAGACCCAAGCTTGGCCAATATGAAATGCAGTTATATCTAAGGAAATGAAAAGGGTATATACCAGTTTCAAGAATCAAGGCAAAGTATGAATTTTTGCGTCTGTGAAATGCTTGTAGGCTCAAGTAACCAGCTAAGATCAAAGCAAATCCAGTGCCAACACCTCCAGCAAGTGAAGCTGTGCTACCTTTACTGGCATATCCCATGACACCACCAGTCACCAGAATTAACCCATAAGGGATTGTAAAGCAGAAATCATGCATCTTTTACCAAGATTTGATTTGATTTTTTTTGCAAATTTTTAGTCAAGATTTCAGAGATCAAAAAGTTTCAAACTTTGGAAGTGGTCGTGACTCGTTGGTTCAATGGCATATATAAAAATTTTGTTCCATTTGGTCTAAAATAACCTCAAGATTTGTTCTTGAATGTACAGAGAAGATGAAGTAGGCGAGGGTAATATAGGCAATGCACCACTATGACCCCCACCCCCACGCCCCAGGGTGCTTCTATGCACCACACTCCTGCTTTTTCTTTCATCGTCTTCTTTTTCTCTGTAACTTCCCGGGTCGGGTCACTTATGCTCCATTTCCTTTTCGACCAGACCCGGATTTTTCCTCCATGTTAATGTATTTCAAGAATCGGGTTGTTTCATTTTCTGGAGGTAACCATTTCTTTGCCAGACAGAACCCTCACCCTCTACCTGTTCAAGTTCAAAACTTGCCTCAAACCCTAGAAATGGTGAATGAATCGGGTCATTCAAAGAGACCCATGTGCCCATCATGCTCTAAACCCACCCGTTTGTGTCTCTGCACTCGATTGAAGACCCCATGTCTTGAAAACTCTGTGGCTGTCACAATCCTTCAACACAGTCTAGAGAAAAATCACCCTTTGAATTCCACTAGAATTGCTTCTATTGGCCTGCAGAATCTGAGTGTAATTTCAGTTTCTGATGTTAATTATGAAGCTGAATTTGTCATTCGTTTGCTCAACTCAAATCTTGAAATGGGTTCTCGAAATTTGGACGAAAATAGTAGCAGAAACAATAAAGACTCAAACTTTGATAGTAATGCTGCTGTTTCTTTTACCATAGAGAAGTATGGTGCAATTAGTCCCTCTCAGAATCAACATTTGAATAAGCAGTGGGAACAGTCTCTTGCAGAAATGCAGGGTAAGACTCTGCATAGCGGTAGCTTAAGTGCACCAGAAGCTAGTGATGATATACGAAAAGGGTTTATAGTAAAAAAGTTGCAGAGAAAGTTATTGGATGGGAGCTGTGAATTTCAAGAATCGAAGGAGTTTGAAGTTTCAGTTCCTTCAGGATCAGTGCTGTTATTTCCAAGCGAAAATTCGATAGGCACTGAGGAGATAGATTTTGAAGTGAAAAATCTGATTGTACTTGATGGGACATGGGCAAAAGCAAAAAGAATGTATAATGAGAATCCATGGTTGAAGATGTTGCCACATTTGAGGTTGGATGTAGAGAAGCTAAGTTTGTATAGCGAAGTGAGGCGTCAACCTAGAGCTGGATATTTGTCCACCATTGAGAGTATTGTATATGCTTTGAAAGCTGTTGGAGAAAAAGATTGTGAAGGATTGGATCATTTGTTGGATGTGTTTGAGTCCATGGTTGTAGATCAGAGGAGATGCAAAGATGAGGGATTGAGGCAAAGATTCTCCAATTGCGACTAAAATTTAAATGAGTCTTCTTTAAGTTCACTTAGCTTTGTTTGGATCACTAGATGAGAATGAGATTATCCAAGCATGTTTTTAGATGAGTATGCTACTACTTTTTGTACTTCCCTTACTTCTTCATTGAGCTGAGGGAGTATCGGAAACAACCTCTCTATCTTGGAGATAGGATAAGGTCTGTGTACGCTCGACCCTCCTCATACCCCACTTTGTTGAACTACATGTCCGAAGTGATTAGTTTCACGGGTACTTGCTACTTAGTTCTTGGTACTAGGATTGTTAAATTTGGGTTGTATTTTGTATTAGTTTATTCTATGAATCTTGTTGCTTTTGAAGGAGCTAATAGTCTCAACTGTCTTAAAGAAAGACTCTTTATTAGTGTTGTAATTCAGAGAACAAGCATTTTGCAAGAAAGGGACAAACAGTTTTAAAATGGGAAATCCATAAGCATGAGCAAGAACTCTTCAAATTAAAACCCTCTTGGCAGCGCGTTTTAAAGACGATGCAGCCCTAGATTATTCAGAGCAGATACATTACTAATGTGCTGGATTCAGTATGCAATATCAGAGTCAAACTTTGCATGTAAAACATTTGGTGATGGTTGGACTAACTCAACGTCCTCGGGGATGTATGTAACACCATAGACGAATCTTATATCAACAAGATACCAGAGATGTTGGGTACATAAAGAAGTATGTCTAAGATTCTATAACGCGTTTAAAGTCATGTTGGCCTAAGCCCAAAATTTTGTGCAACCTTTGATGACGACGGACATTCTTGAGATGATGTTGAAGGTGTTTATTATGTAAAGCAACATCATAGACAAATCTAACACTACCAATACCATAACATAGAAAAGGACAAGTATATAAGAAGCAAGTCCTAAACCTTATTGATGCGTTCTAAACTTCTATTAAAGAAATATTTTTAACAATTTGTTCAAAGAGAAAGATGGAGTCTCTCGACATCATGTCCCTCCAAGAATTTGAGATTACTTGTTATATTATGTGACATATCGAGATATATTGGGGTGTACCTAAGTTGGTTAATTAAGTAAAGTGGGTGTTTTTAAGATTATTAATAATTCGGGATCAAACTAATAATTTATTTTAATTTTTACTATTCTCTCTTGTATCTTTGTTGCTCTACTTTCTCTTAAGTTTTCTTCTTCGCAGAGCTTCGAAACACACAGTAGAGAGCTTAGAATGATGAAGCTATTTCCATGGCGTCGTTTAACCATTCAAGCACGTGGTACCCTCTATTCCAAAATCCCCTCTTTATCATTCATCAATTTTTCCCCTTCTATGTTCCATTCTCAGCCAGAGCAAGAAGATATCTTCGACCCTCCATTTTCTTCCACCTTAAAAACCCATAAACACAAGAAATCGATAACAGAAAAGCATGAAAATGCTGCATCTAATGAAGATTCTGAAAAAGCCCACAACTTCACTGTCAATTCCGACTTACCCTTTGATTTTCGCTACTCGTACTCTGAAACCAACCCGGCAGTTGAGCCAATTGGTTTCCGTGAACCGCCACGGTTCTCTCCGTTTGGACCGGGACGGCTTGATAGAAAATGGACCGGAACTTCAGCTCCGCGTTTACAACCAGTGGATTTGGAGAAAGTGGCTGAGGAGCGACGGCGGATCCTCGGAGAACCACTCTCAGAGGAGGAAACGGCGGAGCTGGTCGAGAAGTATCGTCATAACGATTGCTCTCGTCAAATGAATTTGGGTAAGTTCAATTAGACCTGTTAACTTGTTTTAAGTCAAAACTAGTATAGTATCTGTGCAATGTGTGGAAGATGGACAAAATTTGAGCAGAATGGAATATAAGAAGGTTCATTTAGCTGCAAAACTTGTTTGGATTGAGGCGAAGTTGATTGATTGATCGAATTTCAACAAGCCTCCTCCGTTTTCGGATGAGTGTAACGTGATAATGATGGTTTTTGTTGTATGTAGTAATTTGTGAACAGAGAGGTAACGTATAGCATAAATGATCGGATGTTATAGCGAGTGGTTGTTATAGAGAGGTTTGACAGTATAATGAGTAATGTCAGCCTTCTGCGATAAATTCTGTGATCGTCTGTTTGTCTTTGCTAAGTAAGACAGAGTCATTCGTGTTTGTATCCTGAAGAAGTTAATGATATATTCTCGAATATATGAACTCCACCTTAGCCGAGATAAACAGGAAAGGAAGTTGTCGGCCAACATAAAGACAGTCAAATTATTATGATGAATCGAATATCAAAGAACAAAGAATCCTTTCTAGTTTAGGTTTGAGGCTAGTTGAGCTAAGTAGATATCTTGCACATATGGCTTCTGTTTGACCGGTGATTGGTATTTGTCTCTGTGGATATAAATTTGCCTCCTCATTTACATCTTGGTATAATGATCACTGCATTTAATTTAGTTTGATCCATACTTCTCCATGATTATCATAGCTTTATTGTGTGTTAGGGCGGGGTGGAGTTACTCACAATATGCTGGAAGATATCCATAACTATTGGAAGAAGGCTGAAGCTGTAAGGATTAAGTGCTTGGGGGTGCCAACTCTTGACATGGATAACGTATGCTCTCATCTCGAGGTTTGTGATCTGAATGCCAGAGTGCTGGCGTACATATTTGCATGTAGATTTCTTTGACCTTTTACAAATGAACACTTCTGTCGCTGATGCAAAGCACAGTATCATTGTAGGACAAATCAGGTGGAAAAGTTATCTATCGCCATATTAATATCTTACTGTTATATCGTGGTCGACATTATGATCCCAAAAGTAGACCTACTGTTCCTGTGATGCTGTGGAAGCCTTTGGCTCCAATATATCCGAAGCTTGTGAAGAATGTTGCTGAAGGCCTGACATTTGAAGAAACAAAGGCAATGAGGAACAAAGGGCTCAATGCTCCTCCTCTAACGAAACTTAGTGAGTAACTTGTGTTTTCTCTTTATTAGAAACAAGTTAACAGATTGCCTTCTGTGTTTGTTGATTGTTACATGCTACTCTTCTAGGCAGAAACGGGGTGTACGTGAATGTGGTGGGCAAAGTCAGAGCGGCTTTTGAAACAGAAGAAGTCGTTAGATTAGATTGTACCCACGTGGGAACAAGTGATTGCAAAAGAATTGGTGTTAAATTACGGGTATGACTCATATATCTTGCATCACCTTTCAACTCTTTAATGTTTGAACAAAAATTGATACCCTTTTCAGTCTTAAGATATGAAGCTTCTTACCACAGGAATTGTCTGTTTACCTCGACATTATGTTATGTTATGTTATGACAATAAATCAAATAGCGACTGAGCTGGGATACAGATTCTTCCCCAGTCTCTGAAACCTTGTTTGTGGTATACTAACTCGGGAAACATATGAGAAACAGGAACTATCTAACTTGCACCTCTAACGGTGGGGGAGTAAATTTCATATATTATTTGTCTCCGCCCCCTTTTTATTTTCAATGCACGACAATTGGAAGTTTCATTTTCACTCTATTAATTTCAGGATCTGGTACCATGTGTTCCTATCTTGTTCAAAGATGAGCAGATTATTCTCTGGAGAGGCAAAAGAGATGAACAGAACAGAACTCCGGCTCCTGAATAGAACTTAAGCTCACAGATGTCTTCTGAAATTTCAAGCTTCCATCTTGGAGCAAGGCACCCAAGGCTTCTCGACTGTTGCTTGAACTTGTTATACAAGAACTGACCATTATGTTCAATGACATTGTCCTGGGTTTTGCTGATGAGATGTGCTAAATTAGGCAGCTCAGATCACAGATGCCAAAGAAATGCAAGCAGGTGAATAACTAGTTTCTGAAATCCTGTAGTTGATAGACTACTACTCGAGTTACATGTAGCATTCATGCTAAAGCTTCTGAATTATAGATGTTTTCTACAGAGCAATTAGTAAAAGAAAATTGAAACTTTTCTTTCCTATGGCATGGTATTCAACTTACATCTCTCATCTTCAAGTTTTTGACGTTGAGTTTGAGTAACAAGAGATTACTCAATATATCTCCTAAATTTACTTGATAATAAGAACAAGTAGTTGGTTTCTGTTACAAGTAGAGCTTCAAAGGATTTCTCTTAGTTCATGACTCTAATGCTGCTGCATCCTGAATCAATCAACGAGGTAATCGAAACCTGATCAGACCTCACTGGTTCATCATCATCATTTCTATGCCAACTCCAAGAGGCATGAGTTGAATTAATTATCGCAAGTTCACCATGGCCAAAGCTTGCTTCGCGGAAAACAGACCATTCTGGTTGGGGTAGCGTGTACCTGTCAATAATTCACCACGACATGTAAGTTCATTGTCATAATAACTTCCACTCTACAAAGCCTGATATAAGCACTTCGTGAGAAGTTTCCTTTTGTTGTCAAAGTTGTTCAACTCAGAAACAGAACTAAACAAGTTCTTGTTTCCATTGCCATTTTAAGGATCCTGTGCTCAGTATGGCGAGAAAAATTACTACAAGGAATACTTACTTGCGCGCTAAACCTTCTTTATTTCCTCCATCACCAATTGTTATGTGAATCGCACCACAAGGGTCAGGTTTACCATTATAAACGCGTTGCTGTAGTAAAAGAAATGAATTGCATCATCTACGAGTAACCTATAATCAAAAGTAAACGAGCAAATTAGCAAGCTAGGCATACCGTGCGTTCATAAGCATGAACATGCCCAGCAAACACTATATCTGCACCAGCTGCATATAACAGAGGCTCCATAGATGTCATCATGTCATCAGCTTCACCTTGATGAGCCTCATTACTATTATACCATGGCACATGGAATAACACAACCAACCAAGGAGTCTTTTTACGATCAACCTTTTGAAGATCAGCCTACAATTGAATTTCAATAAATGCATTTATATTAGCAAAACTAAGAGTTGCTAAGCTTTTCAGTAATAAACGAGAGCTCAGCTAACTAACCTTCAGCCATCGATATTGATCAGAGTAGTCATCATAATCGGTATATGAACCAAGCATGATTGTATGAACCCCAGCAACGTCAAATGAATAGTAGAGATTCGAAGTAGATCCACTCTCCTCAAATGGCATCTTCCACCTGGAGTTGTAAGATATAAATTCATCCACAACGAATGGTATGTATTCTTTTTCATGATTCCCTTGAGTCACCATCCATGGTCTTGCACTAGCCAGCGGCTGAACCAGTTGACCAAATGTGTCCCATCTATGTTGAATATAATCAGCATAAGAAAGGTCACCAGGGAGCAAATGAACATCATATTTACATTGGTCTATATGGTCTAAAGTTGACTTCGTCCATCCAGTTTGGCCTAAATCTCCTGCCACAGCAAAAGTAACAGGAAACTTAGACGGTGGAGTTTTGAACTGGAACTCCGGGTCTTCTCCACCACATCTGTAGAAATACACTGTGTCGTCTTGCAATGGTCCAATCACAGTATGATGTATCATCCCAGAACGATATAACACGTAACTGTACTTGGTACTCTCTCCTTGAGCTTTATAACTGTATTTTCCAGAGGATGTTCCATATTCAACAATTGAAGGAGAAGATTTATCAGTTGTGATCCATGATACCCTTATGTGTTTGTCTCCAGCTAATGAGATGTGAACCTGCACTGACAATATTAATCCACATGATCAACTATACAAGCTACATTCATTCACCAAAACAGCAACAGTAAACCAATTTGGAATGACATAAAATGTTTCCTTTTTTATGCTTGATAGGTTGCAAAAGTTCGGTTCTGAATCAAGAAACTAAAGAGGGAAAGAGAAGTTAGTCGAATTGAAATGAATCCAAGAAATATTAGTAGTTCTTTACACCACCCTTCATGCCAACCCCTCCCACACCTTCGTTATAATAGCATTTCACTAACATCAGAGAGGAGCTACTGTATTACACGGGGGTTCGGTTGAACCCAGTAACTTTTGCATAGTCCCTATGTTTGTACTAAAATACCAAATACAAAGGTATATAACTATTGCCTGTGAATCCACAGTCAAAGAGAGGTAATGGCTCAGTGGTCTCTGCCTGCCCAGCGAAGGCCTTCTTTCTGTGAAATGTGGGTTTGAAACCCACTGGACACTCCAATCTTTTCACTACATTAGAACCCACAAACATTAAATCATGAATCCACCTTTGACTAACATGATGACTTAAATCCTAGCTCCGTCTTTGATGATGACCGTGGAAACATTTTAAAGACACTCTAATCTTTTCGCTACTTTAGAACATACAAACATTAAATCCTGGCTCCGCATTTGACTAACATAATGACCGTGGAAACATTCTACATCCTCCTAAACAGGACCTAACACCAGCTTGAATAAACAAAAAGAAAACGAAAGCCCAAAAGAACAGAGCTTTGGAGTGTATTGAGCTTAATTGACGCTAATTAAACTACATTGCACATTGTTATCATGCTAAGCAACGCGTAGAAAATCAAAACTACTACTTCCTATGAAGTATGAAAACACAGACACCATCAAAATTGGCAACTTCAGGAGCTCAAAGACGGTTGATTCTTAGGGCTGAACACAATAGAACACAAAACAAGGAGTTTCAGTCATTCAGGAATAACCAAATTTATGGCAAATAATTGAACATATACAAACCTTAACAGATCAAAAAGAAGAAAATTAAGCACCCTTAGTTTCACATCATATTGTAACAAAGAGTAATTAAAACTCCTAGACTCAGCTAAACAACAGTATCCAGATATAATCCAGACCCAAAATTACAATATATCTCTTCTTGTAAGTTGGCACTCATACTCAAAAAATCTCTTCCCTCGATTATCTCTCTGTCTCAATCTATATGACACAGTTTACTCACCTCCCTTCTACTCTCTCGACACCTCTCTGGCTTAATCTATGTGACACATTTTACTTACCAAGAGTACATTTGACTTAAATCAACTCAATATTTTAACATTAAAACTTAAATATTCAAAAATAAAAAAATTGAGTACTACTATATAAGTTACACTTATTTTAGTGTTCATACATTAATTTGATTTGCTATCAGTATCACATAAATTGAGAGAGAGAAAGAACTTAAAATTCTAGATCCGCCTCGATCCTCATTACCTGCTGAGGTTGAGAGGAAGATTTTGGATCCCATGGCAAACGAAAGGCTTTACGCGGCGGAGGTCGGAGATATTCTACTTCTTCTCCAGCTCGGACTGTTGTGCTGATGAACAAAATGGCTGTCAAAGAGAGTAATAATAGTAGTATTATCTTCAATTTGAGCTCCATTATTGGTGCTGGTGGATTTTGATGTAAGCTTTTTTTTGAAAATTGGTATCTAAAAGACTATCAGTCATTGCTTTCTTTGTTTTCCTTTTTCCCCAATTACCGCGCTTTTTTGTTTGTTTCACACCTATAATTCCTAATCTCTCCAGATTTCTCTTTTTCGTTTTCACACTTTTCATGTTTCATCCCGTCTTATTGATTTGACTTGATATAAAGTTTATAAATAAAAAAACAAGATTTTTAGAATTTGTGATTAGATGTTTGTACGGTCAAAAATTATTTAACTAAATATAAAATAGATATTTTATTTTAAAAAGAAAAAATAAATGTATCTTTGAACTATAATAAATAATATCTTCTGCCATCATATTTTTAGGACATTGGTGTTCATGTTATTTAAAAACTAGAACATATATACCCCGCTAACGGAAGACTAAATAGGACCACATAACGAAAGCACGACAAGTGGTATCTACATACCATTTAGAATAGTTCGAGGTATATTTATCATTTGTCCAGATACCATTTAGGATAGTTCGAGGATATATTTATTATTTTTCCCGTCATCTAAACACTAAAGCATATATACCTTTACTCAACTATAAAGGAAGCTTAACAAGGATACATGATGAAAACATGATGAATGATATCTATATGGCATTTACGATAATTCGAAAGTATATATGTCATTTTCCCCTTCTATAAATCAATTTTTTTGGATTGACGCATCTGAAAGGAAGCATAGTTTGTATCATATAACATAAAGAAACAACTCAAATGATTTTAATCTTAATTATTTTAGACATCTAAACAGTAGAAGACTCTTTATGTATCATATAACATAAAGAATTTCACATATCTTTCAGACTAAAATACAGCTATTCTACTATCTTTATTTCGTCAATTATAAGCATCACATTTACTAGATGCTGCTCACAATCAAACCAAATGCAATCGAATACTGCAAATCAGAAATGGTAAGAAAAAACTTAACAGAGTCTACACACAGGTCAAGGTACCGCTCGGAATGTTTCGGTACACGTTAGTATCATAGCAAACTCAAGTTACAGACAGGAGAAAAGAAAATGTCCCACAAAAACTCACAATCACTCAGTTTATCAAATCATTGTACAACCAGTCACACCGACGGGAAAGATCAGCCTAAGCACTGGAAATTTGAACGTCGTCTACTTCTTAGCCTCCTTGAAAATAATTAACATCACTGCAAAAGAAGAGAACAACGGATGAGGAAATACTGTTGAAGAAGATGCAAATATAGCCATAAGAAAGTCCCAACAAAATCGTAGACTACCCAGAAAGTGAAAAGGCGCAAGCCGGTCAGACCTTCAAGGCCATATTTGTCATACCTGCTGTGGCTGCTGATAATTCCCATATCCTGGGTAATTCCCGTAATACATATTAGGGTCCTGAGCGGGAGGAGCATATCCATAAGCCTCATATCCTTGGGCATACCCATAATATGCACCAGCACCAGCACCGCCACCGGCACTTCCACCCCATTGAGTCTGATCGGACTACATAAAATAATCAGTCAGCACAAAAGCTGATTTATCTAAGTTTAATGCAGCAAAGATAGGCCAAAAACCTGTTTGTTAGAGGGGCTACGCCCCCAAGAAAGCCGAATGCTTTGTCCTCCCAATTGTGTGCCATTCAAGCTTGACAAAGCCTGCTCAGCAGAAGCTCTGGAAATGCCGAGTGATAGAACATAAGAAAAGAACATGGACAAGAAATCTAGCAATAGACATTATTAATTGCATCTGGCATTACCTACTACCAAACTGAACAAAGCCACAGCGCTTTCCAGACACTATCTTCACGTGAACCAATTCACCGTATGGGGAGAAAACTTGTCGCAAATGTTCTTCTGCAACACTGGGATCCAAACCACCAACAAATATCTGTTCATTTGAATATGAAAGGTTAGAAGTGCATATACTAGAAAAACAAACTTAACATCGAAACAAGCTACCCACAGTTGTATTATTGGGGTCACTTTCGCCTTGAGTAGCTTGAGGATTTTGGTAGGTAGCTGCAATGGTAAAAGATGTGAGTAGAAATGTAATCATCAAAAAGTGCTACGGCATCTATGGTCAGAATTTGACTCTCCGGCACGTAGAGAGAAATGGACAGTAACACAAAAGCATAAAAGAAGAAACAAAGACAGGCTACACATCAATTAGCCTAAGCTTTATACATGTAGATAGTAGAGTGTGAGGTCCTTTTAATTCATTATAACAATCATTTTACATTTCCACACATGTTCTGAAAATCCATGAGCAGGGGAAACAGATGAATGCATTCATACACATAAACAACACAAAATTAAAACAAATAAGTACCCATAAGCATTACTTTATAGCCTACACGTGAATGCATGCCCTTTGAAAGACATGAATTTTCAAAGTCCAATGTTTTGTGGCATGGACCCTTGTTAAAAAAGACATAATACATAAACATGACCCTTAACTTGCCGTCAGACAACAATGACCTTTAACTTTGGGTGTGCACAAGTAGGCACTTAAACTTGTATAAAATTGAACAAATAGACACATTCGACCTACATGACAATTTTGTGTCCTACACAGCGTCCTACGTGTATTATGTCATTTAGGACGTGTGTCTATTTGTTTAATTTTATACAAGTTTAAATGCTTACTTGTGCACACTCAAAGTTGGAGGGCATAGTTGTTCATTGAAGTCAAATTAAGGGTCATAATTATGTATTATGCCTTAAAAAACTGTTAAGGCAGTTCAAAGGGAGATGAGCTGAAAAGGTATTGATAGGTCAAGTTGAGTCCCTAGACTTGTAGCAAACACCATTAACACAGACAGCTGTGAACGTGACACACAAAGGAAGGAAAAGAATTGAAAGGAAATGAACTGAAACAACTTGCCGCAGCATTATTTAAAGGTGTACAAGATAGATCCTAACTGAAATAACACAAGGCCAGCTGAGGAATTAAATAAACTGGTAAAATGAAGGAAGGAAATTTAAATTTTGATAGAAATGAAAATAATTTACTAAGGCTTGTAATAGTAATTCAGGAACTGGAAATTAACTGAATGTAGCATAAGATGCCACAAGAATACGAAGTAAGGAAGCGTGACATAAACAAATACACTGACCTAAAATGAGGCCACGCACTAAAGTGGAATCATTTCAGCTGAAATCAGTTCCAGGCCCCCATATGAGAGCCTCTCTGTTTCCTGCTTTGAGACAACACGAGTTTTATAAGTTTGTGCACATTTTGAAACAATTAAATGCCCCCAAGTGTAGAAAGTTAAGTACTGGAAGAAAAGGATCTTAATGATTCCACTACTTCAAGCGCAAAGCTTAAAGAACAATCAACTTATAGACTCTGAACACGTCAAGAGGCCCCATATCAGGAATGCAGACAACAAACAGTACAGTTCAAACTGCAAACAAAAAAAGAACAAAAAAGGTCCACCTTCAGCATAGCAGATGAAAGGGTGACACGGCCATACCTTTCTGGGGGGTACCCATTGGTTTCTTGTTTGCAGCCGGGCCAATCCTCATGGGCCTAGATGAACAAAGTACACCATTCATTTCAGTCATAGCACGCACTTGTTCACTCTCATCAGCGAACTTGACAAATCCATATCCCTTGGTACGTCCAGTAATTCTATCTGTTACAACTTTTGCACCTTTTACTGATGAATACACGGGTTTGAATGTCTCTTGTAGCACATAATCCGTCACATCAGCAGCCAAATCACCAACAAATATTGTATACTCGGGTGAATCATCTCGCCTCTCACCGGCACCAAGAGATGCCCAGTTCATACGGAAATTCTGTTCCACATTTGGCATCAAGGCGCCATTATATGTTTGTAAAACAGTTTCTGCAGCCGCATGACTCCTGAATTCGAGGAATCCATAACCTTCAGACTGGCCACTTTGCTTGTTCCTGATGACCTTAGCAGAAACAAGCTGCAGAAAAAACAATGAAGCCATCATCATAGTGCAAATTAAAAAAATATAAGCCAATATAATTAAGGCAAATATTGATCTTTCCCATTGATTTCCACCCTTACCTCTAAGGAAACTTTCAAACCCCTCAACACACATTCTAAATTCACCACCAAGTTCTCAATTTTTTTCCAAATCTTTGACATTAGTTTCCAACCCTATCCTCTTTTACCAATCACCTAAGCCACATAAAAAATTTGCAACCAAATGCATAAGGAAAATTTAAAATGACAAGGCAATCTTTCCAAATCCAATCGACTCCACCTACAAATGCAATCAGCAAGCTCGACATGAAAATGAAAGAACTTTTAACTACCATCTCCCAAAAAATAACATTACAGATACTGTATCACAAATAAGATATCATTTTCGTAGCATAAACAACATCACCAAGCTCTATAACCACCTATGAAATCAGAACTTCCTAATATTAATTTCTCATTTAATTAAACAATCGTCCTCTAAAAGTTGGAGAAAACGAATAGTAAATTACCTCGCCGGTGTGATAGAAACAAGTGGAGAGATAACTCTCATCCATCCAATACTGCAAGTCCCCAATCCAAAGAGACCGAACCTCATTTGGATTAACATTCGAGCTAGGGCTAGGATTAGTCGCAACATACTGTTGAGACATAGTTTGCGATGGTTGTTGTTGCTGCTGACCCCAAGAAGGTTGAGCCTGAGGTTGAAATTGAGGTTGCTGAGCTTGCGGAGGTTGCATCATCCATTGTTGTGGCTGCTGCGTTGGCGGAGCTTGTTGCTGATACTGATCCATTGACATAGGTGCCATTGCTGGCTGAGCAACTCCACTTTGTGGCATCATTTTTCAGGCAAATCGAACGAGCTAAGATGAAACCCTAGGGGTATGAAAGAGAAGAAAAAAAATGGAACGGTGACGAAGATAAGGTTCTTAGGGTAGGGGGTAGGGTGGGGGTTGGGGGGTGCGTACGTGGGCCTTTGTAAGAACTAGTCAGCAGAGGACCCGTTTAATGGAATGGATATTTGGGCCTTTTGTTAGCCCAACCCATATACATTGACGGTCCTAGCATCTAAATATATAATAAAGTGTTTTTGTTAGACACTTTCGATCTAAATTTTGAAAAAATTTGTGTCGGCTTTGTTTTAATCGATCACCTAAGCACATGATAAAATGTTCTTGTCAGATGTTTTCAAGTCAAATTTTGGAGTTGTTCTTAGTGCTCATTGTATAAATAAGGTAATTCTTTATAAAATGTCACCTCCACTAATTATAGGATGCTATGGAGGTTGTGAATAAGGTTAAAAAGTTAGTAGGTAGTTGAGAGATGTTTTTATTACTGATTTGCTCATATATTTGGTTAGGTAGAGCTCTAGGTCGATCGTGGTAGGCATATTCATGTATTCTCTTTAGCTTAGGGTTTCCAATTATCATCTGTATTTAGTTGACTACTCAACTGCTCCTTGTTGTTAATCGTATAGATTCTTGCATATATGATCCAAACTACTTTGCTATTAGTTGTCATGTTTTCTTTTAACTACTGCTTTGATTTGTTTGAGTTGACAGTCTTTAAAAAACTTCTTTACTTCGGAGAAATAGTGGTAAAGTTTGTATATATACCCTCTCCAAACCTCACTTCGAGAGATTTTTCTCATTTTGGAGATTGATGTATATAATTAAAGAATATGACATAATTTATGTAGTTGACGTAACTACCTAATAAACACTAAAGAACACAAATTGAAAGGATTTCCAAAACTTTGAATGAGAAAGTGTCTAATAAAATTGAAATAAGTTGTAATTTGAGTAAAATGAAGGATAATTTCCTAATGAGTAGAAAACCACACAAACATATTCTCTAGTATTATCTTCCAAGCACAAAAACATTACATTTTCCTTAAATTGTGCATAAAAGCAACTACATATAAACTTAATCATCTTCATGTTTTCCTTGTATGTGACCCCGTAATTTCTACCTATTCAAGGTACTATAATAACAGCATTGATGCTGAGAAGTGTGAATAATATAAATTACAGCTACCAAAAATGTTGTTCCATTATGAGTGCATGGAATTTAGCAACTTCAGAGCCAGTTCTTCTTGCTCTGCCAAAGATATAGCATCAGCAGCAATACCATCTTTAGCCATGTCCCCTTTCCTCTTGTCATCCTCGTCATCACTGTCGAAATATATCTTTGTTTTCTTGTCGACTCTACCTCTGGGGATTTCCATATCTGACCCGGAGAGTTCTTCATCTTCCTCCTCTTCTTCCTCTCTCCCTCTCTTATTCTTCATCTTCTCCTTGATTCGTTTTTCTTTGCGACGTTTGCGGTCCAAATCCTTGTCTTCTTTGTCAGCCATCTTCAGGTTCTTTCTTAACTCAGCGTATCTCTGATTTACTGCATCATCAGCAAGAATAGAACAAGGTGTAAGAAAGCAACATATGCAATTGAATATATGCAGTAATACATATCAGCAAAGCAAATAATCACTTAAGCAACAGATGCAATTGAAAATATGCATTAATATATCTGGCAACTACTTAGCATCAGCGAAGTAAATAATCACTTCTCGCCTGAACACAGGACTAGGGTCGAGTAACCAAATTTTGCTGCACAGTAAGCAGAATATGCAGGAAACAGACTCGGAATGCAAGTTCAAAGTGTTGAACTAAAAAGAGCAGCAAAAGTTGTATTGTTTCCGGGATAGTACTTGGATATAATAAAAAGGACAATTCAAATAGCACAAGATATTGAAACCAAAGCTTTTGAGACTCTTGGATCAGTAGTACCTTTTTCTTTGTTGAGTTGAACAGAGTCTGAACCACTGCTTGAGGCTGCTAATCTTGCAAGAGGAGGTAAGGTGTTCCCTTCCTCATCAAACACAACCCTTGTCCCTACTGGTCTGTGGACATTGATCTTTAGTTTCTTTTTCTTCGTAACTCTAGTGGCCAGCCTACAAAACAATTCAAATAACAGGAAACAAAATCAATCACAATGAAGATCATAATAAACATTAAAAAAATGTGAAGCAGCTAAAAAAAATATAAGGGGAATAGCAAGAAGAGTATTATGGAAGATGAAAAATCAGCATACATTTCAGGTTAGCAGACCATCGCTTAATGAGAGATTATCTAAAATTGCACTTCCACCAAGCAATGGAAGTAAGATTACCAACAAATCCATTCTGCTAAGCTAATGCCATCTTGCTTAAGAGAAAAAAATTCTACACATCTAATAGACAAATCAGAAAAGTAGTTGACATACATATCATCTCCTTTGCTGTTAATATTTTCTCCGCCTTCTTGTGTCTCCTTAGCTAGAAAGATGTCTTCATCCACTTCCTCTACATCTGATTTACCTGCATCTGGATCCTTAATAAGGAATTCCGTCTCCTTAATTGGAAATTCCAACAAATTATCATTGCTTGTGTTCTCTGATATGAGAGATAATGCTTCAGACACTGTCTTCCCTTTGAGTTTCTGTTTCAGAAATCTGATCTTTGGGGTCATAGGAAGACCCAATGAAGCAGAGAATTCATCAATAGGAAGTTTTGTGACGTCAAAAATCTCTTTATCTCTCTGTTTGTGTATGGACTTCAAATATGTCACGAAAGCCCTTTGAGCCAGATGTTGTAGATCAGGGTACTTGACCAATAAAGAAGCAAGTAGACCCGAGACAGACTGTATCTTCTTTTCATTTGCCTGTTTCACACTTGATAATTAGACAACAAAACAACAAGATGTTTTGCGGAAAAGATAAATTATAATTTCTATGTCCTCAACTTAAGTTGTTAAACAAAAGTGGATGAAATCCTACCTTGATAACTCGAAGGGGAATCTTTTTCTCTTCCAACTTTTCAAGCATCTTCATTTCAGATGGCATCATGAATAAAACAGATCTTCCGCCTGAAAGGTAACGAGCAGTGCGGCCAACTCTGTGTATGTAAGCAGCACAATCTTCAGGACAGTCCACCTGAAAGGTGAGTTTGCATCATATACATGTCAAACTTTCTAGTTTCTTTACAATGGCATCAACAACCTTCAACGGATGAAAAATCACTAGTTTCATTTCAGGCTTTGGACTCTAAAAACATTAAGAACTAACCTGGACAACCCAATCAACCGCCTTATTAAAATCAAGTCCCCTTGAAGCAACATCAGTGGAGAACAGAACAGAACGTTGTTCACAAAATTGGGAATATATTCCCATCCTTCTATCTTGCTTCATCCTTCCATGAAGACACTTGAGGGGAATCCCAGGACGGAGTTTTTTGAAAGTTTCAAAAACAAATTTTACCTGTTGAATTGGGAACAGTAAAAAATGACAGAAGGAATTAAATCACCAGAAAATTAAGAGCAAAAGTTTTAGCTGTTGAATACTCTGAAACCCGATTCAATATAGCAGATAGATAATTTTCCTTTTCGAAAACAGGTGATATACCAAAGGTCATTAGTGCTTGTTGATGTTAGGTACTAAAATCAAACAGCAATCTAAGATTAGGTGCAATATTCATGTCATCTTACGATAAGATGTTCAATATGAAGTGTGAGATCTCAATTTCACCGAACCACAAGAAGTTCAGATACCTGCTTGCAGCTTGATAGGAAAACCAATATCCTTGAGTTAAGATGTGCCTTTATAAAACTCCACAACATGTCAAATTTCTTATCAAGAGGAACAAGCATTGCTGTTTGTTGTAAGCGGTTGGGAGTCGCAGTATCAGACTCCTCGTGTACACCCAAATATTCAGGGTCTTTCAGGCTGAGCCTTGCCAGATCTTGGACAGACTTGGTCTGGGTTGCTGAAAACAATAAGGTCTGCCTATGTTTAGGCAATTGTGAAATGATTGCATTTAGATCCCTCTTAAACCCCACATCAAGAATACGATCTGCTTCATCAAGAACTAAAACCTGTTCCCTGGCCAGGAAAGATGCACCCAAGTCAACAACTAAATAAACATGCATGATTCTAAGGCAGAGGATGAAGACAGACAAGTATTTTCACAAAAGAAAGGATGTCTCTTTGAAGAAACAATTGAAATAGAATAAATAATAAATAAAAGACAATAATTTCAAAAATTGTAGTAGCATCAACAGACAACTGTTCAATAGCTATGCTTCCACTAAACATAGCAGAGAAAAGGAAAATGAAGCAGGTCCAAACCCCACCAAGGTAAAAAAGGAGGGAGTCAATCTGTCCCTAGATGCTATACAATCATAATAAGTACGATGTGATGAGCAAACTATAGCATTGTTTTCGTGAAAGGTAGTCTACACTAACATTAATAAAGTAGGAATAAATCAGAAACCAATTCTTGATGATGCAGTATTTACTCCCTGCCTCTTATCAAGGACAAGACATGGTAAAAGAGCCTTAGGAAAGGAGAGGGGAAAGAGTTGTTAACTGGACCTGAAGTTGTGAACAATCAAAATTTGGTGTCTCATCCATATGCTGAAGAAGCCGACCAGGAGTACAGACCAGGATGTTCAATCCATTAACATGCTCTTTTTCAGCATCAACATCTTTGCGGCCACCAATCAGAAGGCCAGCACTAAAGCCATGATGTTTCCCAACAGATTTAAGTACTTCGAAAAGTTGACCTGCTAACTCCCTTGTGGGTGACATTATGATGCATCCAACACCGTCCTCTGGTCCCCATCGAGCTTTATACAATTTCTCTAGCACCTAGAAATGAAATAAAATTAAGTGACTGAATTTATTAAGAAGGTAAAAAAGCAAGAAATTACACTAGTAAATAACAAAGGTATTCAAGCACCAAAAAATAACGATGGAACTATGGAAGCATAACGATGGAACTATGGAAGCAACATTTCACAATTAACAAATTGAATATCGAAGCAGCAAACACATAAGAGATTGGACATCTCCGTTTATTCATATGAATAAGAGCTATTTTACAGACAGCTCATACAATGTGAAGCCAACATTCATACCATAGCCCAACTGATAACTGCACAACAAATATCACCAGCTATTTATCATAACAAGCATCAACTATGGTATTCCATACCTGAATAACGGTGGGATGATGAGTTGTGTTTTGACAAACAGTTGTTTATACTTCATCTAGGAAACTTGATAGTTCAGCTATGAAACTCAAAAAATGGATACTTTAGCTGTGTTTTCGATTATTAATTCAAAACGTACCGGAATAACAAAAGCCAGCGTCTTTCCAGAACCAGTTTTCGCCGCACCAAGAATATCACGACCGCAAAGAGAGTGTGGCAGAGAAGCCCTTTGAATATCGGTCATAGTTTTGTATTTGCACTGAGTTAACCCATCTTTAGTTTTCTTAGAAACCGGCAACTGACTGAACCTATCACAACCAGCATACCTAGAGAATGAACCATCCGGAAGACGTCCAACAGGAGCTTTATGTGGTAATGGCTCAAGCGACAACGGATTTGAACCGGATTCCGGTTTACCTGATTCTATCCATTCCTCCAGAAGCTCAATTTCATGAACCTCTGATAACCGGTTCTGTATTTTAACTTTCCGTGACTTAGGTGCATGCTTTCCCATACCTTTTGCAATTGCTTATTGATGGACGTGTCCCGCCGGTGAGCAAAATATGAACGGCCGGCGAGAATTAAAGGAAGAACCGGTGATGACGGCGGCGGGGAGGGTTTTGGCAAGATTTAAGGTTCGGATTTGGGCCACTTAACGTATTATATGGGGCGGGTCAAACGGGTTAATTTATTAAACGGATCACAATTTAATACACTTGATGATTATTGTTTTGGGTAATTGGTTGCATTAATTTGTTATATGAGATTTTCTATTCTTTCGATTTCTTTTTAGTTGTCATGTGAATTAAAAATATTTGTTTGTAATTGTCAATTTAAGCAATTAATGAAAAACTAATTATACTTTGTTATTTTTTCAACTTTGTAAATAGATAAAAATAAAAGAATTAAGAAAAAATATAAAACTATTTTTTTTTTAAAGGTTATACAAATTTTTATGGTGACACCTAAAAAAATAAAAGAGTACTTTGAAGTAACTTTTCTTATTTTTTTCAACTCCAAATTGTAATTAATTCCAACTTATTATTCCTTTTAAGTATGAGACATTTGTTAAAATTGTTGAAAGTAAACTTGATCAAGATACGTATACATAATGTTATTACGTTTCTTATATTGAACAATTGAATTGACATATTTGTTTTCTTAAAGTATCTCTTATTTATTCAAGTCTGATTTCTCGTAATTGTATGTTATTTCAATGTTTATTAAGTCTTAAAAAAAGAAATCAAAAGTTAGCGATTTCAAGAGTATGTAATATTACGTAAAACTTGCATTGTTTAGCATGAAATACCCATACGATATTCTTCTTACACGTATCTTTTTGCCCAGAAAGCTTCACGTTCAGGATTAAACCTTTGAGTTAAGGTATAAATAAAATTGCGAACACAAGATAACATTCTCTATGGACGCTACTTACGAGATCAGACATAGTATGTTATTATTATTGTTCTATATTAGACAAGGGCAAATTCGAAAAAAACAAATATCAATAAGCCACTAGTAGATATATTGTAAATTTCAAGGGCATCTAAGCAACAAACCAATAACAAATATATAGGTACTTCTTCGTCTTCCTTTTTATACGTTCGATTCAATTTCTTAATTTTTTTTCATCACATAATAATAATATCAGTAAATTTCTACAAAAATCAACAATTTTTTCTTCAGATTTCTTTGCAATTTCAAGATACATATTATACAGGATTTATACAAATCAATATACTGAAATATACATCTGATATTGTAGAGTTTTCTAGTGCCAGGAAGTGAGCTATGGGTTACAAAAAAGGAGGAAGATTCATGCCGGAAGAGGAGAACGGCGTCGGTGCTACACTGAGAGATGCTTTGTTATTTACTACTATGTGTATTATTGGGCTACCGGTTGATGTTTATATCAAAGATGGTGGTGTTTATTCGGGTATTTTTCACACTGCTTGTGTAGATGATGAATATGGTGAGTTTTTTCGATACCCTTTTCGATTTTATCATGACCCTGTAGCTATATTGTGATTTTTTATTGTGGATAGTTGTTGTTGTGGGTTTTTTGTTTGGAGTAGATCAGTTTCGGCATCCGATCTGGATGTTTCCATGATTTTGTTTTGATATTTTTGTTTTGTTGTGTCCTGTTGTAGACTTTTATCATTTATCATTTGTTGGGGTGAGCTGATTAGATGGCATATGATACATTTCCAGCTTACTAATGACATGACCTTAGATAAAGGCGTTTTAAGCTTTATGATGACATGAGCTTAGGTAAGAGGGTGTGGAGCACTCAGATTAAGATAGTAGGTTAGTTGGTTAGATTCAGATTACGAGGACATGGCGTTAGATAGGAGGGTGTGAAGCACTTAGATTAGGTTAGTAGGTAGCAGTGCCTTGTATTGTTGTCCATTTACAATAGTAGTCATAATATTGCTCCCGTAGTCTCTTGTTGTTCGATTTATGTTACTTATCTATTGATTACTTGTACCTTGATTATCGTCCTATTTTGTTGTAGCAGGTAGCAGTGCCTTGTATTGTAGTCCATTGACATTAGTAGTCATAATATTGCTCCTGTAGTTTCTTGTTGTTCGATTTATGTTACTTATCTATTGATTGCTTGTACCTTGAGTCCTATTTTGTTGTAGTTTCTGTTCTGCTATTTGTTGTTTTATTGTTATTTGTTGATTCTTGTACTTCTGTTACTTCTCTTTTCTGGATTGTTTTGGACTGTTTTTTCTTGAGCCAACGGTATTATCGGAAATAGCCCCTACCTCTGAGGTAGGATACGATTTGTGTACGCTCTACCCTCCCCGAACCCTACTTTGTGGGACTGCAATGGGTATGTTGTTGTTGTATTTTTCCGTATATTCATTTCAAATGACGAATGTGAGAATATTAGTCTTTGATTCTGTACATTTTATGGTTTTTATAGAAAGGAATAGTGCGGAATGATTATGTAGGGTTCATACAGCTGATTTCAATAGTTTGGGATTAATGGTTCATTGATTTGAGTTATTGATTGCGGTATTTACGGTTGCATTGATTAAGAGTTTAGCTTATCAAGTAAGGGACTTGCAAGAGTTCTGATTATCCTTTCTCTCTTTTGATACTTGGATTAGCTATTGTTTTGAAGAGGGCAAAGATGATTAAGAAGGGTAGTCGAGAGGCGAATGTAGCACGTGGAAGTTTGATAGAGACACTCGTAATTCTGTCTGAAGATCTTGTCCAAGTTGTCGCAAAGGTATGCTTTTAGACATTCCAATTTGCAATGTCTATTTGTTGCCTATATGGTGGTCCTTTTTAAACTGCTGATACTTGTGCTTTGCAGGGGGTTATGCTATCTGCTGATAGTATTCAAGGACATTTAGATGGGGAAAATGCAAGAACTGTTTGTAGCAATATAACTTATCCTGAATACCCCAAAAAGGAGATGAAAGCAACAAAGTCCAAGATGTCTACCGTGGATGGAGAGAAAGCTAGTAAAGAAAGGTTTGTGTTGGCAAGACTCACTATTGATTCATTATTGGAAGTGCCTCATGATCTATTAGCTTTTGCATGGAAAAGCCTCCTAATGTTCTGGCAGACATGACTTTGGCTTGTTCTTCATATTTGCAATTAAATTATTGAAAGCAAGCGATGAATATATAGAGCAGATAAGTAATAATGTTAAAGTAATCTCTTAATCAGTTTGGTTAAATATCTTTGTTTCATAGATAGGCTGATAAGTGAAGTTGGAAAGCTTGTTCACCCAAATGTATTTGTTTGTCGTATCACTAGTCTTGTGATGACTAAATAGATGGTGTTCTGGAAGGAGTGCAATGTGATAGGAAGATACCAAATAAAGTGATAAGAAAGCTCTATATTATAGTGTTGATAAAAGCCCGCTTAAGGTGCACTTAAACCCTGAAACTCAGGGGACTTCAAGTGAGGCAGTTCACCTTATTTAAGTTGCATCTTAGAACGGCATCATGCACACATGGTCTCCATCTTTAAAAGAACAACACTTCAAATAGATTTCAATTATATTATTGTTTGATAAATTTTTTGACAGATAAAAATATTATTGATTAAGAATGCTAGAGTAGAAACTTAGTGAGAATTACTGAGTCACTAGGCTAAATGTGAAAGTTGTATTTGAGCCATTTCTTTTAAGTAATTTCTGAACTTGATTGATATGGTTTTCTCTTCATTAATTGCAAATTCACAATATTTGGTTCATATCATTGTTTTTCGTGTTTATAGTTTTTTTCTTGCTTTACTGTATATTTTGATCTTCTTCTTCAGTTGTGCATTTCTGCGCTATAGCACGCATGCTTTTCTACGGGTTTTGCTGTTGATAACATTGCTATGGGATGGTCGTGAAACCAAAAATATTATGTAGGAGTGCATAATGTACCTACAAGATGAAATTTGTTAGAAAGCAGATGTTACAAGCTTGGAAAAGATTTAAAAGGAATTATTACATCTGATAAAGGGTACATGCACACGTAAATGAGAAAATGAGAGATAATTACTTAGACAGTGAGATGGTAAAGCACGTAAAATCAGATCCATATTGAGAGGTTTTTTCTGATGAACTAAATATAACAAAAGGGAAAAAACTAGACAGACCTGTGCTTTTGTAGTACTTGCTCTCCATGATGTATACATACTTCCCGAAGGTTTTTCTTTCTTTTTAGAGGGTGTGTGTTTCCTTTGGCAAAATTAGGTGTAAAGTCGAAATTGGAGTTCTCTGGCATAAATTACTTTAATCATCTTATTATCTAATTTCTGCTGAATCAACACAATGTGTCGCCAATATTTGCAGTATTCCTATCAGATGAACAGTAAACTTTGGGAAAGTCGCCTCAATATCTGATACCTGTTGGGTTTCTGCCCTTCCTCTCATGAGATTATTATCTCGCTTCTCATAACCTTGATTTTTCTCATCTACATGGTCAACTGGGCACTAACTTATTTCCATTCATGTCAACTATGACAGATATGTGCGAAATGGCTTAATCAATAAGCAAAGTGATCGCAGAGAGAGCCATGAGTCTCTAAGGGAGAGAACTGTATGTTAATCCTACCATTGGCTGAGCATTAATTGAGATATAAAAAGATGTGATCTATTTGCTATTGGTTAATGAACCTTTTTTTTTTTCGTTTTGCAGATCCTTGAAGTTCAAGGCTCAAGCTCAAATGGTGAGTATTTGTTCAATCCTTCAGTTCTCACAGGAACATATCAATTCATGTGGACCTGTTGGTGGGTGGAAAACAGATTAGGCAGTGTCTCTCGTTGACTGAGTTTCACGATGAATCATATTCACCCAAATCTCTGATTTCCATCGCTTATAATTCTATATAACCAATTAAAAATTGCTATTAAAGAATAAGATCAATGGACAAAAGACGGTTGTCCTTATGGAAGGGACACTTGTGTCACCTAGGGGGAAACCAGAAAAGGGGAAAAAGCACTGTTGTCCCCCACATATTACTTGAAAGAAAGAAAAGGAAAAAAGAATTGAATCAATTTTTGTGACTCCGTTCCTGCTGAGAATGGTATCAATACTTAATGGTGAAGGGACCTTAACATGCTATTTCCTTATTCTGCAATAGAACTCGTAATAAATTAATGTTTGCTGCTGGACAATGAGATCTTTGAGCTCTTTATGTAGTGTATATATTATCATAAACCAAAAGAATGTCAGTGATATGGTATTACAATTTTTTCACTTGCAGTGGATGTTTCTGTTACTCAAGCGAATGCCCTTGAGAATGTTACCTTCATAAAAAACTTGGAGTTGTCATCAAATGGAATATCTAATGGTAGTCCTCCTCTTTCCTCAACCAAACTTGATGATCGGAATAATGATAGGCACAGTCATGAGCAGCAGTCTCTAGGCAAAACTCCTTGTTTGGGCTCTACTTCCTCTGGTGCTCCGATCACCTCAGTCTCATGCGTCAGCTCATCATCAGCTCCAGCTGATTTGGTGCCTTCACGAGGTTCAATTCATAATGCTAGTACAAAGGTAAAGTGAACTTAGTTGGGTCCATTGTTGTCGGTGCATGATCTAATTCTTAGTTGTTCCTTGTAATCAAGAGTATATAAGCTAATATTTTCAGTAGGTTTATGGTGATGTCAAAATTATCGTGGTACTTCGAGATTTTGGAAATTCGTCTCCTTGTTGATCCTGTATTATTCTTCATCTAAGATGATTTATGACTGTTGATTTTCTCTCTGTAGGAATCTAAGCTCAACCCTGGGGCAAAGATATTTTCTCCATCGACTTTACAGCATAGAACTGTTACACCTCCTGTGGTGCCAACGATGGCTTACGTGCCAGATTCCTGTCCTGTAGTACCTATTGTTACAGCAGAGCCTGAAGTTGAAATTACCCCCTTTGCTCCTCATTCATCAGTGCCTGTCAAGTTTGTCCCATATAATAACTTGGCAGCTGGAAATGGTGGCTTGGATGTACAGTATGCTCAACCGGTATGTGATTACATTACTTATCTTTACTTTGAAAACGCAGCACCTGCTCCCTGCTTTGGTTTTCTGACAATTGGAGTTGCTGTTTGCTCTGAGTAACTTGGATTTATTTACTGATTAAAAAATTGTTTTGGTTGATTAACCACCATATCTTTGTACCTTAACCAACCATCTCATATTGACCACAAGAAGTTGTATCTTACATTCTTTCTTACATAACCACAGCAGACCTCTGCTGGATGATGTTTGGAGACTAGCCTGTCGGTCTGTTATGGAGACTTTAATGCAATTCTGTGCTTCATCTTATCTAATTATATCACTGATATACATTTAGCGAAGTTAATTGATGTATATGTCAATAAAAAGAAGAGATAAAAAAAAAGTTGTGGCCTAGTGGTTGAGATCATGAGGTCTCATGTTCAAATCCCTGCGGAGACAAAATCACTAGGTTATTCTACCCATCTGTCCTAGCCTTGGCGGACATAGTTACCTGATGGTACTTGTTGCTTGTGGGAGGTGGTAGGTATCGCGTGGAATTGATCGAGGGGGACGAAATCTAGCCCAGACAAAAACTGTTGTTTGAAGAAACACTTTTGAAGGTAGCAGAAAGTAGTTGGGATTCTTTTTCTTGGTATTATAATATGCAGTTTATCAAAGAGGTGCTGCATTCTTAGTTAGCAATGATTCACCAGATGCGCTTTCAAATTAGTTGCTACGGCTTAATATGAGACAAGTTAAACCAATCACCTCCATTATTCTATGTCATACTTATACAGAATCAGTTATTACTGTTTTGTTCTCTTCTTGGATTGTGTTAGCTCTATAGCTTAGGAAGAGGCTACAAATCCTTTTTTTTGTGAGCTTAAATGATCTATCCTTGTAAAGCTTGCATCTTCTTGATGCCTTGAAATGAATCTACTTTCTTCATCAAAAAAAAAAAAAGTCATTACTGTTTTGATGCTGCTGCATAGTTTCTGAAGCCTTTCATTGTTAACATGTAGACCATTGGATACATGGGAAGCAGGACTCAGCCGGCAAGGTATGGCAGTCAGTATCATCACCTTCAGGCTGCAACTGGTTATGTGCATCCAAATTCTCAAAATGTAAGGGAAATTACCATGCAACTTTGTCTTTCTGAAGCCGTTTATTTTGTTAGGCTGGAAAGAAAGCTCTGTCGCCGTAGTTGTAAAGTCATTGAGGTTTAGCATGTCGAGGACTGTGGCCCTATTACTAAATTGACATCCTCAGGACAAAATCATGTCATCCTGTTATTATTTTTGTGCTTGTAAGACGGTTACATATGTTAATGCCACTTCTAAAATTCTTTATGTTTTCAGGTTATGGTTGGACGGTTGGGACCACTTGTTTATATGCATCATCCTGTTTCTCATGTAAGACAAATTACTTTCTGTAGCTTATTTTGGGACAAAAATTTTCGGACAGTAGATGTTCATTTTTCAATATACTTGGATTGCCTTTTGTTACTTTCCTTTTATCTGATTTTCTTTGAGTATTATGTGTTTCAATTTCCTGATTCTTCTCTCTGCTATCTTGTCAAAAGGACATTGTTCAGAGTGCAGCGGGGTTCCCTCAAGTATCTACACGTCCTCTATTAATTCCACATCAGGTCCATCCTCCTAAGCATCAAGGTACGTGTTCATGGCACATGTAATAGTATAACCAGAAGTGGTCCAAACGTCTACTAAGTCTTGAGTTCAAACCAATAGTTGCTAGTAGCCTCAGCTATTTTTATTCAGGGTCTGGAATGCATAATGCTCTATAGTCTGTTTTAGTATAAGAACAAGTTAAATGCAATTGCTGCTAGTAGCTGTAGCAAATAGTTATATAAAAAATTCAAGCTTGCACAGCGGGATCTAAGATGAAGACTTAAAAACTTTATCCCTGATTCCCTGTACAAGTTAGATGAGATGCAGCAGTGCTGATAGTAGCCAGCAGATATAACTCGTGGAAAGTTTTAGCAATTGTTTTGATGCCTTAGTAGGTCCTTTTTTTTGTTCGACTATCATGACTATAATATGTTTGTTGAGTATGGATTTGTTTCCTATTTTTCATTATCTTGCAATTTCAACCGGATGATGAATAACAATTTGTGGCTAAATACAACTTGCTGCAATAACTTTATCACCTGAATGATGATGTGATGTCGATATTGAATTATTAGAGCAGTTATTTACATATGATAGTCCTGTAACAAACTATCTGTCTTTTACTAGCACAATAACCTTAGTCCATCCCTTGCTGCAGGAAGTACAGCACCACAAGCACTGCAGTTGTATATGGCTCCCCCAGTTATAACAGGGCTACAATAACCATTCACTATACCAAGCATTCCTATTACACAGGCGTCTTTTCCTGTTATGCGGCCTATGCAATTCCCAGTACCTAATGGTTTTGTGCCTAACAAGTTTGCGTGAATATACTTCTGTAGTTGAAATGATGCTGCCTATTGAGACTCCTTTTTCGTTTCTTCTCAATGTCTGGCAGCGTGATTCTTTTCTAAAGTTTTCAGTCTTGTAGTATGAGCAGGTTATTCTTTGTTAGGGAGAGGCATTAACATTGTATATTGAGTTACGCATGAAGTTGTTTTTGTTTGGAGGTAGAGGAAGAGTTCACTCGGGCGGTTCTTGTTTTGGTTGTGACATCCAAAGGAGATAGATTTTCCAGTTTTGAACTGCAGCAACACAAATTTTTGGGCGTCGAAAAGTTGCACTTTTTGTATGATACACTAAGCTTGAAACTAATAGCTTTGTTACAGCTCTTTAAGTTTGATGCATTAAGCTAATGTGGATTTGGTTTATCAAAACCTATCATATAAGCTTTGATCTTTCGGATGTGAACTATTTATTGTAAGATATTTTCCACGTTTCATTTTCAGTGTCAAGTTATATTTTGACCAAAGCCATTTCTTGGATTCAATTGTATACTATTCTAAGATAGGTCCTAATCTTTTTTCATAAAAATTGCTGTAATGTTATTGGTGTCCAATCTATGACATGTTGTTTGGTGAATATCGTAATCAAGTATATTCAAGATGAACCAAAAAAAGGAAGTATCTGAGTAATTCTGGTAAAAACATGTTCATGCACATCAACATATACTCTGTGTAATCTCACAAGTATGTCTCGAAAGGAGATATATTGTGTACTGTTAAAAACATGTTCATGCACATTAAGATATACTCTGTACTGTTAAAAACATGTTCATACACATTAAGATATACTCTGTGTAATCTCACAAGTATGTCTTGAAAGGAGAAGTATCTGAGTAATCCTGTTAAAAACATGTTAATGCACATAAAGATATACTCGGTGTAGTTTCACAAGTATGTCTCGAAAAGAGAAGTATCTGAGTAATCCTATTGAAAACATGTTCATGCACATCAAGATATACTCCTTGTAATCTCACAAGTGTGTCTCGAAAGGATAGAGGGTATGTAAATAATATTCAAGATGAACCAAAAAAGGAAGTATCTGAGTAATCCTGTTAAAAACATGTTCATGCACATCAAGATATGCTCAGTGTAATCTCACATGTCTTGAAAGCAAGTTAAAAACATGTTCATGCACATCAAGATATGATCGGTGTAATCTCACAAGTGTGTCTCGAAATGATAAGAGGGTATGCAAATTATATTCAAGATGAACCAAAAAAGAAAGTATCTGAGTAATCCTGTTAAAAACATGTTCATGAACATCAAGATATACTCTATGTAATCTCACAAGTATGTCTCAAAAGGATTGAAGGTATGCAAAGTATATTCAAGATGAACCAAAAAAGGAAGTATCTGAGTAATCCTGTTAAAAACATGTTCATGCACATCAAGATATACTCTATGTAATCTCACAAGTATGTCTTGGAACGATAGAGGGTATGCAAATCTTACCTTTACCTCCACCAAAATACCCTTGGCTCGGGTGTAGTAAATTGTGCTGTCAAAACCTGAATTTACAATACCAAAATTGGCTACCTGTACACAAGTAGGCTCCAACCTTGACATTGCCAGTCACATGATATTAACTAATTCAATACGATTGCAAAGCAGATATAAGCAATACGACTGCAAAGCAGACATAAGCAATACGATTGCAAAGCAGATATAAGTACGGAAAGTATAATCCACAGTTATAAACAGTTTCCATAAACGTTTACGTCTATGCAAGATTCTAATCTGAACTGATAAACTTATAAAGATAAGCTTCTCGAGGTTTGGCTAATGCCAACCAGGAGCTATTTTGGGACATTAGTATCACTATTGACTATACAGTCTGCCAGGGTCTACCGGATGTGAGTTTCAGAGATGAGAATATGTGGATGTTCCTGCTATGCTACTGAACGCTAGTCTCCTCCATACTGCCATCAGTTGCTGGAGTCTTCATTACACCAAGTCCTGATTCTCCGGTACGAAGCAGCTGATTCTCCTTCAGATTTTCCTGCACAGCCTTGATGCCAGAAAAATTTCATGAGTTAGATCTTTATTGACGTAGAAACTCTAGAGCTCTAAATGAATATTGAAGTTTTGGTAAATTTACCTGTAGAAGTTCGGTCATCCTGCCAGTACCATAGTTCATCAGCGGCTTAGAAACAGATGTAGCCTGGGTAGGAAGAGTGGGGATAACTGGTTCGCTTGGTTCTGCTGAGGGAACCTGAATCACAGCATCTAGCTTTGGTATCACAGGTGAATGTCCAGCTGACAACTTGTTAGAGGCCTCATTGTTTCCAGTACCTTCTTTTTGTGACAACCCAGATCCTTGAGACACGTTGGCCACTGCAACAGGTATTGCTATGTTGGTTGATGCAGCTGGCTGCACCTTTTCCTGTTTCACAGCTTCTCCTCCCTTGCTAAGATAGCCATCTTCATTCTGCCCAGTACCTATTGCTACTTTGTTGCCAACTTGAGCTTGTGAAGCAAGTATTTCACGAGTTGGTTCTGGTGGTAGCTGTCCAGGGGTTACTGGTCCATCAGGTGGCAGCATAGCCAATGGCTTGACCATCTGAACATCTTTCTCCCTTATAGACTCCCTGTTTGAAGCTTGGGATGCAGAACTTTGACTAGATGCTAGTCCATTTGTTAAATTGACAGGTTGTAGCACAACAGGAACTACTGTGCCTCTGACACCCACTGGAGGGACTGAGGGATGCATTATTACCTGTTTGCTTTTTGAGGACCTAGATCCAAGCTTAACTGATCCATTGCGCTCAGCCCTGGGGCCGTACGCCTGAAGCTGGTTTACAGCCGGAGGACGAACCTCATTTCTTCTGAGCATCTCAAGATGTGGGGCGACATCATTTGCAGCTGTGACAGGAATATAATGTCCTGGCTTAAAAACTACACCCCTGTAGTTCGTATTGGAGTCACCAATTCTAACATTGAGCAAATAACCAGCATCAAATGCAGACTCAACAACACCTGTAACAGCCTGACCTATCAAACCATCATTTCTATTTACTTGTTGTGGTTGGATCTCTTGCACTAATTCAAAAGGTGGAGGAACCTGAGCACGAACAACACGCTTTAAGCTAGGATCCTTACGAGGGCGACCCCTTCTTCGCTTCAAAGGAAGGTTAGCAGGGGTGCTGGAGCTGTCCCCTTGAACAGGTTGGTTCATTTCTTCAAGGTTAGGTTCTGCAGTTTGCCTTTCACTAGTCTTCTGAAGTGCCTGCCAGAAAATCAGTTTACCCATTTTAACTCAGCCAAGTTACAGAGAGAATAAATGAAGAGGTGCATTTGATCATCCTACAAGAGTAAACTGGGTGTCACATACAATGTGTTCTCATTTTAGGACCAAAACTTTGTGGCACTTAAGACCAGGAAAAAAGAAAAAGGAAAGCAGCACTCAGTTCCAGGAGGACACAATTTGCAATACCTTACAGGATTTGGGCCCAAAGTTGGAACTTGGAAGTGGACTGTAAAAAGTTGATGAACTCAATTGACAATTAATTGGCAGAGAAAGGACATCGAGTACAGGTTTTTGATAAGTAAGCATCTACAGATACTGTAAAGGATATATCAACTTAAAATATATTAACCTTGCCTAGATATCTACAAATAGCAAGAGAGAAAAGATGAAGAATAGTAGCTCTGTGATAAACAGGGCCCTAGATAAGCCAAATGGATGCAGCTGAACTACCAAACTAGACACAGTTGATCAGGGTGGAAAGGAAAAGAGTGAGCAGAGCGAGGACCCAAAAAAGAGATCAATACAATAGCATGACTAATCAACTAATAGCTCAGATCATTCATATTCTGTGAAAATGTGAAGTCCATTTTTCTAATATAATCAAATATCTCCCTCTATTTCATTTTATGTGACACTATTTTCTTCTTAATATGTTCCAAAGAAGAACGATATCTTTCCATATATGGGAATAATTTAATTTAAAAGTAGTTCCCATTTACCTTTTAAACATGTGATTTAATAGCCACAAAACTATCATGGCATGACTAAGGCCACAATTTCCAAAGCTATTTTTTTCCTTTCTTAAACCTAACACCCAGTCAAATAAAAGCTCTAGACATTCCTGAAAGGTTTACTCGTCTAAAAATAAGAAAATCAAATCTTAATACGACAAATACCCTAGGTAAGCTTGTATGCCAAATCATGCAATAATTACCTAGTCATATACCTTGGTCATGTGACAATTTACTTTGTCAATTTGCATCTTGCAATCATCTAGTGAGAGTTAAAATCCATATTACAGTCAAACTTTACACGAATATATTCAAAAGAGTTGAACCAAACCCAAACAAAAAATCTCATAAGCTTTTTACTGAATGTGAAACATGCAGTCATATAATACAAAAAATTCCACAAATCGACACAAATGAAACAAAAGCTTGTTATGTCTAACCAAAAAAACATAAGAAAAGATCTTAATAGTTGAATACCTGAATATATCCTTACAATTGTTTTTCTGTTTAAAAAGTAAACAAAAATTACAGAAGATGTTCGTTAACATAACATATATACACAGAAAAAAAAAACAAGAACACAGAAATAAATCTAGGAAACTAAAAATCAACAGAGTATAAGTGAAACACAAATCTTAACTCCAATTCTCTGGAAAATTTCCCTAAAGAAAGGAAAAAAAAAAAGGAAAGAGACAACCATACCTCCATTTGCTTGGAGAAGGATTCAGAACTAAAGAAAAAACTAGTAAATTGGAACCCTATATTTGGTTGAACAAATTTAGAGGATGCAATTGAGATAATTAATTGCTGTAATCTAAATCTTTGACTTAGCGGGGTGGGTGTGATTTAGGGGGTATGGGGTTATTGTATATGGCACTTGGCATTTAATGATTATTTTTGCATTTGTATTGCGAGCAATCAATAGAATGACAAGGTTGTGATGCTTAGTTAGGCAACAAACAGAGTCGTAGTGGACATGTACCCATTAGACAAATGGGCCCAGCGGTCATTTATATACTTGGACTAGGGCCCCTAATTGTTTTCATTGGGCCATACCAGAGTTTGTCTCGGGCCTGCAAAAAATTACACGGAAAAAATAGGCGCGATGGCTAGCTTCTGCGTCGCCAATCAAGTTTAGAGATCATTTTAAATGTAATTAAAAAGTAGTTACTTCTAATTGAGCATGCACAATAAAAGCTACTCCACCACAATCCAGGTGTAATAGACGCATTGAGAGAAGAAACATCCTCCATGGACAATGTGAATGAGATCATAAGGAAGTTGTCATAAGCTAAGAATGAGTTCCTCTTCCTCTTGTAAGAAAGAGAAAATGCTGGTAGAACTATAATGAACCATCAACATGAAAAAGGGAATAGAAGAGTTTGCAATGTCGAGAATAAAACTTGTTATCTTTAGCTGAAGGTTCCTTCACTTGAGCTAATTTCCCGAGGAAGAGAATACAATAAAAAGAGAGATCAACAACTTTCACTATGCCCAAGCAATGCGCTTTGAAGGGCACTGCATCCATATCTCTCCGCTCTGCTCCCAAACGATCTTGGACAAAGATACTCCTAACTAAATATGGACCAACCTAGCATACTGTATTGGAGATCAGAATTTTGACAAGTGAGTTTGAAAAGTTCTAGGAGTTTGAAACTCAATGAACGATTTTTGGAGTTAGAACTTATAAAGGTTCAAACTCCATATTTTTTTCATGGAGTTTTTAAATATAGGTAATTAGGTACCATGAGTGAAACAATAATAATAATTTATACTAAAAAAGGTTTGAATATACCCCTCTACTATGTTCTATTGTTTAAACCAGTCCCCCGTTATAGAGTTATACTATTTGGTTATATGGGACCTTACCGTTAGGCAAAGTTCCATAACTACTGGACAAGTGGGCACGTGGAGGCTGAAAAATGGAAGACCCAACCCAAAATAAAATAAACACATCCCCACTAGATAACCCATGACCCGTAAACAACCACTACCAATTGAACTCCTAAAACTTAAATGTCATTTAATTAGTCTCTCATTTTAGAAATTAGCAAGAGGACAAATACGGCTGCTGGAGTTCAAACTCCCTGTCCGTTATGTGTCCAACCTCACACAATTGAAGGCTTGAAGCTTAAAAAGGTAAGTATCTTCATCTAAGTTTGTGATATTAATTGAGTTTAGCCATCTTATTTCTCAATTAAAATTAGAGACTAACTATTTCTATAGTTGAAATATCATCATTATGTATTCAAACAAGTCTTGCTATAGAAATTACAACAGGGAACTTATAAAGAAAATGAGTTGGATTTCACTTTAAAAAGTAGTTTTGGATTTTCACTTGTAAGAAAAAAGAAATTTCAAAATACTTACATCTTAAAAGCTTCTTCAAACAAACTATAAAATCTTTATCATCAATTTTATAAATTGGCATACTTGGCTTGTTGGAACATTAGTAGTAAAGGACGTTTCGGGTTCGAGTCTGGTCAACCTAATTTTTTTGTCAAATAACAAGAGGGCACGTTAAATGTTTGTAAGAAAAATGTAAGAGATCGGATTCGAACCGCTGACTCTGTGGACAAAAACTTGACGATTTGCCATTGGCACCACACAGTCATTTATTAATGGGGGTGGCATGTATTACATTTATACCAATTCTGATACATATATAAATATATAGAAAGAGTTTCAACTGAAATCACCACGCTACTACATAGATCCGCCCCTGGCTAAAACTTTATTAACAGTCCAAAAGTGGCATATGCGAATTTCTCCTAATTTTCCCGCTATTCCTTTCATTTCCAAGACCCTCAAACATTTGAGTGAAGTGCACAAACAGTCGTTTTAACTTTTAAGACTCCTATTTAAAGTTTAATCACTTTAAAATCAAATGCAGATATGTGGGATCAAATTGAAAATTGCTAGCCTAAAGTTTCAAACTTCTGATCTTCAATTCTGAAGATAGAATTGTCAAAGCCTAACTTTAGACCCAAAGTCTGAGTGACAGTTCCAACTTCAGATATTTGGCTCTAAAATCAAGCGGCTTGATAATCCCAATTTCAAACCTTTAGGACAAAAGTTTTCAAGTAGAGTTGATTACTTGAAGTACTCTCTTGCAATTTAAGTCTTAGTTTGCAGCTGCACAATCTGGAATCAGACGGGATCTCCCTGAAGCTCTCTAATGACACCACGAGCATTGATACAAGTGATACTTGTAGTGTCTTATTTTTTTTTGGGGGTTTGGTTCAACTGAAAAAATTCTCATTTTTAGGCAAGTAGACACATCTCCTCTAAACAATCAAATAGCTCCCTCCATTCCATTTTATGCGATACTATTTCCTTCTTCAGCTGTTCCAAAGAAGAAAGACCGCCTTCTATATATGAAAACAATTTAACTAGTTAAACTTCCCATTTACCCTTTTAAGGACGTGATTTTATAGCCACAAACTATCATGGCATGATTAAGCCCAAAAGTTCCAAAAGTACTTTTTCCTTTCTTAATCTTCACGGCTAGTCAAACAAGTCCAGATAAAATGAATCGGATGGAATGTATAGTAAGTTCTCTAGCCAAGGAAAGCAAATAGAAGCTATAGAAGTCCCTAAAAGTGCTACTTGACTAAAATTATCAATCCTCAATCTAAAAAACATTCTAGTTAAACTTGTATACTAAATCATACAACAATTCGCATCTCACTACCTATTAATGCGAGTTAAAATCCATATTCCAGTTTACAGTTTACACTAACGCATATAAACAAAGTCGAGCCAAACTCAAACAAAAAATAATTACTTTTTTTATAACCGTGGTGTCGCAACCGCTTATACACACTTCAACTAATTCCACAAAACAACCTCCCACCAGCCCAGCAAAACAGTTACCACGTAAACTCTGTCCACCAACGCTAAGACACGCGAAGAAATCACCTAGTCCCCTACTATTTTGCCTCCACTAGAAATTTCCATACCTTGGATGCAAAAAATTAATTCATATGAAACATGCAACCACATCATATACAAAACCTCAACAATTTAACACAAATAAACAAAAAAAATCATCTCTAACCTCCAAAATTAAAATGTTAACACGTTAGAACACCAAAATCTAGTTCAATTAGTTTGTTTAACATAACAGATATTCCCAATACCACCACCACAACAACAACAACAACAACACCAACAACAACAACAGCAACAATAGATAAATACAGCTAAAGATCAACAGTGTATGACTAAAGTACAACTTCGAATTCCAATTTTCTGAGGAAAAAAACGCACCTCGAGTACTTGCGAACTTGTAACTTGCAGGAAGAAGACAACAGAAGCTTGAAGAAGATTGTAGAACTATGTGAGAAAATTCGGAACCCTATATTTTGCTGAGCAGAAGAGTTAGATAATTACGACAAATTAATTAGATTAATCGGTTGCTAAGGAGAGTAATGATATTTTTTCTTATTTTAATCACGAAGAAAATATGGAGCGAATAATCGTGTTTGGACAGGTGTCCTTTTTGATAAATGGGCCTCCTTGATCATTTTGGACTTGGATGGCCCATAGCAGGTTGGGTTAGGCCTGCGAAAATTGCATGAATTAGCCATAAAATGGTGGGGCAAATGACAGAAATCACGTACTTTTAAGATAAAATTATCATTTGTCGCTTATAAGTTTATAATTACAGAAATTCATCAAATTGATACAATAATATAAGCACTGATACATTATTTTGATGTGCGAGATACATTAATCGTTAAGTGAGATACATTATATTTTATACATGATACACTAATATGATGTACATTTTACGCATGATACACTAATCTGATGCGTGAGATACACTAATCTGATGCACGAGATACGTTAATTTGATGCGCGATATGCGCTGATACCTTACTCTGATGCGTGAAAATGAGAAATTTTGGGAACTTGTAAAACTTATAGGGAATAATGATAATAAGATAACTTAAATGTAGAATTTCTGTTATTTTTCCAAAATAGTTTGGTCTTTTAACTTTTGACCACTTGTATTTAACGTTTTGCTATTTTGTTCCTTTAGTACATATGGCTAGTTTTTGCATTAGTACTTTAAAGATTATTTTAAATGTTGATACTAAGCTTTAATTATCCTTGTTATTTTGACATTGATGATTGTTTAATAATATAAAATGATTGCTACAATTAACCATAAAATGGTTTGATTTTTAAATTTTGATCAAACGTTTTTGCATTTTGTTTCATTAACAACTGAAATTAGCTCGATGGCTAGTTTTTGCATTAGTGCTTTAGAGATCATTTTAAATTTTGAGACTAGGTTTTATTTATCCTTGTTATAATTTGACATTGTAGATTGTTTGATACTGTGTTTTGTTTTATTTATTATTGTTGCAAAACATAAATGTACGAAAAAACAAACTATGCATTAACAATAATAGATGTATATTTATTTATTTATTGTTGAACGGACAAAATAGAGATTTAGGGCTCGTTTATAGGTCAAAAGGGCTATGTCATAATGTAAAAAGATCATATGCTAGTTCTAAAAATACTACCTAATAGCACATGCTTGAGTTTTGACATTGGACTCAAGGCTGAATAAGGACAAGTCAATGCTAGACTTTGAGGCTTATTAATGTGTTGGAAGATCATTAATCACGAGGGTGCTAAATTAGTAAACGCGATTAAGTTTCAGAAAGATATTTTGTTGCTTGCCCGATTACAAAGTAACTCTGCTTGCATCAAGTTCATATAGATCTTAATCATGCATATGTGATATTTTCGAGTTTTTCTTAGAGCTAAGGTAGGAAGGTCCAATATCTTTTCAATTTTGAGTTAATCTTGCATGTCAGTTTCGTTTATCTATTTTTCAAATCATTTTAAGTTTACCCCATAAACTAATATCATGAAATAATTTACGTGTTCAAAAGATATCTTTATAATATGATCTAAAAGATCTACAATATGTGTTATAAGACAAGTTAACATATATACAATATTTACTAATTTAAATAGTCGTCCGAACATACATAAAAGATAACTCGTTTAAACTAAGAAAATTCAACCTAAATTGTTGTTCATTCAATCATTTAAATTAAAAAAATTCAAAAACATATAATTTATACATAATTAATGTATGATTTACTTATACTAACTAAAATAAATAAATAATGATTTCGATCGGCTATTTGTCTAAAGATCTCGAAAATTTGTAGTAAGTAGTAACACATCCATGCAACAGATTTAGTTGGGCCGTGGCCCATAATCCTCCAAGCAACCCGAGGCCCAAACAAGCGAAAAGTCTGAAAAAATTGGCGCACAAACCAAAGAAATTTCCCCAAATTTCATTTGCAAATCCCTCCAAATTCACATTTCAAATATATAACTCAAAAAATTTACCCTAAATTCACCTTCCAATGGCAGATTTTGAACCTCCATCGTTCTCTCTAGGGCTCGATTTTGAACCTCCATCGTTCTCTCTAGGGCTCGATTTCGACCTTGATTCGGAGCCTCAGTCTACTGTTCTACCAAAACCCTCGGTGAGCTTACGGACAATCGAAGAAGTTGATGATGACGATGATGATTTTGAATTTCCAAAATTGGTTACGGATCCGCAAGTTTCGGATCCACCTAGTTCTCTCAAACGCCTTCGTCGTGGATCTATTTCAAAATCCGAACCGGTGGCTCAAAAATTGAAGCTAGGTGAGACATGGTGTAATGTGGACGATGATATTGAAGATTTTTCTTCTCAGGAGGATGAGCCTAAGGGTAAAAGACTTCACCTTTTTGTTAGGGTTTTATCTTTAGCTACCTTTCTATGTTTTGGTGTTTTAAATCTGTCAATTTGAGCTGGGCAAAACTTATGAGGCCTTAATTTTTTCTTCTATATACGGGGTTTGACTGATTAAATAATCAATCTATGTTGATTTCTATTTCAGTTTGCTTTCATTATTTCTTTTATTTGTTGGAGTTCACTTGCTTGATATATTCTAGTGACACAGTTTCAGAGGTTGATTTTTGGATATCCTAGTAGTAGCTGAAAACAGTGGCAAAACCGGATTTTCATTAAGGGGTTCATCACCTGCTATATATACATAAAAAATAATTCTAACCATGTATAAACGGTAAACTGTGTGATTTTCCACCAAATGTGGTTTGGATAACCCCCATTGACCATTACTAGCTCTGTCCCTGTCTGAAAAGCTCTTATTTTCATTTATTGGGACTTGTAAGTATGTGTAAATTGAATCTCATATAGTAAATTGTGTATCTCCTGAATAAAATTTAATGGCGAAGCTTAATTAGGTATCTGTAAGTTAGGGAGGACTTTGGAAGATTGATGGAAAATGAATGAAGGGAAGACTCTTGTGTTTCCACAATTTGCTATTGTGAAAACTAGATCTCGTATAAGCTTGCTTTAGAAATCAAAACTTACATGAGAAGTTCTGGTAAGAACTGATTTAGGATCCAAATTCACTGGCCTTTATGTGCAACAACATGATAATTGATGAGATAAGTCAATATAACTCTGAACAAAGTAATTCCAAAAGATCCGTGTTCTCTCATAATTAATGCGGGCTTAGAACAGAACATAATAAAAGGAACCATATAGAGTAACAAATTAGTTTGATTAAGTACCAATTGGTGTTACACATACAATAGGCTTTGTTTTAGGTGTCTCTTAGTTGATTTAGAGATTGTTTAATGATTGAGGGATAAGTGCAATTTTTTTCTTTGACTGTGGCATTTGAATCAATTAATGTGCACTTAGTCTATGCCATCGGATACTTGCATCCTAGACAAGTACAGAGAGTAGGAAGGTTGACCTTGTCCACCAAAAATGATGCATCATGAAGAAATCGCCTAATTTTTTTCTCTACTGGGTTCAAATTTTAAACCCTTACAATCTTCATTCAAACATTGTTAACCACTGATCATACCCTTGGGTATTAAACAAGTGTGAGATTTCGAGAAACTTGGATTTGTTTCAGACAATATTAGAATTGGAATGAAATGAGTCCTAGTATGCTAAATGGATATAGAAGATTCCCATAGCTGACCCACTTGTTATCATTCTTGTAAAAAAATTTACATAGAAGACCTTAACTAGCTTTGCAGTTTAGTTATTGCACAGGGAAAATATGTGGTCAATCTAGCCTTATACTATGTACTAGAAGCAACATGTGTGTTTGTTTGGTGAACATTCTGTTGTGATGTACATCTAAAATTTCCTACTTGATGTGTGCTCAAGAAATATGGACCATCATTATTAGCTTTTTACTAGGGAGTTTTAATCATGTTTCGGTAAAACTATCCAGTCAGCGAGATTACTATGTCTAGTCGGACAAGTCAGATCTGGGGGAACCTCAAGGTTTTACTCATCCTCTCGATGTGTTTTTAATTTGGGGATACTTCCCTACATTTTTATCCCCATCTTTCTTTTAGACCAACGAATCAGACCACAGATAGATGTTATGTTGTTTGTTATTTATTTTTTTAAAAAAATTATTTATAACCCTCATGCATTTTAATATTGTTTTCATCAGATCATCCAAAATGTCACAGTTCCGTGTGTAGCAGTTCAAAAATCCCCTTACAGGGGCAAAGGGTATTATCCTCGCAATCTGTAAGCAGATGTACAGGAAGGAAGAAAGAGGCTTCAAATGTTTCTTCCATTCACCAGAGTAAGGAAACTAACCCTAGTAATTTGGTCTTCCCAGAGCTAACTATTAGTCCATTGAGAAGGTTCCAGTTGATTGACTCTGATTCTGATGAGCCTTCCAAAAGTGAATTTGTCAAAAGAGAATCGGATCATGTGGGTTCTCCTTTGAACGGTAATCGACAGCATAGTGATGCAGATTTAAGTTGCCAGAGAAAAACAGGACCTTCTGCTTTGAAGACTAAAGATCTGTGGGAGGACTTCTGTTCAGATGCGACTTTTAATATTCATACACCTGCTCTTGATGAGGTTTGTGAGGAATATTTCAAATCGGTAAAAGATGGAAAAAGAACTCAGACTACTAAGAGTGATTTAACTGAAAGTAACATGCGACCTCAGGGCCCTCTTCTCCCTGCTCACTGTTACTTTTTCCATAAAGATCCAAGAATCCAAAAGCTAGTTCGTGATCGTTTGCCTAACTTTTTTCCCTTGGGTGCTGACAATATTCCTGGAGAAAACCAAGATGATGCATCAGTTATAGATTACATGTAATAGATTTGCTTCTTGCTTCTCTGTTAGTCTTTTTTTTCATGAATTATATGATTTATTCCAAAGGTCTATGTGCATGTTGTCTTCAGGGGTCAATTTTCTCATGAAGGAGGCTCTAAAAGGACTGCTCAGAAATCTGCTGGTGCAACAAGCTCTAGAAAGAGCAGAAAGAATGTGAAACAACCAAATAACGTGGAAGAATCACAAGGATCTGAGAGATGGGTGAACCCTAAGAGCTCTGCTGGTATTCCAAAAGATGCTGGCAGGAGAAGGGTGCAGGCAGTTGGCAAATCTGCAGGTTATTGGTACACAAATGGAGATGGAAGGAAAGTAAGTGGATATTCAGTCTTAATATTTGGAATTTTGGAGCAGGTCATTGATGTACTTGTTGGAGTTCTTTTAGTTGAATAGTTGTTGGTGATCTTAACAAATTCAAGAACTGTACTATAGATGCTGATTGCTGCTGAAATTTGGTTAAAGTTTGTCCTAGTTAGTTTGGCATACGTGATGCCTCTTAACCATAGTTGGGATATGGATGTCAGTGGGTAAATTACTAAAGTCATCCCATTCCTTTGTAACTTGGGTACTCTTTAGACATTTGTGTTCAGTCCGTATAGCTTCATGGAATCTCCTTGTTCTTTTAGAATTGATTCATGACATCCTATCTTCTGTACATTAATCAAAGAGTTGATCTACTGTTTTTTTATCAGGTTTATGTTGCCAACGATGGACAGGAGTTTTCTGGCCAAAGTGCATATAGATGTTACAAAAAGGTACAATTTTTCTATTTTCTTCATTGCTTTAGTCAATAATGGACGTGTACACTTGAACTCGTTGTTCTCTTTTTGTCTTTCATCAATGCTATATCAGTAACGGATGATTGGATGTGTACACTTAATAGTTAACTCTTAGAGTGTGTTTGGTATGAAGGAAAACATTTTTTGGAAAATGTTTTCCAATTTTCCCATGTTTGGTTGGAACAAAAGTTTTGGAAAATGTTTTCCAAATCAACTCATTTTCCTCAAAATTAAGGAAAATGACTTCCTTTCAAAAATTAATGAAAACATTTTCCAAAACTCTCCTCCAATTTCAAATTACATTTTTTTCGAAAAAAAACATCGATTTTAAAACAATATTTTCAATTTCAAAGTTTTATTTTTTCACCCTATCACTGACCTTCCCCCGGCAGCCCCCCCCCCCCCCCCCCAAACCCCAAACCCTCTTTTTAAGGGCAAAAATTTTCAAACCAAATATAGGGTTAAAACTCCCTACCCCCCCCCCCCCCAACCCCCCCCCCCCCAAAATAATTAATTCTTTTTAAAAAAACTAAAACTTAAGGGGGAGGGGTCACTCCACCCCCCCCCCCCCAATACCCCCCACCCCCAAAAAATAAAAATTTTAATTTTAAAAAATATTTTCAATTTTATAAATTATTTTTTATTCTAGTAAAAATAAAAGATGTCTCTCAAAAACATTTTTCATTCATAAATCAAACACTAAAATAATTTCCGGAAAATATTTTCTACTCACCAACCAAACATGAGAAAATAAGTTCAAAATCTACTTGTTTTCTAGGAAAACATTTTCCTTCATACCAAACACACCCTTAGTTCTATTTCTGCCTCGATATATGTCATTGATAAAGCTTTGATACTTCTGAATACATACACAATCATCTAATGAATGCATATCCTGTATTTTCGCCCTTTTGCAGGAGGGTGGAGGGTTTAATAAATCAACAAAGAAGACTTCTGGTGGCAAAAGGAAGGCAGCTTCAAAGAAGAAATAGAACCTCTGTAGAAATGAATATGTGCTGTGTGTACTTGCCATGCTCATGTTAATATGTTCTGGAAACGAAAATATTGTATCAACCAAGTATTGTATACTAGTAATTTGGTTTTCTATGATGAACAAATAATCGAAAAAAGCTCTACTCTTGATGTTTGTATCAACCTCTGCCTATTCTTTACAACGTTGGAAGTATAACGCGGATGTAAATAACAATGCTTGTACTTGGGAAGACAAATCAATGGTGGAGTTTGGTCGGAAATCTGGCCGGACTATGGAGGCTTCAGTTGCCGGAAGTTGCTAATATTCCAGCTCAAAAGTTACCTCACATAGTTCATTTAAGAAAAGACAATTGGCTATTATGAAGGTTGAAAATCAGCTATGTACTGAGGGCAGGGTGGCTAGTAAAGCATATGGAAAAAAAAAATTAATAGTGATTTTTATGATTTTAATTTCATTTGAAATGATATTGAATATTATAAAAAAAATGAAAAAAGAGTTTTTTTCTCAAAAATATTCTAGAACTTTAAATTAAACAATTCAAATTTCATATTAATAGATAAAGTTTTTATATCAGCATCCAACTTTATGAATTGCAAGTAAACGTTTGATACTAGAACTAGTACTTACTTTGATAAATAGTAGTATTATTGTGTGAAAGGTAAACACTTAATAGAATTGTTGTGAAAAATATCTTTATAGCAAATAGAGGGGATTTAGGTTTTCAGCTCAGGCTAATGAAGTTGAAGAAAAGAAAAAGAATTAGACTTTTAAAAAATAAGCGAATCTAAATTTACTAAAAAGTATACCACAAATATTTTGGAAAAGTCTTATTTTTAGGTCGTGAAAACTCTTTAGCGATCATCAACAATGGTCTTTGTAATCTGGTACTTGTAATCTTTAGAGATGAGGACATGTTCCTGTTCCTAGATTCCTAGTAGTTAATCTTTAGTCATCTGTATTATTTATGTAGTGTTCTTGATTTTTTTGATCATTTAGGGATATTTACGTAATATTTGATTATTTTTCAGACAGTTACGAAAAAAAGTAAAGTCTTATTCTTTTAATCATCACGATATTCTAAGGTCATGATGCAAGTCAAAAAAAGGTCATGATGCAAGTCAAAAAAAGATTAAGGTGTTTTTTGTATTGTTTTATAATTTTCTTTATTTTCCGATATTTAAGAGGCATTTACGTAATATTTGGTCATTTTGAATGATTACGAAAGAAGTAAATCATCATTTCTAGTCCTAGATTGTCGATATTTAAGAGGCATTTAAGTAATATTTAGTCATTTTTTGAACGATTACGAAAAAAGTAAATCATCATTTCTAGTCCTAGATTGTCTATTAGAGAAGAGCAACAAGTCTGATCCTCGATTAACCTGACTAGCAATACTTTTGGTCTTAGCTTAACCCTATTTCAAATATCTAATTGCTACTTAAAATCTTGATTCAAAACGATGATAGATATAGAGACGAAACAAACACAACAAGATAGAGATAAAGAGTGTGACTTATACATGGTTCACATCCCATGCTATAGTATAAGAAAATGGATATTTAAGGACTAAAATATAGAGACGAGTTAATAAACTGGGCCTTGAAAGTATACAATAAGAACAAGTTTTTTGACTGGTCGTTAATTCTTAAGTCCTAAATATCACCAACATATTTTCTCTTCTCTAAAACTTAATCTACAAGCTTATCCTTCTCTATACCACCTAAAAACTCCACTAATGGATGATATTCATAGGTATTTTGGGTGTATGTCGATCTGTTCGATTTAGTTCAATTTCATATATAATAATTTATTAATTTATTAATTTTTAAATGTGCTAAATTAATAAGATAATTTTTGTGAGTTTTTTATCATTACGGATTCGGTTTTTAATTTATCTACTAATTTTTTTTATAAAATAAATAGACAGATGGTTAACTCACTCAATATAATCCTTTTTTCCGATTTTCCACTTCGATTTTCCACCCGGTGTTCGAGTCCTTATTAAAACTCCGACTGAATTCAGATTGCACACGGCAGGATTCATTCAGAATGACGTTCCTAAAAGAAATTTTATATACTCAATGCTCAAACCCGATATCTGTAATTAAGATTAAAACACTCCCGTCAGTTCATCAAGTTAGATCTTATTCTTTTTGCTTTTTATATAATTGATGGAAAAATGTTTAGAATGGGAACATGCACACACACAATAAGCCAAAAATGAGTGCACGTGCTTATTCCATCGGATACCCTGAGAACTAATACACAATCAATCTTTGCAAGTGCACTCACATTCACCGACCTTAATGCCCTAATTACTATGTTATTTTATTTGATATCAATTTAAAAATAATAATAATAATAATTTTAAAATTTGTAATTTAAAACAAATTCTAGATATTTCTATAGTTATAAATTATTATATTAGATATAAGAAAAATAGATTATTTATTTTTCAAAACAGTTTATTATCTTTGAGTTAAGACTCAAAAACATTCTTCTTTTTTTACATAAAATATTAATAGTCTCTTATATTTGACGTTCGTTTTATCCACTATTTAGTATATGAAATGTTCAATTATCTTCCTCTATATGTTTAGTATAAACGATAATTTAATATAAGAAAAAGTGTAAAAAAGACTATCCTTATTTAGTATAATTCAAAAAAATCATTATATTTATAAATAAATAAATCAAGAATTATCTTTGTATAAATGCGTCCTAACAGATAATATGCAATTGCGGGTAAATTGCAATATTAATTAATAGTATTAACTTGTTTCCAAGAAGAGAAATATGCTATTTTAGATTAGTCAATAACTTTTACAAAATTATGCAAATCTTACTTTTATTTTTTTTTAAAAAACACGATAATATTCAATGTTTTCATAGAGTTCCTAATTAATTTGAATTGGTATCGTATAAGGTCTAAAAGGAAAGGGTTTTCTATCAATATTTTTTTCCTTTACATATTAAGCTACTCTAAATTCTAATTAATAATGAGAAATTACATTCATTTTATCATAACTTTCGATGGTTAGCTAAATTTACATGAAGATAATTTTATCCAATGAAATAAGTATTTTTTTTATCTGATTTCTTATGTCTGGTAAATTTTCTTTCTATATTATTTGACAATATTTCTTTTACATCATTTACGTGTCATATATTTCTTTTTAGTATGAATAAAAAAGTTACATTATTTATTTAAAAATCCATCAATGTTAGAACTTTTACCTTCAAAAATATAGTTATAATTATATAATATCTATGAGTAGTTTTAAACCATACGTTGCAGTCCAGTTAAATGATACTACAATTATCAAAACGGACAAACTATATGATAATTTCACTTTTTTAAACTTAATACTAATTTAGCTAAAATTCAAGCAAGATAAATATCCACCAAATTAAGTCATCTCATTATTTTATTTTATTTATTTATTTAATTAATTAGCATAAAATAGAAAAAGAAAATTGCAGGACAAAGTCATTACAACGCTCCCGCTAGGAGAGGTACGTGGGACCCATATGCCTAACGGCAGCCTGCCACTCCTATTTAACTATTTTTAACTGCTCCTCCTATAGTTAACAACCAAACTACGTCGTTCGATGCAAAACTTTACAATACGACATCGTAATAGTAGTATACTCCTAATCCTATCTCGAGGCAAATTCAGAATTTAAATATTATCATAATAACTAAGTTTACGAGCAAATAATTATAGATATAATAAACAACGACATAATCTTATGAAATTCAACAAATAGAGTCTCAGAAGAGATGGAGCGTATACAAATCTTATATTTATCTCGTAAAGATAAAAAAATATTTTTGATGATTAAATATTTGAGAGCTTCCAATAGGTTCTTTTTTAGCGTCACCCCTTATTTTATTCATTTTGAGTTTCTTATCCAACCATTTATATTCAAATTGAGATTTAAGTAAATTTAAATTTACTTGGAAAATGATGATTCGATTAAAGGTGAGTAAAGAGAATTTTTAATTCAGTTAATTCAAGTTGTCCACCTTAACAAGAGAAAGTAAGATTGAAATTACATACTATGATAAAATGTTTCTTTTTAAATACAATTTTGTTTCTTAATGAAGAATTAAAGAGTAATTACTATTTCATCGCGATTGAGCGATTTACTCTTAATGACAATAGAAGTTTTTTGGTATAATGAGAGACGTTGACCGTACAAATCATTACTTATACAGAGTTATACGTATACATCTCCTCTCTCACACACATATATACACAGAAAACACTGCATTTCTCTCTTCTTTCTCCTCAAAAACCAATAGAGATCACAGATACCCACACCCCACCCCTCCCCCGGACCCCCATCCCTACCCCATACCCCCTTGTACCATCTCGGAGAAGCAATAAGCCAAAAAAAACTGAGTAATGGCTGAATCTGTGCATCAAAGATGAAGGTTACTGCAAACAATAGAGCTGAGCTTCCAGCAATTGCATCATCAAAACTAGTGAACACTTTACCCGATTCAGATCTTTTACAAAACCCCTTTGGCTCTAGGAAACCGCCTCGCCGGAAAATCAAGAACTCCGGTGGCGCCGGAGTGAGGTTAAGGAGAGATATTGCAGGAGCTCCAGGTGGGAAAAGGAGCAGACCCAATACCCCTTTACTACGATGGAAGTATAACGAAGATGTAAATGACAATGCTTGTACTTGGGAGGACAAATCGACGGTGGAGCTTGTTCGGAAATCTGGCCGGAAAGTTAGAAATTTGGTTTCTGCTAGGAAATTAGCTGCCGGACTATGGAAGCTTCAGTTACCGGAAGTTCCTAATATTCCAGCTCAAAAGTTACCTCAGGTAGCTCATTTAAGTAAAAAGATTGCAGCTTTAGGGTTTTTCTAATCTTGGTCATTTATATATTGATTGTAATTAATTGCTTTAATTACATTGACTTGGCATTTGCTTGAATGAGTCGAGGGTCTATCGGAAACAACCTTTCGTCTGAGTTAGGGGTAATGTTTGCGTATACTCTACTTTGCTATGTTGTTATAATTAGCAATTACGAATGTATGATTTATTAGGATTATAGTTGAGATTGTTTTTTCTGGTACCTTTGGTATAATTGTGATTTATGATTGCCTTCATTACTGCTAGCTTTATCTTTATCTTCTTTTTTTTTTTCATCTGTTGGTAGTTTTATCAGTTCCTGCTATTTTAGGATCAAAACCATCTCCAAGATTGTATTTTTATGACCTTAGAGTGAACGGCGACTTTGATAAGTGTTTTATCGTTCTAGACCTGATTGCTCGGACTGTTAAAAAATGTTGTTGGGACTTGGGTGTGTGTCAGATCCTCCAAAAGTAGTACTTTTTTTGTAGGATCCAATATGGTTATGGTAGCTTTAAGCAACTTTTTTCAATTTCATTTTCCTTTCCTTCCTGCAGGCTGGTCATATTGATTTACCCTTTTTCGACCATCATCACATTAGAGAGAATGATTCACAAATTGATGATTCAGTGCAGAGTCCACGATCTGTCTCCGGTCCAAGATATGGTCTTTATCACAAGGTATGTTTGATGCCTTTTCAGTTTTTTCTCAATGTTTGTCTTTGCTGTCTAAGTGTAAGTCGTAAAGTTATGTCGAATAGTCCAAAGCAATGTGATAGGGGCAGGGGAGAAATCCTGGGGTTATCGGGAGTTGATGAATGCTTCAATATTCTTTTTTGAGTATCAGAGACCAATGTGGTTGAGCCCTTCCCTCGACCTTCCCATAGTGCGAAGCTTAGTGCACTGTGCTGCACTTTTCTATCAGATACTTTTGGTCTAGGTTCTTAGTTTATCATGTTACGTTTTCACCATTGCTCGTCTTGTTGTTTCCACATTTTCTGATCTAACAAAGGAGGTACTTCTATATTCTGTAGCTAGAGCCCTCATTTCAATATCCAAACTCTGCTATGGAGGGGGCAACAAAATGGGATCCAGTTGGCTGGACAATAGCCGAGGAAATAAAGGAGATTTACGGCCATCAGAAGGTTCCTAATAAACAGTCGAAGACTGCTGCAATGATTTCCACCCTCGAGGCAGAGTTAGAGCAGGCTCGCACCCGAATCCATCAACTTGAGATGGAGCGACGGTCATCAAAAAAGAAACTTGAACAGTTTTTGAGAAAACTTAGCGAAGAGAAAGCAGCCTGGAGAAGCCGAGAACATGAGAAAATTCGTGCAATTATTGATGATATGAAAGCCGACTTGTCCAGAGAGAAGAAAAACCGACAGAGGCTGGAAATAGTCAACTCCAAGTTAGTTAATGAGTTGGCCGATGCCAAGTTATCAGCAAGGCGCTATTTGCAAGATTACGAAAAAGAAAGAAAGGGTAGAGAGTTGATAGAGGAAGTGTGTGAAGAATTAGCCAAGGAAATTGGAGAAGACAAGGCTGAAGTCGAGGCATTGAAGAGAGAATCTCATTCACTCAGGGAGGAAGTAGATGAAGAAAGAAAGATGTTGCAGATGGCTGAGGTTTGGCGTGAGGAACGGGTTCAGATGAAACTAGTTGATGCTAAGGTGACACTGGAAGAGAAGTATTCCCAAATGAATAGACTAATTGCAGAGTTAGAGTCTTTCCTAAGTTCTAGAGGTATGAACCCCGATGAGGAAGTGATCGAAAGAGCTGAGCAACTCAAACAGGAAGCTGCTTCGGTGAATATTCGTGATATCAGTGAGTTCACTTATGAACCTCCAAATCCAGATGATATATTCTCAGTGTTCGAGGACCTTAATTTTGTCGAAAATAATGAAAGGGAGGTTGAGCCATGTCCTGCATACAGTTCTGCTAGCCATCCCTCCAAAATTTGCACATTCAGTCCTGATGACGGTGTATACAACAAAGACAACTTCCTCAGACATTCTCTTGCGTATAATCAGAGCGATTTAGAGGAAGAAGGAAGTGAATGGGAAACAGTGAGCCATCTTGACGAGCAAGGTTCTAGTTATTCTGCTGAAGGAAGCGTTTGTTCTGTCAACAAGAACTGCAGGCACAGCAATGCTTCAATGGAGATAAGTGAAGTATATTCAGGGCAAGGTCGACAACTTAAGAAGGTGTCGTCTATATCTAGGCTTTGGAAATCAAACGGAGACAACTACAGAAAGATATCAGTTGAAGGAATACACGGGAGGCTATCAAATGGAAGGCTATCGAATGGTGCCACCCTTTCTCCAGATTGTGGTTCTAGTAAAGGTGAATTCAGTCCTTCAGGGAGCTCACTTGACTCAGGCAATCCACAAATAACACGAGGCATGAAAGGGTGCATTGAATGGCCGCGTAACTCTCACAAGCACAGTTTAAAAGCTAAACTTCTGGAAGCAAGAATGGAGAGCCAGAAGGTCCAGTTACGCCACGTCTTGAAACAGAAGATCTAGAAGACTACTACTTCAAGTTTTGATTTTGCCCGAATCATCGGTCTCACTCAGCTGAGATATCAATAAAAACTGAAACAGTAGTAGTCCACATTTTATGCTTACTGAAACTTCTTTGTGTATCAATCAGAACTTCTATATAGTAATTTCATGTAATGTAATTTAGAAGATGCATTATTGGCCACTATTTATATCTTTTAAAGGTATGATTTAGTGGCCAATTATTACATCATTTAACAGAAGTTTCAGTATGAGGAGAAAACAACTTTGTATAATTGAATTCCTTTATTCCTTATGTTTCTGCCTCAAATAATTGTCCTCCATTTTTGTGCAAAAGACGTGATATTTATGTCAAATCAATAAATATATCACACATGTTTTCACGCTATCATTAAGTCATAGTTAATCAATAAACATTCTTGTCTTTGATTATCACTTAACCATGATAAATCAGTATAGTTTGAAGTAAATATCGAGTACGTGTAAGTTTTTACCAATTTATCATGCCAAAATATTAACACAACTAAAATTTGACCTCCTAATATTGATTTAAACTGTATGTTTTATATTTTTAAAGGGTAAAATGCAATAATAATTGTTTTTAGAGGTATCAAATGTAGTCCCAAGGGGAAATGGTGGGGTAGTTTTGCACTTTTCCAACAACACAATGACTCAAATTGACCCATAATGCTGAATTTTGTCTCTATTCTAACAAATCGATTTGATTTTACTTATCAAGATCGTGAGTATAATTTAATATTTTCTTGATTTTTCTCTTTAGACTTACTCTTATGATTCGATGCAGTGACGGAAAATTATATTATTTTTATATAGTTAAAATAATTTTTTAGATATGTATAATAGATGTCGAATCTCCTTCGATTACTTCGTGTATTTTTTTTCCAGTTTTTGATCCCCTTACTGATAATTCAGGCTCCGCTACTGATTCGATGCTGGTAATAATTTATTTCTCGAACGTAGAATAACTTGATCCACTTATGATGTATTTTATCTAAAAAAAATATGAGACAATTATTTTGATATTTCGACTCGATCTTGATGATCTCTCTTGATCCCTTTAATTTTGGAAAAATGATATTTAAAATCATTATAACTTATGATTATTGAAAAGTTTATAAGATATTCGAAATAGCAATTCGAGAAAATTGGATTTTGTTAATTAAAACTAATTTAGGAAATTGAACTAGTGAAAAAAGTCATGACAAAACCAACGCCCCACATATAGAATAAAAATTTATTAGTGGATGAGATATTAAAAATTTCAACTTACCAAAATAAATAAATAATAGAGGATGGAATCCTATGCATTAGACCAATAATCTTTTTTGGACAGTAATTATTGCTTCTTTTTTTTTGGATCATGGTATCTTTATATTTCACAAAATACATTATTAGTAACTTTATATTTATGGGAATCACTAGAGATTTAGGAACATATTTGGTTGAACTATCAAATTCAGCTAGTTTTTATAAGTTGTTATTACTCTCTTCGTCTAAAATTATTTATTGTAATTTTCTTTTATACGTCTCTTTAAAAATATTAATAAAAATAATTTTTAAGTAGTTTATCCTTCATTAATATTTTACTAATCATGTCATTGCATATAATAGAGATGTTTGTAGTGCTGAAGCACAATAACTACAAGGGTGAAATGAGAATAATAACTAAATTTGTCTTAAACTTTTAAAATGATAAATTAGTTAAGTTTATTTTATTTAAAAAGTACGATCTTAAATTTGAAGCGGAGAAAATAATTAGTTTGATGATATAAATTTTGATATAGAGATCGAATGTTATTGTACTGTTTCTGATTCTCCACTTTGATAGTTTCAAACTAAAAACAAATTTTTGGGTGAAATATTCTTGGAAGAATTTACCTTTTTCAGCTTTCAAAAATGAGATTTTTACATAATTGTACATGCAATAAAAAGAAAATTAAACAAAAATGATAATTGCTTATGTAAGGTAACGATACTATATAAATAGCGTATAATAATTCACCTTTTCAATTAGCTATCTTTTTTCTAATTTAGGTTAACTCAAATTTCCTCTAAATGATCCCAAATTTTAGATATGAGTCTTTCTTAATATTACGAGTTTTTTGATACATCACATTCACGATCTCAAATTATTCACTCAAAACAATTCACATTCACGATATATCAAAACTAAATTTGAACTTTAGTGACTAATTATGGAATTTTAGATTTCTTTTCGCGTACACCTAAACACGTCTCTCAATGTTTTATTCATTCAAAACGGTTCAGATTTCGACACATTCAGTTTAAAAATTGAATTTTGAAAAAACTTTATTGGCTGAATATAAAGTTTTTAGCCTCCTTTCACGTTTTCAAGGCCTAAACACGACTATCTAACTTCATATATAATTATTAATAAAAACTGTAATCTAACAAGTTTTCAATCACAAAGAAGAACGAAAGCAACAAAGAAGAAAACAAAAAAAAAAAGGAAAAGAATGTTCTTTGAGTCCGAGGCGGATCTACATGTACGGATAACTGTTGGAGGGTGCACATATAATTGTTAACATCGGCAAAGTTACACGTTTTTTTTATATATAGCTTGAAATATGAGATATATTTCAGTAGGCACTATAAGTTAACTAAAACTAACTCATTCAATGTTCTAAACCGACATCCCTAATTTTTTTTGTCTTTCTTTTTATTTTCATCTAAAAATTATTTAGTTTTCAAATTTTGTGTTTAACTATGTTTACGGATTCAAAATATTATTTTCAAATTTTGAGTTTAACTATGTTTACGAATTCGAATCGAATGACCATTTAAGATAATAAGTGATAATTGAATTACTTTAAAATAAATCTTTTTGATTCAATGAACATTTTATCTAATTTTCATTTAATTTTTTTTTTTTAAATATCTTCTTCTCTTACCTAAAAATTATTTTTATTTTGTAAAAAGACATAAAAGTGTGGCCAACAAAATACTTTCACTATCTCATTTTATATATGTAATTTCTTTCTATATATAGTTAAATATTTATTATTTTACAAAATTTATGTATAATATTTTTATGTATCGATCGTTTATTATAAAGTTGACTTGAACAAATATTAAAATAGAAAACAATAGTATATTTTTTTCTCCTATCTTATCGCTTTCTCAAGATTCATAACTCGTCTTTCCACTTTCAATTGTTGTCAAATTAAAGCAATTCCCTGTTTTCCGGTAAGTTCATATACAGATCTGCAACTATCTTTGAATTTTTGAATTTTTTCTAATTTGTTGTCTGATAGATATCTCGTGTAATCTAGCTGGGTTTTTTTTTTTGCGATTTTTTTGGGTTCAATTTCTTGTAGCAACTGTTCATCCAGATAAAGGTATAGTTTTTATGATTAATTGACGTTTTTACTTATCTGGGTGTTCATGGAATTGGTGTTATTGTAAAGAAAAAAACTGGAAATTTGAGTTCTTTACATTTTTGTAGGTTGAAGATGGAGGGTTCTATAGTAAGAAGAGTGATTCCATCTGATAACAGTTGTCTTTTTAATGCTGTTGGGTAAATTCTATTCCCATTTTACTTTGTTCTTGTTCTCTAATTTGCAGTTGGAATTGGAGATGGTGTGGTTTGAAATTTTGAATAAATGTATCTTGTTTCTTGTTTTATGCAGTTATGTGATGGACCGTGACAGAAACAAAGCCCCTGAGCTAAGACAGGTTCCAGTTTTGCCTTTGAAATTACTCTGTTAAAACATTTATTCGTGTTATGCTAGTCAAGAATGTTATATAAGGATAGAATAGCTCTCTTGTTGTTATATCTTATTGATTTAACAAGTGCAGAGTAGTGTCGTAGTTGTAGTCTTTAGCTAGTGAGGAGGGAATCCTCTTTTTATTTATTTATTAGATATATCATAGGCTTTTCTTGAAAATAACTGCTAGAGGTGTAGTCGAGAAATAGAAAATGTGTGCGTGTGTGAGCTTCTTGATGAAGAAGATTATATAAAATCAATTATGCAGGTGGATTGTATTGTGAGTGTAAATGTGTGTTTTTGATTTTTGCGAGAAAAAGATGGGAAAAAACCAGGGTGCAAGTGAGTGGAGTGAATGTATGTGTAGTGTTTGTGGATGAGTTAGATTAAGTAAAAGCTTGTTATGATATTTGCTGGTTCAGAACATTGAGGAATGAAGCCAGTGTGTTTTTATTGCCTTAGGAAATATGTTCTCTTTCATGTAGTTATAGAATAGTATGATGTTTGTTCAGTTTAAAGGAGTCAGCTTTAGTGGATAGGACTTTCCAGGAAATGAGATGAGGTGAAGGCCAACTTCTGTGCTTAGACATCAATACGCAAAACTATTTTGTCTCTATGAACATTTATGAATAGTCTAGGCCGTGGAGAAGCATTGGTAACCACCGCCCTATCACCAGGCACCTCTGGAAGGCAGGGAGTGTGACAACGTACATGCTTCCCTTTACCCCTTCCCCGATGATGTCTAAAGCAGCTTATCTTAAAAAGCAGAAATGAAAGGGAATAAAGACTATTTACAGTCACGATTTAGGAATTAAAGAAAGATTATTGATCAATGATTGCTGCCCCATAACCTTATTTCTAGTTGTGGGACTTACGTAGTTACATGGAACACTTTCTATTGACCTTTTGCAAAGCCTCTATGTCACGGTTTATTAAGGAGTTCTGTACTCTTCATTCAATCATCTATGCCTCAATCTGAGACTATAGTAGGGTCAGCTATATAATACTCATCAACTATGAGCTAGTTAAGCCCATTTAATTCTATTAGTCAATTATATGTCTTCTAAGCCAAATTTAGGGATCTCTAGAATTTGAAGTTTCTTGTATTCACATTTATCCGCAATAGCATAGAACAACTTCCCATTTAAGACTAACATGAGTTCGATGCATTGATGTATCAAAAAAAGTATGTGTAATGCGTTCAGGACACTTTAGGATTGAAGATGTAGTTGCTGGTGATCTCACCCATCCCTGAGATGGTTTCTCTTTTAGTTGATAAGGAAAAGTGATTTTTTTTCTGATGGATTTTGTCACTTATCAATCTCTAAAGGTGGCAAAACTCATCAAGCGTCTGACCCAGAGATAAATTTTTAACTTCAATCTCATGCCCAGGGGACCAAATTGCATAAGGAAAAAGGTTTCAATTAGTGAAAAGACACTGGATACTTTCTCAGACATCAATGATTGGATAGGGAATCTAGGCTTATAACAATTTTGTAACAACTTATTTGCCATAGGAGAAATTAAATTCAGGAAGCTACTTTATAGAAAAGCCAACAGTTTCTTGTTACTTAGTTATAATATGTGAAATATGACTCAAGTTGATAGTTTGATATGGTTTAGTGCTTGGAATATTGCATAAAGCTCACTACTCCTCATCCATGACACTTTATACATTTCAAAATTTGAAGGTTATAGCTGGAACAGTTGCCAGTGATCCAGAAAAATATTCTGATGCCTTTCTTGGGAAGTCCAACAAGGAGTATTGTGATTGGATTCTTAACCCAGAGAAATGGGGAGGTATGTCTTATTGTCGTGTTTTAAAGTTATCTTATTCTGGGATGATTTTAACTACTCGGAAACAACCTCTCTATCTCTATGAGGTAGGGGTATGGTCTGGGATTACACTGGGTATGTTATTGTTGTTGCATGATTTCAACTACTGGAGTCCTGTTAGGATAAGGATAAGTGGATAACAGTCACTTCACTTTTCATGCTGTTGGTGTATCTCACAGATAATTTGGCTGTATAACTAGGGGGTCAAAGATTACAATTACTTCCATGACTTCTTTGGTTAAGCCATCGGTAATAAACTCGAGAATTACTGCTTATAATAGCTTAAAAGGAACTAGCGAGTGAGACTGATATGACATTCAAGTAGCTTGGGATTGAGGTGTAATTGTTGTCGTTTGTTGTATCAGAAAAAGAAAAAGGTGCATAATCGATAAATATTTTGTGCTATATGCTGCTTTTATATTTTCCTTTTTCCTTTTGTAAGCCAAGTCTATTTCACAGCATTATGATTAAGCTGGAAGAACTCAAGCTTCTGTTGCTTAGGAACATCCCTTTCTTATCTATTCATTGCCGTTCTTGTTATTTGTTTTGTGCTTCTTACCTTTGAAATGCTTACTCTCTTAAGGGGCCATAGAGCTTTCAATATTGGCTGACCACTACGGACGAGAAATTGCAGCCTATGATATCCAAACAACGCGCTGTGATCTGTATGGACAGGTTAACATTTAGCTAGTAGGATGTGTAATCAGCTATTTCTACACGTGTTATTTGACAATTCCTGATTCTTCTCAAACCACCTTTATATGGCTTAATGTTAAACAGGGTAAGAACTATCAGGAAAGAGTAATGCTGATTTATGATGGACTTCATTATGATGCTTTGGCTGTATGGTCTCTCTCTCTCTCTCTCTCTCTCTGCGCATGTACCTTCTTGATCATTCTGTTTCTGTTCAGGAGGAACAAGAAGGAGATATTCAATTTTGTGAAGATATTTAGATCTTGCGAATATTTGGACTGTAGGCACAGTTAAGGGCCTAGACTTTGTCTGGAATCTTGTCAAATCAATTAATGACTTTAGAATATGATATCGGATTAGTGATCTATATCTGATACCAATGATCGTTAAAAAGGGACTGATGACTGCTTCAGTTAACTAATCTGTTGGGTCATTTTTTTAAACCTATCTTTGTTTTGATTTTTGTCGGGTTATTTGCAAAATAAGAAGTGTATGTAATGGGTAGGTTCTCTTTATATCATCGATCTTGGGGGTTTGTGCCCTTCTCTAGTGCTATTCATAACAAATATTTGCATTTACCCATCATCAGAGATATGGAATTATTAGGTGCTGCATTGCTGGTTATTTGTGTGAAATCATTTAGCTAATAGTTGTATAAAGAATTTCCCATCTTTTGACAAAGCTGCTTGAAGTTAGATTTCCCTTTTTAAGTCTGTATTATCCTACTTACACCTAGTTTCACGTGAAAATCGACAGATGTCCCCTGCTGAAGGAGCTCCGGAGGATTTTGATCAAACAATTTTTTCTGTACAGAGAGATGGGACTGTAGGACCTGTGGAGAGGCTTGCTCTTAATCTGGTTAAGGACCAACAAAGGTAAGCGTTGTCCTTTTAAGCAGAAAATGACCAAGTTTGGTGTTGGGGGAGAATTTTGTAACGGCCAGATGAACAAGTATCACGTCCTTGTTCTTATGCTGCTTCGGATTTATGGTTGGGTCAAAACATTATGTATTCTAACTCAGAGTTGCCTTACATTTTTATAATAAAACGTATTTTGCTGCGAGGAAATGAATAGGAACTACTTACATCTACTAATAACTTTGCTGTTTATCTATTATTGCTTCATTGCAGGAAGAGGAGCTATACTGACACAGCTAACTTCACGTTGCGATGTGGAGTTTGCCAAATTGGGGTCATCGGCCAAAAGGTTCATATCTTGCTTCTTGTAATTATTCTGCCTACTTTCTTAAGCTTGCAACTTCGTTTGCTAAAAGTTGCATTCCTACGCAGGAAGCTGTAGAGCATGCACAAGCAACTGGACATGTGAACTTCCAGGAATACAAATGAAAGAAACAAGAAACAAAGCAAAAGACAATCAATTACTTCTTTGTACCGGTGAAAACTAATTTCGTGCAACTGTCTGCATATGACTGGAAAGTAGATTTCATTTCTAATCGAAAGGTGTGTGATTTCTGTTAATTCGTTGATGCATTGTTGTGCTATAGAAAATTGTTTCCCATTTTAGACAGAACAAAGTGAAATATAGATACTAGAGTGTGTATTAGTGGAAGAAATACAACTTTGACATGTATTCGTATTTCTTGTTGATGTATTTGTGACAACTACTATAAGCAATTTTAATGTGTCATTTGACTTTGAGCTTTGTATTGCTGTAGCTGCGATAAGTAACAATAATGCAAGTAATTTGAACGTGGTTATAAACCTCGATGAATTCTTATTATGGGGACTGAAAGAGCCCTTTTTTACAGAATTTATTCGTGCTGCACTCTGCAACAATGGAGATAGAAAATCTAAAGCAGAGTATGAAGAGACTCTGAATTATAGACTTAAATCTCCTTTATTTAACTTTATTTTTGAATCTAAAATCATAGCTGCCATGGAAGTTGAAGACTTTAATCTGTTTAACATACTGCTATGCAATCAATTTCAATTTTTGCATTTAGGGGTAATCCTGCTGCTTGAAAAGTTGAACGTGCTGGTGCAGGATCTGGAAAATCTGCAACATTGATATATATATATCCATGTTAGTACATAATAGTAATATGCGTTATCTGAGTCGAGAGTCTTTCGAAAATAATCTCTCTTTATCTGAGTCGAGAGTCTTTCGAAAATAATCTTTCTACCTTCAGTAGGTAAGGGTAAGATTTGCGTACACTCTATATTTTTCAGATATGCTTATTAGATTTTGTTGTTTATAGTGAATATGTCGAGGATCTTTTGAAAACATATGAGGTAGAGGTAAGGTCTGCGTACATTCTACCTACTCTATACCCTATTTGTAGAAATTACACTGGATATGTTGTTATTCTTGTTTACAAATAACATTTTGTTTAAGACTAAGATCAATCATCTCAATTCCTGGACAGACAAAGTCCCTAAATTCCTATACTAAATAAGACACTTATAATCATGATCACGCCATATTATGACTGTTACGATTGCAGACTTAATACAAATAATCATTCAATTTTCGATACCCATATTCAGATCTTGACTTTGGTATGAAGGGTTACCTACGTTTTAGGTTAATTTTTCATAATTTCGAAGTTGACCTAATCACACTTAATTATTAGTACTAATAATATTATGAAATGTAGTTGTACTCACATTTAGCATAAATTGCATTGACTTTCTGAAAGTCCCCTAGATCAGCCAACCTGTAAGTTAATAATATTATTATTCAACATCAATAATCAAAATTAACTATATTATAAGGAAACACAAAAAAAATTAATTATGTTATCATACATAATTGTTGTTTTAACAGCTGCAGAATAGCTAACACCGCCAGCTTTAAGTATCTCCCCAATATTTTTTAGAGCCTGAAAAATAATTATTGGACTCAGATATTTTGTGTCCAGTCGAACAGTGTCATATAAATTAAAATAAAAATCGTAAGATTGATTATTCAAAAACCTGTTCTGTTTGATCCTCCACATTGTCTGATATGAGTGCTCCAGTCTACATTCAATCACAAAAAAAATAATTATAAAAATATTAACCAATCTAATTAAGGATTTAAAAATGATTAATTATCACTAACCTCAGGAATAAGACCTAGAGAACCAGATACATAAATGAAATTATTAGCCTTGATTCCTTGAGAATATGGCCCCACTGCAGCTGGTGCCTTATCTGTACTAATTTCCTCCTTTTTACCTAAAAATAAATATCATAACTAAAACTTTTAGATAAAATAAATGATGTTTTATTTTTGTTAGTGAGAATAATCAAAAATACCATTAAATTTGACGCTATTAATTTCATTTTCGAACTATTGACAGTTTTAAAAACATCACTTTACTTGACTAACTGAAGCTGAATACACCCCCGATCTAGCAACATCAGTAAGATACACTCTTAAATACTCGTTAAGCTTAATGGTGTTTTTAACGCTTCTCTGGATTTTTATTGAGAACTTGATGCTCGTAAGAGTTTGAGGCACTTGCTATGTCATGTTTTATATTGAGAATGTATCGGAGGTGTATATAACAAGTAAAAATGAACAGAACGAGTAATAAATAATAATAAAACAAAGGAATGAGATGTCACCGGTACCGGCTAAGCAAACGAAAGGAACGCGCGAATTAGCAACTGACACGCGTCCAATTCCGATGGCCATCGGAGTACGGTTGTTCCCGGCGTTTGCAGCCATGGCCGGCATACAAAAGCTTCCCGATGCGACGGCGAACGCCATTTTAAATAATTTTAAATATACTAATAATTCACTTACTAAGTATTGTACTTCTATTTATTAATTAATTTCATGCAATTGTAAGATCGATTCATATGTTTTTATAGTGATTTTTGTATCATAATTCCACGTTTTTTAAATGTTTGATTTCTTTCGAATGATCCCTATCCTGCAATGCAAGTGGCGTGTCGTATCAAAATTCTTATTTCATCCGTCCCAAGTGACACGTTTCGTTTTTCGAGATTTAAATAGTTAAAAATTTACGCGTAAAATGGAATTTTCTTGAAATGAAATTCATATATATATATGTAAAAATAATTAAAAGATATATGAAAATTTACGTTCGAAGATAGACTTATTAGAATCTTAAAATTCAAAAAATGGCACATAAATTGAGACGGAGGGAGTAACTTTTTTTTTATCAAGAAGAAATCAAGAAGATTCAAAATATATAACAATACGCTCTAACGTGAGCCATATATGAAAAAGAAATCGACGGTCATTCTAAAAAGACAAATCGCTCAAGGTTGAGTTATATTTTCGATCTAGCTCTGCTTCTGAACTTAATAACTATTATGCAGATATAATATATGTTTTAACCCATAGTGTATCACTCTCAAAATTGACAAAAATCTCGAGTGAATTTCTATTACTTTTTCCTCATTCTCTCTTTTTTTTAATGATTTTTTTATTTTATATGGTGTTATTAAAACATGTGTTATTTTCCTCTTGATATTTTATCATTGAAGGTCTGTTATCTTACTTTTAATATATAATAATTTTGTATTTTTGTATATAAGAATGGAATCTTTATTGGTCCCGAAATGGTTATCGATGAAATTTTAAAATTTATTTTTGAGTTGCTGGATGATGTTAAATGTTAAAGTGGTCCTTTAGGTCTAAGTTGTTTGTTTATTCTCAAATATCCTTCGTAAGGAGTATCGTAAACAATCAAATTATTAATTTTGTTTTTAAACTAAGTCTTAAAAATAGTTTTCTATTTGATCAACTATACTTAAATACATCATGAATCAATGACATGTCAAAGAAAGTGGTTTTGAACTCTTTATAAAAAGTCGTGAAAAGTGTTGAAAATATCGTTAAACTTTACGAGAACTTCGAAATATATTTCACTCATGTTACAAAGATCACGGGTGTATTTAAGTTCAGTTAATCAAATAAATGAGTGTAGCTTTTAATAGTTTAGAAATAAAATTAATAATTCACGCCAAATATAAAGATATTTTTAAATACTTCTGTCATATCATTTTGAAGGATGATCGAAGAAGTAAATATTGTACCAATTATTATAGAGATAATTGAGAAATTTTATCGAAGTTGGTGTAGTACTATATAAATTTTCAGCACACCTAGTATAATATATAGTTATAATATAAGTACTTGTTTAATTAGATATTCTATTATTATAAGCAAAAAGTTTAAAATTATTTCAGATACTCTAATTAAAACACTAGAGGACATATGAAAAAAATTATGAATTGACGTATGTTAATTGTGAACCCATACTGGACATAGTAGATTGTCTTTTAAGTTAATTGTTATCTTTGTTTAATTGTTAAATATAATTATATTATTTATATCATAGAAAAAATATCTCTAAGGACAGTGTATTCATACATCTCATATTTTTACTCATACGGTTTTTAGAATTGTTTTGGTCATAAGTTTATACCATTTTCCTGATTGATTTTTTAAGAGTTATTAGTTTCAAGATAAGTCTGCTTCACTATCTTTTTTATTTAATAATTTATATTTAAAAATTATTGATCTGACTAATTCAAATTCATCTGAATGGTTTCGTTATTTCATAGCAATTACTTGTGGATTGTTAAGTTCGTTTCTTATAAGTATATATCATTTTATTTTAATTTGTTTGTCTTATTTTTTAAAGTCTGTTTTTAGAGAATGTCTCTTTTTTTGGCAATTATTTAGTTACAATTTATTATATTAACATGTTTAAGGTTACGAGATTAAAAGGTATTCTCATACATTTAATATATTTTTAGTTTAAGATTATAATATTTTAAAATCTTAATTATTTTCTTAAACTTTATTTAAGTCAAAATCATACTAATAAATTGTGATATATATAACTAGGGTCTAAACATCTTGTGTGTCACATGCTAATTAGTTCAAATATTTTAAAACCATATTAGATAATATTAGAATAAGTGTGTAATGAGTTGCATAACTTAATACATTGTTATATACATAAATAAGAGGCAAGTTATACTATAACCAAACGGCTCCTAAGGGATTCATTTGTTACAAGAATAAGATAGATAAAGTTATCTCAAGAGATAATGCAATAAAAAATCATACATAATTGTTATTATCAAAAGGTGTATATCACAATAAATCTCTTGAACTTTGAATATTTCACTTATTTTGAATTATAAAATATGTCTCACTAATTTACTTAATATATGGACTAAAGAGAGTATTATATATTCTTTATAGTTTATTCTCTCGTTCTTTTTAAGTTGCATGTATATTAAAAGTATTTGTTTTAAAATAATTATAAATTTAAATAACAAGAATTAACTATTATAATTTTCAATTATGCCCTCAACATTGGTTATTCTGGAATTAAGAAGCCCATCAATGATGCCAATTAAGGAATTAATTAAAGATACATTAGTCAAATTATACTTTAATTAATTTTTCTCAGGAATCGTGCAAAATCCTAGCATGACAACTAAATAATAAATTTATATTTCACATAAAAAATATTAAGTTAATATATTTTTAAGTTATGAGTTGTCGATTTAAAATTTAAACTTTATTAAAAAATCAATACAATTTTAAGTTAATATATTATAATTATTGAACTTACAAATTAAATATTTCACAACTATTTCATAAATATATACAATTTCAAGAAAAGCTATTGAACTTTTCATCCTAACCAATGCACTAGCCCCAAGTGTTCCAACAGATTGTGCTTCATCTTTTTCTTGTATCTCATATATGGAGTTGTTTGATTTGAAATAATAATTAATTTCAACTTAAAAAGTTCTCATTCATATGTTATAATATAACATTTAGTTGGTTATATATGGAAAAATGAATATACCTTGAGTAATGAATATAACTTGGAATTAATGAATTAAATATTACAAATACTAAATAACACATTAATCCTAATCTCATTCCATTTTGCTCCCATAAAAATTTAATCTTATTGAATGTACATTTGAATTCTTGTTCTCAATGTTGTTTTTGGGCCCTTTGAAGTTGTTTCCTTAACTTTTGAGTTTTGTTGCCCAAAAAATATCCATTTAGAAGGTGAATAATGAGCTCAGGCATTAAATATTAATGATGAACGAACTAAGTAAACCAACTCAATAATTACCATTTTATAAAAAAAAGAGAAGATCGAAAAACATGTATTTTTTTTTTTGCTTACTATCACTTCGAAGATTTCAGTTATATTTATGATTTTTTTTCTTTATTTTATTTTACAGGTTTTTGTATATGTTAAACATGTTTTAGTTTTGTAATATATAAATGTTGAACAATAATTTTTTTATTGAATTTGTTAATGAGATTTTTGAAATTTTTTCTCAAAGAATACATTCCAATTGTTTAGAATAAATCTATTTATATATTTTTTGTTAACGTCTTTTTATTATAGTTTTTCTCCTTTTTTTTCCTTTCTCTTTTTTGCATTTCTTCATTAGCTAGAGGATTAATTCTAAGATTTCAATAATGTGGCAATTTTTTAAAACAGGATTATCATTGACTTAAGTTTTAGTCATAATCTTTTATGTTGCTTATTAATAGGTCTAAACTTATTTAAACTAATCATTACTTTATATTTGATTATTTTAGGTATCCTTCACATCATGAAGTTTTTGGAAATGAGAGTAGTGTGAGTCATAAAATTGAATATTTTATACTTTTTAATTTTGTGTGTAAATTGTTATTTTTAAAAAAAATAATATGATGTATAAATTGTTATTTTTTTACATAAAAGATCATTTAAAATTGAGAAATAAATATATCAATGGACAAAAGTTACAATTAAATAACTAATATAACATATGTATTTAAATGATCTAATTTATAAGAATTAGAATTTATATTTTAGATTATTTTTAGATATTTTATTATGAGGAAGAATTATTATATATGATTGTGCCAAGTACGAATACATTACCTAGTGTATTTATAAAAGAAACATGGAAATATGCAAATATTCAGGAGATATTTACGTATATGATCAAATGTTATTTAGAATTTCTTTTTTGTAAGGCTGACTTTCACATTAACACAAATAATTTAACTCGTCATTATTTCATGATGTCATTGAATATCACACGCGTACCTTCAAAATTATGCATACACAATTATTCTGAAAAAAGAAAATTATTATCCCAAAAATCTTTGAAATTTGTGTTGTATCCTAGAGAGAGGGCTTTACCACAGAGTTGATGTCGGTAGTTGTTCTTGCTTAGTCTGTTACTCCCACTTCAATACTTAAACCGACAAAATGAATATATTTCATTTCACTGGCAACTGAAAATAGAACTAAACGGATTGCGCGATAAAAAATCTGAAAACACAAAATCCCAAATCGGGATAGCAAATAATTTCTTTAAAAAAATATATAATAAAGAGATACTAAAAAAATAAAATCGAACGGTTAAATCGCCCAACTCATAATTGACGAATTCGTTCAATCCATACCAACGGGACCCTCCAATAACTATATTGGAATTGACACTGTATCAATGGAATCTCATCATCCATACATATAACAAATTGATAAGGTATATTCATATTATTATGAACAATAAGAATCAATATTCTTATTTAGACTTTCACTCCTAAAAAAAAAATCGATTTATAGATTGAATCAAATATATAATTTTACGCATTAATAAATAATGTGATAAAAATGATAACATATCATCTAACCGCGTAAAAATCTTTTAAGATTTTGATATAACAATTAACAACCCATATATAATTTATAATTTTTTATTGCCATTTTGACACTAAGATCCACCAATTATCTTTTACTTAATAAATATTAAAATAAAAATAGAAAAAGCCGTTGTGCTTTATTTATTTTTTCTCCACACTTTCTCATCGTCTTCGTTTGTCTTAATAAAAAAAAGTGTTTTAACGTTTCAACTCAAATTTCTGCTGACCAAGTTTTTATTTTTTAGTCAATTTCTTTGTCCCATTTTCCATTTTTAGCTGTAAAAATGGTTGGTTGTTGATTTTTTTCTGTTTTTTTTTTGTCAACTCCTTAGTATTTTCTTGAAATTTGAAGAAAAAAGAAAAAAAATTCAATCTTTTTGCATTTTGGTGTAGTAAAAATCTGATCTTGCTGAATACCCATCTGTGTTCTTGGTTTGATTCTTGATTTTTACACCCTTTTTAGTTTAATCAAGTTTAGTTTAAGTTGTATCAGCTATATTTTGCTAGATCTGCTTTAATGGGTATTTGTGCTAGTAAAGGTAAACCTAATAATGCTAATAATGGGCACCATGGATCAGGATCAGGAGGAGTTCCAACTCATAGAAATGAAATTCAGTATACCAAATCTCCAGGGCCTGAAGCTCAATTACATGTGAGACCTCCACCAAGCCCAAAACCAGCTGTGAGGTATGATACTATTCTTGGTAAGCCATATGAAGATGTTAAGTTGCACTATACTCTTGGTAAAGAATTGGGTAGGGGTCAATTTGGTGTTACATATCTTTGTACTGAAATTGCAACTGGTCAACAATATGCTTGTAAATCGATATCGAAAAAGAAGCTTGTTACTAAGGCTGATAAGGATGATATGAGGAGGGAGATTAAGATTATGCAGCATTTGAGTGGACAACCTAATATTGTTGAATTTAAAGGTGCTTATGAGGATAAAGGTTCAGTGTATCTTGTGATGGAGTTGTGTGGAGGGGGAGAGCTATTCGATAGGATTATAGCAAAGGGGCATTACAGTGAAAGAGCTGCTGCAACAATGTGTAGGGCTATTGTCAATGTTGTGCACGTTTGCAATTTTATGGGCGTGTTGCATCGTGATCTCAAGCCTGAAAACTTTTTGTTGTCTGATAAGAGTGAAAATGCTGCCCTAAAGATTACTGATTTTGGGCTGTCAGTATTCATTCAAGAAGGTATATTTTGCTTGACATTGTCATTTTATGTTATGTTATGTACGTACTTTTGGACCAAGTTCTTTAATTGTTAATTCTATTGCATTGAAGCACAATTATCAATCAAATCACTAACATTTCCGTGTTTTACAGATTTGTGTCTTCTGTCTTCGCGTAGGCGATGTTAGTGAACATGTAAAGGCTATAAACATTTGATCTTTAAGTTCAGGGTTAGGATTAAGTATTTAGCTAAAAACGTTAACTTTAGAAGTAATCACAGTCACACGTGGATTTCTACTTACACCTATGTTAGTATTGTATATCTTATGTCTTCCATTCAAGTGTCATATTTGCTGTTTCTGTTAGTGGAAACACTTACATTTGACATCCACGGGGAAAACATTTAAAGGGAACTTCTTAGTTGGATGTAGATAATCGACAAGCATATATGAGTACTCTCAGATGATCATCAGATAGTAAGTAGGTTGCTGATTATTGTGCTTTTCTTTTTAATTTATGAAATCGTTGCACTGCAAGATCAGATGAGAATATGCAGAGAAACCGTTAGTTTAACTAGATCGAATTTGCAGCCAAATTTAATTCTATCCCATTCAGTTTGTAAAATGAAACTTGTAGTTTTTAGCCCGATAAGTTGATTATTCACCTTTTTAAATCAGCATGTAGGTGTATTCTATTTGTGACACTAGGTCTGCGTCAGAATTTTATTAACCTGGCGTAATCGGCATGCTATATTGTATGTACATTTATGAAACCGTAGTTGCACTGCATACAGATTGTGTGTATTAGTAAACCAATTATTGACTACTTCAGTTATGATGAATGCCTTCCCTTTTTACAAATATGTTGAAGTACCATGCCTTGGCAGTTTCTTTGTGATTTTCTTATCCTCTTTACTAATACTAACCTTGACGAGTTTCTTGATTTTCTTCTTCTCCTGACTAATACTAACATAGCTTGTGTCTGCTAATTTTTATTCTGCTTTTGTATATGGATGTGAAATCCCATGCAGGTAAGTCGTACAAAGATATAGTTGGGAGTGCTTACTATGTTGCCCCTGAGGTTCTAAGGAGGTGTTATGGCAAGGAAATAGACATTTGGAGTGCAGGTGTTATGCTTTATATACTACTCAGTGGTGTGCCTCCATTTTGGGCAGGTAAAGTCATCTACTTTGCTTCTCATTATCGGAGATAATACACAGATGACAATTGTTGTCACTATCTAGGAATCAAGGACTTACGATATCTACTTGCTTGATATGCAGAAACCGAAAAGGGTATATTTGATGCCATACTTAAAGGGACCATTGACTTTGAAAGCAAGCCTTGGCCATCTGTATCAAGTAGTGCCAAGGACCTTGTACAGAAGATGCTGACTAAAGATCCAAAAAAACGGATTACAGCTGCACAGGTTCTTGGTATGTGGCCTTAAAACTATTGATTATTAATTTTACGAATGCTAATATTTCAGTCCAGAGCCGATATCCTTTCTGACAATACTGCACATGTTTCTTTTTGCAAAAAAGAACTACATGTAGAGTAACATGGCATGTTCCTTTCCATGCTTATATATCTGTTCCGTTTAAGAAATATTTTATCATACTAAGAGAAAGTATAAGTTCAACAATATATAGCACTTGCATACTCCCTCATTTCTAGCAGTTATTAGTAGAAACACAATTTTTTAGGCAACGTCTCTCAGCCGATCAGATTATTCTGCTTTATCTCACCCAAGGGTCCTACCTGCTTTCCTTTGCAAGATCTTTACTTTTATCTTCAATTACGGTTGGCATCTTGAACTGGATTTGTTATCAAGTAAACCACAGTTGTATCTTCTTGTGAAAGGAGTTAGACATTGCATATTTGATGGGGCCAAAACCAAGTCCTTGCTGCCGAAATTAGCTTATATAGAGATCAATCTTTTTCTGGCCTGTAAGTTGTAAACAGCGTCATTTCTAGCTTTAGGATATGCCAAATAATTTTAGTTCTGCGTAGTCTTACACTCTGTTAAAAGAGCCTCTCTTGACTTCACAAATGCCATTATACATCTGAATAGCATGATTTATGTTTGGACTGGTAAATATACATGTGTTGCCAGTATGGTTTGTTGTATCTTATTCTAACCATACTGTTGGTGCGTGTAATTGACAGAGCATCCTTGGCTGAAGGAAGGTGGTGTTGCATCAGACAAACCATTAGAGGGTGCTGTCCTGTCAAGAATGAAGCAATTCAGAGCTATGAACAAACTCAAGAAACTCGCTTTGAAGGTAATCTTAGAATTTGTCAACTCTTCTGCAACTGAATCTAGGTAAAGGGGTTAGGGGGATACAAGGGTATATTTTCAAATTTCTTATATTGGCTTTCGTTGTCTAAATGAAGACGAAAGGGTATATTTTCAAATTTCTTATATTGGCTTTCGTTGTCTAAATGAAGACGAAAGGGCTGCTTTTTTGCATGTATGTCGTTCCTCATATGATAGTCATGGACTTTCACATGCAAGAAAATTACCTTTTTTTTTTTACTTTTATCTGTTCTACTACCACTTCCGTCCGTTCCTTTCAAGCAAACAATATGTGAAAAACATAATTAGATTTAGCATGAGCCACCATATTGTTTTGTGAATTTGGTTAGTCGGCTTTCTTACTTTCTTACTCATAGTTGTATGATAAACATAGTACACCTTCTAATTGTCTTTTGACATTTTACTCTATTCTGGGTTCCATTTATCTTCCGTATTTGGGATCCTATGCTTGCATGATAGCTGTCTTGTTCTTCCTTCTGCAAGTAATAACACGTTGCATTGTCTGTTGTTGGTATCAGGTCATTGCTGAGAATCTCTCTGCGGAGGAAATTCACGGGCTCAAAGCCATGTTCCACAATATTGACACTGATAATAGTGGCACTATCACTTATGAAGAACTGAAGAGTGGATTGGCTAAACTTGGGTCAAAGCTCACCGAGGCTGAAGTCAAGCAATTGATGGAAGCTGTAAGTCAGAACTACTAAAAGTTATTAACCATTTCTTTCGACTTCATAAAATTACTTAATTGATGTGCCCCAATAATATCTCGTGCCTTGTATACTTCAGGCTGATGTAGATGGAAATGGCTCAATCGACTACACTGAATTCATCACCGCCACCATGCATAAGCACAGGCTAGAAAGAGATGAAAATCTATATACTGCATTTCAGTATTTCGATAAAGATAGCAGTGGGTACGTTACGTCCTATGTGCACCTCTAGTGTAAAAACATGATCAAACCAATAGAATCATGAGATAGTTGGCTCAAAATTACTTTTTTTCATGATATAATTGTAGGTTCATAACAAGAGATGAACTCGAGGCAGCTATGCAAGAACATGGAATAGGCGATCCATCCTGTATAAGGGAAATCATATCTGAAGTGGACACAGACAATGTGAGTTTTCACTGCTTTTCGCTAAATAGTTGAACTGTATCCCCTTGCTACATATGCTAATTCTGTTGAATTTTCAGGATGGAAGAATCAATTATGAGGAATTCTGTACAATGATGAGAAGTGGAGCCAAACAACCAGGCAAGGTCTTCTAGTTGCACGAGTCTCCTCGTGGACAAGTTGTAGAAGAGCTATTCTTGAAAATGTACAGGATGAACTCTGTCGTTGCTTCCATTAGAGATGTTTAAACGTTTTCCAGTAAAAACATGTACATTGTGATCTTCTCCGTTCAAAACAGTCTTTTCTGAGTGTTTTCTGTTTGTCTTCTGCGCGATTTTTCCTCCCTTGTGTAAACTGCATCAGTTTGAGACTAGAAAAGGCTTTGAATTAGGCCAGTCCTAGCAAATGAAATATTTCAATCGTCAAAGATTTCACAACATTTTATGTTTAATGAGTTGAGTCATTCATTGAGATTCATTTTTCCTAATGAACTAGCAAATTCAGAATAAACTATCTTGCAACATATCTATTTATATATATGCTCTTTGGTGCTTGACCAACAAAAATAGCACCACCACCAACGGATCCGGTGCAGTAAATGAGAATGTTCCTCCCACAGCTTGAATACAGACATAATCGGACTCCAATGTGGATGATGAACACCGAGTGAGAAACAAAACAAAAAAGAAGATAGAACCAGCAACTAAGGTTTTAGCTTGTTTCTTCCTCTTATCTGTTGTGCAAGTTTGGTGAAGCTATCAACTGGTAATAAAGTACTATGCAGGCTGTATAAATGGATAGCAAGGTCAGGATAAAACACAGACACCAACATCTATTAGCTTAAGAAAACCAAATTTATTATTATTATTATCTGTAAACAAAGTACAACCAGCACAATTCAGAAAGAAACCCATGGCAAGATATCATGGGCATTAACAAAAACCAACACTTACTTAACAACAAATTCAAACAACTGTGATATATTACTATATGCTTCAACAACTCGAAATAGCCAACGTCTTAGAAACCATGAATCTTGATCTGATCCTTCTTGACAACACCAGCAGTCACAAGGAAATGAGAAACATTCTTCCTTTGATCACCTTGAAGTTGTATCACTTTGCCAAGTTCCTTATCCTGCACAACGTTCCCGTTGCAACAGAACTCTTTCTTCAGATCTTTGAGGATTTTTTCGTAACTGAATTCTTTCCTCAATCCTTGAACTGTCGTCAAGCTTTTCTTTCCATTCCTTTGTTGTATACGAATATGAACATACTCTTTGGCTCCAGGTGCACCGGAGTCCTTAGCCTCAGCAAATGGATCGAAAGCAGATGGGATCTGGACGTCGATATCAACCATGTAAATAGCTGGAAGAGAACTTCTCACGCTTCGAAACTGAAGCTAGGTAAACTGATCACAAGAGAGCTGCAAAAAGAACACTTGTTTTAATATGGAAATGATCAAGAAAACTAACACTCCAACAACATAAGTATTAAACAACTATGAAATGATCAAAATATCAAAAACACAACTACAACGATGCCCGAAATTAAACCTAGCAAATTGATTACACAAAGTGCAAAAAAAGAACACCTCTTTAATATGAACAACACAACTATACACAATGAGATGATCAACAAAGTAAAAATCCATATTTAGCACAACATGAGATCATATACATATAACATATGCAACTCCACATACATATTAAGCAACTATGAGATGATCAACACATAAGAAATTCAGCTACACAATGAGATAATCATAACAATATCAAGAAATCCTACTGATCCAACTACATAACTACTTATCAAACATAAGATAAATAAACATATAAAAGTCCAACTACTTAACTATTAAGCAATATGAAATGATGATCAAGATCAACAAATATATATATTTCGATAACCATGATATCTAGAACATCTTGCCCGCACCTCGACTAATTCCACGTGATACCTACAAACCTCCCAACACCACCCGCAGGTACAAGGTAACTATGTCTACCAAGGCTAGATCGGAAGAGAACAAATCAAGATCAAAATATCAAAAATTCCCAACTAACAATCCTAGAGATTCAATTGCAATTATCTCTATATAATTCAAAGATCAAAGATTCTAACTTTTGATTGAGTAAAACTGCACATACAACCAGAGTCCAAATTCAACAAAGTTATCAAAATACCCAACTAAAGATGAAAACTTTAAGCTGAAAAAGACCCATCTTTAACTATAACATAGATGATCCAACGATCAAAATCCAAACTTTGATTGACTAAAGCCACAAAGAAACCACAACCCAACAACCCACTAAGTTAAAAATGTCTAATCAACCCAAAAACTAAGAAAAAAAAGTTGCAACATGACCCTACTAGCTAGATGAAACTACACAAAAAGAATATTAACAAAATTTACTCAAAACTGAAAATAATAGAGGAAAGAACTAACCTTTAGAAAGACTAATCAAAACACTAGATGATGATGTTTTTCAAGAGAAGAAAAACTTGTTCTTTTTTATAGAAAAAGAAACTAGAAATGGTGGCGGTGTAAGTGGGGTCACAATATTCCCAACCACAAAACCTTAATTAACCTTAAATACGTCATTAATTATGTCTAATCATGATTAAGAACGGCTGTGATTTGTTTGTAGCAACTAATTTAGTCCGGTCATTTGGGGATTAGGGTTTCGAAAAAACGCGTAGATTCAACGCATTTGGGAAAATTGGAACAATTACTTTCGGGTTACGGCAATTTCGGGGGACCACTTACAAGTTGGGTCAACATGTGTGGGGCCCGATTCGCCTCGTCATCCATTTGCTGAGAAGAATCCAGATATATATATATATATATTTATATTCCAGATAAGTTGCGTGTTTAGTCTGCTTGACTCATTGTTGGGCTGTAAATTTAGTGGGCCCATCGTACAATTATGGAAAAGTTACATCGAAATCGAACGCAAACATGTGATATGTATTTATGAAATATTATTGGGAAATTTTTTAAAATGTCATTATTTTAGTATTTAATAGGGTATAGTGTTAACACTTTCAATATTTAGTAATAATGTCAAAATTTTACCTTATTATATATTTTAATTATATTTTAATTATTTTATTTAATTAAAAAAAATATATAATTTATATAACAAATTGGAGCTATTTCGGGGAGAGAAAATTTATAAAAAGTAACATATGTTTAAAACTCTCAACATCAGTTCATTATTCAATATATGAAATATAATATACAATTCCAAATCTATGGATACAAAAATACAATAAAACTATTAAATACAAAAATACATACTGACTAAAACAGCATCAAAATTCAATATACACTTCCAAATTTATGAATACAAAAAATATTAAAACTATGAAATACAAAAATAAATACTAATGTGGTACATTGACATAACTATCATAAAAAAAAATACAAAATGAATTAAATATATGAAATACAATATACAATTTCAAACCTATGGATAAAAAAATACAATAAAACTATGAAATACAAAAATACATACGGACTAAAATAACAACAAAATTCAATATACACTTCCAAATCTATGAATACAAAAAACATTAAAATTATGAAATACCAAAATAAATAGTAAAACATAATCAAAATGCCATATACACTTACAATCTATTTGATAATAGTAAATACACAATCAAACTCATAAAATGTGTTACATTGACATAACTAAAAAAAAAAACAGAACACAAATACAATAAATATATGAAATAAAAAAATAAATACTAACTATAACAGAATTAAAATTCCATATACACTTCCAGACGGATTGTAACATGTATTTTTTTGAATCTTAAAACTTACTAAACAAATTCAACTAAACATGCAAGACACAGAACATGCAAAAAGAAAAAAATACCTCTTCTCCAATAAATTGGTCTTCTTCAACTTCATGGTTATGAATTTGTGTGGGATTTTGCACATCGACGGATTCCTGCATTTTTCTCCGTAGATTTAGAAGTGGAACCTACATTGTTGTTTATTTCTTGAGTGAAAAAAATATTAAATGATGAAAAATCGGAAGAACTTTGATTATTTTGTCCAATACCTCTAGTAACTCTCTTGAAATCGTCCATTGAAGAGAGAATTTTGTATTATCAAATCCTAAAATATGATTTAAGAACAACAAATCAAAAAAATAAAAAAAACAGTAAAATCAATAAGCAAATAAATAAGGAATATAAAAAATATAATACCCAAATCAATGTTAATCTTCAAATCCAATCTTGCAATGAAATTAAAGGAAAATAATAGAAAATAATAATATATTGAATATGAAATCTGGGGATTTGATTTGGAACAAATTTAGAGAGAGAAATGGAAAATATGCTTAAGAAATGAGAGAGAAAATTTAAAATGACATTAATATCTATCCAATTACCCAAATATAGGAAAATGTGTAATCTATGAGAGAGAAAACATGGGTGTAAATAATGAAAGAGAAAATATAATTAATATCATAATAATTTTTTATTTTAAAAATAATGACATTTTTGACATGTTTACTAATATTATTAAAGTATGGATATTATCACTAAATAAGTTGGTTTTTTTGACTAGTTAGCTAAATTTTCCAATATTGGTTATATTATAGAAAAATTGTACATTCGCTCTGAAATATCGTTTGTCTTTTTCATTTTATACAAAGACAAATGTATATATTGTGTTTGTGTTTGTATAAAGCAAGAGCAAACTTTCTATATAAACACAAATACAAATCTCTTCATTCTATATATTTATAATTATACAAATCTTCATCTACGCAATTCTCTTTGCCTTTTCTCTTTATCGCTTCATACAAATACAAATTATATAAAGCGGGAGAGATTTGATATACAAATACAATTGTATACACATTCAAATTTTATATAAATATACAAACACAAAAAATATATACATATACAAACACAATTTTCATAGTTATACAAATCGCTGGCGATTTATACAAATCAGATGTCTGTGATTTTATATAATCAGATTTTGCTTGCGATTTTATACAATCAGATATTGCCTGCAATTTTATTTAAATATGATGTTATAGCTTACTATGAAGCACAAATAACAAAACTGTAGCTATAGAGTTCTAATATGATTTTTATGTTTGTTATTATTAAAATTTATTTGTTAAACATACAATTATAAATAATACTAGCAATTAATGATACAAATACAAAAAGTATCACTAAACATATATGATAATAAGACTATTTAAAAACGAATTGTGATTGTTAAGTCAATCGGATTGTTAAGTCAATCGGAATATTGACTTATAGTGTTATTAATGTTGGATTATCATATTAGTATGTGAATAGACTAAACTTTTATTGTATCAAGGTATTATGATACAAATTGATTAGATGTATAAATCAGTTGTATCTCTCATTTCTCTTCATGTCTCAATTGTCTCTCTCCTCTTTTTAACATTTATTCAAAAATCGATAATTCTTTTTTATATATAATATTTAATAATATTTTAACTAAAATTAAAATCATAAAATTTACATAAAAATTTAAGCTATTTAACTCAAAACTTAAAAAATGTTTTAAATAAAAAATCAATAGTTTTTTTTTCATATATAATATTCAATATTATTTCAACTAAAATTAAAATCATAAAAAAAATTATTAAATTTTTGAGAAAAGGGTCTAATATACCCTTCAACTTTGTCATTCGGAGTTGATTTACCGCTTGTTATGAAAGTGGCTCATATATGCCCCTACCGTTATACAAGCTCACATGTCCCCCTGTCGTTACAAAATGAGCTCACATATACCCTTCATTTAACGGAAGTTAAAAAATTAGTTTTAAATTTATATTTTTTTACTTTTAGAGGTATATATGATTCTTCTATCAAAGTTTAAGGTATATTCTAATTTTTTTCATACATAAATTATTTTTTGACTTCTTTTATTATAATTATTTGAGTTTCTTATTCTTATTTTATCTTTTTTCTTTAATTTCTTAGTTTAAAGAAAAAAAATTTAAACTATTTTTTTTGTCTATATTGTAATTTGATTTTTATATTCGAAGAAAAAAATTTGATCATCTACAATAAGTTTTATATTAGTGAAACATAAATAAATTTGATTATCAAAATAACAATTCTAAATTAGTCATTGAAATAATAATAAAAAAAAAACATACATTTGACGAGGATTAAATTTACTATATTTTTTAGAATTAAATAATAAAAAATAAATTAAAATTAATTTTTTCATTTTCGTTAAAAGAAAAAAACATATGTATGCCATTTACTTTTAAATAAAAATATATATGAGTCATTTTCATATCAAAATCTATCTTTTCCTAATTATTTTGACCCATATATATAACAATACAATATAATACCTAACAAGTTATTCAAAAAAGAGTGTAAAGCTCTACCGGCCTTAACCTCGAGCCACCGCTGTCGTCAGTCAGTGGCACAATAGCTGATTTTCCATCTTCATCATAGCCAAGGTATTGTCTTCTCTACATCTTTATCAACAACTCATCTGCTTAAATTTTAGCTGTACGATGATAATCAGAAAGCAAATATCAGACATTTGTGTTTCTTTTGAAGCATCCTTTAATACCCAAAATCTGTTCTTTATCAAACACTTTTCAGCAATAGCCCCAACCCCATCTCCAGTTTACTCAGATACACAAAAATTGGACACCCATTTGAGGTCTCTTTGTGAAAAGCCTAATCCCAAGTATAACAATGCAGTTTTACTTTTTAACCATGTAATTGATGATTTGGGGCAAACCCCATCTGAGTCAACTTGCAATTTTCTTGTTGTAACTTTGGCTAAGAGTAAGGAGTACAATCTTGCTTTAAGGGTGTACCATAAAACGAGACAAGTCCAAGTCTTGCCCAGGTTTTTATCATTAGCTGCTTTAATTGAATGTTTTGTTTATGTTCATAAGCCTAAATTAGCCATTGGTGTATTAGGGTTGATGTTGAAGAATGGTTATAAGGTTAATGTATATGTTGTTAATGTTATATTGAAGGGTTTATGTGAAAATGGTATGGTTGTTAATGCTATAAAGTTTGTTTGGGGTTTGGATATGAAAGAGGTAACACCTGATATAGTTAGTTTAAACACTCTAATGAGAGGACTTTGTAGAGATAAGAAAGTACAAGAGGCTGTGGATTTGAGGTTTAGTATGGAGAAGGTAGTCGGTTTTGCTCCTAACTCGTATACGTATGCCATTTTGATGGAGGGTCTTTGTTCGGACGGGAGGTTTGATGACGCTATTGGATTGTTGGAGGAGATGAGAGTAAAAGGTTTGAAAGAGGATGTTGTTGTGTATAGTACACTCATAAATGGGCTTTGTAACAAAGGATATGTTAGTAGAGGGAAAGAATTTTTGAATGAGATGTTGGAGAAAGGAATTTCTCCGAGTGTAGTTACTTATTCTTGTTTAATTAATGGATTTTCTAAGCAGGGGAAATTGAAAGAAACTACAATGTTGTATGATGATATGTTGGGCCGCGGAATCCAGCCTGACATTGTTACTTTTACGGGCATGATTGGTGGCCTCGGCAATAATGGGATGGCTAAAAAAGCAATTGAATTGTTCAATTTGATGATACGTAGGGGTGAGGAGCCTGGAAACATAACTTACAATATTCTTTTAAGTGCACTATGCAAGGAAGGGTTATTGGCCGATGCTTTTGACATTTTAAAATTGATGATAGAGAAAGGAAAGACACCCGACGTGATCACTTACAATACACTAGTAAAAGGACTTTGTAAAAGTGGGAAATTGGACGATGCCGTGACACTTTTTGATTCGATGTTGGGTGACGAGACTTATGTTCAGCCGGATGTTATAACAATGAATGTACTGATTCGTGGGCTTTGCCAAGAAGGATCCCTTGATAAGGCTGGGGAAATTCATAACAAGATGGTTGAGAACAAGTCTTTAGTTGATATTGGAACCTTCACTGTACTTATTGGAGCATATATAAAGGCAGGCAACATTGTCAAAGCTTTTGAACTTTGGAAGCAGCTAAATCAATTGAATCTTATTCCAGATTCAATAACCTATAGCACCATAATTGATGGATTTTGCAAGCTGTGTGCTCTCAATATTGCAAAAGGTTTGTTTCTCAGATTTAGAAAGAAGGGATATCATCCAACTGCTTTTGATTACAACAGCTTGATGGATGCCTTATGCAAAGAGGGTAGCTTGGAGCAAGCAAGGAGGTTGTTTCAAGAGATGTTAGATGGAAATTGTGAACCAGACGTAATCTCATTCAATATTATTATTGATTCAACTCTTGAAGCAGGAAATTTGCAGTCTGCTAAGGAGTTGCTTATTGATATGTCCCAGAGGGGTTTGAGTCCTGATGTCTTCACTTTCTCCATATTAATAAACAGGTTTTCGAAGCTTGGACAGATGGAGGAGGCGAAAAAATTATTTGTGAGAATGAATGCTTCTGACTTGACACCGGACAATACTGTGTATGATTGTTTACTCAAGGGATTTAGTTTGAATGGTGAAACAGAAGAAATTATTGATTTGCTTCACAAAATGGCCGCCAAGGGAATTGAGCTAGACCTTGGACTTACTTCCACCATCTTGGAATGTCTTTGTAATATTTCTGAAGATCTTAAAGTGGAGGAACTGTTGCCAAACTTTTCGCAGAAAAAATCAGAAGGATTTAGTATTCCCTGCAGTGAGTTGTTGATGAAGCTTCAGAAGAGTCTCCCCGAGCTTCAATTAGATTCTGCTTTGTAGTACAATCTCACATGCTTCTGGCATCTGTTGAGGGAGCTTTCTTCTCTACATAGGTATTACATTGTGACATTTAAAACTTTTGCAACGCAATGCAGGGTATGTTGTTATCCCATAGTCTATTATTTTTTTTTAAAGATTTTTTCTCGTCGAAAGGCAAGTATTCTAGAGTATACATTAAATGCCGTGAGAGTTTGTTATCTTGTATGGCTCCTATATTTCATGCAACATGTAGATTCCTACTTACTTTTATATGAATTTTTTGTTAAAGGGTTTTAATTAGAGAAATCCCTCAAGATTCACAACTCCTTATCGTATTCCATGATAAACCTTTTTCGGAAAAAAAAAGAAGTGAACTCTCTCTAAATCATCCTTGTATTAAGTTATTTTGATACTTCCACGAATATCTTTGACCTAAAAGTTGAACTCATGATTGCCATATGTTTTTGTATTGATCTAGCAAGATTTACATGAAGAGATGAATTGATTTTCATCTTATTTGAGAGCGTAAATGAATTGATTTTCATTACGAGGGCAAGGAATAAGAAGGCCGAGTAGGCTTCGAAACTCATTTCTGGGTTTTGGAGACTAGATGAATTGATATTTATTTCTACTGAACTAGCTCTCTGTTTTTACTTTTTAGCACAAGGAAATAACTTGTCAACGCTCTCGAAGCTCCATTTACTGCTTAATTGAATCCTTCTGCTTTCTGTTATCAGTTTGCTTTATCTTAACTTAGCAGTAAGCTTGCACAAGTTTGTAGTGAAGTTCCATCTAGAAAATAGATATGCCATTTGGTTGTTTTCCTAATGATCCCACTGTAAATTAATTCGGAGTCTGTGGATCTAGTTAGGACTCTTGTTCGGAAATACTGTTTTTGTTTACCCTGTTCTAGTTTATTTTTGTGAAGAGCACTTTATCTGAATAAATATGTATAACTTATTTGGAGTGGCAGTTCACAGGTGGAAACATGTCGAGGCCACTCCATAGAGGTGTGTCTGGTGTAGGGCGGTTATCGGGTAACAGTCATGATTCATTTGGGTGACTTCCAAGGTGTAATTTTAAAACAAAGAGGGATGATTTCGACCATAATCACTCACACGGTGATCAGACTCATATTTCTATCGAATCCCCTTTCAATATTTTTTCCAGATTATTCTCTCGCCGACCATAATTTCGGATTTGGGATACTGTTCTCCCGAGTACGAGAACTTTGTTTCATGCTTCAGAAAATCTTGATTTGGGCTTTTCTATGACCGCAAAACTGTGGTTCTAGTTTGATGCGGACTTGCTTAGTTCTCCCTCCTGCTAATTACGAAATTCCATTTCGTGTGGCCTACTGAAAAAGACATCATCTGGCATGCAGATATTAACCAAAAGGTGAACGCGAAATTCTAGTTTCTCTTTTTTGTAAACAAACTGCCTTTATGTCTCCAGTCTTATCTCTTAATTTTTCCGATGTTGTTTTAATTGTATGCTGCAGGGTTGGGTTATCATCCATGATACCGCTCAACTGGTTGAGTTATCAAGAGTGCACACAGCACGGTTGAAATGGAATGCACGAGTCGTATAGAGATTGAAAGTTGCACTAATTGCCAGAAAGATGTTGGCTCGATAAGACATACTTTGCTCGATGAATAGTTAAATTTCGAACAGAAGAAGAAGAAAGGGTTCTGCACAAGACCAGACACAATTCCTATGGTGCCACAAGGTGTACATAGTGCCATTCAGGTATACACCATTTGAAGAACGGGACAATCAAGAAAATTATAGTTCTATAAGTTTTGTTTTAGTGTTTTGTTATTAAGGCAATTCAAATTTTGAATGTAATTTTAGACTTAGCTACAATGCTTGAACTTGCTGTTGAAACACAAGGATGACCTAGTAGTCAACGAAGCGAGATGAGAACACAAGGTTTTGTGTTCGAATTTTCAAAAGAGATAAGAAATACTAGGTGATTTCTTCAATCTAAGTCTGGAGGGGCATATTTACCTATATACTCGTTGTTAGCATGTGTAATTTGAAAGTAATTGAGTCTTGGTGAATAGAGTTACATGGGCACCAATTGTTGGTGGAAAGTAGCATGTATCATTGTGGAATTAGTTGAGATGTACGTAAGATGGTTTCGATACCATAATTATTAAAAAGAAGGCTTACAAAGTTATGATACTAATTTTTGTTTTGGTTTGTGCAAGCTTACGTTTTATTTGGTACATGAGATAAGAGATAACTAATCTCATATATTTTATCCCACTATTAAAGGTAAGATAACAATATTTGAATAACTAATCTTGAGATATAACTTATTCTCCAATCAGACGCATCTTTTGTCTTACTATAAGTTATGCCTTATGCCGGGTAATTTAAATTATTCCGACTCCAATATGAACACAAAATTTTTAAAAGATAAAAATAAATCTTATTATTCAAGGTCGGTAATAGTTGTTGTCAATATTTAGGTCTAAAAATCAAAACCAAAAAAAAAAAAGGAAAAAAAAAGTCTCCGGCGAAGAAATTCCCAATTCACCCCGTCGGCGTCGACCCTGAATCAGCTTCTCCTTTGAATTCAATCAGTTGATGGACAAAGCAAAATCCCCTGAATTCGTCGCCGTCGTAAAGAATTCTCTGGTCAAGTTTGACAAGAATCCTAATTCAGAAGCTAAAATTTACCGCCCTTCTTTTCAAGAATCTGGTATGTTTCTCCGGTGAAACTATTTCCGGTAGACCTTTTATATGCATAATTTTCTGCGAAAGGTATCTATCTACAGAAATAATAGTAGGTTCGGAGTATTAATTGATTACATGTATTTTCTGTGTGATTTAGTATATGATTTTGTTAATTTTTGGGAAATAATGTTCCTAAACTAGTAGTAGAAAACAGGCCTTAAAGCAATTCAGTGTAATTGTGAAACAAACTCGATTTCAACACAACCACTTATATATATTATTTGCTGAATACAAGTTACAATGTAGAATGCGTATAACAAAATAATAATACACTAACTAAGGAGAGATTAACGGAGAAAGAAGTAACAAGACAGGGATGAAATACAAGACCATAGAAAGGAGACGAGAGGATCGGAAAGTGAAAGCTTCGACATAATAGTTTTCATAACCGTTCTTCTAACTCCTAGTCCTTTTTAACAAAGTGTAAATGGGCCTGGATCCCAAATAAAACACTCTAATAGCCCGTATGCCCTTACGGGTTAAGTTTCGTTCACAACAAAAATTGTCTTGATTATGTTCTGAGCAGAACTTCATATGTTTGTTCATTTGTTCTGTTTTGTGGATCACATGAAGTTCTTGTAGTTGTGGGGCTTTGAATTGTGATGTGTTAATGGAGTTTGATGGTTTTGTTACAGTATTAGCTATTATGAATATGAAGAAAAAGCCTCCTAGCTTGGTTAGCTTGTGTGTTGGAGTTATTGGTAGACATTTTGAGGATATCATTGAAGACCTCGCCGAGATAGCTGCTATTCCGTCCACAATGAAGGTAAAAAGTTTGTATGCCTGGTTTTATACATATTTTTGGTTGTAGTTATTCTGAAAATGTGTTCTTTGATTGATGCAAATACTGCTAGATTTAGTTGGCAATCGTGTACCCGAGAACTTTTGCTTCTTAACTCGTGGAGGCTTTTGTGCTTCCGTTAAATGTATTTTCTTCTTCAATTCCATTAAGATAATAAGGGTTTCAATCCATAAAATGGCATACTATAGATGTCCTATTTCCTAGTCAAGCAAGTTTGATTTTTTGCAATTTTATTACACCACCATATTAAGGGTGAACTAAATAGTGAAGGAATGTTTTCTTGGAATCTTTCATCCAACATTTGACTAAAGACTTGCTTCTTGGCTATCAAAGAATACATTATTTTTTTCTTCGGTGGTGGCAGTGAAGGTTAACTAAAAAAGTAAAATAAAGCTGTCAATCCATGCTATCTTGCAAAACTATTTAATGAACGGAAAATGTGGATTACATCCTAGCTTGTCCTTTTGACTCTGATTTTTCTGGTTACTGAAACAATCTGTTTTAATTGTTAGATGGCACTTGTGGCAATTGCAAGAAGGAGAAGGTTATTGAATGACGATGTCATTGTTGCATTGGCTGATAGCTCCTGGAAAATCCTGGACTTGTCTGGTTCAGATGTTTCGGATTTTGGCCTATCACAAGTGGTTAAAACATGCAAACATCTGCAAGCAGTTGATATAAGGTGTTGCATATTAATCATTTTCTTTGTTTTTTAGAATCAACATGCATGTCAGACAAGATTTTCTGGTTTAACTTCCGTATATGCATGGTGCACCAACTATATCTTGCTACATGACACCGCTCATTTGCACTGAAGGCATACTAAACTTTTTGTCCTGTGTCAAAATTCTACAATTAGTAAGCAACCCTCACTACTAGTAAATTATTTCAAGTAGTTTGTGGCTTAAAAATTATGTTATGAGGCGTTAACTCCCATTTCTACTCTTCTTGCTTTCTCTAGCCGGTTCTTGATCTCGTATTTGTGTAAAAAAAAAAAAAAAGATTATACCAAGTGCTTTTCTGGGTTCACTTTTCTTTAAAGTTGCATTACACACTTTGTGCAGGCCACACTTTCACCTATTTCAGTCCTTTTTCTGCTGCTCAACTTAAATTTGTTTTTGAAATGTAAACCTAAATATGAACATCCATTGTCACAGTCGCTGCAGCAATCTCACATCAGTCAGTGTATCAGAACTCTTGCAGAACTGCCGGTCTCTGGAAATATTGAGATGGGGGTAGGTTTTCTTTCTTAAATCAAGTCACTTCTTTCAGTCATGAAGCATAATACATCGTGTGTAACAATGACAAGATCTGGTCCATTGGATTTCGCCTAAGCTAACATTTCATAAATGACTGTCTGGTTAACCTGGAGTCCACTGATGCAACCATTTGGTTTTCTTATAACTTGCTTAGATTCTGTGAACCTTTCCATGTTAAATAATGTTTTTTTTACTAATGAGTACATTCAGTATTAAGATTCTTCTCAAATATGTGCGTAGTGTTAGCATTCATTGGATAGTTTTTAGATATTTGAACTTGCCTTACTTAAGGATACTTAAATTTGATGCATTTGTTTTTTCTGTGTGCATATAGTGTAAGCATTCGTTTACTATTTTTTAAGATTCCCGTGGATAAAGTAAGATAGTATATGCTGTTATTAGGGATAGAACACACAACCTCAAGCTATATTTAGGAAAGAACCTTGCATCTTTCAACTATTTACACAAATGTCATTTGGAGTTTTTTCTATGAAAGAGATCTTTTGTAAAAATCTAGGTTCACCATATGATTTGCTTGATAAAATATATTTCAAAGATATACACTCTCAACAAATAAGGAAAATGTAGAAATTAACCACATAACCAAAATGAATCAAATTTAATGTTGCAGAGGCTGCCCTCGGAGTGAGAACACAGCTCGTAGATGCATCCGTTTCTTGAAACCAATACTAGAGGATGTGGAAGGAGATTCTTGGGAGGAACTTGATACCTTGGAAATAGCTCACGGTGCGACATCCTTGCGTTGGCTTTTATGGGTATGAGTTCTATTTCCTGTTCAAGCCTGCAAAACTTCATCTTTCTTGTTAAGAGTTATGCATGTGACTTATGAACTGGAAGTCTGGAATAACAAATAGATTGTTTTTCTTGTATATTCTTAAAAGACTCTTAATGTTTAACTTCACATAATAACATTACTATATATAAAAGTAAGTATTAGTTCAGTGTCAAACATTTATTTGCAATACATCAAGTTGGATGCTGATGTAAAAACTTTATTTATTAATATGAAGATTTGAGCTGTTTAACTCAAAGTTCTAAAGTATACCAATGCAGCTTCACTCTTTAACCATGTAATTGATGATTTGGGGCAAACCCTGTCCAAGTCAACTTGCAATTTTCTTCTTGTAACTTTGGCTAAGAGTAAGGAGTAGTCTCCTGAATTCAGACTAATATCTAACCCTTTTGCAGCCGAAAGTTGAAAAGGACCAGCTGGAGATTTTGTCCGAAGAATGCCCACGAGTCATAGTAAATCCAAAGCCATCGCCACTCGGTTACAGGGGGCTTGATATACCTAGAGAAGCAAGACTAGATGTATCATTAGATGATCCCATTGTTGAAGATATTGACCCCAAAACCTGGGCAGTTTCTAGATTTGTACCTAGAGCATCACCATCATCAGTTTCAAGATCAGAAGATTTGCCCATTGCAGAAAAGTTTAGACTTGCATTTCTCGAGAGAGATACTAGACTAGCACCAAAGCGAGCAAAGAATGCAAGACAACACCAACGACGTGCAGACAAGGAATGGGTAACGATGAATAGTAGGGCAAAAGCAGTAGCACTTGCCTCACTGGCAAGCAAATCCCTCAACATTCGGAACTGAAAATAAATGTTTACTTTACGAAACCCGTTTTTGATCTCTGTCAGTCAACAATACAAAATGCTTCTGTATTCACTCTTTCAGGCTATGGTAAAGCCTCCTATTTGGGACATAACACTGTCAAGAGTTGTGTATATTGTTCCTGCGTGAATGTATATTAGAAATTTGCTGCTAAAGATTCATATATTGAGCTACTCTAGCTTTCTCTTTCCATATGCAGTGCATAAATTTCTATTCTTTTTGGCTTGCCATAGCAAATGTTGAGGGGAAAAAGGAATTACAAATACCAAATCAAACTTATGCTACTGTAGAGTTATTTTCACTAAGAGGTTTTAGAACAATCATACAATATTTACAACTCATATGGCTCAACAATTAGCAGACATAATATTTACAATCCATATCATCTTCTATACATTGATAAGTTCAGGATTTCCATCTTCTTGAGCAACGCTAACTAGCCTTTGCCAAGCACGTCGTACAACAAAATACGTCAGCTCAACCTACAATTCCAAATCAATTATAAGACTTGTTATTTACACCAAACCAATAAATACATAACATATGGTCACCGCTAAAAGACGTACATACCCATGCCACTAAAAAGTCGAGAGCAACTATAATCGCCACACTAAAAGTCATTATTAGTGACAACTTTAGTCGCTGCTACAATATTTATGTCGTCACTAAAATTCGTTTTCGTCACAAATTTGGTCGCGCTAAAGGATATTTATGTCGCCAGTTGCCACTAAAAGTTGTTTCGAGACAACTTCAGCCGCCGCAAAAGGATTTTTATGTCGCCACTAAAAGTTGTTATTAGTGACAACTTTAGTCGCGGCTAAAGGATATTTATGTCGCCGCTAAAGTTGTTATTGACAAATTCAGTCGCCACAAAAAGTCCTTATTAGTGACAACATTAGTCGCTACTAAAGGATGCTAAAACTCGTTATTAGTGACAACTTTTTTCCCCATTAATTATCAATATGAATAGCATTGAATAGATTTGACATTCCATGCAGGTTAAAACGTGATCTTTTCATTGTCTTTAACTTATTTAATCTTCCCAAATGTTCCAATATGAGCATGTAAAAAAAAACAAAAGTTGTGATAATCTATTGAATGAAAAGTATCCCTTCATCGTTAATTAGAGTCTCCGTTCGATTTCAACTTTTAGATGGAGATGATCAAACTCGTAGTAGTCAAGCCACAAAATGGATACCGAACGCTAGGTGAAGTGAAAAAAACTCAACCACTTCTCGCGACTATATCTCTACCATTTTACAAAATTACATAGAAACAATTATCACAAAATGTCATATGGACAAGATGAAGTTCAACATTTCACAGGATATATAGGAAAGATAAAAACAAACAAGTCACTGGATATTTGTCTATAATACTCCCAAATATAGAATACACATTTATCTATCCAAAACAACCGTGTTACGGTATTCATACACTCTACTCTCCCTAGACCCACTTTATCGGATTACAATGGGTAAGTTATTATTTTTCTTCTGTTAAGAACTTATCAATTGTCAATATAGCAGAACTTTACAGTACATCTAAGGGTAAAGGAGCATAGTGCAGATTTGACAATTGAGGATTACTCATCCAAAAGTTGGTGTAGTCCTATCAAAAATGAGAAGACCCTGAAACAAGTAACAGGAAGGACAGAAACAATAATCCGGGGCAAACATCCGTGAGGAGAAAGAATGAGACTGCCACAGTGCGTGGCGTTAATTCCTTGTATTCAACTTCTGCAGTCATCTGATGTCCTTAAAATAGAACATCAAGAGAAAACTAAAGGCTCCCAGTCGAGTCAGAGTGATCTCAGGTAGGAGGTTGCCATGTTCCTGGTCTAAAGGATTCACCGGAACCAGTTGGTTCTGATGACCTGAAAACAAACAAGATACATTTAAGTCGTTGCTGATGATCAATATCTAGTCATCCTGTTATCATTCATTCTATGTAAGCTTATTTCCACTAGTAATGATTTAAATCGTAAAAGAACTACAGTGTCCAGTGTTGGTTATGTGTAAAAACAACAAAGAGAACAAACAATAGAACTTTTTGTGTTTGTTGTCTGACATGATAAGCACATTGCTGCTTCAGTAACTTTTGGTATGGCATGTCTATATTACACAATATGCAAGTTTTATAAGAGGGAGAACACAATAACAATGTCAAATTCATAGGTTGCAAGTGAATTATCTGAGGATTATTTCTCATCCTCCACTTTCTTTTTCACTTCTTTACTTTTTTCTTTTTTGTCATTGATGATTACAATTGTGAAAACCTGTTAAAGCAATCCACACTGGAAAAAAATAATTGCTTTGACTCACCTTTCTTCATACTGTGCATCAGAGGCTTCTGCCTTTGTATCACCTTCAGAAACAAAGATGCAATCAAAACAAAGTCCAAAAACAATTGGCATATATTAGCTGAAGAGAATAATAAAAAACAGGGAATGGAGAACTGTTGCAGAACAAAAAGATGTGTTGTTATATGGATTAACATCAGACTATATCACAACAACTTCTGCTTAGCTCCAAGAAAAAAAGGGGGGCAAGCGAAAACTATTCGGTTTGCTGTAAAACACTGTATTTGGAATCATGGTAATTATTAGGCATTGGCTGCACAAAAAGACTCATTACACTGTTTACTGTACATGAGTGTTTTTGCAAAAAGGAGGACGGACAGACATTTACATCTATATCATTCAAGTTAGGATTTAGTGGCCCAGACGCCCAGTTAAGCACCAAGTTGCTATTTAATTAAAGGTTATCATATGAATAAAGAATAAATAATATTACCATTTATGTAGAATAAATAGGTATTCAGTATAATGATATCCCTTTTAATAAATCAGGCACTACCGTATTCCATACGATATTTTGAACGTACTATCCTATCTGTATAGTGGTATTACACAGGCACATCTTGGTGGCAAAGCAAAACACCCTCTAACACGCTACACAGAAAAGAAAAATTCCTCTCCATTATTCCCATAATTTACTCTCAAATACCAAAACTGACACACACCACAAATGTATGCAAATATTCCATACATGACATGCTCCGGTTTCAAATGCATGTTAAATCACCTTCAATTTCCTTTCACAAAGTGAAAACCATTGGAGGAAGTGCAATTTGCAAAAAAGGAAGCTTACACAACCCACTATCTTTCTTTCACAACTCGCTTTTTTCTGAGAACATCGTATGCATCAAAAACGGAAGAGGAAGAATGGGTTTGCAACCATTTGTTTTGTTTTCTAAACAAAAATAGTTTTGATTGCTAAACCAAGTAGGCCCTAGCTTAAAGAATGGACAACTGGACATGGGTACTTTTGTAGGATAAGGTGATACCTTTTGAAGCATCTGGAAATTGTTGAACGAAACTTTTTAAATCTGGACCATCAGCTTTACCTGGGAATTGGAAAAGATGAAGAGGAATAAATGTCATGCAGTTCAAGTAGGCAATTTGCTTCCCCTTTCAGAGGATCTGTAGAGCTGAAGTAAGCAACTTACCAATGTTTGTGGCTTTCCTCTTGCCTTCTTTGGCCATTCTTTCCTCCTCTTCCTTCTTGAGACCTTAAAGCAACAAAAAGATCATATATTCTCAGAAAGGTTATCGTCCTACTGACAGCCAATCCAATGATCACCGAAGTGTGTCTTCAGAAAGCATGTAAGTTTGGAAATCTCAAACCAGACTAACAGCAAAAGTAAACTCATAAATAATAAGCAACTAACAGAACAGAACCCAACTTTTAAAAATTATGAAGTAGGAAAGAAAAATAAATCTAGGTGACCCTGTAGTTTAAGCACCTAACTTATTTTGACTCCAGCCCACAGTCAAATGAGGGCCAAAAGCAGATTTTTTTTTGAAAGTTCAACCATCTAGAAGTTGAATGAAGAGCTTCTTTCTATCATCTCTTATAAACTTAAATATCCTCGATGTTAGGAGTAAGTAAGTACATTCGAGCTGTTTTTTTAAGAGCAGTTACAATAAATCCATGAACAAAACAGAGACATGAAATTGGAAACTTACGAGCAATATTAAGCTTAACAAATTCCCTTCTGGCCTCCAACTCAGCCATTTCCTGGTAAAGAAAATATACAACCATCAAAATACAGTTCAGGAAGTAACTTAAGCTAAATTAAATACAATTCAGTATATACTTATATTTGAAAGGATGCATATCTGAATAATGAAAAACATAAGCTAAAAGTGAAAATTTGTGACCTACTTTAATCACATAAGTTCCAGCACTTGGTTGAAGGCAAATAATTTGACAAGCTTTGCAATCATTATCTTCTCTTTTTTTTACAGCGGATGTAATGGTAGAAGCACCTCAACTAGATTGCACCTTATACATGAGGACCTATGTTCAATTAATTGGTCATGGCCAAAAAGGCATAAATGGAATGGCACAACAAACAAGAACGACGAGAAGGAAAACCCACTTAATGTTTCAAGTACCATAAGATGTTAAAATAAAAACACAACCACAATGAAAATTGAAATAGTAGCCTAGAGCTGAAATTAATGACAAAAGAAGCAACAGGGGTTTATGGGACTTTTGCTGGCTTATTTTTAAAATCAGACTCTGGTTAAATGCATATCGGTCCATACCCCTCCAATTTTGTAATGAATTATTTACCTATCAAAATCAAAATAAAAAGAGAATATCAAGCGATTAAATATCTAAGAATTCATTGTAGTAGCAGACAGTGCAAGAGATATGGATTGCAGCAAAAGCAATTAATTTTCCTATACTCATATATCGGAGCATCACACCTCTGTTGCATATCATTTATACAACAACACGATTTGCCTGTTTTCATTCCATATATGAAAAGAAGAGCTAAACTATTCGGTTTATCAACACGTATTCTATAATTTTAACCATGCTGATAAAGGGATAACAGTGCTATTCTTGAACAAGAACAGTTCATACAAAGAAAAGACGGTCCTGGTTAAGGATGGCAAATGAGCATAGAATTATAACATGAAAGGTCAAATTTTACCTCTGGAGTGTGAGCATTCTTCCGTTGTCCATTCAACCAACATATCCATTCAACTGCATCAATCAATTGTAAGTTGTAAATACTTAATGGCAATAAAAGATGTAATGGTGTAACTTGAAAAGTTAATAATAGCAGCCGATTGTTTTTCTTCGTGACATATTAACATGATGGAGAAGGGGATGCTACTTAGACATAAAACAAGATCTAGAGCTCGATAGTATTTCTCCCAATAAGACATACCTGGAATGGAGGTTGGATCTTCCTCTCCTTTGAATGTCACCCATCTCTTTTCCTTCACTAATAAAATATAACAATATCACATAAAGCTCTTTAGCAGATACCATAATAAAAAACAAGGCCGTCCTACATACAACTCTTGAACGGAGAAATCCTAGTAGGTCAGTTGGTTGGCTACCTACCTGAACTTTCACCCTCCCTCATTTTCACTTCCCCTACGCCACATAAAAATAAACTTCTTGAACGCCTGAATATCTGGGAGAGTTATACTAGGTAAGTAATCCTTTTTTCCAAGTTCCAAATGTTCCTCAATCAAATCACCTCATTTTGTACAGTTATCTTTGTGTGACCTATACGAAATCACTAGCCTGAAGCGAGCAAGTCTAGGGGGACAGGAGGGTATTCATCCGAACCCCTTCGGCAAAAACTTACATTGTACATATAGGATAGATTTTCTGTGTTTATGTACCTATATAAATTTTGAATTACCTAAACAACATGCAAAAAGTTAAGCTTAACAGTCCTAGGGATTCAATATGCACCTTAACATCCAAAGTCCCAATTTTCAAGGACCACCCACTACACTATGCGGGATGATTTGTGCATCGAGCTGCCCATTTTGTTTCTTTTTTCGGAAAAATCACCTCAGTTCTTTCACTCCAAGTTCTCAAGTTACAAAAATCCAAATGATCATAACAATTAACTTCCAATATTAGCCAAAACAAAAGCTATAAAAAAAATGCACAAAAATCATCACCATTATTCGATCAAACAATAAATTAAACAATAAAAGTCAAATTAGTATTAATTGAAAGTAAAGAAACGAAAACCCACTTACTGACACCATCAAGCTCTTCTATATTTTTAAAATAGCGATTGCCTACTTTATCAATCCCTACAAAATTCTTGCTGCTGAATAAACCTGCAAACCTCGCCCACAATTTCGACATGCTTATTGGGGGCAAAATCTCAGTCAGTATTTTCTCCAATTTTACTGTAAAATTTAGCTTTTGATTTTCACGGAGAAGACGACTGTGGTGTACATTTCGATTTTCCGACATCTTTGACTTTGGGCTGGGCCTATTGGGCGATGAAATTTGGGCTCTTCACAAATTGAGCCTTGGGGCATTGTTCTTGGGCTAAAATAGATCAATTGTACTGGACTCTTAGTGGGCCGGCCCATGTTTATTTTCTTATTCTTCTTTTGTCTAATTAACTTTGAGGAAAAACTATTCAATTACACTAATATTCCTCATGAATAATAATAATTCACTTTATAGCTTGAAGTAATTTCATATTGTCTTATTACTGAATATTTTTTTACCGAATTTCAAGTCAGATACATTGTTGCTTCATATTATTTCAAGTTAGATGATACTAAATACGTAATGAAATACAAATACACAAGGAGAGAGGCGAGTGAATGAGTCAACATGTAACTATTGATACTAGAGATATATGTTTTATTGATATTGAATACATACTGAATTACAAATATACTGGGACAGAGGTGATCAAGAGAGTCAACGTGTATCTATTATTAATGTATCTTTGATACTCAATACATTATGAAATACAGATATATAGGGAGAAAGGTGAGAGAGAGAGGTGAGCGAAGAAGAGTGTATGTCATATACATGTGAATCATACTTAAATACATGTATTTGGAATAAACTACACCAAATTTGACCTACATGTATATGAAAAGGTTGACATGGCAAGAAGATTATTCAAAAACTAAAGTGAAGTTACGTAAGTTTATTCTAAACTAGTGAAATTTATATTGCTACTCTTAACTTAATTGATTAATTATTCACTCAATTAATTAGAAATAATTCATTTCAAAATCAATAAAACGTGGTTATTTATGAAGAAAGATGAGTGAGGAATTAGAATTGAAGTGTTGGGAAGGGTTAAAAGGGTGTAAATCGGATAAATTTTTTTATTTCAACTGATTTAATTAATGATATAACCGTATCATCCTTATATACTTAGTTTATGTATAAAATAATTTTACAAAACTATAAAATAAGATTTTTAAAAAAATAATAATTATATTAAGTATAATAAGATTGAATAAATGAGGAATCGTGATAGTCATAGAAATGCGTGAAAGTAGCATTATGTTGGCCAGAGTGGCGGCCGCAGATCTGTTTGACAGCCGCCAAAACTCTAAATATTTTATTTAAATAATAATCCCATAAAAAAGAAAGAAAAAGTGTACGTCAGTTAAATTAAAATAAATTAATAATACTTAAAAACAGAGAGATAGTGGAGAAAAGGAATCTAGCTACTTCAAAAAATTAAAAATAAAATTATATTGATTCAATAGGTACTTCAATCTTTATAGTAGTACCAACTTGTGAAACTAAAAAAATATGATATTCATTTTAATTTTTGATTTAATAAATACTATTTTTAGAAATATTTTGAAATAATATTACTTTATTTTAATTTAAAATATTGAATTAAATCAAATAAACAGTTTGAAATAAAAGAAGTACGAATTTTCATGAAAGATATTTTACTTTTAAAATATAAAGGTGTTTCTTATTTATTTATTTATTTATTGTGTGGTGCGTGTATTTGATAGATAAGTTCATACGTAAAGATAGTTAGCAACAAGAATGAATCTTATTTAGCGAAAAATTATAATGTATATATAAAGTTAAAATTAGTTTATTTTTCTTATGAATATATAATAATAATAATAAATGTTAAATTTCTTTATTTATTTTTTATGTATTTTTCTTTATGTAAAAATTTGACTCCACCCAAGAAAAGGAGTAGTGATGGAATTAAAAATTTATGAAGCGAATGACATAATTAATATGATTTTTTTTTATTTTCATAAAAAAAATTATTTTAACCAACTAAACGTGAAAAATATTAAATAAATATTTGTTTTCATAATAAAACAGATACATTGAATGATGGCTACTCTTTGTTTCATCTATTTAATCTTCTTTGGCTCTCAATGGTTAAATTCATGTATGTCATTTTCATTAATTTGTTTTTTTTTTTTCAATTTACAAATTAATTTGTTTTTTTGACTTTGTGTCATCATGTTGAACACATGCTTTACACTTTAATTTAGTCTTTTTTTACTAGGCAAATTTATGCACGTAACTAAGTTAATTATTTTGCATGTTTAAGGCAACTAGTTAAATAATAATTACTTAGCATTATAATTTATAAGATAATATTCATTATGAATTTAACTTGTAATCTACCTTGATAGTGTTACTCTCATCCCATCGTCTTATATTAATTGATCATTTTATTGAAAATAATTGTATCATATTAATTATCTATCTTATTGAATCAAGAAATAATTAATTGAATTGTTCCTATATTATTCTTGCAATTAGTTTTTTTTATAGTTCATATTTATTTGTAAATTTACTAAGAAGTTTTTTAAGAGCTGAACTAGTAAAATTATCTTTTTATTTATGAATTCTTAATATGCGTATAAAAAAATAATCAACTAATATGAGATGAAGAAATTAGTATCGAAATTTATCACTTACTTTCCGTAAATATTAGTACCAAATTAGATTTACAATTAAAAGTTATATCTCACTTATAGTTCATCTTGATTGGCGGTGTAAAAAAATAATAATATACATTTTAGTTGCATAGAAATTAATTTCTATAAATGAATGTAATTTTTGAGCTAAAAGAATGGTTAAAAATTAAAATGGACAGAGAGAGTATTAATTAACTTGCTGATTTGCATAATTAAGTCATTAAATTTATTTTTAAACATTTACTTGGCCATGAAAATTTAATATTCAATTACTATCAAGCTTTCAAAAATTAGCTCAAATCAATTTTTAAATTTGCACTCCTTTTTAAAAGCTTCAAATAGATTCTAAATATCACAACTTCCAAAAATTAAATTTTTAATTTCAAAATCTATCACCAGCTTCGATTCGAAAAAACATTAATCAGTGTACCTCTTTTCCTTTTTAATTAAAAAAATTAAGGTGCTAGACACCTAGACACATATAATAAAGTTAATTTGATTATCTCCAACTAAGGCGACATCATTATCACCTGAGCTTTCATGGAAATCACCTTAATTAACTTAATTAATACTACTACTTATGTCATTAACTTTTTGTTAACAAGGGGGTTATGTGTGAAAAAAACAAGGTTTAGCTTAACCATGATAATTTAAATTATGTTAAAAAATTACACGTGCTCTGCACTAATTAAGGTGAGCACTAGCGTAGGTGCTTATAGGTTATTTATTTTTTTCCTTATAAAATAAACTTTTTTAAGGGTAGAATTTTTCTTGTAAAAAGTAGCAAATTTAAGGAAATAGATAGGAAAGGGGACAAATAATTAAATAGCTAATTTTCATGTGATTTGAGGCTTATTATAAAGCAAACATGTATAACTAGCAATTTGCTTGTTAATACTTTATTGTAAACTAACTAGGTAATCACTTTTATTTGTAAATTAGGAAATTTACGATTTATGATTCTGAATTTTAGAAAGATAGCTTATAAATTACATATTGTTAGCAAATAAAACCTTTTAATTAGTTAATCGTCCAGAATTATTGAGTTTTGTCAAATTTATAAATAGTATTCGAACTCGAATCTCGATTCTAAAAATGCTTTAGACTCCGTTTGATCATAAATCGTGAAGTTGAAACTTGAAAATTTAAGTTTCTAAAATTATACTTTTTTTTAGGAATTTAAAGTTGTACTTGAACATACATTTTACTTGAATATTATCGTTGAAAGCTCCAAACTTGAAAATCAAATTTTCGAAACTTTATCAAATTTCATTTTGTATAATAAAAATTTGAAAGCTACTCTTAAAAATTTTGTAAAATGAATCTTCACATTCCCTTAATAATAGAAGTCAATCAATATTTGTTAAAAGACAAAATAATAAAATACACATAGGTCAATTTATTTATGAAATTTCTTTTAGTCCAAAGTTTATAAGATCTTTATCTCTCTCATTTGATTGCTCACTATTTACCCTCTTCTCTATGACTCTTTTTCTCTCTTAAACAAACACCAATTCATAGGATTTTTTAAGGTAAAAAAAAACAACATATTTTTCTTTGTGTGTTTTAATTTCTCTAAATGATATTATTATTATTGGTTTTCTTTTGTTTTAATTATTTCTCTTTAATTTGTATTTTGCAGATAAAATTTTCTAGATCTTGAAGAAAGTTACTTGTTGCAAGTTTCAATTATAAAGAGAGGTACATTTTGCAAATTCATCTTATATTTATTCTTTGTATATAAATTCAGAAGTCATTTTTATGATTTTTTTTCGAAATTTATCTCCCTTCTTTCTCTTCATTGTTTTCTGATTGTTGAAGTTTGAAGTATCGCTATTTCAGTAAAAATATTTTATTATATTTTAGAAGTAAATATGAACATCATATGTTAAAATTTATCCGTTTTTTACTGCACTTACTTAAAGGAAGTTGAAGTTTTTGATGCATATAAATATTTTCATTAGAACGGTGATATATAATTTCATTACCTGCTAAAAGAATTCTGTTAGTATTAATATCGTGTTTGGCATCAAATCTAGAGTTGCTTGTCGCTCTAATAAGAGGGTTAAGTTCCTTAATAACAAACAATGAGTTTAATAGGCTCTGATTTTATTTTTCTAATATTTCTATTTTATGTTTATTTCTCTATTGAAGGGGAAAATTCTAATAAAATCGGAGAAAATGAGTGAACATAATCCTTTATATAAAATCGTAAACTTATAAAGTTTTCGATTAATTTTATTTTTTTTCGCAGAAGATGTCATCGTCATCTGAAGGAAGGTACAATTTTTATAGTCAAGGTAGTAGTGGATGGACATCAATGAGGAATGAAGAATTTCAAGAAGAAGAAATTTGGGAAAATTTCATTAATGATAGACGCGAATTTAGTTCAAATTTCAGCAGAAACAAAGAGTCGTCACCAATTTTCAGTCCTAGAAAGCTTCCCACCGCAGCCAAAATGATTCAGAGATCGAATAAGAGTTCAATTCAGGAACCTAAAATAATTCAACATTCAGCTCCAGTAAACATACCTGATTGGTCAAAAATTTATGGGACAAATTTCAATAAAAACTTGTCACGTGATGATGATAATAATAATGATGATTATGGTGGCGGAAGACATAATTTGATAAGAAATAGTTTGGAATTTGATGAAGAGGACGATGATGACGAAGACGATGATGAAGGAGAAATGATGCCTCCACATGAATGGATTGCTAAAAAACTTGAAAGGAGTAAAATATCTTCTTTTTCAGTGTGTGAAGGTGTTGGAAGAACACTAAAAGGGAGAGATTTGAGTAGGGTGAGAAATGCAATATTAAGTAAAACAGGGTTCCTTGAATAGCGTTAGATCGAACGAATCGATAGCACGAGAAGATTCATATAGTTGATTTTGATTTATTTATGAGATATAATTGTTGTTGTTGTTGTATTATAATCGTGTAGATGATGTGGTGATGGTTGATGATCGTAAGACATCAACAATAGGATTTGATTAGTAATTGAATTAATATTTTACATTAGATTTAACGATGTCTAAATTGTGAATGCGATATTATTTAAGTAGTTAGTGCCTTGTGGAAACTATACATAACAACAATAATAATATATTCAATATAACTTCACAAAGTCATGTCTAGAGAAGTCAAAGAAGTCAGAATGTACACATGCCTTATCTTTATTTTATGATAGAGAAGTTATTATCGACAAATATATAATTTTAACTTGTACTTCAAATACTATTTTAATCATAGCAAAAAAATAAAATATATATATACTAATATCTAAAGTATTTCTTTAAAAGAAAATAACACAAAACATGTTAATGAATGATGAGTTGATGACAAATAAAATATTCAACCAAAAAAAATAAAAAATCATAGAAAATAAATATTGTATATTAACAAACTACAATAAAAATGATTATAATTTAAAACTATTACCTCATGCTAAATTTATTGAGAAAATTATATATAATAACAAACTAATAAATCAAATTAAATGCTATAACCACACTTTGATTTAATTGTTCCCTGTAGCAAACTGTTTGTCAGTCACCTCTCCTCAAACTCTCACTCGCCACTCTCCCTCTCTCGCTCCATCTCTCACTCGCTCCCTCTCACTTTTATACAAACACAAGTGTATAAAATGTGATTCTGTTTGTATAAAGCGAGAAAAAATTGTATATATACATATATTTTCGTTCTCCTTTCTCCCCTCTTCCAGATCTCGCTCGCCACTCTCCCATATCTCGCTCGCCACCCTCGCCTCTATCACTTATACAAACAGAAACTAAATGTATAAATTACGTTTCTGTTTGTATAAAGCGAGAGAAAATTGTATATACACTTAAAAATTCATATATTTTTGTCCTATACACTTATAATTATCAATATCTCCTGCCCAATTTTTTTTTTGTCTTCTCTCTTTCTCGTTTTATACATACACAAATTATACAATTGATTTGTATACAACTGCTTTCTTTTGTATATGTATAACGAATTATATAATTTGTTTCTTTGTATATTTATAGCGAATTATACATATTTATGTTTGCTACGGAACAGCAATTATGCAAATTTTGTTATAACATATAAATATGAATTTTGTGTTTGTTATATATGAAAATTGCATAAATTTTATTTACTTGGTGGGGTGCGGGCAACAATTGCTTACTTGAATAATTTTATAGTATATAGTCGACAAGATCTGATTTCCAAGTTTGGCTATTAGTTAACCAATTTATTATTTTATGTTTTATTACTCCCTGCATAATTAAATATGATTATGACATTAGAACCCCACCATTTTAATTTTTGTAATTTTCTAGTATATATAAAACTTGAATATAGAATAAGTGAATTGAATTAAAGTTACACGATATAAGTTGAATCAATAAATAAGTCACAATCAATTTAAATATTTTCTTTATTATTTTTTTAATAGATGAAATTAAACATGTTATTCAGAATCTAAACAAGATCAACATTATGATTTAAGACTCTTCAACAAGACTAGCAATTTGCTTCATTAATTTCTTCCCTTTGAAACTTGTATCCAATTCCTTTATGGCCAATATTCTAAGTTCATTCACCCTTTTCTCCATTTTTTTGTTGTAATTTTTTCTATTTATTATTCCTTGTATTATTCCAACATAAAGCCCATAATTCTTTAAACTTTCTATTTCTTCATCATTTCCATCACCTAAAATTGCACCACAAGTAGCTCCACATGCATGAATTTCCCCTTCTTTCTTCTTGCACACGTATTCGAACATTTCCTCATTTTCGTTGCCTAATTGAGCCCATTCTATCTCGCGATATTGGCCTTCTAGCAGTCCTTGAGACCCAAAGGCACGTGTTACTTCAATAATAACCCTCATAATCTTGTCTGAGTTTTTTCGGGCCGGGCTCATGGCTTTAACTATCAGTTCAATAGCAAAAGACATGATCCCATCACCCGTGAGGAGCTCAATATTCGGGCCAAACTTGTGTTCGGGCTCAATGTCCCTTATATTATGGGCCGGGCCCAAAACTTTAGCTTGTGATTCAACTATGATCCCATCTGGGCCGAACTCATGCTCAATTACAGGTCCGGGCTCTGTTCGGGCCATCTGCATGTGCTGATGGGTGTAAGTAGCGACATGCATGAGATGTATTGCCGATGCTGCAGCCATGGCTCGGTCTCGGTCACCGCCCACCAGCTCGCACGCCGCGACGCACAAGGCTGGAGCTGTGGATTTGGGTGTTGTAAAAGTCAAGTAATGCATGGGCTCGAACACAGATTCAGGAGCCCTAATTGAGATGACCTTCTTAAGATGGGCTTCAATATCAGATTCAATAGAGGCCCAATAAGATTGATTTTGGCCCATTTTAGCTACTATTGGTCTGTAAAATGATAATGATGAACCATTTATGGAAGAAAAATATAAAATTCTTGCCATGAGCTAAAAAAAAAAATGAAATCTGAATTTGAAAAAATGGCAAATTAGCTCATATTTAAATAGGAAATCTTGATTACGTATTAATTTTCTTCTTGTGCATGTTTTATGATTACGTGTGAATTAAAAATTGTCCACTTAGGACTAAGATGCCAAGACATTTTCTAGTAATTTGCTATCCTTAATCAGTAGATTAAACCTTCAACCTGTTTCAAAATTTGTCAATGCATGTATATATATTTATGGGAAAAAAGATAAATATACCTCCGAACTATCGTAAATGGTATGCGGATACCCTCTGTCATACATTAGGGACATTGGTGCCCCTGCCGTAAAAAAACTAGAACATATGTATCCTTTATACTAACGAACATACACGTGTCATAATCTTATCCACCGACCCGACATCAGATCGATGAATATGATTGTGTCATGTTTCCCTATTTAGTCTTCCATATACACTCTAGTTTTTCCTAAAGTATGACGAAGGGTATTTGCATACCATTTACGATAGTTCGAGAGTATATTTGTCATTTTTTCCTATATTTATTAAAACAAAATTGACCTCCAGCAAATGACCAAGGGTGGGTCCGCCTTTGCTACATCGTATTTTGAGTTCTACATGGTGGCCTATACACGATGTCAAGTTGATTAACTTTATATAAATTTAAATATCTATTCACGTGCATAAAAATTAAAGGACATAAATATCAGTTAATATTAAATTAAAAAATATGCTTATATATATGCCTACTTTATTTATGAAAAAAAACTTCTAATCGAAGACCGTATTAAAAAGATTGAATCGAGATAGTGCAATATCATATGCATGTTAATGAAAATTTAGGAGCGTATATTAAATAAATGTATTATATGTTCTTTATAATAACATATCTAATAAATTTCATTATGCTAAATATCATGAACTAAATATTGGATATCTGAATTTATTGAATCATTAAATTTCGAATAGCAAATAATTAATCAAAAAATAAAATATGTACTTCAAAGTTATGACTTCTTTTATTTATTTATTTATTTATTTATTTATTTATTTATTTTTTGGGTAGAGATTTCTTTGCTTTTGAGTTTTATATTTGGTAGCCAATCATGTTCAACCAAACAAAAAAAATGGCTGGAAGGTGGTGATAACCTAACCACTAGGGACAGGGTGGCCCCAACCCACTTGAAACTTTTGCTAAAATATCAATATAAATTCTTAAAAAAATAATAATTTAAAATTCGATCTATTTAGATTCATATATAAAGTTTTTTGATTTTATATTTAGGATAAAACATTTTTTTAGGGCTCAAATTTGAAACTTCTAATTAAAAATAAAGAAATATTTATCATTTCATCAGAACCTTTGATAATATTTGAATACTTTATTAAAAGATGTGTATTTGTATAATGTTAAGGTAACACGTCACTTTCACACTCTCTGATGTAGGGCGGAGATAGTATTGTGATAACATAGTTGGTAAAATTTAATAGTTTAAGCTCAAAATTTATATTTATATCGAAGGAATTATATAATAAGTAGTAAACCAAAATTAATATATGATTCACAATTTATAAATTTATTTATTTTTTAAGTTTTGATTCATGAAATATTATATTGTTGAATGGTGTACCAATCATAATGTCATCATATCTAATCCCAAGTATTTTATTTGAATTTCTTTTTCTCTAATGCAATTATTGATATCTAATTCATGGAATAACTTTTTTATTTTTAGGAGATAATGACCAAAAAGAACTATAATGTGAACACCACAATCTTATTATAAAGTATTGAAATTGATATATCAAAAAGTTAAATAACATTAGGGAAAACAACAACCCTTCACATGTTTCATTAGAAATAATAAATTTTTACACAATTATGATAATAGTACCTAGCATGGTAAACATTGATACTCATTTTGATAAGAACAAATGAGTATTATGTATACACAAACAAAAGAAAGACAATTAAAGAATTGTTTAAAAATTAAGTTGTTTGATTATCTTCGTTGGTGGACTATCTGATTTTTCCTCCGTAGAGCTGGAAGAGTTTGAATTTCATCTTTTCCCCCGTTTCCTTTTGATGTGTTAATTTTTTGTTAAAAAATGTTTATAATAATCTATAGTATTTTATCATTATATGAATAATTAATACTATGCATCAACAATAAACACCAATTAATGTGATTTTTCAAATATTCATTTTGCAACTTTAATATCTATGTTCAGGAAGAAGGAAAATGTCATTTGAAAAACAAGTGAATTCCTTATTTATCTTTTTATAGGTTCGATATATAGATAAAAATATCATTTTAAAAGTATTTTTATGTAATCTAAACAAATTTAATGAAAAGATGAGGGTAGAATTGGGGGGGGGGGGGAGCTTTTGAGTTGTATTATAGGGTGAGAATATATCGCAAATAAAATCATTAGTAAAATTTATTTTTCTATTTTCATTAGTCATTGCTAATGAGCTATATTATAGGATGGAAAATCTCACTAGAAAATCACTGGCTTAAATTTCTAACACATTTTTAAGGATCAGATAAAAATTGACAAACTCCATAATCAACATACTTAGGGCTCATTTGGTTAAACAAAAAATTATCTCGGGATAGATATCAATTAATTTCACCTCCTACATAAGATAATAATAATACTACAATCTCAAAATAAATAATCCCGTAATTTTATCTCAATCAACATAAGATAAACTCATTCTAATATCGACTATTTCTTATCTCTCGTATCAAACAATTCGCGATATAATTATTATGTAGATCAAAAACACATTTGAGGTGACCCCATTTCCAACAAATTTGCAGCTGCCAACTTCTAACATCAAACAGTAATATGATTATTTTTTTCTGAACCAACACAGAAAAAAAAATCACTTTTAGAGTGAGACAATTTCCCAAAGATTTAATTTTTTTTTTTTTTACAGTTACAAAAATTTACCAGTTATCTCACCGACAATGTCATCTCTTTTTCTTTGACAGAAAAGAGAAACAGGTGTCCACCATTAAAAGAATAATAAGAAATTAGTACCAACTTAGATGGATTCTTGAACTAAGTGCTGTATTGTGGGTCTTGTTTTCTTCAATTCCACATATTCAACACTTTCTTCTTCTATTTCACTCACCTGGGGAGCTTCTCCCATGTGAAAATAGAAACCCCTTTTGCTAAAAAAGGAATCTTTTTTTATTTTTTGAAATCTTGAAATTGCTACTGTTTTGGGGGTTCTTTGGTTTTTTGGGGTTGTTGAGTTGGGAATTGAAATGGGTGTTGTTTGAATTTGTTGTTAATTGGTTTAAGCAATGAAGAACACAATGAAAAGTAGAGGAGGAGGTGAATCAGCTGGAAAAGGTGTTTTTTCTAGGAAATTGACTGTTATTCTATGTATTGGATGCTTTTGTGTTGGGATGCTCTTCACTGACAGGTTCATTCATTTGATCTTTCTGTTTTTTGAATTGGATTATGAAAGTTTGGATCTTTACGCGAAATTTTAGTAGCTCAGTTGATTGGTTATTAGTTACTTGAACTTTCAACTTGTTGTGAATGAAAAGAAAAGTTTGGATCTTTAAACAAGGATTTGTTTACCATTCTAAGGTTTATGCAGATTGTTAATTGTATGTTTGTATAGGGAAACTTTGATCTTGTGAGTTTTGTTTATGCAATTTAATGATGTTATTTAGCAATACTTCTAAATTAGGATGGTGCTGCTGTTGAAATGAGCCTGGTTTTTAGTTGTGAAAGAGATCTGTAGCTGCATTTCTGAGCATATTAATGTAACTCCATCTGTCCCAAAATGATTGTCATTCTCGGATTCGCGAGATTCAAACTACATTAACTTTGACTTACATTTACTTATAATATTTGAATATCTTAATCCAATTTAGCTCCGAAGATTAGTCAAATCGACTCTCAAGAAGGGTAATGTGACGAGTAGTTTGGAATGGAGAGAATAGCTTAAAATGCTCCTTTTTCTGTTATCTTCTCACTTACACAACGATTGAGCCTGTTGCAAATTTGTTCTATTTTCTCAACAATATGGATATTTTGTTATAGGATGTGGACAGTGCCAGAAGCTAAAGGCATAACAAGGACAACACAGATTGATGATCAAAAGCTAGGGGTAGTTTCTGAGGACTGTGATCCTACCAATGTGAGTATTAGACCGAAAAAGGTGGCAACAATTCGATAAATATTTTAAGTCATTCTAATTAAATGGAGAAATGGGGATTCATATAGACGATTTCAACTTCTTTGGGATTAAGGTATAGTTGTTGTTGTCGTCGAAATAATGACTTTTGGTGTTTTTGCTTTATACAGAAGGATGTGAAAAGTGAATCCAAGGATAATTTCGGTGAAGTTACAAAAACACATCATGCTATACAGTATGTTCTCATGCTTTTAACTTGTAGATTTGCCGAATGTCATACTTTATTTTCCTCTGAATCAATGAATTCATAGGTTGTTGTCCTTGTACAAAAATACAGAACCCTGGATAAAACAATTTCAAACTTAGAGATGGAACTAGCCGCAGCAAGGGCTTTGCAAGATTCTATACTGAGTGGGTCTCCAATTACAGAAGACATAAAGATCCCCGAATTGGCGAAGAAGAGAAAATATCGAATGGTCATAGGGATAAACACTGCCTTCAACAGCCGAAAGAGAAGAGACTCGGTTCGTGCTACTTGGATGCCACAAGGTATTTGAGCTTCACAGTTCTATTTTATTTTGAGTTACTTGTGGGGATTTTCTAAATGTTGGATGCATACTAAGCATTTTGATTATTGACTTGTTGAAAACAGGTGATAAGCGAAAGAAGCTAGAGGAAGAAAAAGGCATTGTAATTCGTTTTGTAATAGGTCACAGGTGAGTACTACAACTGATAGCTGATATATTCTCAAGGTGTTGTGTTTGCAGTCTTCTTGATATTGTTGTCCAGTCTTCTTGATATCGTTGTTAGCACATAAATTATTTTCCAGTAGTGACCCATCGTCACCCATTCATAACTTCTTGGTGTTGTTGTAAAGGGTGGCTTTCTTTGGAAAATTCCAAGAGTTTCTTAGAGCATATATTAGGGATGCCAAAACAAATATGTAGTTCACATTTTCACAATCTTGTCTAGTATAATTGAAGACTCAGTACTTAAAAAGATACTTCGAAGTGGGGGCAGCTGATATTTCATATTTATCCTATTACTCCTTCCGTCTCAATTTGTTTGTCTAGTTTTGACTTGGCACAAAGTTTTAAGAAAATAAAAGAACTTTTGAATCTTATGGTCTTAAATATGTCATGTGAAGAGTTAGAATTAAAGAGTTACCAAAAAAGTACAGAGGTATTCTTTTTGAAACGGACTAAAAAGGAAAGTTAGACAAACAAATTAAAATGGAGGGAGTAATTTGGGAGGGGTTAGTTTTCATACTTATTTACTTGTAATTTGATGTTCTTGTAGTCTTACTCATCTAATTTTCCAATAATCAGTGCAACATCAGGTGGCATTCTTGATAGAGCAATTGAAGCGGAAGACAAGAAGCATGGTGATTTTTTGAGGCTGGTAACGCCTTTTGGTCTAGTCTTATATCAGATTCCATCTCACGCCTCTAAAGCTAATCTAACAGACATGTTACTGTGACTTCTGTAGGAACATGTTGAGGGATATCTGGAATTATCTGCCAAGACAAAGACATATTTTACTACTGCTGTTGCTCTATGGGATGCTGATTTCTATATTAAAGTTGACGATGATGTACATGTAAATATAGGTAGTGACTGTAGGACCTTCGTAGATGGTTCACAAAGACCATGTTTGTTTTACTACAACAAGTGCACTGCTATACTTATGCCATCACTCATTTGAGAACATGCATTTTGGAAACTTCAGGTGCACTGGGAGCAACTCTAGCTAGGCATCATTCGAAACCTCGGGTATATATTGGTTGCATGAAATCTGGTCCAGTCCTTGCTCAGAAGTAAGCAGAGAAGTTCTACTTTTGACCGTAAACGATTCCTTAAAATTGCCTTGACTCACCTCTATTTTACCGCAGGGGAGTGAGATATCATGAGCCTGAGCATTGGAAATTTGGTGAGGACGGAAACAAATATTTTCGACATGCAACAGGGCAGTTATATGCCATTTCAAAAGATTTAGCTACTTATATATCTTTAAATCAGTAAGTTTTTGTTGTTTCGTGATATACTTGGAATGTATTGAGTTATTTTGCGTGGTTATCAATTACTGATCCTGATTTCTAATCATCCTAGACATGTTCTACACAAGTATGTTAATGAGGATGTCTCATTGGGGTCATGGCTCATTGGATTGGATGTGGAACATATAGATGATAGAAGATTGTGTTGTGGAACTCCGCCAGGTAACGATTCATATAATTATTTCTTGGAAATAGAGCATTTTTGAGAACTGTCAGTCTTAAGCTTCCATGAAGTTTTGATTTTTGTATCTGCATTGAATATTTTCAAACTTAGAGTATCCTTTTTCATTTTCCCCACCTTTTATTGTTTTTCCGACCAAATAAGGCAGCCAGGCAGGAATTATAGCGATAATGATCATTTGCTAATTTAGAAAGGTCATTGAGATCTGCCTACGAGATCAAGCAATTGATGTTAGAATTTCTCCAAGTACTCCATGATCTTTCCGATTTTGGTTAATTCGAAAGGCTTAGATTTTTTTTGGTTGGTCTCATTATTTGGTTTACATAGTATTAGTCTATTAGAACAACCACGGGAACCGCAAGATGGTGGTTTACCCTGTGGCAGTTTATATACTATCAAGAAACAGTACATGATTCCTTCCCTTTATTCCTCATGACTGTTCTGTACTTCTTCACATGGTGCCATTCAGGTAGTGTAGCTTTTTTCTCCCACATGGCTGCCTTGTCCTTTTATGCACATGGCACCAATCTGCTAGTTTGTTCCTCCTTTATTGCCTCACGAGACAGATTTTTTTTGCATCTATACTACTTTCATGGTTCGTTTGATTGAGAAAAGTTCTTGAATTGCCTTCTCATTTCCCCTTTTTACGCACTTCAGTATCCTCTTGATTCAGAGAAATTCCCTTCCTCTCCATACATTAGATCCTTGAATGTAGGAAAATAAATGAAGAACAACTACATATGTTCAGACCAGGAACGTTGATTCGCGAAGAAGTTTGATTTGATTAATCTCTAAATGTTCCGAGATGACTAAATTTGATTTTGTCTATCGTAATTTCACCAGATTGTGAGTGGAAAGCTCAAGCAGGCAACATTTGTGTTGCTTCCTTTGATTGGAGCTGCAGCGGGATTTGCAGGTCCGTAGATAGGATTAAGGAGGTTCATCGACGTTGTGGGGAAGGCGAGAATGCTTTGTGGAATGCATCCTTTTGATAAAATCCATCATTTCTCCAATCTCTGGAGGCTCCAAAAATGATTACACGAACACTCGAAAAAACAAGGCGTATCCGAGAATTCTCGGATACATCAGATTTGATAAAAATATAATCTGTATCAATGGGAGAGGGAAGAGAGGTTGCCACTATATCTGCTCCAAATATTATTAGCTAAGGAGAGGGATAGTATTGTGGCAACCAATATGTGAAGCAGAAAGTGTAAAGAGTCATTCTTTTTAGATGCTTAGAATATAATAATTTGTTAGTCTTGTGAGAGGAAACTAATAAGTGTAATACTTTGTTGCTTTTGTATGAAGTTTTGAAATGAAATTTCCCTTTTCTTACTTTGTTTCATACTTATTACTATTAAAATCTAGTTATAGTAGTCATAGTGCCAATATTTGCAAAACATATGAAGTTGTAAGCAATATGAATGTCATTTGCCCAGTGAAGTTACCAAATGAAGAAAAGGGTTGATAGGATATATATCTACCCACAGACCAGGGTAGGGTAAGGGCTCTCACCTCCTTTTCAATTGCGAGAGGTGTGAAGTTAAATCGTACTAAAAACAATGAAATTAAGTAAAAACAGAGTGAAAGATAGTAGAAGAAAGCTTCATTTCGGGCTCAACTGCTTGTATATCGATGGGAAAGTAACTGCAAATGCTATCAATGTTTCTTCCTTTCTATTCCATTTGAGTTGCTTGATTCGCCACTATCTTCATTTGGACTATTCCATTTATCTATAAGAGTTGCTTGATTTGCTTCCATCTTTCAACTGGACTTTGCACTCGATATTTGTGATTTTGACTTCTATATTGATAGTGTAAAAGAATTTTATGTGATCAAATCACTGTAAGAGAGATTGTTTTTAATAAATCATCGTCTCAAAAAGAAAAGAATATGAATTAGACACCACATTAACATGATACAAAAGCAACATAATAGTAATAAAAAATTGAAGAAGAAAAATCATGTAATAACTAAATAATATTACAAACAAGGAGAACCAACCGGAGGCATTTTTTTATCTATTCCACATAAAGTATGATAGCACTCGACTACCTACTAAATTTTTTCAGTACAACAATACTCGACTAGCTACTAACTTTCAACCCTTGTTTGATGAAAATTGACCAGCTTGTCTGCCTCATGAATGAAAAAAGCCATGGCCCATGGTTTATAAAAGAGAATGACAAATATGGTCCCTTTAAGTTGGGTGAAAGGTTAAAATTACAGCTTTAAATGTGATTCGAGTAATTTTGGTCCTTTATATTTAGCAAAAATAATTTGTTTTATATACGGCAAATATTTAATTGTTAGATTTTATTAAAATTAAGATTAGGAGGGATTTAGCGACACCTATATTTTGGAGGTATCGTTTTCATAATCTTCACTATCTGTGATTTAATTTTTAAAATTCGATGCAAATTTTATTTTTATTTTTTGGTCAAAACTATAGCTTTCATTTCATAAAACCAAAATTTGTACAAGTATAGCATCAATAGCCTTTTGAAGTGTTATTTTTGTATGTTTCCTTCCTCTATTTCTTGTGTTGCAATTACTTAATTTAATGAGACTCTTCTAGTATTTTTAAAGTACCAAATTTAAGATAATCTTGATTGAGAAACCATGGATTTCGCTTGATATATCATGAGAGATTAAATATTGACATAATACATAAATGTGTCATTTAATATGATCTCATCAGAAATCTATGCCCTCCGACTTTTGGTGGTACAAGTAAATACTTAAACTTGTATAAAGTTGAACAAGTAGACATACATATCCTCTAACACGTAGAATGCCACATAGAATGTGAATTCTCACACAGAATATCAAGTAGGACGTGTGTTCAACTCCATACAAGCTTTTAAGTGCATACTTGTACATATCCAAAATTAGAGGTCGTACACAAATAACTCGATTATGTATTACGTTGATAAATTTAAAGGATCCCAATTGATCAAAATAATATTTAAGGGACTACTTTAAACCAATCTTTAAATATAAGGGACTATTTTTGTGATTTTCTCGCGCGAAAAAAAGGGATAAAATATTATCCAATAATATAGAGCATTTATTTTATTTTTTTATAAACAAAGAGAAAATTTTGGATGCGTCTTTCACTCTCTTTGTGATTTGTTTGTTGTGTAAGCTCTCTTTTCTCCGGATCTTTTTCCCCTTTCTGTTAGAAAACCCTAATTTTAATTTCATCTTTTGGTTTGCAGATACCCCAATTTTTTTGTTAATCATTCTCAGATCACCATGGCCAAAAGCTCCTTCAAATTGGAACACCCTCTTGGTAATTTTCCTGTTTTTTTTAACTGTGTTTTGGTTATCAGATCTGATTTTGAATTGGTCAATTCTGGAATTTCTTTAATCAGAGTGGTAATTGATGAATTATTGTGTTGGGGTGGGTGGGGATAGGGTGTTGTTGTGAGGTTTGGGATGGAGATAGGGTGGTGTTTGAGGTTTGGTAGGGAGATATGGTTGGGATGGAGATAGGGTGGTGTTTGAGGTTTGGGAGGGAGATATGGTTGGGATGGAGATAGGGTGGTGTTGTGAGGTTTGGGATGGAGATAGGGTGGTGTTATGAGGTTTGGGGTGGAGATATGGTGGAGGTCGAGATAGGGTGGTGTTGTGAGGTTTGGGGTGGAGATAGGGTAGTGTCATGAGGTTTGGGAGGGAGATATGGTGGTGTTGTGAGGTTTGGAGGTGGAGATAGGGTGGTGTTGTGAGGTTTGGTGGGGGATATAACCATAAAACCCTGTTTATGCATATGCTTGATTCTTGTTTTTGGATTTGACTGTCTATTTGATACAGTTGGAGGTTTTGGAATTCCTTTTTATCAGTTAACAATCTGTGTTGTTCGAACTCTTCAAAAACTGTCTACACGGATGGGGGTTGAGATAGGGTGGTGTTGTGAGGTTTGGGTGTGGATTATACCATAAAACCCTTTTTGTGCATATGCTTGATTCTTGATTGTGGATTTGACAGTCTATTTGATATAATTGGAGGTTTTGGAATTCCTTTTTTAGTTAGTAACAATTTATGTTGTTGTACGGTCTCTTCAAAAATGTCAATGGTTGTGGAGTATTTTATGCGGATACGGCAACATTTTTGGAGAGTCTGAGCAACATAGGTTACAATTATGTGGGCCTATTTGTTCTATATTACTAGTAGCATAGTAGTTGTGCTTGCTGCAATTTTAAAGATTTTCGGAGAAATTTGCCGCTATGTGGTGTGCAAAGTTGAAGTTGAGTTGTTTGTTCTTATTGTAATCATTTGATGTTCTCCCAATAACTTTTGGAGGGGTATTGTCTATTGTTTGATGGTTGAGAATGGGCTTCTTGCGGGTGACTACTTACCTAGTGTATATTTTGTTTATGTGCTTCTAATACTTCCTAGGTTTATCTTTTGAACTTTCTTTTTCTGCAATTTTTGGATGTCGTGTTCTTGTTATGTTAATTTGGTTTTGCATTCATGTAGAGAGGCGACAGGCTGAAGCTGCTCGTATCAGGGAGAAGTACCCTGATAGAATACCGGTACAAATTTCATATATTCTCTTGCAATGCTCTTCTGGATGTGCTACAAAGTTAATATGTTTTTTATTCGACCTAATTCCTTGTTTCTTCTTGCTATTTAGGTGATTGTTGAGAAAGCTGAAAGAAGTGACATCCCTGACATTGACAAGAAAAAGTTAGTCTTTTATCACCTTGAGCTTTGCAATGTTTACTTGGGTTTTCATTTGGCAATGTCCTTACGTTTAGAGTGCTTTATTATTCTGTCACAAATGAGCTTTTGTTTCCCTGTGATGATGCCATAATTATGTACCTTTCTAGTAGTTGCACTCGAGTAGTATGGTTACTGTGGTGTATATCTTCCCTTTGAACTATGATGTGGCTCTCGAGTTGTATGGTTACTATGGTGTATAATTTCCCTTTGAACTATGATGTGATTGATGTAAATTCTATCTATATCTTTGCGCAGTATAACTTATTCAAGTACTTTTTTTTATTGTTGTCAAATCAATTTTTTTGACTCATTAGTAGTAGTATTACCATTAATCAGGCCGAAAGATCTTTAATTTGCTCTGGCAAGGTATTTATAGAAATGCAAGGCTAGTGTGAAAATTTGTTGTAGAATGTTGAAATGAAATTCCTGGATTTTTACTCTGTTCTTATAGTCGACTGATGTTAAAGCAACTCAAACGATGATTTCTACTGCCAGAGAGGTTGAACAAAGTTCACTTAGCTAATCTTCCCATGCACTCATGCTCTTTCTAAGTTTTGCTGAGGTTTAACTGCAAATTGTTTGTTAATTGAAATACCTGCAGGTATTTGGTTCCCGCGGATCTGACTGTTGGACAATTTGTGTATGTTGTTCGCAAGAGGATTAAGCTCAGCGCTGAGAAGGCTATTTTTATCTTTGTGAAGAATATCCTCCCCCCTACAGGTGAGAACTCTTCTATAGTATCTGTTGTTACTACTATGCTTTGAACAGTTCCTTTTTTAATTTTTCTTCCACATTGTTACAGCTGCCATGATGTCTGCCATTTACGAGGAACACAAGGATGAGGACGGCTTCCTGTACATGACCTACAGTGGCGAGAATACCTTCGGATCCTTTTGAAGTTTCAAGCAGAGAGACCTGACTGTGTAAATAAGTCTTAAGAAAACTTGTAAATACTTACGTTAGCCTACTCTTCCGAATTATCTTTCTACCAAGATGCTGTCTTGGGTTGACATTGACTGGTTTATGTAGTTACCTTTAAGAAGATGTTCCCGTTTGCTAAGTCTTTGCGTTCGTTTTTCGCGTTCCTTGGTCACGAAAATAGTTTGATGGTCTGCTGTCCTGTTTTTTCACATTTCCATGTGAATTATTGAATTTCAAAATAGTGTCATTTTAGGTTATAAGCAGATATCTGGTTTGTTAATCCTTTTGAAAGGCTTGAACAATGCTTAATCATCACTATTTTAACAAAAGGTAAAGATAGTGATGATTATCTATACATTACACTATCTTAAAAGGATTAATGTTATTCCACAAGTGAACTATAGATAGTGTAGTGTATACGTAATTTTACTCCTATCATTTTCGATGTAAAACACTTTGGAGGAAAGAGAGGGACACTAATTACTCATAAAGGGTGCAGAGAGGGTAGTATAAATGTAATTTTAGCCGTGGAAATAGAGAAACTGTTTCAAATGTATGTTTGTGACATACCTTGGAGCCTTTTTATTGAAAGAATCTATCTTAGATTGGGTCAGCCAAGCCTGCAACTCTTTGAGTCCAGCCCATCTTTCACTCTCTTACACTTTATTTGGATAGTCGTTACATATTATTTCGTAATGTATTATATCGTATTATATTGTTTAAACTAATATATATTCTTATTCGTTGTTTATATAATGTCACATTCATAATTTGAAAAGTATGGTACGGAATAAAGCTACAATGACAACGTAGAATGAAAGATGAAATATAATTATCAAAAATAAATAAAAATAAAATGATAACAAAATATAAAGTGACGAGGCGATCACATCAAATCGATCGGTATATTTTATTACCAACCATCCAAACAAGGTGTCAATCAGCCACCACTTTGCCAAAAATGATCCGAATTTATTTTTCAGAAAAAACTTTTTCAATGTACCAAACATGCCCTTAGCTGTTCTTTTCACTATAAGCCGCCTCTCCTTCTCGACTTTGCCGGTTTGCCTTATCCTATCTCTCTACTCATTTTCCTTTCGTACCTCGAATCCATCGCCGTCAAATCAAAGCTTCTTCATCGGCGGCGGCTATGGCGTGTGTGCCTAATTCATCGATGACTCTTCTCTTCGTCGAAATGGGCGTCGGCTACGATCAACACGGTCAAGACGTAACCTCAGCAGCTATGCGAGCCTGTAAAAATGCAATTTCAGCCAATTCAATACCTGCGTTTAGAAGAGGATCTATACCTGGAGTTTCATTCGAGCAGATGAAATTGCAAATCAAATTAGGAGTTCCTCGGCCTCTACATCACACTCTAGATCTGGAGAAAGTGAAATCAGTGTTTCCTTATGGAAGAATCTCGAATGTTGAGGTCGTTGATGGCGGATTGATATGCTCCAGTGGTGTTCAAGTTGAAGAAATGGGAGATAAAAATGATGATTGTTACATTGTCAATGCTGCTGTCTATGTTGGTTACTGATCCATTTTCGAGATTATTCGAATGGTTGAATTGATAATTTTTGTTCAAAATCGAATCGGATCGATAGTTTACATTTTATAACAATTTAATTTGATTAATGTATGTCTTTTGATTTTAGGTTATGTTAATTCGAGTTCGACTTCAAATTCGAAATTCTCGTGTTTATTTACCAGTTTGAAGTCCTTCGATATGAATGAGATTGTAAAAATTGGTTCGTTTTTGAGTTAGTGAGATGGAAAAATTGAAAGATTAATAGTAAATTAAAATTCGAATTCATGATTTCGAAAGCATGAATATGAAAATCTATATTTGCGATTGCTCGTATAAGGAAAATTAGATTTAAATCAATAATTGAGTACTCTAATATTAATTTGAGAGTTAGAATCGTGAAGATCAAAATGATTACAATCGTTTCTAATACAATTGTGTTAATTAATTACTGTAATAATATTGAGGCTTAATTGATTAATCAAATTTTTGACTAGTTTGTTGTGGCTTTTATGAATTGTCTTTTTATTAGTATTAATAAATTAAATTCAAAGATTGTCAATATATTGGTGTGCTATAAACAATATCAGCTACTTTATTAAACTATTTTCGGCTCCTTTATGAAGAAATTTGGCAAGGTGCATGCATTAGATAGATGTACCGGGAAAATTTATTTGTATCGAATATTTATATTAATGTATCATAGTTAAATGATATATAAACCTTTAAAATTAGTATGATTTTTCAAATTCTCGGTGGAGAAATGATATATGGTAAAATAATTAACTAAACACATATAGAAACATCTAAAATTAGTTGTATAATAATTCAATTCTCAATGGAGAGAAAAAATACTAGATGATTTTTCTAGTTTATTCTAATTTTGATAGATAGAGTTATTTGGTACCTGTTATTTATGGGAATAACAAGTATTTTGTGAAATTAATCGAGATACACAAAACCTGATCTTAACACAACAATTTTTTAGGAAAAAAAAATTGCTTACATAATAAACACTTATAATATTCAATATTTCACTAAATTGACGTTATTTGATATTCCATTTATCCAAGCAACTAGCATTAAAATAGGGTCTATGTTCAATAGAGTAAGCTTTAATTTTGGGTCAATAAAATTGATTGGTAATGAATAATTGAAAGTTGTTTGTGGACTATATGAGAGATTGGTTAAGTCACGTAACGACATGTAACAACATGAATAGACATTTAATAAATATCATATTTGGGGTACGGGGCCTATTCTCGTCGGCGCGGATACACTAGTTATGATATTTGATAAAAGTTAATAATTTTAATTCAAATAATTATATTTGTATATTTAAATTTGATGGTTAGTAGAATTATTAAGGTAATTTGATTTCTCTTCTACCTGTGATTAATAGTCTCGATTTTAAATCCTATATATAAAATAATTTTGATAAAGAAAGCTTACTTTACTTGTGCTTCAGAATAAGTTCGCGCTTTTCTTGTTACCATAAATGTTGCAATTAAATAAACTCTTGATATAATAGAAAAAGGAGTTATTAATGTAAACGTAATCGTAATGAATCAACTAAATATCTATCGTGATTGAATTAGTTCCAAAAGTTAAAAACTTGAAACAACAAAAGCCATTCAATAGCCCATCAAAGTTAAAAACTTTGAAATATGATTTCTCCCCCTATAATTACCAATCTCAATTTTAAATTTTCTATATAAAATAATTTTGATAAAGTAGACTTACTTTACTTGTGTTTCAGAATAAGTTCACGCTTTTCTTGTTAACGTAAATATTGCAATTAAAATAAACTCTTCATGTAATTAAAAAAAGAAGTTATTCATGTAAACGTAATCATAATCATAATCATAATCGATTCAATATCGTAATCGTGATTGAATCAAACAGTTCCAAAAAGTTAAAAACTTTAAACAACAAAAGCCATTCAATAGCCCATCAAGGTATGGTTACATTGTCAAAAGCATGTGTAGCAACTAGCAAGTACAAAAACATATAAATATGATGGGTTAAATGTCAAAATTGTTGACCTAAATCTTGTACACACATTAAGACACCTTCCACTAGTTATTCTAGTGCTTCTTGCATCTACTTAGATTATTTTTTTATACATATTTTTTTAATTATCGTGAAGTTTGGATCAATCTTCATACGTCTCAATTAATTTTATGCTTTCACACGTCAATTAATATTAATTATAACTATTTTTTAAATGATTTAATTACGTAAATATATATTTTTATAGGCCCTATAATCTTTGAAAAAAACCCTCAAAAATATGGATGTGCTCTATAGAAGGAAGACCACATTCATTAAAACGTGTTTAATTGCTAGTGGTGGGTCCAATAAAGAAAATTGAAAACAGTAATTTTGAATTGAGAAGAGAGTTGTTGACAATTCTATCTTTCTAGGTAAATAATTTTTTTGAGATATAAATATAAATTTTTATAATTAATATTATTGGAAATAAACATTTTTTTGTGAGACCAACGTGAATATTTATATCATAATATTTCACAAATTATCATCGCTATCTATAAAAACTTATTATATCTTACTACATATAAATTCAATTGCTAATTTAGTTAAATACCGATTAATTTCTTTTTTACTCTTCCTAGGACTTAGGAGCTTCGATGCATTTCGCTCCCTTGGTGACTCGAACTCGAACTCATAACGTTCGAGTTGAAAGTGAGGGATGCTTACCATCCGGAGCAATTTCCTCTCATTCAAAGTACAACTTTTTTCCTTGAAAAGTCAATTCAAAATATTAAACAAACACTCATGAAAAGTATTTACTTACTTCGTCTCAATTGATATGATTTAACATTTTAACTAGTTTAAAATACAAAAGAAAATGATTGAATTTATCAGTATATCTTACTTAGTAAGAGTAAAATACAAAATTTAAAATTATATTACTTTTGAATCAGACTTATTGTTTTTTAAAAATACATCATATAAATTGAAACAGACCAATTATTTTTATAAAAAATAATAATAAGGAATGGTAGTGGGTGGATTAAATGGACTTAATTGGCAATGAACAACTTTCACACGGTGTTCACATTTTTTGTCACTCTCTCTCTATATATAAAATAACAGAATCACATAATTTCAAATAAACAAAGCAAATAGAGAGATTTTGAGGAGAAAAAGAGGAGAGAAACCAAATTTCTCCATTAATGGCTTTGTTTAATTTCTGGGGCTGTTTCTCTGAATCTTCAGAATCAAGCCGATTCGTCTGCAATGGCGACGTTTGTGTTCTTCGTGATCACAGCAAAGTCATTGATCAAAAGAAGAAGAAGAAGATAAGCTTGAGGTTCCCTTTTTCTCCGCGTAAATCGTGAAAAAAACGAACTAGTGATGAATTACTTTCAAATCGAGATAGATCAATTGTTTTTTTTTTCATGTGAATAATGGCTCTGTTTCTGATCATGTACAATAAGATTTCTGGGCTGAAGGTTGAATTAGCGCAGCATAGGAAGGATTCTAAATTTCTGAACTCGCGGATCTAGGATTTAAGCACAATGAATTCGATCCGTAAGTTATTTAGCATTGAAATAACTTACAATTATTGGTTCAACCCATTATTTATTACAATTGTAGTGAATTAGTATGTGTAAATTTATGTTCAGCATCGAAAATAGTGACTTCAGATGAATCTCAGCTGCAACAAATTTTTTGCAGTAAAATCAATAATTTTATTTTATATATTATTAGCTTGAAATGAAAGTGAAAATTCATGTACCTATGCAAAATTGACAAATCTTAATAACTTGAATGGTTGGCTAATTCAACTTTCACCGCCGTTGGTGAAGTTTGATACCCACTTAATAATCACACAAAAACATTTTTGTGTTCAAAATCTATTTATTCCAATGAATTTTTTAAAATATATACAAGGTCTGAACAAAAGTATTGGGCTAGAATACCTCGTAGCTCCTTCTCTAAAGGTATTACTCCTTAGCTCGTTGAGTAGATTCGTCCATGTTGATATGGTGAATGGGCTTACCAACCATAATATACATGATGAAATAGGTAAATTTCAATCTTTAAAGTTCTTAGTATTTGAAATCATTGCGCAAATATAATAATTGTTACAATTTTAAATATTTTCACCTATATTCAGTGTCGAAACTACTGAGTTTACTTAAACCATAAGCACAGAAAGCTCCATCTGCCTCTGCATGATAGAATGACTGGTTGCCATCAACTCTGTACAAATGGGAGCAGGTTGCACTCACAAATATTACAAAATGGAGATCCTAAACTTCATTAACCCAGTATTTTCGACGTTGAATATAGGTGAAAATAACTAAAATTGATAGAACTAACCAAAAATAGACATGGCACAAACAAAGAAAACCAATTCTTTTGCATTTCTCTGAAATTTACGCCATTACATGTAGAGGAGAACCCGTAAGGAGGAAACTGAGGTAGAACTACAATGATTGAAGTAAAAATGACAAAAACTCCAAAGACCGGTCCCACCTTACTCCAATGTACAATGAATTAAAGCATTTCTATCAGTAAATGACCATATAGCAAACACTGGAACAAACGAACGAACTAGTATTAATGTGATATGCTTACTTCTTCAGCTATCTAAATCGCAATTCCAAGTCAGTGATTGACATGAAACGATCCACGATCTGTGACCTGGACAGTGATACTCCAGTTGTGCCTGCTGCCTATCCTAAACCTGAACTACATCTATTGCCTTTTCCACCACTACAACATAGCAAGTGAAGAAATAATACCTCGGAACATCCCAAAAATTAAATGAAGCAGTTGACTCCAATTGTTGAGTTGCCAACTTGAAGTTCAACGAAATGAGACCCGATATCAAAGCCTTCAGCAATTACAGGTAGATGCTAGTAGTTTGCTGAAGCAGTGATGCCAAAAAAGAAGATTCAGACATGCCAGCCAAAAGATCCAAAGGCTCTTGTAGGTTTGAACCTCTTCAAATATTTTATCAGAAATTGCTTGGTCTCATAATTGCAAGGCCAGGTCTGGCTGCTGAGAATCAACCAAAACAGTTGAAGATGGACGACCAGGAGACCCAGATGACTGGAAACTAATGTTTAAGTCAGGGGGCAGGGAATCCTGCTTCTGCCTTGGCTGTGCTGGTTGATTAAACCCCTGCCAAGCAGATTGTACCTGGAACCTAGACAAGTCCGCAGGTATTGATTGGCGGAAAATCATTTGCGGATTCTGAAATTGAGCTTCACTGCCCACTCTCGCAGGATGAGGCACAAAAGCGTGAAGTGGACTACTGTTCTCAGCCTGAAAGTACATTGCTGATGCAGGATGTTCACCCCGAACTCGTGAAGTTTGTTGCTGGACATTGCGAGAAGGGTTATACAATGAATCAGCAGAAATATGACTATTCTGCATGCTTGATGTTTCCATGCCTTGTCTGAAACCTCCTGCCCCAACTGACATCCATGCTCGGGCAGCAGCGGCGGCAGCATTTCCTGAATCATCTTTCCTCACAGATGGAGTCACAGGGGTAATTGGAGAAGCATCAGTTAGGGACTGACTCAAAGAGTTCTGTTGATTTTGAGCCTTTTCAGACAACATTCTCATCAACTGAACAGGGTCACTAAGGCCCTGCTCCTGTTCTTGGTGAAAGAAACCTGCAACTTTTCTCACGGTTGGAACGCTATCAGCAGTTAAATGCGCTGCTGGTGTAGTGTCTGGGTTGTTATTCACTGCTCTCCCATTGGCCATTCCTCCAACAGCAGTTCCATTCTTGGCTGATTGCGTAAAAGACCCTGATGAGAATGGGTTCCTCGGACTTACCCCAGTAGACCTTGATCCAGGTGTATCAGAAGTAACGGTAACATTACTCTTTCTGGTAATTTCAGAATTCCTAGGACTGGCTGACGGTGGGCAATTTAACTCAACCTGCTTCTGCAGTTTTTTATCAGGTTCAGTTTTGAAATTGATCTTTTTCTCAGGTTCAGATTTGAAATGGATCTTTTTATCAGATTCATTGAAGTTTCTGGATTGCAAATCAGGATGCTGGTATCTGGGGCTAGCACAAACAGCAGGTTTCTTTCCAGAAGAAATAAACGATGACCTTCCTTCTAGATTGACCTCCCTAGGAGATTGCTCCTTCGTGGGAATCAAAACATTCAAACCACTCTCCATAGGCTTACCCTTAGTTGAACCAAGATATGATGATTTTCCTCCTAACATAGGCCTAGAAAGAGGTTTATCTTTTGGAGCAATTGCGTCCTCGGATGTTTTCTCATTCTTTTGAGCTCCAAACTTATGTACGGACTTGGAGAAGAATGGAGGTTCCTTCAAGGGATAGTTCTCAAGCACCAAAACGGGGGTTGGAAGTGGCTCATATTCCCCAACCCACCCACGGCCAAACTTGAATCCAGGAGGTAATGCCTGTTCAATTTTCTGGGATGCAACTCGCCATGCTACAGGACCGAGAGTTGCAGCAAACCGGGCAAGGCTCCTAGCATATGCATGATCAGAATAAAGCCCAACCTAAACACACGAGGAAAATTACAAAAGAGGAAAACAATAACCAAATGGAAATAAAACTAGTTATGTGGTACACACAGTGACCAGGTGCTTGCTTTCATCTTCAAACGTTGAAAATATGGAGTCCGTGTTGCCAACTGGTTGTGTGGATATGTTGTAACTTCCACGACGGTTCTCATCAGGCACAGTTGATTTCCTTCCAAATCTGGATAGAGGCCCCTTTCCTGCAATAAGTTAAGCAGAGAAACTCAAAAAGCAAGTAACACAAGCAAAAAATAACAAAGAAGAAAAAGATGAAAGAGGAATATAAGCAAGTAAGTAGTAATACATGATTAATTCAAGCTCAAAATGTCAAAAGCCAAAATGAAATGCAGGACATAGAACGGGAGCAATCTTGTTACTATGCAAACATAGCATCTTGGTTATTGTTGAAGACCCATAATAACTTATGGTACCTGATAGTGATTCTTCTGCCTTGTCTACATTTTGATCTATCAGTGAAGAATTTCCTTCAGCAAGCCCATCAACACCATAAGGTTTCACTGACACTCCAGCAAGAGGAGTATTGTTAAGATAGTGGTTATCTCCAGCTGCAGCAAGAGTAGCACCTGACGAGAAATCAGAGCCAACATTTTCCTGGAACATCGAGACCATCGGCTTCTTTATTTGCTTCCTGACAACAGAACCATATTTTGTCTTCTGTTCTAACTTGACGTCCTTTTCAGATCGGTCATACTTGATTCTTAGCTTCTCAAATTTCTTTGTTGCCAACTCTTGGATGGTACGTGCCTTGTCAAAATCGTCGCAAGATAAGTTTTATAGGTTCAAAAATAAAGGGCGACTAAGATGAGATTGCAAGAAATACCTGTTTATGGTAGACAGTATCTGATGAATTATACTGCATTGCGTTTGAACAAATGAGGAAGATATCGCTCTGAAATGGAAATAATTAAAGTGTGATTATTCAGGGACATCAAGCTAAGATCAGTAAATACTGGATATTTTGTGCTAGTAACAATGTTATCAAAGGCGAAAAGCGCAAAAAAGTTCTAACATCCGGGGGGGCTTTAAGTGCAAGTAAAGCGTAAAATAGTTCTAACGTCCGTGGGGGCTTTGAGCGCAAAACGCAAATAAAGCGTAGGCTTTAATGAAAAAATGCGCAAAACGAGAAAAAAAATACAAATATATATGTTTAGTACAAGACTAGTAAAAAAAAATTATGATAAAGTGAAATATCAATTGTTTAGTGTCACTTCTTCGTAAGAGGCTCATTGGCAAGGAAAAGTTTGGCTTCGAACCTTGATGACAACACTAAAGCGCACATAAAGCGAGGCGGAGCCTTCAACACGTTTTGAGCCTTGCTTCAAGACTTAAACGCGCTTAAAACATGCCTTTGATAACACTGGCTAGTAATATAGCTTAAACACAAAAAAAAAAAATGGTGATGATTGCACTTGTAAAAAAATGGCAGTTGGACTTCGACAGCCTCATGAGTACAATCAACACACAGATGACTAGTTTTATGGCTTCTCATTTGATCAAAAGAAAGAGCGGACACCAATTGAAGTCCCATGAACCCATGTCTCTTAAAGAGACACAAAGTATTTCTCTAATGAGTTTTTATACTAGAAAGAGACATTCTAAATTCATCGTACGAAATTAATAAGGTTTCTGTGTTACCTATAAAACCAAACACCTTAAGATGGGCTAGTTACTACACCGTCAAAATACTGCTTTAAGCATCCGAAACGATCAATAAACAGAATGACTAAGTCTTAGCACGCCCATGAAATAAGAAAAAGATATAAAGCAGAAAAGGCTTCAGATGACATAGAGACACTTTGATGATGTCAGCAATTCTTGCTAGCCTAGCACTTGGTTTACAAAAGAATGATTTTATTTATCACGTCACCAGAGTTGAAGTAATCAAATATTAGAAATTTTCCTCAACTTGCTGAGAATACCAACTGTTTCTCAATTTCATCTTTTATGGAAATGAAAAAAGAGATATAACTGAATTAGGCATCAGATAACTCAAAAGAGGCACACTAGTTACATTTCCTGATTATTGTTTTTTCTTAAACAGGTAACTTTGTATATAACTACAACCAGTACATAGACAGTACTGAGCCATATTTACAATAAGATCATCAAATCCAGCTATCTGAACCTAAATTGAGTCTAGTACATCGATTAGGGGGGATAGCGTCATTTGAGTATAATTGATTACACCAAAAACACAGTAGCAACAAGCAATTAAGCTCGACTTTTTGCATGCCATTTTCAATACTATCTAAACATCTGGAATTCCTCTCCTTACATTTCCTGATTTTCTCCACCACGAAAATCAGAAAACCACAGACCTCCATTACGCAAAAACCATAAGAGAATTAGATGTTATATATCAGTAAAATCCAATATGCCTCCTCGATTTGTAGAATAGAAGCCTAGAAGCTGTAGCTAAAACGAGTTCTCAGTATGCAAATGATGCAACAATTGCAAGATAAACAGTCCAATTTAGCTTGTCATTAATATTCTTCGATGTTGCTTAGTTTTCCTCTCCAGTTCCATTTTCCCAATTGAATAGTTTTCACAGAAGAGGTTCAAGGATGGACTACTCCCACCACAGTTTCAGAGCCATCTTGAGTAAAGCAACTGCACTCCTCTTTCATTTCCTTGCATTCAGTTAATCACCAGCACCAAACAGTATGTGCTTTATGATTAAACAAGGAGACACAGAAATGTCGTGACAATCTAAAAACAGTTCAAATTTCAATTAATCGAGGGCATCAGAAAAGAACCAGATGAAGTCTGTGAGGAGTCGTGATTTCTTAAAACAGAAGGAATCTTATTTTTGTGATTTAGATGCAAAGACCCAAGCATAATAATATATCCGAAAGACAAACTTACAATGGCCAGTTCAGAGTCAGGCTGTAGAAGAAAACAATTGTGAGAAAGAGGGACTACTGGGAAAATGTGATTCTACTATCATGGCTGGTCAGAGGCCAAAAACAATTAATATAAGAAAAGAAGAAAGTAAAGCTTCAAAACTGGACTGGAGCCAATGTCTTTGTTCACTGCTGCTGGAATTCCAAAACACACAACCAAATACAGAAAACTGATGCCTTTCCCCTTGCTCCACGCACAAAAACAAGCAGAATGAAGAGGATTAGTTGAAGAGATTCACCTCTAATTGCTCCAAAGTGGCATATGATCCAGTTCGCAATTTGTTCCTGACGGTGGTAAAGTCCATGGGATTATCAATCACCTCATGGTAATCAGGAAGCTGCCCAGAAATCAAAAAACAAATAAGCATCTTTTCTTTATTTATACTGTCATTCTCCCCAAATAAGACTTTTGAAACTAAAACCACCCCTCCAAAAACATACCTCTTCAGGATCAACAGGTTCAGCGTAAACACCATATATGTCTTTCCTGTCATCACGAATTAAAGAAACTAAACATTACAAGGGCCTTCAGCTGAACTACCAAAAAAAATTCATTTTTCTCTAACAATACACACTTCTGTAACTTGTCGAGAATCAATTCCATTGTCTTCTTGTCTGGCAACGGCATTCCAGAATGTGGTTCCGATGGTGTCCCTGCTCAACCACATCATACCATCAATAATGTGGACAAGGAACAAACATGAAATGTCTCCATTTCTGAAAAATCACAAAATATACCTGGAGCAGAGTCAACATCTTTTGCTTCTTCATTCCTTCCTCTAGCCTGCCAAAATCCAAAAGTAGGCTTAACCATCCATAAACAACAGAATTAAACTACAATCAATCAAGAAGCAACATGAATCAATTATATTTGTTCTGCTCAATAAGTGTCCACATTTCATTAAAAAAATCATCCTTCAAAAGATTAAATTATTTTGATCTTAAAACTAAGCAACCCCTCAAAATATCAGACTACAAAAACCTCAAAGCAAATTAAAAACACACAAAGGGGTAAAAATGGCGTCTGCTGGACAGAGACAGAAACAAGGTAGACAATGAGAGAGAGACTGGCTGTTTATTGTGTATAGTAGAGAGAGAAAAAGAGGAGAGAGAGGGAGAGAGAAAGGTGGGAGCGTGAGCAGATTCTGTGGGGGTTAGTTTATGACAGTTGACCCGACAGTTATATATATATATATATATATATACACATCAATTCCCGACAGAGATTTATACATATTGAGTGCCTATATGGAAAGAGAGAGAAAGAAGTAGTGAGTGATTTACAAGTCTCTGGTCCAATTAGAAAAATCTCACTGAACTCAGCTTAGCTGGACTTTCTTCCCCGTTTGCCTCTCAGGTTTCAATTTCGCACATCCATGGCATTAGTACATTTTTAACTGAGATTTCACACATACCTCATCATCATTATCATTTTCAATTTCAATTTCATCGTCATTATCTTCTTCGTCTTCATCTCTATCATCGTCGCCGTTAACTTTTCTCTTTTTAGAGGGCTTTCTCCCATCGCCGTCGTCGGAAGACGATGCCGACGTGGCAGGCCCTACTGACACTCGTTGAGTTCGACTCGGAGTTGACTCAGCACCGATTTCATCGCTCTGCAGCTTAAGCAAGTGTTTTAGCTTCTTCTCTCTGCCTCTCTCATCCTCATCGTCTTCGACAAAGTACTCATCGTCGTCCAGATAATCATCGATATCGAAAGCGTACCTAACATTCCGACGCCGTCCACTCCGACGAAGCTCCCTCTCCTGCTTCGCCGAGGCTGATTCTGACTGCTCAGCGGCGGCGTTCCGGCGAGCTAGATCTGCCTTAGATGGACGTCCTTTCTTCTTCGTCTTCACGATCTGCCCCATCTCTTTCCTCTTTCTCTCTCTACAATTTCCCCTCTCTCTCACCTTCTCTCTCTTCTTTTACTCCATTACATTATTTTTCTCTGAGGCAGTGCTTTGGCTTTTTTTGAGTCAATTCTGTGGTCCGAACCTGAGTCCAAACCTGAGGTTTGGTGGGGTCACTTTACAGAGGCTTTTTAAAACTTTTAAAATTAACGTTGAATTGTCTTTTTTTCCGTCCGTGTATGAAACGCCGTTAGCGGCTCGGAATAACGGCGTTAGGTGCTGGCCAATGCGCGCTGAGTTTGCGTGTCCAAATGTGTTACGTGAAATCATGCACACTTTCTATGTAAGAGCGTGACTTCACCTTCCACCGCCTGTAAACTAGCGTTTTATTATAGATTTTAAAAGATATAAATTATGAATATGTTCTTTAATTTAACTTCAACTCACGTTTATGTTGGCTAACTTTTCAGTAATTTGCTTTTAATTTAACTTATAAGATTGTTAAGTTAATTACCGCAAGCGAAAAATGCTATACAAAGATAAACAAAGTATTTTACTTTTTTTCATCTAATTAAGTCTTAGCTAAATTTAAATTAATATGTAAAAAATTATATCAAAGAGAAATGTTCTATAATAGAAGTATTTAATATCGAAAGAATACTTACTACTTTTTATCATTTTTATTAATATTATTTATCGTTTGATACGATTTTAATAATTTCAAAATAAAATATATAATTATTTTACTCGTATGCCAATAGTGTCGTTTTGTTTACTTGGGTGATTCTATTTATAGTGAACATATGTGTTTTATATGTAATTGTTTTTTTTCAATGTCCATTGTTATTTATATATATTTTTTTATATTTAATTTTTTTTTTTTGTGTGTGTGTGTGTTCAATGCACTTCGTTTGTATCGTTAACTAGGAATTAAATTTAAGTTATGTTGTTTACACCTCGGATTAATTAATAGTAAGAGATTAGAATTAAATTTCATTCAATATATAGAGAAAAAAAAATTATTTGTTTGACAATGTGTAATTTGACTAATATAACCCTATCAAAAGTCTACCTAACTTTCCAATTGAACTACATTATCATCAAGGGCAAATTTGAAAAAAATGACTAATTGTTTCTTGATTATTTAAATTGACAATTAATCTTGAACATTTATTTTTAGTATATCTGCCAAACAATTGTGGACGGAGTGAATAGTTTGATTCTAAAAAAAGAAATCATGATAATTAATCGTGACCAGAGGAATAGGTATAAGTGCTATAATTAATTGTAGTTTGGAGCTTAGTAGACTAACGAAATGGCTAAAAGTAGACAATTTTTCGTGGATGTGTTCTATTTTATTTTTAAATATTACTTTTATAAAAAAAATCAACTAGAAAGTCGAATTATAATCAAGTTTAATTTTCTAAACTCTCGGATTATTATATTACATAGACAAGTTATAATTCTTCATTTGTTTAATTTTAAACCTTATTAGTTAGAACATCACGATTTTTTTCGAGTTAAAGTAAATTCCATCATATAATTAAATGTAAGTAATCTCGAATTATTTTGGATTAACTTGAATAAATTAGTTGGGGATCACATGGATCAATAAATTAGTACATTTATTTAATTAAATAAAAATTATTTTTATATATACCATTTTGTAATTTTACAAGAATATCTTATACTCTAAAAAAATACAGTTGATTTATAGGTAACATTGCATATGTGTGTTGATGTTTAGTTAATTTTGGCTCATTTTTATTGGTGAGATTGAGCTAAAAAAAGAATTTTAGTATACGTATATTAATGCAAATTAATTAATGTAACGTACACAAAATATGGTCCTTTTTCGAACCCCACCATACAATAGAAATTAATGCATTAAATTATATATTATTATTGTTTTCCTATAAAAAAATATGATTTCTTTTCAACTCCACCTATAACTGAAGTTAGTGCATTAAGCTATTTTTTGGTTTTGTTTTTTTACATAAAATACGTACACAATGCGCAATTCAAATTTAATCAGAGCTCTATATGAGCTTCGGATACGAGTGAGAAATAAAAAAAAATTTATATATATTTGTCCTTTGAGTAATAAGATAATTTGCTTAACTTATATACTGATATTTTTCTTAAAAAAAGATATATATATATATATATATATATATAGTATTTAAAATTTTATACAACTTTCGATAAATAAGTTATACAAATTAGGACAAAATAATTATATTTGTTTGTGAATTTATTTATACTCATTTTAAAAAGTACGGATGCTGTATTTATCTATTATTTAGTACTGTTTCTATTTTATTTTTATATTGTATGACAATGTTTTGACTTGTAAAATTTAAAATTTTAAGTTTAACATGACGTGCATGTCTATATTTTTTAATATGTATCATAGTGCGAAAAGAATATTATATAGAGAATATAACCACGTCAAAGTTAAAATTTTTGAACGACATTCAATGCATTTGAATTTTTAGAAGTTGTGTAGAATAATCTTTTAAATATCCCATTTTTAAAAGATAACAATATAATTAATAGAATTAAAATGAATTAAATAATTTACCACACTAATAATATATACAACTTTTCTTGTTTTGTGAGAGATTTAATAGATTTACTCTCTTCGTTTACTATTAATTCTCGTATTTTTTCATTTTCAAAATCAAATTATAAAAATTTTGATTAATTTTTTACGATATATTTTTTATCATATTGATATGTAAAAATTTACAACGTATAGTATTTTGCGTATAGTTTTTGAATATCTAAATTTTTTATTTAAAATATCGAATCAATATAATTTAATTTAATTTTAAAAATTATTAAAATTAACTTTCAAAAAGTATAATATAACAAATAAAACTGGATAGAGGAAGTATTATGGCAAGTTGATCTAGTAACTACCATTAGAATTTCAAAGCTCAACCTTAGACATGTGACGGAAACTACTAGAAGGAAATTCGATGAAATGCGTAGAGATTGGAACGAACACCAACGATAAAAACATTTTGATGGGCCGATAAATGGGTTGGGCTAATGGGCTTCATGCACACATAGCTATGTTGGCCCAAATTGTAATCCTTTCCTTCTTTTTTTTTTCTTCTTCTTCGTATTATCAAATTGGTTACTGTACAGTGTTAGCTCTCTACTGTGTCTATCAATGGAGAAATTGAGGAAAATGGTGAACCAAATAGCGTACACACCACCGGAAGATAGGCTCCGTACACTTTCCACATTGCAATTCTCTCTTATCCCTCTTCTTTCACTAGCTTCAACTCTTTATGGCTTTGCTCTTCCTCTCCGCTATCGCCTTTACTGTCTTGGTCTGCTTCACAAAGACAGGTAAGCAACAACTCTAATTTCTAGCTGTGTTTGGGTTTATAATGACTTTTTCTGAGTGGGTATTTGTTTTTTATTGCTTTGATAGCTGTATTTGGGATTTTGTTTGCTTACGATACCTATGTAATCTCTTTGAACTGTAAGGTTGCCGGTGCCAGTGATTAGCGTTGGGAATTTAACTTGGGGAGGTAATGGGAAGACACCAATGGTTGAGTTTCTTGCAGTTTGGTTGGCTGCTGCTGGAATTTCACCTCTTATACTAACAAGGGTACTCTGCTTTTTTTTCCCATTCGTCCGTTTGATTATGTTTGATGGTGCTTGATTGAATATGGAATTTGAGATGTTAGGCACCCGAGGGTATGATCTAGTAGTCAATTAAGTGTGGGATGAGAACCCTGAGGTCTCGGGTTGTAAAAATAGTAGGTAATTTGTTCTCATCTGTCTAAGACTTAGGGACTGCATTGATGGGAGGTAGAAAAGGTACTTGTGGAATTAGACGAGGTGTGCGCAAGGTAACCAGACATTACAAGTGAAAGGGTATCAAATATTTTGGAAGGTAATTGTGATGTCAAGAGTGTCATATAAATTGCAACAAAGGGGATACGGTATAATTCTATATGCTAGTCTTTTCATATTACATTTCTGGAAATGAATGAATCAATTTCTTCTCTAATTTGACTTCATTTGATTTGCTTGATATTCCACGGACCACAGGTTTATTATTATCACATAGAAACCTTGTAAATAGGCCACTCCTCTGTGTTATTGGAAGTGTATGATCTACTGGTGTATGTCTGTTATTGTCTCGTTGTATTAGTCTCATGTCTAACCTGGTGGCAATGTGGTCCAACATTAGTTACATAAATCTTCCAAGATTAGAAGAAATAGTTTGAGCCTCTTATTTATTATTTTTTTTTTTTTGCGTTTGTTTGTGGTATTCAGTTGTTTTTGTTTTTTTCTCCTTTCTGATGTACTAAGGACCATTTTCGTTTCAAATTCAACTGCTTATGAACACAAGACCAGTGTTACGGAAAATGTTTTCTTCTGTAGGGTTACGGTGGTGCAGATGAAGCAAAAATGCTCCAAAGGCATCTGTCTGGAACACCTGTGAAGATAGGCATAGGTGCAAACAAGGCCAATACAGCTGCCTGTTTCCTGAAAAGATATGGCCACATCAGCCCTTGTAAGCACGGTGACAGTGATTTTGAGAAAGTTTTTTCTGATAACAAACACGGAAATTGTTCTTATTCTGACCAAATCGGGGTAGCAATCCTAGACGATGGAATGCAGGTCTGCACCAAAACTGCATGTTAAGTGTTAATCACCTACTGATCGAACTGGAATTTTGTTGTTTATATTCAGTAAAACTAATTAATGCTTCTTGGGTTAAAATTGTGTCCCTTTTTTTTCCGGATTATAATTGTTTGAACTTCCAAGCAATTCAAAATTGGATATTCTTCTTATTTCAATCCTCAGACTTCAAATCCGGACCTAAAAGTGGTGTAGCTTCTGATTAGGATCTCACATTTAGGAGTATGATTGTCGGCTCCTTTATAATACTTGTTACCTAGAACTTTTGCTCACGTTTTGACTTTTGTCAACTATGGAAATCCGAAAGCAGCATATCAGTTTGTGGCGTGACATCGAGATTGTGATGGTGAATGCAATGATTCCATGGGGGAACCATCAGTTAATTCCACTTGGACCATTAAGGGAACCTTTGACCGCACTCACACGTGCAGATATAGTAGTAATCCATCATGCAGACATGGTATTAACACCCTCTTTCTCCGTTATATCCGAGACAACTTCTTGATACTTGTGAAGCATAACATTTGATTAGTAAAAATTATAAAATCAAATAGGACCTCTGACATCCATTTTTAATTGTTTGAGTCACGTAGGTCTCAGAAAAGGATGTTGAGGCTGTAGAATCAGAAATACGGAAAGTAAAAAATTCTCTTCCTATATTCTTGAGCAGATTGACGCCTTTGTACTTTCTTAAAGCTGGTAACATGTCTTGTAAATTGGTTTTGATGGACATCCGCAATACACTTGTCTTATGTGTCTCAGCAATTGGATCTGCTGATTCTTTTGTTGAGAGGATAAAGAAGGTACAGTGTTGAGTTCTCTTGTTTGATACTCATACAACCTTCTATTTTCTACCTTTGCGTTGAAGTTTGGAGGTGGTTGAATTTTTATTCAACTTCTTTGGTTGGTTTTACTACCACAAGTTATTCTGCTCTTTTATTTAGTAAGTTGTTAATGCTCTGCAGCTGGGACCTGCGTATGTTGATCGCCTGGACTTCAGTGACCATCATTTATTTCAAGCTAAGGTAAATGGCATCATCTATTCTTGTTTGTCTTATATTTTACTCGCCTGTTCGATCATATGGCACCCATAGATCTGTCAACCTGTGCTCCCTGATCCACCTGGATTCTTTGAATTGATGTTGGTGCTGGACATTTTCGTTCGCTTATCTTTTTCCTTTTTAAGAACTTGAGTTTTCACTTTGGTCCATCTATTATGTTAGGATATTGACATGATCAGATTGAGACTTCGGAATCTTCAATCAGAGTTTGCAATGAAGCCTGTCGTTGTTGTAACAGAAAAGGTGAGTAGCTCTTGCAAAGAAGTATCATTTTTTTTCTGTTTATTTGTTTCTTAGAAGGAGATTAATAAATGATCAATACTCAGAAAAGGTGGTTCTTTTTTCATTTTTGTCTGTAAAGAGATAACGCTTGTTGAGTTTATACACGCTGACATAAACAAGCTGGAAGAGTTAATATAGCCAACATATTTTACTTAAATTTTTCCAGGATAAGAAAATTATAATTCTGATACTAAGGCAACTACATTTACCTCACTCTCTGTTACTTACATCTACAGCTTTTAGCAATCTGTGCAAAGAAATGGCCCAATCCTTCTGAGAATTGCTCATGTGGTAGATGTCACCGTTGTTTATTAATAGGCTCATCTGGCCGAGGTAGCCCTAAAATGCAAGGCACAAAAACTCCTCACTCCTCCCTGTCCTTCATTAACCATTCATCGCCTTCTTTTCTAGGTTGTGCTAACCTTATTCGATGCTTTCTAATCATGTAATTTCTCTTTATCTTGGTGTAAAGATGCTATTAACTATCTCTCAACTTGATGGCTTTCTTAATTTATATCCTCCAAAATAAATATAGACCATTAAATTTGTTCTTCGTGACCTTCCTCTTCCTATTGAGAAACAACCGTTGGAGTTGGTAGTCAATTTTAGTTCTCTAAAAACTTGAGCTGAAGGTCTATTAGAAACAAACCTCTCTATCTCTACGAGGTTGGGGTAAGCTTTGCGTACATTCTACCTTCCCCAAACCCCACTTGTGGGATTCCATTGGTTATATTGTTATTGTCGTTGTGAATTAAACTCTCATATATGTATAGTAAAGTTCACTGACTAAGTAGCTAACAAATTATTACAAATTTCTGATTATCAATATTCTTGATTTTCTAGGACTATGATAGAGCTCCTGAGGCTCTTATGCATTTGGATCCATATGAAGTATTGGTTCTTTGCTCCAGCTTGCAAATTCTACCTCATAATGGAAACACAGAAGATAGCTTTAAGAAGTGCCTGTGGCAGCATTTGGAAGTTAGCAACAAGGTGTAAAATATGGTATAAAACTTCTTTTGAAGATCATTGAGGTGACACGATTGTACGAGGTCACAATTCACCCAACATGATCATCTTGGATGAGCTAGAAATGGGGGATCGGATGCAGGTAAAGTTCCTCCTAATCGTTGAGATGTACAGTCGACTCACTTCCCTTTGTGGGGGGTGGGGTCTTGATTCTTACAAGTGAGGAGAATTTAGGGGTAAACATATCACATCCAGGGGCGGACCCACTTACCATCCAGGGTGTTCACCCGAACACCCTCGATAAAAAAATACACTGTATACCTAAAGTGAATTTTCTGGATTTGTTTGGATATATATATTTTTAACACCTTCAATCACAAATGAATGAGATAGCCCAGTGATAGCTAATCTCAAAGTTATGCGCAACGTCCCGGGTTCTGGGTTGGCTTATTTACATGTTTATATTTTTATTTATTTTGTTTTGTTGGCTTATTTACATGTTTATACTTTTATTTTCCGAACCTCCTGAACAAAAATCCTAGGTTCACCACTGATCACATCAACGCGTCGATGGCTCGATGCGATGGTGCAATAGTAGGGGTCTCAATTAACTGATTGTCTGAGTTGAAAAACCCATCTAGAAATAGCATGAATTTCAACAAATTGATCTGGGAATTGATTGATTTTTTGGATTACTATATAAAAAATTAGAAGACTCCAAATACAGTGGGAATATAATAGCCCCCCATTTTGATGAAACTGAAATGTGAAATAACAAATATAAAAAGAGGAAGTGGGGCACCACCATATCTACAGTTCCATTGACCTGACGACAATGATAATATATTCAGTATAATTATATAAGTCGGGTTGATTTAGGGAGACAGGAGACCTGTATACAGTCACCTTAAGAACTAGATCACGGATAAATGGAAATTTTATTGATAAGACAAAGGTAGATATATGTTATTTTTGATAAGTTTTCAACTCGAATAAAATATATATTAAAATTAAATATGTAAAATAAATACAGTAACGATGAAGTCATACCGAAAACGCTCGTTTTCAAGGTAGAGTAGAAAATAAGACATTATTTTCAAACTTCAAACTATAGAATACAGCTATATGATGGACCACAATGTTCCAATTTTTTCTGGTCCCCTTTTTTTCTTCCTCGGTTTAAAAAGAATTAATATATTTTGACATTCTGTTATTATCTAGCGTGTAAAGTACGAGTTCAACAATGAAAAAATCTAGTAATTTTGATTTAATTTTTTTTTAGAAACATTAAGAAAAATAAATTCCTTTATATTCATTAATCTAAAGAATTTTTTTAAAAAAAAATTAATGCCACATGATGGTGGTATACGTGTGGGGCGGTGTCTTTGATTTCTTAACTTTTTATAATTTAATAAAATAATAATTAAAGGTTGGTATAAATGTTATAGATCCACAAAAAGGGCAAAGTATTATTCTACTTTGACTTTTGAAGAACATGTTGGTGTATTTATTTTTAATTTTTTAATTTTTGATATACAAGCATTTCATATTCAAAATTTATTGTATAATTAATCTAAATTCATATAGCATAACTTATTTTTACTCCATAACTATCAACTAAATTAAAGGAGCTTTTGATTTGGATACAAAAACGTGTGAATCTGATTCACGAATCATCAACTTTCCAAAATTCAATGAAAAGATTATTGGATGGAATAAATAAAAATATTTTATGAGTGTCTTTTATTTCATTTTCTATGTGATAAGTTATTTTATTACTTTAGTACAAATAATAAAATAAAATAATCTAAAAATTAGTTAATACTTTTAAATGAAATATGAAATAAAATTATTATCCTTTTATCTCACGCAATATGTAAAAGCTATGAACTCATCACTTCAATTTTCATCCGATTATCACCCTTTTGGTAAATTACCTTTTTTTTTTGCATAGTATTATTTTCTTTCACTCAAATAGTAAACAATTATTTACTCGTTTATTTTTTCTTTTTCTAAATTTAAAATATTTTTCAGAACAATAGTCTTTGCTTTCAAATTGACTAGAAGTAATAATGGATCTTCCCTACACTTGAATTGACACCATCAACAAACCAATAATATAATATTAACACATATTCTAATTTAATACAAAATTTAAGAAAATAAAAATAATTATCTTAACATTATAATATTAAATAAAAAATACATAGAAATTAGAATATATGACTTCTGATATTTAACATATCATGTTTTCGCACATAAAATAAGACATCAGCTCACTATTTATTAGTTCTCCATTCTAATCGTTTACTGCTTAATTATAATAAAATATATTGATTTGATATAAATACCATAAGTTATACTTTCATATAAAGCGGCTCTGTCTTAGAAGGACAATATATTATATATAAAAAATATGTGGCTATGAAAAAAGCATATAATTTCTTATCACTCAATAAAAATAAAATAATTCAACTCGTTCACACAATGACGTGTAAATTGGTTTTGCCTCTTCTTCTCCTAGCTATTATATATATACCAATAACACCAACACTAAAATTCATCTTTATAAATAGTGCCCATTTTTATCATAAAAAAAATATTCAGTATAGTGGAAGAAATAGCCATTTTAAATTATTTTTAGAAAAAAAATTAATAATCAATGGCTATTTCTTCTTTTTTTATTTTCTTTTTTTTGATCATATGTTGTTTTAGAATATGTGAAGCACAATTAGTACCAGCAGCTTATATGTTTGGTGATTCTTTAATTGATGTTGGTAATAATAATCATATAGCTACTATTATTAAAGCTAATTTTCCTTATAATGGTCGTGATTTTCCTGGTGGAAAACCTACTGGAAGATTTTCTAATGGCAAAAATACTGCTGATTTTATAGGTAAGCGTTACCTCGATCATCTTATTTTCATCGTATGTTCACTGAATTTTATCTGTAAAAAAGGATGGCTATGTTAAAGTAACGAACTTAATTTGGTCGTTAATTAAACTATTTCCATCTATTTTCAAAATGTTCAGAAAATATTTTTTTTTAATTTTTATTAAAAAATTAAAATAAGATAAATGATTCCTTCGATAAAAGTAGAGAAAATAAATTTCGAAAATAGCATTTCATGTGTTCTTTTTGGGTGCCGCAATGTCGAAATCATCTTAGTTGTAAAATGGCATTATGTGATAAATTGTGCATGAAAAGCCAACTCTTAGGTGCATGGATTCGTTCCTTCGTTGAAATGGCGGAGTCAGATAATATCGAGGTGTTCAAATTTAACAAAATGTTATATATATACATATCTGTCTAGTGGCGGAGCACATGTAGTAGTCGACATCCTTTCTTCGGAAAATTACAGTGTAGCTAGAGTTAATTTTTATATATATATATATATATATATATATATATATATATATATATATATATATATATATATATATATATATATATCACATATTGACACACCTTCACTTCTACGCGATTTTACTTTTTTATATTTTGACACCACTTAGTCGAAGTTCTGGTTTCGCCACTGTATATATCGTTCCATTATGAAACAACAGAGTCAAGTAGGTCGAGGGTTCAAATTTAGCGAAAAATTATATTATTTATATATATATATATATATATATATATATATATATATATATATATATATATATATATATATATATTTCTTTTATGGTATAAATGTTTGTCCAAATATAATATACTTTTATATTTAAAAGTTCTTTAATTTTGAATTACCTTTAACACCATGTTTTTATAGTCATACTTAGTAATAGCATGACATGATTAAGATCAAATAAATTATATATCTTAAGGATACTTATAGTAATTATTTAATTAAATAATACTTATATAGTATCTAATACTATAAAACATGACACATGGATTATTCCTTTTCCTTTTTTTTTTAGTTAAGTACTTGTATATAAACATAACTTAGGCCTTATTAACTTGATGGTGGAGGATTGTTTCTATTTTGAGTGATGGAACAAAAGTTTTACTTTTTCTCTCTTTATTTGTTATTATAATAATATCTTTTCATTATTTTACGATCTATAATTATCTGTTGTTTCTTTTGCTTCACTAATGTTTTGTGTATCGTTTTGTTACGATATAAAAACCCTATTATTTCATATGCAGGGTTTATTGTATTTTTTTATATTTGAGTTTGATATTTCATATTTTACTTGAGTCGAGGGCTATCAGAAACAATATAAAACTGCATACACAGTTTTCTCCATAAACCCCACATATGAGATTATACTGAATTTGTTATTATTATTGATGCATCGACTATTTTATTGTTATAGCAAGTAGAATGATGGATGCAAACTTCATTATTTATTTAATTATTATTTTTTGTAGTGTAACTAATTAATTTTATTATTTTTGTTTTCATTTTAATTGTTTGGCAGCTGAGAAATTAGGAATACCAACACCTCCCCCATACTTATCTGACAAGAACAATCAGTTTCCAAAAGGTGTAAGCTTTGCTTCTGGTGGAGCTGGAATATTTAGGACCACCAATGGTGAATTAATTGTAAGACATATATATCCATCTGAGTTTTTGTATTTGTTTGGGGGCTTTTATCTAGTCAGTATTCATATAAAGATATGGGTTTTCGAACTTAGATCGAAATAGAATATAATCTCTAAAAATTAGGGTTGGAGTATTAAACAGTCCACCACTGAAACTTACTTTGTTTTCACTCGGCTTGTTTCTATCTGTCTTCTTTTCACTGTAGTGAAAGATCTTTCACTTCGCCATAGCAGGAAACTCACTAGCCTTCTCGATCAATTAGTCTAACCACAAGATCCATTCCGGCTTATTCACCCACCGTAAATGATTACTTACGCTCTTGGAATACGAATGAAATAAAAAAGGTCATCATTGGACAAAAGATGCAATAACTTCGGTTAGAGCAAAGCCCAAAATGACATAACCTCTATCGCGTAAGGCTCATTAATGGGGAAAATATTCTTTATCATGATCTTATAGAACTCGAGCTTGTGATTTCAAATTAAAAATTCAGATATTTTATTTATCTCACCACAATCTTTATTGAGTTTTTAGAGTCTCTGACCTTAATTTTATATTTCAGATAAAGTACATGCAACAAAAGAATAATTTTCAGGGACATGTTGAATTGAACAATTAGCTTAAATTAGAAATAGAAAATAAAAGAAATCTTTTTTCAAGAAGAAATAAAATGTTAGAATAGAAAAATTAGAAATAGTAAATAAAAGAAATATTTTTTCATGAAGAAAATAAAACAAAAAACCTATGAGGTGAACGTGGATCGAACACGTGACCTTCAGATCTTCAGTCTGACGCTCTCCCAACTGAGCTATCCCCGCAAGATGTTTCTAAAGTTTCTGTTTTATTTATTTATTCACTTTTCTAATCCAATTTTTTCAAAGTGTGATTCAAAACACTTATTAGTGTAATAGGAATATTTGGATTTTTTTTTATATGATATAATAAATCACAAGAAAATTTTCAAACTCGAATTCAAAATTTACAGTTGATTAAATTTAGATTAGAAGTTTATAATAATGAATTGAGAACGTTATTAATTCAATGAGCTTTTCAACTCAAATATAAAATTTGAATTAAAATTATTAAATTTTACCGAACTACTAATTAATAACAATTTATTTTGTTTATTTGCAGAGTTTTGCACTTGATATGTCTCAACAAGTGCAATTATTTTCAGTGGTGCAACAAAGATTAGTGAAGCAATTAGGAGGTGATGCTGGAATGAAGCAATTATCAAAATCTATATTTGTTGTTGTTATTGGAAGTAATGATATAATTAATTATTTTAAATCTAATTCAAAACTCTCAAAGACAAAAGCACCCCAACAATATGTTGATGAAATGGTCTCTACTCTACAAGGACAACTAAAGGTACATTTTCTATTTACGAATTCGGTCGAATCTAATAACTTAAAAAAATAAATTCGTTTAATAGCTATATATATTGTTTAATTTAGAATTCAGTAACTTAAAAGGACTAAAATCTTCAATTTATAAGTTTTAAATTTTGACTTTGCCTCGATCTGCTTATCATATATAAACAGAAAATTGTATTTTGATAGAGTATTCTACGTCCTTAATTAAGGAATTGAAATTCTCACTATTTGGTGTTGAAAATTAAAAAAACAAGTATTATAAGCAATTTTCAAGTTTATTATCTCTGTCCAACCCATACAACATCGTCCTGAACCCCGTCTCTTTGACCATTCCACCACCCTCCACCGTATTTCATCCTCATATTTTTTTGTTAGTTTACGTATAACGATTTTGAGATATTAATTTTTTTATTTGTCAAAAATTTAAAAAATCACTTATTTTTTCCCAAGATTATTTAGAATTTTTTTTTTCCGTAATGAACACACCTATTAGATACCTAACTCTTTTTCAATTAAAAAAAACAAACCAAACTGTCCAACTGACTGATTAATCTCAAAGATCTTATCGACTGTTCAAAAACTTAAAGAAACTCTCATAAAAGACTCCTTTTTTTTAATTGTTTTTCTATTTAATTTAAATTGTTTTGTTCTCATTTTATCACTAACTAATTGTTTTTTTTTTATTGTTTTTTTATTTCAGCAATTACATGGTCTAGGTGCAAGAAAATTTGTGATAACATCAATAGGATCAGTTGGATGCATGCCATTACTAAGATTTGAAAGTGCAAATAATTCAAATGAATGCTTCCAACAAGCTAATTTTTGGGCAGACAAATATAACCAACAACTTCAAACTATGCTAAAAGGATTAAAGAATGAGCTCAAAGATATCAATTACTCATTTATCGACACATACGCTTTGTTGCTCGATATCGTTCAGAATCCAGCTACTTACGGTACATAAATTCTCGATTTCAATAACTCATTTTTCTTCTCTTATTTAAAATTTGAAATTTTACACATCGTAAAATACTATTCATTATACTTTAGAAAAATATATAAACTTACAAAAGAAGCGGATTTTTAAAATTATGCTAGTGACCATAGAATAATGTCACATGGAAGGATTTTATTATAAGAGATATTTGTACATTTTATCCCTCAGATTTCAATAAATTCTTATTTTTGGTCCTTGTGGTATTTGACTAAATATATTTCACCTTATTTTTGCCCATTTACATAGAAAATATACTATATTCAGATTCTATATACAACTATATTACCATCAAATATAAAATGATTACATTAATTAATTAGAGATAATACATAAATAGTCACAAGCAGAATGATAAAAAAGTATACATTTCAAACTCAATGAAAGTTGAATGTACATGTTGCTTGATCAAATGTTAACAAGGACAAATGCTCATTTAGTTATACGAAAGTACCATCTTATACTATGATCGAAATTCAAGAGACACACATTAACTAAACTAAGGTCTTATTATTTTTAATTTATTTTTTTTATATTATTTTGTACACCTTTTGACTTACGTGGCACATTTCGTGACTCCACGCAGTTGAGGCATATGGGAGATATTTGGCTGCCACGTAAGCCAAAAAGGTGTACAAAATTACCAAAAAATAGGTTCAGAAATAATAGGACCCTAGTTTAATAAAGATGTGTTTGTGAGATTTCGTTCGTAATCTAAAGGTTACTTGTACCTTTTCCTTTATTTATATTTAAATATTGAGAAAAGACATGAAGTCACCACTGAAGTTGTCCATTTTCAAAAACACACCTTAACTTTACAACCGTCCTATTACCCTACTAAATAATTATGAACAGATACTACTACATTATTTTTCGATCAGCCCCAAATTTTGAGAAGCAAATATGTTCACACACCAATTGATCGTTATTCTTTCATCATTTTTTTCTAGGTTTTACTGAAGTGAAATCTGCTTGTTGTGGACTTGGAAGACTAAAAGCTACAGTTCCTTGCACCCCAGTTGCTCTTGTTTGTCCCAATAGAAATAAGTATGTTTTTTGGGATAGATATCATCCAACTGAAGCTACTGATAGTATAATTATCAACACAACTTTTGATGGAAACAACAAATATATTTTCCCACTAAATGTGAAACAACTTATTGCCTTGTAATTTGCATATTTTGAGCATAGAAACACACACACACAAAAAAAAAAAAAAAAGATATTTGTAGACAGGTTTTTGTCTATATACAATTGAATTATACTTTTTGTTGTAATCAATTTCTTGCAAATATCTAAAGGGAAAGTTTTTTTATTATTCTCTCTGTCTCAAATTATTTATCGTTCTAGCAGTAGTTCAAGCTGATTTTTAGTAGTAATTGTTTTTGAAGACTATAAACATTTCAATAAAGTAAAAATATTTTAAGAATAGATTATATCGTAAGTCCAAAATAAGGGTAAAACAGTAAAAGATGACTCATAAGCAATGTTTTTTCGAGGAGTGTGCAAAAGAGAAACACGACAAATGATTAAAGACCGAGGGAGTGTATTTTTGTGGTATGATCTTGTTGTTTTATTTCTTACTGATTCTATCAAATTTGAAATTGGATTATGGAGTTTGATTAATTTTAACAAGAGCATCAAGGAATATAATGGGATATATGAATGTTCATGTTCATAACAAAATTAAATATCGAATTCAAATACTAAAATAGAGAAAACAATTCTTGATGTGAAACGCTTTCTTCGATCCATTTCACGTAAGAGTTGAGATTGTATTAGGTGGTTTTCAAAAAAAAATATTGAAATTATAATATATGATCGTGAACTTTTGACCTTGTTTGTTTCCTGAGGAAACTTCAAATTAACATATTTGCTCTTTGAGCTTAAATGCTTGACCATGTATAAATAGGGGTCAAAAGTTTAAAATCACTCATTTTAAGATCACTCGATATGTTTTTCAGCCTCAGAAACAAAGGGTATTTTTGACTAGAATCAACAACATATCATGTTAAAAATCGTTAAATCACAAACTAAAAGATCGAATAAAAACACAAAAAATTCAGCCTCAGAAACAAAAGATACTTTTGACTATATAATGAATCAACAACATGTCATGTTAAAAATCGTTAAATCACAAACTAAAAAATAGAATAAAAATACAAAAATATGATGCGGTGAACGTGGATCGAACACGTGACCTTCAGATCTTCAGTCTGACGCTCTCCCAACTGAGCTATCCCCGCTTGATATATACTTTTTATCAACTATGTTATATATAATTTATCTTCATAAATATCAAGCAACTAAACATTATATATATATTTTTCCATTACCCACAAGTCATAAAAAGTCTTTATCTTTGCATCTCTTTGTTTAAATTTATGTCAAAATAAATTAAACAAATACTACTACTATGAATTGACTTTATGTCTTATACGTGACAAAATTAAATAACACGACATGCAATTAGCTTAGGATACACGAAAAATAATTAGTTAATTATGACAAACATCTAAAAGTAGGAAAAAGACTACTTATAAATATCTGATTGAGTTGTTAATTTCTTGTTACTAAGCTAACTAAGCTAACCCAAATTAGAAGTTTTATTCTAACAAATTCAATAATAATAAAAGTTTAAGTTAATTATATATCGTCATTATGAACATTACGTTACGTAAAGGCTATTTAAAGATAGTACTTAATACAAACTGAAATTTCGCTATACTGACAGCGCATATAACTTAAACTCATAAAAGAAAAAATAAATAGTATTTTGAGATTTCATTTTAATTTTTTTGTTTCATGTTTTGACTAAAGACTAGATTGCATTGCATTAAATGTTAATTTAATTATCTTTTGACTCTATGTAGGATTTTTCTAATAGAAATAATTACTCTTGTTGATAATGACATTAAATAAAACACAACTTTAATATAAATTGTGTATTGTCTAACTTCATATTAATTTGGAGTTCAATGGCTTCTACCAAAACTAAATTGCTAAATTCATGTGTTTTAATAATTGCAATTTTATTAATTTTGCATTTTAATATGTCAATAGCACAAAAAGTGCCAGCCATGTATGTGTTTGGTGATTCTTTAGTAGATGTTGGGAATAATAATTATTTGGAGACATTTTTCAGAGCAAATTTTCTTTTTAATGGAATTGATTTCCCTGGTGGCAAACCAACTGGAAGATTTAGCAATGGGAAAAATGCTGCTGACTTTATTGGTAAATATTATTTTCTTCGTCTATTTTTATTTATTCAGTATTCATAGCTTGATATGAATGACAAATCAAATGAAATTTTTATTATATCATTTTTTAAATGTGATAAATTTAATCTTTTGAGCGATCGATGACGGTAGTCTAGAGTTAATAATAAAAGTAAATTATGAACTAAATGATTAATTATCTCTTCCGTTACAAAACTGAATAAGTAAAAGTAGACATCTATTTTTAGCCCGGTAGATAAATAAAAATGAACGGGGAATACTTTGCGGCCCAACTATCGAGCATTAGATAAAATTAAATTTATTTTATAATATTCGACGTTTTAAAATAGTAAAAAGCATATATTGTTACTGTGTTAAACTAATTTACTTTGATTGTTTTAATTAACAAAATGGTATTTAAGTGAGACATATATTTAAGAGAGAGTCAGATAGAGAAAAAAAAAAGGCAATGTTAGATGAATAATGTTATATTAATTAAGGTTATTAGGAGACGTGAGAATATGAAACTTCGGTTTGATTTGATTTTAAAGTTGAAATTCAAAAAAATTAATTTCTAAAATTTAAAGTTATGTTTGAACATATATTTTACTTGAAAGAAATTTTACTAATGAAAGTCTCAAAATCTAAAAATTGATTGGTCAAATAGATATTAAAAAATACATTTTTAAAATCTGATCTAAAATCTATGGTCAAACGCGAGCAAACAGACAAAAGCTTGAAAAGGTTGAGAAAATATGAAGTGATACTAATAGAACTTAAGTGAAATCTAACTGATTTCATGATCAGAAAAATTAAAATTGATAATAATTAATTAATTAATTGTAATTATGCTATAATTTCAGTGATCTTGTATGTAATTAGCTTATCATTAATTTAAAAATGTTTAATTTGGAAACTTAATTTGTTCGTTTTTAAATGACAGCTGAAAAAGTTAGTTTACCAACGCCACCACCGTATCTTTCTGATTCCAACAAGAATAACGTCTTTCTACAAGGTGTAAGCCTTGCCTCGGGAGGAGCTGGAATTTTAAATAGCACCAACGATCACCCTTATGTAAGAACATATTTATTCAATTTTATTTTATACTATGACGTTATTGTTATTTTATTGAAAGATTTCAATTTTCTATTTTAAGAAAGAAAATCTACGTCTAATTTCTTATTGAAAACAGTATCTTGTATTTCGAATTTAGGCATTTTTTCTTAACAAAGGAAATGCCTATATTTTGAAACATTAAGTGGAGTAAGGTTGTCTTTTCTCTTTTATGTCATATTATATGTCGTTCTCTAGACTCTATAATCATATTTTTGTTATATATAACAATAAATTACAATAGTTAGATAGACAACGTTATTATAAAGAGATTTAATTGTATTGTATACTAGCATCGGTCGTCGTGTTCAACTTTTGTAATGAGTTTTTTTTTTCTCTTTGTGATAGAATGGCACAATTTACCTCTCAAAACAAGTTGGGTATTTCTATGAAGTGCAACAAAGGTTGATTAAAAAGATTGGGGGAAATGCAGCAAAAAAGCACTTGAAAAATTCTCTATTTGCTATTGTTATTGGAAGCAATGATTTATTCAACTATTTCAGCTCAAAATCCAAAAACCATCTCACAAAATCATCACAAGAGTACATTGATTTATTGATATCCACCTTTTCGAACCAATTAATGGTAAGTTTCAGCTTCAGATTCAAAATTTAAAATTTATGATTTTTATAACGATTACAAGTCAATATATATATATATAATAAATTGAGTTTACAATCAAATATTTCTAGACTTGTAAACCTATATGTGGTGCTCATGAACAATCATAAAAAATATTACTTTATTGTATCTTGTTATGACGTAAATAATTGTCTAATCATCGAATATTACTTCTTGGAACTCCCAACATGCTTAACATAAATTTAATGCATCTGACTGTTTTTTTATTAATTTGATTTCAGCAACTACAAAGTTTGGGTGGACGTAAATATTTGATTGTTGGTATAGGACCATTAGGGTGCACTCCATTGCAAAGGCTTCGAAATTCTTTAGAGAATTGTTACGATGAGGCTAACAATTTGGCCACCATTTATAATAAAGCTCTACAATCAATGTTGCTAAAATTGAAGTCAAATCTCAAGGAAAATTTCAACTATTCCTACTTCAACATTTATGATTTCTTGATTGATCTCATCCAAAATCCAACAACATATGGTATGATTACAATAACTTCATTTTTCAATATTTGTTTTTTTTTATTTGCCTCGATTGAATTAGATAAGTGTCATATAAGACACATTTATGAAGAAGTGCTTTTTGTTAGGATATTTTTCGATATCTAGAGATATAAACTGATATATCTTAAAAATGAAATGATTTTAACCATCTTATCATAACCTTCTGTCATTGACTAACTTTTGTTATTAATATGCATTCTAACTCAACCTTCTATGGTTTCCTTGTTGACCTCATACAAAATATGGTATGATTATAATTAACAATAAGTTCCTTTTTTTTCAATATATATATTTATTTATTTTTGGTTTTCGATCGGGGCTTGCCTTGACTAATTCAATTAGATAGACGCCGTGTAAGATACATATAAGGAGAAGTGTTCTTTAATTACTAGGGCTTTTTTTTTCGATTTCAAGACTCAGAGCTCTGGTTAAAACTTAAGGGTACGTGAAGTGATCTTATCCATCCATCCTACCACAATCTTCAATGATTTAGTTTTTGTTATTATGCATTCTAGCCTTTGATTGAGGTTTGAAAAGCATAGAATGTATGCACGTCTTACTTCAACGTACCTTACAATATATTGTAAATCTCTTATAAATATGTTTTATTTTTTCAGGTTTTGTTGAGGTTAAATCTGCTTGTTGTGGGATAGGGAGATTATATGCTGAAGGTCCTTGTATTCCTATTTCAACATATTGTCCCAACAGGAGTAATCACATTTTCTGGGATGAAGTTCATCCTACAGAGGCAACAACAAAAAATCTTGTTAATACTCTTTTCAATAATAAAAAACAATATGTAACATCAATGAATTTAGTCAATTTACTTGCTTTGTAGAATAGGGTTAATTATCTACATAGTGCAAGTACTTGCTTGGTCATTTAACATGTTAATGTAGTAGCTTATCCAAAAAAAAAAATATTTAAAATAATTTTCCTTATTTTAAAAGACGTTACTTTTATCAGAATTCTTTGAAGAGTACTCGTTGTTATTTAAAAGACTTGGATAAATAAGCTAAAAATATGAAGAAAGGAGAATGCAAACTCAATTACGATAATAAGTTTACTATATCATAGATTGTCTTACAAAGCCAATTCCATGATCACTAAATTATGGAAATTTAAAGAATTAATTAGTAATTATTGAAGGTATTAATATGTTATTTAAAAGGGAGTGGCCTCCAAATATTATTTTCAATATAACACAATCAAATTTGCTTAACTTTAATTTTTTTTATCTAAAATATAAATTACACATTAGTTCAAATAATATTCATCTGTCATTCAAAAATACTTAATAAATATATCACTTTTATCACAAACTATTGATATGTTAACGGAAAGAGAGGTGATTTTGGAGTTGGAGAATTGCTAGGTGGGCTCACTCGAAAGTAATTAATTAATATTAACATAATTGTCGTTATTTAAATATTTAATATATATAATTTAACCGAAGTTTTAATGGAAAGAGACAATAGCTATGGACTCGGAGAATTCATTTTTGAGTTTACACTTACTCTAATATATATGGGAAAATTGCGCGATCAAGCTAACTTATATTATTTAATTACTCATCGTAGTTATAATTTGTTATGATTATCACTCACGACTAATATTATACATTAATTACGTGAACTGACTTCGAATTTATAACTATTTGAATATGTATAATTACTCAGAGTATACAAATATATATATGCATAATGTACAATTATTTAACCTAGATACATATACAGTTCACCTCTCTCCCACTCTCTGTCCTCTCTCGCTCGCCTCTTTCCTCCCTCTCCCAGTCTCGCTTGTCTCTCTCCTCCCTCTCCCAATCTCGCTTGCCATATATGTATAGTATACAATTGCATGTGTATAATATACAATTATATACATATACAATTCACCTCTCTCCCACTCTTTGCCCTCTCTCCCTCTCCTCTCTCCTCTCTCCTCTCTCCTCTCTCCTCTCTCTCCCAATATCACTCGTCTCCCTCCTCCCTCCTCCCTCTCTCAGTCTCGCTTAACATATATACAAATACATATGTATAATATATAATATCTAACCGATATATATATACACAATTTACCTTCCTTCCACTCTTTTCCCCCTCTCTCTCTCCTCTCTCCTCTCTCCTCCATATAACATGTTGGTACGAATTGTAATTATCAAACTATATGTATCGAGAGTAATTAAGTTATTTTTAAGTGGCTATATGTGAAAGTTTCCTAATATATATCCATCTGTCATTCAAAATACTTAATATATACTCCCACTTTTATTACGAACTACTATTTATGTTAATAAAAGAGAGACACAACTCAAACTAATTAGTGACCTAAAGTCAAAAATAAATTGCAGACCTTAATTTTATTTTATTTTTATATATGAGATTCAAAGTTTTTTTTTTTAATGAAAAAAGTTTAAATTTATGGTCCTAAACTATATATATATATATATATATCACACTTTTTAATCTTGTGGTCTTAAACTTATCACATGAAAGTTAAATTTCAAAACTGATCCATAAAAAATGTTATTGAATATTTCAACACAAACTAAAAACACAAATAAATAAAAAATATTTTTTTTTGTTGGCTAATAATAATTTTATTAGTAGTAGAAAATTAGGGCATTCTATTTTTGGAAGCCTAAGGTGTATGCCTCATTTTTTAAGTCATTGAGCCACCCCCGAAGACAGGTGATTTGGAGTTGTTGCTTATGTGGTTGTCGGTCGCACACGAAAGTAATTAATACGAGTACGTAATCAAAAGGATAACATTTTTTTTCGAAAATTTCAAAAGGGCAACTCAATTGATTATGAAATCAAAAGGGCAACAATTTTTAATGCGTTGTAAATCAGATTTTCAAAAACGAGGCTCAAATTTCAATGAGACTTACAAGGCTCAAATTTCGATGAGCCTTGTAAGGCTCAACCGCCAATGAGCCTTCCAGACTGTTATTTTTTTAAAAAAATTCTCGTTTTATTTTTTATTTGTTAAAAGTCGACTAATAATAATAATATATAGTTGTTGATATGATGCATAAAAAAAAATTCTCGTTTTCTTCTAAAACTATTTTTTAGAAGCTATCTTTATGCATCCTATCAATAACTATGTATTATTATTATACTTTTAACAAACAAGAAAATAAAATGAGAAATTTTTAATTTTTTAAAATAACAACCTGCAAGGCTTGGCGCCTGAGCCTTGTAAGGTTCACTCAGGGACGGAGTTATGACATGTCAAGGTTGATCTGATGAATAATCTTCATCGGAAATTTTTTCCGAATATACATACTAAATATCGATTTTTTAAATATATACTAAATGTTGAACAACCTTGACACAATAAAGGTTGACAACCTAGCAGTTAAAGCTATGCAAAAATATCTTTGTGTTTCCGGTTCGAGCCCAAGTGTGACGATTTGTTTAATTTCTTTCATTATTCTGTTTGTTCTAAAGTATGAACACCCTTGCCAAAAATCTTGGCTCCGCTACTGGGCTCACTGGCAGCTGAACCTTACAAGGCTCGTCAGAATTTGAGTCTTGTAAGGCTCATTGGAATTTGAGCTTCGTTTTAGAAAACCGATTTACACGACGTTAAAAATTGTTGCCCTTTTGATTTCATAATTAATTGAGTTGTCCTTTTGGATTTTTTTATAAAAATTGTTACCCTTTTAATTGTGGACTTTAATTAATACTATCATATTCAAATTTCTTTAGTTTAGATTCTTATAATTTGAAGTTTAAACTAAACACTCGTCAAAATATTTTTTTGCCACTTAAAATATTTAACACATATTTTTTTTCTTATCCAAAGCTATTAATACGTTAACCGAAAGAGACGATAATTTTAGAGTCGGAATCGTTGCGGGCGGTGGCCTCACTCGAAGTTCGTTAATTAACGTAATAAAATATACCTAACTTTTAAATTTTGACTTAAACTTCAACGTCCGCTCTTCCTCAAGATACTGAATACATATCTTCTTTATCCCAAAACTAATCGTATCGCGCCAAATTATATGTTAAAATAAAATTTATCTACTACTCAATAGTCCAAAAGTTAATTCTCTACATCATCAATCATAATTCATCCAATAAATTGCACATTCTAAAGTTGGAAATGAGAAGGTTCCTTGAATTTCATGAATTAATTGTTATATTACCTTATAATATAGTTTTATCAGTAGGAAACATGATAGCAACATAATTTAGCCAAGTTTATGTTATTTTAATTTTAGTATAAGTATAAGCATAACCACAAAATGATAAGCATTATCAAAATTCTCTAAAATTTGACAAACGCCGTCTACGGATTAGCGTGTTTGACTCCCATTGATTTTATTTGTTCCCTCCATAAATCCATCAATTTTCCGACGAACTCGGCGGAGGAAATGGAGGCGTCATTCGTATCTAGAGCAAAGACGGCCTTCCATTCTGCGGCAGCTAAAGCGGAGAAAGTTTTCACTGATATCAAAAAATCTGATCTCATCAACGATCCAGGTATATCCGTCTCATTTTTCTTTTTTTTTTTTATTCTTCTGATTACTGTAAAAATTAGTTTCTATTGCCTGTATACATTTTTTTTTGCTTTATCGAACATTCAAAATTGGAACAGATTCGGATAAACAATCGCCGGTGACGTCAACGAACGAGATTTCAGACGAGTCTAAGGTAAAAATTTTGTTCGTTTTGTTTGTTTCCTTGTGATTGTTATCATTCTGATTTTCCGGCATTTTTTAGTTGGAATGCATATGACTCGGAGTTCTTTTTATTTTATTAATTTTTATGTTGATGAAGAAGATGATAATGTGAGAAAAATGAGAATGTTCGAGTTTTGAGTTTAATCTCGTTTGGATTTCTGATTAGAAGTTCGAAGTCAACTAGCTAAATTCATTATATATTAATCAACTATGAATCAATTGGCAATTAGTTGGGGTTGGCTATATGAATCTGTCCTGTTGCTCTGTTCATCTCTATATACGGAGGATTTATCATAGTTAAACTATTTTTATCCTGCCTGTAGATCGGGGTAATATGCTTGGTTAAGCTAATGTCGATAGATTGAGGACTTATCATAGTTAAACTATTTCGTTATGCCTACAGATCGGGTTACCACGCGTTGTTTAGCTAATATAGGCAGATTGAGGATTTTTCATAATTAAACTATTTTTATCCGCTCCGTAGATCGGGGTACTATGATTTGTTAAGCTAATGTAGGAAGATTTAGCTGGCTAATTTCAATCCTTCAGTTTTCTTTTGCTTTTTTTTCCATAAGGAGCAAAGTAGGTACAAATTGATGTCAACATAGTTGTTTTTAATTTCTTAATTAATCTCAAACTGTTATGTTTTAGGTATCTTTGACTTGATTTTAGCTGTTTGTTTTGTTGTATACATCTGATAGTATATTGAGCTGCTGTTAAGTAATCTTATGGATGCCTTATGCCAGGACGAAAAGAATTCAAGGCTGAGGCCTCCACCAATAAAGGCCAAGCAGGACTGGCAGGAGAGGTTTAAGAACATAAGAATAGGAAAAAGAGGAACTGAAGGCACTGACAAAGCTGCAAGTCCAGGAATGGCATATGCAATTTTTGATGAAAATATTTGCTTCATGAGTGAGAGAGAAATACCTGATTCAAAGGTGAGTTATCCATTTGTTCTACAACACAAGGTTCTTAATATACAAAGCATTCTGTCTTCGGTATTCCTTTAGCTGCTTTTATGCCCATGGTTATTTCTCACCTAATTCTACCTTTTGACATGCAATGATAGCTGTTTGTTAGCGACTCTGTCCCCATTTCATTGTTTTGGAAAGGTGCTTATATATACATGACCTATACTTGCAGAAGCCCTTATTGGTACTTGCTTGAGGCTAAAGATTAGTCATCTTTTTGCAAGTCAAGAGTTAATGCTGTTGTCAAACCTAGGTTATACTCGAGTATTATATACTTAATGAACATTTCAAGGCTTTAAAAATACAATAACTAGTTCTTGTATGTTCGAACAAATTTTCTTTATTCTTAGAGTCAAAAGAATTATGTAAATGTGCAGTTACATGTCCTTAATTTTGTTTTTTCTAATGATATGAATTTCTTTACTTCCTCAAGGACTCTGAATCAGGTTTGACGGTGGAAGAGTCAAAACATCGGGACAGAGATGTCATTCCTCCAGCATCTGTCATGAAGCAATTAGCTGTAGCTGTCGAGTAAGATATTTTTTCTTTAAAATTTAACCACCTCAATTTTAGTTGGGTTCTCTGTCAATTTTCGCATCTCATTGGCATTCATATGAAATGTTTGATTTTTGCACTGTTCAGTTCCATCATGCTAGCGAGTTCTCTTCCATATCCTTGCAGTGGTTCGACAAACACCTAGACTGTGAACTAAAAAAGAATGTTTATCACTTATGTACATGGGTGTCTTTTTCCTCAAAATTGATGATGCGGGTCTAATCCCTTTTTTTTTCCCCACCCCCCCTATTGCCTCCTTCCTAGGGCTGGAAAGAGGTGTAGTACAATGAAAGACTTCCTAGCTTCATCCAAAGGTTCCTCACCCATCATGGAGAGGGCTAGCTTAAGCTTGTCAGCAGTGAAGTCATTAGTGCTACGTGAAAAAGATGACAAATTTGCGGGTGAATTTGGTGCAGATGACAAAGTCTTGTCTCTTATCAATTTACTGCTAGATGCAGGTAGCTGCCAGTTTCTTCAATTGTGTGGTGGAATATGATTCTGTATTAATTATAATAGTAATTTCTACTTGAGCTATTTGGATTACCCTGTGTGATTTTAACTTCCACTGCAATATCTGCAAGATACTTTTAGGACATTTTGCTGGAAGGAAGTTTGATTCTGCAAATGCTTCATCTTTGCCTAAGGATCTTCATGGTGCTCCTCCTGAAAGTTTTATCACTAATCTTGCTGATGTAACTGGACGCATGAAATCACTGCGTAAAATGGCATTATTATGGTGCAAAATTGTTGTTGAAGTAAGTATACTCTGCAAAACTATTTCATACTCAATTTTCTTAGCACAGAGGGATTCCTGCTGTCGTAGGGATATCTTTTTATCACTTTTCTGCTTGTTGAATACTTATATCACACACCAGCTTTTTCTTACATGAATATGCATTGAACTACCCGTCCTTCTGTTAAAGGAGTGGCTTCTGAAGAATACTAAAGCAGCATCACTTTTCACCCCTGATAGAATGTTTCAATAATATCTTTCTGCTAAACTAGCTGGCTTTCTTGAGGGTAGTGAACTTGCCAAAAAGAAATTCATCAGCAATGATCCTTGACCAGCAAGGCTTATAGGGATTAGATTTTCATGTTCTGATGGTTAAGTTGGCTCTGTACTGCAAAATATTTAGTATATTAATGAATAACATCTTGATGGTCACCATGGTTAGAAGTAGTATGTTGATTTAATTTATTTTAAGCTTATTTTTATTTTCTTAGTGGTGATGATAGTGCTGGAGGTTGATTTTTTTTAGTAATTGATTACTATATTTGACCTGGAGTCAACTACTTATGACTAGGAGTGCACATGACTTCTTAAAAGATTGCAACCGATTGATTTCTCTGGTAAAGTTCGGATTTATAATGTTAAAAGACAGTCCTTAAAATTATCTTATTTGTCCAAGTCTTGGTGGATAGAGTTAGCTGGTAACATGTGCTACTTCGAAGTCTTGGTGGATAGAGTTAGCTGGTAACATGTGCTACTTCGAGGTAATAGGTGTCCCGTGGAATTAGTCGCGGTGCAGCAAGCTGTCCCAGACACTACAGACACTGTGGTTATAAAAATAATAAAAGAAGCCAATCTTTGGAATGACAAGATCCAAACCAACCAGAAAGACTTTCAACCTTTTTTCAAATTCTTTGTCCATTTACTCCAGGAAAAACCTAACTGCATTTGGACAAGACTTGCGAGTAGGAGTCACACTCTTCAAGCATAATTGTTTTAGAACAAACAAAGAAGACTTTGTTAAATTCTGCTCTTTATCCTTATTTCATTGTCTCTGTCTTGATAGCAAGAAAAACTGCAGACCCCTCCCCCCTCCCCAAACACAAACACCAACATACAAAGCTCCAAAGCTAATATATCTTGATAGTTAAGACTGCTAATCAAGTTGAATTTCATTTTTGAACCATAGTGATATACTATGACAGGTCTATATCCTTGTTTGAAAGTTTTTGCAAATTGAACCTCTTCGTACTGTACTCCTCTTCTGATTTCTTTTTCTTTCTTTTCCTTTTTTTTTTTGTTTAGAAGGGTAAAAGAGATCACTTGCATTCGTTACTATTTTATGGAGTTTATGGAACCCTTTTCAGATTTTGTAGCGTCCACTAGTGCATTAATTCACTGGCCTCATTCCCTTAAGCTGCACTGACATAATTTTTTCATGAGTAGATATTGACCCCGTATTCAATTTTTCATAGATAGTGGATCCTTTTAAAAATAATATCATCATCTAGTTAGATCATTTCTAATTTAGTTGATGTGCTGTCAACATAGTCTTGTAAATGCTCTAACTGAGTACCACATCTTCAATCTTCTTTGCATGCAGTTAAGGAGGCTGTGGTCTGAAGGACAATATATCCCTGGCATTCCTCCAGATCAAATCCCGGACCTGAATTCATGTCTTTTGTATCAGCAACTCCAGGTTATTAACCGTTGCATTTCCAGAAAAAAGCGACGCATTGCAGCCACTGAATCGTTGGATCCGGCTGTCAGGCTAGGAAGTTCAAAAACAGATGTTCTTGCTGATGACGGCACTCTTCCTGCAACTCCTGTCTTGTATGCTAAAGTTAACACAGGAGAATTAATTCTTCGGCTAGGAATGGACAGCAAATCTGATCTAACAATGCTGGAAACGGGTGAACCTATATATACGCCAATAATGCAGGTTTGTGGACAGGAGCAGATGTTATGATACGAATTGGATACCTTCCACTGTTAACTATTGATCGTTTATGACCATGAGCATATATATGCAGGAAGAACCTTTGCTAACGGAAGATCTAATTAAAGAAACAGAGGAGCTGGTGCTCCGAACCGGGAGGTAATGCCTTTAGTCTGTTTTGTTGTCAAGATCATGCTGCAAATGTCCATAAATGGAGACCAATCATTAATAGTAGCAGTTTAACACTTATTCTGCAAAAACATTTACTTTACATATAACTTGCTTACACTAAAATTTGCTTTCACTAATCATCATTTTATCAACAAAAAAAGAAGAAGCTGGCATTAATTATTGACGTTGTTCAAACTGTTCTCATTTGTCTTATTTTCTAGTTATTACAAATACATCAAGGAACTTTCAGTTTTTTTTTCTGTATTAAAGAATACAATCATCTGATTTCTTTTGTTCCTTGTTCTTCTTTGTTTCATACTTTTATGCTCACTGCTGCCCCTAATGCCTCAAATATTCCAACTTATAGACACAAGTAGGATAATCTTGACCTTTTCATCTGAAATCCTCGTCTTTTCTGTTGTCAGTCTTGGAGCTGGGTGCTCTCAACTCCTATCTGACATGCAGGCTTTCAAGGTAAAGTTTCAGTAACAGAATCTGTAATTTAGAGTTTCCTGAAGTACCTTCTCAAGCTGGCAATTTGGCAGTGTCTGACTGAAACTAACATGCAAATTTCCTGAACTCTACTAGGCAGCAAACCCTGGGTGTATATTAGAAGATTTCGTTAGATGGCATTCTCCTCCTGATTGGATGGAATGTGATACAATTGATGGAATTAATGAAACCCCTGATGCTAATGACTCATTGTCTGGAAGAGGCCAACTGAGTACTCGAATGCAGAAAGAAGGTTCTATTCTAGTTAACTCAAATTTCATGTCACAATTCTCACCTCTTGTTTTCTGAAAATCACATTTCAATTGCTGAAACAAGGCTATAATTGATTTTGTTTGTGTTTGTATACAGATGAAACTACCCCTCAAATTGAACTGTACCACAAATTGGTTTGCTTTGTTCATTATTCACTGATAAAGTGTGCATACCTAGAACAACTTTTATTGGTTACACCAATGAAAGCAGTCCATTGTATTCTATTCTTTTTATCACAAAGTAGGCTTGAGACCATACAATAGGCTACATATTAAAAAAGGAAGCTGCTAAAATACTAGTGCCCTGGTTGTAAATACAGAAGGGACGATAGGTCATTTAACACTCAAATCTGACAGAACCTTCCAAAATGGTAGCTTTTTCCACTTGTTCTTTCAAGTACTCTGGTAATTCCAGTGGGTCTTTGTAGAAGAAAGATTCTTTTGAGAACGTGCAGCAGTGCTAGGTATGAGGAGGGGTTCTTTTCACTACTCATAATGCTAAGCGGGTAGTAGAAGAATATTTTAAAACTTCTCGCGGTTGCTTTATTATTGTTGATTATCTGTTAAGTACGAACGATCTTTGAGCACATTTCAAGCAGAATAGGTGGAAGAAGTGTGCAAAACTTTATCTGACAGTTTCTGCGGATTGATGTTTTCAGGCAACTTGTGGCGCGAACTATGGGAAACCTCAAAGCCAGTGCCGGCTGTTAGACAAACTCCTCTCTTTGATGAGGATTTGGCAGTGTGAGTTTCTAAGCTCCAGGCTAGCTCAGAAGATTTAAACAAAGTGTTTTGATTTTCTGAAAGGAACTCTATGTGCCTTCTGTAGGGAAAGTATTCTGGATAATTTAGAGGATATATCTCCACATGAGCTTTTCAAGCAGCTGTTTATATCTCTTGTAAGTCCTCTTATGCATGTTTGAAATGTGTCTTGTCATAATTTTCATCTGTATCTTCTGTTACTCTCATTCCTCAAACTCCCATAAGGAAAGAATTCAGTCTGTCACTGGTAAAAGAAATCAAAAATGAATATTCACAGCTGTATAAGCCTGTGACTGTGGACTAGCAGAAACTCTCTTGTGGTAGTACAGCAGTTCCATGCTGAACAAGGTTTCTGTTATTGTTTCAAGGCTTGGTATTTTTTATCATGAACATAGATTTTGAATTTATATCAGCCTCTTACGTGGAAATTTCATCTTATAAACTCTAATATACAGTTGAGAATTTGCCATTTTTATGCGTCCTTTTTTTTTTGTCAAGAGGAAAAAGTTGATGAAATTTGTGCAAGACACGATTTTCTTACCTATATTCTATCTACTTTTGGTGGCCAGAACAATTATATAGTAATAAATTGCAGTTAAATTGGTGATGTCTAGGAATTCATCATATCCCTCCCTCTCACATTTCCATTAAATAGTAAATATAGAATCATTCTGCCTTGGTTGTAAGTTGTGACATTTTTCCGCTTCCAATTTTTATTTTTATTTTTTATTTTATAAAATCACCCACTAAGCGTGGGTGAGCTTTATTCAGCTTCCAAATCATAAAGACTATAACGTATGATTTTTGGTATTTAAATTTCAGTTGGGATCAGGGTTTGTAACTGCTGAGGCCACCCTCTCAAACAATTCAAATTTAGTGAAGCTGTTCAGTGATTGTAAAGAATATGTCATTCTCACCTGTCAAAGAAGCAACTGGGTTGACAAAGTTGACGAATTGTGCCAGGTATGTCTTATCTAGCTTGGTGATGGTTAATAAGCTTGCTGACTCGTGGTGCTGGATACAAGCACAAGTCTTGCGCCTGAGACATGCTTGTGCATTTGACTTCCTCTCACTGGTTTATAAAGAACTAGTAGCTTTCACCCCATAGGGCTTTAGTTCTCTAGTAAGAGAACAGCACATGATGTGTAGGTTAGGTACATCATAAAAATACTGAAGTTGAAGCGGTGAATTTTACCAGCTCATTATCCACCGAGTTTTGAATTGTGCCTTTGCAGGCCCTTGGGGAATTTCTCAATTATAAATTTAAAGAAAAGAAGAAGAAAATACTAGTAACTTTTCAGGGATGCAAGGTTCATATGGAATCCACCGAAACCTATTGATTCCTATATAGGACAGTTGCTAGTCAGCACCACTACTACTATCCCATCAGAGTGGGTGGGTGGGGGTGAGGGGTGAGGCAGGGGGTGGGGAGTAGGGAAGGAGAAATGGAAGCAGCATTCTGGTGCTTGTTATACATTCTTTCTGCAATTTTATTAGCTTTATAGTGCTGGATGACGCTACATAAAATCATTGATTTTGACCCAAAATTTGCAAAAGTAGCATTTGTGAATGTCAGATTATTACTATAATAAGTTGTTACGCCGTGATCAGCTACAGTTACACTTTTTACTAGGTCTACGAGACTGTTGAGACAATGGTACTCAGCCCAGATGAAGTTATAAGGATCACCTTTCAACCTGAAGAACCTTCAGCTGCACCCGCGAATGAACTAAAAAGTCGATTCAAAAGGCTTAGCCTCATATTCAGAAACAAGGATAAGCTATCACCGCGAGACCAGAAGAACCAGGAGGAGAGTCCATTACGCCAACCATTCTCATCCATATTTTCAAAGAAACCTCCTAAGCCCGACAGTTCATCTCCAGATAAACCTGTTACTTCCGTCGAAAATGACTGGACAATTGTATGATAACAGTTTTTTATTGTTGTTCATTGTGTAACTATAAATATATGTTACTAGTTTAGGCACAGAGACCCGATGAATATTCCAGCATTGCGAGTTTCAGCTGATGCTTGTGACGAAACTGTTTATGGAAGAATCTTACAGTATTTTATATGATAGGAAATTATTTTTCATGAAAAACATTTTTCCAAAACATGTTTTTCATGAAAATAATTCCTTAAGATGCTTGCCTAAAGTTTAATACCAATAATTATAAAAATATATATGGTAATTTCCAACGTAGTACATTATTTTTGGATGCAACGAAACCTAATTTGTATAGGATTAGAATTTGTTATCAAATTCTTATTCAAAAAGGTTTTCTAATTCCTCTATAAATACATATTTTTCCTTCATTGTGGCTACCTCCTTCCACTTTTATCTTGTTTGCAAATTGCATAATTATGGGTCAGGAAAATGTAGAGACGCTGGAGGAAGCAAACAAATATGATCACAGAGAGCTAAACAAGAAACAGGAGCTATTCTATTTTGATCCAATGAGCCCTGGAAGTTGCTTCTTTCTTCCTCATGGTGCTCGAATTTGCAACAAATTACTCGAATTCTTGAAGAATGAGTACTGGAAAAGAGGCTACGAGGAGATTTGGAGCCCAGATATATACAAGATGCAGCTCTGGGAAACTTCTGGCCATGCTGCAAAATACAAAGAGAACATGTTCGTGTTCGAGATTGATGATAAAGCAGTAGATCAATTCGGGTTGAAGCCAATGAACTGCCCTGGACATTGTAAAGTATTCAGTCACAGAGTTCGTTCCTACAGAGAACTACCTCTTCGTCTAGCTGATTTCGGAGCTCTTCATAGGAACGAAGCTAGTGGTGCCCTTACAGGTTTAACACGTCTCAGACAATTTCACCAGGACGATGCTCACATCTTCTGCAGGGAATCACAGATCAAAGACGAAGTAAAAGGCGTCCTGGATTTCATCACTTATGTGTATACCATATTTGGTTTCAGTAATGTTGACTTCAAGTTATCAACAAGACCTGAAAAGTATATCGGAAACTTACAAATTTGGAAGAAGGCTGAAGATGCTCTTGCTGAAGCACTGAATGAATTCGGAAAGCCATGGGAGATCAACAAGGGAGACGGAGCTTTTTATGGTCCGAAAATCGATATCAGTGTTTCTGATGCAATGAAAAGAAACTCACAATGTGCAACATTGCAGCTTGATTTCCAGCTTCCTGAAAGATTCAACCTTTTATACGTAACAGAAAACGATCAAATTCGAGAAACACCAGTTATGATACACAGAGCTATACTTGGATCAGTTGAACGAATGTTCGCTATACTGCTCGAGCATTACAAAGGTAAATGGCCTTTCTGGCTTAGTCCCCGTCAAGCTATTGTCTGCCCTGTTTCCAACAAATCTCAAACGTACGCGTTTGAGATCTGGAAACGATTACATGATGCTCGCTACCATGTCGATGTTGATGTCAGTGACAAAACAGTTGGGAAAAAGGTACGTGAAGCTCAACTCGTACAATATAACTATGTATTAGTTATTGGAGAAGAGGAAGCTAATAATGGTCAAGTTAGCGTTCGAGTCAGAGGCAAACGTGATCATCAAGTTATGACAGTTGATGAACTCCTTGATCAGTTCAAAGATCTGGTTGCATCGTTTCAGTAGTAGTAATTTTTGTCGTATTTGTTTTGATTGTTACTTAAATTTTGTTATATACTATCGTATTGTTAAGTTTATACTTTGTATATATTATCGTATTATTAAGTTTATAATTGGTGTGTATTGATACTTCGGGGCGGTCAAATGGTTTGAGCTTGGGACTTCCATGTTGGAGGTCTCAAGTTTGAAACCCCTTGCCAACGAAAGCAAGGAATTTGCCTTCTGAATCGAGTTCGTTACCTCTCCTATGTGGTTTGCGAGTTATTGCATAGAAGCGGGAGTTTTACCCTGTGCGCACTCAAAGGATAGCGGGTGCGAAAGTTCATGAAAATTTATGCAAATATATTCATCGAAACAGTACAAAAGAGACATTCAAGAAAACAGATGAATTAATCTTCATAGAATATCTTTTTCATCAGTTTTGTTATTGTTGGTGGTACTTTCATCTTGAAGATCCTTCATGATGAACTCTGGCACCACAAAATTTGCAATCCAGTAAATAAACAGCATTACTGCACTGTCAAAACAAGTTACCATGGTAAAGAAAACATAAGCAAACACACTTTGACATTCTTTTTCAAACAGACTAAAATAAAAAATAGAGCGAACAAATTAAAACGAAGGGAGTAGAAATTTATGTGCAAATATATTATCGAATCTAACGAGTTAAACTAAAATTAAAAATAAAGTAAAGTACCAACCCAGTCTGCAGCAAAACTGATAAATCTCCAGAAGCAGCAGGTGAATTAACTGCATTAAGTGGAGCAATTAACACATTCCTTTTTCCCTTTACAAAACCAGCAGCTAATTTAGTATTATAATGTTGCTGCTCCAATAGACAAATTGGCTTTGTTTTATGGTATTGGAATGTGAATTTGTTGGTTGAAAATTTTAGTAATATTGGAGAGTGAAGGCTAATAATGCACTTCATATTGGTGGAAATTGAACTTTTTTTTTGTTTTAATTGTATTAAAGTGGGTGTAAATTTAAACAAGGAATAATATTTTTGATGATATAGATAAGGTTTATAAGGAAAGGGAGAGAAGAGGAGAAAAAAACAAAATTTATGGTAATGGATAGTGGGCTTTATTTTGGATCAAAATCTGTTTAGTTGGATCCATGAACATCATTGAGTGGGTCAGATGGCCCATTTAACCATGGAAAAAATTATGCATAATAGCAATTTTTTAGCCTATATTATGTATTATAGCTATAGTTTAAGAAAATTGTAATTTGCCGCTATTTTTCAATTTTTGCTATTTTATTTTCTAATTGTATAAATTCAAAATTTATATAAGTTGATCATTGATGGTATAAATTCAAAATTTAAGTGATTCTGTTTCTGATTTTCTAAATCTATATGTTTGCCCAAGCAATTTGTATACGATTTTACGAAAACATAGTAATAAATTACCATATTTGTATATTGGCAAGTGAAATATACATATGGGATTCTGTAAGATTTCTAAATGTATAAATACAAAATTCGTATATACTTGTCTTGTTTGCATATTTAGCTTGAATAAACGGACAAATGAAATATACAAACTGAAGCTTCTATATAGCAAACAAAAATATAGCTATAGTGCGTTGTTATAGCTATTATCTTTGCTATTTTTAAAATCTAAGCCAAACACATATACTTTTGACTTTCCAAAACTTGATCAATAAAAATTAATCCAAACAATCCAAAAAATGAAACAATAAAAAAACAAGAATCCAAAAAAATAAAAATATTATTAACCTAAAACAATCAAAATACCTTTTTGGCCCATAGTTCATTAAGCCAGGCGGTAGGTAGCACAGTGAGTCAGTAATGATGATTCATAAGCTATAGAGATAACTTCGATATGATGCAATTTTAGCTTATTATTGATCAAGTAAAAGATTACAAATAGAAAATCGTAGAAAATACAGATTAAGCTAAAATTATTTATACTAGCAGTTATTTTTACATTTTCTTTTTTTTTTTAGTTTTTGTATACTATCTGTTATTTTTTATACTTTGATTACTGTGTTTTTTTCTGTTGTAATTAATAGTCAAAAGAATTCGTGGGGACATGAATGTGTTCTTCCTCCTTACATAGTTACATCTCACTTTATAGAATTACACTAACTATATGTTTGTTATTATATTTATATATATATATATATATGCCCCCACGAATTCTTTTGATATATATGTATATATATATTTCTAGGCTTCACTCTTCATTGTTTTCAAAATAATAATTTATAGAACTTTTCGTTAAGTTTTTAATATCTAAATTTTCAATTTAAAATATTGAATTTATTAAATCTAATTTAACTTTAAAAATTAGGTAGATTGACTATTAAAAAATGTAACATGACAACTAAAACGGGACTTAGAAAGTAAAATATAATGAACCTGCACAACAACGTAACTTAATTCAATTGATAATATAACCTTTTTCAACTGTCTAAAAGTCTTGGCACTTATAGTTCTTGAGAACAATTTGTGTTTCCTACCTCCTCTATATATACATATATCACTAGACTCACTACTCATTGTCTTCAAAATTACAATAAAAAAATGATTAACTCTAAGTTTTTTCGTGTCATGGTTCTATGTGCTCTTTTTTGCTTTCTTAGTGTCACGAAGTTTGTCTCTTCGGAGGTTGACTCAAAGGTAAGGCCACTAAATCTATCGCTTTAAGGACAAATTAATATTTAAAGTCTCATGAAATTTACTGTTGTAATAAATAAATATTGACTATATGATGTGTGTATATGTAGTTATCATTAATAAGCTTTCAAATACATATAGGTAAATGTTCTTTTTCCCTTGTTGGATATTGTGTAAACTTACGTTATAGGCCTTGTTCTTCAATTTTATCACTTTTTTCTCCTTTATGTGTGTACATTAATTTTAATGATCATATTGGTTTTTAGTTTCGACTCGATAATTAATTACTTTTTTTTTTGATATTATGAGATAAATTCAAGATATCTTATTATTTTTTGACTTTATATAGGTTGTAAAGTCTACCGCAGAGCCATCGTCCCTGGTGGATTCCAGGAACTACATGCTTGGAGAAGAGAAGTCATCTCATCATCTTGTTGCCTATGGTGAAGGCCCTAGTGGGGGTACTGGGGTTGAAATGTCAAGAGAAGGTTCTGGTTCTGGTTCTGGTTCTGGCTCTGGAGAAGGGTTTGGTGAAGGTAGGGTAGTGGAGGATATGGAGGTGGAGGTGGAGGTGGAGAGGGAAGTGGTGAAGGAAGAGGAGAGGGTTCCGGTTATGGTTATGGGGAAGGGTATGGTGAAGGCAATAGTGGTGGAGGATATGGAGGTGGGGGTGGAGAAGGAAGTGGAGATGGTTCTGGTTCTGGTTCTGGCTCTGGCTCTGGAGAAGGATAAGGTGAAGGAGGTAGTGGTGTAGGATATGGAGGTGGTGAATGTAGTGGCGAGGAAACAGGAGATAGTGGTTCTGGTTCTGGTAGTGGTTATGGTTATGTTAATGGAACTAGATCCGGTATAGGACGAGGAGGTGGAGGAGGAGGAGGTAGTGGAGATGGTGAAGGTGAAGGTGAAGGCGAAGGGAAAGGTAAAGATTATGGAGGAGGTGGAATACCGTGAACACGAGCAAATGCATGGAGTACAAGCCATGCATGCATAATGTACTACTCAGGCATGCATGAAGTACTATTCATGCATGCTTCTACTACTTCTTTTTTTTGTCGCAATTTTTCTTCTCTATCTTATTTTCATTTCCTCCTCTCTGTACTAAAAAATAAAAATTCAGGAGATTTACTAAAAATCAAGATGTAGTACTTTATTTCTCCAATTGGCAATACATTAATAAAAGTTCCTCTTCTTAAAGTGGATATAAAATAAAAAAAATTATACAGTGAACAAATAAAAATAAATTAAATTAAATTAAAAAAAATTAAACTAATGAAGTAATTAAAATGACATACGCAGAAAGTAGCACCAAAATGTAAACAACTTTGCATCCTTGAAATAAATACTTGTATTATTTGATGATGTTCAGTATATACTAACTCGATTAATTTTGACTTATTATGAATAATCCCCCCACCCCCAAGAAAGTGAATTTAGAGAACTGAATCTTTTAGTTTTCCAGTGAATTCAGACATGGAATTTTTAGGGTTTTTTGAAATAAAATTAAAAAATTACGTAAAAAGTACCCAAATTAATTTATATTTTTTCTTTAAAATATATGTTAAAAATACACATTAATTAAGAGGTAAAGTTTACAAAAATACACATTTATTTAGAGGTAAAGTTTACAAACTTCATAGCTGATATTATTTTCCTACTAGCTATTTGATTATATTCATTGAACTTCTAGCAAACAATATTGTTCATTAATTCATATTTAATAAAAGTTACATGTTACAATTTTAAATTTCTAAATTAATGCAAAATTTCCGTTTCGTATTTCTCTATTAATCTAGAGTTGCATTTATATACATTATACATACAAGTTATAACTATATATTATATATTGTTATAAATTTTGTCCTAACACTTCCTAGCTCACAAAATAGGTTTTAGCAATTTTAAAAATTATTGCATACAAATATGACTTCCAATTTCATAATTATGATACTTTTGGGAACTTTAATGTACACAAGTTCCGCTCGAAATCTTATCGGGTTAGATTTTTCCGATAATTATAATAATAATAAAATTCCACGAGTTAGTAGCTCATTTGGAGGTGGAGGTGGTGGTGGAGGACACGTTGGTCCCGATGGCATAGATTTTGGAGTAGGTGTTGGTGTTGGAGGTCAAGTAAGTGTACCCGGTGTTGGGTCAATTGGTGGTGGTGGAGGTGGTGGAATAGGTGGAAGCATTGGTAGAGATGGTTCGGTCTCTATGGGAGGTGGCGGAGGAGGAGGCATTGGTGGTCAAATCGGTAATGTAGGGTTTGGGGGCGGACAAGGTTTTGGTGGTGGTCAAAGTTTTAAGGGAATTCACGATTAATTTGTTTGTCTGATTTAATTATTGAAAATAATGAATCTTATTTTACATTGAGTACAGTAGTATGATTATTTTTTTTCGAAATGCAACTTATTTTATAACTATTTAATATTTGATAATTTTTCTTATTTGATTTATTTAAATTTTTTATCCCGTAAGATCTATTAAAAGAAAAACACCCCATTACAAGTACGTATGATTTATAAATACTTTTAACACATTCAACAAAATAATTTAATAAAACTTCTGAATATTTATTGTACGTCCATATTTATTTTATTCTGATATAGAAAGTATGCAAAATCGACTATCTATATTTACGTTCAATTTAGCTCCAATTGTAAGCAAATAAAATCGTCAAAATGGATATAAACCAATTAAAGGATGAATTAAGTTGCAAGGGATGATTTGAAATTAAATGGTTCACAATTACGAAAAATTCTAAAAAAAATAAATTTATCTAATTAAAATAACTCAATTTAGATCACAAAAAATATTGATATCAAAAAAAAAGTCAGACGTAGGGCTAGCAAAGCAGTCGCGGAGCTACATTGCATTAAGGGTTCATTTGAACCCCCTTTGGCAGACAATTATATTATCTATACATGATTAAAATAAGTTTATATGTATATATAGTACATGTCGAACCCCCTTCGCTATCTATTTCTACAGATTATGACCTCCCTTATTTAAAATTCTGGTTCCGCCTCTAAATCACAACCTTTGAACCTCGAACGTATGTGATCATTTATCTTCGTGACTTTGCGTAGCTTTCAACATAGCAAAAGGATATATACTAAAAGTAGTGCATGTTGGACTATACTAAAAGTAATTAAAATAATAAGACGAAAAAAAATCCTCTTAATCATTGAACGTTAGCTAAGGTAAATAATGCGTATAAAACGTACTCCTTTATTTTAATTTTTGTGTACATATATAATTAGAACCTTTTTACATAAGGTTTACAATTTAGAAAAAGTAAAACAATACTATCAATTATAAGTGTACTCAAAACAATTTCTTACTTCATTCGTTCATTAATAGTTGTCCACTATACTATTTTGAAATTTCTGACAATACGTGTCCACTTTATGAAATGAATAAATAATTTCACATTAATTTTTAATTTACCCTCATCATTAATTGTAGTCATTTTCTTGTTATATTTTTCGAAATGTTATATTTATTACTGTTAAAGGATGATATAGTTAAATTACCCGTCTATTAATAGTTTCTTAAGAAATGTGTAACGACAATAGTGATAATTATTATTGGACAGAGGTAGTAATATTTTGTGCTATTAATTACGTAATATTCTAAGTGAACCCACAAAGTAACTTTGAAATTGAGCTCATTATTTTCATGTAGTTGATAATTTATTTTTAAAAAGAATTACTCCTATAAATTATTATTTTCAGTCATTCTTCTGATTGCGCATTTTTTTTAACATCAAAATAAAAATACAATCTACTCTGGTTCTCTAGTATTTATGTTATTTTATGAAGTTTTTTTTTTTTTTTGGTTAAATTATTTTATGAAGTTACATCAAGTATATATTAACGTAAAAACAATTATATGCTCTCTTTTTATTTCTATACTTTGCTTCTTTTTCCAGATCACGTGTTTATGCGTTACTTGAGTATTGAGTTTTTCTATTGCTATAAAATAATAATAAGGTTTTTATATACTTTATTTATGAGATTTTATTAACGATGTTATTATTATTGCGTTAACGTAAGAAAAGATTTATCATAAAGTTTTAGATTTGATCAACCATTAGAAAATTAATTTGTCAATAGGAAGAGACTATGCGTTATAATTCAAATTTTATGAAGGCTTTTTAAGTGGATAAATTTTTAACCCACCATTAAATATTACTGTTACAAATATAATACTTATGTTCAGTTTTGGTTCTCACATATTAATTATCGAGAATTTAATTATCTTCATCTATATTACATCTACACTATATAAATTCTTGGCATTGTATATAATTATATCTTTGAAAAATCATTTATCTCTTCCACACAAATATATACAAACACCAAGATGAAAAGTAAGGATTCTTCAAACTTTATATTTAAACAAATAGCATAAATGTTTTAGCCTATATATTTATTTTAACGTGTTATAACATATAATTTTCATTATTTAATAATCTCATCGAAATAAAAACTTATATATGATGTACATTTATTTTCATGCAGTGTCAACACAATATTCAAAGGCATTTATTTTTCTAATTTTTTTGGGAGTATTTGCACGTGACACGTCAGCTAGAATACTCTTAGGAGATGCAGTAGCTACAGTTTTTGAGATTCCAGCTGGTGTAAATGGCTTAGGATTTGGTCAGATTATCGGTGGAGCTGGCGGCAGTAGTGGCGGCGGCGGTGGTGGCGGCGGTGGAGGAGGTGGTGGTTTTAGTGGCGGAAATGGTGGCGGATTTGGATTTGGCTTTGGTAGTGGCCAGGGGTCCGGCTTAGGCGGTAGCGGTGGTGGTGGTGGAGGTGGTGGCGGCGGTGGCGGAGAGAATGGTGGTAGTGCTTTTGGATTTGGGATCGGCGAAGGTTTCGGCGGTGGTGGCATTTGATCTAATAAATTAATTGTGGCATATTTAATTTAAATTTATGTTTAATAAGTTTAGTATATATATGAGAATATTTAATTTCACTATAGATTATAGTCATGTTTATGCTTATAGTCATGACTTTTTTGTTTAATTGATCACTGTTTTTTTTTCATATAATAAACTAAGAATTTTGAGGTTAAATAAAAAAATCTCACTCATCTCTCGGAGAGAGTCTATTCCGATTAAATTATATGACTTTCTTACACATCTATAATATTATTGGTAATTGGGTGAGATTGAGATTACTTTAATGGAAGAAAGTCATATTCACCTCATAAAATTCACGATTGAGAAAAAGCTATTTAAGATCAGTAATCAATTCTAATAAATATACTTAGGATATATAATTCGAAAGTATTTCGGATAAGCAAAATGACAGAAATCTCACATTTAAGTTCTCTTATTACTATTATCCCCTATTAGTTTTACAAATTCCCAAAATCCTCATTTTAGCGCATCAGATTAATGTATCAGCGCATCAAATTAATGTATCTCGCGCATCAGATTAATGTAATGTATCTCGCGCATCAAATTAATGTATCATGTATAAAATGTACATCATATTAGTGTATCATGTATAACATTTAATATACCTCACTTAACGATTAATGTATCTCGTGCATCAGATTAATGTATCAGCGCTTATATTATTGTATCATTTTGCGGGATTTCTGTAATTATAAACTTATAAGGGACATATGGCAATTTTACCTTTAAATTATGTGATTTTTGTCATTTGCCCAAAAATATACACAAGGATAAAAATGAAACTTTTCTTCTTATGATCAAGCTATCAACTAATTAGCTCGTTAAAGAAAGTGGTCAAAACTGAGACGTCCAAAATCAATTATTCAATAATCATAAAACCCTAAACATTTATAAAACCAACAAACCAATAATTCAATTTAGTCGTTAATATCTCTATTTTCGATTTGAATTATTGATTTGACTCGAAATTATTCACACGATCCTAGTGAAAAGTGAAAACAGTTGGATTCAAACATATACACAGTAACGCAGAGTATATAAAATCATTTTGTCTGTAGTATTTACATGATATGTCAAAATCAAAATTAAATGTTTACAGAGTCAACTTCTTCAAAGTTGTAATGATAACACTAAATTAAATTTTTACGTGCATGGCTTACAAATGTCAAAATAAAATTCATGCATTCATTTACGTATAATGAATGAAAATTCAGTGTACCGTTGGGTTTTTTGGATTTTTCAGCCTATAAAATCCCCTTTACAATACTTCAAAATTCTCACAAAAAACTTTTATTATATTATTATAGTAATAACTCTTTTTGGATAATATTAAATTTCTGAATTGCTAGAAAAAAATATGTTGACTAAAATTTTATTACTTCTTTTTGTGTTTTCACTTGGAGCTTTTCTTGTTTGTGGTAGAAATTTACTAAGTGAAAATGACTCTCTTGTTGCAAAAAAATATGGAGTTACTGATTATCAAGGTGGATTAGATGATAATATTGGTGCTGGTGGATTTGCTGCTGGTAATGGAACTTCAAGTGTTTTTTAATAATATTGTTAAAAAATTTAAAAACTTTATGTATAAAAAAAGTACTTGAAAATTTCAATATTTTACTAAAATTGAAGATAAATTTAAGTTTTTAAATTAAGAGAAATGATGGTTACAAACTCCAAATGACCTTCTTTCAACTCGATATATTATTCCTCGAGTTAGCGCAACAAGTAGTATTTAATAAGGAAGGTTGAAAACTCATTTTTTTTGCATACTTAAGAAAGATTAGAGATCGATTTTTTATTTAACACTTATTTAGTTGAGTTTGTTGTATCGAATTTGTGTATAAATTACATTTTGTTAAGTTAGTACTAATGATACTATCTATAATTTGAAAGGTTAGAGATCGATTCTCCTTATCAACACTTTTTTATTGGAGTTTGTTGCTTCGGACTTGTCTAATACTGCTTCCGTCTCATTTTATATATCACCTTTCGAATTTCAAAAGTTAAACAAGTCTATCTTTGATTGTAAATTTTTCATCGATCTTTTAAACATTTTAAATTATCAATTATTGTGACTCAAAGTATTTTGTACGTAGTTTACAAATATACAAATTTCATTTCAAAAAAATTAAAGATTTCATGCGCAAATTTTTAATTGACTCTCAAAACACAAAATGTGTCATATAAATTGAAATAGAAAAAATATAATTTATGATCTCTTATATGATTTACGAGATATTATTATATAAAAATAAATTTTTCGATTTGCGTTCAAAGGGAAGCGACGGGTCATTCCAAGAAACAAAATTGCTACGTTATTTCGTTAGATATTAGATGACTGAGCGATAAAATTCATAGCTAATTTTATAGTTTTGTTGGGTTTATGAAACAGGTGAGCCAACTGGGCCATCTGGGCCAACTGGGCCGGGTTTAGGAGGATCCATTAGTGGTGGCGTTAGCGCCGGAGTCGGAGGAAGGTTGGGTATCGGAGCTGGGCCCATAAGTGGAGGAGCTGAAGGTAGAGTTGGCGTTGGGATCGGTGCCGGAGCCGGTGCAGGTGTCGGCGCTGGTGCTGGCGGCATGGGCGGTGGCACTGCCGGCAGTCCACCTGGCATGGGAATAGGCGGCAGTGGCGGAGTTAGTGGTGGAGTAAGCGGCAGCGGCAGAATTGGCGCTGGTGTAGGCGGCAGTGGCGGTGTTGGCGGTAATATTGGCGGTGGAGCAGGCGGCCCTGGTAGTGGAACTGGCGGAGGGTTTGGCAGCCCTGGTAGTGGAACCGGCGGAGGATTTGGCGGCCCTGGTAGTGGAAGCGGCGGAGGGTACGGCAGTGGATATGGCGGCGGATGGCCGTGAAATTAATGTAAACGTAACTAGCAGTGGCGTTTAAGCTATTGCATTAATATTTTAGTTGTTGCATTTTAATTTCATGTTATGTGCTTTGTGAAATGTGTGAGTAGGATGTAATGATATAATGTAATGTTTGGTTAATAAACTAGTATAATTTTAAATGTGAATTTTTTTAATTTGGTATTTGTTGTCTATTTTGAAATGCGATTAAATTTGAATTTGCATCAGAAAATTCATAATTGAGCTAAAAGTGATCTGGCAAAGACGACTCGGACCTGACACTTCTTGGTAAAATATGAAGGAGTATTTATCATTATATCACAATTCTTAAGTACAGTGTAAGTGTGACCAGAGTCAATCCTTTTATTTCATCAAAATAGTTTGTTTTTTAAAAAAGATAAAAACTCAATTTAGAATAAGTAAATTGTAATTTTGAGACCTATCAAGTAAATAATTGATATATTAAAATAAATTTTAGATATTGAAAATACGATGAGTATTATAAATTGAAATTCTTCTATTCAATATGATAAAAAAACACATATTAAATAGTAATTAAAATTTATATAATTTAACTTACAAAAAGAAACCGTGGAATAATTATTTTTCTAGGAAATTGTAAGTTTATTGAGCTTTTATTAAGGATGGAAAAACAAATATTCTTAGTAGGATGTTTTTCCTCTTTTAATGAATTTTATGGAGCATGAAGTTTGAAAAAGTTTGATCCAATAAATCTCCAAGATGAGAAGATTATACCAGCATTAAAAAAAAAAAAAACTCAACCTAAAATATCGTATTGGAAATTGTTTAAGATATTTTATTTATTTTAATTTATATATCGTTTAAATTTCAGAAGTCAAATAATTTAATGTTAATCATATTTTCATTCTTTAATTCTATTTCCTTTGAGAAGAGGTCTCTCTTTACAACCACATCATTAATGTATTATATTATATGATTGTAGAATAATTAGGAACGATAATAGTGGTGAACAATTAATCACATTAAAAGCAAAGATATAATTACACGAAATTGTAATTAAAGATATGATTAGTATGATCTTACTTACATTATCGATTTCAAATTTACATAAGAGAAATTTAAAGAAAATTGCAAAAAAATTGACAACAAGCATAAAATTAATGAACTTTTGAATAAAATTAACACTATACATAATATTTTCTTGTGATGTTGTATATTTGTATTGTTATTGTTAATTTAGCTTAAAAAGAATAATAAGTTACTCCTTTCTTCTTCTTTTTATTGTCAAATTTTTAATTTTAACTTTTTATGTAACATGTTTAAGAGGATAAAATTTAAAAGTCTTGTTACTTTATTAAATTTTATATTAAGTTATAAAATTGAACAAATAAATTAGAAACGAAAATTAATATTATGATTGTATAGTACGAAATTCGAATCTGATTTAAGTTAAGTGAAACAATATATGGGTTACAATAATTCCGACTCAACTTAATTGAGATTGAGGCATTATTTTTTATTTTATATTTCCATTTTTGTTTTTAAAAAATATGTAAATAATTTGATCGAACATTAAAAAAAAGTAATAAAACATAATGCGAAGGTCATACGCGTGACTTCTATGAAATGACGAGCCACGTACTATTAAGAAATTATAATAAGATGACAATTATTCTCCAATCTTTAATTTGTATATTTTATAAATTTATGTGGATGAAATTGTCGTAGATAAATTTTTTTATTCGATTATGTATCAAGTATTAACCAGGCACGTTCATTTTTAAAATGCCAAACGGGATCAGAATTTTATTATATCACGTTTTAAGTAATAATAAATTTAATTTGTTAATATATATAGGTTAGATGTTAATATGTTATTATTAACGGTAGTCATTTATATATACATATTAACATCTAACCTATAAACTGAAATTCTTAATGTAGCCCAACATGAATACCCCTCTATCTCAATTTACCCATATAAATTTTTGGATAAATTGTATATAATGACAAATTAATAAAATAAATTAAATACTATAATTACACTTTAATTTAATTGTACCATGTAGGAAACTATTTGTCAGGCACCTCACTCTTTCAAACTCTTGCTCGCCACTCTTTCTATCTCGCTCCATCTCTCGCTCGCTCCTTCTCACTTTTATACGAATACAAGTGTATAAAATGCATTTTTATTTGTATAAAATGAGAAAATATTGTATATATACATGTAGTTTTGTTCTCCTCTCTCCGCTCTCCCAGATCTCGCTCGCCACTCTCCTAGATCTCGCTCGCCACTCTCGCCTCTATCGCTTATACAAACAAAAACGAAATGTATAAATTGTGTTTCTGTTTGTATAAAGTGAGAGAAAATTATATATGCACTTGCAAATATATATATTTTCGTCTTATACACTTATAATTATACAATACAAATATTCATCTGCCCAATTTTTAAGTCAATTTGAAAAAGAAAAAAATCTTTAATTATTCTTTAATAAAATGATCTATAACTACACAAATAGTTAAAGATATTTTAGATTACAAATTTCAAAAATAGTTATTTCAATACTTAACTTATTCACTATTTCAAAAAAATATTCACTTCTACTTGTCAATTTAAAAACATCAAGAAAAGAGAATTACTTTTTCCTAATTCACCTCAATATTAATTACTTTTTTTCTTAAATTATTTTCAAGACTTAAAACTATACATCAATTAATAAAAGTGTTGTCATAAAATATTCAAATTAATCACTTTGTTAAGAGACGTGTACATAATTCAAGATGGACAAATAACATGAACATGGAGAACTGAAAGAAGTGTTGAAAAACACCCATAAATTTGCACGAATTACTAGTTTCATTCCGAACTATTAACAATATTAAAAAAGCAACCCTTAACTTGACTAACTAAAGAGTTGAATACACCTTCAATCTTGCAACATGAATGAGATACACCCCTAAATTCTCGTCAAAATTAAAATATTTTCAACACTTCTCTCGATTTTTTATTATGAGACTCATGCTCGTATAAGAGTTGAAGGTCACTTGTTATATCAAGTAAAAAAGTATTTTTTTGGGCTGTCAATCGTTCACACATTAAACTAATAATTTACAAATATTTAAATATTTTCTCAATTAAAAAAATATCATATAAATAAAGAGGAAAAAATACTACGTACCAAAATTTTATTTACTACATTTATTCAAATCAAAATAATTAATAAATTTTAGTCAATATATATAATATAGTAATGTATAATATTACGTAAAATTACGAATAATTTAAAACACGAGTCAATTAGTAAATAATTTGGCTTATTTTCAGGACAAACTGACAGGTCCAGTTCCATTTTCCATCTATAGCGAAATAGTAAAAAGGAAAATTAAAAGTCTGAATAAAGAAAGCTTAAGCAGCTGTTCTTCGTGGGCGAAAATTCAATCGGCGCCTTCTTCTCCAACCCTACAATCTCATCAAATTTCACTGTTCTTCCATTAATATCAGGTCTAAAATCTTCATTTTCTCATATTACGCAAGATCTGTTTACAGTGATTCGTAGATTATTTTTTTTTTGATTTTTTGTTATATTGATTGAACAGTTTTAAGAGATCGAGAGCTGCGATGTTAGGTGTTTTAAGGCGCAAAGCTATTTCTAGCGCCTCTTTTACTTCGGTATGAATCGTGATTTAGTTTTATTGCGTTTGTTTTGATGTATTAATTGCTGATATTTGTATAATGAGTTGCTGAAATCATTGATTTTGCTGAACCAGTGTGTAAGGAAATCTCTGCATACGGTTCGACCTGCAGTATGTAAATCTAGAATTCCATCTGCTGCTGCAGAAGAGGTAATGTCTATTTATGAGCTATCCTCTTTTTTTCATTTAAGTGGTTGGAGTTCTTTATAGGATACAAAGATAAATTGCTATTTTATGGAAGTAAACATTTCGTTAAATTGATTTTTGAATAGCTTTTGGCAAAAAAAAAAAAAGAGGAAAAAATGACGACAAAAAGAACATTTTTCCTTTTAGCTCAAGTCAAACTCATGATATGTTGTAAAATTTGTCATTTTTTGGATAAGCACTTTTTTTTTTGTTGATAATTGTGTTGTCTGGATTAGCTTGCACACAACTCGACTAATCCCACATAGAATAGCTGCGAAGAAATCACTAGACATTTTGTCTCTATCGAGATTTGAACATGAGACCTTATGATACTCAACCCACTTCATTGACCACTAAGTCACACCCTTGGCTGCAGATAAGCACATTATTTATAGCCACATATTTGAAATACTTGATCATTATCAATTTGTAGTTCATACTATTGATGATTGAATTTGACAGAACCGTTTTGATATTGGTACAAGTTATCTGGATAAGGATTATTTTTTTCTCTAGACTCTAGTATGGTAAATTGTAAATTTATTAAGATTTTGATATAACAGTTTCAGATTTTGCAGTGTTGTACTCTTATCATAACTATTTTAAGATTGCATGTGGCTATCCTTACTTTCTCGTTATGCAATGTATTGGTACTAGCCTTTTTTCTGTGATCGATTCTATAACATTATGCTCTGACTTAGTAAGCTATTCAGATACCATGACATACTGTCTATGGCAAGCTTCTGATACTTAACCATTCAGACTCTTATATTTGTCCTCCGCCTCGTTATATTGAACATGAGACTTCATGCTATTTGTCTTGCTGCTGTTTTTATTTCTAATCCCATTTAAAAGGTTGTCTGACATATTTTGAAAATGAGAACAGATATCATTGCTTACTAGACAATGTGGTCATGTGCGAAATTTCAATCAGCTTGTGCTGCCTGGTACGTGTAATTAATCTATGATGACAAAGTGCATTTATACTGGTGTGCTGTTATAATGAGCTCCTACTTCTTAATGCAGGGTGCTCATCAAATTTGCGCCCAGAAAGGTTAGTACATATTATTGCTGAAACACCTTTCATATGTTATTTGAATCTTAGAGCATGAATAAATGCACAATGTATTTATCGAAGCAGCCATTCTATTTTTCTTTGCCGAGGCCAAACTCCGTAGAATTTTCCATTGCTTTATAGTTTTTTTATCTGCATATCTTAAGGACCTAATCGGTGTTGTTGGATCTGCTTTGTATTTTCATTTGGTTGAATGAGTAACTAAAAGTTGAGACACTCCAATTAATTACTCTGGGTTGTAGTGCCAGTGTGTGCATGTCCTCAGAGGAGATGGAGATAGTGGACATCTGTTATATGAATTAGTGCATTGCTTGCAGGGCTGTGACGAATCTTTGCTCAAGTCCAACACTATCAAATTGGAGCAGGCCTTTCTGCGCAAATAGTGGTATATTTTTCCAATAATTTATTAAGCTTGGCTGGAACGCTGATGCAAATGAAATTAATCATCACATGCTTACACTGTATATAATATTGTTCAACAATGTAACTTGCTCTCTTGGTGTATTGTTCCTGCAGTTGATCATGGTCCCAACTCCCATCACATGTATTCTTTAGCACTTTTGAACTTATAAATTATCAGTTAGATACTCCTAAGTCAGTTGTACCTTCTCTTCTAAATTATTATTATCTTCACATACTTTATTGAAGTTACCCTTTTCATCTTTTTTGGGATTGCGGTCTTATATGGAATTATATTATAGATACTTAAAAATGTGACATGTATCTTTTAATTTCCTATTATTCTACCAAATGATTGGATGTTAGTTGTCATTTGCAAATTTCTGTTTGGAAGTGGAAGACGTATTTGCGTTATCTACCTTGAGGATATAGCTAGTTAGCTCAATTTCAAAAAAATATAGCTAGTTAGCAGTTTCAACTCCGTATAAAGTTCTGTATCATCTATAGGATCAAGACTGCCATTATCATCATCATCGATGCCATCAAGAAGGGCCTGTCCATCATCTTCACCGCATAGGAACTACGTGATCACTCCAATGTTGCCTTCGCATCCAAGGGTTACAGATGTCAATATGACTCTTTTCAATTAGTGGAAATCATTATCGTTAAAAGAATTTATGATAAGATGCTAGTTTAATTAGTTTAATGACCCTATCTTAAAGCTTTAGCATCTGGTGGAGTAGAAGAAATTAAGAATTTGTTGGAAATTGGCACTTTGTTTACAGTTTAAACAATGTTGGAATTCGTAATGTATCATGCAATAATGCGTTGACAGCTTCCATATATATTTTAATTGTTCTTTCATTTGTTTTCTCCTTTTCTCTGCCACTCCTTTTCCCTTATTCTGTATTGCTACAGTTTCTCACTATTTTTTTCTTTTATTTGCCTGTCAATAATTGTAATGTAGGTGATACCGTTGACGCTGTTGTTCCATATATGGGTGAATCCATAAGTGATGGGACACTGGCCAAGTTCCTGAAGAGTATGTCCTTATTGATGTGGTCTCTGATCCATCTTATATGCAGTAGTATTCATAGAGTCTCTATACTTACTGTTTTTTCATGTTTCCTTCTATATGGGCAGATGTTGGTGACAGAGTAGAAGTTGATGAGCCAATTGCTCAGATTGAAACAGATAAGGTACCCAGCTTCTAATATTAGTTGATTTTGATCACATTATCTCAGGTCTCTCTGGAGATTAATGGCACTTGTATTTGAATGGTCTTTATTTGACAGGTAACCATTGATGTTACCAGTCCTGAAGCTGGTGTAATCCAAAAGGTAGAACATCTTTGGCACTGGAACTCTGCTTTGCTCAACCTCACACCACCTAGTTTGTTGCATTTTATTTTTTGATCAACAACTTCTGAATCTGGTTTTGAATATCTATAGTTTGTAGCCAAGGAAGGGGACACTGTCGAACCAGGCAATAAAGTTGCTATCATTTCAAAATCTGGTGAGGGTGTGGAACATGTTGCTCCATCTGAGAAGTCCTCTGAGAAAGTAGCTCCTCCAGCTGAGGATAAGAAAGAGGAAAAGGCAAAACCTCAAGTTGAGACAACTCCCGTCAAGGAGAAGCCTAAGGGAAGTTCACCTCCACCCCCTAAACGCTCTCCTACAGAGCTCCAACTTCCTCCCAAAGAACGGGAAAGACGAGTGAGTCAATAGCTAATGCTGTTGTAATCTCATTGTCATGGCACTACTCGTTTATGTAACTTGGCACTTACTGTGTGTTATCTTCTATAATCTGTTTTGATGACAGGTTCCCATGACCAGGCTCAGAAAAAGAGTTGCCACACGTTTGAAAGATTCTCAGAACACATTTGCTTTGCTGACAACATTCAATGAAGTTGATATGTAAGTTTGGACTTTGATTTTGTATAAGACACTATCTTTTTGTGCTAATATTTCTGCACCTTATCCTACGATTAGAGAAACAGAAAATTTTGATCTAGGAATTGAAGGTTATAAACTTCAGTTACCTTTTCCAATTTATTTTCCTAGATGCAGATTGGTCTCTGTTCTGACCTAGGAGGGGTGTGGGCATTGATCATATGTGATGTAGTAGTATTTGTTTTGCATCTGTTGTTGACCTTATGTTGTATTTCTTTCTTCATTGTTGTTCTATTCAGGACAAATTTGATGAAGCTCCGTTCTGATTACAAAGATGCCTTTGTTGAAAAGCATGGAGTCAAGTTAGGATTCATGTCTGGATTTGTGAAAGTATGATGAGGACTAATTTCTGTTTGTTTTTATATTTTCATTGTCAAATTCTGGCCTAAAATGCTTATATAAATTTCAGGCAGCAGTTAGCGCACTCCAGAATCAGCCAATTGTTAATGCAGTTATCGATGGTGATGACATCATTTATAGGGACTATATAGACATCAGTATCGCTGTTGGTACACCAAAGGCAAGCTAACTCTCTTTGCCTCAAAGTTTCAGATTACATGGGCAAATCTTGCATAATTCCTAATCAGTCTCAATTTGTCCTTAAACTCTCTTTTATATGGACTCTACTTTTTGAGTTTTTGGCAGTGTTTTTATAGATGAAATTAGAGTGAAATGAGAACTGCAAGAGAGGGACTTTAGGCATGATATTAAGTATTATCCTTTTTTCTCCTTGCTCAGGGTCTTGTTGTTCCAGTTATCCGCAACGCTGAGCAGATGAATTTTGCTGAGATAGAAAAGACAATTAACTCACTTGCTAAGAAGGCAAATGATGGAAGCATATCTATTGATGAAATGGCTGGAGGGTCATTCACCATTTCAAACGGTGGAGTGTATGGAAGTCTTATCAGTACCCCCATCATAAATCCTCCCCAGGTATGTATCGTAGTAAGTGATTACAATTACCTTGTAGTTGTAGATCTATCTCACCATAAAAAATTTGCTGCTTGATTTTGTAGTCTGCTATCTTGGGAATGCATTCAATAGTCAGTCGTCCTATGGTCGTTGGAGGCACTATTGTTCCAAGACCAATGATGTACATTGCTCTGACATACGATCATAGGCTGATCGATGGAAGAGAGGCAGTGTTCTTCTTGAGAAGAATTAAGGATGTGGTTGAAGATCCCCGTCGCTTGCTCCTTGATGTTTGAAGATGGGCAACAACATCATCTGGCTTTTGATTTTGATCCGTCCGAGGGTATACCTGAGTGTACAACTCAATCATAGAACCAGAATAAATGGCAATATCAGAGTTTTGTTGGCCTGAGGTGTTGCTTTGGTCCTCTGATTATTGCAGCCACAGCTATATTTGAGATTTGCAGATAGAACCATAAAGATTTTACGGTGCTTCCCACTCACCCTTTTGCACAACTATATTTTACTTTGCATGATATTTATTTCTCGTTTCAAAATATTAAACCAACCTGAACTTTCTTTGAATTGGGACACACTTGCATTAGCCTGTTGGCTATAGTATTTTCTTCTGTATTGGAGTTCATACACGTTTGAATATTCATAATGTTGGTCCCATTATTTTAATTTTGATTTAAATTGTTATTACCTGCTGTGTTTGTGTGGCGTGGGTGGGGTTAGCATATATTTTTCTTTTTTGGTTTGTCACATGGGATTTGGATCCACTTCGGAGCTTCAATGTTTTCAACAAGATTTTCTCCATTCGGAGCTTTGAAGCAATCTCATTCTCATCATTGTACCACTATCTCATGTTGGTATGTTCTTTATTGTGATTTGTGATCCTACATAGATAATTGGGTCATTTACACTTTTGCTCCTAGTTTGTGCTAGTTTTCAATTATTGCACCTTTTAAAGCAAATGAATTTATGGGGTCTAAGTTTTTATTTTTTGCGTCATAATATTTTTGAAAGCGTCTAGATTTTGAACCTTTGTTTAGTATTATTGATGTTCCAAATATGGGACTTCAATTAATGTTTGAATGATACAATAAAGAAAATATGATTAATGCAAGTTTTTCTCCCTAAATGGACATGGAGCAACAAAAGTACATCCCACTTGTTTTTAATTTTTCGACGATTTTAAATTTACGATCTTTGAATTAAAGGTGAAAGTCCTTACTATATGAATTCTGAACTCCCTTTTTATAATATGTGTAAATCTAACAAGAACACTTGCAATTTAGAGTGAAATGAAGAAGAGAGAGATTTATTATATTACTAATTGGAAACACAAAGTACATAACATTAAGTGAAATCCAACTCATGCAAAATTATTGAATCAGATTCCCACCACCACCGAAACCTTCTCCGATTCCAAATCAATAACCATTACCACCATTTTCTCCGTCTCCTCCGCCACCGCCGCCACCTCCTTTGCCGCCGTTACCGCCTAAACCCGATCCCTGTCCACTACCGTAGCCAAATCCTGCACCATGTCCTCCATAACCACCATCCTCTCCGCCACCACCTCCGCCAACGCCAGCTCCTCTGCCACCGTCCCTACCGTCGGAACCTAACACCTGTCCACTACAGTAACCGAATCCAATTCCTGCACCATGTCCTCCATTCTCTCCACCTCCACCACCACCTCCACCACCGCCGCTACCGCCATTACCTGATCCCTGGCCACTGCCGAAGCCAAAGCCAAATTCTGCACCTATACCACTAAAACCACCACCTCCACCACCGTCGCCGCCGCCACCTTCACTACTGCCACCAGCTCCTCCTATAATTTGACCAAATCCTACGCCATTTTCAACAGGGATCTCAAAGACTGTAGCTACTGCATCTCCCTGGAGTTTTCTAGCTGACGTGTCACGTGCAAATACTCCCAAAAGAATTAGAAAAATAAATGCCTTTGGATATTGTGTCGACACTGCATGAAAATAAAATACGTATATAAATTTTTTATTTCAATGAGATTAATAACAAGTAAATTACATGTTACAAGTTAAAATAAATAAATATTCTAAAAACATTTATACGTAATATTAGTTTATGAAGACAAAAAAAAAGGTTGAAGAATCATTACTTTTCATTGTTGGTGTCTGTATTTAGTGGAAGAAATAAAGTCCGTTTACCAGATATAATTATACACAAAGCCAAGAGTTTACATGAGTATATGTATATATTAGAGATAATATAGCTGAAGATAATTAATTTGAGAACCAAAACTGAACATAAATATTATATTTGTAACAGTAAATATTTAACGGATGAAAAAATTTATCCACTTAATTAGAAACCTTCATAAATTTTAAATTATAACGCCCATTACCTTCCTCTTGACGTTCTAAAGATTGGCCAAATTTAAAACTTTATGACAAATATGCTTTTTAAGTTGATATTTAGATGTAAATTCAACAACATAAATGCTAGAATAATATATCTTTTGGTCGACCTAGTCTAATATATACACACTTTAAAAACACGTTAAAATCTGTTATAACTAAGACTGTCTCCGTTTAAAAAAGAATATTCCTATTTTCTTTTTAGTTTGTTTCAAAAAGAATGATCCCTTTCTTTTTTTGGCAACAATTTATATTAACTTTCCACGTGGCATGTTTAAGACCACAAGATTAAATGGCATTTTGATACATTTAACATAACTTTAATTTAGAACCACAAGATTAAAAAGTCTTCTTTTTTTTCTTAATTCCGTTCCAAGTCAAACAAGGTCAATCTTTTTGAAACGGGAGGAGTAATAAGTAATCTTAAATGTTATTTATTAATTTTGTACTGTGGAAAGCAGTCAGGCCATTAGAAAAGGTGTCAATATGCATCCCACCTTCCAACAATCCATTGCTCAAATAGCTAAGGAAAACCAAAAAATTCCATTCTCTTAACAAACTCCAGTTTGTAGATCAATTATAAATAACAACTCTTTTTATAACTCAGAAAAACTAAAAAGAGGAGAAGGAAGTCATTGTTGCATCAATTTAAAATTTTGTAGTGTCACATTATTAAAGATGCGTTCATGCTAGGAGTTGAAAGAATATAAAAATCAAATAGGAAAATAATATCAGCAAAGAAATTTGTGAACTTTGTTCAACAAAATGTATATTCATCATTCACGATGATACTCAGAACTAATACCCCAAGACATGTCCAACTAATAACTGGTAAACTGAAGAAAGTGTACACAAATAATTTAACAATACAATTTTACAATGATAACTTGCTCAAAATTGGCACGAGGCTATAAGTGCAAGATATTGAAAAAGGCTTCGTTCGCAGTAACAAGATAAAAGAAACTGATATTCAGTGATATAAACATCAAGTAACAAGGAGTGGCAAAGGATAGGACTGCATATCGAGTTGCTCGATAGCAAAAATGTGGTTACATTCTAACCTCTATGCCTTCCTCTGACAGGTGCTCTTTCACGGCTTGAATGGGAACCTGAAATTGAGGAGACAAATTATATAAGCCTACATCAGTCAGAGCTCCACATTATGTGTACCGATATTACAACTGGGAACTTGAATTGTTGTATGTTACTATACAACGGTTGGTAGGTAGATAAGAAACAAGTTATTCATGTTGTATTCCAGAATAAATACATATTGTATGTTTAGTTTTAAACAAACACTTCCCTCTCAAGAACTCTAGTTCAACCATGTTTATGTTCGTTTTTACTTTCTCGTTAGTGTGAATGAGGTGGTGGGTGATGAAACATGAGGATGTGCTGGCGGCAGGTTCTGTTTAAAGCCATATATGTCACTTAAATATACACTTTTGGAAGAAATAAAAAGGCACTTTCAAGAGAGGTTAATTATGCTAACAACCGGCAGATTTTACTTAGATCCATTTAAGAAAATATAAAAATCCCCTTTATACGCGAGGCTTTGCTCGTTAAACACAAACAATAGGTATCCACTTTCTCTGAAGAGGTGCATGCTGCCAGCACTCAGCAGAGACATCGGCATCTACCGTGTCTCTCATCTAACTTCTGCCAATCAATCTCTTTTGTTATCGAGCTCACAGAAACTGAACATTGATCGACTTAAAGGCACAAAAAGAAGGCATCTGTTCAATATATAGTCATGTTACCTCCTTTCTATGGAAAATTCCAGCAGCAAGGGCAGCTGAAGCATTTGTTTCTCCGAAGACCTCTGTAAAGTGTTCAACAGCTCCAGCTCCACTGCTTGCAATCACAGGAATGCTTACAGCATCTGAAATCAACTTAATTAGGTCTATATCAAATCCCTTTCCTTGACCTGAAAAGACATAAGAAGAGCAATAATTAGGCGTTACATTGTCCCACGAATACATGAAGTGGATTGTTGCAAAGAGCCAAAAAAGAACCCACAGGTTGAATGACCAATCGATTATCCTAACAAGAAGGGGGGAAAACGAAAGACTGCAAGCTTTGGAGTAGAGCTAATGGGTGAACAAAAATTCTGTCCTACCAAGGCAAAAAAAGAAGTCATATCAAGAGTGGCCAACTATGCAGGTCTTGTATGGTTCCATACACAAGTACCATGGATCACACCAGGTAAGTTAAGAACAGACAGCTAACCTTAAGTATTAGAAGAAGTAGATTAAAAGGGGAAACAGAAAAATAATAACACAAAGGAAGGCGTAATATAACAAATACTCCTCCCATCCAATTTCACCATTTGTTAAAAGAACTTTTAAATACAATGCAAGCAGTGGTCCAAAGATGAAGCTTTCTTGAACTTTTTACATTTGAATTTCTAATACAACCAAAGGGAGTTTTGGGAATACTATATCGAAAACATCCCCACAAAATCTTTTTTATTTCTTTGCTTCTAAAACAGCTCCCTTCTGGCGCAATGGGAACAATTTCTGAACAAACAAAAGCAGAAAGGACATGCAAATCCTACTGTTGCTTGGCAAGTATTACAGTAGAAATACCAAATTATGGCATTGACCATCTTCAGACCCATTCTAACACGACCTTGGATGTAGGATAAATATACGTCAAAGTCATGAACAACGTACCATCACAATCAATGCAGTTTAGCAGTATCTCCCCAGCTCCTAATTCCTCAACAGCTTTCGCAAGTTCATAAGCTCCAATAGGGCGTCCTTCTCTCCCACCACTCACCTTGAAACATTAGAATTAAATTGAACTTGGGGTGAAAATATAAAAACTATCAATCATGAAAAACAATCTTGATATTCCATGTGACACCAATAAGAGAATGAGATTACAAGAATAACAGTTTGTAATTTATAACGAAAAAGAGTCATTGCCCACCGTGCACTGGTACCATGCATATTCTTCTCCATTTGGACCTGAAACCAGTAGACACACTTCAGTCATTAATATTCCCTTCTTGCCCCATTGTATCTTGGTCGAGTGATAATGTGATTTTAAGCCGTTCTTGGGCAAATAATTTCTCTTCCTATGAGGAAACACTGGATGCAGGTAAACTACTATATTACTTTGGAAGAGAATATCTGAATGCAATTACCTGGGTTTCTCACTTTCACAGTCCTGAATTCCACAGCCTTGGGGTCCTTTACGTACACCCTTCGAGGATCAATGCTTACAACTACTGCCTACAATTTCACAACACATCCAACCAATTACAATATTTTTCTTGCACAACTTGCCCACTAAATAATGACTTAATGAGTATGCTATACATATATGAAAGCAACCAGACAAGGAAAAGTACTTATGGACTAATATGTCTGACTCACTCTTCATCAGTGATGACTGAAGAAAGAAGAAAATTGGAAACTAAGATATTCAACCTAGAATAGTGACACAACAAATGTGTTATCATTACTATCAGACATCACTATCTGAAGAAACTAGCATAAAGTTTAACATGGCTTCAAACCAACCTGATTTCCATAAACTCGGGAGATCTGCTCTAGACTGCTCTTTCCAGTTTTCACCTTCAAAGACAGTAAGTGAAACGATAAACAGATTGACGTTACTATAAATAAGGAAGCATTTTTTGTTGAAAATAAACAGATTAACTTTCACATAGATGAGTATCACATACTCCAGATTTTAAGTATTCTTCCGCAGCATAAACAGCATCACTTCCAATAGAAATTTTGTCTGCCCCAGAACGAAAATATTCTGAAGCAACTTCCAAACTAGAGTAGTATCTGCGAAGTAAGCTTATATATCAACCAGTGAAGTTTGATCATTGTCCACAATCCCTAACTAACATTATTCAATTTTTCAACTCAGTTTTAGGCAAACAATTTGGAAGATTCAAAGCAAATGATTATTGATGGTATGAACAGGATAACAAATAGCAATAAACCTGCCATTCGCATCTTTGAAGTCTCTAATACCACCTCCAACGGTTAATGGCACAAAAACATTCTCTGATGCATACCTCAATACCTAAATGGCAAATCAAGTAGAACAAACTATCACAAAACATCCTCTTTATCGGGGACGATTAATCAGAATATTGAATTAAAGAACATACCTGCAACATTGGCAGATCGCCCAAGGGGAAGTCTCGGAAAGCAGTAATATTTAAAAAGCTAACCTAAACCACAGAAAGCAACTAATAAGTCTAGGGTCAGGTTAGAGTAACATAGAGTTACAGATAACTAATGCGAAGATAAACCTCATCTGCCCCATCCTTGTAATACTGTCCAGCAAGATCCACGGGCTTGCCAAGGTTTCTCACCTTCAGGAAAGAATCATTTTCAAATAACGGTGTTAGAATATGAATAGGTTTATACAATCCTATTAGAATAGGAATAGTTTATACAATACTATTAAAATAGGAATAGGTTTATATAATCCTATTAGAATAGGAATAGGACTACTAAATAGTATCCTATTTGGTAAAGAATTGTATTCTATGGTCTATAAATAGGGTCTCATGTAATAATGTAGATACAACAACAATTCAATAATATTATTTTGCTATATTTCTCACATGGTATCAGAGCCTCTACGATCTTGGTAAACAATCAAAGAGCTTTCGCTGTCGGCGGGCGGCTATTACTCAGATATGTCGCCCGTCCGGCCAATGATTATGTTAGCAAAAGTTGGGTCACCGTGTATCTTTCTAGTGACTATTTTCCTATATTTAATTTTGTAGCACCGTCCCATCATTCCGGTGACTACTTTTTCATATTTAATTTTGTAGCACCGTCCCATCTTTCCGGTGACTACCTTTTTTTTTTTTGCATATCTGATTTGCGTAGCACCGTGCATCTCCCGGACTACTTTTCATATTGAATTTGTGTAGTACCGTGGAATTTTTTTTCCGAACTATTTTCTCATATCTGAGTTGCATAACATCATGTGTCTTTTCAGTAACTTAGATTTGATTTGTATAGTTCCATTTGTCTTTTCCGGTGACTCCTCAAATCTGATTTGCGTAGGGTTGTGCCATCATTCCAATCCTACCTATATAATTTCTCTTTTTCATTAGGGTCGTGCCATCATTCCGACCCTACCCATATTATTTCTCTTTTTTTGTCAATGGGGTCGTTCCAACTATCCTATATAATTTCTATTTTCTAGTTGGGTCGTGACATCATTCCGACCCTACCTATATAATTTTATTTCTTAGATTGTGACCATTTTTAGCCATCAAATCTAATACTACGGCATATGAGCATGTTCCAATAATTATTTTGGTGACTTTCTTATTTAATATTAACTCATCTATTGATGCCAACATGATCCATATACATTATATTAGATTTGAGCACTTCGTTGCTCAGGGGGAGTTTAGTAGCCTTGTATGTCGATTGTATTGTGTCATCGATTGTGCAGATCACTCTATGGTCTAGAACAATTTTTTCTCAAGCTTGGGTTGGGAAGTTCAACACCAATATTATGAATCAAATTCAGTATTTCATGCGAAGATTAAGCACATTGAGATTTACTGGCATTATGCATCAAATCCATCAAATCCAGTATTTAATAAGAAGACAAGCACATTAAGATTGACCGTCAATTTTGTGAAGTCTGCAAATATCTCACCAAGCCCCTCATCGGTCCCCGTGTTAATTACATTTGTAACAAGCTAGGTGCATGAATTGTACGCACTAGCTTGAGGGGGAGTGTTAGAATATGAATAGGTTTATACAATCCTATTAGAATAGGAATAGTTTATACAATACTATTAAAATAGGAATAGGTTTATATAATCCTATTAGAATAGGAATAGGACTACTAAATAGTATCCTATTTGGTAAAGGATTGTATTCTATGGTCTATAAATAGGGTCTCATGTAATAATGTAGATACAACAACAATTCAATAATATTATTTTGCTATATTTCTCACAAACGGAATGTATTGGAAAAATAGAATCAAGTAAGACATCCACATGGGGTTTTTAAAGAGTAGCGTCTACAAAATTTATACTTTTGGTATAAGGGAGATATAGTAGATAACTCAGATCAGCTGATGGAATTTATAGGTGTTTTAGAAATCTAACTGATACAGCTATACAAAAGCTTGCAAGTTTTTGGATACCTCCTTGGTATCTTATCCTCAAAAAGAAGAATCAAGTGCCTGACACCAAGAACCTTTGAGGACACAAACCAGCTAGCTAACAAGCTTCCTCGTTATTTTTCTATTGTTCCTTCTGTTTTCATTTAGATAACTTACAAGTATGAGTCCTAAATCACTTATCACAGAGTGCCACCAGGTCTGGAAGCCTAAGAACTTACAACTTTTTAGCTTCCGTTTTATAATCTCAGAGCAATAGATTTGACAAAAAATAAGAACTAGCAATTTTTTTCCCTTTTACAGCGGAAGAATACATCCCTTTATTTTATCGATATAACAAAAATAACAGAAGTTTATTTTCCTCGTAATCTTTTTTACATCTCTTGATGATCTCCTTTTCTAAATAAGTTCTGACGGCTCTCAGTTTTATCTAAAGATAGTTTGTGATTTATATCGTCCACTTTCAACTATCTGCAGACCAACTCCAACGTTGAACAGCTTAAAAGATTAATTTGAACTGACAGAGCTCAAAAGGAGATGATGGTTAAACAATGACTAATGCTCACTTACCTCATTTTCTTTTGTATTCTCTCTAACATCGTATTGGTCTCCTTTGGTTACAACCAAGTCACCCGTATCATTTGTCCTCACATCAAGACATGCAATAACCTAAGTAGTCACAAAATTCACTAACTTCAGCATTACAAATAAATCAAAAATTCTGAGAATCAAATTACTAAGACGAATATGACCTACCCGTTTTGCAAGTTTAGAGGCATTCCCTTGGACTAGCTTCTGTCTTGCGTGAAGCTTTCATGCGTTAGATGCTTTGAACAGTTAACTTGAGAAGTAAAGCATTAAGTCATAAGCATCATAAATACCTGTGTTCTCCCGGATTTTGGATTCAAGAACCTCCTCAATACAGAAAGGCCAACATCTGGAAACATTATTCCACCAGTTTAAGGACTGATTATAAGAAGACATAAATTAAAGCTCAAGGGGTTGTGTGTGTGTGCGTGCTTGTGTATATATCACATATTTTTGTTCTTTTTGTGTGTGTGCGCGCCCACATATACTCTCTCTCTCTCTTTGGTTACAACTTCAATATTGTGTTTAACCATAAGGTCAAAATTAAAGAGGGTCATTTCTGTGCTCTTCAAAAATGAGAAAACAAATTTGAACGACATGCAAAAGGTTAAAAGGGCCTATAATATTAATAATGATTTTTTAAAAAAAATTAGCTATATCCTAAACATATTCTCCATTGCTGTTTGGAGGGCTGTGCTTACATTATGATCACTTCCATGCCTTCTATGCTACATTCATCAGATAAAACATAATTTAAATTGATCAAACATAATTAGGTTAACAAGAATTTTGTCATAATTGTTTCTTTTCTTTCATGCTTCAAAACATTTTAGGAAGTCACTGTACCACCACTCTTCTCAGGATGAAACTGAACTGCATGGACATTTCCCCTCTGAATGGATGCTATGAAATCGTCACCATACTTGCAGGTCGATGATATCCACTCTCTATTTTCATCTGACTAAATTAGGAGAAATGTCAAGCTTCTTGCGTATGTACTAAATAAACTTTAAAAAATAGAAAAAAGAGGATGGAATCACTATCAATATATATTTACTCAATGAGAATTAGTACCGGCATTGCCCGATAAGAATGTACGAAATAGACATGTGAATTTCCAACGTCATCCAAAATTTGAGTATCTTTTGCTATTTCAAGTGCATTCCAGCCAATGTGAGGTACTCTAATCCCTTTAGAAGAGTCAAAACGTCCAACTACTCCAGGAATCAAACCAAGACCCTTTACTGATAAACGTGTTACAAAGTCAGTTTCTCAGATGAAGCGGCTATATGTTAAACAATGCATGAAATTGAGGGCAAGCAAATAGAGATATATATTGTTAGAGAGTAACGATCACTTGAATTTGGAAGATGGACTATGCAATGGAAATTATCATCAAAATATTCTTGCAGCTGGAAAAGTGAAACCAAAGGACTCAATGTATGACATCAATAAGGTAACAATGCAAAACTGATGCACGGCCCAATTTCATTTCCTTTCGTACTAAAATTCTTGTAGCTACAACTGCAAGCCTTGGATCCTCATCCATGATGATAAATTCCAAAATATACAACCACTTTAAATACTAAAATGAAACTATCTGCTATTGCAGCATACATTAATCTCATAGTTCATAAGCTAACCATCTCGCTGCATGAGGTTCCTCTTTACAGTTAGATAAAAGCCAGTTCACTAGAACTCAGTTATTTATCAAATGTCTAAAGCTATAAATATACTTAATGTTAGTTTGTGACCTTGTCCATTTTCTTCACTTGACTCAAAAAGTAGCTGCAGTCCAAGACAAATGCCTAGGAATGGGCGATCTTGCTCAATGTAAGCACAAAGTGCTTCAGCCATTCTGCAGAACAATTTTCCCCATAATTTTCAGCGAAGCCAAAATAAATAATATGGAATGAGAAAATAAAACAGAAAGAACAAAATTGAGATGCATGATCTTTCTGTAGACATGTTCTTATTGCTGCAAAAGCTTTAACCAAAATAAATTAGTACAATGTATTTTTAACTGGTTCGTCAAATATGTTGTTGGTGTATCTTTATTAGTACTTTTCTGCAGAAAGAGCAGTAAATACAAAATACTGGTTGATCACTCTCAAACAAATACTATCTTTTTACATGTATATGAAGCAAGAGGTTGTATTATCCCAAAGGTCAGAACCATGCTTAAGTTTTGAATTTCTCATATGGCAATATAGTAATTTAAATGTTTATTTACAATGAGAAGTACTGAACAAACAAACAATTCCGTCCCTATGCTTAGTATGGATGAAAACCATACCCCTTCTTGTTTAGCACATCCATGGCAGGAGCAAAAGCACCAACCCCAGGAAAAATGAGCCGTTTTGCATTCAAAATGTCCTCTGGTGTTTGGACCTGGAAGACGTTGAAAAAGAAATATATGCAAAGAGCTTAATCAAAAAATAATAATGAAAAAGGTACGGAAAGAGAGTAAACAAAACTGAAGATGCATGCATACTTTCTCCATTTTGGCTTTGGCACGCTCTCGTAATAAACTTTGCACACCTCCCCACAATAATAAAACATAAGAATCATACCATGATTCATCAGTTAAAACACAGAGATTAAGGGGCATATATACTCAAATTCTCGAAGTACACACACGCTCAAGGTTGATATGACAAAGAGCAAATTCTCGAAATACAAACACTTAAAGGTTGATATGACAAAAAAAAAATATGAAGGGCAAATATCCTGAAAATCCATTCGATTGTCGCTCACCAAGACACTCGGAAACAACAAGCCACGGTAATTTCAGTTCTACTACTAAATAAGAGTGCAAACTTCATTTTGTATGACAGTTCCCTACTTTATAAGAGTGCAAACTTCATTTGTATGAACATAAGAGTACCACTGAACTAAGTAAATGATGTATACATAATACATTCATCTTTGACTTGCATTTCTCTTAATTTCCTACAAATACACCTCAATTTAAATACTCAAATTAGAAATAAAAGCCACAACAGCAAAAGCAGAGAGAGTACATCTTTGATGTCGAAACCGAGATGTTTAATTGCATTCCTGACACTCCGCACATTGCCAGCACCATAATCAAGTAGAGTTACCACTGCAAAACAATTATAGCAACAAGCATTACAGTCTCGTAAGCTGCTTATCATCAAATTAAGCCATCATTTTACATATAATTAACAGTGTACAAGTTTTTCTGCTCATTGATTAATAGTACTCAACATGAGAAATAGAAAAGGTGATAAACATACCAGAATCATCGGTGCCGGTGGCGGAAGCGCGGACTGAGAAGCTTCTGGAAGATTTGTAATTCAGAGGTTTCGCATTAGGCTTGTAACGCAGGAAACGAAGAGACTGAGAAGTGGAGGAATACGATGAAAACGACGTCGTCGTTGATGAAGCAGAAGTGAAACTGGCCGCCTCCATTTTCTCTTCTTCAAGCTTTCTGGTTCATCAGTGTAATAAAGTATTGAGTGTTGATTTAGCTGGAATTCAAAGTGGCTATTTTTTAAAACTTGACTGAACCAAAAATGAAAAGGTTTTAATTGGTAATGGATTTTGAGTCCATTATTCATTTGGGCCTATATATGGCAACATGATCTGGGCCTTGAGCCCATCTTTTAGAAGGCCTTGAGTGGTACTTTGGGCCCACTTGGAATATCTTTAAAGAAATGACAGCTCTAATTTGGCCTCAACTGACACCTCAACTTTGGATGTGAACAGGTAGACACTAAAACTTATATAAAGTTGAACACGTTGAAGACTCATCTTACATGACATAATACGAATCAGTTTGAGTGTTGTCACGTGAATTGTCACATTGAATGTGTGTGTCTATTTGTTCAATTTTATACAAATTTAAATTTCTACTTGTGCACACTCAAAGATAGAAGACATAAATGTTAACTAAAGTCAAATTAAAGGGCACGTTTGTTGCTTCTTTCAAATTTTATGTGCTAATTTTTGAATGTCACATTATTATAGCTTTGACTTTGAATGTGTTACTTGAATCAAGGATTTATAGAAAATAATATTTTTACCTTTACGAGATATGGAGTAAAGTTAGCGTGCAAATCATCTTTTTCAAATCTTCGATAGTGTGATTACATTGAGTATGTATAGTGTTGTTATGATTCTTGAAAGTCAGTATGATATTATACAAACGTCACTTTCTGTGATGTTTTAGATGAATCGAGTAATATAAAAAAAATAAGGGATAATTGTAGAGAATGTCAAGATAATAATTTAAATTAAATGAAGTAACTATCGTTTCAGTTATTTCCTTTAATAAGCAAAATCTCAGTCACTTTGCTATTACAGGGCCCACTGATTTGTATAAATTATTAATAAAATAAAATAAAACGAACATTTTTTTCACTTTCTTTTATACAATCTCTTCTCATATTTTCTTCAATTTCTCCCAAATCTTCTCTTCAAAATCAATTTCAAATTTCTCCAGCACTTCTTCATTGTGTTTTCAAAATTACTTCAAAAATTTTAGGTACCGCCAAAAACTCTTCTTATTCTTTCAATTTTTGGTAATTTTTTTCATTTTTTTCAAACTACTTTTTCACATAAGTTCATAATTCATATAGATTTTGGGTTCAAACAATGGATGTCGAATATCCATCGAAGAGATTCACAAGAGGTATATCATTGAATGTCGAAAATAATATTAAGTACCCATCGTTTTCCTTGAGTCTAACTCAGGATTTTGGAATGATTTCTGGTTCAATGTCCAAATCGAATACAATGCAAGAGATCAAATCCAAATTGAGGAATGACCCAATTAGATTTCTGAATGGAGGTATCAAAATAAGGCTGATGTTGTTGTTGTGTCAAGTAAGAAAAAGAGAGATAAAATTGACGTTTATACATAATGATAAATTTGAAGTTGTTGTTTCTGGGTCATTGGAGCATGTTAATGTATATGTATAATCATTTATGTATATGTTACAATTTTATGTTATTTTTATATTTTTTGTGTCATTCATGTCGTGTGCTGCTTGCTTATACAATTGAGATTGTATAAATGTATAATATTAGTAGTAATTGTGTAATGTTCATTTAACCATACAAATTGTTCACACTTATACACATACATAAATTGATGTATTTAACTATACATACTATGTAACAATTATACATTTTGAATTTGTTTGTATAAGTATAATATCAATGGTATTACCTTTGACTTTTTGTTCTGCTTGTGTGTTTTTACCTTTTGCTTTCGAAATTCATAAAATCACTCCATTTGAATTGCATATGTTTTGAATTATCTGATTTCATATGTGTGTTTAATGTAGAAAAAGCATCGTAGGTCATGAATTTAAAGATTGTGTTCGTCAGTTTGATTGCTAAATATTTTTTGTGTTAATTCATCTCTTTTACTGCTTTCTTATACAATTATGGGTGTATAAATGTATATATTAGTAGTTAATGTATGATATTCCTTTAACCATACACATTTGCTCACACTTATACACATTCATAAATTGCTTGTATTTTATTATACATACTATGTACCAATGATCCATTAGAATTTGTTTGTATAAGTATAATATCAATAATGATTGCATTACTATTGGTACAATAATGTATTTATGTGGATTATGTAAATATTTATACAATTGGAGTCACTGTGTATAATGAAACAGAATGTGCATGACTTCAGGGATTTTTTTCCTTTTTAAAATAACGAAATTAGTTCCACAATCAAAATGTGTATAAAAAAGGGAGGACGAGCGAATATACAAAATGAAACATTCATAGCAAACAAAAATTTTGCCACGAAGTGCAATTTTAAAAAGTTTGTTATAGCATAAAATTAGCAATTTTATATTTGTTATACATAAAATTTACTCAAAAATAATGACTTTATATAAAAAAAACGATTTATTAAATTTAATGTAATAAAATACAATTTGAGTTATCATTCATTAAAGTTGAACCAAATAAGAATTTGAAATCGAAAGCTCCAAGCTATCAAACGTGATTGGTTGGATATCATGGTGGTTGATTTTCAAGAACTATTTTGATTGTCAAAAATGTTGGCCAAGTATTTTTCTTTCAAATATTCTGTAACACTTTTTTAAGATAAAAAGTATATTCACAAGTACAATACCCCAAACAACCTTTTTTTTTTTTTTTAATTTATTATAGAAAAGGTAGCATCACGATTCACTCCTAAGGATACAAATAAAAGTAGTTCATGATTAGAAGAATATAGAATAATATAAAATAAAATGAAAAGAGGAATATAGTCAAAATACAAATGGATAGAAAAAAATATGATATTTGAAGAGGGTATAATCCTTACATATACTAGGTGAAGTCATTGCTTTAGTCAGGATTATGACATTAATTTATATGCTTTATTTTTCATGACCAAAAAAAAAAATTATTTGAATATTTTGGTACTATATAGAATATTCTTTATAATTCCAATCTATAATCATGGGAATATGGTGACAAACTTCATGTTCTTGTTATAATTCAGCAAAGTATTGTTAATTTCCAAGACTGATCATGGTTCTTGTTTAATAGTCAAGGCTAGTAGGTGACAAAATCAATACATTTTTAAGTAAACGATACAATTTATCTAAATTTTAATTTTTATTCAACGAGTTTAACTCGAAATAACTTATCAAATATTAGTCAAAATGGGTCAAGTTGCAATCTTAAACCAAACACACAAAATCAAATCTAGAAATTAGAAAGGAAAAAACTAATTTTTTTTTAGAAAAAAAAAAGAAGTTTTAATTATTTATTCAAAAAGCAAAATAAAAAAGGAGGGAGATAGTGTGTTGTGACTTGTGACCCGTTATTTGATCCATTAAGCAAATTTTGATAGATCAATTTATGACCTTTTAATAAATTCTGTCTAGCATAAATTCAACACAATTCATCCATTTGTCACGTCTAATAAATATACACTATAAGAAAACTATAAATTACATGGGAATTTTCGTGCGGATTAGTATGAATATTTTTAGAAAACTTAATTTCCTGCAAATGTTCATACTAATCCCAGGAAAATACCCATATAATTTACAGATTTCTTATAGTAATAATAGAATGATACGAAATTAAAATTATACTAAGTAAGTCTTTCTTTTTTAATATATAAAATTTATGAATTCAGAATTCTCGATCAGTACATAATGATTGAATATGTTACTTACCTCCTACTTTGTATTATTTCTATTTGGTCGGTTTGTAGATAAGAAGAAGAACGTCCACAACAATATGGAGCTTGACACAACCACCCCACTAGTATGGCTTGTGGACCAACACTAGTTGCACAATTTGGAAAAAGTCAAGTGTTCTTTGCCTCTTCAAAGTATGAAATAATTGTTTGGCAAATTGAGTAAAACTTAATAAATCAACCCCTATTTTTCCAAACTCCAAAAGACAAAAAAAAAAAAAAAATGTTGCCTAATTCAAAGTGAATTTCAATGAGTTTACTATATAGTATAGGGAAGAAAAAATAACTTTAATTTCTCCGTTGACCTCATTTTTTTAATTTTTATTTTAGTTCATTTGAATTATTATGTCTAAATTGATAATTTCCAACTATAGAATTTAGACAAAGTTATTAAGTTTGGTCTGTCCGTGCATGTGTGCAATACTTATATTAAAAGTCTCGATTAATCTAAGTTTACAACACGTAAGTATATATATTAAAGCTGCTTCGATAGCTATGTATCTCGATAGAAGTTAATTACTTTAGCTCAAATATATTTATCTTAAAATATCTTTTAATACACATAAAATAATCTATTCAAAACCTGACCAACAAAACTAATTATGATCTTGATCAATGAATTTATTTTATTTTATTTTTGCTTCTACTTTCTTTATACGTGTTAATTAAATTTTGAATATAATTACAGAAATTGAGCAAAATTTACTACATATAACCAAACCTTCTATTTCAAAACCGGCTTCATTCCTTTGTGTACAACACATCAAAAAGAGAAACGTCTACATCATAACTTTTTTATATATATATACATATAGTTATAATTCAAGACTCCTGATTAATTACTAAGAACGATCTTATTCAATTTATCATTACACTTGTGGTCCGTTGACTTCATTTCATAGCTCTAATACACACCTAATCTATTCAAAATAAAGAAGGTTTCAAAATGCTATGGCCCATTAGAAGAAAAACGTTATAATTTTCCTCGTTGACCTCATAAGTTGCGCCCATTCACCTAATCTTATTCAAACTTTAGAATGCTCCAAATACAATGGCCAAAAATTAGTTGACTCTACTTTTTCTCCAAAAGTCCATTGTGTTCACACTCAACACAACAATTACTACTTCAAAAAAAATAGTCCACGCACACTATTTTATGTTTAGAAAAGTAGAAGTCGTATAGGGTGATGTAATATTTGCTTCGTTCGTAAAGATTTGTATTATTGATTTCAGATTTAAATAAAGAACGAAAGTTACAAAAAGTGATTATGGTAATTTTTTGTAATATGATAGAAATATGTTTAATGTATATAATTCTTACCCTAAATAGTGAAAAGATTCGTTGCACTATCGAGTGGTTTTACTAAAAAGGGCAAAAAAGTTAAAATAAAGTAAGAGACTTATAAAATATCTTTACACGACAAAGTACATGTAATTTAAATCTAATTAATTTAGCCTTGTTATTTACAATATTTTTCCATGTCACAAAGACACAAAGTGACAAAACTAGTACTTACTGGCATTTTATCCGTTTGCCTTGTTAATGATAAATTACAATAGGCACAGTATAATTCCATCAGTGAGTCTAGAGAGGGTTTAGTGTATATGGTACACAAATTTTATTCTTGTCTCGTGTGGATGTGGAGATTGTTTCTGAAAAATTGTCGAGTTTGAGAAGAAAGAAAATATGACAATGTGAATACACAGTTGGAAGAAAAAGTTTCAATCTTTTCATTTCAGAATCATTGAATTTAGATACAAAAACATTTCCAACAATCTCAGGAGAAATAATCAAATTTCTACTACTATTAACAGTATGAAAAATGCTAATAATCTCATAGTTAATGCACTCAACTAAAAGAGCTTCTAAGATCAATGAGGCCACAATCTCATCTTCAGAAGAAACTATTGACACTGATGCTTCCATATCCAACAATTCTCCAAAATCATCGATCATCTCGCAGTTTTGCTCTGAAATTATCGAATTTTCTTCTGTTTCGTTGCTTCTAACTGTCACCCAATCTTCATCCTCAATCCAATTAGGCATCAAAGAGCATGATATTCCCTCATTACCAACCAGTTGTCTGATCCTATCTGCAGCAGAATCAGTGGTGTTGGTTGACTCAAATGAAGAAGATTCCATCACCTCGAAAGAATTCCAAAACCCCTGATCCAAAATGCTTGTAGGAGAATCCCTCTTCAATTCTTCAAATTTCCGTGAATTAGACTCTACAGATTGCAAAAATGGATGTTGAAGGAGTTGTTTAGCAGTCCAACGCTCATTCGGGCATTTCATCAAACATTTACCGAGGAATTCTCTGGCATCGTTTGACATATTGTTTGGGAATTGTGGCAAATCCCCTGAATAACCAATTCTATACAGAGCAGAAACAGGATCCTTGATCTCACACCAAGGAACTAATCCTGTAGCCATCTCAATAATTGTACAACCAAAAGCCCAAATATCAGCTGCAAATCCTTGTTCTTCGCCTCGAGCAACTTCAGGTGCCATAAAAGCCGGTGTACCGGAAAATCCAGAATTTTTTTCATCTCTCATCAATTTCGCACATCCCAAATCAGCAATTTTGATATTCCCATTTTCACAAACCAAAATGTTCTGCCCTTTCACATCGCAATGCACAATCCCAATTGAGTGAAGATAATCCAATCCCTGTAAGATTTGTTGAGCATATAATTTGATCATAGATTCATTCAACGAACCTCCTTGTTTCTTAATCAAATCAGAAAGAGTTCCACCTTGTACATACTCCATAAACATATTATAAACTTCTTTATTTTGTTCAAAACCTAAGCACTTAACTAAAAACGGAGAATTCAGCTGAGAAATAAGAGAATACTCTCTTTGCAAACAAGATTGTTCAGTAGATTTAACAGCAAAGACCACTCCAGAAGAATTGGTAGCGAGTGAAACGGTGGCGGTAGAGCCACGGCCAATTATCGGACCCCGAATCCACTCCATTGAATCGATTGACTCAGCTCGACTCATTTGTATTTAGTTCAATTGATACTTTGATAGTATAGAAGAATGGAAGAGAAGTTTGGGTATGTGGACTCAACTTTAGGCAAATTTTATATATAATGATGAAAGAAAGTATATGCTTTGTGGTGATATTTATATGGTGGAAAATATTTTGCCTACAAATGCAGCTAAGTAGTTAATGGCTATTGAGTGGAGTTGGGGTCTTTTATAAGTAGGTGAAGTGTACAAAGAATCTTCATTGTATTTGAACCAATGACAGCAATGTATTTGCTTTTGTGTACTTTTCACTATTAAGTCTTTTCCTTCTTCGTAGTCGGAGTCTGAATTTAAAATTTATGAATTTGAGATGATTATAGAATGGAAATAATAACTCGATTAAGATAAATACATATTTTTATCAAAATTATTGAATTGAATCGAATTTGTAAGCTTTGCACTAAATCTACCCCTTGAGTGTAGTATCCAAGATATATAGTATAATAATCAATAAAGTAAATTGAAAATCATAAAATCTCTAATTAATTTTAAGCAAAGATAAAAATATAATATTTTTTCTATGCTAATTTATATGATTCATTTTTCTTTTTAGTTATTTTTCAAAAGAATAACACATTTCTATATTTTATCAACATTTTAGCTTTGAAATACTTATTTTTCTTTGATGATATGATTTATCGACGTATAAATATTTGTGACCTATTTTCTTTTTTAGATTTTATGATAAAGTAAACTATATTACATAACTTAAAACAAATAAATTAAATAATTTCCATTTCATATATCTAAGTCGTAATGAACAAAATCATACAATATCTACATGTTAATGAAAGAAATATATATTGAAAAATTAATGAAGATACATTCAAGCTGATCGGAACTAACATTTCCTTCCTTTGTATTTTTGCCTCCCCATTCTTAGTTAGAGGCAAGAAAAAAACTAAGTGGAGAGTGAACCACGTGTTGGAAGGGAAGAAGAGTTGACAGCTTTGGCCGACTGCGGACTGCTGACCGACGTTTCCTTAGATAAAGAAAAAGCATCAGAGTTTGTTATGCATAGGTCGGAGTGCTTCATTTTTAATTAGATATTTTGAATTTAAATTTTAAATATGGAAAAAATTCTGTTAAAAGCGTCACTTTCAAATAAGTCCTGCAGTGCGTAATTCAAATTTAATTAGAGCTTCAATATAATCTCTAGACACTTACCTAAAAAAGAGAAGAAAAAAAAAAAGGCGTCCACATGAAGACACGTGAGAATGTGCCTTTTAATTGCGCTATCACCGCTATGGTAATACCTGGCCTATCATATTTCTCTGCTTTCCACTTCACATTGCGGCGCGTTTTACTGTTTGCGTAAGGGACCGCGTCTTAAATCTTTACCGAGTAAAGAAAGCGCTATACTAATTAATATGGGGAGCCTTCAACTTTATTTTATTCTATGTGAACGCTATTATTATTGTTGAAGAGTTAAATGACTAATAACTACTTTTTTTGTTATGAATTGATTTTGGCGTAACCGTAAAATTATTAGAGATTTTAATTTAATTTAAATTATATCAAGGTGTAATTTTTTTAAATTTATTAGTTATGGAATTGTAATAATTTTTAATATAATATATATATGTGTATTCTTTTTTATATAATAGATATTAAGAAATATTGTATTGACTTTTTGTACTTAGAATCTTTTCACATAATTAAGACGAAGAAGAGGAAACTTAAACTTTCTATTTATAAAGTTGAGATATTTGACAATATAAATATCTTTGAATAGTAGCAGAAGCTTGAAGAAGTAATTTCACTTTTTGTAAGTTTGGCAAAGTAAAATTGACTATTTTAATATTAATGAGGGTGTTTTTCCAATTAATCAAATACAACATTACACTTTCAAGAAATATTAGCTTTTTCCAAAATATTTTCAACAAGATAGTATATTTTTAAAAAATTGATCAAACAGACTATAAAGTCAAATTCGAAAAAGGTCAATTCAAATCTAAGGAAGACTCAGCAAGTCTTTGCGCGATTGCAGTTTTTTCAATGTGCTTACAAATGTGAAACTAAGAACAAAATGGTATGTTCACATGATAAATATTGATCATAGACTAAGCAAAATTTTATTGAAGAGTTAAAAGTCCAATAAAAACTAACTATGAAGCAAAGTCTTCATGAGAATTTTATTTTGTAATTAATGTTAATACAAAGTCAATTCATCAAATTTAATTGAATTCCAAGTCTTGTGCATTCACATTACCGTCATAATGCCCTTAAGCCTGCCGGCAATTTCGTAAAATGAACATACATTTCCCCCTCATTTTTCATGTTTTTACTTTTTGTTAACTCGTGGAGTCTTACGTATAATTGATAAAATTATTGTCACGTGATGTGGTTTAAGGTGGGAAAGCAATCTCTTACAGAAAAACATGATAATAATTCCCTTATAATCTAATTTATGATTATTTCCTGAATCTTATACATAACGAGAGTTTTAAGACACTGAATTGAACATTTTTTTAATCATATTCTATCCGTACTATTTTATATGTCAGTTTTCGGATTTTAAAAGTCAAACAAGTCTATCTTTGAACGTAAATTTTTCATAGATCTTTAATTTTAAATATTTTGAATTGTCAATTATTGTGACTGATAATATTTTTTACGTAATTTACAAATATATAAATATTATTTCAAATAATTAAAGATTTTATGTGCAAATTTTCTATCAAACTATCTTCCAATAGAATGAAAGACTCAACAGTCAACAAGAAGACGGTTGAATTATTAATTTCCACGCATGACTTGCGATGCTTTTTATTTTCAATAAATTTTATAAGAAACTAAATAAGAAGTGTTGGAGACTTAGCATTTTAATATTAAAAATGTTATATTAAAGGTTTTGACTTATTGGGATATACAATTTTTTTTAATTTTTTTTTCGGTGTTTGATAATCAAATTGAGTTTGATTAAATTTGAATTTATGCGAGAAACTTTCCAATTTGAATGCACTATAACAAAAATAATTTTTAGTGCATTAAATATTGACACTAATAAAAAGTGCTAAAGTCTTTACCGATATTAATTAAGTGTTATTAAAATCAATATCGCTAAAGGTTTTAAGGACATATACATAAAATGACAATTGCTGCTAAAAATACATATTTAGCGGCAATTAAGAATTAAATACCGCTAATAGTCATTTTATTGTAGTGATAAAGCGCTACCTAATAACAAAAGTGAAATGAAATAGTACTTATCATTCTACTAAAACTCTTGTCGATAGATATACAAATACTTTTTCATATTAATAAACCTATAAATAAAGTTGAAGGGGTATATGATACATTTAATCTAACTCAAAAAATGCTAGCGTCATTGACGCTTGAAAGTATAGCAGCTATACATTTAAATACTAAAAACCGTAGACTTTCTTTTTAATTCTTCAATTATACATAAAAGAAATTAGGAGAAGGACGATTTATATAATATAAAAATAAAAGTCAAACATATAAATATATTATGTGTGATACTGAACGCAATCGCAAAATTATAAGTTTTGGTATAAAGTCAAAATTAAGCATTCATTTGATATTATGAGTGACAAATTCTTTTTTTTATATATATATTTGAAAAAAGTACGAGTATATATATTTATTAAATGATCATCGAACTATTGAAGATAAATACAAAATAAACTTACTGATATTATGAGTGACAAATTCTTTTTTTTATATATGTATATTTGAAAGAAGTACGAGTATATATGTTTATTAAATGATCATCGAACTATTGAAGATAAATGAACAAAATAAACTTACTTTCGTTTTTCTAATATTAAAAAAATTATTTAATCTTTTGTTATTTCATCCCAACTGAAATTTATATATTTAATCACTTTGTAATGACATTGACATATATTCTTTTAAGAATAAATAAATAAAAATATTAAACTCGATTTATTTTAACAAAAAAAAAAAAACTCTATTTCATTTTATAAAATACTCGTCTTCTAACTTTTATTAGTTTTTTTTTGCATTTTTATGAAAAGTTCTTTAACTTTTATATTTTTCAAACTTATTTTTTCGAAACAAAATGTTTTGCAACTGATAATCTAATAGAAATAACATTTCTATCACATTCAAGGAAGGGGTGATAATTGTGATGAGCATATTTAATTTTTGGTCAAAAAAATTGCATATTATGTATTAGAGGTGGATCTTAATTAGGGGTTCATCTGAATTATCTATAACAAAAAAAATTATAATATTTATATATGTTGAATATTATTTTTTATGTATATATATATTCGACATCGGATTTTTTTCGACTAGTTACAATATGTTCACTTCTTTAAATTTTGAACCTGAGTAAAATTTCTGGCTCCACCATTTTGAGAATTAAATAGAGTAGAGCCGTTTGGTTATTGTATAAAAAACATCTTATACATGTATTAAAAGTTACATTAGTTTTACTATGTTTGGTAGAAATTTTGTGTTAGGTATAAAAATTAACATAACTTATACCATTTTTGGTTGGTAAGAATTTAAATGTTGTATAAAAGTTATTCATGTATTAATTTATACGGTGTTTGATTGTATTTTTTGTGATCCTACATAATTAATACCTACATAACTTATGAGGGAATCTATGTATAAAGTTATGCAGAGTAGAAGATGAAATAAGTTATGTAGGTATTAGTTATACATGTATTAAAATGATAAATTACATATTTACCCTATAAATTTATTTTATTTTTTAATTGGCAACTTTACTGTTATATGTTTATTTTTTATTTCTTTTTATATATAGACTATTTTAATTTTTTTTAATTTTTTTAATTGAAAAAATTATTATTTTCATATTATATATAGATTATTTTCAAATATAAATATTTTTTTAATATTAAAAATTTAATTGTATATTTTTTTACGGTACATATGCTAATCAAATATTAGCATTATATATTATTCAATATATTCCACATGTTATAAGCATGTATTATTATTTTGTAAATAATATATATTAATAATTTATAACAATTTTAATATTCAATAGTTAATAATTCATGTATTATAATCTCTACATAACAAAATAATACCTACATAACTAATATCCGCATAGCTAATACCCGCATAATTAAACTCAACATAACTAAACCTTGCATAACTAAATCCTGCATAACTAAACCCTGCATAACTAATATCTACATAACTTAATCTTGCATAACTAATACTTATATAACTCTAATCAGTAACCAAACGACCCCTTAAATGCATATTATATTACATATTTGTGTGCGCCAACCTGACGTATCGTATAGCTCAGCCAAGAAAAAAGAATCCACACAACACAATTAAAATTTAAAGCATTTAATTCCTTGTCGTTTTGGTCGAACTATCACCACTTTTTTTTAGAAAAAATAATGAATATTGTTGTACACTAGTTTGGTAATTTAGGTAAAAAGCTACAAGAGGAAAAATTAAAAGCCAATTTAACGGCTGCAAAGTTGGTACAACAAACTTCTTTTTTTTCATCACTAGTTATAGCATCTTTACTTATTAAAGTTAGATTCCACAACCTCATAACAACAGTTAAGCATAGCCGCCCACAACTCCCCTCCAAGATAAGATAACCCTATATCGACCTCACGGAGCTAGTAAGGATTTAGGGATTCATCTGAATACTCTTAGATGAAAATCATATTGATTATATGCTACTATGCAGTGGCGGAGCTACACTAGACTGAGAGTGTCCAATTGGACAGCATTCATCAAAAAATTACACCGTATATATTAGTAAAATAATATTGTAGATGGTTAAATAATATATTTTGAACACCTTAAAATTATAATTACATGTTGTAGCCTAGTTGAATTCTGCAAAGAAGAGGTGCGTGCAAATCGGTGTTCGCGCGCAGGTTCGATTTCTGCTATCTACACTTTATCTTAATTAACGCCTAAATCATAATTAATAGACTTTTATTTTTAAAATAATTCAAAAAATGATAATTACAACTCAAAAATTAAGAGAAAAAAGTTGAGTTGCCAATTGATTCGACTTTTGAATTTTTGATTTTCCTTAAAAATTTAAACAAAATTCAAAAGAAATTACTTAATTTAAATCTAATAAGCAAATTCTATTTTTCTTTTTATAAAGCTACTAAAAGTGATATAGGCTCCATAAAAAATTACTTTTAATAACACTCGTTTAATTTTATTTTTTATTTTTCATGTTTCCTTGCTAGTCATTAGTGGTTCGTGAAATCTTGAAGCATAAAAGAGATTTAAATCTAAATTAAATTTTCTCTTTGTTTTTTTCTTTGTCCATTCACATCCAATTAAATAAACATGAATATTAAAACTAAATTTTATGTAGTTGATTATTTTTGGTATATTTTTTTATTGAAAAATTAATCATTAATGTCACGTGATTTGATTTACAAATTTTTAGTGCACCCATTCACTAAATATTTTTATTTATCTATTCGATTCTTGGACATCCTTCATAAATTTTTTAACTACGCCACTACTGCTATGTGAATACGCATTTTAATGGTAATATTAATTCATGCCAATATAACTTGTCTAGTCTATTTAAGTTTGGATTGGTTATATTCATTTATTAGCACAATTCATATTAGCCTAACTCATATTCCATTTAAATGAGTATAAGAATGGTAGTTATTGCATAATTGGAGGAATATTTATTAAATTGTATCTTATTTTTACATAATAATGTGTTGTGGAGTGAGGAACGCGTATTCTTTCTTGTTGATAAAGCACCAATTAATAGATACTTGTGACCTATATGATAAAACGTTGTAAATTGAACAAATGTTAGTTGATAACGTTTAAATTATAGACAAATGCGAGAGTTGTTATTATTTTTATGTGATGGTGACTTAATTTGTATCATTATTCATTACATGTAGCAAATTATAACTATAGTATTTATATGAGAGAAATCAAGGGAAAAAAAATAAAGGACGAAACTTGTCATAACTTTTGCAAAATATAACATGTTTGATCAAAGTATTTGAATAATTATTTAAACGCTTTATTATTTCTTTATCACCCGAAACAATATATATTTTTTAAATTTAATTAGTAAAACACAATTTATTACATCATCTTCAAAAGTATTTTTGCCAAAATCACTTATGACAAAAGATATTATTAGAAACAAACATATTCTAAAGCTCCACGGAAAGGACCATATTAGTAACCACTTATGTCAGGTGCTATATTTATGAATTCAACTAACCTATTTGTACAACAACTAAAAACTCTAATCATAATTTAAGAATCTTTTTAATATATCTTAAATAAATGACATTAAATATTACACCAGCATATGTCAGCCAAAATCTTCTTACGTCCGCCAAAATAAAGATTCACGCATTATAAGATTCATTTCAAAAAATGACACTCCCACCAATTTTTATTATTATCAAAAGTTCAAACACTAAATATCTCTAATTAATATATATAGAAAAATCTAAACTATCTCATCGCGCTTACGTATAAGTCAAGTGTAAAGTGATATTAACTATTAATAAGATCGGATATTGTATAATAATAAATAAACTTACTAGTATGGAGAAAATTTTATTGGGGATGCTACTCCGGAATGGATCCTGCAGAGTGCGATTCGAATTTAGTTAGAGCTCTGACGTGGATTCCGAACGAAAAAAAGAACTTACTAGTAAGATGTATGACACGCAGTAGAACGTGGGCGGTGGCCACTCTCACTCGGCAGCACATTTATTTCGAGTGAGAATGTAAGGCGCAAGCGAAGCCAATGAGGCCAAAACAGCTTTGATTTTACACCTTTTATCATCATGCCCATTCCCCTTCTTGCTGACCAAAAAATTAAAAAAAAAAAAAACTGTGTGCCCAGTGCTGAAATGCGTTGGTTTTACAGCTGTGACACGTTAAAAAAAAAAGAGGCAAAGGATTCATGCCATTTTGGAACTCTTTATGGTCCTTTGGGTAACAAAAAACACTTAGTATCTTTTTTTTTGGTTTTTTATACTGTGTTTTTAACTATTCTATAGGCATATTGATGTTCGATTAAATTTGACTTCACAGGAAAAAGATAATATTTATATAAATCTCATCATGTTAAGAGCTAATTACATTATGTCATTACTCTTTTTCAAATTACAAAACTCTCTTAAATTTGGTGGAATTCTAACATGTCACGGTTGATCACGTCTCAATTTCGAATTCATATCTCAACGTTATGATATCTCATTTTGGTTTTGGGTTTCGGATATATCAACGTCCGGATACATCGCGTAAAGTAACATCTCGACAGGGCCGGAGCCACATTGAAGGAAGGGGTTCGGCTAAAAATTATATTATTTATACATGGTTAAAATAATTTTTTTATATATATATAGTAGATGTCGAACCTCTTTCGGCTACTTCATGTGTTTATTTCTACAAATTTTGAATCTCTTATTAAATATCCTGACTCCGCCTCTGTATCCCAATACATTGCAAACGCCGTGGTACAATGTGAAGTGATATATCCAACCAATTGATGATAAGTACTAGCAATTATTTATATTTTTTCTTAAATTTCATATTCAGTCAAATACCGTCACGACCAGAGTATTTTGTTAAAAAGGGTGAGTGTACATTCTTGGGGATAACGCTATCCAACTACAATGTTCTTTTTCTCTACAATGAGTGGGTATATATATATTACACACTCATTTTCCCTTTTTTAATTCATCACCGGCCGCCGCTGGCTTTGCTTTAATCACACTCTACCCCTTCTATGCTGTGTGACTTTAATTTGGATCTTCCTACTTTGTCAGCTTTTTGTAAACGAGAAAAACATTGTTCCCTCCATTTTTATTCTTTTAATTTTTTATTACTCTTTTTCGTTAATTTTTACTTATTCAATATTAATTTATTCATTTTGATATACCTTTAAACTTTATCATTTAGAGCTGATATACCCCTTATTATGAAAGTGACTCATATATATCCCTACTTATAAACAAATGGCTCACATATACCCTTTTCTTCTAACAGAAATGAAAAAAATAATAATTTTAATCTAATTTAATTATTTTTTTCTAAAAAATATAATCCCATACGAATAAATTTAATCCTCGTCAAACATAATTTTTTTTAATTTTTTTTGTTTCAATGATTGATTTAGAATTATTATTTTGATAATCAAATTTATTTATGTTTCACTAATATTCTTGTAAAACTTATTGTACATGACCAAATTTTTTCTTTGATACAAAAATCAAATTACAATATAGACACAAAAAAAATAGTTTAATTTTTTTTCTTTAAACTAAGGAATGAAAGAACAAAGTAAAATAAGAATAAGAAACTCAAATAATTATAATAAAAAAAGTCAAAAAATAATTTATCTATGAAAAAAAAATATACAATGAACTTTGATAGAAGAATCATATATACCCCTAAATAATTTTTAAAAAAATTTAAAGTAAAAAATATAAATTTAAAACTAATTTTTTAACTTCCGTTAAATGAAGGGTATATGTGAGCTCATTTTGTAACGGCAGGGGTATATGTGAGCCGTTTGTATAAAGGTAAGGACATATATGAACCACTTTCATAACGAGGGGTAAATTAGCTCTAAATGACAAAGTTAAGGGATATATCAGACCCTTTTCCCCTATACGATAATTTATAATAAGAGTAAATTAAAAATTATACAATAAATTATCTGATTTTTGAACGTACAAGTAGAAATATACACAAGGAGTCCTATTTATTTTCTGATTCTGTCTTCTTCTTTTTATCAGAAAAAAAAGATATGGTAATAACTTTTATTTATTTTCGTATTTATAACTTTAAATGGCTTTTATCGTGGCTTGTTGGCGGCCACATACAAGTATTTATGAACATTGAACAAGCTAACTGCCTAAATGTATGATCTACATACAAAATAAATACCATGTTAATTGGCCTATTGTCTATATGTCACGATGCTAAAATAAAAGTTTTAAAGAATTCTTCTCATATTATCACATTTCCCCCTCTTTTTTATTAACTTGGAAAATCAAGTTTAATTCTTTTCATATATGTTACGTAATATATTTCTTACAAGGATCATCTAGATCATGATTTCCGTTTAATAAAACTTAATGCACATATTCATTAGCCATGGTTTGAGTCTGACACACTTCTATTAGTCTGGTTCGAATTGAGGCTAAGAGAAACGTGCCAAGGGCCTCAAACAATGGCTAAAAGAAATGTGCTAGGACCTCGAACTATGACTAAAAGATACTGAAAATCTCCGAATCACACGCTCTTCGAAGCTTTTGTATGTTAATTTGTTTATGGGCCTTATACTTGGGCTGCAGTGTGAACAATAGGCCCATTACTAGGCTTATTATAGTGTGTAAATTTTGTATATAACGTAATATGCAGTATTATTATCAAGTTATGGCATTAGAGTTTCAATTTCATTTTGTAGCATTTAATTTCTCACTCTATAGCATTTAATTAGTAATTATATTGTTAATTATAATTTATTAAAAGGATTTGTTATTAAAAATTAACTAAAAATTAAGTGGATAAAGTGATAATGAGTAATTAATTTTAATGACTAATAATTTGACAACATAAATGAAGTTGCTTTTCTCAGTGATAATGACTGCATTAATTGAATATGCACGCCTGAGAATTGAAGAGTTTAATTTTTTATTGAGTTAAATTAAAGGTAGATAAATGATTAGCATTACAATTATTCTTCATCTCGGCTTCCATAAAAAAAAGTTAGTAACTTCTACGCTAGTCCAGAACCAAGCCTTCTGAAAGAAAGCTCATCAGAAAAAGAAAATTTGTCTATTATTTTAAAATTTCTTTCAACATATAAGTCATTTTTTCCCCCAAGAATTGAAGATTATTTTCATAGCTACATATTTCACTTCTGATGGATAACTTTGTGTCAATTTTAATTAAACATGGTGAAAAGTAAAAATATTCGGGTTAGTTTTTAATTTTTATTTGTTTATTTTAATTATGAATTGTTGGTTTGTTGTTTTTTACATTTAAAACAGTGTTAACTTTTTTATGTAATACAGTTTGTATAAAAAAAATTTTGGAAAGAAAGAGTATGTTCTGTATAGCGTACATGAAGTATGAAGTTTATTTTATTAGTGAATGAAATGTATATGAAACATGTATCATTTGTGTATTAATTATATAGCAATTATACATTATATTTTATTAAAATATTATTTTAATGTTGTGAAACAGGAAAATACGTCGATTTTCAGATGGAGGGCATCATATATGATGCGTCTACTCTCTATATTGGTTTAGTTAATGCAATAATAACTCAACTTAATATAGACGAAAATATAAATCATGGAACTTTGTTTCTTTATTAATTGCTACATTTAATGCATGTAGACATGTTTGTGAATATGAATAGTTGCACTTTTTAGGGAGTTTAATTAAAGTTAAATATATGATATGTTTCTATTTAAATTATAATATATGTTTTTGTATTAATTTTGTATTGAAAATGTATTGTGTTTGTTTAATTGGAGTATTATATAGGTCAGTGAATGATATATTAACTGTGTATGAATTATATGAACTGATTAAATACAATAGTTAATATATTATGACATATATAGTTAAATATATTTCATACAATATGCAGAGATGAGTGTTACAAGATCTCTACATGATCTTTAAGCATAAAAATGATTGTCCCTCTTATAACTTCACTCTTTTTCATTTTTTTTTGCCATAAATAAAAATAACAATCTTAAAATTCAGCACAAATAAAAAGATTCTAAAGTGTCCCACAGATTCATAGTAAAAAATGTAAAAAAAAAAAAGTTCATCAAATCATTTGACTTATTTCAATTTGGAAGTTTCCCTTTGGTTCACTTTCATTTTAGCAAAAATGAATTTCACCTTCTAGAAAAAGAATCTCATTAGTCCATGGTTTATTACTACTATATTATTCATCATTTATTCACCTTCTTCTTTCTCTCTCTAGAATGCCTCAAGTTGATTTGGAAACTCTAGTTACGGCCTGTGCCGGTGGCGCAAGTGACCGGAAAGTTGCATGTGATACTTTGACTGACAGTGACGGAGACGGCGAAAAACGTGTGAAAGACGATTTGGATGATGAGGAGAAGCAATCGGAACATCTGCAAAAATGAATTTCACCTTCGAAAGATGCTGAGTTCGATTGGTTTAAAGCTTGAAAGGGAAATATGTTTTTGTGATGTTTGATCAGTACTTTGGGAAATCAGTATTCTAATGTATGCTCAGATTTAATATGACAGAGAAATTAGGCGTGCTCTTTTTAATTAATTAATAGAGAGAGAAACATGTGCTGCCTTTAATTGATTAATAGAGAGCGAAACATGAAAAAAGGCGTGCAAAATTAATATGGTAGAACGAGAAAAGTGTAAATAGGGGAGAGGTTGAGTATATTGGGGGAAGATAAAAGAGTATTGGTTGATATGGGGGTGGGTAGTTATTGGGTAATTAAATATTAATCAATTATTTAAAATAAAATCCCTAATTTCTAGATTTTGTTTTTTAAAAAGTAACAATATAATATGAAGTTTAATTAATATTTAATAAATAATAATTTATAAATTATATTATAAACATTAAAAGGTAATTGATTAATATTTAATAATTTATTATTTATATTAAAAAATTTATTAATATTTAATAAATAATAATTTATAAATTATATTATAAACATTAAAAGGTAATTGATTAATATTTAATAATTTATTATTTATATTAAAAAATTTAAAAGGTAATTGATTAATATTTAATAATTTATTATTTATATTAAAAAGTTTAATAGGTAATTGATTAATAAATAATAATTTGTTGATAAAGGTAAGTGAATAAATGAAACTAATTATTTAAACATAATACTTATTAGTTAAATAATAAAATAATTTTTTTTAATTAATATATTGTTAGTTAATATGCTATAACTTGATAATAATATGCTATAACTAGTTTACATTTAATAATATATTTTTTAATTAATATATTATTAATTGATGTGCTATAAGATAATAATATTATGCTATAAGTAGTTTATTTTTAAAAAGTATGATTACAACTTGATATTTATCCCTTTAATTGTGTGTGGGATGTTAATTTTACTTACAAAATGGCCTTGAAAATAGTTTGATCTTGAACTTTTGACCTTTGATTTTCTTGTATCCGAAACTTCAAGTATAACGATTTTTGACTTTTGACCTTGAAGGTTTTAACATCGGATAAGAGAGGTTTCTGGGAGACTTTCACAAATCCTTTTTCGTCATGTCATTTTTCTTTCATTTTCTAGTAATTAAGGAGTGATATTCGTTTGATGTTGACAATATAAGAGTTCCAACCCTATATTATTTTTCTTAAATTGTAGTAGTAAGTTCATCAAAGAAAAACAAAATGCAAGACGAGCATACAACATGATTGTGTGTTTATTTTTCATTTATCTTATTTATTTAAATAGGTTGTGTCCTTAAAGGTGTAATATTTTATGAGTATTACTAAGATATTAAGACATGACAAAACATGATATAAAAATGTCACGCAAGAGACATTTAGAGATATTATAATATCATATTGTGACAATATGATGAGTAGCAATTGGGTGACACACTTAGGTGTAACTCAAAAATTTTAATTTGTCACACCAATGAACATATGTTTGTCTTTTATAATAATTGTCATTTTAGTGTTTGCTATTTTAGAATTTAACGAAACTTTCTTAATATTTATGATTAAATCTTTTGATTTAACGAACATAAATTATTATACACGTGATAAAGACTTAAAAAAGTTATTTTTTCAGAACTTAAAGGACCAAAACTGTTCAATCCAATACATAAAGGACTAATGTTAACTTACCATAAAACATGAGGAACCATTTTTGTCAATTTCTCCCCAATTTACGTCCGTCCCAGTAGCCGTTTACAGAAATTGGGAGTTAATAACTTTGATGGTCACTCAACTATCAATTATTTTCACAGAAAGTCACTCAACTTTCATTTTCAACTCAAAAGTCACTCAACTATGATTTCTTTGCACAGAAAGTCACTCAACTTTTATTTTCAACTCAAAAGTCACTCAACTATGACTTCTTTGCACAGAAAGTCACTCAACCTATTTAATTATTTTTTTTCATTAAAATTTAGTGACATATAATTTTAATTATTAACCAAAATTTTAATAAAATTTTAATTAAAATCTTAAGAATAATATATATACATATATCCATTTAATTCATTTAATGACCCGCTAATTTAATCCAATCCGCTAAAAATATAATATTGAATATTTTATTTTACCATTAATCCCCTAAATCATTCTCCCTTGTCTCCCACATTCTTTTAGCGAATTAATGGTAAAATAAAATGTTCAATGTTCAATGGGGAATGATTTAAGAATTAATGAAAAAATAAAATGTTTAATATTATATTTTTAGCCGGTTGGATTAAATGGGCGGGTCATTAAATGAATTAAATGTATATATGTATATATGTATATATATTATTCTTAAGATTTTGATTAAAATTTTATTAAAATTTTGGTTAATAATTAAAATTATATATCACTAAATTTTAATAAAAAAATAATTAAATAGGTTAAGTGACTTTCTGTGCAAAGAAGCCATAATTGAGTGACTTTTGAGTTAAAAATAAAAGTTGAGTGACTTTCTGTGAAAACAATGGATAGTTGAGTCAGCATATCAAATTGGCTACAGTACCCGCCTCTTATCACTAAGGCGAAAAAAAAAGAAAAAAGCACCAGTTCATCTTCTTCGCTCCTTAGTTCAATAGAGAGAAATTAGCATCAACAATGCTCTCTCTAACTGATTCACTTCGAATTTCTTCACCTTTAAGCGATTCTCGTCTGAGCTTTCTATCGCAAACCGGAAGCAGAACCAGTCGCCAGCTTAAATTTGTTCACAGCCGGCGGGCTCGAGTTTCGAGGTGTAGATGCTCGGCAACCGAGGAACCGACGCCACAACGGCGGAAGCAACGACCGGAGAAGTACAAGCAGTCGGAGGAGGATAAAGGAATCGATCCTGTTGGATTTCTCAGCAAATACGGCATTACTCATAAAGCGTTTGCTCAATTTCTTCGTGAAAGGTGATTTTACAATGCCTTAAATTGTGTTATGTACTGTGTTGTTATGCTCTTAAAGAGGGAGAGAAATGAGAATTCTATGAGAATATTCATAATTCAAAATATCTCTTATTGCAATTCGAGCTACTTATATAGTGAAGTCATTTGCACTGAATTTGATGAAAGAAACTAAAATGACTAAAAGTTGAGAACAAAAAATAGCTGCTATAGCTTCACAACTAGATTCAAACTCTTCCTATTTTGGACTAACATATGCCTCATTCTAGAAAATGTCCTTGTCCTAAAGGACGGTAACTGTGAGCGTCAACTGTCGTTAGAGTTTGAATGGGAATTGTACACAATCAGCAATTATAAGAGTTTGTAATATTTTCCGTAGTTCCTCATGCAGTAGGAGTTGTTGTACCCTGTGAACAAATGGACCTTGGCTTTAACTCAACTCAAAAAGGCCAAAAGCTAGCTTAGCTCATGAAGGAAGAATTTCAGTATTGAACTGAGAACAACACCTGTAACTTCACAGAACAGAACTAACAGTATTAAACTGAGAATAACTCCGGTAATTTCACAACGGTTTTTTGTCAATATTCCAACTGTTTCCCTCTTCCTATTTTTCACATGACATATTTCTATGATTTTCTTTTTGACTTTCTGGAAGCCTCGTTACGAGAATATTACTGAGCAGCAACTTTTTTGAGTATCCTTGGATGGTTCCCTCTGTTTGATTTTTGAACCATTTGATATGCAACATTTTCAGGGTGTTTCATTCTTTAACCATTCTGTTTTGCAGATATAAATCACTGAAGGACTTGAAGGATGAAATATTGACTCGTCATTTCAGTCTCAAGGAGATGTCTACTGGGTTAGTTTGTGCACAAATTTCTTTCGTCGACACCTGCGTTCCTCTCTCCTATCTGTCTTTGTGACTGAGTATCACTGTGTAACTATTTGCTAATAGTATCATATAATGCATCTTCATTAGTCTTTGACTGATTCTACATGTCTATTTTACAGGTATGAATTAATGGGTATGCATCGCAACGTGCAACATCGAGTGGATTTCTTGGAATGGGCTCCAGGTTCAAATCCATACATGATTTTGTCATCTTAATATGTTTTTTTTATATATCAGAATTTACCTTCTTAATGTGTTCTAATAATCAGTATTTATCTTCTTAATGTTAATTTCTTTGTATAAATTCACGCTCCTTATGATATGACCATTTGGTGCTTATTTTTAGTGACATTAGCAATTGTGCAAATACTTAGTATATTAACTCCATCAACGTTTCAAACTTCATCCATCCACTACATGACATTTTGAAAGTGGCTCACTATTTGGTATCTTCTGATTTTCATTATTGCCTTAAAGTTCTCTATCCATCCAATGCACTTAGTTTAACAGTAGGACTATGGTGTGATATCACTGTGGAAAAAGACTTGATAATATATTGATTTTTAATTCCAACTCTGAGGTTATATGCAAGTTAATGTAACTCTTTGTGTATCGTAAGTTGTGTGACACAATTGGATGGGATTGGGGAGTGGATTTAGCACTTGATGGGCAGCAATCGTTTCTTTGTTTTTATTTCCTTTAATAGTTTTGAATACAAGTGCCAAGATGTTGCAACAGGTGCTCGCTACTGTGCTCTGATTGGTGACTTCAATGGGTGGTCAACAACTCGTAACTGTGCCAGAGAGGGTCATTTTGGTCATGACGATTATGGGTATTGGTTTATTATTCTTGAAGATAAATTACGTGAAGGAGAAGAACCAGATAAATTGTATTTTCAACAGTACAATTATGCGGATGACTATGATAAAGGTGACACGGGTATTACCATCGAGGAAATCTTTAAAAAAGCAAATGATGAGTATTGGGAACCTGGAGAAGATCGCTTCATTAAATCACGTTATGAGGTGGCAGCAAAGTTATATGAGGAAATGTTCGGACCAAATGGGCCTCAAACAGAAGAGGAACTAGAAGCAATGCCTGATGCAGCTACACGATACAAAACTTGGAAAGAGCAACAAAAAAATGATCCAGCAAGCAATTTGCCGTCGTATGATGTGGTAGATAGTGGAAAAGAATATGATATTTACAATATTATAGGTGATCCCGAATCGTTTAAGAAATTTCGTATGAAACAGCCTCCTATTGCTTACTGGTTAGAAACTAAAAAGGGAAGGAAAGGCTGGTTACAGAAATATATGCCTGCTTTACCTCATGGAAGCAAATACAGGGTGTATTTTAACACACCAAATGGGCCTCTTGAACGAGTTCCTGCATGGGCCAATTTTGTCATTCCAGGTAAACAAGCACTGCTTATTGGGATTTACATACTGTTTTACATCCATAACTGGTTAATATGCTATTAGATGAGATATAACAAGAAGAAGCATGGAAGCATCTAGAATTATGAATATTTTTCTTTGGTGTATTCAGTTTGCCTGCCTAAATGATCTGTCAGTGACATTCATAAATGTATGTGTATTACAGGCTTTGGATTTTATAATGGCATTCAGATATGACAAGTTACAACACACACGCACACGTATAAATAAATATGTGCTTATAATTTTTTGTCAATGGTGTCTAGGCTAGCTTCCACGTGTATTCACTAAAACACTGAGTATGTGTTACCTCCCAGTCTCTTACCAATATATGTATTGGTGAACACTGTCCACTAAAACTTAGACTGACAGGAAGAAATCACAAAGTTTTATTTGTATCCACTGCGGATTTGAACGTTGATTCCCATAATTAATTCCAGTGTCATCGACTGTTAGGCCACACGTTTGGGTGTGCAACAAGCTACATTATGTGTTGTATTTATTATGGTTTATCCATAACTAGTGCATGTATTTTGGCATGCTTACACCTCTCTTTTTTCGAATGTCCTGTTCATACACCCCAATTAATAATTTGCTGTTAAGAAAGCTTGAGTAGCGCATGGAGCATTAAGATGTTGGATGTTAGATCTGACAACGCCTAACCTAGTTGGAGGTAAATGTCTGTTCATCAAGTATCATTTAGATTGAATGGGAAAAGGTAGGTGACCACTTTGAATTGAAGTGGTGGAGTGGTAAGTGGCATATATTCCAGATGTGTATGATTTACCTTATCGAAAGGTTTGTGAATATATAAACTGATGCATTATATAAAGTTTTATCTAGGTGAAAAAGAAATTAGTCTTATCTGTGAAGGGAGGAAGGGGTCAGCAATCGTTGCATGAATAGAGAGGGAGGGAGAGAGAGAGGGGGGGGGGGAGAGAGAGAGATTAAAGTCGAGAATGGAAAATAGCGCAACAACTATGGACTGAAAGCACAACACGAATGACAAGCACATGTTTCTGTTTTTCCTTCCCCTTCCTACACAACAAATCGTAATCTGCGTCTGTCTGAAAGTGCATGAATCTCGAGTAGAGGCACGAACTTAAGGAGCTAACTTAAGCTTGGTTGATAGTCGTTCCGGTTTTAGCTGGTTCCATGATCTAGGAAATCAATCTAATCTCTCATTTGGTCAAAGCGGTATGGGGGAGAGGGAGGGGCCTCCATAATTGACCTGTGCGTTGTGATTAGCATTTTGAGTAGATAATTCTAAATTGAATCTCCATGCCCGTTGTAAAAGAGATGCAGTACACAATCATATCATTGCTGTTGGTTTCATTTCTTATTTCATTAGCTACTGTAGTCCTTCTCTTTATGTTGCTGAACTCCTTTAGTCATTTGCAGATGCAGATGGGATGCAAGCATTAGCAGTCCATTGGGAACCACCTCCTGAATATGCTTATAAATGGAAACACAAGCTACCAGTCAAGCCTAAGTCTTTGCGCATATATGAATGTCATGTTGGCATCTCTGGCCAGGAACCAAAAATTTCCTCTTTCAGTGATTTTATTAGCAAGGTGACTACATTGTACTTTGTCTTACAATTTGTGTTGACATCAAAACTTTTTAACTTTCACTCTCCAAAATCTTGTTAAGTAGAAATATGATTGTCTTCCAGTCTTTGGTTTATGTTGTTCTATCTGAACTTAATCCATATCGTTTAAAAATAAAGGCCTGTTTTATCATAAATATTTCTGTATTATGCTGAAAGGTTGTTTTTCTTTTCTTTTATGTTTTTACATTTGTATGGATAAAGAATTTTACCAATTCCTTTTTTGTATTTGCAAGTTGGCTTCATTTAATATTTCTTTTCGTCATTCCAGGTCCTTCCGCATGTAAAAGAAGCTGGATACAATGCAATACAAATTGTTGGAGTTGTTGAGCACAAGGATTATTTCACTGTTGGATATAGAGTGAGTTAGAATTAGTTTCTCCTCAATTTTCTATCTCTGAAAGCTACATATGATACATTCTCAAAATTGGACTTTTGTGCTTCCTACTGTAAAAAGGTGAGCCATGTAATTAAACTTTCACCTTACTTACTTTGGGGTTTATTACATGGTCAACAAGGCTTGAACTTGGTGACAGGCGACAATGCCCCTGTATTCAATTTCTATATGAAATATACCAGATGCATAATCTGACTTTCTTTTAATCAATTTTCGAGTCTGGTAAAATTAACAGATTGTAAATTCACGAATCCTGCATGATCACAGTGTAAAGTGAACAATTTTAGTTGACCAATTGTCCGGTTATACATTTGATATATTGCATCTTCATTTCCCCCCACTCTTTTTAGCTATTAGGATAGTGTATTGGGCAACTACTTATAACCTTTTTGTATAGATTTGGAACATGCTCAGCCTTTGTGATTTATAGTTTCTTTTTGATTAGGATGATTTATAGCTTCTTCCTCACCATCGATATGTTTTCACCATCTTTTTTCCTATACAGGTGACCAATTTTTATGCTGTTAGTAGCCGTTATGGCACACCGGATGACTTCAAGCGCTTGGTTGATGAAGCACATGGTAATCCTTGACGTTTGACCTGGGCAACTATGGTTTACGTCCTGCTATGCTGTTAGTCACTACTTATATTGCATATTATTTGCTTTCTCTTTCCTTTTAATTTTCTGATAACCATATTCTCTATGGTTGTGATAGAGGTGTCATTTTCTGATAACTAGCTATTTTTTAATATGATTCTTTCACATGGTACAAGCAATCTCTTCATGCCGAGCATGAATCTTTTTTGCAAAATTTAAAATGCTGGTTTCTTTTTACAAAATATGAACTTATAGGTCTAGTTTTGTATTTGAAAAAAAATTGAAATCATGATTTGGAATCCCAAGTGTTCCTTTTTTTGAGAATTTGGGATATGAAGTCATGATTTCAAATCATGATCCCAAATCGCATGTCCAAAAATCATGACTTGAAATCGCGTGTCCAAGCACAAGCAAAATTGCATGAACATGTAAACCAGGTTGCACCAAAAGCTAGCAAAATAAGACATCTTTGTTTTAGACTAATATAATTTTCTCCCACGGCCTTCATAATTCTAATCATTTCTTTCAAGCCAAATAGTCCACCAAATGGCTTGAGGGATGGTATTTTAAGTCTCTTGTATATTTCTCCAACGGCCTTCACCCCAGCAATTCGTTGACATTAACTTTCTGTCAGGTTCATTTGGAAGCTATATTTGCTTATGCATTCCATTTGGATTCTTGAACTTGGAGGATGTTTATTCATGACTGGATAATCCAATAAACCTAAACGTCTATGCTGTTGTCTGCAGATTGCTCAACCTGAATAAAAAGAATTGAACGAGTTTTATCCTATCAATACCTTGCAGCTAGTTGCCTTAAGCTAAGGCCTTTCTCTTTTTCAGAACCTACCCACCTTCCAACACTTTCTGCGTTGGAAGCACAAAACAGTGTTTACTTGCCAAGCAAAGCAGTAGCCTTGTGAAGTGTGAACATATTTTATAATTTTTGGTAATGACATGTATTGACAGATAGTCCTGTCAACTAGAGGATGCTATCTTGTGAGCCTTAAAATTATTCTAAGACATGTCTCCTTCAAACTATTCCAAGAAACATCTAAAAGCCATGTTGATAGCTAAAATTCCTTTTTTTAAAGGCAAATACTGGTGTTTCAGACACAGAATTCCTTCTCTAAAAAGAAAAACGAAAAAGAAAGATGCAAGACACAACATGTCAACTTGGGTTTTTCAAATTAAGAAAAGATTTTTCAAGACCCTCTCCAGTCTCCAGGTTATGCTTCTTCTTGCCTTTAACCTGTGAGTGCTTGTAATAATTATAGACATTGTCATATTACATTAATGAACATTTTGGATAGCATTGTGATCTCCTTGTTATGATTTCTCTTTACCCGTATTGGTTCTACTAACCGTGTTCTGTTTTGTAGGGCTTGGACTGCTTGTCTTTTTGGAGATTGTGCACTCTTATGCAGCAGCAGATGAAATGGTTGGCTTATCTCTTTTTGATGGAACAAACGATTGCTATTTCCACACTGGTATAGTCTTCAAGAAAATGTTTAGAAGCACTTCACTCCCTGATTAATTTTCATTTGTTACATTACAAAATCACACTGTGTTCCCTGATGCATGTGTCATTTGTGACATGTGGTTCTGGGATTCGCCAACCAATTTGCTTACATTGCTGTTATACTAGTATCTAACTTGGAACTACTAGTACTACACAACAAAAATGACTGCGGGCTAGGCTTACACCTGCTACATGTGCTTATGTTTGTTTGTCAATTTACCATAATAATAAAGTAAATTATTGTCATATGCAAAATGTATAAGCACAAATGAGAGGTAGTGGAATATTCCATGAAAGGTTAACCTTGTTCCTTTTCTAATTTGTTTTCCTCATTTACCGTTTTATATATTTATGCAAAATACTCTATAAGTTTAATGCAAACAACAAGTACTTCTATTGTACATGGCCATAAAAATATAAACTTCATATCAAGCTTGGTCAGGAGAGAACATAACAAAAGAGGATTGTCAGGTTTGGAGAGAATTCTAACTTGAAGCAAGTCAAGACACCATATTCACTGCTATTCTACTAGTAAATCTAATATACTATTTTTGTTGCATTCCTATGTTGATGGAAGTTCTAATTAGGTGGAGTTCTCTTCAGTAACTTGGTAAAAGAACTATATCTGATTAAATGTTTTCAGTACTTTTATATCATATGATTTTCTTTTGGATCTTGAGTTCTGTATTTACCGCATAACTAGGTAAACGTGGACACCACAAATTCTGGGGCACACGGATGTTCAAATATGGAGATCTTGATGTCCTGCACTTTCTTCTTTCAAATCTGAACTGGTGAGTTTATTGTTATATGGTTTCCATCCTATGCATGCTATTCTCTCAGTTTCATTGCTAGTTTTAAGTTTTGTTAGAAGTCGAAGGTTTGGCACCTGATAAATGTTGCTGGCTGTGCAATAAATGCACCACCATCGTTTAATTATTAAGTTCATGCTATACTTTATTGTACTTTACACCTATATATAGGTTTATGTTGTAGTTCATTTATATCAAGTGGGAAATACAAAATAAGTCCTCCCTCAATTTCACAATGTATCAGAGTAGATTCACTCTTGGTAAAATTCTAAATTGTTTCTGCTCACTGGCATGCGTCCTCTTGCCTCTTTCCCAGATGAAGCCCATTTTTATTTATCAATGAAATTGTAGACAATTGTCCTCTCCATCCCTTTCACATGGTCTAAATTCAATGATCCTCATTCGTGTCACATGAAGCTAGAACAGGAACCACTCCTCTCAAAGAAGCTCCATTGCTCTCAGCCCCCAGTAGAAAGGAAAAAAAAGAAGAAAGAAAATTTTGCTTTAAGTAAGCAGAAATGAGAGATTTGGTACCTTGTGAAGAAAATTTGTAAGCTGAGAATTCATCTACCAACCTAGTGGATGTGAGCCTGTTTGTCAACAGTAAGTCTGTTAGAGTGTCATCGCCTTGTTGATGTTTTTTTCTTGAGATAGCAACAACTTGTATTAAAATTAAAAGAGTCTGTGACGCCATAATTACAGAGTGTGAACAAACACTAAGCTAGGCAAAAATTAATTGAACTACAGAGGCTCTAAATCTTGCATTAGGGCCTCAGTGTCACCTATGTACGCTTGTTTACACCAAAAATTAAAAAACAAAATACAATTTAACTTTATCTTCTGGATTGAGTCTCTTTCCTGCAAAACATCTAAGATTTCTTTCCCTCCGGATTGTCCACCATATGCAGCCTGGGATCATATTCCATCTTCTTTTTTAGCTTTTGTGCTTCCCCTTCTGTTCCAGCTGGAAAGCATGTCAAGGTCATTGACACTGACCAGCTCAAACCAATCATAGCAAGGAAGACGTCCCAAAGTTGTGTATACTCTCCAAATAAGTGGCAAATAAAGCAAAGCTGTATTCCCCTTCTGTAGCCTGTCCTGTGTCATATAAGCTTTCTCGACTACCAACCAAACAAATCAGGCCACCTTGTATGTGATCTCAGTTCTCCAAAAGTGCTTCCAAGGCCATAAGAAGGTCAGCTTGTTATCAAGGTTCAAACTGTGATAATCTGTTTTGACTGAAAAAATGCCTGTGTTATCCACCCCAACCTGTCTTGAGGTTGAGAAGTTCCAATGAGCTGATTGATGATGTTTAGTCAGCAAATCTGTCCAAATCTCAGCCTATAACTTAAATTCCATACCTGATTGCTCCAAACTTCACTATGCCAGCCCTTTGTTGCTGGTTTAGAGAAAAGATATCAGGGTATGAGCTTGAGAGGGCCATTACCTAGGCAATTGGCAGTTGGCAGTATGTCTGTTTTTTACTTAGTCAAGTCCATAGATCCACGTTCACACGGTTGATGCATCAGCGTGAGCGATTTCTGTATAAGAAACAAACAACTTTTTGAAACGAAATGCTCTCACCTAAGAGACATGATCATGCATGAAACTATTTCTTAACATGTTGCTTATACAATGGTATTTTTCAGGTGGGTGGAGGAGTATCATGTCGATGGCTTCCATTTTCATTCGCTCTCGTCCATGTTGTATACGCATAATGGATTTGCTTCATTTACTGGTGACATGGATGAGTAAGCATCAAAAGTACACTTGTGTCATGTTAATTGTACATGCGTTATTTACTTATTAAAAATGTTTACACATTGTTCACCAGTGATGTATATTTAAGATTGATATATTTGCAGTCTTTTAACTGGATTTTGGTATCTATCTTGATTAGGAAGTGCTAGAGTTTGTAATGTGGATTAGAAAACAAAGCTAGAAGGACCTCAAATTTGAAAACTATGTGACTAGAATGTATGTTAAACATTGGAGAATTATGAACATCTATCTTTCTGTTGGTTGGTCTTCTTCGACAATCTAAAACTTTTGTTGTTGCAGATACTGTAACCAATATGTTGACAAGGAGGCCTTATTGTACCTCATATTAGCAAATGAAGTACTACATGCTCTTCATCCTAATGTGATCACGATTGCTGAGGATGTAAGTGAACTATTTCAATTCTCTTGAATTGTTCATTGCTTTCCTTGGATGCTTTCGAGGAAGTACAAATCCTTTTTATTGAACTTAGTTCTGCTGAGTATACCTTATGATACTTTAAGATATCTCTTGAAAATAGGATTTCTTCTTCTTGTGCAAGTTTATTTCTTAGTCTTGTACTACTATATATGTCAGATTTCCTTGCTATTCACATGCACCTTGTAGTTTGAGACCTTTGGGTTACGTTTGGTTGGAGTAATGGAGAAATAACCTCCACATAAAACTCAACATTGTTTTGATACAATGTTTGGTTTGATTTTTTTGTTCCACGTAAAACTTAGCATAATCTGTTACATGTTTGGTTTGATATTTTCCTTTCAGCATAACTAATACTCACATAAGTTATGTGGAATCTATATATTATTTTTATATTTATGTGGGATAGAATGTGGAATAAGAATGCAGTGGTTACTAATACATGGATTAGAACAATAAATGAAAAGAATAAACCTTCATGCAGTCACTAATATTTTTATTTTAAAAAAATAAAAAACATATTTTAAAAAATATATTATATAATAAATTTTAATACAACAATCAAATATCCAATAGCATGTTAATCGTTAAATTACAATCTTTTCATTATTAATCCTTGAATTACATTCTGTGTATCACTAATCCTGCATTACAAACCCTACATTTCTAATTTCTGCAGACCCCCAACTGTCATTTGATTAAGATTTCTTTCTGTTACATAGGCAACTCTGTATCCTGGACTCTGCGATCCAACTTCTCAAGGTGGACTGGGCTTTGATTATTTTGCCAATCTTTCTGCCTCAGAGATGTGGCTTGCATTACTTGAAAATACTCCTGATCATGAATGGTGCATGAGTAAGGTTGAACCTTGCGTCATTGTCTTACAGGATTTTTCTCCTTTCGAACATCTAATGCTATGGTAGTTGGTGGTATTTAATATGGTTGACTTATTTCAGATTGTTAGCACATTAGTGGGCGACAGACAAAATACTGATAAAATGCTTTTGTATGCAGAAAATCACAACCAGGTAGCTACACTTGTCGTGTATTTATGAGTTTCCTCCCCTTTCCTTTACTTTTCTTTCATGTGTAAAGGTCTGATTTGACAATCTACATTATTTGACTGGTTGTAATTCTCCCTTCTCTTTTAGTCCATTTCTGGAGGTCGTTCCTTCGCAGAAATACTGATTGGTAACTCCTTGGGTAAATCTTCCATATCACAAGAGTCATTGCTTAGAGGCTGCTCATTACACAAGGTAATTTCTTTACTTGTGGTTTACACTTCATGTAGAAGGTGAATATCTGGTACTACGTAGAGGCTGTTTGTTACACAAGGGCAACTGCTTGACGTTTCTTGGTTGATCAGGTCTGAATCTTATGAACAGCCACCCTTCCCTCGTCTCTTAAATATATTGGCTTTCTCTATTTTGGTAATCACTGGACCATGGCAGGATGCTTTGAGCACCAGACTGCCTTTTTTTTTTTCATGCTTACCTCTTATTTGAGGTCAAATTAACCTCTATACGGTTGTTGTAGTTCTTGATGTTGCAGTCAATAAGTAAGGGCATTCAGGTGAAACTTGTATGTGCTTCAAGAAGGAACTAGCCTTTTAATATTTTCTTCTTCTGGGAAAATGGTTCAGCTTGATGAATCTGCTTTCATTGATTTTCTGGTTAATAGATTATTCCTTCAGATAAATTCCTTACACAAGGGAATGAATTTGTCTTAAGGATCCACCAGGCTATTTCCCTCTTTTCAGCAGAATTTTAGATTACCTACCTGCTTGTTCTGTGATATTCCAATGCATTTGGGCTTGTCTAATTATGGTTGGATCTTCTTGTATTAAATAGATGATCAGATTAATTACATCTACAATTGGTGGTCATGCATACCTCAACTTCATGGGCAATGAATTTGGGCACCCAAAGGTGAGTAGTTACTTTCTGCATATATGATTTGTGGACGTTTTCTATACTACAGTAGATTTAATACCAAATGACCTGTTTCCTGCAACAGAGAGTAGAGTTTCCAATGTCAAGCAACAATTTCTCCTTTTCACTGGCTAACCGTCGCTGGGATCTATTGGAAGATGATGTACATTATCAATTGTTCTCATTTGATAAGGTGACCTCCGAACTTCTAATTATGCTCTTCTTCCTCTCTTTAAATATACTTATATATATACACACACACGTGTGTGTGTGTAGAATCTCCTTATACGACTGTTGTATAGTTGTTCCATTTTCATACATCATTGTTGATTTTCTATTAGTCCTGATGATGTCTTTCTGATACTGTGTGGTGAAAATACACCATACGAGCAATGCAAGGTAGGCCTAGTTGTTGCGCACTAGTAAATGACTCTCACTAAATTGATCTGCCCTTTGAGTGTATTTTTTTGTATATATTCTGCTTGATATTAGATGTTGCTTTTCCTCCTTTTTTTTCCGTCAAGGAGTAAAGATCGTTTGGCTTCCACACATCACATCAACCCTCTTTTGATATTCTGGGTACCTGTTCTGATATTCTGTGCTGAAAAAAAGAGTGTAGTCTTTAGTAGATATTTTGTTGGAAATTACATATTGCTTTCTTCCCTTATTTCCCATTAAGGGGTATATATAGTTAGGCTTCCACATGCCATAGCAACCTTTTCTGATATTATGTGGAAACAATATACTGTATGGTCAATAAAGGTAGCTCACATAGTTATGCGTTAGTAAATGAGGTTCATGTGCTACTCCAGTCTTTATTGTTTTATTTCATACTTGAATGATGTTTACCACCTCTCCGTAACCATTATTTTTTTCTTTTTAGTTCGTTGATGAGATAGCTTGTGTTTGATTCAGTCATAGGCATATGTTATGCATCTCTTTCTTTCGCTATGCTGTAAATTGGAATAGTAGTTCTGCAACCAAAGGGAAAAAGAAAGAAGAGAGTTATGACTCCTTTCATTTTCAGGATATGATGGACTTGGATAAAAATGGGAGAATTCTGTCCAGAGGTCTTGCCAACATTCACCATGTCAATGATACTACCATGGTACAAACGCCGTCTCTCTTTTATTTGATATTGGGGTTAGTTGTCTGTGACCCTTTAGGGGGGGGGGGGGGAGACATCATAACGGTTGCTTGTGTTCTAACATTATCAATATAGCTAGTTTCTATGGCAAACATTTATTTCTTGAATATAAAGACTGAAATTATTTTTGGAACAGGTGATATCTTACTTGAGAGGTCCCAATCTCTTTGTGTTCAACTTTCATCCTGTCAATTCATATGAAAGATACATTATAGGTGTTGAAGAAGCTGGAGAGTATCAAGTAAGTCTCATTTAACCTTTTCTTGCTGAATGCCTGTCTAAAGTTCTCCTATATTCATCTCTCGCTCCCACATAAACATGCGTTGAAGTGTGTAAAAAGGATCTTCAACTTGGGATGGGTATGTAAGTTGAAAAGATTTATGTAGCTATTGTTTCTATCCCTACTTCTAGCCTGCCTCCGTAGTAAATTAACAGAATAACCACTAGCTTGTGTGAGTAGAGGATCATTCTTTTCCTAATTCGATCTTTCTCTCAGTCCCGCATGAACTTGAAGAAGAGTATTACTCCATCCATTTCAATTTATGTAAAACGTATTTAACTAGGCACAGATTTCAAGAAAGAAAGGAGTATGACTTTTGGACTTATAGTCTTAAAACATGCCATTATGCAATAACATTTGAAACTTGCGGTCCTAAAATGCTATATCATTTATGAGGAACACAGTTGGCATATCATTGATTACTCGACCTATGTATTTTCTTAAGTCTCTAGCTATAGCTTGAAATTTTATATCCATCGAGGAACACAGACGACGTATCATTTTAGTGCTTGATCTATGGATTTTGTAACTTTACTGGCTATTGCTTACGCTATTGTTTGGTTAACTTTTATAGGTCACATTAAATACAGATGAAAAGAAGTATGGTGGTAGAGGACTACTCGGCCACGATCAGAATATCCAAAGAACCATTAGTAGAAGGTAACCAATCACCGGCTTTCCTTTTCACTTGTTTTTACATGACTCATAATTAGTTGCTTACTTATGTTCTCTATTTCTTCTAGGAAGATGAATTACAATGTTTTTCTACATGATATCCGTATTAAATTCTATATAATTCATGTCATACCGTTTCCATTTCAGAGCTGATGGAATGAGATTTTGCTTGGAAGTGCCTCTGCCAAGTAGAAGTGCTCAGGTTTGATTTTTTCTTTTATAATTCATTTATCGTCAGCCCAGGACGGACAAATGCTTGATTAATTGGTTCAACTCATGCAGGTCTACAAGTTGACCCGAATTCTAAGAGCATGATCACTCTAGTAAATCAAAGTGCCTCATATGATGACACAAAAGGAAAGGTACGTTTACACTATGTGTCAGTGTGACTCGGATACAAAACATATACTGAAGCACCTGCATGCTCATCTATTAAGCTTTTATAGCTCATTCAGGCTGTTTTCTAATCTTTAATAGGTTCTATATTGCCCTATACTGATCAATATTGTGGCCTTTCCGAGGTGAGTTTCTGTGATTCTTGAGCTCAGGCTGTTGGCTAGTCAGTTATCATGAACTTTTGCCTTCAGCTGAGTTCAGCATCTGGATAGTCTCTTCTCCTGAGCAATGACGCATGGACGAGAAAAAAATTGGCTTGCATGGGGGTCAAAAGCATCTGCCAGATTAAGATCTCACAAGCCTCAAGTAAAACCATCAGCGCTTTAGGATACACAAACACATTGATGGGTAAGCTCTGATACCTTTGAAGTTGCCGGTGTATATATATAAGAACATTCAAATTGATGAGCACTTCAATTTGGTATCGGACGTTGAGTCATGTTTTGTAAACATTGTGGCCTGTGGGTATCAAGTTATCGGTTAAAGATATACAAACGCCTCTAAGACAAGGGCATACATCCTGAGTTTTACATCGGAATCAAACGATTCTCATGCAACATTCTCTAATGTTATTCTATATTATAACCATTTCTAATTATGTGTATAATCACACATTTATCTTGTCGATGTGTTTGGCCTTTAACAGTCGAACTCTGTGTACCATTGCTGGGATCTCAGACAGTTTTATTTAATTTTGCATGTTACGTCTTCATATATTGTCATATATTTAAAAGACCAAGGCTAAATACTTGCATTGTTTGCTTTTAGGTACCATAATGTTATGTAAACTCACTCCAAATTTATCATTGGAGTTAAATTTGCATCAATATAAAAAATTTAAACTAGTATCGTATATTAACTTGTGATATATAATATTTGTTATTATCATTTTCTTTCGGTAGAAATCAATAGCTTTAGCTCATATCATGTATGTGTTATGTACCTTTATAAGCTGTGAACTTAATAGCATAAATGCTTTAACGATTCAGTGGCAAGCGAAGAATTGCTAGAACTTATAAATTTCAAATCTCGAATTTGCTTCATAAATATCTTTTATATTGTTAGGGCATACAATTAGAATTCTTCTACAAAAGGGTGCAAAAAGAGTGGTTGACTGGCTTTTAGTATCGATAAGAGTCGTATAAACAATAGACATATACGAAAAAAGGGCATATAAAAGAATAGAGATAAGGAGACGATCGAGCTGAGTAAGCACTGACTTCGTAACAAGATAGGTTGTGGTGGAATGATTGAGATTATTCTATTCTTAATCAGAGATCTCGAATTCGAAAGGAAATGCAAAATATTATGTTGAAAGTATCGCCCTTAGAAATGAGCCTTGCAATACAGACATTCAAATTTAATCGAGCTTCACGGAAACTTTTCTTTTCTAGACCAAAATCGACAAAAAGGATTTGAAGTTTTTTTTAAGAGAAACAAAAAATATTATCACTCTTTTGTATGGTCACCACACATAAATATAGCAGGAAGGAAAAGGGCTTCAACTTTTTACTTACCACGACAAAAATAATATTTGTGAAGGAACTAACTAATACAAATGGATAACATAAAGAATATTATATTGGAGACGAATTCAAATTTTAAAATTTATGTTTTTTCATAACTATCTCAAAATAATATAGTGACAATTAGGTTCATAATCATCAATATTTATAAATATTTAGTGAATTCTTCACTATATATACAAGCCACGTAACAAAAGCTTATGATCTAGATCCGCTACTTTTCAGGTTATTTGCTATACTTTTATGAACAACTACATACAATTATTTTGTAATTACTCTAATAATATAATTTAGTTTCTTACATAATTTATTAGAAAATATGTGATTGTGATTAAGGGTGGAGTCAGAATTTTATCGCTTGAATGTTATAATGTGTCAAGAAATCACTTACCAATGTATATAAATATAAGTCCAAAGTACTAAATTCCAATATTAGTAAGTACAAATAGATCCTTAACAAAGCTGACGATGTTAAGTTGCTATCATCGCAGAATAAAACACAAACACAAGTTGCTTATAAAATTTGAGAAGCCAATAGGAAGCTTGTTATGGGGACGGATGGGAAAAAAGTAATAGATATATTATTAGCCATGACATCTTCTTGCTATCCCAGTACGAAAGTCGATAATTTCTTTTCCTTCTATTCATCATATATTTGGCTTTTGGCTTTGATCATGTTCGATACGAGAAAATATTTAAACCTCTCCTTAAGTCCTTAACTATAGAATGCATAGAGTTCACTAATTGAGCTAGCACTCTACCCTCTATTGAGATTTCTTTATCTCAAGGAAATTGCTTCTTTATTTTTTTTCTTTTTACTAAGGATAATATTCTGAAAAGTATTTTTTTAGAATAAAGTTAAGCATATTTTCCTTTTACAATTGTGGAATATCGAATAAAGTACTAAAAGGTATAAAGAATACCTTTCAAAAATGTCAATACAATTTTGACAACAGTTATATAACTCAACTGACCCATAGCATATATTGTACCTCGCTTCAGGAGAAAGCAGAGTTTACGAAGTAAAAGTTTGATTTGAAATGAATAAGATTTTTCGATTTTTAAGGTTTCAAATTTAAATTTTTAATATGAATGAAGTTTATTAAAGAACAATTTCTACTTAACTAATCCTACACAATATGATTTAAATTAATCGAGTCAAAAAATTTGATTACCAAATAGTTAAACAAAAAAAAAAAAAGGTTTAACTCATAAAATGTGCAAACATACGTGACCATATATAATATGCTAGGTACTCCCCAAAATTACGATATACAATTAAAAAAAAAACATTAATTACAAACTAATTCTTAAATTCTAAATCCAAAACTTTATCTTTTATATAAATGTACAATACAATATTGCTAGAATACTCGTCTAAGAAATGTACAATACAATATTGCTAGAATACTCGTCTAAGAAATGTACAATACAATATTGCTAGAATACTCCTCTAAGTTAAATCTTTCTATGATGCTTGGAAAACTTTTATTTTTCATTGATAAATCGAATACAATCGTTTTATCTAAGAAAAATTAAAAATAAGGTCTCGTACATCCTACCTCCTCATGCTTAGATTTCACCTGTAAAATTAGATGCATGCTACCAAGCTCTGACACTATTGATGAGATTATAAACATCTTATACATGCTCAAATTCCACTTAAAATATTGTGAACATCCAAACTTTCTCGTACAGACTAATCTAATTATTTCTTCACTAAATTAAACACAAATCTCAAGATCAGAAGCAAATCTCACTCTTTTCAATGATTCAAATGAAGCTTCTCTTTGCATTTTCAATTGATTGTAAAAATTACCAATAAATATCTCAGCTTTATTAAACAATTCCTCTCCACTAATCTCCTCTTCCTCTTCCTCCTCCTCTTTTACTTCACTTATATCCTCACTACTCCCAATAAAAAACAAACTTGGTGTGGAAGGATATTTTTGTAATTTCACTTCATCCTTCACAACTAATTTTGTGACCCCAACAATTTTCTCACAAACACATTTTTCAACCAATTTAGGAACAATTTTTTGTTGTTGAGGAGAAAGAGAAGGAGGACTATTTTTGTCATCATAATTTTGAGATTTGGAGAAAAAGGTAATTAGGCCAGCATCAACTCCTAATGAGATAATTAGAATATTAACTATGAAATAAAGATAAGGAGTTCTTTGAGATGAAGATATTAGAGGAGTAATTAGCACAAGTATAGCTATAAGTAAAAGCTTTAAAATTTGGGATTTCATAATCTTGTCCATTTACAATGGAAAATTTTTATTGGTAATTTTGAGGAATGAAAAGTGTTTTTTGATAAAAAAAAAATTATTACTAGTGAGATTCAAACACGTGAACACCTAAATACCGACTCTCTTGGTGATGGTGTTGGAAGGATATTGGAGATGGCTTTGATATTATATAGAGGTTGACATACAAGGGGTAATATTAATGCAGGGGCCTGGCCAACTTCATATTTATAACAACAAAAAATATAAAGAGTGAAAAAAGGTAGTATAGGTCTTGTCTTTTATCATATTTAGAGTCTTATCAAGTAGGTGTTTGAAATATGTATCTAGTTAGGTGATATTTAGTTCTAGTATTTAAAATCAAGTTGAAAAAAAATCATGTTTGACATACATTTATATTATCTTCGTCTATTATTAATTATTATATTTTCCATTTTTAAAATTAAATTATAAAAATTTTGACTAACAGTTTATAATATATTTTTTCATTATATCGATATGTAAAAAAATTGCAATATATAATACTTTTTCGTATAGTTTTTGAATATCTAATTTTTTTTGTTTATAAATTTAATTTTAAAAATTAATTAAATTAATTTTCGAAAAACGTAATATGATAAATAAAAATAAATGAAGAGCGTTGCTTTAGTATGATTTTTTCTTGAGTCGATCAAGATTTATCTAAAACAGTCTCTCGATCTATCAAGATAGAAACAAAATCTATATACACGGTATGCTTTAATATATTTTTTCTTGAGTTGATCAAGGATTATTGAAAATAATCTCTTTAGCTATCAAAATCGATTTAAAATCCACATACACTATATACTTTAATACATTTTTTTTTCTTGAATCAATGAAAGTTTATTAAAAACGATCTTTCTACTATCAAAGATAATAATAAAATGTACATACACTATATGTGAGGTCTCTTAGATTTTGAGTATGAGGAGACAAGAGAACATGCTAGAAAGGCAAAAAAGAAACACAAGTCAATTAAAAGGTGAAAAAGAAAATATTTCAATTCTAATTGGACAACTATTGATAAGGCAATATTCCCTCTCTTTTTAGGAGAAAAAGGTAATGCAGTAGTTTCTTGCTTTTATTTTTTGTCCTTTTGTTTCAGGTTAAGTAATCATTTAAGCAAAGATATGAAAATATAATAATCATAAATATCAAAAAATTCAAAAATTAAATCAAATCAATTTTTTAGTATTTTAATCTTTCCATTTCAATTCGATTTTTGATATATATTTTTCTGCATTTTCAATATTTTGATTTGATTTTTTACATATATATTTTCTTTTTTAGTATTTCAGTTTTTCGATTTTGATACGTTTTTTGAGATATAGTTTTGCATTTTCAGTATTTCGGTTCTATTTTCCATATGTATTTTTTGGTATTTTGATTTAACTTAAATATCTTATATTATAATATATATTAATATTATATTAACTATTACTTTTAATATTAAATAGGAGTAACAAATCTTATAGGCAAACAAAATACAAAATTAGGTCACCGCTGTCCCCTTTTCAGCAATTCGCAGTGCACCGCAGCACTTCCCGCCGACCGCCGCGACCAGCAGCAGCCAGCTAGCGGCAGCGACCAGTCTAGGTACGGTATTTGATTTTTTTTTGTTTTTTTGATTTTTTTTTTCTTTCTGATTTGTGTTAATTGTGAATTATAAAAAAAAAAAAATCATGATAAACAATTTCATTGTGTTAGTGAGCATAGCCGATATTTAACTTGACAATAAAGTTGTATATTTTGGTTTTGCAAATTTCTTCTGAATTTGTGTCCGCACTGCTTCCTTTTGCGAGAAAATATACTTACACTTTGGGTGGTTGTTATGTATTTTGCGATGAATATAATATTTGGATAGATTATATTATTCTGCGTGTTATATAATGTCACACATCTATAATTTGAAGAAGGTATGGTGTACAATTACTATGAAAAAAGTAGAGTAAATGATAAAATTGAATTATTGAATAATAAATATAAAGTCAAAAAGAAAATATATTAAGGTAACGACGCCATTACATGAATAGAATTTTGAGTAACAATCAAAATAAATATTGTATTTAAATTAATAATACAATGACTAACAACCATTCAAATTAGGTGTTAATGTGGCCGGAATCATCGCGTAACGGGATCCCCCCACCCCCCTATAATCTGTCTCCAAAAGCTAGTTATGATGTCTTGACATGTTTAAAGCAAATTCTTTTTTCACATATTTGGAATGCATGTTTAAAAAATGTAACCTGGGCTTAACTCTACCTCAAAAGTTTAGTACACGAAGTGATGATTTTAAATGAATGCAAGCTAGTCTTATAGAGAGGGGAATTGAGCTGAAAACCGAAGTTGTCTCACATTGTTTCAAGCTCTCTTATAAATGAAGGATTATAATGTGAGAAAACTTCGTTTTTCAGCTCAATTCCTTTTAAAGGTCTAAACTTTTTATATCTTAAGGACTTAATTAAACTGATTTTTTAATGACTTTAACTTCTAATTAAGACCATAACAAAGTTCACAATATGATTGTGATGACTTCTTAATTTGTTTTATTGTAGAAGTATGCTATTCTAACAAACACCAGTAGTTAAAAGTTGAGTAGGTAGCGATTTGTTTTGAATGAAGCTTCATGCTTTTATTAAGTTTTGAATGTTGATTTACAAAAACAAAAAGTAAAAAAAAAATGCTATATACATTGTACATTTTGTGTTTTAATCCAAGCGTTCTGTATCCTTATATCGAGTTTGTATACAACCAAGGAAACAACCATTGTCGTGTATCTTTGGCTAGCACAACTCCATTCTCTCTTATTTCTGTGGTCTATTTCGTAACGAGTAGTATGATTCAGAGAGCTTGGAAAGAAGTCAATGATCCAGTCAGTGTGTTGCATAGGCTGCTTCAGAATGACATTGAAATGTATTCGCATATAGAGCTTGTTGAGAAAGAAAGTATCTTTTTTCTTGTGTGGACATCTGATTTATTTTTTTCCGTTGAACGTTGCCAAAACCTATTCATTTGGTTAAATATTGAGGTGTTGTTGATTTGCTTACTTGGTTTTCTGCTTCTGATATCATTCTAATGTATATAGTGATTTAGTGGCATTTGCTAAGTTAGTCTTTGACATCTCTTTGCTGTTGCTATTCATCTCTTTTTTTTTATTTGCTCAGAAAGTAATGCTTTGTTTTCCAATCCATACGGTATATCTTGCTAGGCCATTCAACCAAAATATATTGGATTGGATTATTAGGTTGTGTTATAATTGGAAGGGTTTTGTGTTGAGTCTTGCCAAGTTTTGATTCCATTACCTTCTGTCAAGTAGTAGTTAACAACTAACATCTCATCTCACCGTTTCAGGTTTTCGTCTCCAAACAATCTTGGTTAAGCATCGATGAGTTCTCAGGCCATTAATTCAAGTGAGGACATTTTTGACTCATCATTGAATCTAGAGGACATTCATTACAAAGAAGGCTACTCGGTAGGCTATACGGATGGCCTAAACTCTGGTAAAGATGAAGGCAAACAGGTAGGACTCAAAAAGGGGTTTGAAGTCGGCGAAGAATTGGGTTTTTACAAAGGTTGTATTGATGTATGGAATGCTGCTATCTTAGTAGAGCCAACCTGTTTCTCATCTCGAGTGCAGAAAAGCATCAAACAGATGGATGAATTGCTCAATAAATACCCCTTCTCTGAACCAGAGAACGAGTCTGCCACCGATATTATTGACTCCCTGAGACTGAAATTTAGAGCTATTTGTGCAACGCTGAATATTAAACCGGAGTATGATGGGTACCCCAAAGCCTCTGGGATCGATAACTCCGGTTTCTAATTGGTCTAATCATCAAAGGCCTGATCAGTTACTTCCTTGTAAACAGTATAAATTTGCATCAAGCTGTTAAAAAAAAACTGTCATTACGTAGCTGACCGTGCTGAAAAGATTCATTCCAGATATTATATGTATTTGCTGGTTTTGTCTGTGTGCGTGCGTCAATATATATCTATCTATATTTATATTTTAGTTACGGGTGTGTGCAAGCTGTCCCAGACACACCAATTCGTATTAAAAATCTTTTGACAGAAAGATACTAATTGCATCGGGTTGCATATGAGTTCTGAGATAATTTCATAGATGATCGTTCAACTTTTACTCTATTGTATCGAAGTCATTAAATTATTTTTTTTTAATGATAAAGTGACTCAACCTTATTCAAGTATCACAGTCACTTAAAAGGGAATTAATGACGCAAACCTTTACAAATAGCTGGGAAAATTATTGTCTACTTTCTCTAGACGGTATACATAGATTACATATATATGTATATACACCTATCAACTATTTTTTAATATAACATAGTAGTGATTCTAAGGAGATAAACACCCATAATAATTAGTAGGACAACCAAGCACTTGGTAAAATCTATAATAAGAGTTCAATTGGAAACATAAATTAAGTTTTTGAGTTAAGGCAAAAAAAAAATTAAATGAAGAATAAATGACAATTTTGTAGGTATATAGTTAGTAGGTAGGGAACTTTGGATCGACGTTGTCAGTCCATGACTCTAAGCCCCCTATTATATCCTTTGCTGAAGTAAAACCCAATTTGTGAAGCAATTCAACAGCAACTTGTGAATCATTGCCTCTTCTGCATATTACAAACAGAGAAGCATTTGAACCATTCTCTTTATTTACCTCTTTTTCCAAGGCAGCAGATATTTCAGGCAATCTACCATCCAATGTCGATAGAGGTATGTTCATAGAGTTGGGAAGTGAAACAATCTTATAGTGATGAGTTGGTCGAACATCCACTAAAACATGTGCTTCTCCTTTCATCACTTTCTCATTGTACTCTTTGGTGCTGATTCGATCATCCAGTGAAAGAAGGTTCAACTTCAATGGACCCTGAAACCAGCATCAATTATCGGATGAGCCATTTTACTCATGAATTCTTAGCTATGTCATCATTTGCATACAGTAAGTATCAAAGGGTGAATCAAATACAATTGAAAAGTTGTGAAAATGAAATGCACCGTGGATAATGGAGTTTGAGTAAACTTTTCATAATCAAACTCCGAAAATGTATGCCTTGTCACTACTGCATGATCTCCACAAGCTTCGCACTGCAATGACCTTCCACGTAGTTTGACCTAAATTTGTGAGAGAGATGATGAGATGTTGACAATGCCAAAAGAAAAATAAGATAGGTAGAGCAACCTGGGAAAATAAATAAATAAATAAATATTGAAACAAGATATTCCAAATAAATTGATAGATGTGCAAGAGATTGTGGAAGTCCTAATTAGTTACAAAGTACAAGGCATGTATAGAATAGATATATGATACACTGATCCTTGAGTGTAAAAGCACATGTATTGCAAGTATTTGTGGGCTAGCTACTTCGAAAAATCTTTTTATTTTTTTTAATAACGTTCCAGATATCTTTTTCCCTGTAATTTACTGTTTTTCAGATCCTACTTACTATCTATTTAAAAGTCAAAAAAAAAAAGACTGCAATATATCCTCTGCTCAGAAAGAATAAAGAACAAAGTGACTGGAAGTATGAGAAATTAGAATATCAAACGCACATTACGGAACCGGCCTGACAGGGCATCCAAAAGCAGCATTCTTCCAGAGAGTGGTTCTCCAACCAAGCTAGCAACCTTTATGGCCTCCAAGGCTTGAAGACATCCAATAACACCTGGAACTGAAGTGAAGGGAAAAATTAATACTGAGAGAAGGATTTTAAGTAATATCACGCTGGCAACACCATATGTATCACAATTGAATCCTACAAATAATACACAGAAACAGTTGCATTTCCAAAAAAATCCAGGTTCGACATGGCATCAATTCTTTCCTCTCTCAGTCTCTACCATTGTTATAAACAAGATAAGTAGATTAACAAATACACAAACCATAGTGAGAACTTTGTTTTGGAAAACTAAGGAAATTTCACACATAAGAGATATGATATGAGATAATCTAAGGAATCCAGACACTTCTTCAAAAAATACAGGAGATTAGATGGTTAGTTTGAGAGAAGAACAAGTACCAACTCCAAGTACTCCGCTATCAGCACATCTCTGACAAGCATTTGTGGGTGGAGGAGTTGGAAATAGGCATCGATAGCATGGACCTCCATTGTAATTGTAAACAGTCAGCTATACAAACCATTCGGTGTATAGAGTTAGTTACCAATCAATTTGAAGTTTTAGGGAAACACAAAAGCTCTGGAATGATGAATGCTGTCAGGAATGGTACCTGCCCCTCTAGTCCTAGAGCAGCTCCAGATACAAGAGGCTGTTAATACAAGTAAGCCAATTATCAGAAAATGGATCAACATCCAAATGAAACTCATAATCCAATTTCATACTAGCACTATGAGATCAGTGTCGGTATGTCCAGGCAATAGTATTCACTACCACAGTTACATGATCATAAAACATTAACATGGCAATTTAAAAGTGAGGGTAATAGCTATATGAAAAAGCCTCATGTTAGCTTAAACATGAAAGATCGAAGGAAACATTATTGCATAAGGCAATTGTATAGTTTATAGCATTTCCGTATCCAGCTTTCAGAGTACCAGCAGAATTTGTATAAAAAGATGACGTCACAAGAAACAGCTAACCTTCCCAAGCACAATACAGCAATCATTGATCATGTAGCGGCTTGGAGCATTGTCTGTCGCATCAACTACCACATCATATCTGAGAGAGATCATAAAGCAAGGAAATGTCTAAATCACCGCTCTACGGAAGCAAAAGAGGAAACTGAACCAACAAAAAAACATCAAAAGAGACACATATAGGAAATAAATCATGCAGCCATATATATATATATAGGTGTTACTAAACCATACTTGCTCACGATTTCCAAAGCATTGGACGTGCGGAATGCTTCTCTGTGCTCCACAATCTGAGTGGAAGAGTTGATCCTAAAACGAACAAACAAATAAATTAGAACATTAAATGCAGGTTCAACGCAAAACAAAGTTAATCAATCTGCGACTTACAAGCGACAAGTAGCAGCAGCTGACTCTACTTTTGACTTTCCAATATATGCTTCAGTGTGTATTATCTGGAACACAATGTCAACACCATAGCCAATTAACTTATTAACAGAAATAGCAAAAATCTCAAAATCACTTGACAAAAACAGCATGCATCAAATTCAACAGCCCGTGCATTAAACACATAGCCATTGATAAAAAAACTACCTGCCTCTGAAGATTGTTAAGTTCCACTACATCATGATCAACTATACCTATTCGACCTGCAAAATACATACGAAAAACGTGATTCCTAGCAACTCTAACAGTAGCTCAACAGCATTCCATAGTCAAAAAATCCTTTTAGTTAATGCAATGTACAACTCTATTCACTAACTTAAAATTCTGAATCCGAGAGCAAAATATACGAATTCAATTACATATCTTACCAACTCCACAGGCAGCAAGATATAGTAAAGCAGGTGATCCTAAACCTCCAGCTCCAATAACCAAAACTGAAGATTTCAATAGATTGGCCTGACCTATTTCAAGCAATAAATCTCAATTATCAAACAGAAATAGTTAATTATTCAAGTCAATTAACTATCCTCACTGCAAATTGAACTGAACCGAACCTTGAACGCCAAATGAAGGAAGCAATAAGTGCCGACTGTATCTGTAAATCATATCGGGAGATAAACCATTTGAATTGCTCAAATCTCCATTGGAAAGCGGCTGAGGACATGCGGTGCTTGAATTGACTTCGAGTTGATGAAGCTGAGCTTCGAGAGCAGAAATTTGTTGCTCTATGTTTCTCTTGTTGGACTTTAAGGAATCGATTTCCTGGCGAATACGAGCTGCTTCGACGCCATTGGAATCCATTTAGAAGCTAAGGAAGAATATGAATATTTTGGCGTTGGTGAAAACAGAGACTGACGATATAAACCCACGTTAATAAACCCTATCGACCCGATTTCCCTCTTAAAAGTGGTCAATTATTTGGTAAAGTTTTTCAATTTTCTTGGTCAAATAAAAATTTAATTATTAAAAATAAGAAAAATAGTTTTTTAATAAAAATAAAGAAATAACTTAAGTACATTCTGAGCTTTCTTGTGTCCTCCTGTCGATTGATTTAGTTTAATTTTAAAGTTTATCAATTTGTAGACATATTAGACCATTAAAATATGAAAAAATTACGTGATTAAATAAATTTATACTATTTAATTACTCATCATAGCTATATTTTGTTATAATTACCACTTGCGACTGACATTATACATTAATTATATGGAATCAGTTCAAATTTGTATAATTAGTCACGTTTGTATATGTATAATTCGTCAGAATATACAAATAAATATGTATAATATACAATTGTCTAATCGATATACATATACAATTCACCTCTCATCCACTCTCTGCCCTATCTCTCTCGCCTCTTTCCTCCCTCTCTCTATCTCACTCGCCTCTCTCCTGCCTCTCCCAACCTTGCTTGCTATATATATAAATGCATATGTATAATATATAATTATCTAATTGATATACATATACAATTCACCTCTCCTCCACTCTCTGCCATCTGTCGCTCGCCTCTCTCCTCTCTCTCCTAATCTTGATCGTCTCTCTCCTCCCTCTTTCAATTTCCCTTGTCATATATACAAATTCATATGTATAATATACAATTATCTAAGTGATATACATATACAATTCACCTCTCTCCCACTCTATGCCCTCTCTATCTCGCCTCTATCCTCTGTCTCCCAGTAGTTACGACTTGTCATTATCAAACTATAGTTATGGAGAGTAATTAGATTATTCTTAAATGGTTATATGTGAAAGTTCTAAACATTATTATCGATTCGATTAGCTATCTAAATTTCACAAACAGATATATATTAGAAATAAGACGATATCAAATAAGTTGATAAATAATTATTTGCTCAATAATCATTGACATTTTATAGAATAATAAAAAATTTGAGATAATAAAAAATGAAGATATGAAACTAGATCATATATCAACAAATCTATAATGATATAAATATAAGTCATATAAATATAACTACTTAAATTGGAGGAATCGATCGTAGCCATTAAGAAAAAGTAGAGAAGCGATGATATGTTATGGTGCGGGGCTCTGACGAGGCAGGCAAATGATCCGCCACGTAGTGCTATGTGTTCAAAGCTCATAAGCTGGACTCTTCGTGTGCCACTTGCCCCCTAACCTATTGTCTTAATTTGCCAAACTCTAGAGTTGCATTTTATTGGGTGTTAAAAGAGATATATCTTCATTGTAACAACATATTGTAAATTGTGAAGTGAAATTAGCTAAGTTTTAGAAGTTAGAAGGAGTTTTCAAATATGGGTGCCTATAATCAGTTTCTCTACTTTTACATTATCTCGCGCATCAAACTCCTCGCACGGCCGCGCCAGCCCTTTTTTCTAGACACTATACGGGTAAATATGTCTATTAACTTTCTTTATTTATTTATCGCTTTTACAATAAAATAGTGATTTCTTTAACTTTGATTGATTTTTTCGATTGTAATTTGTTTATCATATTTTTATTATATTTTGACCTAAACTGTACACAGAATTTAAAAAGGTAAAGAGCATTTTGTGGTTTGGAATTATTAAAGACGTGTTAAATGTTTTTTAATCTTTTATCTTCTGATCTTAAATATGTCTGGACTGAAAGCCAAATAAAAAAGAGAGATTGGTCTTTTCTTTTTGAACGGACTAGGATGTAAGGGAGCTAGACTACGTTGAAGCTTACGAATTCTGAATTAGTAATATGTATTTTTTCTTTAATGCATTTTAAGACAAGTTTTGGGTTTGGACTAAAATAATAGGCTCTCCAATAATTACTTTAGGAATTATCAAACTTGTTGAAAATCTTAAGTTTTTAGTCATCTATTTCATTCATTTCATAATTAATATTTCATTCATTTTATAATCCATTTTATAATTAATATGAATAAAATGATTAACTCCTAAAATGATAAATTTACTATGTCAATTATTATTTTTTTAATAAATATGTCAAGTCAAAAATGGACAAGTAATTAAGTAATTAGGTGTAGAAGTTATAGATTATTATCTTTTTTTTCTTCCTCTACTTGGAGAGGACACGACGCTCTTTTGAAAACAGTCTCTTTATCTCTCCACGGTCATAAAGTTTGCATACATTTTAATTTCCCAAATCATTTAAGAGAGATTTCTTTGGGTATATATGTTGGTGTTGTTGTTATGGATCATTATTTTGTATCCTTTTAATTTCTTCATTGTTACAACCTTAATTTATTTAGAAAAAATTATTGAAATACACATTTTATATTTTGTTATTTTTAATATCCCTTTCTATTTCTAAAAGCAGATTTATTCTTTATTTTAATATATATGGAGGCAGAGGTATAGCAAGGAAAATTATGATCATCATGCAGAAGAGAAAGCACCAACCACAGCTGAAGAATTTACAAGAGTTGCTGAAGAAATGGCTGAGGAAAAACAACATCAAGGCTTTAGCAGCCAAACAGTGGACAAAGCACAAGATGCCATAAAAGAGGCTACAACCACAACTGATTCTACTTTTGAATCTGTCAAACAAAGTTACAAACAGACTACTGGAAAAGAAGATTTTCATAAGAAAGGTGATGACTCTGATGATTTACTTAAAAGTAACCCACAAAGCCAAATTAGTAGTTAAATATCAGAGTTTGTTTTTTAATTTGTAATTAACTAGTTGTGCAAATTTTTGTCTAAAATAATTAGTTGTAATAGTAGTTTTGATGAACCTCATGACATGGTAAGTTTTGCTAACTTGGTACTTTTCTTAGAGCTTTGGAGGAATATTATTGTTAGTCAAGTTTTATTATTTTGATCAGGGCATTCAAAAATGAACCCAAACATAGTAACCCCTTCAGAATTTGGAGGGATAGGTTTAAGATAATTTGAATTGGGTTCAATCTTAGCTCATTCAAGCTTTAACCCATTGAAAGAGAATTTTCAATCGAGTTCAATTCAATTTTCAGTTTCAGTCTATTTTAGAATTTTTATTAAGATATGTTCCTATATTGAAAATATGAATTATTATTGATTTAATAACATTTTTTATGATTATCTATCTACTTGTTATTTTTTTGATAAAAAAAATTTTAACGAAAATTTAATTTGTGATTATAAAAGTTAAACATTAATATGTTAAATTATTGATTTAATTAGGTCAAAATTTAATTTGTGATTATAAAAGTTAAATGTTAATATGTTAAATTATTGATTTAATCGGATCAAATTGAGCGGGTCAAGATTCAACTCGTTTTTTAGTCCATTTGAGTTCAAAGTAAATTTGAACGGGTCAAAATTCAATTTGATTTCTATTCAAACTCATTGTAATATTTTTAATTTTAACTCAACTCATCCATTTGATACTCCTAATTTTGACGATAGAGAGCATTTAACTTTACTTGAATTATCAGTCTTAAAAGTACACGTTTATTAAATTTATGTTTGATTTGCTATATGACATAGAAATAATATCAAACTTGAGTTTATATATGAAATGGGCTCAATTTCTGAAGGTTAAATATCGTTATTTCGATTAATAGTAAAATTTGTACGAGTATAGTTAAAATGTAACTGGTTAAGTTCGATACATTTTTTCTATAGCTATTTGTGGTGAGTTGAACTTGGTATTTTTGACAACTAGTTATTGATTTGACCATTCATTGTGTTATTGCACAATAATACGAGTCCCTACGATGAAACAACCCTTTACCCTCTTAAATATACTTCAAAGAAATTGGTTATATATGGTGTCGGCATACTGTATATTTACCAGCTATGTATTAACAGGTCATCTAACAACCAACAAGGGTTATAAGGGATTCGAGTTTGTGTCTCTGTAGATACAGAGTTATCTTTGTTATGAAATATTTTTTTTAATTGTGGGATTTTCCACGCGTATTCAAATTTAGTCAATGAATTTGGACTCTAATGTATTTTTTTGTCATCCAACAAATTACAAATCTCTCTCAAAAAAGCAAATCTAAGAAGTTCATAAATTTCTACGACAATTCATACAAGCCAATAGAAGAAATGTAAATTTTATTTATTTATCAATCGTGGAACATCAAAAAGATGAATACATCGAACGAACTATACTCTATATACTTTTTATTCCTTTTGTTGTATATTTCTTTCTTCAATCAATCAAAAAGTAAATAAAACAATTGCGTGGTATTTTCAAATAGTGGCACGTAAAAATATTTATTTAGCTAAAAATAATGATGAATCTTCAATGTCGGTTCCTCTGTCTAGCCCATTTAATTTTGCAAATAACCCAACAAGAGGGGCCGTGTTATAAGTACAAGCCTCTGTTTGCATGAAATTTCTTCTATGATCATTAAACCGGTCCTTGTTATCCGGTCCACCGACTAGTGCCCCGATTAGCGTATTCGGGTTCGGAGTTTTACGTCCGAACCAATTATCATAGCCTTGGGTACAACTTATGAAACTCTTACGTTTTTTGAATGAGTCCACCGATGCACCCCTATGGTGCACCCTTTGGGGATACTTGGGCCCGAAGCCCACTAAGTAGCTCACACCTCGCGGGTTCAAACCCAGAATATAGTCAACCTGTTATTTTTCATGTGGTATAATTGGTTAGCCAATGAGCACTAACATATGTATACAAAATATTATGAATACATATGTTTATAAAATCACATTAAAATAAGTCAAAGTTATTAAAATATCTCTAAAGATAATGTAAAAATTTAAAATTTAACCTGTAATTTTGCGAACGCGAAGATTTCTTCTGGGCCCACCGGACGACGTTCACATCTAGCCATCTGATTAGTTTCCCTAAGATGATCGGAATACACCATGAGGAGAAATGCTGCATTAGATACATATTGCATGTTGTTCCATTGACGGATGTACAATAAGCCCCCTGGGGTGCGATATACATTAGTTTTATTATTTTGGTTTAGGCATGAACAAAGGTAATATTCGCCTTTCGAACGATATTCTTCGATAATTTTATCGTCTTCTTTCTCTCTCTTCCCTTGCCTTGGTAACTACAGAAGCAAAAGCTTAAATTTTATGCATCGATCGTATGAAAATATATACAAGCAAAATGATATATACAGTTAATATGATGAAATCAAATAAGTTTGTTGACCGATTAATTTATATTTCATGATTTAACAGGGATGAATTTTAATCTAAATTATATTTAATAGTGTAAGAAATTTTTATATCGTCGATCTAGGGGACATACCAATGACCAAATGTCATAAATTAAGACATTATTATGTTCTTCAACCATAAAAGAAACAACAAATTAGTGGACTAAAGTTTGAGAAAGAAAATTATTGATTGGTTTTCTATTTGATTTTGGACTAACTATAGATATCTCTCCACAAACAACTTACTTTATGAGAAGATTTTGCCTAACATATGGTGTTTGTATTCACAAGGACAAGGGTCCCTTGTTGTCTCTATGAAATTAATTAATCAATCTAACATAAAATCATCACTATTTTCTTGAGCCTACATCGACATCTCAACGTGTATCAAAACTTACCTAATTTAATAGATACATGTCATTTTTCGTCAAATTTATATTTTATGCACTAAAGATGTAAATTTTGTCTCAAACACATGACAATTACAGATAACTCAATTCAATGAACGTTACTTAATAATGACATTTATAATATAAACGTTGCATGAATTACTTGTCATAACAAGTTAAATTATAAGTATTGGGGCAAAACATATAATTTAAATTATTTCCAAAATGGAGACTTCTTAACCATAGAACATGGATTACGTTGAAAAAGAGGCTAGATTATTGACAAAATTATGTTTATGTTTATTGATTTTGGACTAATTATATTCAAATTCCGACCATTAATAACTTGATTTAACATAAAGTGTGACGATATGTTGTTTGTATATATTCTTTACAAAATATTGTTTCTATGAAATAATCTCATTTAAATGTTTCATTATTTTCACAGCGTACATCTATGACTCTCAACATGTGTCAAAAACACACATAATTTTATTGATATTTTTCCTAATTTTGACCAAGTAATGTAAATGCAAGTAATTAAGTACATGTCTAAAAATTAAAAAGATTAGTGAAAATAATCATATACCCACGCATGCATTCATATGTATTCTCATTTCTCAATAATATATAAATATAAATATAAAATAGGAATAACAACTAAAGCATATATATTCTACCTAATCAAACGATAGATGAACTAAATAAGGTAACACATCAAAATCAAAGTTTTTCAAATTAATCTATGTACTTACTTAACTAACTAAAAAAAGCCTAATATAATAATACTTATTAAATTCTAAACATTGACAACTTTTTGTTGGTAAAATATTAAATTAATCGATAAAACACTTTTGATCCCTCAATTATTTATAAATTCTAATTCTGGTCCTTATAATATATTTGTGACTCAACACATCTAACCTTTTATCCTATTATATATAGAAAAAAAATTAGATTACCAGTTTAACATAACACGTATATAATTTAATAGTGGAATGATTAAAAACGAACAAAAGATCAAATATGTGTAATCATATATTATTATCAGAAGAACTAAAATAAGAATTTACCGTAGCGGCGAGTAGTTGAAGGCCAGCATATTTGACATCCCAACTGAATTCTGAAATGGCCCAAGTCGTACCCCCAAAAGATTGAGCATTTTGTAATGCATATTTTAAATAATGAGATTTGTCGGTGGCCTTGTAGAGCCACATAGCTGCCCATAACAACTCATCTTTGTAACCACTCAAAGATGGATAGTAACCTTTGGCTGCTCCAACACTTGTATCATACTTGCCTCTAAACTTGTCACCAAACTCAAACAACTACAATATTGGAAACAAACAAATTAATTGCATATATTTATTGAATATATTAGGTATGTAGTTGAAACAAACCACAATTAATTGGGAATATCTTTCTTTAAAATCTCACTTAAAATGTTTATTCCTCTGTGTAACTGATAAAATAGTTGTCGTGTAATTAGAATGTTATAGGTTTGATCGAGCTGTGAAAAAAAGCCTCTTGCAGAAAAGCAGGGTAACCTTTATGGTCTAACCCTTCTACACAGTACTCACATAGCAAAAGTTTAGTGCGTCGAGCTGTCTTAATTAATTTACATGAATTTAATAAGAAAATAAATTTTTTTCAAATTTGTGATCTAAAATACATGAGAGCATTTGTGTAAATAGTGATGAATCAAGAATTTTCATTAAAGAGGATTCAGAATATAAAAATGTAAACACGCGAAGAAGTGATCAAAGAAATAAATATATGGTTTTCCCTCCGCTTTAAACGTCTTTTCCCCGCCGCAGATGAGTGTTTGCTGTCAGCCCCAATCCTTCGGTTTCCGGATTGGAATATTTTTGGAAGTTATGATAAGTATTGAATATGACATACATATAACTTATGTGGTGATAAAAGTTTGTCATTAAGAATAAACGAAAAGTATGACATTAATTGTTTTCGAATTTAAAAATATCGTCTCTCACTTTTTGATTTGTTTTTCTACACTTGTGTTACACTATAGTACTCTATTTAACAAATTGTCTTTTTAAAAATGTATTCAAACAATGTTAGTTTAATTACCTGTTCCGCGTGGACCAAGAGAAGTTTAGAGTAATGTGGATTTGTTCTCCTAAACACAATTGACGCCGCCGCCAACGCGGCTGCCGTCTCCCCGGCGACATCCGACCCGGGGTGATTCTCGTCGATCTTATAAGCTCGACGAGATGTGGTCATATCCTCCGGCCTTTGCCAACAATAATGATCCGTATCTCCTTCACCCACCTGACAAATTCAGAATTTAATCATCGAATCAAAAATAACAAAGTCATACTAATGCCAAAACTATATAATTAAATATAGGTATGACCCAACATTGAAATTCATAGAAATTACTAGCTTGATTTACGTCCATAAAAGACAATTACAAAATGGACCCACTTAGAAATCAAAGGTATATCAATTTCATAGACTTCAATTTTTTTGGGCGCAACGACTTCGAATACTAATAAATAAATTTTAAATTTTATACGTAAATATATTTAATGAATTTCTAAACACGAACCTGAATCCAAAGTACGTTAGGATGAGTGTGAGCTTTGACGAAGTAATCCGTCCCCCACTTGATTGCCTCAAGCGCGTATCTATACTCGCCCGCGGCGGCTATATCTTCGCCATATTCAATGACGCTCCATGATAGCATCGTTATAGTAAAAGCCATCGGAAGTTGAAACTTAACGTTGTCTCCGGCGTCATAATAACCTCCCACCAAATCCACCTATCACATATTTTTAAAAAAATACACAAAAATATCAATGATAAATAAAGATATTTATAAAAAATAGTAATTTTTAATTGACTGGCCTTGATCAAAGGCATCAACTAAAAATATATTTTTTTACTTGACACCTTGATAAAGACCTTTTAACAAAAAGGATAAACAAGAATGTCAACGAACAAACTTTTTACTTGATCAAGGCCGATTGCAAAATTTTTACTGACCGGCTTTGATCAAGGGGCGTGATAGATAATAAAATCAATGATATAGTGACTTGATGAAACAAGATGCATAGCATCAATAAAAAAGATAGACAATAATATCAATGATATAGTGACTTAATGAAACAAAGATGCATAGAAATGTGAATGAAGATGCATAAGAATATCAATGATAAAAGCGCGAAAAAAAATGTACGGACCCCTTGATCAAGTCCGTCAGTAAGGCCAGAATGATGACGCCAAATTGCTCTTTGATTGTACGGCAAACGACCGGAGCGTTGAGCTTCGAAATAAAGGAGACTTTTCGAGAGCGCATCGGAATAATCTAACGATTGAATAAACGGAATAACAAATCCAAATGCAAAAATAAGTGAAATCCATTGTTGAAGAAAACATATATTTCTTGAAAATTTACAATGAATTTTTGAAGCTTCCATGGCTATGTGGTCCTTTCACACAATTTTTTTTCTCATATATATATAGGTACATGAATAGCACGTGATATTAAAGTGTTTAGAATTTTCACACTCACTTATGTCGTAATTTTTAGTCATTTTTTTTTATATTTTGGACTTAAATTAATAATTATATGTTGTGGTGACAATTTTTTTTTTTTTAACATAATACATAAATATATTCTTTAATTTGGTATTAGCTGATATTAATGTCTTTCAGATTTCGATATGTATAAGTAAATGTTTAAACGTGTATAATATTGAACAAGTAGATATATAGACGTAATATAAATTATTAGTAATTAACCTGTTATAACAACTCATATATTTTATATTAACAATATGAAAAAAGAAAATTTATAGTGTTTAGTGTGTAAAAGTTAATTAAATGTCTAAGTATGATTTTGTGAGAGGCTAATGAAAATTTACTTAACTATTTTGGTTGTAAAAAAAAAAGTGTTTGGTGTAGTAACATGTATATTGTTCATGGGATTTTCTTATTCCAAAATTTGTATACATTGTACTAATATATGAATCATATTTTCGCAATCAATTTTGAACCACTACTAAATATGGTGGGCAAGGTCTCGAATCCGAAAATTAGGATTAGCTAAACCTTAATAGGAAATATTTTATCTTTAATAAATTTTGTATTGCATGAATTGAATTATTTGATACAGTGAATTTTGAATATCAAATATTTACGCTCTATTATATATCAAACTAGATAGTAGCATTCTTATGTTTGCCCTCAATTTTGTGGGTTGACAAAAATCACTAGCCAATTAAGAGTTAAACGCGTCGTGTTTTGGCAACATAAATGACTAGTTGGAGGTATGATGCGATACAAATATTTTTTTGATTTTCTCATATTCGATAAATTAATTTTCTTTTAAAAAAAATATAAATTTTTTTAATTATAAGAAATATGAGTTTCTCAGATCAATATTGAGTATGTCCTCCTCAACCTTCAACATACATTATCTTCAGTTCTTCACTCACACTCCCGTAGCTCCATTCCCACCACCTCGAACACTACCCCCACCCGCACTCTCAATTATATAAATATTTTACGTATCAAAACACAAAAAAAGATAAATAAGAAACACTTTTTATTTTTCTCCGTACCAACCACATCCTTAATTACTATTACTACTTTACTAATTAAACTAACTAATCAAATCCTTGTACAGGTTTCCACTCAGATTCCTAGCAACTCTTAGAAACCTTCATTTATTTATTGTTTAATTAATTAATGTTTTTTAAAAAAAATTGGGACCCTTAAAAGCAGTCCATTTTATAATAATTAATTATCCTCGTTTCCTAATTGTTATGTTTTAATGATTTGGGTACAATGACTTGTAACAAAACTACCTAAACTCCCTAGAAAAATATACAATAAATATTTCATACACGTATTCCTTAATGGACGTTTAGCTACTCAACACTGTGATGTTATAACTAACGTTTCTTACCAATAATTTCTCAATTTATTCTTTAGTCATTACACTTAACTAAATCACTATGTTAATTAGCACATCAAGGAGTAAAACTTGTCAAAAAAAATAATAATTAAAAGGTTGATTGATTCGTTATCTGAACTTTTACCTTATCGATGAGGGCAATTTAAAGTACATTTGTATCTTGTATCACATTGGTTAGCTATATACTTGGGGGTCGTTTGGTAACTGGTTAGAAGGTAAGTTATTGATGTATTAAATTTTGTATAATTAATATCACGTTTGAACTTATATAAACGTGTATTTAATTTATGTTTAGGTTACAATTTCGAAACTTGCATAACTAATACATGTATAAGTTACAAGTAAATATATATATTATATTATATATGATATGAGATGAAATAATTAGTACATGAATAGATAAAATATGCATAACTATTAATGTTTACCTCAAATCATCAATAACATAGCATGCATCTTCTCTCAAAACATTGTAAACATTTAATTGTGGTTAATTAATATTTATTTTCACCTTATGAATCTATATTATATGAATATAGTACGCAGAGGCAGAAGCAAAATTGAATATAATAGGAATTGCGAGTTCAAAATTTCATATATTACATCCATTTAGAATACAATTAGTTTAGAGTTAAAGATATTAAATTCAGATGAATCCATAATATATCGACTACATCCATCTCTAGTGTTAGTTGTGTCAATCCAATTTTGATCTAAACATCGAAATGTGAGTAAGTTTTTTTTTAAAATATACCCCTATTAAATGTTAATTATAATTATGTGAAGAAAAAAGGGAATAATACTTTGTTATTTTTTCATTATATATAGCAAATTGGTGATTGATTATTTGATGACTTGAATATGTCCAAAAGCCTAAAAATAGGCTACCCATGGTTCTGACTTTAATATCAAATTGATTTTAAAGTCTACTTTGTATGAGTCTAAATTCAAAGTCTTTTTTTCTTGGAGAGTTAAAGCTTAGACCAATTTTAGAAGCTACACAATATTAATTTGTTCAATTATTAGAAAATACTTTAGTAAAAATGATATGATTATATATATCTTCATTGTAATTGCTATGACTTTTTAAGGTAAAGAATTATTAATTCAGATTTAGTTTTTAAAAAAAATATCATTTATATTTACTCATCAATATGTCAGGGTATTGACATATTTGATGTTACACTATAAAAGTAACACATTTATGTAGGTTGACTAAACAAATAAACAAAAATTCAAAATATTGTTACCATATAGAATTATAAAGTGTAAAAAGTTGATAGGTACACAAAAATACGCGTAAACATTTATTACAATACGTTTACATCAAATCAGATATTTTAATTTATTACTTTTCTTCTATTTTATTTTTCGATCTTATATTTATTATATGTATTTCCTTTGCTTCGGTTATTGTGGATTTTTTTTAAAAAAAAGAAATTGGTAACTTTAGTAATCATATGTATTACTTGTTGTTATTACTGGTTTTTTCTTCATTATTTTCAATATGATTTTTTCAGTATTTATTTTTTGCATACTTGATTTTGATATACTTTAATTGAGCGACCATTTATCGAAATTAACGAATTTCACACCCTCCTCATATATACCCAATTTGTTTGTGGAATTACTGCAAATATGTTGTTGTTGAACTTTTAACTAAAAATTGTGACATGTTGTGTGCTCTTATTTAATCTATAAATAAATATAAATGTGGATTAATTTCAAATAATTATTAAAAGCAATGTTCAAATTATTATTTTTTACTCCCCATATGTATTTCGTGGGTTGTGATAAAATAAAAATAAAAAATGAATTTCATTTTTTTTTAAATAATTGTAAATCTCATAAACTATAAGAAATGTCTGTTTAATATCTTTGTGTATATTAATTACACATTGAGGTTGACTTCAGTCATTTTAGATCCAGATGCTTTAACTACTAAAAAGAATTAATTTATAAATTAGAGCCTTTAATTATTATATTTCTTACACTTGTTAAGTCATAATTAGAAGTGGGTGAGATTTTTCAAATCAAGAATCTTCTTCTATTTTGCTACTAATCTGCTAATAAAGTCGAAAAACATTAGAATGTTTTGGTTGAAGAAAGATAATAATAAGATCTGTGCACATCATATCAAATAATCTTCGTATAAATATAACTGTATAATGTACATATATTAAATATAAGTAAGAGAAATTTTTGGCTTTGCCATGACATGTGTTCCTAAAAATTTTGGTATCTTTACCTAAAAAGTCGATGAATTCACTGTTTACTTTTTCTAGCCAGTTTGCCTATATTATACACCAATTATACATAAATTGTATACAAATTATATATATCTGATGGCTATATTATTTAGGAAAAAATTACACGGATAAACAAACTTATACTATTTAACTATTCATCATAGCTATAGTTTGCTATAATTACCCCTCACGACTAACATTATACATTAATTACGCGGGCTGACTTCGAATTTGTGAGCTGCTATATAGATTGATTCTTAGAAAATTTCCTGGTCTATTAGGTTCTTCTAGTTAATTTTACTTTACTTATATTTAGGATTTGGTCTTAGTTAGTTTCACTAATCACAGAATAAGCTTTGTTAGCAACAATTAATAACCATGTTGCAAACGCCATATATACAACATCCTTCTATGTGTTAATTAATTTACCGTCAAATGAACAGGTTAGATTGAATTTGTGGAAATCAAAATTGACTGAGAAAACAAAAAGACAAATTATCGACCCAAATGGCTTGCCTAAATGTTACTTTGAACTTGAAAGAACTCGATCAAGATATTCTAAACAATTAGATCATAACTCAACTATGCAAATCTTACCAAGCATATTTCCAAAAGAAGAAAAAAATAGCCCAATTTTATATGAGCTAAAATAGAATAATTAAAATGATTTGAGTTAATAAATGAGCAAGCAACGGGTTTAATACGCTAGTTTTGTCAATCCTCAAGGGCAAACATGACTGACAAATCACTAGATATTGCTCAATTGTTAATAAAGTGAATAGATCCATCATTTCCAATATATTCTCTGAGGTTATAGGGGAAAAAAATGATAAGAAACAACACCACATGGACGAACACAGTATCTGATATCTATATTAGGGTCAGACTTAATCTAAGCTTGAGCTTAAAAGCACCACAATGGAGGGTTAAGCGGCACTAAGATACATGACTTCATACCCAAAGTTCAAACCGAAGACCAATAGCTAAGGAAAAAGGATTACTTACGAGTTACGACTCTACACTGGATTTCTATGACACATCCATTAGTTATGCTTTGCTTCAAAACCAACTTCACAAGACCTCCAAATCTCTAATACTAATAATAGATACCACAGAGGAAAGTCTCTTTCCCCTGCCCAGAAACCGATCATAGCATGAATATATCAAACACCAAGAGTTAACAAAAGGATAATTAACTAGAAGTAAAAATCCAAAATCCAAATTCTGCTACCATCCATAAACAACTGTTATCAGACCACCAAAGTACAGACTAAAATACACATTCTAAAAAGTTCGATCAACATATACCGAATATAATCTAATTTACCATACCCCAAACCCTCCAATATAAAATCTAAAACAAAGATCCACCAGTCTGATGCAGCATAGCATCAATTTCATCGCCATCCTCCATCTCGACCTGTCAAAAAGAATTATGTAAACAAAAGTAATGAGACAACATATTACTGATTATATGAAGTGTAGGAAAATGTAGACATATATATCACGAGCGTTGGTTGGTGAAGAGAAGGGGAGAAAGAAAAACCTCATCAGGAGTCTGCTCAGCCCTGAGACGGCGACCATCAAACAAGAAGGCAATAGAGTTGAAGTCCACAGATTGCCTATCACAGTACGCATTCATGAGCTTCTTCAGCTGTGTGCTTCTCTTGATCCTGAAAAACATCTCATTTCCATCCTATAAAAAAATTGTCAACTTCAGAAAGTTAATAAATTGAACGTGGATTATTGTCATTCAAAACATTTCCACAAGCTTTGAGGATACTTACCTACACCGGCCACAAATTAGCTAAAACAAGAAATATAAACAAACGAACTAAAACAACAAAAAGTAGAGAGTTTTTAAACACTAACATGCAGCATTTGTGATTCTGTTTTATTATCAGAGATCAACAGGTTTCTTTTCTTTAAAGTATGAATCAAAAAGATGAGGCGTGTCCAGAAAGCAAAACAATTCAACATTTATTTACTCAATTTTTCCGTTCATTGTTTTGCCTCGCTTTTTGAACCTTCTCTGGTAGGAAGTTGAGTTTTCAGATGATTAACGTATTAGATAAGACATAGCAGAACAAAAACAAGGAATTCAGCATGAGAATATGAACAATGGTCCAATAGAAGAGGATGGATGTGCTCAAGCAGATATAGCTTTTAATACATATGAAGGTAATGGAAGCATAAATGGATTTGTATATTCACAAAAAATAGCTTTAACATGTACACTCACAATACATTAATAATATTTTCTTTATATTTTTAAGAATTAAGATGGTACACCCAGGCCAGCTTGTTTGTAGCCCGACTATTCAACCAGATACCTACTTACTCACACCAACACAAAATCCACTCACCCAAGGTTTAGTTGATTTAGACACAAAAGAAGAAAGTACATATATCTTTTGCCTTCGGTAAAGATTTGAACTTGGTTCCCCTTCCACTTCATTGAACACTGGGCTACACTATTGAATGTAGAACACACTATAAATGTTTATGCTAAAACAAGAGCAAATAAACATAAACACAAGCCCTCCACCCTTAACCAGTAACCAGAGGTCTCGGGATGGCCCCTCCGACGTGTGATCTCTATATAGCCACACTCCAAGGCGCGTATCATACACTGGATGGGAATCCCCAAAAAAAAACATTAACACAATCACATTACACTAAGCAACCATATATCTACATTTTATCTTCATTCCAAAAGCCCGTTTTAAGTTCAGCGATGAACTCGTCATGTATAGCTAAATTTATACATCAAATAAACAAATAAACCAAACTGATCGAGAACTAGCACAACTAAACTAACTATACATCAACATTTGCCATCCGTTATCATCCGATAAAGGAAATCTTAACTCCATACTCTCATTTATGCCCTCAGGGGTTTAGTCTCGCCATCTACTAGTAAGATCAATCCACGATGCACGCGATGTGTGGGTTAGGCATACGTCAAATGCTCAAAACCCCGATATATACATGGAGAAGGATCGCCTGGTCCCTTCTCCACGAACTTCAAACCGTGCACAACTACAGCACAGGAACTTCTCGTCTATACAAATTACTCCGTCCCGGTTACTAAATTAAATAACAATCAAAAGTGTAGAAGCCTGACTAACAGCCCTAATTTGCAAAAAAAACGTTCATCAAACACAATTTTCAAATCTAATACAAACATCACAATCCATAAAACAAAAAAAAAACAATCAAACTAATCACTTGATCAATAACTAAAACAATTAGCATCATATATAATTGCAGCCATATTCAAAAAAAAAAAAACCTGGCTCTTGACTTTGAGGTTAATGTGACCTCCCTGATCGGCGGCCGACTTCTTCTCTTCCTCCTGTTGAGTGACGCCTGACATTTTTCTCTGCTATTTCTTCTTCTTCTCTGTTTTCACTGTATTTCTGCCACTTTTTCTGCTCTGAAAACCCTTTTTATACCCAACTATAATGGGTCCTTTTCTCTAGGGATTAAAATCTATGGTCTAGATTAAAACTATTATCAATCTGATGGATGACCTTGTTCCACGTCGAGACGATGTCGTTTCCTTGCCACAATGACAAGGGAGAAAGGATATGTACCAAGTTAAGCTCAAAGTACAACATTTATTAAGCCTCGTGATTCTCGATCACTTTATTGATTACTAGTTTGGAAGATTGTAACGTATGGAAGAAAGCGAAATAATTGATTTCAGAGTGATCTTCGTTATTCTCGGTCACTTTATTGATCATTTGTTTGAATCATTGTAACGTATGGAAGAAAACGAAAGAACTGGTTTCAAACTGACCTCGTGATTCTCAATCACTTCATCGATCATTTGTTTGAATGACTGTAACGTATGAGAGAAAACGATAAGATTGGTCTCAAAGTGACCACGTGACTGTCAGTTATTTTATTAACCGTTTGTTTGAGTTGATTGTAACGTATGGGAGAAAACGACAAATTGGTTTCAGAGTGACCTCGTAATTTTAAGTCATTTTATTGATCACTTGTTTGGATGGTTGTTACGTATTGAAGAAAATGAGAAAAAATAGTATTTTATATTTGATACTCACTTCATTTCAAATTAATTGAATTGTTGAAATATTTTTCATTTTAAAGTTAACTGGATTGTTGAAATATTTTTCATTTTTCAAATTAATTTAATTGTTCAAAGTTCAAGATTACTTTTAAAATATTCTTTCAATTTTACCCTTTATTAGTTAGTATTTGATTAGTAATATAATTAATGTGTAGTTATTTTAATCATAAATTTGATAATAATTAATAAAGGTAAAAATGAAATATGTCTAATTTATGTTTTAATTTTTTTCTCAAAAAGTATGATACCTCAACAATTTAATTAATTTAAAATGAAGGGAGTACTATATCGAGCATTGTTGGATAGATCATCCTTCAAGTATAGTTTTAAGCCTTTTAGTTTGTCACAAAGTTAAAGATGTTTGGTGTCCATCAAATACATATTGGAACTTTTTTCGATAGATTTGACATAATTTATAGGAGAAATAGTCATAACTCACATTTATAAGTATATTTTTGTTCATCATTTATTCAAATCTTGTGTGAAAATAAAATAAAATAAAATTGAAGGTTTGAGTCTAAGAGTCTCGTTTGGATTAATTTTAAAAAACTTTTTTAAGTCAAAAATGAAAAAGTCAGATTGAAATGACTTTTAAGTCAAAGGGGAGACCTACTTTTGATTGTTGACTTATTTTAAGTTATTTTTTATCTTGTCAAACAATTCTTTGACTTATTTTAAGTTATATTTCAATTTTCATATTTGTCAAAAACTGACTTAAAAGTACATTTGACCAGCTTTTAAACCAATATAAACGGCTCTAAAGTCGGATAGGTGTTCAATTTATTTCAGTTCGGACAAGTTATTGATGCACTTTTTTATTTGTTTAATTTATTTTATTTTATTTCATTACAAAAAAATAGATATGTAACTTATATCAACTCGTGAAAAATGATATCAACTTATTTTCTTAAAAATAAATCTTTTGTATTTGATTATGTTATATATAAACATAACTAAGATACAATTATATGCGTTAAAAAAATCAATAACACAACTAAAATATAGTAGGCATAATGGATTGTGACTCGCATACATTTCTGACTCAAGTAGATTTTGTATTAATCAATCCTAATAACCTATTAAATCACATCAATTTAATCACTCATTTGGACAATTTATTTAATAGTAGAGTCAATGTTTTATTGGAAAATTACGTGGATAAGCAAACTTATACTATTTAATTACTCATCATAGCTATAGTTTGTTATGATTACCAATCACGACTAACATTATACATTAATTACGTGGGCTGACTTCGAGTTTGTATAATTAGTCATATTTGTATATGTATAATTCGCCAGGATATACAAATAAATATGTATAATATACAATTTTTTAGCCTATACACATATACAATTCACCTCTCTCACTCTCTCTGCCCTCTCTCGCTAGCCTCTCTCCTCCCTTTCTCAATATCGCTCGCCTCTCTCCTCCCTCTCCCAATCTCGCTTGTCATTTATACAAATATATATGTATAATATACAGTTACATACAACTATATACATATACAATTCACCTCTTTACCCTCTCTCGCTCGCCTCTCTCCTACCTCTCTCGATCTCTATCGCCTCTCTCCTCTCTCTCCCAGTATCGCTCGCCTCTCTCCTCCCTCTCCTAATCTCTCTTGCCATATATACAATTACATATATATAATGTACAATTATCTAACTAATATACATATATAATTCACCTTTCTCCACTCTTTTTCCCCTCTCTCTCCCTCTCTGCTCTCTCTCCCAGTCTCGCTCGCCTCTCTTCTCCAAATAATATGTAGCTACAAATTGAAATTATCAAATTATGGCTATGGAAAGTTATTAATTATTTTTAAGTGGCTTTATGTAAAAGTTTCCCTTTTATTGATTGTTATTGAAAGTTCTTAGCTTTCTTTCAATCCACATGATGTAGTAAACTTCAGCAACTAATTTTCACTATATATTTCTAAGTTAGGCCTTCTTCCATTTGCATATTTTGGATAGATAATTCCACTTTCTCTTCCCAACATATATGATGCGTATGAACACCTTGTCATGTCATAAGTTTCCTCCACAAAAAACAAAACATGTGAAGAACAAGTGGGAAATGTTGTTCTTCTCTTGAGAACATAGTGAACAAACTTTGGTGGTTAGCAATATCACATTTAAACAACCAATTTTGTGTACAACCTTACTGAAATACCTAACGTTTGATCATAGATTTTTCAGTATTTAAAAATTGATTTTTTTGCCTATGCACTCTTTAATTATTTTTTTTTTGTAAAAGCTTGGCCAATAATTTAAAATAGTGTATACATAAACGTGTTCTTTAACTTAACTTAATTTGACGTTTATGTTCTATAGTTTTAAATTTGCACAAATAAACGTTTAAACTTGTATAAAGTTGAACATGTACATATGTTCGTCATACTTGACATTCTACGAGGCAATTTGCGTCCTATGTGGCATTTTATGTGTGTTATGCCACGTAGAATGCATATGCATATTTGTTCAACTTTATACAAGTTCAAGTATTCTACCCGGTCACATCCAAAATTAGAAGAAGAAATATCAGTTAAAGTCAAGTTAAATGACATGTTTATGTATTCTGACATTTAAAACACTAATAAAAAGTTTGCGTTTCTGAAACTTTATCAAAAAATTATTTCACTCATTTTAATTTATTTGTCTTACTAACGAATGCATCTTTTCTATTTCGACAATTGCTTAAATTTTTTTTTAAAAAAAAAAACACATCACTTGTTTACCATCACAAGACTAGAAAATTACATATCTCTGAGGTCCTCTATCTTTAATCTAAAATCACAAAGACTCAAAATTCAAAAAAAGTATACTATTTATTCTCTTAATTAAGCTTTAATTCCATTAGTTAAGTAGTAATTAGAAAGGAATATCCGGATTTTGGTGGCCTAATTAAGAGGCGGGAAGATCTCAAACGTGGCGGCTTATAATAAGGACAGGTGTCAATTGTTTAGAGAAAAATGGGACCCCCCACGTCTTTGAAATTTAAATGAAAAAGAATGAGTCAGCTTTAGTTGAAAAAAAAGACTTAAGGGTGTGGGCCAGGCCCTATTCGATTAGCCTTGACCATGCCAAAGCCCAGTCCAGTGGGCCCATCTTCCACCAACTTGATTAGTCACCTCTCATTCTTTTTATTTTTTAAAAAACAAATAATTAGAATCACATTTTTTTTAAAAAAATTGTTAACTTTAAAGTTTACTAATAACCTTCAATGTCTAATGTGTTAACCACTCTATAAAAGAAAACTTAAAAATGACGGAACGGGAAAAGAGATTATAACGTGGAGAAATGAACCTTCACTAGCAAAGTGAAAGTTTAGATAGAAGTGATACGGGAAAAGAGATTATAACGTGGAAGAACGAACCGTCACTAATACAGTAAAAGTTTAGATAGAAGAGATTATAACGTGGAGAAACGAACCTTAACTAACAAAGTGAAAGTTCAGATAAAAGTGGCAGAGAAAAAAATATGAAAGAGACATGTTGATAGTAAGATTTGAACTCGACTTAATAACACTAAAAGAGTTGTAAGCACCCACCTGATAGCCAATGGACCAATTAGATCATTTGTTCATTGGGTACTACTCTATCTTAATTTTACACAAATACATCTTAATTTCTACATAGGTATATATATTTCGAGACGAGGTTAATGTGTGTTCCATCACTCGACGGACTTCAATGTGGATCCGCTCTGAGTGTAACATATGCAACGAGATTCCACGTACAAATGGGGTTTTGGAAGAGTAAAGTGTGTGCATATGACTAGCTCGTGGAGGTAGATAGGTTGTTTAAAAAACTCTCGGCTCAAATCAAGTGCAACACATCAAAGTATATAGAAGACCAAAATAATATAAAAAAATACAAGAACAACATAATAATATAATAATCAAAAAATAATAAACATACGAGGACAATAGATATCAAAAACAAAAACTATAACAACATAACTAGTACAACCAAAAACAATGCAGAACATATATGCAAAGGAACCATATCAAGTTGATGGAGTATCATATATATACCAAAAACTAGAGACTATATGAAGACTGCTAATACAACCCACATGACATTTTATATTACTTCTCAAACAAATACACTAGTAATTAGACAAATTCTAAATTACCTACTAATCTTTTATATAACTTTTTTTTGAAAATAAAAAATTTAAATAGTCAATCGTCAAAAATTTCTTCTAATTGATATAAAAGGACTATTTTCATTTTTAGAATGACCAAATCTTTACATTGAATCCTTAAAAAATAAAATAAAAACATTATAATGAATTTGTTGAAAATAATGAATTTGTTGAAAATATAATTCAGTAACCTAATGTAATTCAACTACTCATATTATTTAAACCTAATGAAATAAGTGTCCACCTTTTCATAGGGAAAGCTACAATATTATATAAATTAGAACAAATTTGGTAACGTTTCATTATTTTCTATTTTTAGTATTAAAATATTTTTATATATGAATTAAATTATGGTAGGTGGTTTGGTCGAAAATTCGAACGGCACAATTAAATGGTCATAATAATGGACGGTGCGGCCCAAAGAAGAATTAGAAGTCAATTTCTCTAGTCTTATAATAAGAGGTGATCTAGTATGTATGGCGTTGAAAATTTCAATTTATTAACTTTGATTTTTAAAAAAATTATATTATTTTTTATATTAAATTAGTTCGATAATTTTATATTTATATTATAAAAAATTAATAATTAGAATATATATATAATTTTATTTTCTTGAGAAATATCTCAAACTTATATAATTGGTTTATAAACATGTTGAAACATTAAAAGGGAAGTATAAGAAATTGCCATAGTTACAATTACACACACAAGAAAAAGATATTCAACCAAAATAAAGTAGTCAAAATTTAAACTTAAACAATTAAACCTTGCTCTAACCTAAACAAGTTTTAGCGTTATATCAAATCAAAATTAGATAAACAAATTATAACGAAAAAAGTGTAATAGCTACTAGGCAACACAATATCAAAGGAGATTTATTTTTTTAAAATGAGTTTAGGGAGGGAGAATACAAGGTGAAAATCAAATTCTCATTAATAAAATTAAAATTAAAATAATCAATTAACTAAACTATTAAATAATGAAGTAACAATAAAAAATATGGAGTAGGTAATAAATAATATATTGTTTTTGAAAAAAAGGTAAAAACAATTATCATGTGAAGCTAAAAAAATCACTAAAGATCGACATTTATGATTTATAGGTTGTTGCACATACTTTGTCAAAAAGTATAATAACTCAATGTCTATGTTTTATGAGTATTACCACATAGAAGTTACCATACACATGCAAATTTAACATATTGTATATAGAAATCCACATTAAGCAAAAAATATAATGTCAAACAAATATTTTATATATTTATTTAATTTTCCTAAAAATAAAATAAGAGTCTCATAAAATTACAAACATGATTCAAAAATAGTTTGGTTTTTACATTCTCTTAGCTTTTAACTCGATCACCAAACATGAATTTAACTAAATTAAATATGCATCAAAATTATTTCAAGCAACAAATTTGTATATAAATCATAATATTATAATTTCGCCCTAACAATTACAAAATGTAAATTAATAGATAGGTGTCCAAAAAAACAGCAAATACCTATTACATTTGAAAGGTTCAATTAAAATTTTGAAAATATTAGTAAATAAAAAAAATATATATGTATAAAGAATGGGAATACAGACTAATTTAATAAAAATAGCCATAGCAGAAATCATGGTATATAATGAAGGAACTTTATTTCTTTAATTGTTTTGGGGGGCCACTAATATTGACCTATATATTGGCATGTTCCCACATGACCAAATGAATTATATTTTATGCATTTACTATACTAAATAATACCACAATATATGCCTTAATTCAATCAAGAAAGACTTCAAAAGATGTTATGATAGTAAAATACATTATGTAGTTCAAAAATTGTTGACTTACCTAATCAATAAATTTGATACTAACGCGTCGTTTATGGCGGATTAGAATTATACATGTATTAATAATTTAGATTTAGTTATGAGTAAATTTATGTATTATCTTATATATGAATTTATTATAGGCACAATGCATAAATATGTCCTTTAACATTATCTCATTTTATATTTATGTCCTTCAACTTTGAGTATACACAAATAGACACTCATACTTGTATCAAACTGAGCAAATAGACACACATATCCTATGTGGCATCTTACGCGGCAATTTTGCGTCCTGTGTGGTGTCCTATTTGTATTATTCCACATAGGCTTCATGTGTTTACTTATTCATTTTTATACAAGTTTTAAGTGTCTACTTGTGCACACTCAAAGTTGAAAGGTATTATATAGGGATTAATTATACATCTATTAGTTATTCCACTTTTTATTCAACACAAAATAAAAAATACATGTATTAGTCATGAGAATTTCCAAATTTGACATGAATAATGTATTTCATATCTATCTATCGAACGTCGTATTAGTTATATAAAAAATAATACATTTCTTATTTAGCTACAAATGACCCCTAAACGTTTTCAAAATAAGAGAAGGAGGATCGAGTGAAACATATTGATAGGGAAATAGAAGTTAAAGTGTGGGATTACTTAATTATATTCTCAACAATAAAGTCGCGACTAATATAGAATTGAGATTATTTATTCTATAAAATTAGGAATTGTTGGAGTCTTATTACGAATAGAAAAATTTGAAAATTAGCTGAGACAAGAGTATTTTTTTTTTTTTGATATATACTGAACGATTACAAGAATAAAATATAATAAGATTGGGTTATTTGGCCTAAAAAAAAGCATCTCAAGTATAAGGAATATATAAAGGAGGGAATGGAGAGGGAAACAAAAGGAGAATATAAGAGAAAAAGGAAGTGATAAATAATTTAATTAATTTAGTTTCCATTTCCAATATTGAAAAAATAAATAAATTACTTAATGGTAGTTGATTTAAATATAGGAGTAGTAGTTAAAAAAATTATGTAAAAAAATATCTTCTTTTTTCAAATTATTGCAATAACAACATATTCACACTTTCCTTTTACGGTTACATTGATTCACAGAAAAAAATTGAACATTATAAATTCTTATAATAATCTTAGGTTAATTTACAATCATAAATTATTTCATAAAACAATTCATTTACTTCCTAAATATGTCTAGATATATACAATACAACTTCCATTCACATTTTACTTTGAAAATGCTAATATAATTCCAAATCAATCGTACGTAATGTGTTGTTTATATAAATTATAATATATATTTGAACGGTGGAAAATGGCATATATGTAAGAAAATTTTCATACGTTCTAACTTCTATACTATATATAATATAATACACACAAAAAAAATTTAAAAAATGTGTTTAACAACTTGCCAAAGTACTACTAGAGAGTGCTGATATATTCTGTTTGAATTTGAATTTAGACGAATTTCTTAGCAAGAATAAATTATATATATCCTACATTGAATTTTATTGAATTCATAATTCTTATTAGACAAAATCATGAGATCATTGTTACGAGAACCATCATTATTGTGTGAGCATAGACAAATTCAAGATTTAAAACTATGAGTTTCAGAAATATTAAATTTTTGAAGAAAATACTTTTAATATGTATTAAAAATCGAATTTTACTAAGTTATTTTCATTACTTATATATTTGTTAAATTTCTCGATATAAATACATAACCATAAAAAATATTGATTTTTCGAAAAATCCACACCATCACCCTAGATTCCTAAGCTATAGTGCTATGAAATGTGATTTTTTGGAAATTAATTACCATGTGTATTGAGTCACAAGATATGTATGCATGAAATTTTCATTATTTTTAAATAAATTATTTAATATATAGTTACAAAGTGGTTCAAAACATTAAATATGATATTTTAAAATTCGTTGAATTGATAATTACTAAAATTTATAACTGTCGTTGAACTTATAATAGGATCAAAAAGATACTAGAGGGAGGAATGCTCCCATTTTTTTTTGTAATACGATAAATTCCGCTTCAATATAATAATTTACGATTGAAAAGAGAGGTAAATTATATTAGACAAGTTACATGCAACGACTCAATCAAGAAGCATGCTGAGAATTCCATAAGTGATTTTTTTTATTTTTATTTGGTGTTTGATTACTATATTGAAGCTCGATTAAATTTGAATTCGCACGAAAAGTTCCATTGGAAGATAAAACAATCCTTAACAAAACCGGATCCATATCCAAGATAATCAAATTTGAAACATCTGGGTTAAAATAAAAAAATATTTATCATTCCATCATAATCCGAAACTTAATAAGAGATTTCCTAATTAACCAACTTGACTCCCAACTTGGTTATTTAAATGATGTTTACCACTCAATCTCTGATTAAGAATGAAAGCGTATCTAACACTCTATCATGATACGAATTCTTTTGGTAAAAAATTTTCTACTCAATCGATTCGATTATTGGAATGATGCTCCATATTATTGTTTCCTACAAAAATTAATAAAAGGGTAAGAAATAGCAACAACAACAAAAAATAAAATAAAAAAAGTTCTTATTGTGCTCCATTTATTTCTCCAACTACACACTATTCCATATTTCAAAATTTTATTAATTTCTTTCCATACCAACTTTAATAATTTGAAATTTAAACAGAATGTTTATTCATTATTCATAGCAACAACTCCAGGCCAACCGGCCTACATCACTTTGAAAGAAAAAAAAAGTAGAAAAAGTGAGGACTATTATGTCATTTCAATGTTCATGTTAGGTGCATAGAGTTAATAAATAAAGAAATAAAGGACTCTGCGTGAAAAAAAGAAAAAAAAGGAATAAAGAAGAAATAATGAGTCAAAGACATGGTAGAGTTCTCGAGAAAGCACCACCAAATAATGTGATGCAATGGACGGTATTATTCGTCTTTTAATTAGAAATTTTAGATTTTAAACTTTGATATATAAAAAAAAATAATAATTTAAATTCGTGAGAATTGCCTCGAATAAGCTTATATATCAATTTAAATTTAGATCAATCAGACTCTAATACTAATTGTTGTTATTTGATTAAATTTATACGAGCTATTGAAGAACAAAGCAAGGACTGACCTTATAAATTAAAAGAAGCTAATAGATGAACAAGCTCTATCAATGTAGATAAAAGATTAAGCGAACTCTAATTTGAATATCAAATATTTACTCATAAAAGAAAAATGAGGTCTCGAGAAAGCTAAAAACCTCACCCACGAATGAGCTCAGTTGATTTGAATATGAAATAATCGATCTTGAATATAAATACTAATAACTTTTTATTTTGTTAAAAATTATCTCGAGAAGCTAAAACTCAGTTGATTTGAATATGAAATAATCGATCTTGAATATAAATACTAATAACTTTTTATTTTGTTAAAAATTATCTCGAGAAGCTAAAACTCACGCATGAATGAGTCATATCTATATGAAATTTAAATCGATAAAACACTAATATAAATATCGAACATTAATTTTTTTTTATAAAACTCACCCACCCAACCCCACCCAATATTTTCACCCCTGAGTTTTCCTCTCTCCATAGCAATTTCCCACTTCCCAAGAAAACAAAATAAATCAAAATTCACAAAACCCTAGAAATAATAAAAGGAAAAAAGAAAAAAAAAAGAAAAAAAGAAGAGAGAGAGTCTGTCTCTCTCTTTCTTTCTCTCTATTTTTTCTATCAACCAAACAGACCACAAACAGTAGAGAGAGAAACTGAGATTTCTAGAGAGAGAAAGTGTGAAGCTTTTGCAGATAAGAATCCTCATCTCTGCTTCCATGGCTTTAACGTTTCATATTTTCCCCTAATTTTCTCTTCAGATCTCAAAAAAAAAATCAAAAAAAAAAAAACTTTTTTTTTAATCTTCGGTCATGCGGAGAGGTAGAGCAGCCGCGGCGGCGAGACAAGTTCCGGCGATGGAAGTTCCGGTACCGGCACCGGTGGCCGGAGAACACAACGGATCTGGAGGATCTAAGGAGATAAGGTTCCGTGGAGTTCGAAAGAGACCATGGGGAAGATTTGCAGCAGAGATTAGAGATCCATGGAAGAAAACTAGGGTTTGGTTGGGTACTTTTGATTCTGCTGAAGATGCTGCTCGTGCTTATGATGCAGCAGCTCGTACTCTTCGTGGACCTAAAGCTAAAACTAATTTCCCTTTACCTTCTTCTCATCGTCTACCTCCTTATCCTCACCATCATCAGTTCAACCAAAGCATCAACCCTAATGATCCCTTTGTTGATTCTCGGTTATACTCTCAGGACCACCCGATAGTTTCACAGAGACCTACTTCAAGCAGCATGAGTAGTACAGTGGAGTCCTTCAGTGGACCACGACCGCCGCCGCGGCAGCAGACGGCAGCTTCCGTGCCTTCCAGAAAGTATCCCCGGTCACCGCCTGTTGTCCCAGACGATTGCCATAGCGACTGTGACTCGTCGTCTTCTGTCGTTGAAGACGGTGAATGTGATAACGACAACATCGCTTCTTCCTCTTTCAGAAAGCCGTTGCCTTTCGATCTAAACTTACCGGCACCGATGGATGACTTCAGCACCGACGCATATGCCGATGATCTTCACTGCACAGCACTATGTCTTTGACGGAATGATGGTTTGTGACCCACCTATCATTTGATATCACTGCTTACCTAGTTTTTTTTCACTTTTTTTTGGGTGACCGGAAAAAAAAGCAAAAAAAAAGAAGAGAATGGAACCATAGAAGATAAGCTAAACTATGTCTGCTATGAGTCAATCTGTTGTTGTAAGAGTATTCACTTGTTTAATTTAATTCTCATATTTTATATCATGGGATTTCTTGATAGGTGGATGGATCAGTGTATGTCAAATTTGTTCTGATTGTGTATTGTGAGTTCTCAGCTGAAGATGCCCTTTTGTTGTTCGAAGTCGAATTTATATATATATATATATTAACATGGAAGATTAGAGGGTAACTTGTGTTCTTCCTTTGCCGGTATCGTTTGTGTATGATGTTGTCATCTGCCCTTTCAGTTTATGTAACTATTGAGACTGTATCTGATCATATATCAGTTGAGAAGTATTCGTATTTTGGGCTACTCGTTTAGCGTTTCTTCGAATAATACTTGCTTATTTTTCTGTATGAATATATTTTCATTGCTTTGGAACACTTGTGTTACTTTTCAAGTGTTGAAGAGTTGAACTTTTGTATTGCTTATATTGTGATTGAAATTGTTTATTACTAAATAGTAAATATCAGTTTTGCTGCTATTTGTCTGAGTATTTTGACGCGTAATGATAATCATTTGGTTTCGCCTGAGCGCGTCTGTGTGAATGTAAGCAGTGGTGCTGTAGTAGAGTGGGATGAAGAGATCATAGATCAACTACAATTTGAAACTTGAGTACTGTGGACTTGAATTTTTGTAGTATTTGTCTTGTGTAGTATTTTGTCTTGGTTTCTTCACTCGTGTTGCTTTCTTGAGCCAAGGGTCTATCGGAAACAGCTTTTCTACCTCCAGACTCCCAAGGTGGTTGTAAGGTCTGTTTGCATAACTACCTTCCCTAAACACCACTTGTGGGACTACATTGGGGTTGTTGCTGTAGCTTTATATGAATATGAATGCTGACTTGGTTCTTTACCTGAGGATGAGATCTTTGATATAACCATTTGAAGTTGTTAGTAATGTAGGATTGTAAGTTGTGTTCAGCTTGTAATGTATTCAACTTGCATGCAATGTTTACTGGTGCATACGATATTTTCTGGTGCATGCTTTTACGTGGTAGTTACGTTTTCGGAGACCCTGCTTGGACTAATTAGATTGTGTCTTTAATATGTGATTTAAGAGATCCTTATTTTGTTAAGTTGATGTCTATAGTTTCCTTGATATGTTTCTTGTTTTAGGTCTCATTAATGCAGCTACTCACGAAATATTGAAGTACTTGTACATGTGAGTGCCGTCTAGCATGCTATTCAATGGCTTTTCGTGTACGTTATAACTTGTAAGCAATATCTTTCATAGATATCTACCTATTATGTCCTGCAACTTGTTATCTCATTTTGTGTTTCATTCTTGGATTACTTTTCATGTCATTAACTTTTGACTTCCCCATTCTTGATGTCTTTAGTTGCCTTAATATTGTTATAATTGTCACGAATGCAGCTACTCGCGATATATGTGTTTCTACGAGAATGTTATATGGCTTAACCCTTTACATTGTAAGGGATTATCGCTGAAGAAGTTATTTAAATTCTATTTCTCTGTGTCATGTATTTGTAGAACTTTAGGGTTGAAGTGTTATTGTGAACAGATTTATAATACACCAATAATGTGTTGGAGTCTTGGTGTTCCTACTTTTCCTACATTTTTCGTGCATTTGCAGCTTTTGTTGTTTTTGTTTCCATGTTGATGGAGTTGTTTGAACGAGCATATGCTTGCTTTTTGCCTAGACGTACCAGTCAGTTCCATGTTTGAGTTTAGTATTGGATACATCAATAGGCCAATTACATACTCTCTTCGTTTAAAAAAAGATGATCTAGTTTGACTTGGAACGGACTTTAAGAAAAGATAAAAGACTTTTTAATCTTGTGGTTATAAATTAAAGTTATGTCAAATGTATCAAAATGTCCTTTAATTTTGTGGTCTTAAACATGTAATGTGGAAAATTAAAGTTAAAAAGTTGTCAAAAAAAGGAGAGGGGTCATTTTTTTTTAAACGGACTATAAAGAAAATAGGGACATGTTTTTTGAAACAGAGTTATTTTTAACAGGCTCCGATTGACTTGAAATTTGGTGGATTCATTGGAAATGATCTAGTGACCAATACTCGCCATGACTAATACTCCATCCGCTTAAAAAAAAATGACTTTTTTTTCTTTTTAGTATGTTTCAAAAAGAATAACTTTTTTTTTTTGTAACAACTTTTCACGTGACATGTTTAAGGCCACAAGATTAAAGGGCAATTTTGCACATTTGACCTAACTTAAATCTAGGACCACAAGATTCAAAGTCTTCTTTATATTCTTAAACTTCGTATCAAGTCAAACTAGGTCATTTTTTGTGAAATGAAGGGAGTATCGTTTATTTTGACGTTTTGGGGTTATAGGTATATAAGAAGTTCTTTATGTATATTTTAATGTCATACAAAAATTTCTTTATATTGTATTTCAACATGTTATCACAAGTAATTTGTTCAAATTATTAATACATAAAAGTTAATTTATTCATATTTGGAAGGAGAGGATCCTATGTATATAAATGATGAGTCACATTTAGACGAGTCAGATAACGATTAATATATTGTCAGCCAAATGCGCCCGTTATCATAGATTTTTAAACTCAAAACTTTTAATTAAGGTTAGAGGGATTATATCAATCTCTACTATTAACATGGTGGTTGTTTGCATGTTTTTGCCCCCATTTGGGACTATGTATTTTCTTTGGGCTACGATTTGTTTGGTCCATTAGAAAGAAAAGGGCTTCCAATTAAGGATTTATTTTTTTATTTTCAAGATTCGGATGATGTCTGATTAAGAGTAGAAAAATTCTATCCATCCACTACGATCCTTGTAGGTTCGAAAACATTAACTAACGTTTGAGCACATGTAAGTAATAATTAGTTTATACTTTCGTAAAAGTAACACTCACTTGTTACTTTTTTTATGGCTAGTTTTTAAATAATAGCCATTATTATAGAAGTTCAAATCTTGCGTGTGAATCTCCTCTAATCCATTGAGTAAGAGTTAAGTGTTCACTTATGTAGAATTCACTTTTCACTTTTCACTTTTCAGCCTTATCTTTAGAAAATAGCTACTGTTAAAAGTAGCTATTTATCAATTTTTTAAGATTAATTAACTTCAATTATAGTACAAGAAAACTAACAGACCATTATGAGGATGAGATAAACAAAGTTATCTCATGAATATCGATATCCTATGAGACTAGTTAGTCCATCATTATAGTATAAATGGTGAGATGAATTATTATGAGACTAATTAAATAATTAGTAATCAAACGTAAGATAAAATAGTCTTATATTTTATTTCAGAATTATTATCCCTTTATTTCTCGTAGCGAATGTAATAATCTAAAAAAAGTCCTAGAGGGGTGTGGGGTGGAAGGAGAATGCTTATGACTTTTGCAAACTTTGTGGCTATTTATGCAACTATATATCAAACAAACAAACTTTTTTTAAAAAAATAAAATAAAATAAAAATGTTTAGATGAATTTTCTTATTTGGTACTTAGTTGACATATGAAATTGAAATTGTCCAATAAATTGAAATGATCTGAGCCGTCCAATGACATCTTTGCTGTAAACATATCATTTGGGGAAATAGAGATGTCATTTTTAAAAAAATTCCTAGTAATATTTACTTATTCTGTCTAATTTTATTTTTCAATTTAATGGATCAAGAGAATATTGGAAAAATTATATAAATTGATATACTTTAATAAATAATTACTAATTTTAGTAATACTTTTTATTTATTACCATTTATAGTAATACTATGTTAAATCTGTCATATGTATTAAAAGTGAATTATGTATGCAATATATATGAATTATAATTATTTTTAAAATATATTATATTTGTTTGATAAAAATTTGACACATTGTATTATAAGTGAATTAAAATGTGTGATAAATGAATTATTTATCATTAAAATTTTTATTATATGTGAATAAAAAATTGTTCTTTATAATATGAATTAAACTTGTATTATAAATGAATTAAAAGTGATCAAATAAAAAAGAAATATTATTGCTATAAATAGTAAATATTTTATTATTATACTATATTTATGTAAGTTTCCCGATTAAAAAAACAACCTTTGCTTATCTGTACAAGTTAAAGATTGATTAATATTCATTCATTGATCCCAATACTTTTATACCAAGTGTTAACAAAATTATTGACCATCACTTTCCATAAAAATATTTTAATTAATCCCTTCATTATTTATCAATTTCTTGCTCAACAAATGTACATTAGGAATACAACTTTAATTTTCCCTCTTTTTTAACTCCTTTTTTTTCTTGCTAAATGCATCTATAAAGATATAAAAGTCGACGTCAATAATAATAATATATTTAATATAATTTCGTAAATAAATTATAATAAAAAGTAGATATGTGTAATTTTATTCTAGGAGTATATTTCTAACAAGTTATCGACTAAAAAAAGAAAAATTATTCGAAAAAAAATAGCAATAAAAAGTCGACATCACATGTGGTTAAAATAAGAAGTTGGCTATCTGACTAATTGAATTATTTGCCTGTAGACATAAGACACATGTACCAGCTGCAACGTATAATGCGATGTTGTCTCCTGGACCATTTGATTTTATCGTCGTTCGAATTTTTTAAAAATATTATTAAACTCAATTCGTATTAAATTCTTTAAAATTACACGGCTTTTAATAAATTAACATGTTATCTTCTTTAATTTATTTGATTTCTTATGTCACTCATGTTTTTAAAAAATAACATCATTCTCGTAACGATGGATCTTTCAAAAGTATATATATCATACAACTAAATACTATTTGACATCAATGGCGGAGCGCAATACCTTAATCACATCACGAAGCCATCTTCATCTGGTATGAAGAAGTGTCAGTATTTGTATATATATATTTATCAAATCGAAATTTAATCTATCTATATATAATACAATTATCTGACAAAAGAGTGTTACTTGATACTGTGTTCATTTTTAATGTTGCCAAGCACTATAATTAGTGTGTTAACATTTAAATAGTAATTAGTAGTTAATTTATAACTTGATAATATAACAAAAATATATAAATTATAAGTGTATTAACATTACGTAGAGTATAAATACTTTATGTAACTTACGTATACAAGATTTCACGCAAGTGGTTGTCAACCTATTATTACCATAAGTAGAATTTGATATGAGATTGTAATTAATTTTGATTAAGCTTTTATTTTTTTTTGAAATTGATATTTATCTTGTATTATTCTAATTTAAAAAAAAGGTGTATTCACCAACTAATGTGTATTCTAAGAATTAAAATTTTTTAATGCTTGAATCTTAATTAATTAACCAAAATCACTATAACATAAATCTCGTTGGCAAGTTCGTTTTGCCTAAGATGTGTTGATTTTTGATAAAAGATTATTCCCCTCATATAAATATTGGATAGTATTAACTAAGCTAATATGAAAATAAAATATAAATTTAATAGTATTTATTTAATTAATAGTCTTACTTGACATATGTATATATTTTCTTAGACTTGGATCCAAATTAGGTGGTTTGGCAACATCCACAAAAAGAAAAAGAAAAAAAAGGACAAGAAAGAGAATAAAGATAAGTAAACACTTCATTTGTGTACTTATATCTACTTTGATCGATCGAATTGAAATGAGATGATTAAGATTTTTTTAATTTTCAATTAGAGATTTTGAGATCGAGTAATTATTGATAAGTTTTCTTTGTTTGAAACGCTAACCTTAGAAGTGGACCTTGTAATGTCAAAACTTAAATTTAATCGAGCTCTAATACAATATGTCGATTGAAAATCAATAAATAAAGTAAATAATAGCATGAATACTAAATAAATATGAGGGGCCTAATGTCTGAATTTGATTGGTCATTTCTCTAGTATTCTATCAAAACATTAATATGAATATTCGTGGCATTATGTTGGAGTTTTAAATACTTTACTTAACTTAGATTTATAGATTAATTAATAAATTAATAAAATAATATTGATGGTTTTTTTATTTTTTTATTTTTTGGTCAGGAATCCTCTAAAGCATGTGGCTAAAGACGTGACAAACCTAAACTTTAGTTTTGTAAGGAATATTATCCCATAATTATAAATTAAATTAAATGAATCAACAGCAATAATGGTGCAAAGAAGCAAAATAATTTGTCATCATCCAAAAAAAAGAAAAAGAAACAGCTATAATTATGAATATTGTTTATTTTAATTTTGTGGCATGCAATTGACAATTATCATTGTAAGAATTAAAGATTAAATCAATTATACATTAATCACTAAAAAAGTATACACAAAAATAATAATCAACGATTGTTAAAAAGAGTTTAAAATATCTATTTATTTTTATTTATTGATTCATTTATCTTCATGCTACTAACTTAAATATACATAATCGAACGGACTCTTCCAAATCAACTAAAATCATTCGATTTCATATGAGGTCATCTCATTTTCTCTTTTAATCCGATCTAATCTTTTAAATTTTCAATAAATTATATTTATAATGTTAAATAAATAATTAAAACGATAATTAAAATAGATTTAGGAAAAATATGTTCCCATTGAGTTTTAGGTGATTGACGACTCCGTTACGTCTTTAGTGCCAGTTGTGTTATTTTTAGCTTAAAGTTCCGTTGACTTCACTTTCACAAAATATTTAATTTTCCTAATCTGAAAGTGACATGTTTGGCAAACGTATTATTGTCGGTTTTAATTTATTTGTCATATTTATTTTTATAAAAGTATTCGTTTCATTTTTTTTGACATTTGTTAATTTTAACTTTTCACATAACATATTTAAAATTATATAATTTAAAAGTTTTTGTTATTTTCTTAAATTATATGTTAAGTTAATATAAGACAGATAAATTGAAATGACGATAGTATTATTTGGTCGAAAGAAGCGCAATCATAAAATTTGTTTTGTCACCATTTAGATGGTTCCAAATAATGGAGGTTGATTGGAACATGGAAGAATCTAGAAGAAATACAGTATATTGTATATGATGCCAACTATTCTCGACCAAAGGATACTTTCCTTTGCCAATTTTTGTTTTGGATTCTATCGATATTCGATATTTATATTAGAGCTTAATTATTTTAAATTCACGTCAGATAAGATCTCATTAAAAAAAAAGTGTTCTTTATAAAAAAAAAAATTCATATTTAATACTCCTTTTATCATTTTATTTATTCCCACATCTCATAAAAATGTAAACAATAGTCTTATATACCTTTTATTTCAATTATTTTTACCGCTTGAATTTATAACTTTTAAGTCACACAGCTATCATTTTTATAGATAATAATATGAATCAAAATAAATTCGAATACAATTATAAGACGCTATGTAATTATATAGAATTATCGTCCATAGCAAGCATACTAATACATGAAAGTGAAATCAATGATTACAGAAATGAAAAACTATTTAAAACCTTTTGATAAATATTTGATCGAAAGTATTATCATTCAGCTACGTCAAACAAATTCAAATTAATCAAGACTTCAAAATAAATTCATACAAAAAAAGGAAAAAAAAAATTAAAATCAAGTTTTAAAATAAATTATAAATTTCTTATAACTATGAATATCTCCAATTTAAATGGAATAGTAAGTGTTTATCTCGACAGAAAATTACACAATTCATAGGAGATTAAAATGTATTTTTCTACGTGTGTATGATTGGAACTCTTTAACTTTTACAAAGATTTACTTTAAATTCTCTTAATATAAAATTCTGATTTCGCCAGTAGTAAACAAAATGAAAATCCCCCAAACAAAACAACTACTGGAAACATGATCTTTCATTTTAAGATGTCACGTTAGTTTCCATATCTAGTCTCAGCTGTATTACACTGTATTTTTCACAATCAACATTACCCCACCACATGTATATAAACCTTTCTCTTCCAATAATCAAACTCCATTAAACCTCACAAGACCCACAAATCCCGGTACTCTACAATAATCTCTCTCCAATTTCATCAAACAAAAAATAATTTTTCTGCAATTTCATCAAACACCCACAAAAAAATTAAATCTTTTTCCAATTTCATCAAACACCCACAAAAAAAAATTAATCTTTTTCCATTTTTATCGAACACCCAGAAAAAAAGATTGGAACTTTTTCCATTTTCAGCAAAAACCCAAGAAAAAAATTTCATCTTTTTCAATGGGGGATGAAAGTAAAGGCGAAAGCCAAAGCCAATCTTTACTGAACAAGAAGAGTATACTATATGCACGTAGTAAATCACATGCTTACGATGAATTGCGTGTATTTAGGAGATGGTTGAAGTGGATGTGTGTGGATCAATCTGATACATTATCTACTGTTCTGTCTTGGTTTGTTTTTATAATATTTGTAATTGTTGTTCCATGTTTGTCCCATTTTCTATTGGCTTGTGCAGATTGTGATGCTAATCATGATAGACCTTATGATAATGTTGTTCAGTTGTCTCTTAGTGGTGTTGCTGCTCTCTCTTTTATTTGTCTTACTGGATTTGTGAAGAAATTTGGGCTTCGTAGGTTCTTGTTTCTTGATAAGCTTTGTGATGAAAGTGAGACTGTTAGAAAATGCTATATGGAAGAGCTCAATGTGAGTTTTATCTCTTTCTTTATTGTCTTTTTGGTTTGCCATATTTTTATGTGTATAAAGTTGAATCCGTTTTAATTCTTCATGTATTTGTTTTATAAATCTCGTTAGTGAAAATCTTTGTTCTTTTTCAAATTTTGAATCTTGTTAGTGAAAATCCTGGTTTTGTCACGGGTGGTATGTGTTTCAAGTCCGATTAGGATTCGTGTTGTGTAAGGCATATTAAAGAGGAAAGTGTTGAACTCGAGACCTCTAGTTGAGTCTGATGAGATTATATTGATCCATCACAGTCTTTGGTGGTTCTTTGTTTGCTTAATATCAGTCATAATTAGCTGACTTGTTTGTGTAAATTTGATGGTCTTTTTGTTTGTTACTCTCTATATTATTGCTGGAATTACAATCTTTTTATCATCGGAATTTTGTTCAGATTTTGTGGATCAGATTATGAATATGTTTGATGATTAGACAGTCTAAAACTCAGAGGAATTCCCTGTTTCAGTATTTAATGATTGAATTTTGTATCTTTTTACAAAGAAATGTCATGATATGTTCATCACAAGTTGGTTTCTATGTTGAAATTGGTTATTGGTGTGGAATTGTGTATCGAACTGCAGGATGTAATGTAACGATAATCTTTTTGCTCGATATGCAGAGATCATTGAAGATCCTATTCATTTTTGTCCTGCCATGTTTCGCTGCTGAAAGCATATATAAGATTTGGTGGTACAGTTCAGGTGGAACTCAAATCCCCTTTTTAGGCAATGTCATTGTGAGTGATGTTGTCGCGTGCCTTCTAGAGCTGAGCTCATGGCTTTACAGAACGACCGTGTTCTTCCTAGTGTGTGTCCTTTTTCGCTTGATTTGTTACCTTCAGATTCTCCGATTGAGAGATTTTGCTCAAATCTTCCATATTGATTCTGATGTTGAGACAGTGTTGAGAGAGCACCTTAGAATCAGGAGGCACTTGCGGATCATTAGCCATAGGTACCGTAGATTTATCTTGTTGGCATTGATATTTGTCACAGCAAGTCAATTTGCGTCCCTTCTCATGACTACACGATCAACTGCTGATCTTCATATCTACAAGAGTGGTGAACTCGCGGTATGGCTTCTCATCAGCTATCTTATTTGTCAAATATAATGTTGTGCTTCGTTTTTTGAAATTGTTTCAACGAAATCCCTTGCATTTCTTTGCTTGAATGCCTCTTTAATGAACTAAGTCAACAAATTGGATTTACAGTTACACTTGTCATTGATCACATATTCTTTTGATAGTATACCGTAATTTATGCAATACTTCACTGTCCAAGCATTTCCAACAAGAGACAAACATATTGAAATTATAACAAATTACGTTTTTTAATCCTAGACGAATACTCTCTTGTGTGGGATGTTGCACAGTTTGTAATATTGATGAAGTGAAAAATAATGAGGAGATTTCAAGGGTAATGTCTCGGGACAGTTGTGATATGATCTAGCAATGGCACTGCAGAGCTAGTTTTAAGCTATGCAGTGCTATAATCAACCGGCAAATGACACTGGTGAGCCAGATTTTGGCTATGAAGCGTTAGAATCTCCCTATTAGACTAACGGAAGTTCAACTGCTTCAAATTCTCTCTTTACTATGTCCTTATAGTTAACAGAAATATGAAATTATGAAGATGGCTTATATTTAGTTTAGTAAGAGTAAAACTTACCGTTATTGTTAGTTCTTAAAGTTAAACTCGAAAAGACATGTTTGTTCAGGAAAGCTACAATTCCTCAACACTCTTTTTGCTAATCTTTTCCTGGATCATCTTTTAAATGCTTGTACTCCTCTGACTAGACGTAAACGTCTTCTTCTTGATATGCAGCTATGCTCTCTGAGCCTTCTTGCCGGGCTGTTGATACTGTTGAGAAGTGCAGTCAGAATTACCCATAAGGCACAAGCTGTTACATGCTTAGCGGCTAAGTGGCACGTATGTGCAACAATAGACTCTTTTGAAGCAGTTGAGGGTGAAACTCCTCCAATATCTCAAATAGCCAGCAACCAAGTTTTCCCTGTGACTTCCGAAGGGTCATCTGATGCTGATGATGTTGGAGATGAGGAAGATGAGCTCGACAACACGAAATTTGTCCACTCATATGCATATAGCACAATTTCATTCCAGAAAAGGCAGGCACTAGGTATTATGCTGGTTTCACTTTTTTTTTAAGCCCCAGTATTTTCTTCAATATGATGTGTACAATATGCGAGGTTAAAGAACGTCAAACATCTACTACATATGAGGGTCAGACTGTTCAAAAATGCTATGTTGCTCAGACTTTTAGCCTACATTGCTCGGACTCTTCAAAAAGGCTACCAAAACTAGTGCATTTTAGGAGGATCCGACACGGGTGCAACAACCTTTTTGGAGTTCTAAGAAACAATTATTTCAATATTATTCCAACTCCTCAAATGTGAGATTCAAATAAGCAACCGATTTTCTCATTAGAATCACTTTTACGTCCTTGTTAGAAGCGAAACGCACACATCTCTTAAGTGCATGGATCATTCACCCATAAACTATGTTGCTCGGACTCTTAAAAAATGTTGACAGTTTAGTGCAGGATCCTCCAACACTTGTGTTCTATTTCGAGGATCCGACTTGGGTGCGCCAGTGCAGCAACATTTTAGGAGAGTCCAAGCATCATAGCTCATAAAGCGATAACCTCTCCCTTCCCATCACTTCATGCTTCAAGCTACAAAGTGATAGCTTTTAGCTACATTGTTCATCCCTTTCTTCGAGAAATGCGCGATTCTATTAATAAGATTCTTTATTACGTGTATAATTCAGATCGACTAACTATAGTTTTTGCTTTTACAGTGACATATTTTGAGCATAACAGAGCAGGAATTACTCTATATGGCTTTATGCTGGATAGATCATATCTTCACACTATTTTTGGTATGGAACTAGCTCTGGTCCTCTGGTTGCTTGGAAAAACTGTTGCTTCCATTGCTTGAATCATTGGGTATTGATCATTGTTACGGTCCTCGTAATCTTCAATAATAATGCTGCGCTCGTGTCAGATCCTTCAAAAACAGATTACTTTTAGATGATTTGACACGCATCCTACTACATTTTCGAAGAGTTTGATAAACTTTTGGTTGAATTGAGAAGGGTCCTGTTATTGCTTGTGCTATTGTGTAGAGTAAAATATTACGTATTCAATCAGAAATTAAGATGCTTTGTGTGTGAATATGTATAGAGCTATTTTGTTTATTCAATTTTGTATTATATTATACTGGTTCTATAAGAGATAATATGGTGTTATTTACTTATATATTTTTTCTTTCTCCTGTTTATGATCATGATCTTCATTTTTCTTTTGGCCTTTTTCTAATTTAATATCGAAAAGAGCTTAACTTATATTTTTTCTAATCTAATATCGAAAAGAGCTTAACTTATATTTTTTCTAATCTAATATCAAAAAGAGCTTAACTTATATACACCATGAAAGAAAATTTTACATTATGAAGTCATTGAAAAGACTATGGCCCAAAAGGGAAACAACATATACAATAGTAAGGTTCGAAAAGTATAGAATCGACAAAGAAATAATGAAAATGAAGAAATCATGGTCAAATATTATAAAAAGTATGACAAAGTATACGGAAGAAAAAAAAAACAATAACTACCATAAAATTATGTGATAATTGAAATGAAAAAGGATCATAAATACTCCACGTGGACGGACATTTCGATGAGATGGATATGACGTGGCATGCCACCTCAGCACTAGAGGATCCAAAAAGGGATGACTAAGTAAAATTACAACAGTTATAAATGGCTTCTTGTTTGATGGCCCAATGGGCTTTTGCTGTGTAAACTGTCACTTTGAGTACTAATGAAGTGATTTGTGTTAATAGTTCAGCAAATAAGGTAGATCTTGCAGGCATTTGAAGAAGAAATAATTAAAGAATTTAAAAATGGAGTTTGATACAAGTCCCATTAATCGATGTTCAAAAGAACACGAGAAGATCTATCAACAATGGTTCAATTTTGCTGATTCTGGTAAAAAAGATACGTTTTTTTAAAGTGTTTTTGTTCAAATGAGAGCAATTTTTGAATAATGGGATTGTTAATTTGGTACAGATGGAGATGGACGTCTTACTGGTGGAGATGCCATCAAGTTCTTTGCCATGTCCAATTTACCTCGACCAGAACTCAAGCAGGTTCATTTCTATCTTTTTCATGTTTGTCAATGCTTGAACAGTGAAAAATTAGTTGAGTACAAAACTTTGAATTTCTTTTCATTTGATTATTTGATGTCCAGTACTGCTATACTCTATTTTTACAATGTTAGTGTTCAGACAAGCTTACCCGCAACTCGACTATTCTATATGGTAATTTGCTACCAGTGTTGGAGCGCGGAATTGAAATAAGGGGATTCAACAACTTGTATATATGTGTGAAATTCATTTTTTTTTCTAGTTATATAGTATAATTTAACCTTCTTGCACCCTTCTGCTCCGCCCTTGCTTACATCACTAGCAGATATCGGGTAACTTTGTCCAACAAGGTTTAGACAGATGGTAAGAAAATCACATAGCATTTCTGTTGGGATTTGAAGAAGTATGTTGAAGACCTTATTCATCTTTTGGTATTTGTATATGAGGATAAGTTATCAACTAGTGAGCTTCTAGGTGCTCATGTAGTAAAGATAGTTTTCAGTTCTTCTTCGAATCAGTTCAAGTACTATGCATAGTAGCTATAGTTGAAAGCTGACAGACAGAGCTGATTTTTGTGTATTGTTGTTCCCAATTCATGGACATTTTAAGCACTTAGACTTGCGTGGTGCTGATAAATATCTTCTGAAGTAGGATGCTGGATAGAAAATGCTTACCATTCTGTTATGTGATTCTTAAGGCCTGTGGTTCATTGGATGTGTATATGTACGGACGTTATAGTAGTAGCTTGTGACCTCTTTCAACAATTTTCTTTACTGATTAAAACAAAATCAGTTTGATCTCTTAAATTTGTGGTTTCCTCCCAGTTTTGAGTCATTTCCACTGCTTAAAATTATTTCAACAATTTGTTTCATTTCTCTTCTTTTCCTAAGGTGTGGGCAATTGCAGATTCCAAACGACAAGGGTTTCTCAATTTTAGAGATTTTGTTGTTGGAATGCAGGTACTACTTTTTTCCATGCTCTCATTTCAGTTTTTCTTTTGGTTGTTAATTCTAATCCATCTGAAAAAGAGATCTTTCTTTGCTTTTCGTTATGTAGTTGGTCGCTTTGGCGCAAGCTGGCCATGCAGTAACCAGTGATCTTTTAAATGCTGATGGTAACTTGCACAGTTTCAACTTTTAAATTTTATAACCTGTTCTAGTTATGTTTTTATTCACAAAAAAAATGACTTCTCCTGCCTTGTATGACTTTCTATAACCTAAAACATTCTTCTCATATACTGATTTTACGCATGCAAAATCTATTGCAGTTGACTTTGAAAATTTGCCACCTCCTGCGATGGAAGGTCTGGATGTTCTTCTTGCTGTAAGTGTGCTAGATTCACCTTCTACCTTATTTTTCATATAACATTGAACTGTTACCTTATTTATATTAGTATTTTGAAAACAGAAGAAAAAGCTGATGCCTAAAAGCGAACAGGATCAGAATGGTAATATACCTCATTTTATACAAGTAGTTATTCTATTTTTACTTTCCTTATACTCTTGGAGTGTGGAGAAAGGAGGTAGATGGTATGGTTGCATCTAACTTATTGATTGGAGAAGCAGGCAGTGCTCCTGTCCCGGCTGCACCAACAACTAGTTGGTTTTCATCATCAAAATCTTCAAAGAAGGTATTTCCTCTTTATCAAAACTTGCATTTTTCAGATGACTGAACTCCGTTCTAAGTGTTATATATGCTATACAACCTCCACAAGCTCCAATTACATGCTCAGATTCTGCATGTGGTGTTTCTCTATCGAACTAAGTTGTCTAGAAGTATTTTTGTTCTTGTCTATCAGTATGCAGTTGCTTGATTATATTTATTAGAGTATTGGTTGAAATTATTGCATGGGATTTTCCTATCCCCAGATTTCCCAAGCACATCCTACAACAGTTTACGGCATGTTAATGCTTAATTCTTTGTTCGCTCCTGATACTTGGCTCCTGTCATCTACCTGCAGATCTCTTTAACCTCCGTCACATCAATAGTTGATGGACTGAAGAAGTTGTACATCCAAAAACTAAAGCCGCTAGAAGTCGCATATCACTTTAATGATTTTGTCTCTCCTTTGTTGGTAGGTGGTGCATTTCCCTTCAGTTATTCTTCCTTTATATTGGTAGGGGAATATATTGATAAATAAACAGCTGAGGTGCTATTGATATGTGCTGTGCATAATAGACGAATAGTGATTTTGATGCCAAGCCAATGGTGATGCTGTTGGGTCAATACTCCACTGGCAAAACAACATTCATTAAACATTTACTCAAAATGAGTTATCCAGGTTAGCTAAAACTCCTTTTTGCTTGTGTAAGTGTCTTGTTCTTGTATTCAAGAGGCTTTTGTTTACATTTTTGCATCCCGTATGTCTGTCTATAGGTGCTCACATTGGACCAGAGCCTACAACAGACAGATTTGTAGTTGTCATGGTATGTTCCATTTCTTTACTCTTACTAACCACTACGGTATATAATTCTCTCTGTGTTACAGTCTACCATATATTTTTCTATTTACCATGTTAAGGAGCGCACTGTTCTGATGGTTTTTTCGCGATAGTTTCATTAATGCGATACATGCTTGCTAATACTTTTCTCAAAACTTGCTGCATGTTGAATCTTTTGTTAGATTGGTGTTCACTTTTGACTGTGTGTTATACAGAATGGGCCTGATGAAAGAAGTATTCCAGGAAACACAATTGCTGTTCAAGCAGATATGCCATTTAGCGGTCTGACAACTTTTGGAACTGCGTTTTTGTCAAAGTTTGAGTGTTCTCAAATGGCGCATCCTGTGAGTTATTGATCAATTTACTTATCAAAAAAACCTTTAACAAAACTATGAACACTTTCAACTCCTTTTTACCCTGAACTTTTCCTCTCTCATGTTAAAAAAAGTTGTTGGAGCATTTTACACTGGTGGACACGCCTGGAGTTTTATCTGGGGAAAAGCAGAGAACACAAAGGAGCTATGACTTTACTGGTGTGACTTCCTGGTTTGCTGCCAAGTGCGATCTCATCCTTCTATTGTTTGATCCTCACAAGCTTGATATAAGTGATGAATTCAAACGTGTCATTGCTTCTCTTCGAGGCCATGATGATAAGATTCGTGTGGTTCTGAACAAAGCTGACCAAATTGATACTCAACAAGTAACGCCATTTTCTTTCATCACTTACGTTTTCCACCTCTTTCTAGACTATGCTGCTAGGTAAATTCATCAGCTGGTTTCAATTGCAGCTTATGAGGGTTTATGGAGCATTAATGTGGTCTTTGGGGAAAGTTCTAAATACTCCTGAGGTCGCTCGCGTCTACATTGGGTATGATCTTTACAGTTTTCCAGTTAGTCCAATACTTGATTTAAATGGGTTTAGCCAACTAAATGAATTGCGTTGCACCTAAGCGATAGTTTGAGGAAGAGAATAGCTCTGTGACCTGATGGATTCGGAACATGGTGAACTCCTTCTCAATGTTGATAAACTTTTTTTAAATTGTAATGGATACCAAGTCTAGATCAATCACTGGGATGTTTAAGACTCGAAAATATACACCTTATGGGACGTCGCATTTGATCACTAGATGCTATCTTGTGTTTAAGAGAATTCCCCACCCCATTCCGTTGCTCCTCTTTCTAATGCTTAAGTCAGATGTAATATGGTCACTCGAAAGTAATATCTTATAAGCATGTTCATTTCAGATAATGTCTTCAAGTCCTTATGATGATGATTCAGTTTAGATATCGTATACCTAAAACTTCATCTTCCTTTTTAGAGTTTTACATTTTTCGTTAACTCTGGTGTTTCGCTTGCATAGATCATTTAATGACAAACCAATGAGAGAAGCTGCAGCAGGGCCACTTGGGAAAGAACTGTTTGAAAAGGAGCAAGATGATCTCCTTACAGACTTAAAAAACATACCAAAGAAGGCTTGTGATCGTCGTGTAAATCCACAATCTTAACTTTGAGTTTTTATACAATCGCTCATATACTCTACTCAAACTATACTTGAAACAAGGACTGAGAAGCATGTTTTATCGTGTACAGATCAATGAATTTGTAAAACGTGCTAGAGCTGCCAAGATACATGCTTACATAATCAGTCATCTCAGAAAAGAGATGCCTGCTATGATAGGAAAAGCCAAGACTCAACAGAGACTCATCGATGAATTGGAAAACGAATTTGGAAAGGTATCACTCTCTTATTACCACACTTACACATGTGCACTAAACTGTCATCTACATGCTATATATACTCCCTCTATTTCAATGTGTTTGTTATTTATCCTTTTTAGTTCGTTTAAAAAAGAATCTCTCTTTCCTTTCTTTTTTTTTTGGCAACTTTTTAACTTCAACTTTCCACGTGACATGTTTAAGACTACAAGATTAGAAGACATTTTAGTGCGTTCTACATATCTTTAGCTTAAGATTAGAAGATTCAAAAGTCTTCATTACGTTTTTAAACTCCGTGCCAAGTAAAAACCAGACAAACAAATTGAAACGGAGGGAGTAATTGCTATATTGCGTAATTGCTATATTGCACTAGTCTTGTGTGTTAATGCCCAACTCATCCAAACAGGTTCAAAGGGAATTCCATCTGCCTGCTGGAGATTTTCCAAATGTCGAACACTTCAGGGAAGTTCTCGGTGGTTATAGCTTTGACAGATTCGAGAAGTTGAAGCCAAAAATGATACAAGATGTTGACGATATGCTTGGTTATGACATCCCTGAACTTCTCAAGAATTTCAGGAATCCTTATGACTAATCGCGACCTAGAGCTGGTAGAATTTGAAGTTTATTACTGCTTGAATTTCTAACCTTATTCCTTTTTGGTCTCACATTGAGAATTTCTACCTTCAACAAAATTTGGGTTCAACAAGGATTAATGAACACATACTATCAGCTGGAAATTATGGTGGCACATATAAACATATTTTCTTCAGAATTTTGAATACATGAAGATCTTTATTTCTGTGTTAGCATGATTTCAATATAAAAACCAAAGACAAAAATGTGCTATAATTAATTATATTATGTGATTATGTGATGTTAGCATATGTAAAAACACTCATGTATTCATTGAATGGTGCAAACATCACTGGTATGAAGTGGACTCATAATGTGAAGATCATACAGATTCCCAGGGCTGTACCATGGTGCTGCTTGTAAGTTTTTTTAGGTTGTAATACTACTACTTAAATTTACCCCTGAATTTATTTAGACACTCGAATTACGACTTGTTTCAATTAAAAACATGATAAAGTGTTCCTGTTTGATACTTTCAATTCAAACTTTTGAAAAAACGTTTCATGTGTGTTCTCAAACGTCTATTAGATAGACATACAACATCTCTTTTAATTATACACATCAACATCAATTGGATAAGCATGGTGTTTTAAGTCTTTTTTTTTTAATAACAGTGATGACCTATCCAGCTAGCGTGCAGTTTAATTTCATGGAATACCTGTTGGTGGGCACTTTCCACCAGTAATAAGTATCAAATAACTTTTTCTACCAAAGCTAGAACAGATGACTAGAAATGACCTAGTATTGAGACCTCATGGTGCTCAAATCACGTCATTAATATTTTTATCTACGAGTTATTTGAAGGATGCAATTGTACCAATATTAACACAATAAATTCTCTAAGAACTTTAAAACTAGGCGTGTTCTCCAAAAAATCCTCGTATTGTATCTTTATAAAAGTAGAGGTAAGATATACGTATATTCTCCATTCTCAAATTCAACTTATGAAATCTCACTCGATATATTATTGAGTTGTAACAATCACTCCGACAATATATATATATATATATATATATATATATATATATATAAAATAATCTAATCAATTATAACAAATGGTTTCTAGGCAAATAAATTGTATTAAGCCAACTATTACTTATACGACCAAGCCCCTTGCAGAGGAAATAAAAAGAAGCTGAAAAAGGAATTGGCAGAACGGCGAGCACCAAATCGTTGCTCCCAAATTCCATTGCTGACGAGTGACGAGGTCTGTGCCCTTTCTCTTTCTTATGGCTTTCTATTACTGCAGTACTGACTTTGTCAGTTTTATAATTTGCGGTTTCTCGGGGGAGTTTTTTTTTTTGGGGGGTGAACTCTATGTGTTTGATGAAATGCCTCTTACAAATTGTAGTGTTGAATTATGCTTATGCGTTTCATCTTTATGCTCTCCAACAGTAGTTTTAAGTAAAGATTTGATTTTGCTTTTCTAATGTACCTGAAAAGTGACACCTTTTTTGGTCTGAGCATGAATGATCTTGTCGTGTTAGGATTTTGTGTTTATGGGTTTTAGATTCTTGAAAATATAGCTTAATGGGTTCTTGATGACTAATTTATATATATTGAGTGCTTGTTTGGCTAGGGATTATTCACTTTTGTCCGGGATTTTATTCTGGATAACTGTTTGGATATAGAATTGTTGCAATTTTTCGGAATTTGAAAAACCCAAACAAGTTATTTTCACAGTTCTCTCTTCGAATCACTCACAGAAATCCAAAAACAATTCCAATTTGTATTCATATTACCATTTTCAACTTGAGAAACACATGCTACTTTTTATGAATTTCAGAATTTTTACGTCCAAACGCCCACTTAAGAAGATTTTTAATACAAATACAGGGTCTACAACAAAGCTATTGTTTGTGCCTAAGCTGTAGACAGGCTTGTTGCTCTGCCTGGTTATGCTCAGTTTATTTTCTTCTTGCAGGGAAGCGAGAAGCTAACAAGATGCTGCCACAGCGGATGAAAAAGGTTATGACAGACAACCCAAAGAAGTTAGCCAATTTGATTGACCTAGTAAATCTCCCTTCAACACTTAGAGAGTTCATGGGTCAGTCGCAGACCTCCCGCTTGGGTTGTTTTAGGCGTGTCTGGTCTTACATCAAAGAAAACAATCTCCAGGTACCTATATAGCCTCTGTATTATTATGGTTTCTGGTCGCAGAACCATATATCCATATTTACTCCGTTTCAAAGATAACCCCTTCCATATCCGGGATATTTTTAGCTGTGTATTTTAGGCTCATTTTATTAAGCCACATTAATGAGTAAACAAGGATAAACTTGAAAGGGGTTTATCATGGTTGATGGTCCTTCCAGCCGATGTTATATTACAAGTATTTGACTTACTTGGATGTTTAAGATGTTATTTAAATTATATATTACGTTATCAAAAGAGGAGGAAAGTAATAAAGTAATTGTTGAGAAGTTGGTTTGATAGAGAAATCATCGAGATCAAAGTTTAAAGTTTTAATGTAATGAATTTGAATTCTTGAAAGTACTGAAAGTTAAACGGAATGTTGCCTTTTTGGACGTCTTAAAACGGAATGGTTCCCATAAAACTTAGGAGTTAGTTTGAGTAGCTTTTCGCATTAGTGATATTAATTAGTAAATGGTATTCTAATCGTAAAGAATCTGCTTCTTTAACCTCTGACATGGTTTTCTTGTAAACGATGTTCAGATTTTTTCCAAAAATATAGAGTGAGGACATGGATATGCAGCACTTAAGTCTAGCATAGAACCAGGAGGCTGCTTAAAGGTTATAGATAAGCAAACAACATAAGACTTATGGGTATATATGTTTCACTGCATCTGTAACTGTGGAGGCAACTCCAACATGTATAGGTGAACTGTTGGATCACTGCTCTGCGTGGTTTATCTCTATTTCTCACATCCGTTAAATTATTCCTTTTATGAAGCAATTTGTTTCCCAATGCACGGAGGAAATAATTGTTGATTTCTCCCTTCATATAGTTCACCCAGTCCTTTTCATGTCCTCGTATGATTTATACAACACATTTTAACTAGGCTGTGAGAAGCTGTTATAGATATTTTCTCTAGTTTTTATGAGCTTCAAATATTACACTCGATGTTTTTGACAGAACTGCAATGATTTTAGCTTTATCATGACTTCTCTGTGATGTTTTGCTTTTAGGATCCAAACAACAAGAACTTGGTTAATTGCGATGAAAAGTTGAAGAGTGTCTTGTTGGGTAAGCCCCAGGTTGAGCTGACTGAACTACCAACGCTGATCAAGTTGCACTTCCCCAAGCAACCAAGATGATTGAGTTTACTGTAATGTTTAATCTTTGTGCTTAATCTTCGAACACTATATAGACTCCACAGATTTTACCAAGAGTTAGGCTGATTATGTATCCTGTTAAAATGACTTCTCTTACTAGTTACTAGTCAAAGTTCTACAAGCAGAACTGCAGATTTTGCGTTTTGCCATATTTTTCTGTCGTATTATGGAATTATAAGTATTGTACTTCTCTAGCTTCACGAGATAGATGTAAGGTCTGAGTTTACTCGATCACCTTTAGACTTCACTTGTGGGATTGCAGTGGTCATGTTGTTGTATAGAAGTATATGCACTTCACACAGTAGAGCTTCACAGTACTAACTTCTCCTTTTATGTGTCGGATACTTACTTTTTGAGTTGTGTGTTAATCACAGATGACCTATTTACCTTAAAAAGGTAAGAAATAAGGTCTGCATACATTTTATCTTTTCAAACTCTACTTTTGAAACTACACGAGTATGTTATTGTTGTTGCAACTTCTCCTTATACTTGCCTGCACCTAGTGTTTTTATATAATGGAATTGTGTTTTTAAAGTTGAAACTACGGGAGTATGTTATTGTTGTTGCAACTTCTCCTTCAACAAAATTTTCCAAAAGAAGAAGTGAGGTACAAATAAGGCAATTACAAACAAACATTTGACGAATACTTGCCTACACCTAGTGGTTTTTATCTAATTAAACTGTGTTTCTAAAGATTATGTGATTAATAAAGATATACGCGTGAACTACTTATCACCGAAAGTGAAAATTAAATTATCCTTAGAATACAAACATATATGAACTAGTATGACACAAAAATATAAGTAAGTTTATTTTTTTAAAAATAAAAATAAAAATTAAGAGCTCAAATGTGCTAATTTCAGTCATCTAAATCAGACAATTGTGGAGACCCTATCACCACATAATGCAAATTTCTTCACAGCTCAGAGTGCACCAGCCGGGAATCGAACCCGGGTCTGTACCGTGGCAGGGTACTATTCTACCACTAGACCACTGGTGCTTCATGTTGCTAGAGTCACCGTGAAGTTAGATGGATAATACTTTTGTTGAAGCTTGAAACAATAGCATTTTGAGTTGAAACAATCTCCAAATATTAGATTTCATAGCTTTAAGAAAGTATATCTATTTGTAGTACTTGCTCAATGTGAAATTTCCTTTTATGAGATATAATTTCTATGTGAATGTCATGATTCATTCGTAATGATGTTACACGTCATATCGAGGCAGGGTGAATGGAATGAAAGTTTGTACTTGATGTCTTGTGCGAAAAGAATGTTACCATGCCTCAAAACAAGTTAAAAAAATTGTTGGTCAGAACAACTATATTGTATTAAAACGAGCATTTGTCGCTCAAGAACTCACATGTCTAATAGATGTAAGGAGTAGAAATAAGGATGTTGACATATTAGAAGAGATATGATCGTAAAAAAATGAGAGTATTCGATACAATGTGGAGTAACTTTCATGGTAGACAAGTTGAGGAAGGTAAGACTGAGATGATCAAACATAAGAGGTGCAAGAAGTTGACTTAAGTGAATATGAGAGAGGTAGACGTAGTTCGATAAAGTACTGGAGTGAGCTGATTAAATAGGCTATAATATTTTGACAACTTACCAAGGACATGATCCTAAATTAAAAGATATGATGTTCAAGGTGTACACTAGAAGGCTATGTAATCGAGTGTGTGTTTCTTTTAAGTTTTATTAGTATCAGTTTCCTACTTTCTTATTATTCGAAATAATAATACCTATTGTTTTTTGTTGATCAAGTAATTAGTATATTATCATCACTTAATATGCTTTATTTTTATTATAAAATTACACTAAATTTATTGTTGTTTCGTGTAATTATGTCCAAAAAAGAGATTCACTATTATTTTGTGATCATTAATTATAACTTACTATAGTAATAATCTATAAGGTTCTATAACTTTGGGGTTACATTTGATTTTTATTATTTGTTTGGCTGCAAAATTTAATTCAAAGATTTTTTTTTTCTTTTGTTTTGTGTTCCAAATAAAATTTCTTTTTTCCCCATTCCACTTGTCTCTCTCTCTCTCTCCTAAAACCCTTCTCTGTTTCATTGTTCCACCGCCATCCCTAAAATTTACAATCTCACTGCAATTTTCATAGCAAAAACCCTAAATTCAGCTATGGTGTTGAGTAGAATTTCATCTCGGTTCTCAAGGAATATGTTGACACAGTGCCGCAACTCGCTATTACTCTATTATCGACAGAATCAACAGCACCATGTTCCGATACTTTCATCTCAGTTTCATTCAATTCGCAATATAAGAGAAAAGGTTTAATCTTTGTGCTTCCCCAATACTCTTTTCAGTTCTTCCCCCTTTTCTTTGTGGATTAGGGTTTTGCTGGGGTTTAAGCAGAAATTGTAATTTAGCTATGCAATAGGATTCTGTTTGGACCCACAACTTGATGTTAATTTTAACTTCAGTTTTATCTATTAAAGTCTCTGATTTTGAATGGGTTGTTGCCAAAATTTGATCTTGGGAAGATTTTGGATTTGCTGTGTTTGAGTCATTAGCAAGAATGGAATTCTCAGATATAGTTTAGTAGAAGGAGGAGATAAGTTAAAACTTGTTGGACTTCAGAAAGTGTAGATAACCATTTTGCCTTAGTTTAATTTTCGTGTACAGCAGGCTTCTGTTTGGACCGTAATTTGATGTTATTTTTAACTTCAGTTTTATCTAGTTAAGTCTGTTTTTTAATGTTTTGCTCCCAAAATTTTAATCTTGGGAAAGTTTGATTCATTGTCAACATGGGGAAGTCTCACATATAGAATAGTAGAAGTAGGAAAGGAGTTGAGATTTTTTTGGAATTCGAACAGTGTAGATATAGCCGTTTTGCCTAGTCTAATCTGCAGTATGCAATTGTATATTTTTGGCTCTCGAATGAACTGAAAATGCAGGGCAAGACTTATAAAATGATTTGTAATTTTGAAGAAAAAAAAAAGATTTTTAATTGCTTTATTTTATTGTAAGTAGCTAAGTTTGCGAAAAACAATGATAATATGCTCGTCTTGTAAAATGATGCATGGGCAGTGGTTTGATATACATTCTCGAGCTTCATTGCTGATTCTGCTGACTGTGTTTATGGGTTAGGTATCTCTAGTACCTGAATCGGCCTTGCAACGGTTTGGAATCTCATCCTCTGCGTCCCCTCAACCTGATGAAAAAGAAACATCTCAGTCCCAAGGTGGAGGAGGAAGCGGAGCAGAGAAAGCTTCAGCTTCTGCTGATTCTAACGTTCAGGATGAGAAGAAAGAATCAGGTTACGATATGCTTTCCAGTTTAACATGACTAAAAATGCCATAAGCAGAAGATGTACTAAACAGCATGTTTTTTCTTGTTCAGATTCAGATTTGGATTTGGAGGACCTTTCCAGGGAGGACCTGGTGAAATATCTGATTGAGAAGGAAGAACTCCTAAAGATGAAACATGAGGAGTTTCAGAAAATGCAGGATAAGGTTCTTCGAACTTATGCAGAGATGGAGAATGTCATGGAGAGAACTAGACGAGAAGCAGAAAATACTAAGAAGTTTGCCATTCAGGTTAGTATTTGTAAGCGCAGGCTATGCTACATAAGCAAGATTATTTTTCGGTAGTCTTAAGTTGCCCTTCTATTTCTCTCATCTTTTGTACTAATAATGCTGCAGAATTTTGTGAAAGCCCTTCTGGATGTTTCTGATAATCTGGGGAGGGCTTCGTCCGTTGTAAAAGAGAGCTTTTCCAAAATTGATGTATCTGAAGACACAACTGGTGCCGTGCCACTTCTGAAGACACTTCTGGAAGGTGTTGAAATGACTGATAAACAGCTGGCGGAGGTACACTCTTACCCTGTAAATATATAGTACCACATCTATTATGTTTATTACCGTGGATTGTGGAAAACGAGTATCTAGTACTTCAACTTGTCTGTGCCCTCTTGGGCTAAAAAGAGGGGGGATGGGGGGGGATTGAACGCAAGAAGTAAAATTAGGTTATCATGTTCTCTCTTTGTCTGGTTATGAAGTGAAAGAGCAGGGAGAGCAAAATTTCAGATTTCTAGGCTGGAAGAATCACTTCCTATTAGTATGCACTTTTTTCAATCATACCTAATAATTAGAAATTAATCATTAGTACTCTATGTAATAGAACTAAACAAATGAATGTCTCGTGGTTGATCCTTTTGATTTGTTGGGGAACAAAAACAAAATTAATTAATTATAATTTATAGGCTTTCCAAATCCCTTCACAAAAATACAAGTCTTAACAAAAATAGAAAGAACTTCTGGAAAACATCAAACCTTGTTCAACAATTTAGTCACAATTCCAGCTAGTTCGTGTTTGCCTAAATAAAAGGGAAGTCTATCTGTTGTTGGTGGGAGGTATCCCATCGAATTGGTCGAGGTGCGCAAAAACTGGCCCGGACACCACGGTCATAAAAAAAACAATTAAAAAGCTAAATCAATCAAGTACAGGTTCTTTTAATCTCACACACCCCAACGCAAGTATTCATATCTAACATGAATTGAATGAACTTTGACAGATATTTTACCCGATACAGAAGTAACAACTGGAGCTCCTTTGCAAAAAACTAAATTGTCTTAATCCCAACGCTTGAATAGCGCCCGATGCATTGCATTATGTTCTTGTATTATATCCACATTAAGTTGAGAGATATCCATATTCTTTCCTTTTATCACTTCCAATAATCACACTGTTGCACATATTTAAGGCGCTTAAGACATGGTGGAATCATCTCAGATGAAATTCACTTATTTTATCCTTCCTGTTGCCATTTGCACCTTCTGTTGAATTTTTTTCGTTTACCTTCTACTTATCATGAGAACCATAGTAGTCTCGAGTGCTTTTCAATAATTCTAACTTTCATTGACTTCCTCACTCGTTTCTTCAGTTAACACAAAATCATCTGCAAATAGCATGCACTATGGAACCTCGTCTTGTATTCTATTGGTTAACTTATATTATATTAGGGTCAAGTATGTGACACATTATTAACTCAAGTTTGGTAACATGTCTAGAGAAGTTTGAAAAGTAAAAAGTAGGTCAAAATATGCTAAGACAATCAGCTTTGAAGAACTCTTTATTTCAAAAAGGAAGGGGATGTGTTGTGGAGCATGAAGGCGAAGTCTCTCAGTTTTGTTGTGAGCATGAAAGAACCCACTTAAAAAGAACTCCCCTTTATGCTGGGGAAGCTGTTCGACAACGATTGTTGTTAGAATTATATTTAAATATTTAAAACATAGAATTACTATGAATCATAAGTTTTTTTATAAATATAAATACTTTGACAATTGTCGGAGATATCACATTCAAAGGATTATTTGACTCTCCGTATAGTAAATATGTCATATAGGATCCGACAACTGGTGTATATATAGGTTAGTATTAAAATTGCTTGATGGCGACAGGATTTGTCAGTTCTGTAAGCCGCGCCAAGATATAAAGTTGGTCTGTGTAAATGACATGAAGTGTGTACTCTAAGCTACTCAAGTGTAGTGAAAATCATATCCCCCAACCTAAGGTCTGACTGGGTCATGGTAATCATGCCACTATATTCATTAACCTAAGCTAGCTATTTCATAAATACACTCTTAGGCTGATAAGTTTTGGCAAAGGGGGCCATTGCTTTAGATTTTCTTCAGGCTAATGCCACAGCTGGTTTCTGAAATAAATATAAGACGCAAAACAGGCTTGCGATATTCACGTGCAGCTGCAGTAAATGAGTTGCAAGAAAAAGATCTTGGACACTGAAAAATCTCAGTAGTAGGTTTGCTAGTTTCTCCAGTTACAAGTTCACGTTGAAGGTCTAATAGGAACATACCTCTGGGAAATGATAGTAGCCATTAGCTTTTGGCTATTGACCATCGTCCATCTGCCTAGAGTACTTTTTGTCTTATTTCAAACCTCAATGCTGTTTTCATACTACTTGTTGAGGTCCAGGGGGTATTGTAAATGTTCTTTTGCACTATGTTATGGATCTTTAATCCTTTTCGCATGTAGGTTCTCCTTTAGATCTAAGATGCTTCTTTTGGCTTTTCAGGTATTCAAAAAATTTGGTGTTGAAAAAATTGATCCTACAAATGAAGAATTTGACCCAAATAAGCATAATGCAGTATTTCAAGTACCTGATCCTGAAAAGGCTCCTGGAATGATTGCTGTTTGTCTTAAGGTATTGTTTAGTATTTTCTTTTCAATTACAAAATTTGCTTGTTCTTTTGCATAGTCCTGAAGCAACATCGTATAAGCATTTGCGGTCTTTACACAACTCAAATATAATGGAAATGCCTCGCATTAGAATTCAAATGAATAGCAGACAATTTAATTGCACTTCTGTTTGCAGCCAGGGTATTCCTTGCATGGCCGAATTATCCGACCTGCTGAAGTTGGTGTGACAGTAGCCGTGGAGAGTACAGGGAATTGATCAAACTACCAACGTCCAAATTGGTGGCTCACTACTCACTAGTGTTTTAGAGCGCTTGCAGTTCTAAAAATCAGAACATTTTGATCTTAGGCGATTTGAGCTCTACATTCTATTTCAGGGAAGGTGTTCATTGTGCAGATGTTAAACCAATAGCTTCAATGTTCTTTTTTGCCCTTTATTTAGAGTTGTGTTAAAATTGAAACAATCAGAACCCTCTGATTCATAAGGCTATTCTTATTGTGGGTGGACAACTTCCCCTCTCCACTTCCTTACACTACAGTACACAGGTGGTGTTATATGTTTTGTACTTTTTTAAGTGAGTATTTAACTTATTCTGCTCGAGAAACAGTTCGCCTCGGTCATTGCTAAACCGTATGTCTGAGTGAAAGAAGTCAGTATTATTTTTTCATCTACAGTGAAAATAAAGAAACATACTTCCAGTGTCTGATTAAGTATTTTATAGCCAACTTCATGTACTTTTGTGGCTGTGTGGATGAGATTGGTGCTTTTATCTTTCTTTTTTTCGTCTGTGTAGATGGGAGAATAATTGCTAGCTGATTGTTATCTTCACAGAAATATGTTCTAATACGATATTCAGACTTCGAAGCAAGATCTTCACCCAACTCGACCACTAAGAACCCCATTGCAGAAGGAACACGAACATCATTGTGGAGAGCAGTCTCTTTATTGGTAACAACGACTATTTAGAACACTCAGTAAACTAACCAGTGGAATTAGCTATAAAGAAAAGGGTCACTTGTGCAATACATTATGGTAGTCTGCATATTCATATATACAAGGAAGTGTGTGAAAATAGTGCCAAATTTACAGACTAGCAAGTGGTATTTGTCACTTCTTACTCAATTCAAATGCAAGTCTTACAAGAATTGATGATAGTTTTGTTTGGGTAAATATATCTGGGTGCGTATGAGCTCTAACCATGACTTCTTGGATCAGAAATTTGATGGACCTTACGCGATTCAGCACTTGTATATTGTCCCACAGCGCGAGAATAAGGTATTGATTCTTCTCCTTTTGCAAGGGCGTCTACATTCTCAAGCAAATACTGTTTTGGAAGGCGGCCAACAACATTACCTTCCTCATTTCCATCTTTATCCAGGAATGCAAAATGGGGAATACCCTCGACTCCAAACTCATCAAGCTCTTGTTCCCACTTCGTGTTATCCACATTCAACATAACAAAATTCACGCGGTCCCTGCATTAACAATACGAACCTTAACAACAACAACATACCTAGTGTGATCTCACAAGCGGGGTTGGGGAGGGTAAGATATACACACTGTTCCGGATAGACAAGAGCATGAACCTTCTTAACTTAAATTGTTCATGGACTTATGCTATGCATATTGCTAACTCTAAAACATGCTTCAAAGAACAAGCAGAAACTCAAACATGCTCATACTATTGAAGAAATGGAAATTTCTCTCTGAAAAGAAAACCTCAAAGACGTATTATATTGATTGGAAAAAGAGTTGGTTATCAGGAATCAATGACAAAAGACAGATTTACTTGTACTGCTGTTCAACTTTATAGATATCTGGAGCTAATTCTCGACAAACTTCACACCAATCGGCATAGAATTCTACAACAGTAGGCTTTCCATTGGAAAGAGCCTGCAAGCGAAGAGATCAAAAAGAAAACATAAGAAAGAAACTACGGTTGAAACGACTCAATAGTGGAAGTACATATCTGTGATTTAGAGGGGAGAATTTTTTCAAAAAAAACTACAGGTAAGCTTAGATTTGCTTAGGGTAGGGGGTGTTATCAAATTTTTAAAGAAATAACAAAGCCTTGTGTTGTGTCTACCAAGTAGATTGAAGCAAAGGCGAAAACAAATGGACGCAATAAAACAAATTATCATAAGAAATGACGGTCAAGCTTGTACACTAACCTCTTCATATGGCAGTGCTGCAGCCGTGATATCCTTCAAAGAAACACCTAAATCTAGTCTCTGTGAAGAGAAAAGTCCTAGTGCTGCAAGGACAGACACTAGTGCTACTCGCCGATTAAAGTCTCTGGTTGGATATTCAGGGCCAGTAGAGGGAGGAGAGACTTCAGCTTTACTACTCTCACCGCCAGCACCTGGTTCTATTGAGGACTTCTCCTGTACAATACACATTTAGCTGAACCATCAAATTCTAATGAAAATATTACACCAGATATGAATTAATATCCGAGGGGTCATTATCAGAATGGGTCAGTGTGCATTGAGAAAGCGGCAATGCTATCAAAATTATGTATCTATATCAACTTGAAGATTAGATTGCAGCACTAGCTATACTTTCTTTGTAAATGCATCACCTCACCAGCAAAATCACAAACATTGATAAGTTGATTTGAACGAATTTAACTTCTTTGTTATTCTTTTTCTTTTTCTGTGAAACAAATTATACAGGGAACTATAACACCAGAGCTTTTCGCATATAGGTATGGTTGGTAAAACATTAACACTATATATTTCCTTTACATCAAGTATTAACGACTTCCCATTTTATTTTATTTGGGGAGAGGTGACTTACCAAAGGACATGACCCTAGATAGGAGGGGATTTGGCGGTCGAGGATTAGGGTAGATAGTTAGTAGGTAGTTGAGCGATTGTCCAGTTTCTCTGATCAATATTATTATTATTACTCTCTTACTATTTTATTCTTTGATTTTATTATTACCTGTTGTTTTCTTTGTTACGGTTATTCTTTACTTAAGCCGAGGGTCTATCCAAAACAACCTCGATACCTTCATAAGGTAGAGATAAGGTGACTTACACCACCTTTCCCATACGCAACTTGTGGAACTACACTGGGTATGTTGTTGCCTTATTGTAAGTAACTTCTAATATTTTCATAACAATAGAGTCCACCGGACAAACTTGCACACATCTCAACTAATTCCATAGGATACTTGATACTCTCACTAACCGTGATGTTTGAGCCAACTTGGGCATACCTCGACTAATTCCTGTGGGGTATCTACTAGCTCTCACTAGCACTATTCTGTATCTTTATCCACCAAGGCTTGCACAGATGGGAAGAAATCACCTAACGAGATTTGAGCCTAAGACCTCACGGTTCTCATCCCTCAATTGACCATTAGACCACATCACTCTCTATCTTCTTTGCAACTAAGTCAATTAACAAGAGTGTTGTTATTAACATGGGAATTTGACCCAAAAGGTTATCTTCAATCACACTAAAACAAAAATACCCTATTCAAAAGTTCACAAAACTGCACACTTTTTACACCACTGCTAACCCACCTAAATAAACCTTAATGGGTATCAACAAAAACAACAAAGAAAGTGAAAAGACTAAAACCTTTACTGCAGATTCATACGGGTCAGAGCTTGGTTGACAGCAATCCCCTGTTTTGGGCTCTGTTTGGCAGTATATTCTTTGATACTTTTGAAGATTGTTCAGCTGATAATTGAAAGGTTTCACAGAATGCAAAGTTTGATTAGGTCGAAAATGAAAGGGCTTTGGTCTGTGTAATCCAATAGAGCTAGAAGCCACTTTAGCCATGGCGAAAAAAGCTTTTCTTTACCTTCACTGATTCGAGAAAATGGCGAAAATCTTGGAGCTAATGGACATAGATGTTTGTTTGTTTTTGTAGATTTTTCAGTACTGGTTTTGACCATTCAAACGGCGTCGTATTTGTTTACTATCTATTAACATTGAATTTTTTGCGAAACAAATTTAAATTTTAAACTTAACAAGTTTAGAAATGATCGACAATTTTGAAGGTTAGTAATGAATTCAAATGGGTTTAAAATTTATTCAAAGGTGCTATAGCATTTCATTTCTACGACTAAAATTTGACTTTATTAAACAAGTAAGAAATGTTCTTTCTATCATATTAACTAGAAGAAATAATTTATATTAGAAGTGTTTCGAAAAATAAAATTATTGGATTCAATCCAATGAGTATGTTTTATTTTGTTAGGTTAAATTGATAAAAAAAATATGCTTAACATGATATTATAGTGTTATTTTAACTCAATACCGCATAGTTATTTTAAAAAGAAAAAAAATCATATTATTAACAATATTCAACATTTTATGTCTTCCTTGAAATTATGTTCATCTTCAACTACCACATTTTATTTTCACCCTTGAATTTCTTGTCAAAACAACATAAACATTAGAAATTAACAAAAAAATTTAATGTGAAAATAGAAAAATTCTCATAACAATATAAGATTAAAAATAAGTTTGTAAAGTACAATAAAATCAACTCCCATATTTTACCATTTTCATAAAGATGTTCTTTTTTTTTTTTCTTAAAAATAATATGAATTAAGTAATTATTATTTCTAATGTTATAAATTCTTACCTTATCCTATATTGAAAAATTGCTAAGGGAGTAGTGTTATCTTCATCACTTCTGCATTTTTCTTAGAACTGAAAAAGTTAAAAATGGCTACTCCAATTTCCATCCAATTCAATCCTTCGATTCTCTCATTTCCATCAAATTCTACAAAAGCTCAGTTTTTTCAACTGAATGATAAATTTTTGCTTAAACAAAAACCCAATTCATCTTCCCGCCAATTCTCCTCCTCCTTGGTGGCTTCAGCTCGATTGGTGGCGGCAGCAGCAGCAGCAGCAGCTTCTGGTGTTGTTGAAACTGTTGAAGATAAACTACCAGCTGATCTTCATGTTACTGAAACACAGGAACCCAATTCAAGGGTAAGTTATTTGTTTTCTTACTTAGGGTTAACCTCGCAAATCACATGAGAGAGGTAAATTGCACTAGACAAGTACTATGCGATGAGCTCGAAATAATTCTTCATAAAGATTTGATTTTTCGGCGACAACTCAGCATGGTTGGAGCTAGAGTATGATTATGTGTTCGGCCTACCTCAGTAGCTTTGATTCGAATTCTATATTTGTCATAAGAAATTTATTGAATAGGTATAACTTATTGATTTTGAAATTTAGTTACTTAAAAAAGAACTATATTATCGAACTCATAAGCTTCAAATTTTGGATTCGCCTAACAAGGGTACACTATTTGGTTTTCTTTCTAGATCTTTTTTTTGCTTTCTATTTCAACCCCATGGTTTTGATTCTTCACAAAGTTTTTTTTTTTTCATACTCACTCCGGTCCTAGTTTATGTGTCATTTTTCGCTTTTTTAAGATTCAAACTATATGAACTTTGATCAATGTATTGAAATGTATTTGATTTAATTGCAACTTATATATAGTTTTGAATACTTTTGAATATTGAGTTGATCTAATCCAATTTAGCTTCGGAGGATTAATCGATTTAGACGATGCATTAAAAAGTGTACCAAATACATGAGGCAAAGTCAAATTTGAGAATTGGAACTGTAGCTTGATCCTATCTATAGTAATTAAAGTATCCAAAGGATTGAAGGCTAACATTCCGTTGCTTCAATTTCGCGAACAAAAGATGTCATTATCATGTCCATCATGTAACTTCATTTATTTTCTTTTTCACAGATCAGATTGACTGTAGAAGTTCCAACTGTTGTATGTGAGGATTGCTACAAACAAGTCATAAAAGAGTTCATGAGACGTTCAAAGGTGATAAGCGAGAATCTTTTCTAATTTATTATTGTTGCCAACGACTTGGGTAGCTACATTCTATTTTAAGCTAATTTATTGCCTTGAGGAGAACACTATGACCTTATGATTGTTCATAAATGTTATTACATTTTTTTCTTATACTGGATATCATTCTGACTTTCTATGATCTATATCATTTTATTGAGTATGATTTAAATTTCCATGTTAAATACTGGCAAAATGTCTTCCTTTTTCGCTAAATTTCTTCTTGACCATCTATTCCATATCTAAATTCTAATTCCACAGCAGTTATTGAGAGGAATTGAAGTATTTGGTCATACTATCTGTTTTACATGTCCAGGTTCCTGGATTTCGTCCAGGGAAGAATGTTCCAGAAGATATCCTTGTTGGCTTTGTCGGGAAGCAAAATATTCAAAACGCTGTAGTTGAAGCTATTCTGAAAAGAACACTTCCACATGCCATGTCTTCGGTGCGTCATACTACTTCTACCATTGATTAATCTTGTAATAGTTTAAGCTTCTCGAAATGTTGTTTCAAATTTGAGATTTGGATTTGTAACTAGTCAGTAGTCACATTCTGTCAAACACTTATGTACCTGTAGCTTTTAGGACCTCTGTGTCTCACTAATGTTGGAATCAAGAAGAATAAATACAATGCAGGGCCAAAGTAGTGTCTGTTAATACAGTTTTGGCGGTTCTAGGATGTAGTTTGTATCTTGCTTTGCAAATATTTGATTGCTTATGAGTAATAATAGGGAATTTATATTGTTCTAACGAGCTTTCCACTTTCTTGGTTTGCTAAGTCTGATGCATGAATGCTGTTAAACTGTAGGTTACCCGAAACGCATATGAAGACTCCATCCGCATTGTGACCAAATTTGAAGTCATGGAAAAGACTTATCTGTCTTTGAATTGCTTGAGGTTTGTTAAACACTCGAAAATGAAGATAGTTGGTAACTTTATTTTCCACAGCTGCTAAACTTGAATATTTCATGATCCAGAGTTTCTCATTCCTATGAAATGAGCTTTAAAATTGAAAGGTGGGAATAGTTTGATCTAGTTAAATACTTCCTCCGTCCGAATTTATGTGGCACATTTTTCTTTTTAGTCTGTCCCAGAAAGAAAATCTCCTTACTATAATTAGAAATAATTTAACTTTAAAATTCCCTTTACCTTTAATGTAATTATAGCCACACAAATGGTCAAGGAGTGTGTTAAATCACATATTTCGAAAATCCTCATTTCTTTTTTAAACTTTGTGTCAAGTCAAACGATGCTACATAAATTGGGACAGAGGCATACTAGTACAGATGTATGGCCTTTGGGAAGACATGTCAGATTCAGATACTGGTCAACATGACATATCATATCTGCTGTGGTCTATGGTCATGAAAAGTAGGCAATTCTTGATCTGTTAGTAATGATGATTATAGGTATGATGTGGTTGTTGATGTGGCTCCTGAAATCAAGTGGAAACCTGACGATGCATACAAGAATATTAAGGTGGTTGTTGAGCTTGACAGCGATATGGATGCTCAAAGAGCTTCAGAAAAAGAGTTGATACGGCGTCACAAGTCTCTGGGTGCATTAAAAATTGTTACTGATAGGGGTTTACAGGTAACTGTTAGTTCTTCAGAGGCTCAGACTAGTCGGGTAGCTTCTTGAAAGCATCTAAAGAGTCTGTGATTGAGTTTACTTAACTCTTTTCTCCTAAGTTGCTCAGACTATTCATTATTTATGCTGCACTCGTGTCGGGTTCTCCAAAAATACACTACTTTGGAGAATCTGACACACACCTGTTGACATTTTTGAAGAGTCCGAGCAACATAGCTTTTCTCTGCTTCGTTACTAATTAAGTGTCTAGATTATACATTGAACATGTTAAGTATGATTTATATGAAAAAAGCCATCATGTCTAATTTGCTTAAGAGTTAACAAAATCAGATGCAATTTTTACAACTCTTTTCTGTCTCCTTCCTAGCTTACTTATTTACGGAGTATTGATCATGTCGGTACTGTTGCTTTGTCCAATTTATGTGCATTTGACAGCAACTTTGGAGATTTAAGTCCCTCGGACGAACACAAGTAGTTGAGATGGATGTTCTTTTGTGCATAGTAGCTTATCATAAGTATCCAAAAAATTTCCAGGTTGGCGATGTTGCAGTGATTGATATATCAGCAACTACGATTGAGCAAGATGGATCAGACGCTAAAACCATACCAGCTGCAGAGAGTAAAGGTCTGTTATTTCTCTGATAGATTATTTGTAATGAAATTACTGTCTCCCAAGTAGGTTTTTAGTTGCTTCTGTAAACTATATGACTGAGTTTTTCAAGTTCCAATTGCTCGAACGTTTGATTACATAAGTTGCTTCTCGTAAGTGTTTGAGCTGATTGTATCTGTATCTATGGTTCAGGTTTCAATTTTGATACAGAAGAGGGAGATAATGTCCTTCCCGGATTTCGTGACTCAATTATTGGTATTAAACGAGGTGAAACGAAGTCATTCCCTTTGGTATTTCCAGACTCATGGAAACAAGAAGATCTTCGTGGTGTTCATGCTCAATTCACTGTGAGTTCCTACACTGCCTGATAAAGAATTCAAGAAGTCAACCTGTCGGCTGCCCAATGTTTAGGGTTGGCTTTACGAAATCCTCTCTGACAATGTTACTCCATGAAAACTCATTTCATGCCAATGTTATGCCAATAGTAGATGCTCTCCATATATTCCGATATGTATAAATCTCTGAAATGCTAAACCACTCCTAGTGGCAGCTACTAATACTTACCCCAGAAAATAAAAGTTGCTTTATTTACTATCTCTGCAAAGAAGTAGGTGACTGCCAAAATCAACTTGTGTTCCTCAAACAATTTAGTTGGGGTTTCTATAGAGAAGAACTGCATAATCTTACTGGTCAGTTGAAATGGATAAGTAATCTAGTTTTGAATTTAAATCTTAGTTGTGGGACATTTTTCCCTTGTCTAAATAAAGACTTCAATTGGTGTTTCTAAGAAACGAAATTCCAACTTCCTCGATCACTTTAAGGCTGATTGATCATAGGTTTTCTAGATCATTTCAAGTTTTTTGCCAATTAGGTGTATTGAGCTTCTCAGTTCAAGTCCTTCCTTCGATTTTTTTTATCAGGTTGCATGTAAGGAGCTGTTCTACAGAGATTTGCCCGAGTTGAATGACTCGATTGCTGAAAGGCTTCTCCCAGGATGCAGCTCCATTGAGGAGGTGAGGACTTCTATTTTTCTCATACGTGCAGAGGAGTTGCATGGAAGCAATTTATTTTCCCGAATCACTTAGTAGTTGAGGAAATTTTCTGATACATAATTTGCAGGTCAAGCAAGCGTTGCTACAAAGATGTCTTGAAGTTGAACAGGCAGCTAAAGACCAAGCAACTGATAATGCCATCCTTGACCAACTATACAAGGTTTCTTTCCATTTCCTTTTTTCTATTCAGAAGCTGCATTTACCAAATACGAACACGGAAGTCATACCGACCTTGTGTTGCTTGATTGATAAATTTCTTCTCATCAGCTCATTCATGTGAATCACACAAGCTGATTTCTCCCCTAAACTTGTGATTATGGGCTTATGACCATATAAACACACTATCCACTTCCTATGTAACAAAATTCGTCGAGCAACTTTTCTACCCCAATTAGTGAGAACCACTTAGGTTTATTGGTACCAGTTGTTCTACTCACTACGAAAAGAATGTTATTGTTTGACATATTATAACGTTGTGATGCCACAGACTCGCACTCATGCATATACCATAAGTTTGGTGACTATTTCTGTACATTTATTGGACTATTGTTTCTTGAACTTTTTATAATGAGCTAACGGTATCTTCTCTTACTTCCTAGATGGTTGAAGTTGATATTCCTCAATCTCTCTTCCAAGAGCAAGGAAGACAACTCTATGGAGCTCAACTTTTACAATTGCAGGTCAGACGAGCATTCGCCACTCAGTTATCTCTCCGTTTATGGACTTCTATGCATGCTCTAATTTAATCATTATCTTTGTTTAGGCAAATATGAAACTGAACGAACAGCAGCTGGCATCGTTATCAAGCCCAAGGGCCGTGAATGAGTTCCTTGAGACACAAAAAGAAAATATAATAAGTATCATAAAGCAAAATTTAGCTGTTGGTGACATATTTACACGTGAAAATTTGCAGGTACATTTCTTCATCTTTATGTGATCCACCTATCAGAGCTCCATTATTTTTCTTTTTAAGTTTTTGTTAATTTCTATGATCCTGTTTCTTCATCTTTATGTGATCCACCTATCAGAACTCCAACATTATTTTTCTTTTTAAGTTTTTGTTAATTTCTATGATCCGAGTATCCCCCTAAAGATTTTAAGAGTTATTACAGTAGTTGTTTAAGTGGTTGTTTATGTACAAACTAGTCAAAACAATGAAAGAAGTGCCAAGGAAATTCGTTTTACTTTGACCAAGTACTTTGAGCATTGAAAAGTAAATTAGCTCACTAGTAATGATATCTTAATTTACCGCGGGTAGCCATGAGAAAGGTTCAAATACTTCGGCATGCTGATAATGCAGCTTACCTTTTCTGATCATTATTCATTTACTGGACTTTCCAGTTTTCAACTGAGGAGCTAGTGAAGGAGGTTCAGAACTCAATTCAAGAATTCCAACAGCATCAACAGGAGTACGATGAGGACCGAGTTAAGCTACAGGTTGGTATTTAACTGAATCATTCTGACAATAACCTGTTAAAATGTAATTGATGCACAACTTCAAGCGACTTGATCATGATAGAAACGCGGAAACTATCTTTACCAAAAATTGTGCCAGTTAAGTAAGTCTCGTGTTTGTTCTCCATATTGAGTAAAGTGCTATGTCTGATGGTCCCTCAATTTTGGTCAGGTACAAGAGGTACTTGAAGGGGCTAAAGTACTTGAATGGCTAAGGGAAAATGCAGATATTCAGTACATAACTAGGTGAAAGACAGAAATGTTCAATGTTCACTGATAAGTTTCAACTTATGTTGATGCTTCTGAGAACTCTGTCAACATTGGTGTTCCGGGAACTGATGTGATACTTCAAGCAAGTTTCAGCAGTATCAATTTTCCAGAACTTATATTGATGCACGATTGTAGGCTCGAGCTGAAGGAGCTCTGCAAAATCTTGAACATCTTTTTGATCTCCAAATTCAATTTCCCGGATGATGAATCGTCGTCTTTTTTAAGTTGGTGAGCTGAAACAACACTTATTTGAGAGGTAATCAAGAGCTGTTTATTTGTATACACTTTAACCAATTCATTATTAATTCAAACCTTCTGTTACCTAGTCTGAGTGTGTTTATGCTTTGCCTAGATTATGAGATTAAGCAATTTATTCCTTCTTTTTGGTTAATAAAATCATTTTAATTTTCTTCTCAAGTCATCACTGTATTTGTCAGTATTTGAAGCACCTTATATTATTTAAGTTGATCTTGGCAAATATGTGGGGTCCATCCCCATGTACCAAACTTTGAATTGTTTTCTGCCAATTTCAAAGTTTGGCAGAGTTAGTAAAGAAAAAATTGTTTTTTCTTCAATTTCAAAGTTTGGCAGAGTTAGTAAAGAAAAAATTGTTCTTTCTTCAATTTCAAAGTTTGGCAAGAGTTGGTAAGCTATGAAGAAGAAAAAATTGTTTTTTCTTCTGTAGCACATTTGGAAGGTAGTGTATTTGTTCTCTATAAAAGGGAGGACAATTCTTCATTCTCAATGTACAAAAAAAAAATTACAAAGGAGAGAAAAGAAGAGTGAAGCATCACAGAAGAAAATAATCTGTGAGGAAAAAATAGAGAGAGAGAGCGATATTGTAGTGAGGTGGAAAAATCAAAAGAGGGTTATTTCTTTTGAAGTGTGTAGTGGTCTTTGGAGTTTTACTCAGACCTACAAGTGTAAAAATCCTTACTATAGTGATATTCGTTGCTCCTCTCGGGTCGTGGTTTTCCCCTTATTTAGGAGGGTTTCCACGTAAAATCTTGGTGTCATTATTTCTCTTTTTATTCTCGTTGATTAACCGTATTGTTGTGTTCCGCTTTTATTGCTTTTATCACCGCAAATATTATTTTTGTTACGGATTTATTCCCAACAAAATAAGCATAGTAAATTGGTGCAAAACTCTCTCTGAGAATGAGTTTAAGAAGAGAAAATCAATAAGTAAATACTTTGTGCAAAGTTGACAACACTGTTCAATAATTTTTCATCTGCCTCTGCCTAAATATCTGGCCCAGCCTATAGTAGAGTGTTTTCTGATCCTCAAAGCTGAGATTCCTTACTATCTGCAGCAAACATTGTAATAAGTTAGCTTAACTTATGCACAACAACATAATCACAGTGTAATCGCACAAGTAGGATCTGGAGAGAGTAGAGTGTAACAAAAACTACAACATAACAATACAATAATCGAGGTTCAAGAAGTAATATGAACGGACATCAAGACAACACACTGCTGTTGATTGTAGAATCAAATATTACCTGATCTAAAATCATGTCAATAGAATAGTCTTGAGGAACAAATGACTGGTAGTAAATGTAGACAAAAATGGCCATCACCATCTGCACATATACAACACAACCTTAGCTTATCTTACACTGTTGAGTGTTGACCTTCACATAATAGGAACCATTTTGGTCTCAACACAAGAACAATCAAGTACTTTATCTGCTTCTTGAGTATTACCTGGCAATCCATCCTATCAGTGAAACCGCCATGTCCAGGAATGTAATAGCCAAAATCCTGGACGAATCCATGTAATGAAGGAAATGAGTAACTAAAATGTACAAAGATAACATTTAGTTTCCATTAGAAGTCATACAGACCTTGATCTTAAAGGCTCTCTTGAAACCACTAGCAAAAAATCCCCCAAACGGAGCGATTATGGATGCAAATAAACCCAAGCATAAAGCATGCCATTGCACAGGAAGTATCGATATCTCCTTCAGAGGGAACTGTAAGATTCCACTAAATGATAATGAGTATGTAAGTTCTGTAAGCAACAGAGCAATTTCAAGTAAAATGTAGAGTTCTGAGTAAGTTTACGACATTTGTTAGTGCTAGACAAGGGACTATCAGTACAATTTTGCAGAATTGTGTTTCACAAAACTAATATTGACATGAGTTGAGCTTGAAAAAAGCAGTGAGGATTTTCATATAACTAATCCCAACTTGATAAAGACTGGACGTAATTGTTGTTGTTGTGTTTTTACAAAACTCAATACCAGCTTGTTAACATATTAGATACAGCTACGCCTCAATCCCAAGCAAGTTGGAGACAGTTGATAATATAAAAACGAAATATTTGACCAAACTTAAAACTCAGCTAGTAACAAAAACCACATATCCTTGGTAGAAAGAACTGTCAAAACAGTTGCAGAGGATTTATTCTTTTCCAGTTACCATTAGGATGATCTATACGATGAGTTTTGATGCTGAAAGAACAGTTTTATACTTTTAATTTCGCGTACAATTTTAGTTAATATACATCCTGGAAAAGCAAGATCATAGTATACACAGAAAAGCAATAAACATCCTGGATGCAGACTCACCCATTGAGTCAGTCCAGATATGGAATAGTATTCTGGTTTGAATAGAGGACCAGGATCACACTGAAGCCAACCAGTCGATAGGTCCTGTATTTGCTTTGTTAGATTAGTAATCATCGAGAATCATACTCGATATCTTTCTTTAACTTAGATAAAATATCTCACCTTTCTTGGACATGTCAACCATTGGAAACGACCAAGGACATTTGCAAACTGCATAGAAGCTGAAAATTTCAATTATACAAAACTTACGTTTCGTTACAGTATACTTCACATTACAATTTTCTGTCTAAAAAGATGAGGGAAGATCAAATAACAAGCCATATATGATATACCACCTAATGCATCCAAACCAATGGCAAAAGCTACATTAAGTATTGAATACGTTAACGCCAAAAGCTAGCTCATGAGGGGAGTCTGTATAAGGAGATCACTAGCCCATTTTCCGACCAATGTAGGACTCTAACACACTCTAAGACACCCTACATGCCCAGACCACTAATATTAGCGTGAACAATATAACATGGTGGCTTAAACAGGATGAACCTGGCTCTGATACCATATTACTGAACAAGGACGGACCTAACATTATCAGTTTGATCAGAAAATAGTAGGAAGATTAAAAAAACTGGAAGTACTGAAAAGGTGCCACTGACCAAGAAAGCTGTTATCATGGTGGCAACAGATCCTCCAATGAAGCCTTCCCATGTCTTTTTCGGTGACAGCTTGATCAAAGGCGTTTTTCCAAAGAAAAAACCGAAGAAATAAGCTGATACATCATTCATCGCGATAAGTGATGCAGGGAGAAGGAACCTGCAACAGAAGAATCAAATGTTTATGCACTCTATATGAGTAAAAAACTGTTATATCATCATTTATTAACTTCCTGAGAACTTATATATTACCAAAAAATGCCTTCAAATATGTTGGCTACAGTAAAAGAGGATTGAGTGAACACCACAAATAGAACCATGTGAGTCCATGCATACTGACCAAATTGATACTTATACGTCTTCTTCTTTAACGTTAGAATGAACCAAACAAGTCCTGCAAATACAAACACGCATCGCGTATATAACATCTCCTGTTAAAAAAGCTTGTGAAGCGCAATAAGGTAAGTTAAGGCGTATTCTCAAAATCCCTATATCTATAGCTATGACAATAGGGAGATTATTTGGTAACATAAAACGATTTCTTCCACTTTTGAATCCTAAACAATTCGATTAGGGGTATCAATACACAAAGGTTTAAGGTCATTTCTTCAAATTGCTCTCCATTTCTAAGTTCTTCAAGTCATAAATGATAGAGTGATCCGAAAAATACAAAGAAACAAAAGCAAAAACGAATGGATGTCAATGAAAATATGTTATCCCAAGTACAACAACAACAATAAACACAGTGTAATCCCACAAGTGGAGTCGGGGGTCAGTGGAGGGTAGAGTAAACGCAGACCATACCCCTCACCAGAGCAGGGGCGTAGCTACCCTATAATGAGGCCCTTTGTCGGAAAATAATACCGTATGTATAATTAAAATGATATACAAAGTGATTAAAGAACATATTTTGGACACCCTTAACAAACAAAAAATATGTTGTGGCCTAGTGGATTTAGATGCCAGATTTCAGTGCTCATGTGCGATTCCTAGAAACAATTCCCCCCTCTCTTTTGGACACCCTTCGAAAAATTTCTGGCTCCGCTACTGATAGAGAGGCTGTTTCTGAAAGATCATCAGCTCAAGCGATGCATCAAAACCAAAATATATTATATCAAACTTTTCGAGAAGATAAACGAACCTGCAATATACAGAAAATAGCAAAACACCATCTGATACTTTACAATCTTGCTTACTAACTTATAAGAGAATTCATCAATAGTTGCAGTATTCACAAGTTGTTGACTGAGTATACGTCCATATACAAACAACATGCCCGTGAAGAAAAAGTACCTGAATCGAACAACACAAAAATTCATACATACTCTACTTAGTAGTTATATATCTCTTTCAATTTTGAGTCGTCGAAACTCGAAATCATAGTAAAATACAGAGGAATTCTTACCAATTTAGTTGCCTAAATCCAGGAAGACACTTATCTTCATCTGTTCTTCTAAGTAGATTGAACAATTCAGATGTCATGATGATTTGGATCACAACAACCATTGCACAAATATACAAATGACCCAAATAAAGTATGATTATAATGCTTATAAGCATCCATAGAGATGAATACGTTCGAATCCACATTGTTCTGTATTTGTTTTTATCATCCATAAGTAAATGACCTCCATTTAATTTGCTTAGCTCCGGAAATATCTGACATAAAACGACATTTCACTATAACAATCATATTTAATTTTCTCTGAAATCATCTTTCTTTATGTTATATTAACAACATATTTCTATTAAAAGTTGAGAAATATCATGAATTACGATACGATAAGGAAAAAAAAAGAAGTTGTTATACCACATCTTGCGTTCGTCTACGTCGAATTCGAGTTGGTGTTGATGGTGATGAAGGCATCATAGGATCATGCATTGTTAATTTTAATTTTATTTTTTTCTTGTTCTTCTACCTTAATTATGAACAAATTAAAGCTGAGGTTAAGTTAATTAGTTGTTAATTTCTTAGATTAATCACAGGCTACGTGAAAATTAATTATTTCAGTTTTAGATAGATCATGAAAACAATAATTAAAATGGTGATTCGTAGTTGCTGATTTATCGGTAGGGTGTAATAGAATTACAATTGAATATTAAAACTTTGTCCGCTTCACTTGCATGTTACGGTTGGTCTTTTCATTGCCAAATGGCACTCATTTTAACTTAACTAGTCAATAGATATTTTTGTGAATTATTAAAAGAAAAAAAAAATGTCAAACATACTTTGGACTTTCAAAAATAGAGTATGTATGTACTCTCTGTTATATATCGTCATATTTTTTGTGGCGTCATCTCAAAATTTATTTAATTTTTATTTTATTTTTCATTTAAACTTTAAAAATTCCACCGAATTATTTATTTATTTTACCTATCCAGATTAGAAAAGCTCTGACTCAATCCTCACATTGTCATTGTTCAGATTAAAGAGTTATCATTCTCTTTAAAAAGAATTAACGCTAGAAACTCTAAGCTAATTTCAGTTCACTTGACAAATCAACTTATATTGGGTATCATGTTATTCATAGACACGTTACTTTTCAAAAATTAGAAAAGCTCTGACCCAATCCTCACATTGTCATTGTTCGAATTAGAGAGGTACATTCTCTTAAAGAAATAATTAAGACTAAAATTCTAAGCTAATCTCAGTTTACTTCACAAACCAATTTACATTGGGTATCATGTTGTTAATAGATAGATTACATTCCAGAGAATGTCAAAAATCTGTTCTAAGTTTTGTATATTTTCAATATTACCTCAATATCATTGCAGCATATTGTGAATTTTCGAAAGAAAAAAATTGTAAAATTGATGATTAGATAAGTGAGGATATCATATTAAATAGTTCTTTTAATTGTTTGTTGTCCACACTAATTTTTTTTGAATTAGTATGTCAAGTCTGATGATAAATGTAATAAGACATTGCCACCTGTTCGGTGTAGCTCAATGGGATATCAGGTCACACAATTTATTTAATAACTGCATGAGTACTGCTAAAATTTTAAGCTAATTTCATATTACTTCACAAACCAATTTACGTTGAGTATCATGTTGTTAATAGATAGATTACATTCGAGAGAATGTCAAGATCTGTTCTAAGTTTTGTATATTTTCAATATTACCTCAATATCATTGCAGCATATTGTGAATTTTTGAAGAATTTTTTTGTAAAATTGATGATTAAATAAGTGAGAATATCATATAAAATAGACTTCTTTTTTAATTGTTTGTTGTCCACACTAATTTTTTTTAATCAGTCTGAATGATGGATGTAATAAGACATTGCCACCTGTTCGGTGTAGCTCATTGGGATATCAAGTCACACAATTTATTTAATAACTGCAGAACACTGTCTGAACAATTAGATCGATTGATTAAGGCTCATTCAGTATATTTGCAACGAGTAACTGATGAGTGAATTGGTAGAGACGTCGTTTTATTCAGAGATTTTAGGTGGAAGAAATTACAATAAAAAGATAGAAAATATTAGCCGAAATCCATTCATTTTATGGTAACTCTACGCCGGAGAAGATTATTGAGGTTATTCATATGACGACTTAGATTTCTGACAAGGATTTCTCATTTCTGTTGATTGACAGTAGCGAATGATTTTCTTTGGATGCTCTGCCGAGAGATTTCTAAAATGGGTTAGAGTTATTCTAATATGAGTGGGTAAACTATAATGGATGGTTGGATGAGTATTTTGATTTTGAGTTTTAAAAAAAACATGTGAATTTTGAGATGGCGGCACGTGTTTGTTTGTTTTCATAAAGGATATATATGAGCCGAAAATATGACAATAAAGGTATATATAATCCAAAACATAACGAACGGTATAAATATTTTATTTCGAAAGTTCGAAAGTATATTTGACTTTTTCCCTTATTAAAATAGATGCACAACAATTCTCTTTTAATTTTTTGTTATTTTAAACTTCATTAAATGATTTTGTGTTTTCATTTAATTTACAGGATTAATATTTGTTAATTTGTATAAATATAAATGTATTATGAAATATGACATACTTATTTGTAAGATATTAACGATAAAATATTATCGTACTTGATGAAAGATATGACACTCTAATATTTAAATAAGTGCTCGAAGTGCTATTTTGCTTGAAGGAAAAAAACTATAATGGTTACTAATTCAATGCTGATCTAAAAATTAAATGCCACAAAAAAAATAGAAACATATAAAAGAAATGATAAACTTGGATTTGTATATATACATATTTGTGTGCTAATTTAAAAGATAAATGAATCAAATATTGCAAAATATGTTAGGAACATATAAAAGGAATTATAACCTTGGATTTGTATATATACATACTTGTGTACTAATCTAAAATATAAATGAATTTGCGTAAATGAAAAATTGAAATTATCATATTAAAAGTGAATAAAACAAAAGTATTTCCAATCAATAAATAAAAAAAGGAACAAAAGTTTTACCTGTTTTATTTAATTTTATCCATATAATTAGATATCAAACTAATAACTCAAGGTTTTATGAAACAAAAAAAAGGAAAAATAACAAAAGTATTACTCCATCCTGCCTAAGTTAAACTTCTGCTGCCGATGAATTACACACAGAGTGAATATACAGAATATATATGGAGAAACCGAAAAATATGAGAATAGTGAAAAGAGTAATAACTTACTTGAAATATAAATACGTAATGTAAAATTATGTCTTTTTCGATTCTTCAATAATAGCATAACATGCTCAAAATTGAAAAATGTGAGACAGGTGAAAAGATTTGTTACTAATATGCCTTTATGTTGTTTCATAATATTTTAATTTAGTATACCAGTAAAATAGTATTCCAACTTTAAGTTTAGAATCTTTTGATTTTTAATAATACATGATGATATGATATTTTGATAGAAAAAAATAAACGTCTGAATCTTAATTCCAAACAAGTTATGATCGACTAAATTAAGTCTCATCTCATCATTTAAGCTCATTTTATATCTCCAAAATTCAAAATAAATTTTAAAAAATCAAACATAATAATAATTATTATTATTATATAACAACTCTAATATTTATCCTCAACTAATAAATATCACTTATATGAATTTTTCATTTCTATTAATTTAAAATAAAAATTAAAAAAAAGGAATTAGGATGGACCATTGAGAAAATGACAAATAAAATTGGATTAAGTTCATAATGATGTCGAAATACAGGTGCAGTCACATGAAACATAGTTCTTATTTCGCTTTCTGTTATCCTGTCCGTGACAATTAATTTCCTTTTTATCTTATTTTGTTTTTGGCTTTTTATTTTCGTTATTTTTTCGATAATGAAATAACATATATATATATTTTAATATAATCTCTAAGTAGATACGACAAATAAAATAAAATATTTATTTTATCTATGAATTGTGAAATTGATCATAATATAGTCATCACCTGAAATGATTATAAAAGTTAAAACAACTGTTACTTATAATATTTCATGTTGTTAAAGTAATTTGTCCTCTACTTTCTTAATTATTATTAGGTTTTCCTTGTTATGATCAGTGTATGTTTTCTATAAAAAAAAAAATTATGTAAATAAAGTGATTATTTTTATGTAAATTAATTACTTTATTATATATATTTAAAATTATCTCAATAGAAATTTGACAAAACTTTATGAATATTATATTCTAAAATCTTATTAAAAAATTGACATTTCTTTTTCATTTTATTATTTTGGGTCCCAATATTTTGTTTTAGCTTTCACTCTACAACAAAACTTGCCAGCAACTCATCAAGACATGATAACACAATTGTTACGATGTCGCCCCTAATCCATGCAATTGCTCTTTACTAATATGCCCTTCTTGTTGCCCTTAATTGCGTACTTGCCTCTACACGCACACAATGACGAAGTTAAAAATTTTAATTAGAGGATTCAAAATCTGAAGAAGTAAATATATGAATTAAAAGAAGAAGGTTCGACATTTACTATATACACATAAAAGAAAAATTTAATAATGTATAAATAATATTATTTTTCATTAAAGGGAATTTGAAACCCCTGAATATATGTTAACTCTGCCCCTGCACATATATAGAAGATTAAATTTATCGCACTGTATATATAAAATAGATGTTTGAAATTTAATTCAATATATTTTGAATATGTTTAGTAAGTTGTTTGATCCTAACTTAAGCTTTTAGTATATATTTCAATTTCCATCTAAAAGTAGTCAAACAACTTATCAATTTTATATATTCACAAGGACTATAGACTATAGTTTATATGATTTTTAATCAAAGTGGCATATAAAACGTACTAAAAGTGCCTTTATATAGAGTTACGTTCCGACCATTCTGAAAAAATATTATATTTTATATTATGTTATTTTTTAATTAAATAATCTATTTATCAAGGCATATATCATTGTGAAACTTAGATCTTAAGCAATATTAAGTGCATGCATGTGTTGTTAATGTGCTTTCTATTCTTTTGTGATAAATGGTTCAAACTTAATTAATGTAAATATTCAATTGTTATGCATAGACGAGATCAAATTTTAAATTTAATGAGTTCAACTTCTAAAGTTATTAACATTAAATTCTTTGTGTGTGTATATATAGAGAGAGAGGGAGAGAGAGAGTCGTCTGAAAAACTATTGTGTTATTATGCATTTACGCATTTCATGAAATATTTCATTAAAATTTCTTTTTTTTTCGGTATTCGTTATTCTTTAAATTTGGACTCAGTTAATATAGGTTCACAATACAAAATTATATTTTAAGATAAAATACCTTTTACTAAAGTAATTTTATTTTTTATGGTTTGAATCCAAAAATTCTAATTAAAAAATTGTTGCAATAATATTCTTTGAATTCTTTTGAGTTATTAATATGCCTTGAAAATGCATTTGCAAGGATTTATAATCATTCATCATTTTAAATAATATTCTTTGAATTGTTTTGAGTTAATTAATATGCCTTGAAAATGCATTTGCAAGGATTTATAATCATTCATCATTTTAGATAACATCCACTTTAGCCTTTCATTTTCTTCTTTGGCTTCATATATCTCACATTAATTAGCTTTTGCTACAATAATTAATTGATCACATTGCATAAACTTCATGGACCACATATTTAATCCCGCTAGATCCTTGCGTTTACTAGTATCAAACACTTATATATTGTGAGTATAGTCTAGTTAGTGTATGTTTTTAATTTAATTTTTGAATAATCAAATATAAACTGATGTCATAAACACTTTTACAGCGAAAGAGGTGAAAAAATAACCCGTACAAAGATTTGACGCCATTCACTAAATTCTGTAGTTGATGAATTTCGTAAATTGACTGTTCACGTTTGAAAAAAAATCAAACAGAGTAGCTAATAGCTAGTAATAAATTCGGTAATTTAATCGGCTAGATTTGATCATTACTGAAATAATTTAGCTACTTAGTTTAATTATAGCCTTGTTTTAAAGAGTCAAATTTTCAATTATTAATCATTGCATTGTTATTGTCTTTAATTACAACTGTCCGTCAACTTTTTTCTAAGCCAAATCACATTATAATATTCTACTCAGCATTTACGTCAATTCAAAATATATTTTTATAACAAAATTATAGTTAATTATTAGTCATTTTAATCTTATTTTTTTAAACTTAAATCATAATAATTTGTTTTAATACAAATCGAGTTTTACCCAAAATGACCCTTCATTTACGCTTTAACCACAAAGACCGTCTGGTCAAATCAGTCAAATGTCCGTTTCTTCTTGTCCTTAGTGTCATATTGGTAAATTTGAACTACAAACAGTGGCAAAAGTGTAAAGAAGTTTTTATCTTTTCAGTGGCCCCCACCCCCCTCCCCTCTATTTTTTTTTGTGTCTGAATATATCCTTTTACTCAGTTGTTTACTTAAGCTCCCTACCCACCCACCCACGCACCCCAGTTGTCTCTCTGATTGATACAAAAACTCATATATACTGATTCTGTGAAGTGAAAGTTCGTAGATCTGAGAACGAAATCTCACCAGAAACTGCCTAATTTGGGTAAGCATTCTCTTCATTTTAGTTCGTTTTTAGCTGTAGAATGAGTAATGTGCAACGTGTTTGTATGGATTTTTTGAATTAGTTTCGATCGATTTTGGAATGAGATCTAAGTGTTTTGAGAGTGATTATGGCGTTTTCGCTTTAAATTGATGTACATTTGTGTGAATGTGAGGGTTTGGAGTTGGATTTTTTGTCTTTTAATGGAGGATTTTTATGTTTATATTTATTTTGCTCGAGTTTTGATTGAAGTGTTTTGAGAGAAACTGAGGTGTTTTGATTGTTGTGAATGTGCTGTTTTGGCGTTGTATTGATGTGCATTTGTGTGATTGTGAGGGTTTAGAGTTGGATTTTTTGTCTTTTTTTGGAGGATTTTCGTGTTTATATTTGCGTTGCTCGAGTTTTGATTGAAGTGTTTTGAGAGTAAACTGTGGTGTTTTGATTGTTGTGTATGTGCTGTTTTGGCGTTAAATTGATGTGCATTTGTGTGAATATGAGTGTTAAGAGTTGGATTTTGATGGAGGATTTTCATGTTTATATTTGCTTTGCTCGAGTTTTGATTGAAGTGTTTTGAGAGTAAACTGTGGTGTTTTGATTGTTGTGAATGTACTGGTTTGGCTTTAAATTGATGTACATTTGTGTGAGTATTGTAAATGTGCTGTTTTGGCTTTATATTGATATGCATTTGTTTGATTGTTGTGAATCTACCTTTAAATTGATGTATATTTGTGTGAATGTCTTGGAGTTGGATTTTTTCTCTTTGTTGTAGGATTTTCATGCTTATATTTGTTTTTCTCAAGTTTTGGTTGAAGTGTTTTCAGAGTAACTTGGTGTTTTGATTGTTGTGAATGTGCTGTTTTGGCTTTAAATTGATGTACATTTGTGTGACTTTTGTTGGAGGATTTTCCTGTTTATTTTTTGCTTTGCTCAAACTTTTATCTGAGAGGTTTTGGAGTAACTGTGAAGTTTTGATTGCTGCGAATGTAGTTTTTTGGCTTTAAATTGGTGTATGAGTGTACGGGCTTGGAGTAGGAATCATTCTCTTTGTTGGATGATTTTCCTGTTTATTTTTCTCATATCAAATTTTATCCGAGTGTTTTTCGAGTAATTGAGGCATTTTGATTGTTGTGAATGTGCTATTTCAGCTTTAATTTGATGTGCATTTGTGTGAACTTAGTATAGGTGCAAAAACCATTTTTCACAAATGTAGAATATTTAGTGACTTAGTAATGCTGATGCGAAATTTCAGCAAACTTCATCATCTTTTGCTGAAATACGTGACCTGAGATTGAAAGTTTAGCTTAGTTTTGGAATCAATTTCAGGTTTGGTTAACGTGACTGAAGATGGCAGCAGTGGATGATCAAACTCCTCCTGTTCTTGATGAAACAACTTGCGGCACCCTACTACAAAAGCTGCAGGCAATTTTTCTTTTTTGGTGGATTGCCTCAATCTTTTAACTAACTTAAAAAGGAACCAATGAAGTATTCTCTTTAATGTATATACTATGTATGTAGCTGATGGATAAAATAAACTTGTCTGTTGATGCAGCAAATCTGGGATGAGGTTGGTGAAACTGATGATGAGCGGGACAAGATGCTTCTTCAGATAGATCAAGAGTGTCTGGATGTCTACAAGAGAAAGGTTGACCATGCTGTGAAGTCACGGGCTCACCTTCTTCAGGCATTGGCAGATGCCAAAGTTGAACTCTCCAGGCTGCTATCGGCCCTTGGAGAGAAGACATATGTTGGAATTGTGAGCAACCATACTTCAGTTTTGTTATAAATTGACTGAAATATGTTAATTTCTTTTGTTGCAGTTGGAAGTCAAAATTCTTCCTTTTCTTATGCATGTTTTCCTTTCTGTGGTTGATTCTCTAGCCTGAGAAGACTTCAGGTACAATCAAGGAACAGCTTGCAGCTATAGCACCAACACTGGAAAAACTATGGAAGCAGAAAGATGATAGGATAAAAGACTTCTTTGATGTACAATCACAAATTCAGAAGATAAGCAGTGAGATTGCAGGGGATAGCGAGCAAGTTGAGAGTCTAACAGTAGACGAATCGGACTTATCTGTAAAAAAGTTGGATGAGTTTCATGCGCAACTTCAAGATCTCCAAAAGGAGAAGGTCTAGTCAAATATTCACAACACAATGTTTATAATCTGCTTATCTGGATCCTGCTTGTCAGTTACTCAATGCATTCTTGTTTGAACTTGCAGAGTGACAGATTACATAAGGTCCTCGATCTTGTGAGTACTGTGCATGACCTTTGTGCTGTTCTTGGCATGGACTTCTTCAGTACTGTCACAGAAGCTCACCCAAGCCTGGATGATTCTACTGGTGTACAATCAAAAAGTATTAGCAATGATACATTGTCAAATCTGGCTAACACTGTCTTGGTATTAAAGGAAGATAAGAAGCAGAGATTGCTTAAGGTAAATATTCTTACTGTTTTAAGTATTCCAGTTTGCTTTTCCTAATTATACCTCTCAGCAAGTTTAGAATGCCTCAGGCATATTCTGCAATGTATATTATTCAGAATTTGGATCCTCCAAGCACAACTTGTCTATATTGATTAATTAGAATAGCTCACAAATAAGTCTGCTTATCCATCCTATACTATGTGCATGATTGGAGTTCCTTTCCTTGGAAATGTTTTAGTCTATATGGACGTTCAACTGCACATCGTAGCAATAGACAGTAGTCGGTTTAGCACTTACTTTAAACATGCTATAGCCAGTTATATATCATGTTCACATGGTGAAATTACACTCAGTCCACTTCTTTTTTAATTCAATTCTCTTCTGATCTTTCCTCCTCTTGCAGCTTCAAGAATTAGCAACTCAGCTAATTGATTTATGGAATTTGATGGATACCCCAGAAGAAGAAAGGAGCTTATTTGACCATGTTACCTGCAACATATCAGCTTCAGTAGATGAAGTGGCCATTCCAGGGGCTCTTGCTCTTGATCTGATTGAACAGGTAGCTGGAGATGGATCTTAGAATCCACTACAAGTGCTTTTGCAGCTTGTCAGTTGTCACTAACTGTGCTTTTCTATTGTTGTTGTCAAGGCTGAAGTGGAAGTTGAAAGGCTTGATCAACTTAAAGCTAGCAAGATGAAGGAGATTTCTTTCAAAAGACAGGCTGAACTGGAAGACATTTATGCTCGTGCCCACGTAGAGATTGATACTGAGGCTGCTCGAGAAAAGATTATGGGACTGATTGATTCTGGTAATGTTGATCCAGCAGAATTACTAGCTGACATGGACAATCAGATTGTAATTGCAAAAGAAGAGGCTCATAGTAGGAAAGAAATATTGGAAAAAGTTGAGAAATGGATGGCAGCTTGTGAAGAAGAGAGCTGGCTTGAAGACTATAACAGGGTATATTCTCTCGTTTTCATCATGTTGTCTTTCCTCTTTCTCTTTCTTTTTCCTTGTGTGGATATATTCCTCAGGCTGTTATTTGTAATTGAGAAACTGTAAGTGAAGTTTGACAGTTAATGGTAAAATTATGGGTCTTCATGCCTGTAGTTCATCAGATCAACATAAAGGTATCTCTCCCTGGAAATTATGATGATAACTTGCCATAAATTATGGTGAAACAGGATGATAATCGGTATAATGCAAGCAGAGGGGCACACTTGAATTTGAAGAGAGCTGAAAAGGCTCGGATATTGGTCAATAAAATTCCAGGTAAATCCCAAATTAATGTTACATCACTGTTAAAACTGAGTATTGTGGGTATTAGTGCTGGATATGTTTTTGAGGATGAGACTTGTAAAAAAAAATGGTTTGGGGATGATGCAAGTACTTGTTGTCAGTTGTAACAAGGATTTATTTGATTATCTATTTAGTGTCTTTGATTTCTTAGTTTTGCCAAGGGGAGCTTAACGATTCATCCTTGCTTGATGGGAAGTTCAATAATTTGAGATGCACTGCTTTTCTGTGAAAATACGATACATTTTATCGGGGCATATTAGACGCTGAGTCTTAATATAAAATTTGGTTATGCAGCTCTTGTGGACTCGTTGGTTGCAAAAACTAGAGCATGGGAACAAGAGCGGGACACCACATTCACTTATGATGGTGTTCCACTACTTGCCATGCTAGACGAATATATGATGCTCAGGCACGATAGAGAAGAAGAGAAGAGAAGGTTGAGGGTAAGTCCAGAACCTCTTATCAAGTTACCTAGCATTAGTTTTTGCGTAATGTCATACCAAGAATGACTCGCTAAATGTTTCTTTTGGTGTCTGGCAGGACCAGAAGAAGTTCCATGAGCAGATGAGCAAAGATCCAGAAGTATTTGGATCAACACCGAGCCCTGCTCGACCACTTGGTCCTAAGAAGGTAACAGGTCCTCGAGCAAATGGCAGTGCCAATGGGCCGGCAAGCAGAAGACTGTCTCTTAATTCCCACCAAAACGGTTCCAGGTCAACTTCTAAAGATGGCAAGAAAGAGGCGAGACTCAGTGCTCCTGTGAACTATGTTGCCATGACCAAAGACGATGCAGCGTCTCACATTTCTGGAACTGAGCCTATTCCTAGCACCCCATAGTAACTGCTGAATAAGAGATGTGTGCTCGCATACCATTGTGTTCTGTTGTCATTCCTAGTCTAGTTTGTAGTAGGATAAATATGTGGACAGTGAGTGATCACAGAATAGAGACCTAATAGTTTGTGCTATATTAGAAAGTTACTTCTATTCTGACAAAGTTACAAGTAGAGGTGGGCATGGTATGATTCGGTAATTTTGGTTCTCATTCTCTCAACAATACTGATACTATATCAGTAGTATATCAAATTGATGCAATGTTTTGTAGTATGATAAATTGGTATTATAATTTGTTGACATACATGGACAGAAAATTCTGAAATAAATATTTGATGCGAGAACTAGAAAATCTTTACTGGGGAAAACTTAGATAGAGCATAAATGTCAATGAAAAATAGATTCATAAACGCAAAACATAACAATTGATAAAAATTGAAAACGATACTCCCCCTTTGTTCCGACTTCTTTCTGAGTAGCTTTAGTTCTTGCATGATCGTCATAAATAAACCATATCTGTATTAAATCGTACCCAATTAGCGTAAAAATAAATAAATTGCGTAGGTCTCTACAACAACCGCACGCACCACCATTGTTAGCCATTGTGATGTATCCGCGTCGACCAATACTAATTTCATCTCGGTACTGAAACATAGTGATCGATTTGGGACCCAATTTGGCCATACTAATTTCATGTCGGTATCTCTGAGCATAGTGATCGAGTTGGAATTCACTACACTATGCTATGATAATACACTCTTTCCTGATATTGCAATAACACTATTAACCTCAATATGATTTGATACTACACCCATGTAGGTATCTCTGAGCTATAGTCATCGATTTGGGACTCACTACAATATGATTTGATAGTACACTCTTCTTTGTTGTTGCAATAACACAATTAACCGCAATATGATTTGATAGTACACTCTTCTTTGTTGTTGTAATAACACAATTAACCGCAAAAGCCACACTCTTCGATCCATGTAGGTATCTTTGAGCCATAGTCATCAATTTTGGATTTGATACGGACGATTGAAGACTCCCATTGATATTCTCACAATAAACCTAATAACTTTAAAAAAAAAAATACTTACTATATACCCTTTATATAAATAAAATGTCATATATAAACCTTTTTCCAAATCCTATTTGAATGAGATAATGATTTACAAATCCAATTACTAATTGGATTCATCTAGTCTTTTCTAAATATATGAATCCTTATGAAACACAATAAAATAGGTAAAAATAAAAGGACACACACAAGTTTAATTAAGAAGATGAAAAAATTATTAAAAACTACCGATTAGCATTTTATCCTATTAATTTTAATTATTTGTTTGCATTGTTCTATTAGTTGTAACTTGAATGAATTTTCTTGAAAGGTTGCCACTTTTTTTTTTTCTTATTAAAGTCCATTTTACTTCTTATAAGAAAAAAAAAGTGGCAACTTTATATTAAACACAAATTTAATTACTTTTTAAAAGGAAGGGATATAAAATCAAAGGTGAGTTTCCAAATCACGCTAATTTAATTTATTTCAATCTCTCCAAAAACTTAACAGTTTCAATCAAATTCAAATTCAAATTTTCTTCTCTCAATTCTCTTCAATATTTAAATTTCACATCATTTATTACTTATTGCTGCTAAAACTAAACAGAAGAGGACGTAAAAAAGTAATGTCCTTTGCTAGTATTGAAATTAATCGTTTTTAGTCAAGATAAAAATTTATATAACAAAATCCAATTTTATGACAATAATAACTATTATAAATAAAAATAGATGTAGATAAGAAAGAACTACAAACAAAGAGGATACCCAACAAAAATAATAGTAAAAAGGAAAAAACTCTTGTGCAACAATCTAGCATGAGTCTACCTCATTTCATTCAATATTTTTGACCAATTTCTATGTGCAGCTAGAGAGAAATTTAATATACAAATAAAAATATTTCAATTCGATTCAATTATATACGCATTTAAATTTTACGTAAATATATAAATATAATTATTGATGCATATATTTAGTAGTTACATATATACAATTATCTAACCAATATACATGTACAATTCATCTCTCTCCACTCTTTTTCCTCCCTCGCTCGCCATTTAATAGTAGTAATAGTAGAAGTCCAGAAAATTAGTTCTTAAAATGAGAGTAAATTTCTCAATTTATAGAAAACAAAGGGTACTGTGAAAATGTTCTTATTGTGCCTTGCCAGAAAAGTCACAATCTTTCGAAAAGGTCATCACTCTCATAGAAGTCACAACTTTTCAAAAGTCACAATTTTTCGTAAAAGTTGCAACTTTTCATAAAAGTCACAATTAATCACAAAATCGCAACATTTCATCAAAATAATAACTATTCATAAAAATTGCAACTCTCCATTTTTCATTCACACCTTTTAAAACCCAACACATACATGTACGATTATTGATTTGATTTGAGATTTTTTTATTATTATTATAAATTAAAAGGACCATACCAATTATTCAAAACAGTTATATGTTTCAGTATAATTTCACAATTTTATTTTAAAAAACAGATAAATCTTTTACATATTTTTTTTTTCACACCCTACTCTAACAAAAAAAACATTAAAAAATTCCTTACTTGAGAAGCGAAGGGCAATTTCGTAGAAATATCAATAAAGTCGCATCAATATAAACACGACGTCGTTTATTCGTCATACAAGGAAGCCATTGTTAATCAGAAAAGCACTGAAGTTTTCATAAATCGAAGCTCGTAGAAGTAGCGATGTCGAAGGATAACGAACCAGCAAAGCTCCTATTACCTTACCTTCAACGCGCCGATGAGTTGCAGAAACACGAACCTCTCGTCGCCTACTACTGTAACTCCTTTTATTCATACTAAACCCTATTTTCATTTCATCATGTTGAATTTGGTGAAAATTTGTTTATGTTAAATTTGGTTAAAATTTGTTTGATTTGGACTTTGATTATGTTGAATTTGGTTAAAAGTTGTTTAATTGGGATTTTGATCATGTTGAATTAGATTAAAAGTTGTTTAATTGGGACTTTGATCATGTTGAATTTGGTTAAAAGCTTGATTGAATTTGATTCTGTTGAATTTGGTTAAAAGTTGTTTAATTTTTTGTGCAGGTCGATTGTATGCTATGGAGCGAGGATTGAGGATTCCTCAAAATGAGCGTACAAAAACTACTAGTTCCATCCTTGTTTCGCTTATAAATCAACTTGAAAAGGTTTTTTTTTTTGCTTCATGAGCTGATTACCCAAATATTTTTTGTATGTAAGATTGATTCATGAAATAATTAGTACTATTTGAATTTCTTATTTTCAATTGAATGCTGAGCATAACCCCTTCCTTCAGTTGTTTCATACTTTGCGGTATTACACTGGGTTTATTGTTGTTGTTGTTGTTCGTGCTTGTTGCTACTGTTGTCTTTTTCATGTGTATTTGAGCCAAGGGTCTATCCGAACAGCTTCTCTACCTTCTCATGGTAGGGGTGCGGTCTGCGTACACACTACCCTTCCTTGACTCCACCTGTGGGATTACACTGGGTTTATTGTTGTTGTTTTGCTGAGCATAACGCCTGTCTACATGCGCTTCCTAGAGTATAGTTGAGCTGAAATCTGGAGGAAATATTGGCAGCTAGTGTAAAGATAATTATCTAATAAATACTGAAAGAGGATTCATATTGCTGGACTCCAAGTATTTTGGGATTGATGAATAGTTGATTGATTGATTGACTAATGTTTAAACATTGAGAACATTTTGTTAATTTTTGTTCTTTTTTTCTTCGTCAATTGAATACCAAGATATTCCTTGTAGAAATATGGTTGGGTTGTGGGTGTTGTGAGATTTTGATGAAATATTTAGCATCTGAATTTCTCTGTTGCAATTGAACATTCTTCTGCTTGTATCGGCCACACTAATCTTTTAGAAGCAAAACATTTTGTAGTCTGGCTGAATGGTTATCACTATGTGAGCTTGTAGCTAGAGAGCTGTTTGATGTTTACGTTGGATGTGTCCTTTCTACAGGATAAGAAGTCACTGAAATTGGGGCCTGATGATCATTTGCATGTGGAGGGATTTGCCTTGAATGTTTTCGCAAAGGCTGACAAACAAGATCGAGCTGGGCGAGCAGACTTGTATGGACTTTGTCAATTGAGTGACTTGCAACTTTTGCTTTGCACTTGCATCATTCTTCTTATATGGAATCAGTAGTACTACCTTTTCATTGGCTAATGATTCCATCTTGACTGCATGATGTTTTTTTTGCAAAAAAAGAGAGGAAAGGAAACCATCTTGGCTGCTTTATCTGGTTTAAATGTGTCATCCTCATGCTGCATGGAATAAGACACGGTTAAGATTAGGATGTTAACTGGTACTAGCTTTTCTCCAGCATCTGTTTTGATCTCTTTCAACTAGATAGCTTTAGCTTCATTTCTAGTGTTTGCTGTCTTTCGCCTTCCTCTTCGGTTAATTAGTTGAAGAGTTCGATATGGTGGCTGTCTTCTGACCTTAGCTATGCTCATCGATTATCAAAGTCATGTTTAATTGATGATACTAATGTAAATGATGTTAGTAATAATATTTGTTGAAGCATAGAAGCTTGTTTGTCGATTGGTGGTTAGAATTTCTTTGCAATGACTGACGGTTTCTACAGGAATACAGCAAAGACGTTTTATGCTGCGAGTATCTTCTTTGAGATCCTTAATCAGTTCGGTGAACTCCAGCCTGATGTGAGTTTCAATTATATTGTGACAAGTTTTGATCAACTTTTTTCTCTCCCTTAGCTTTTATTTATTTTTCTATGATGATACTTGAAAATACATTATTTCTTTTCATCTGTATGGTCACATGTATTTTATATGTATAAGAGAATATGTTTAGTGATATGGGCTCTGTTCGCCAGATTGGTTGACCTCTTATATTTATTATCAGCTTGAGCAGAAGCAGAAGTATGCAGCTTGGAAGGCAGCAGACATAAGGAAAGCTTTGAAAGAAGGAAGGAAGCCTGTACCAGGCCCTCCCGGTGATGAAGGAGATACTTCAGAGTTGTCCAGTGCACCAAGTGATACATATGTAGGTTTCATCCTTGTCGTAATTTGTTTTCTAGTTTATTATTCTTTCTCAAAAAGTTTTGGGAGGCAGAGTAGTTATGGTCAACGTTACATCAACAACAACAACATAACCAGTGTATCCCACAAGTGGGATCTGGGGAGGGTTGTGCGTACGCAGCCTTACTCCTACCTTGTGAAGGTAGAGAGGCTGTTTACCACAGACCCTCAGCTCAAATAACACATATGGTTGTACTTTGCACTGATTAGTTGTTGCATTTGTGAGAACTGACCATTCTTTATTGATAAGTTTGAATGTGACCTTTCTTTCTGGAGCTGCTGCTTATAACAGAAAGTAGATGGAGAACAATGGGACATATGGGGGGCTACTTCTGTCCTTTCTGAAGTGTAATAAAAAAGATCTTATAACACTGTCATTTGAAGGGAAGCCTTAAAGTAGACATTCAAAGTTTCTTGTTTTTAGGACCAATGACGGGCTCTTACCTTAGTGTTTGTTTCCCTGTTAACACTTCAATATATTGAGTTTTGAGCTTTAAACATGTGGCTGTCAAATTGCTTAGATTTCTTGCTTGAAATAATTAGTTTCTTTCAAGAGCATCAGAAGACATAATAATTGCAAGCTACTATTACAGCTAATGTTTAGTTCATTTCTTTTGTTGGACAATGTTGTCCCCCCACTAACTAGTTCAGTACAGTTTTTGGATTTGAGACATTGTATTTCGGGCAAACAATGTTCTCCCGCACTTCTTTTCTTTAGTAATTAGACTCCTGTAACTTTGCATTTCCTTGATGCCTGTCTGTGGAACACATTACTTCATCAAAATAAATAATTGCAGGCTATTGTTGCTAACCGCCTATGGCATCATTGCAGGATCTTCAATCTAGTGGAACTGATTCAATCATCAAACCTGCACCAGAATCAGATTCGTCCAACCACATGTATGACAGTGCACAATATTCTGCAAATAGACCGTCTCCTCCAGCAGCCACCCCACCACCACCTCATTTACACATCCCTCCACCCCCTTCACATATCCCTCCATCACCTCCGGCAGCCACCACACAGTCACCTCCTTCACATTTTCCTCCATCACCTCCTTCCTATCCTGGTGCCGAGTATCCTTCTCATAACTTTCAGCAGCCTCCACCCGTTGATGCATCTGAAAATTCTTCTTACCCCCAGCCGTATCATCATCAACCTTATGCACAAGAACCACAGTCTCACTTGCCACAGCCGCACTACCCTTCACAATTCCCCAATTTCCAATCGTATCCTAGCTTTTCTGAGAGCAGTCTTCCTTCTGCACCATCACATTACCCATCTTACTACCAAGGCGCTGATGCTTCGTATTCCACATTGCCTCCATCTAACACTGCAAACTATCCATCAAGCACTCAATACAATTCAAATGATAGAAATGGGTTTGCACCAGAAGTTGCAGCTGCTCCTGTGAAAACATACGCATATGACAGCAATTACCAGCCCCCTCCGGAGAAAATAGCTGAAGCGCACAAGGCTGCAAGGTTTGCTGTCGGAGCTCTGGCATTTGATGACGTATCTATCGCTGTAGATTACCTCAAAAAATCACTTGAGTTGCTGACAAACCCATCAGCTGATCAATGAAGTGTATTGTGCTAAACAGTTGGACTAATCGAGTGTGCAAACATTCTTCTGCTGTGTTTTCACTATTTGATTTATTTGTAGATTGTGGTTTTCATCGATTGCTCTACCGTTTTATGTTGAAACAGTGTTGCGGTTATATATACGTCTACGAGTCGCATCATCTTTTTTCTTCAGAGAGCTAATATAGATGTGGTGATTCTGTACTTCAATTTGTTTGATGAACTATGTTCCTTGGAATATTCATCAATTTGATTGCACCTAGAAAAGAAACAAGAAGAATATATCTCCATAGTACAAGGAGAGTATCATAGTAATGCACAAATTTTAGTCATCTGGAGCTGTGAGTTGGAGCTAAGTTGTCAGCTTCTTTACTATAATTGTGTTTTCTCAATGTATCTCTAACAGTTTAAGCTCTTCGATGAGATTATAATTAAGTTGATGCATTAATGCAACTAACATTTATCAAGTCTTGTCCTTGTTATTATCAAGTTCTATATTTATAATCAACCTCATTTTTCATCTTGGATATTATTGATACCTCCAAGGAAAAACAATATTTTTTTTTGTAGTGTAAAAACATAGACTAATCAAAATTATTTTTCTACATTTCTTAGTTGAGAAAAACTATATATAACTATTAATCATCCTTATATAACTTACTCTTTCTCAATTACTTTCTATAGGTACAAATTCTTGATTATTTTTTTCCTACAAGTCATGGGTGCCAATACTCTTTGTGGGTTTGGGCAAATTAGTCTAAAATGCCTTTGGACATCAATGAAGAAGAAAAAAAGACAAAATCAACATGATCATGATCATAAGAAGAAAAATAAATTCTTGAAGGATGCTACTAATAGTAGTAAAAATGATTTTGTGACATTAGAGGAATGTATGTTGGCTTCACCAGGGTTTAATAAACAATCCTCTAATAAAGTTTATCCTTCACTTGGAGGACTATTATTATCTTACAATAATAGTAGTACTAATAATGTTGAAGTTATTAGTAGCTATCAAAAAAATAATAGTTGTAGTACTAGTGAAGTTGTTGAAGGAATTAAAGATCAAAGAGTAGATAATTGTTCTTCAATTTGTAGAAGCCAAAGTGGAAAATTGAAGAAAAAAGTGAGTTTTAGATATCCTGAGGTGGCTAATGTATTCATATTGGACCATTGAATATACTGATAATAATGTTATGTCACTATGATCACTGGCTACAATCAATAAGGTGCTTTGTATTTTATCTTTCTTAATAGCTTTTGAATGACTTCAACTTGTCTCCGATATGGTTTCGAGCCTTGAATATGAAAAAATTCGAATAGATAATGTTATCTTCAAATAAACCTTTATCAGTGTAAATTCAAATTAATCAGCTTAAAAAATAAAATTAAAGGTTATCTCTTTTACCATTTTTTTAGGTTAGGTGGTGGGGGTGCGGGGGGGGTGGGGGTGGAAGGAGGGACAAGTATAGTCAATTACTTGGGCATGTCAACTTGGAAATTTCATATGGATAGAGACATCAAACTGATCTACGGCCTGTTGGTGTTACTTATTGTATTGTTAGTTTAAATATAATGTCATTTTTTTTTAAATTTTTGTTGTGTTATAACATAAAATACATTATTATATTATGATAAAAAATCTCATTTTATGTAACAGTTGATTTAATTTAAGGCCTTAATTGTGTTATTATTCTATTTTTTTCTTCTCATTTTATTCTTACTTATTATTTAATAATCTTACTTTATTCATTAATTACATAACCTTTTTATAATAATTCTTAAGATCACATATCACATATCTTTAGTTTAAAATAACATATAACATTCATTTAAAAAAATAATCATATCAAAATAAAATAAAATAAATAAATAAAAACGAAAAATAGCTAATAGTAATGGCTTTTATTAGAAAAGGCTGGGAAAAATGTTGACATGCATGCATATATATCATTGTCAAGAAGAGACAAAATAGAAAAGAAAAAGATGCAACTTACTGAATTACAAAATTTTAAATATTAATGTTATATATGTCACTTCATTTTCCTAAGAAAATAGCATGTCCCATTAACTTATTATAACTTGCAAAATGTCTTTGCCTTTCCATATTTTTTGTCGGACAATTATATCAAAAATGGAGTACCTAAACATTATTCATAATTCATAAAAGACAAGAAAAATTAAATATTTTTTGTTCTATTGATTGATGTGTCATTACTTTTATATCACAGAAGTTTAGCAAATTAATTGGCCTCGTTCATCGTTAACGCAAGAGCGTTTGATCAGTAAACTATATGTAATTATCATCGAGAAGAAAAAATTGACGATACTTTTAAGATCAGAATCTATCTTAATTTGACCCTTTAATCAAGTAGTGCTTTTTCTTTAGCTAAATTGTTCAAAGGCATCTCAATATCCGATTGACTTCTCAGAAATTTCATAAAATGAGCTTCCTAGAGATCTCAATTATCTCGCATGAATTGCTAAGTACTTTTTTTTCTCATTTGTTATTCGGTATTTGTATCGAAAATCTGACTAAACTTAAATTTGCGCTAGGAAGTCTTATATTTAGGAGTAAAACACTCCCAAATAAAAACGATTTCATATATAATCAAAGAGACTCAAACTCGAAATGTCTAATTATAAATAAATTGAATACTTATCACTCAAATATAATTCGATGTTGGTCATCATTTATTTTCTGTCTCACTGTAAAATGTAAATCATTCTCTAAGGAACAAAATTGTAGTGGGACTTTGGGCAAAGTATTCATGGTTTTGGTTTTGGATTTATCAGGCAAAATGAAAGCAGGGCCCTAGTCTTGTACTCTTATATTCACTATACAACTAGTAATTAAAATCATCAATCTAGTTCTTGCCTAAATAGGACTTTTTTTTCCTCATAGACTATATATTGTACTACCTTACTTGTGATAGTTTTTCGTTTCGTAATCAGTGATTTCGAATTCGAGACAGTTAAAAAAATCATAGTAAGGATCATTTATATCGTTAAGGGCCTTACATGACGTGGTTTTAGATTCGAATCCTAAGTATATATTTGGACCAAATGTCAGAGTCAAGCTAGACAATCGTTTGAGAGAGGAACAAATATGAAACAAAACCAACAGTGCGAGAATTTCATAGATCAAAAAATTAAATCAAATGACAAATGTCTAAGGTTTGTTTAGATCACAAATTTAAACATATAATTTTCCCAATCATATATTATCAACCAAACCAAACTACAAGTCAGTCATAATTCCTCTAACAGTATTTCATTCTAATACATGAGAGACATATAGACTTTCACCAGAGCCTCTTTGTCTCTCTTTTGAAAATTCTACTAATTAAACATTTCAAATCTCTACACAAGAGAAAGTGAAGCAACAATATGAAAAAACTGAAGATTCTGAAGAAGCTCTTTTGCATGACACGTGGCTCGTTCCTCCACTCTGGTGAACAGCTCATCACTGAGCTGTTCACCAATGTGGGCATCGACGAGCACCCCACTAACACTCCTACAGCTGTTAGCCAGTGCTCGTCCTATCTCAGCCGCGTCGTCTGGATGGCTAACCATAAGAGGGCTTCCTCCCCTAAAAACTTGAAGATTGTTGATTTTGAATGAGCCATTTGCTTCAACCACTTCTTTGAAATCTTGAATACTTGGTGCATACACTGGAATATTGAACTTGTCCCTTTTCTCACTAGTAATTAGGCCCTGTAATTCATACAAATGAACAAATTAGACTATGTTACTAAAAAATAAGTTAGTTATTCTACATCTGATATTTAATTACTATCTTTTTCATTTAACCATTTGATATCTGAAACTCACTATCTATTCAGCCTGAATACTTAACCATCTAATATCTGAAACTCACTCACGTGTCTTATAAGTGTTCAGGTTGAATAGGTTTACTACAAAATAAAGGAGTACTTTCCATAAAAAAGGTCTGTTTTTCTTTTTCTTGAGTCTTAAACCCGAGACTTCTGATTGAAGAAATACGAAAATGATGGTTACCTCTTTGACAAGATCATCCCAAGCATCTTGAAAGTGTGTACCAAAGAGAAGTCCAGCCCCACCTTGATCAGTAGGATCAACAGAAGTTCTACCTAAACAAGCTAAAAACATAGAACCACCTCTCTTCATTTCTTTAGACCTACATCCCAAAAAATAAGCCAAGTCTGTCTGAAATTGCTTTCTGTATGCATTTGCTGTGCTCTCATTTGCTCCATGTATGTATATTTTCCCTTTATTATATGCTGGTGATCTCTTATCCAACACAATCTCCGGCACCTGTATCCAGATGAATCGTTAAACAAGGGTAATTTGGTCCACGAAGATAAAATAAAAGTGAAAAATTGAAGGGAAAAAAGAACAAATATGTCTGCGAAATACCCGGTGTTCCTGCTGTCCAAAAACTAGAGTATATATACCCTTCACTCTAGTAGAAGACTAATTAGGAACACGTGACACAATTTTATCCGTTGATCCGATATTTAATAGATGTCGGGTCGGTGGATAAGATTATGACACGTGTATATCCATTAGTATTTTGGACGGCAGAAGCACCAATGTCGCAAAATTATTACGGATCACATCTGCATACCATTTATAATAATTCGGATATATTTATTATTTTTTCCAAAATTGAATTACTAAATACGAGTGGATATAACTTAAACTCGAAGGGACAGGTTAAAAGTTTAATTACCTGAGAGAGCCAATGCAGAGAAAATGCGGAATAGAAAACGTCGATAGATCTGGCCGGAAAAAGACGCCGGTAAAATGAACCAGGAACGCCGGCGGCGAAATAAGAGCGGTGGCTATTAGAAGCTAAGCATTCTTCCATACTTCCACAGCCATTATTAGCTAAAGGCGGTAGCAATTGAAACAGAGTGTTGAAATCGTTCGATGGTAGATCGGAGAAGAAAGCTGAAAATTCCGGCGGCTCTTGTCCGATGGCTTCGTAACGCTTGCTCATGTGTTCGACGATTACGTCGATAATGAAAATCGTGTTGCTACCGCAGGAACAGCCCAAATCGGCGATTACGAATGGAATCTCCGGCGAGTTTAGCTGAACTCCGTCGAGGGTATCTTTCAATAAGTGTAGCATCGATCGTGCATGTTGCCCCTGAATAATATGACCATAACACAAGGTTCAATTTTACATCAAGGAAAAATTGAAGGACTTATTTTTGCAAATAATCTAAAATTACTATTTTGAACTAGAGTTATAAATACGATTCTATAGAACTCAGTAGATTTAAATGAAACTATTGTATTTGTAGTAAAATTTCATTCAATATGAACAAATAAATTTAGTGAACTACTTTTTCTAGAATCCACAACTCATACACTCGAAAATTTAGTTTCTTTATCAAATTTTGAAGAAAAATAAAAGATTTTAGAGTTTAGACGAAAAATATTTGTATATTTGGTTTAAAACTTTAATGTCAAGACCAACAAACGAGAGCTCAGGATGAAGTTCGTATGAGATGGAAGTCTCGAGTAGCTACTGACTAGAGTTTCGATCAACTATCACATGAGATACACGAAAGTCTCAACATTAGATTCGATTCTCATCATCTCCTTTTTGTTAGAAACAAATATATTTTTTCAAAAAAATCTTGTCATTGCATAACTCGTTTAATTTTTTTCTCACTAAATTTAATTGCTAGCACTTACATCACTCAAACTTAAATATTCATCTAAATTAGAGTAAAATTAATTTTACAAAATTAGAAAAAATACTTGAAAGTGATAACTAAATACTCAAAAATAAAAAATAAAAATATGGACCTGAGCTTGAGAGTTATTGACATAGCTAGCTTCTCCTTTGCCTCCCTTCATACTAAGCATTCTTTCAAGTTTCAAGTTTGAAACAACAACATTATTGTTATTATTGTCTCCTAAAGGTGCCATATTAATTTGTCTCTATTGTTTTGCTAGTGAACAAAGAGAAATATATGGAATGTGTAGAGAATAAAAATGACAAGAGATAGAGTAGGTATATATAGTACTAGTTTGGATACATAATAATTAAAAATTATGCCTTTTTATGCAATATTTTGAAACATAAAGGTTAAAGGATAGAAAAAAAAATAAAAAAAATTAAAGGTGGTGAATTGAATTTGGTATTGGGGTGGGGTGGGGTGGGTGGGTGGTGGTTAAAAGTGCAAGAGAATTTAGTATATTTGTTCTCTTAAATATTGACAAAATTTCATTTTGATTATAGTTTTTTTTTTCAAAGTATATTTAACTTTTATGAACTGTATTTGCTTGAGTCAAGGATCTATCAAAAATAATTTGAGTATAACAGTTGTTGTACGCTTCATTCTCTCTATAGAATTCACTCTACAGGATTATACCAGATAATTTTTTATTGTTATTGTTGTGGTTATTATCTTTTAAGTTTTAATAAATTATTATATGCACTTTTGGTGCCTTTGAGTGTGAGTCTTCAAAAATTTAACAAATTATTAAAAACTAAACAATACAATTATCTACATATTATGTTAAAGTTTTCAATACAAAGGGGTCAAAAATTGTTAATTCAATGTTAAATATGCTGAACAAAATATACAATATTAGAATTTGTCAATAATTGAGGGATCAAAAATATAATTTTTTTATAAATGAAAAATAATTTGCAGAAAAGGTCACATGGAAATAGTTATAACCAAGTAGGTCCAAGATTCACGCCGGATTTGCATCTTTATATAATCTCGTTAATTAATTGAGTCAAGGCTAAACTATATATCCAAATATTAAAATTTTCATTCTATGTACGTACCCTTGTTTATCATCACACAAACGTCTTCGATTTATTTTATACCATAAATGTAAGTTAATGTGTCGATATGTCCATAGTTATAAGTCAATTTCTTTAAATTGGAATTCAGAATAAAGGTGAATTTATGTATGTATATAATAACTATTAGTTGTTCATTTTGATCGTCATTTCAGTGTCAGTATTTAGGTGCTCAATAAAAACATGTGTACGAAATATTTAAGACTTATTTTACATCATAAATTTCATGCAAATGTGATCGGACAAATATTGTCAAAGTAAAGTGGGAAGGATAGAGTTTAGGGATTTCCAGTACCTTTAATTAATGAAATATCAAGAATTTTCCTAATTAAAATTTACAAGAATAATAGGATAAATTAAGCCATAACACCAAACTCACTTATCACTTTTTATTATATCCTTAATTATATTATTTATCACATTATCATGTTACAATATGCTAATAAGTAATAACTAGTACCAATAATTCCGATATTTTCATTAAATAACAAACTTAAAATAGTTAAAACAAGAATAATATGTTTCCAATAGAAAAATATCAAATTAGGAATAAAATCTCAAGATTATCTTTAGTAAGAATAAAAAAATTATCCAAGAAATACAAAAATGGAAGTGTAGTGGCTAATTAGTCTGTACGTGCATGGCCAATAATTAAGGATTAATTAAATTAATCACTTAAAATATTGTGAGTACATGAGTGCAAATAATTAGTAATATACTTAATTAGTTCCACGATCTCGTTAATCCCTGTATAATAGTAACCGTTTATGGTCAACACTTAACAGTATGATTAGAGAAAAATAAAAAAATAATACTAATAGGAATAATATCACTTTTAGTCCCTAGGGTATTGATAAAATTCTGATTTCGTCCTTATAATTTATTATTAGCACATAATTTCACCCCTCAATTAATTAAAATGTATGACTTTTATCTCTTTTGAAAAGAAAAAAATAAGTTATATTTGGATTATATTCGGTGAATAATTAATAATATTGACAAATTTATGAAGAATAAATCTTGAATTGATGAAAAAACAAAATGAAAGAAGAGATAACCAAGAAGTAGTCATGAATCATGATCTTGTTTACGCGCTTGAGTTTTCGCTCATTTCAATGGTATCAACTCACACACGACACGAGCAATAATTTGATTCTCTGGAAAATGAAAGCATTTGAGTGTCACCACTCATAATCTTTCATTTTAGATGAACGCAGTATGAAAGATTTAAAGAAAAGACAATTATAATGAGCACGCAAATGAAGGAAAATAATTAACTTATCAACTATCGCTTCATTGTATAGTTAGTGAGGACAATTATTCACCTTAATTCACAAGCAAAGGGATCAAAATAATGAAATATACATTCAATTACAAATTCTTTGTTAGATTTATAAGGACTAAATTTAAAATTTAATAATAATTTGAGGACCAAAAGTGAAATTAACCTATAATCATTTTTAAAAAAGGGACATACCTAACCCAAACAAATAGGAAGGAAAAAAAAGGGCTTCTCATGCAACTAACTAAGTACAAAGCATATATACACAAAAATGACCAAAAGAATACTAAAAAAAAATAAATGTTAGCAAAGAATATTTATAACATGTGTTTGTTGTTAGTTGTATATGTTTATTTTTGCTTTTGAATTGGGTAAATCATTGACTACTAATGCTAGTATATATTATAATTAATAATAATATAATACTTCAACTATAAATGTATGAGGACAAGAACTAATGATTCCTAAAAATACAACAAATTATTATACTTTTATACCTAAACTATGATTTGGTATTACTTCAAATGAGATTCAACTCAATTGTTTCTTTAATTTATGTGTTTTTAAAATAATCATATCTAACATATATGTATCTTTTGTGGTAGGGGCTAGTAGGGGTTGATAAAAAGTTCAAAGGTATAGGTTCATCGAATTTCGTAGAAAATCTATTAAATATAATTGATATTGAATCTTGTTCTAACAATAATGTATTTGGTGTAATTTTATATAAGTAAAGTATAAAAATGATAGTTCTTATCTTGATAATGTAGAGATTGTTATTGTTAAGAGTCTCGATTTAAAAAAAAAGTTTTTAAAAATGCAGATTTTAAAAATACGAAATCGACTAATTAACTCAAATAAATTGTAATAGGAATTTGAATTTGTGTACTCATAAAGTAAAATATTGAATGACTTTTTGGGTAACCCTCCTTCCATGCCAAAGCCATCACGATGGGGTTCTCCTTCCTCGAACCAAGAGGCTTGGATTATGAGCCCGCTTAGCAAAAGAGGCTCGGGACGGGGTGAATAGTTATGACATATTGTAAATCGAACTTTGATTTTTCAGGCTTCAGGCGGCCTCTGATCCGCTATAGTAGTTGTAGATAGAATATATTGCCTATTCTTAGAGAGAATCCGAATAGATCCAAGAGTGCAAAAGGAATTAATTTGACCCTCGTCGTTGAAAAGTTACACTATAAGTACAAAGTCAGAATTATCTTTTTATATATATATAAGAGCAAAATGTATAGTAGATATTGAAATCTTTGTATTTATTTGCGTTCACTTCTGTATATTTTGAGTCCTCTTAATGAAAAATTTAATTTCGTCTTTGACTAAATAAGTGTAAGTGTAACTAAGATTCAACTATGTTTTCATCAATAGTCTTTATTTTTTTCTCTCGAAATTTAGCATAAGATCTCCATAAATCCAGCTTAATTTGTTTCTATTAGCCTATTAACACATGAATTATTAGGGTCTATACATAGACTGATCATGGAAGTTTTGTAAAAATGGAATTATTAAGAAATTGTTTTAACGTGCTTGATTAATTTTCCTATAACACATATATATATGTAGTATATATTATTAAAATAAGAGAATTCGAGTTTTATATTCTTCTGTAAAAAGTAAAAGCATTTTTTTTACTTAAAAGGTTTGGTCTTTTGCTTTATAAAAAAACAAACTTTTCTTACAAAGTTTCTATGGAAAGTATTGAAAAAACATGTTTGTTTCTTTGTTTTTGTTGTATCTCGATAGATAATTTCTTGTAATTATTCTTAAGAAAAAAAAAGGTTATAAAAAATAGATACTGAATTTAAAAGGGATAATGTACAAGTGCCCTCTCAACCTGTGCCCGAAATCTCAGAGACACACTTTAACTATACTAAGATCCTATTATCCCCTGAACTTATTTTATAAATAATTTTCTACCCCTTTTTGGCCTACGTTGCACTATCTTGTGGGTCCAACATTGGTTGACTTTTTTCTTCAAGCTAGTGTCACGTAGGCCGAAAAGGAGTAAAAAATTATTTATGAAATAAGTTCAGGGGGTAATAGGACCTTAGTATAGTATAAGTGTGTCTCTGAGATTTCGGACATAGGTTGAGGAGGTACTTGTGCATTTTTCCAATTTAAAATTTATGAGTTTTTACATCAATTTTAAATGTATAATAATAACGGACTTAATTCACAATTTAATACAAAAATAAGTATTTAATTTAATATATTTCTTAATACATATATAAAGTTATATATATTCATAAGCCGAGCTAAACTTTTGGCTTTTCAAAATTTAGTTGACTATAATAGCTTTGATTTTTTAGAATTATGAACTTATAAACTTCAAATAATAATTTCCTAATCCCGCCTCCAATTAGAAAAAAAAAATTATACTAAATTCACATAACAATAAAAACGTGAAAATAGCCAAATTACATGTGATACTAGTGTAGACTACTATTTCCCAACACATGCAAAATAGTACAATTCATAAAAAAAATTAAAATTGAAAAATAGGAATATAATAGTCTATATTATTTTGATTTTTGGTTGGAGCATTTAGTATAGGCAATATAATTAATTAATTACTGTGCAAGCATGAAAATGTTTTACTGTTGGTCTACTTTATTTTTTATTTTTGGTTGGAGCATATATATATAGTATGGGCAAAATAATTATTTCAGTTTAAATTTAATATATATTAAAAATCATGATGAATAAATATGATTTCTTCATATATTTAACGTGGAGTAAATCTTTATCTATTAATCCAAATTTCAAAACAGATATATTATTATCGGAGAATTTTGTTTGTTTAGCATAAACATGAATGTATAATATTTTAGTATTATAGAAATGCCAATTGCCCTTTTTATTTTTTACTTTTTATTTTTTATTTTCTACTTTTAACTTTTAACCTTAAAGGTTCTCCAAAATTTGTCTTTTCCTTTGTAAAAGTAACAATAATTCTCCCAATTACTACTTTACACAATAATTGGTCATGCCTCTATAGGTTTTTTTACTTTTTACAGTTTTAATAATGAGTAATTTTGAAGCTTTCTAGTTTGACCAGACTCATTATTTTATACTATGTTTATTTTTTATTAACACACTATAAAAAAAAAATACTCCCCACGTTTTAAAATAATTGTCCCTATTTTTTTTTTTAGTTTATTTTAAAAAGAATGAACCCCTTTTTTTTTTTGGTAATACTTTAACTTTAACTTTTCACGTAACATGTTTAAGACCATAAGATTAAAGGACATTTTGGTACATTTGATATAACTTTAATTTAGAACCACAAGATTAAAAAGTCTTCTTTCTTTTCTTAAACTCCGTTCTAAGTCAAAATAGACCATCCTTTTTTGAAACGGAGGGAGTAATTTTTAGCAACATTAAAGGCTTTAGGAACATATACAAAGAGTGTTAATTGCCACTAAAAATACATATTTAACGACAATTAATAATTAATTTTCGCTAATAATCATTTTTATTGTAGTTACAGTATCTTTTGAGTCGAGAATCTTTTGAACATGGTTATTCTATTTAGTAACAGAGTTAGGATTGTGAGTTTGGTGTTCTAAATTTTAAATAAAAATAACATTTTTTAATATTTAGATTCAAACCCACATTTCATGCAAATTCCGTTGTAGTCTAGTTGGTTAGGATACTCGGCTCTCACCCGAGAGACCCGGGCTCAAGTCCCGGCAACGGAAAATTTATTTTTTGGACATCGCGATAAGAAATCTTGACATTATATATTTGAATATAACTTAATTTTTTTTAATTAATTTACAAAAAAAAAAAGGACACAAATAGACTTAAAAGAAAGAAAGTATTAGAAAAGGCTGGAAATATATTTAGACATATGCATGCAAATTTCATTGTCAAGAAGAGGTCAAAAGAATAAACTATGATAATAATTAACTGACAGAAAATAAAACCAATAAGAGTATTATTGATGTTGTTATTCACTTTATACATAGAAAAAAAAAAGGCATGTTATACCCCCTATATAATTCTTTTTAGCTTTCAATATTATTGTCCTTGAGACAGAGTCAGGTAGGAGCAAGGGGTTCATCCGAATCTTCTTTGATAAAAATTTATGTAATATTTAGTAACTTTTGAATCTCCTTAATTTTTTCATATATTTATTTCGTAATTTAATCAATGACGAAAATGCGAAACTATTCTTGTTCAAGAAAAGTCAATTATATTGGCAATTCGTCGATATGTTGAATTATGTGTATAATTATATATTGACTTCCTTTAGTGAAATCTTTGTTTTGCAATTAACTTTAACATTTTTTTTTTTCTGTTTGGACCAAAATAAATTCAAAAAACATATTTGTAGAATATCATTAAATATATTTTTAGTACTTTCTTTTTTGTATATAAAGTTTTTGTTATATATATATTATTTCACTTTGTTTTATAGGTCTTTAAGTATAAATCATGATAGTGTCCCCATACGATTTTTTATGTCTTAACTTTTTTAGCTAGCATATATTAATCATATTTGTATCTTCACGTTAATTTTATTTTTATGTTTTCATTTTTATATTTATATAGAACTATTACAATTTTTTTTCTTCTTATCCAAAACAAAAATTAAAGAAACATTTTATCTTTCTATGGGTCACACCTTGTTCAATTCAATGTATATATATATATATATATATATATGACACCTTAGGGTTGCACATTTATAGTAATATAATAATTGCATTTTCAAGTTGAAGAAGAAAGCAATGCATGGCTTCAATATGAAGATACATACACAATAACAACAATAAGTGAGCGGAATAATTTCATAAGTAGGGTCTAAAAAAAATAAAATATATGCGATTTTAATTTTAATACATACGTTTATGTGTAGAAAACTCGTTTCTATTGACCCTCGACAAATTTTTCTCTTTTTTCGAATTTGGGACGATCGATAATGTGAACAAACTCATAGAATGTGTTATGGTCCAAGAAAAAACACGTCTACAGTTTTTTTTTTTTACTTTCATGGCGTGTTGGAAACTTTGAAGATTACTTTACTCTAGCTACAGTAATAATGAAAAACAAGTACTGTTTATATTATTACATTTTGTAAAAGATAACTACAAATAATTAGGGGTAAATTTAGAATTTCAAAAAGATAATTATAAATAATAATTCGATGATCAGGTGAATTAGCGAAAAACACACACATAAAAATCCTAAATAGTATGTTAAAATCGAATCGATGGAAGGGTACAATAAGTAAAACTAGCTACCCAAAAATATAAGACAAGTAACCTGATTTACCAATGATTATTTACTTTGTTATAGCGATATTTGATGCACAAATTATCTCGCGATATATCGGAGAAAAGGCCACACCCAGTGGAGCCATGCTTTCTTGACACCCCTTCGCCAGAATATTACGTTTTATATAGAGGCAAAATTTTGGATTAATATATATATAAGTATTGACTCCTTTTGGTTAAATGGGTTCCAAAAATTCCTTGAGGTCGCATGTTTTAGCCCTATTAGCCTCATAATTATTATTTTCTTGCTACAACTAGGGGTGTCAAAAATGAACCAAAACACATGTAACTCGCCCAAAATTTTAAGGGTTGATTGCCCCCAAAAAATACATAAATTAGAAGAATAACAAATTAAAATATTGACATTTTTAATAAATATTGAAAATGTTGACAAGAGATCTCATTAAATGCTAAAATATTGACATTTTCAAAAATTTCTCAATTTGAATTGGGTTCAATCTCAACACATTCAAGCCTAACTCATTTTAATAGAATCTTCAATTGAGCTTAATTCGGTCTTCAATTATTCTCTATTTAACATCTTTAGAATTTATCTATCCATTTGTTACTTTTTTTATAAAAAACAAAAATCTTGAGTTGAAATTCGAATTATGATTATAAAAGTTAAATATCATTATGTTTAAAATTATTGAAATTAATTGAGTCAAATTGGGTGGGTCAAGACTCAACCCGTTTTTTAGCCCATTTGAGCCCAAAGTAAGGCGGGTCAAGACCCAACGCGATTTCTATTTCAATCCATAATAAAAATTCTGACTATGCTAATAACGCATCCCAACAGTATATATATTAGTTAAAAGAAAACTAAATTTAATTTATTGGACTGGGGAAGGTATTCACGGTTTTGGTTTTGGATTTATCAGGCAAGAAAAATGAGAGAAAATTCTTGTAGTTTTATTATATTTATCACTACAAATAACTTATTTATTAAAGTCACCACTATAGTTCTAGAGATAGACTCTATTGGTCTATCATCTCATAGCACATGATGTTCACAAAAAACATTACTTATAATTGAAGAATTTAAAGACTTTTTGGACTTGTATAATTAAGCAGCCATTACTGGAAGAAATTGGGATCTTCAACACAAATTTGTGAGTTCCTAAGCATCATGATAATTGTGGTGATGCATTAGTTATCGGGATCGAGAATTATGAGGTTTCATGTTTAAATTTTAGCATAAAGAAGATATTTGATTATCTTCTTTTACCTGTTTAAGAAGTGTATCACGATAAAAATAGACGAGTAAACATGAGCGAATGAAATAATAAATATTCTGTGAAATTAGTTGAAGTGTGTATAAACTGGAGTGGACTTTTTGATTTATAAAACGATTGTGGTGATGACTTCAATGCATGGCTAAAACTTAATACACATCCCATTTTCTTTTAAGTTATTTTTTTCATCTTCAAAGTTCAATTAAAAATCTAAATTATGTATGAATTGAATTATAATTAACGTGAATTGAGAACAAGATTCCAATAAATGCGAAACCTTAAATTTCTCTGCTACCCAAAAAGGAGACTAATTTGATGTTTCTAAAGTCAAAAAGCATAGACCCATGTGGGTAGGGATATAGCTCGGTAGACCGTTAGTCGGACTTGTGATAGGTGCTAGTATCACACCCTTCTCGAAAAACTATACATTGATACTTCCAAGTCATACAACTCCGTCCCAGAACAACGGGTCTTTGAACATGTTATTTTTACTCGTTCAATATTGACTTAACACGAATATCGAAGAGCAATAAATAAAATGGCAACATCATTATATCACCCTATGATTAGCCTTTTCTTTGAAGTCTTTAAGGCTTAGGAAATAGCAAAAGAAGCATTAATTTCTGGGAATTTTCATTCAAATTGCAAATTAAGTAGCTGACATATAGGCTCATAGCTTCAAGAATAACATCATGTTCAAACTTTAGCACAAAAAAGAAATTAAACAAAAAAGAATGCATCAGCTTAGGTAAGACCAATCGGTGCGCACAATTCGAAACTCAATGGACAATGAGCCCACTACTCTACCCTTCTACTTTTATACCAGGATTTGTCACTAGCTCGAAACTTGATGGCAATGAGCCACTCGGATTTTGTCGCCTGCTCGAAACTGAATGGATAACGAGCCAGCCATTCTACCTTTCTCCACTTAAATACTAAGGTTTGCCTGAACTCGAACAGTGGCAGCCAGAGAAGATAGAATCTGATTCTTGATCAACATGAGACATCACGGAATAGCCCTTTCGATTCATCATAAATCCATCTGCATAAAAAATTGGCTAAATTACTTATAAATGAAATAAAAAAGGCAGCAATGTCATCTGAAAGACTGGATCTCCAAGGCTATACCACACATTATAGATTTTTCATCTGCATTTAAATAATCACTTCTACAGAAGAAATAATAAAAGAAAGTCACGCCTGGACTACGAAATCATGTTCCAGCGTTTTAAGGGGATCTCTTCTGCATCACTGCTAATCAGGGATTAAATATGAATTTGTATTAAACTACCACCAAGTGAACTCTTGAAACATAGTTAAATTCGTGCATGCCCCATTGAGACTAAACAATGTTCAGTTATTCATGTCAGATCAAAGTAAAAGAAAAAAGGAGAATCGTATCTATCAGGCACTATCCAATGAACTGTTCCATATCAACAAGAGATTTGCAAAGCAGATTAGTTGACATACTTGCATAGGTAGAGAGGCTGTAATCCACCATTAGGCTCTGTTTCTAGGCGAGATATCCTCTCTCTTTCTTCATTAAACTTGCTCAGAGGAAGTACTTCACATGGACCTTGTATCTGGCCAGCCATTACCGTGGTACTACAATTAGACAAATAAACCTGTAGAAGAAGAAGCAGCGAGTCTTATAGCATGCAACTTTGTCACCTACATGCTAAAGTGGAAAAATAGCATGCGGGTGGGTAAGCAAAGATGCAATTCATTCTCGAAAAGATCAGGTTCCATCAACAAATTAACTAGAATCTCATGGAAGATCCTCTGCTACAATCAAATAGCTGCTTCAAATAGTGTTACATGAAACTTAGGAATGATAGTTTTTTTCCTTTCTTATAAGATGAATGGCAAACACAAAAGTTATCTTCTAGGTGATATTATAACTTTCTAACAAACACAAATCGTAACATTACCCACAAGGAAGAATGAAATATCGTGTCAATTTCAGTTTGTATGACCCTCACGTTTCGAAATGTTTTAAACCTCAATGATGCTTACTTGATACTTCAGGATTGTTGGGCTTTCCATCAATTTGATTCAATTTCATGGTTGAAATTTCTACTATTTTATCAAGGTAAATGCAAAATTCACTCATAGGAGAGCGACCCCTTTTTACAGGCCAGAATATAGATACAAAAAGAGAACAACCATTACAAATACACTCACTTCACAATTTGACCGAAAGGACACACCCTATATGACCCAAAAGCAAATAAAGTCCAAAAATATTAGCCTAAGCGCCTAGCTCATCTACCCTTTCTTCTTTTGAGCCATAAAAATGAAGTTGCACTTGTTCTTTTCTCTTAATTTAAACATAAAATCAGTCGTAGCTACATGGGTACCCTACAGTATATGTTATTTACCTCATTGCTTTCCAAGCTACATGGGTGGCCTACAGCATGTGGCAAGTCCCTTGGAAAGTAACACCGATTAACAGTAACCCATTTCTTCCCTGCTTTAATATCCTCCCACATAGCCTGAAAAGAACGGGAAAAAGGTTTCTCCACGTGAACATCAAGGACACATAGCAACAGAACATATATATATGTGTGTGTGTGTGCGCGCTAGCGCTAGCAAGACTATCAAAGGCATGAATTTGGAAGCAAAAACTATCATAGACATCTACTTTATTGCAAAGAGTAAACATTCTCCACCATTGCTCCTCTGAGAAAATTGTCCTAACAAGAATAGTATCAGAAGAATCATTGCTGGTCCGAAAATTTAACTTTAGGAAAAGAAGATCACAAATTGTGACAACCAATGACGTGCATATATAAAAAAGCACTCTCTTCAGGATATGCATGTATAAATTTGCATCTGCTCAAGTGCCAGTGATAACTTGGAGCCAAGAACTGGAAAATTTGCACTCAAAAAATAAACATGCACATATCAATGACTAATAGGCTGTTTAGCCAAAACTTCTAAAATCAGCTTATTTTAAAAAGCTTTTCAAAATGGTACTTCCAAGGGGGAAGCACAAGACACTTATTTTCTCCCAAAAGCTTGTCTGAACACCTCTTTTTTTGAAATAAGCACTTTTGGCCTCCCAAAATCTTGGCCAAATAGGCTTATAAGCTCCACAAGAAGCTTCAAATGACACAGGTAAAACATCATTGGTGAACCTAGTCCATATACAATTCGGAGCAGTAATAACTCCAATGAAAGTAGAGATAGGAACAATATTAAAGGGTAGGGTGCACTAAGCTCCCCCTATTGTGAAGGCCAGACCAAATTAGGTCTATTCACTAGAGTAGTGACTAGAAAAGACTGAATCAGATGACTTCTTTATGGCTATTGGTTAAAATCTAATGAAATCAAATTCTTACCAGAAGCTTTGAAGGAATCAATCTCTCATCCTCAAAACGGATAACAGCATATTCCTGAACATTGTATATGAACCCATTATGGCGACAAGATTGGTAATAGTGCTTCTCATCTGCAACTTGAAGCACATCACCAATCCAATCAACACTATGAAAGAGATCTGATGTAGAGCTAACGCATTCAGCATCCACATTTCTGGCAATAGGAGTTTCGACAAGATTTGTCCGTCCGACACCTTGATTTTCTCTTTTACATTCATCGCTTGAACTATTAGCTAAACCTGCTCTAGCACTAGATTCCTTAGCATCACTGACCATGGACAGACTTCCAGGAAACTGCTGGGGAGGTATCTCTACACTATTAGCTAGCTGTGCATGGCCATTGGCCTGCAGGTGATTCCACGCTTGCGAGTGATCAAATGAGATGGTAACTGTTTCAGGTATTGCAGGAGGCTGAGATTTCACTTCAACCACCTTCTGTTCAAAAGATATCATTGAGCTAGCAGGAGAGAAACCATTATCATTGGAAGACACTGCCAAATTATTTGAACAGATTTCCAAAGTCAAATTACTGGAACAGGCTGCAGAAGCAACTTTACTCTCCACATTTCCTTTACCGGACACATTATCAGTTCCTCCCATTCTTTGGTCATTTTGCATCTTTGGCGCAGATGGTAGTTGGTTAAGACTATTTTCCATGCCATGGGTAGTGGAATTCTGCAATGCGACATTCCCATTCCTCATTATCATCGACTGACGAACCTTCTCATCCGGACCAAAAGCTTTTCTATCTGGAGATGATTGAACTATTGCTGCGATTGTAGGCATTTTAGAGGAATTGATGTTCCGCATCACACGACCATATTTAGGGGGCAGCGGCTTGCCATTGGTTATTGACAAGCACTTTTCACAATGCCATTCTCCTCTAGGTACACTTTTTTGACTTGTTGTTTGGAGACATTTTAAGTGGTAGCCTTTTTCACAAGCATCACACACAAGTACGTTGTCAACCTCATTTATTGTTGAATTGCACATTTGACAAGCCAAAGTCTTATTCATGTAATCACGGGATGGCAGAGTCCATGCAGGCCGCTCAGGAAGCAGAGGCTGTAAGAATTTGTGAACAAGCTTGCCAATTTCAGAATGCGTACTGCTCAGAGGAGGAGCCTGAATAAAGCTCGTGCCTTGTAAATGAGGGTATGTGCTTGGTGAATTTCCAGATGTGCTCTGAGTAATAAAAGGCCTATATGTTGTCACTTGTGGTGCCATTGTTGACCTGACATCAGCACCTCCTTCAACTTTAATAATTGCATGTGGTGTCGACTTCTGATCTGCCCCAAGTCGAGCTGCTGAAACTGATGCAGGTAGCACCGACCAAGTTGGAGTTCTGACAGTTGAGTGATTGCCAGTAGTTGCTACAAATCAATAAGCTTCACATGGTTCAGAACGAAAAAATGAATAAAGAGTAAAATTTAAAGGGAAAACATTCGCGAAAACAATTCTAGCAAAGCCAACTTCCTTGATGGATGACCAGCAAACTAGGTCTGGATATGTGTTGTTGAAAAGAAAAAGAGAACAGCTAGATGAATTAGAGTCGAATGAAAGATCACGTAAGCTACTTGTAAAATGGCACTCAATGGTCAACTCTGAACCTGGATGATAACCATGCTGATAAGTATGCATGTTCGACCTAATAATCACCTAGGTTCTTTCTGACTTGTTTGAAGCTAGAAGATTTACTGGGCTAAGTGAAGAAATTGTACAACCTAGACAAGCTATGCTCCATACCTAACCTGAACGTCATTTAGACAAGTCCCCCTATTTATTCTGGAAAGTTAGTAAAGTTCTTCATTGTGGGGATCACTTAACAAACAAAGATCCTGAAGCACCTTGGACAGTTTAGAGGAACACAAATTAGTTACCTTGAACTTGCAATGCATGGGAAGATCCACTTTGTCGTCCATCCATTTGGAAATGATGTCTTCCAACTCTGGGAGGTGCTACTGAAGAAGAATCCCTTACAAGATTACCAGAAACCACTCCACCGGTGATTAAAGGCCTGACCTCACTGGTGGGCAGCTGATAAGGCAAAGATGCAGAACTAATTGGAGTCCCACGTTCCATAGGTGAAGCAGGTTGTAAGCTGCCTGATGAATTTACTGCATGACTTGGTTGAGGAAACATTTTAATCTGTGATGCACTATGGCTTTCAGTTGCTGTACCCATTGCTATTTGAGACCGTTGAGATGGGTAGCTGGCAGAGGATAGAGAAAATTCCTGCGCCTTTTCCATCTAAAAGCAAAAAAAAAAAGAGATAAAAATGCAAACTGAGTTCGATAAGATGCAACTCAACAGGCTGACTTGACTGCAACTGGTTATATTGAGAAGCAGTGGACTTGCTTTTAATCAAATCCATGAACTCCTAGCCGGCTAAACTTTCCAGACAAAGAGCAGCATATTAACCAAAAAGTTCAAATTTTGTAATCTGCATGTACTTGATCTATCAATTATCCTTCAACTGTGTTGAAGACCTCCCAAGCTTCCAAATTTTTTTTATTTTTACAAGCAAAAACGAGGAATAGTTACCCTGAATGCTAATTCTACACTAATAGTTGCAAAGAAGACTACAAGCTCCAAACAAGGTCCTAATCCCAAAACAATTAGGTAGCTTAATTATCTCAACACCCCTCTAAAAGGAGTTCATATTTACCAACTACAGAATTAATCCAAGACAAGATAGACTAAATAATCTAGTAATTCAGCCAAAAAAGTTCATATTAACAAAATATAGAATGAACCCAAAACAAGACAGACTAAATAATCTACCAATTCAACAGAATAAGCAATCATCTTACACGTATACTCTCTCCCATTACACAACCACCCTCACACTAACAGTGTATCCCAAACTAAAAATAAAGCTTCCATACCTTTCTTTTCACGGCCAGTAGCTTCTCAGTAATCGACATTTTAGGAGGCTGCCAATACCCTGCACTCACTTCCGTCAGCTTATTAATCCCAAGATCCTCAATAACACTTCCAAAACCATCACTCGGAAACACATCCTTCGGCGCAAACTTCAAACAAACCTCAGCTAATCTCTCCCTAGCCTCCTCCACCATCTCCTTCTCTGCAACAGTTGGACCTCTACCTCCTCTCATCTTCCCTATAGCAGATAATACAAGCACCATCTCAGCAACTTCCCTCACATTCCCATCCACCACCTCCCTTGCCTTCTTCGTCAATCTCCTATCATCCACCGCTACCAGCCTCCTCTTCCCCAATCCTTCCAATACCCGATCTGGTTCAATCTCAGCCATTCAAATCTACTGCGAGAAAGAGAGAAGTGAGACGCCATTGGAGAAATTAACCCTAGAGAGAGAAAAATTTGAAAAAATTGAGTTCAAAATTATACCTTATTGGCGGGTAATTGAGTCCCTGTTAGCGGAATTATTCGGTGATTTAACTATCAAAAAATCGGAGCAAGTTTTTTTTTCTTTTTTTAGAGAGAGAAACATATAGTTTTAGAGAGATAGAAGGCAAAAGGAGAAGCCGGTTTATTTTTTTTTGTAATAGTACTTATTTACTAATGAGACGCACCGGTTTATTTATACGCCCTAATCTTCGGTCTATTCTTTTACTTCTTCTTACAACAATGCCCTTTTTCCAGTATCGAATCAAAATTAGACAAATAATCATCAAAAGATGTGGATAAGTGGATAGACTTGTGCTTTTCTTAGTCGGAGGTCTCGATTCGAACCCTAGATATTAAAAATTCTTGATAATTTCCTTCATAATTGGGCTTTACGCGGCGCGAATTCAGATTAGTTGAGATCTAATGTAGAAATTGAATACCGAATAAACTAACAAAAAATGAAATTAGATAAACAGATTAAAATGGAAGTAGAATTCAATTATCCTCCTATATTACTTGTATATATTGTGGGAAATTTTTTTTTTACTTAAATTTCAAAGTGAGACATACCGATAAACTTGTTTTTTTCTTAATCTGAGTTCTCGATTCAAACCCTGGAAATTAAAAAATCCTTGACATAGAGGATTTCCCCCATAATTAGGCCTTATACGGGGTGGATCCAGATTAGTTGAGATCTAATGCATAAATTGAATACCGAATGAACTAAAAAAAATAGACAAATAAATTTAAATAGGAGAATTCAATTATCCTCCTATTTTACTTGTATATATATAGTTAGAAATCTCATTTTTACCCTTGATTTTTACTGAATTTTCAAACTGAGATCTACCGACTTTTAAAATATAATTTAAAGTAGAGGAGTAAATTTAGATCTTTTTTTTCCCCTCAAATTAGGTTATAAGTGGAGTGTATTTATTTCAAAGTTTTGGCTTTTGTTAAAGGCCAACGAAAATATTGATGATTCTGGCTTACATTCAAATGACCATATTTATGATGAAACTCCTCGTGTTTTAGTATAAAAAATCTATATCATCGTGAAAATAAATTAAGGTTGTGATTCTTTTCGAAATTCATATTGAACATCTTTGAGTTATTGGCTCGTGTAACTTGTAATATTCATTAGTCGCTAGTTTAACTATTCCTCGGAGACAAGGTCGAGAAGTATGTACCATGCACGATTGGCTCACTCAATCTCAAATTTCAACTTGAAACATCCACATAATTTTTTGAAATATTCATGTTTTTCCATTAATTAAAGTCGAAAATTGCTATACAAGCATGTATATGTTCATGGTATAAATAGAATTTTATATAAATAGAACAAGAGAAAAGGATTTACAATAGCTATATGAGCAACATGCATATAGCAATTACAACAAGAAACAAAAAGGAGAAAAAAAAAACATTCTACACCTAGTTTACATTTTTGTCTATCGGATTCTCCAAAAGCTACAGTTCAGTAAAAACGTCTGGTGCAGTGGGAATGAGGAACTCACAACTTATGTTGATCAGACCCTTCAAACATACTGCTAGGTGTGTATCGGATCCTCCAAAAGCTATGCAATTTTGGAGAGTTTGACACGAGTGTAGCAGCATTTTAGAGGGTCCAAGCAACATAGCTTACAACCATATGATGTAGGAACTAACTTATAAATAGTTGATTGACAGACGCAACGTCACTGGAAATCTTAATCCATGAATCACTGCACATGATATTAGCATTTTGAAGCATGTAGCCGTGAAATGTGGGCAGCTGATATCCTCTACTAAATTTTAAATTTATGTATGGCAGGATCACAGTCCTCAGTGCAGTTGAAATCAGTGCCTGCAAGAGTTTTCAGGGTTCGGGTCAGTTTTGTAATCAGCTAGAAAAAGGAACTGTGTATTGTTGTCACAGAATTAATGATGCTAAAACAATATCCAAATGAGATTTATCATGCTCATGTTGATACAGTTAGAAAGCCTATGCAGCTAATCGTTCGTTCCATTTAGACAGACACACGGCTATAAAGCCTAGCAGTTTTTTGAGATGAATAAATAAAACCATAACAAAGAGGTCCAATTGATGCAATGTTTAAAGCAGCATATATAGTATTACTTGTGACGTTTGAGGTGCATATAAAGAGACAAGGGGTTACAGCAATAAGCAAGCAAGATGGTGGTAATTAACATCAATGATACACTGCTGATGAGTGTAGATGAATTGTTAAATGCTTTTCTATCTCAGCACTATGAAATTAAAACGCTTTTGAATGAACATCATGAATCGAAAAGGTACCAGCAACGAACTGGAATTAAGAGTATAAGTGCAGCAGGGTTGCATTCTTAGTTGAAAACATAACGAACTGGAAAATAGAACACTGTGAACTGAAGACATACCCGGACTAGATTCACATGCAAATTGCCAATTTTACTCCATTTCAAAGATAAAGAGAGTTCATCTAATCCAATAATTCCTCCCAGATTATTGTTGGAAATCCATGGAGAAGCTGAGCCACTGACTGACTGCAATCGGGAGGGCGAAAATTCATGTGTAAGGCTTTGACAGAACCAGGATTTAAAAAATGACAAGTGAGGTTAAATGCCTTCATAAAACATGTTAAATAATGTTCACAGCAAATGCTTTCAGCAGCTTCAAGAATGGATGAAAGACTAATCCAATTCTTTACAGGTAGCAACACAAACTTTTTACTTTTTGCCTCTTACAGCAGTCCCATGACAAATTCTCTTCTGTTGAATATGCAAAGTTTCACTTATATTTAAGACATAAAACGGGATGAAAACTTGGTGTCAGATATGTATTGCGCATTCTCAATACAAGCCAATACAAAATATCAAACGCTGGATAATTTTCATGCCAAGGGTTACAAAAAATAAAGATAGATCCTAATGAATTTAATTGATAAAGAGTTGAAACACAAAAAATGGGGATATAATTTTGATATAAACATGTCCCTGTGATAAATATAAAGCTGAGATGTATGCATTTATTAATTAACCAGCTTAAATCATAAGAAGCTCAGTTTACTTTTTATTTCAACCTTTCAGGCACTTCTTCCACGCTTAAAGGAGGTTTCATCAGAGTGATGTCAATTTCCAGAGAGAGTGATAATGAATGGCAAAAAGCTAACGACTGCAAGAAAATGGGTAATAATATGCTAGAGTTGATCCTTTTACAAAGCTTACCGTTGAAAAGCATGCAACTGGTGTCACTTCACCTGAATTCAAAACATTAATAACGACATCTGCATGAACCGTCAAATCAATCTGATGTTCTTTAATTATCAGATGGGGTGGAGAATAAATGGAAACATTCAGATTCATGTCAGCATTTGGATATCGCTTGTAAAGTTGTGGGATAATGAACCTCCATCCAGCTGTGTTTAACAAGGACTGTTCGGGTACTTTGTCAACAATCCAGTGCATTTTATTGGCCTGAACAGAGAGCAGCAATTAGATACAAGTCATGCCATATAATACTCCAAAATGAAACTTGCACAAGTCAAATTTGAAGGGGCACTTAACATTGAGTACAACTGTTAACTCATTTTCATAGGAAATATTAGAACTAGGCATGTTAAATGATCAAATTCAGACATGGAACAATGCATGTACTAATGTAAAGGTCATCGGATAGCTGCTAGAAATATATATAATCAATATTCTTCTAGTTATGCATTGATTCACTTGGAAAGAATAGCTGAAGTACTTACATCATAGTAAACAGATGATGCAGACGTTAGAACTTTTTCATGCAAGGAAATAGTAACCATGCTTGCCGGATCCTCCAAAGGAATTGACACTAATAAGTGTTCTAGAGACGCAAATAAGTGATAGTAAGGAGGTACTGTGTATGCTTCCTTGGCACTAATTAACCCATTAATTGAAAGAACAAGAGACGAGTCTCTAAATTGTGGGTCACCAACAAAGGTAACATTTAAAGCAGCAATGTTTCTTATTGGAATTTCCTTTGGTAGGGACTGCAATGAAGAATCAAGCTTCACAATTCCTTCTCTCAATTTCTTTGAAATGGCGTTTTCTACGGCAGAAGATAATCTCCCTTCAAAAGCGTCAATTAATCTGAAAGTAAAAGAGGGACATCATGATGATGATGCTAGTAAAAACCAGGAAGCAAACTTATTGCATGGGATAAATTTTCATGTAAAATATCAGAACAGTAAAGGATGGTGACGATATGATATGTGAAGAAACTTAACCTCTCAGAAGCATATTCAGATTCCACGCATGTATAACTCAGAAAATAGTATTCTTTATGGAAGTTCAGAAATAGATATGAAGATTCTCAAATAACCAATGTTCCAATGCAACCTAATACCTTAAAAAGTACAAATTTTGAGGTAATTTACTTTGTTTTTAATCAAGGGAGCTGGGAGTATCTAAATAATTTTTGTCACATGCTTGGAAAAAAAAGAACTGATGCAAATTCCAGTTGGTGAAATTCGATAATATCTTTTTTATGCATTGCCCATGGCACATCAGACATCAAAATATCTACCATTTATTTGGGTGCGTGTGTATGTGTGCCCGTGTGTTAGACTTAAGAGATAGTTCTTCAAACAGAAAGTATATTTGAAAAGGTACCCTTGATATAGCCAGGATGCTCCACCATCCAACTTTATAAATATATCTTTCACTGAACATCCACAGTCCAGGGGAGATAGCATAAGAGATCCTTGGACATTCGTCAGATTGAAAGAAATTCCAACGTCCATACCTTCAACCTTTAGGAAAAGAAACATTTATATATTATCTATAGCATTCACAAGCATTGAATAATGAAGAAAGTAGACGACTATAAATGACAAACAAAAAATGTGAACAAATATACAGACTATTAGATTTAACTACGATTATATAAGGAGAAAAGATGCAAAGGAAATCTAGACATGGTGTCCTTGAGATTACAGCAAGCGGGAAGTTAGTTCCCTCGCTTACGCTTATAGGATATTTTAAGAAGTGAACATCCTTAAAGCTTCACAAAATACTCACATATGCAATATCTAACAAGTCCAAATTATTGATTTGTCGTGTTGCTACCCTTACGTTAAGGTTGGTGTTTCCAAGGAGCCTTTTTAGTTGAATAAAGATTTGTATGTTAGTAGAAATCATAGATAACCTTCAGAGTTAAAGGATCCTTTGTCTTAAAAATACAAATTATTGAGTTCCCTAAAAGTATAGATCCCAATGAAGTGAAATGGATATTGAGGATTCAGTCAGTTAACTGTTCTACAGTCACAAAAGCTTGCACAGCGGCACCATCTGTGGCTGTGCTCCTCATTTGCCTAATACAAACAAGATAGAATTGCTTTTATATGGTTCAAGTTTTGGCTTCTATAGAAGTCTCTTTCTTGCAGCTCCAAAGTGATCTGATACTTATTCGTGCCACATGCAAACACATAAATACTTTTAAGTTCATTTTTTTTGAGCTTGCGCGCCTTGACTAGTTCCGCGGGGTATCTGCTACCTTAGTACCAGGTATTAGCTCTGTCCACCAAGGCTTGGGCATATGAAGAAATATCACCTAGTGGCTTTTGCACATTAAGTACTTAAGTTGAGCTCTTGTCTAGTTGACTAGCTTCTAAAGTTACTGAACTTGTCAACCATTTACAATAGCAGCTTGCTAAATGCTCATCCAATTAAGTAAAAAAAGAATCAATGTTTCATATTTATCTTATTTTGATAACCGCGGTGTCCAGGCCGACCTGCGCACACCTCCATTAATATCATGTGATACATGTCACCTCCCACCAGCAATAGGTAACACTCAACTACGTCCACCACTCTTTCCACCAAGACTACTAGAACAAATGGGAATAAATCACCTAGTGTTTTGTCACTAAGACATCATGGTGCTCGACACACTTCATTGACCACTAGGGCACACACTTGAATGCAATCAATGTTCACATATGACCATAAAGATATCATTTTTAATCTATTTTGAGCTAATAACAGCAAGAATTTCACATCAAATTTCGACATTTTACCTGAATAGAAGCTTTTCCATTATCTGTAATAGGAACAGGAAGCCACCAATTCGAATATGAATATTCCCAATTCATAGTCATATTCGCATAAGCACCCGAAACACTAATAACAACACCCGTATCACCAGCTTTAACAGTCGAAGAAATCACATGAATATTATCAATACTGATATTCGAAAGAACCATATGAACTGTACCAATAATAGGAATATGCTTTGATTTCTCAATTTTAGGTAGGTCAAGTGGAACTAATGAAGTCTCCGCCATTTGTACTAAAAATTCCTTCATAAAATCAAGACCTTTATTTGATATATCCAATGATATGTACCCTTCTCCATTGGATTCATTGGATTCAACACAGATAATTGAAAAAAGGAGTAAAGATAGAAAAACGAAGAAGGAAACTGAGCCTGCCATGGAAATAATTGAAGGGCAGACTCAGTAGATTGAGAATTTTTTGGATTTTATTGAAGAAATTGAGATGGGTGAAGTTGAAGATTAGAAGTGAGCTTTGATTTGAAGAAATGATTGGATTGTCAACCAAGAGATAATTACATTTGGGTTTTGAATATTGAAAGCAATAAAGATGGTTGCTATTTTTTTTATAACTAGTTCGCACGTATTACACGTTTAAATGAAAATAAAATTTGGCTCAATTTTTATTGGCTAAATACATGTATGAAAATATTAAAGAGAAAACAGTTGTTACCTTACCCTCCTAATGAATATATCTATATATATATATATATATATTCTTGGACCATCGAGTGGCGGTGGGAGATTATCTCCATACAGGTGATCATCATGTAGATGTTTTCAGCTATATGCCAGATTTGTAATAATATAACCATGAAAATAGCAACTCTGGTGATTCATCTTCTGGAATTTGTTCTTCATATATCGATCCTGATATCCCAAACCGTTATTCTCCTATCAAGGCACCAAGCATATTTGTCCAAGAAGCTAAGATGGTTTCATTCTTTGAGGAAAACTTTCTCTTTGTTACAATTCAAATGATAAATATGAGTGTATGTCAGTCATGGTACTGATATAGCCATTTGAATTCCATACGATGAAGGATATAAGCCTATTTATAGTGATGTAACCATTTAAATTCCGTACATAACTGATTATACTCTTTATTTTTCATGCATCCTTTCAAATTTCATAATAAACTGATTAAGTCTTTTCAACTTTAAAATTAATTGACATTTTGATTAAGTCTTTTCAACTTTCAAATTAATTGTCAGAAAATGTTGTTCAATAATATTATTTAATTAATTAAAAATTTAATTAGTTTTTAATTTGTTGTAAGGTCTAAATAGTAATTCAACTTTGAAGTGGAGAACTTTCCACTTATAATTATAAATGTGTATTTTAAAGTACGAGTCAGCTTAATAGTCAATGAAGTAATTGAATTCCATGACTTTCGAATTAAATTCTTTTTACTGATGAAACATTACAAGTATCTCATAGCAAAAGAGCTGGCCTAAACACCACCCTTAGAATTTTGCTTCTTGCACATGATTTGTATTGGCTGTTTGCTAATAACTGTACTATATTCTTTAGTGGATAAGTCACGTAATAACTTGTAAACGTTATACTCAATAGGCAGTTTCAGAATTAGTTGTTATCAATGTAACCAAACATTCGTACTTTTTCTTCTTTGGCTTTTTTATGAAACTTTTACGTGTGAAATTCAACATCTAATATCCTGAAGTTTCATATATACAAGAACTTTTGAATTTACTAGTGGATGTACGAATCACTTATAACTCCACCACAATCCTACGTATTATTATAGGCCAAGTTGCAGAAAACTTTTAACCTGCTTTAGCCCATTAAGAACTGATTGTTTTTGACATTATAACCACAAGTTAAGGTTGATCAGGTGTATGGTGCTTTCTGTCCACTTTAGGACAGTTTTATCAACAAAATTCTTTCATGTATTAATGGCTACGTGTGCGATTTATATTCGATCTGTGACGTATGTTTCATTTTCTAAGAAAAGCATATCATGATTCATTTTGGGACAAATTAGATATTTCATGGTCTTTTTGGTTCCATGAAATGTCTCTAGATTAAAACACAACAATATGACCATACAAAATGTGCATGTTTTTATGCACCATGGCACCAAGAAACATTTACTGATTCACCAAAGTCCAGATGTAACAAGATGCTGAAAAAACGGTCCTCGACTTAAGTCTACACAACTCCTTTACAGGAGAGTGAAGTTGCCTCATAATTGCAACTTTCACTTCAATGTCCCACCATTCTATTACAGACACCACCATTACAAGGAAAAATAACATGTATGGGATTTCAAAATGGGCGACATGCATTCAGATTCAGATCCTCAGTAATCTTAGAAACCCCAACAATGGTACCATTCTTTCGGTAAACCAAGAAGCCTTTCTACCAAAATGAATCATGTGAGAGCAACTCCTGCATCTGCTCTACACAGCCATATTGTCGACAATATGGATATATTGATGGACAAAAATTGAATCATTTGTGTCGTCTTACAGGAAGTAATCTGGTGGAGGCTTTTTAGCAGGTGCTCCTCTTGATTCCTGCATTTCACCAAAAAATTATACAAATGTAAGATTGTGCGGAAGAGTCTCACACAGGCATCCTATACAAGTAACACTGTGCCTGTCTCAGCCCATACTAGTAAAGATCAATGTATATGTTGATAAGTTATTGGTAAAAAACACATATTTTTCTCCACATATCTATCATCAGATCATAACTTCATTCTCTATTCATAACTCCATATACATAGGCCCTTTTCGATGGACCCTCGGTACAAATAAAGCATATCAAAATCAGTATGAAAAGGAAATACAGTAGTGAAGAAGACATGTCGAAAATAATGGGGGAAAGAATAGCAACAAACAATTAATACGATAACTGAAGCACAGGAAGCAACAACATAAAACCGAAGACTTCGATAGTAGGAGAGTATTAAAAATACTATTGATAATGTAAACTAGACAACAATCAACTACCTATTAACCTTCAACCCTAATACCCGACCTCCATATCCTTCTATCTAGGGTCATGTCCTCGATAAGATGCATGTGAGTCATGCCTGTCTAATCACCTCCCCACTAATGAATTTGAACTTCTATTAATAGCCAGAGCGGATTCAATGTAAGCATTTTTCAGTCACGTGATATTCAGAAGGTATTCTTAGATGGATAAAAAGTCCTTTCATGGAAGGAGGGGGGGGGGGGGGGGGGGTTGCACATTTGCTGGACAGCCTGGATGGACATTGGAACAGTTAATAAATGCCTCTGGGATGTGGAAATTCTGTTTAACCATTGCGAGTGAAAATAGCATGTTAATAAATTAATAACATATTCCTCATTCACCAAACATGACAAACCTGAGGAGCAGCTTCAAACACACGGAACTGCTTAGTAAGATTCTCATCTAGCTCAAGAATTGCTGCAACATTTCCGCATCTGCAATGTTTGAGAATACAAATTATTTTATTCCAAAATACTTGAAACAAAGATACCTCTGACAAAAGAAAAGAGGAAGATGACAGTAGAGGAAGAACAAATTACAAACTAACCCTGTGACTTAACTGACCTGTAACAGTAGTTCGGAGCAGACCAGACTGTAACTATCTGATTATTGAACATCCATTTATATCCTTCCATTACTAACTGATGTGCACGGCATATGTAGTCTATGTTATTTGTGTGGTTAAATGAAGTGACAACACTGCCACCAAAAAGGAAACCTGCACCGCGAGGACTCAATCCCCATCCATCAACGATGTCCTCTGGATCTGACCATAGTAGGTCACACATGGCACCCTCGTGAGGAACTTCTTGCTTCCGATCAATAGTTCGAATCTGAGATAGACATGATGATGTCAACGCATTCCATCACAAGTAAAAGTTCAAGCAACAGAGTCAGAGACTAGTTCCAAACCTGGTCTAATGTAGATATTGTAGGAGAGAGACCACCATGAACAGAGAATATCTTATTCTCAATAAGAGCGGATAAGCTGCATTATGATCAAGACAAGTAATAGAAGTTTAGTACCACCAAATGTAAATGTACCATGACTTGTTCACACAGTCATACATGGACACTGTTGGAGCGAGAAAAGAGGACAAGCAGAATACCAATGTCCGAAATTTCTCAAGTATGCCATGCAAGTGGACAAGGGAACCAAGACAGAGAGGAGAGGTTCTATGTCAAACTAGAAAGCAGTGGATCTAATATAAATGCATCAGACATATCAGGTTGGTTCCCCAATTTCAGACGTCAGTAGAATAAAGTAGCAAACCTTAAATAGTCAAATATATCCGTGCAATATCTCCAAACATTTACTGAACCATACTTCCGTAGGCACTCATCATAGAATCCATATACCTGGAAATTTTAAAGAGAATAAGACCATATAATAAGTTATAAGCTGTTGGTAGAGAAAATGAAGGACCAACCTGTGTGATCTGGCGGCTCTCATGGTTACCTCTGATAAGAGTGATCCGATCGGGATATCTCACCTGATTATGCATTACCAATTATTTTCTTTTTCCATTAATTAAAAGGGAAAAGGCAACAGTTGAGTAACAGACATGAATGTGGATATAAAATCAAGTAATCTACTAAATGCAACTCAACAAGGGAAGGCAGAAAAAAACTTAGTACATTGAAGCAAAGATATTTTTAACAAGAAATGGACGAGCCAGTTATTTTCCAAAGTGACATCAATTTAGGACGAAGCAGAGTCAAGTGGAAATCAGCAAGAGAAGGCAAAGATGAAAAAAGTGGGGGTAGCATGCACAGAAAAAACAAGCTAGGTAAATGAATAACATGTGACAGAGATGGTACTGAAGCCTACTTTATTAGAACTTCAAGAAGCAAACTGTCGTAATGTGTTTTATCGAGTGTGCTATTTCATAAAAACAAAAAAAATTCAGTCTCATGCAACAATTTATTCTGGATCTCAAAAGTTAGAGCATCATATGGATACTAACATTTAAAAAAACTGTCAGATCACATCCTCATGTCGGGCGGACTGGGGTGGGGTGGGGTGGGGGAGTCCTTAAAGTTGATAATGATCTAAATAATTGCAATGTCAATTTTTTCCTTCAAAAAGCAACTGAGATATTTTTTTATTACTGATAAAGAAATTCAACAGCGATATCATTATAAGCTTATTCGCCTTGTACTCAAGAATTCAAGGGAACTCAATGCGGCAAAGATGTACAACAAAAGCAAGCACATGTAGACTGTAGTTATCCCATACAATATGAAAGTTAAATGAATCCAATTCATCTATTTTGTTTCCAATCAAAATAAATTCCACTTTTATTCCATTACACAATTAAGAAAAAAAAATGAAGCAAACACAGGCTGGAATGCTTATCTCAGATTGCACAGTGTATGCAACGGTAGTTCCCTGAAATGTTATTTGTTTTAAAACATCTGTTTTACAAAGGAAACAAAAAACTGCAGGGACTAGAAATATTCATATAACCAACTTTCAACAGTAAATGCTATAGCATGTGGGTTCAAGAATAATTCCAAGTCTAACCAATAAGATAAAACTTGCAAGAATATGTATATGTACCTGATATCACAGGAAGTGACAGTTAGAAACATAAAATACCTTAAGAGCTAGTAGAAGAAGAAATGTCTCAACGGAGTAAAATCCTCTATCAACAAAATCTCCGAGAAACAAGTAATTTGTCTTTGGGCAATCACCTCCCACTTTGAATAGCTCTTTCATGTCATAAAATTGCCCATGGATATCACCACATATCTGCACACACAAGAAAACATTAGCTGAAACAGATTTCAAGCAATACCAGAACGTACATAAGTGGAACTCGCACGAAATAACTAAAAAGCAAACATAGCACGTAAGAATGTCATCTGCAAATGATAAGGCCAAATAGCCAATTAAATGAATAAGAATTTACGGTAATCTGTTCCCTCCTGTAGATTTTACAATTTCACAAGTCAATATTATACATTTCAATATATATCCCAAGAGACTCCACAATCCAATGCAATCTATTGGTGATTGCCCTTCACCCATAGCAAATTCTCTACACTCATATTTTGCATTTTTCTTTCTAGACATTCTGAACCCTAACCAAATTTGTGAGCCCTCTAAATCCAACAGGTGCGGTATAATATACTCAGCCAGAATCCAGGATGGACCCCAGTAAGCAGCAATAACAATAACAATTAAGCCTCAACTCAGAGCTAGTAGTGGAATCCCAAGCCAGTTGGTGTCATGACAAGAGAAATGACTAATACTTCTACATCACAAACTGTTGGCAGATATATCATTCACTGGGCAGAATAAGATAAATGCTGATTGAATTTTCTCCAGAACAAACAGCTAATTAACAGAAAGTGGAATAGTATCACATAGAAGCTTCTCATGAATATCCTCCAACTCCCAGAAGGAAAACTATAATAACATTGTTCCAACCCCAACCAGTACTGCATAATATATAAAGAAGCAATTTCAGTGAAAAGAGGAGCTCATATATGTTTAAGTGTTACACCAAAATATGTAAGAGCTCGTGACAAGTTTAGGTTATACTTAGTCTCGGGTTAAAAAAAAGAAGTGTTGATAAGGTCATATGATAGAGTGATACTTTCTCAGTTTTCAAGATCATCTAAGTACAATCATTAATAAAATGACTGAATTAGTAAGTATAAGCTATACTTGATCGCAAAGAAAGAGTGTTTAGACTACATAAAACAACGAAACCTTCATAATCTTCAAGTTTGCTAACAAAAAGAATAAGAATATTCAATTAACATTATGCACAATTACCTGTAATATATTTATGTAAAGCTAACACTCTCTTGGCCCTATTAATAAAAATTACTTCATTTAAATGTTTAAAAAAAAATTACTTCCTTTATCAAAAGATGATGTTTTACACAACTAACCTAAACATATAAAATAACCAGGACACATTCTAACTAATTCTCTTAACTTTCATCTTCAAATTCAAGATGATGAAGCAACTCGTGTTTGCAAATCAAGACTAGAAGGCCAAGTCAAATACAACAAGAAAGTTATTGTTGCCACAACATTCATTTGAATATTGTCACCAAAGGGTGAAAGTAAAATTGAATTCGCATTAGCCTGAAACTTATTAACTGAATCGTGATGCCACCATAAATACAAGACTCATGGCTAAACGCGAAATATCGTGCAGCCAGCTTAATCAAATCGCTGACAAAACAAAATACTATCAATTGGACCATAGCATTACAATCCACAGAGCCAACTAGGCAATAATAACATGGCACTGCTTGGGCAATGACATGCGTAGCATTGACTTGGCGAGATGGATTACTGGCTCGACAAGTTCAGCAGACGTGGAATATAATATCAGCCCTCAACAGACAGGTTTAACTGATTAATGTCACCAATCCTAGACAATTGATGACGCATGAAACATGAACTACAGATGCACCAATGAAATTGAACTTTCAATTTTCACATCTGAGTGCACAAAAAACAGACTATTTAAGAATGAGGTATCCTTTGTTGTCTTCATCTTAATGACACAAACTCCTGATTTCATAATTAGGTAGACTGAGGAAACAGCAATGATAGATACAAATACGATGTGACGTAAATGAAACAGTAGCCCAAAAGAGGGTACGATGCTGACAAAACAGTAACGACAAATAAACAGGAATATTAACGCTACACAGAGAGAAACTTCGGCCAACTGCTAGTGTGACTCACGTGAGGTAGGAAGAAGTTATTTTCATACAAAACAAGGTAGGAAGAAGTTATTATCTCTACTATAGAGATAATAGTAGATGGTAGGTCAGATTATTATTGAACCGAGTGCTGAACAACATATAATGGAGCTCCTTATATAGAGGTGTGCCGCTGGAACTTTAAGGTACCTTCCTAATAAACGTGATTCCTCTAGTTATGACGCAATAATTAAAAATATTAAATACAATTAACCTAGACATATAAAATAATCTAGAAATGTTCTTCAAATTTATCCACATTAATTCTCTGAACTTTTGAGTTTCGACAAATACAAATAACATGTCCATCCCCAAGAGGGACCCTCAAACAAAACCAGCAGAACAAAGGAAAAATCCATAAAAAAATTCCAATTCCTTGAAGGTACCAAATCAAAAAAGAGCATCCAAATGCCATATCTTGTAATTCTAGCATCTTCTTGATGCTATTATTAATACCACTTACTTTATCAAAAAAAAAACATCCAAATGTCCAAACTACTTACCTTAATTGTTTGCAGTATTGCTAAAATCCAGTATAAACAAGTTGTGACTCTAACTATCGAGTAGTTTGACACGAAATCACTTTCATGGCGGAATTGAGTCCTGAAAAGCTGGAACACTGCCAGATAAAAACTCTACCTCACCAACACTTAACCTAGACTGAATCCAGCAAAACAATTGAAAGAATAAATTCATCTTTGGCAAACTACACTCACACTTCTGCTCAGTATTCACGCTACAGTATATTGACGCAAGTAAAAATCCCAGTTCCTCCCTCCTATATCACTCCCACGTAAGGTTTTAATTGGATTAGAGTTAACCTAGACTGCATCCAGCAAAAAAATTGAGAGAATAAATACATCAATTCCCTCATTTGACATGTAAATTCAAACCTCAGCTCAGTATATCGAACCAAGTAAAATTCAATCTTCGCCTTCCTATATCAACTCCAACGTAGGGTTTTAATTCGACTTACAGTGACAGGCGCGTCGACTCTCTGCACATTGCTTTCTTCAACAAGGATTTCCATAGCTTTCATACAAAGAGCCTTAACTTCAGATTCCTTTAACGGCTCGCATCTCTTGAGCTGCTCAATTTGCCTATCTAGGTCTGACATCTTCGAACTCGGTGTTGTTTTCACTTTCTCAATTCACCGGCGAGCTCCGTAACCAAAATTTACTACTACTATCTTCTCCGATTGAAGAGCATATGAGTAGTAGCAGCCTCTGCTGCGCCGTCGAGTGCCGGGTTTTAGCGATTCACGGTGTTGCCGACTTGCCGCTTTCTCTACTCTTACTTCATTTTTTCTCTACTTTTTTTTCTTTTTTTTTTTTTGCTTATTACTCATTTGCCCCTATTTATATGGTACACAATGATCATAGGTATAATATAAATTTAACTAAAAATAGTGAGTTCGGTCAAAACAACTTACTAATTTATAGCGAATGTCATAATAATAATGGAAACTTATATAAATATATTATAATAAAAAAATATTTATCATTTATAGTAATAATATTTTTTTTTCACTTGATTATTTTTGTTTCATTTATAATACAAGTTTAATTTATATTACAAATAACAATTTTTTATTCATATATAATACAAATTTTAATGATAGATAATTCATTTATCACACATTTTAATACACTTATAATACAATGTGTCAAATTTTTACCAAACAAACATAATATATTTTAAAAAACAAGTATTATTCATATATAATTCATATATATTGCATACATAATTCACTTTTAATACATATTGCAGATTTAACATAGTATTGCTATAAATGATAATAAATAAAAAGTATTGCTAAAATCAGTAATTATTTATTAAAATGTACCAATTCATGTAATTTTTCCAATAATAAATTCAATGTAATTCCTTAAATGAGATTTGAATAGAACAAAATATATGTATATATTTATCTCGATTCATGATAATTTATACGGTAAATGGTTTGGAAAAATGAATGGCTAGAATAGAAAGACAATAAAATGGTTTATTTTTTGAAAACTATTAAAATGAGATAAAGCAGCATCGATTGTCTCTTGCATTTGTAGTTTCATTTTTGTATATTCCAATAATAATAATAGGGATAGGATAAAATAATTTAGTTTATGTAGTTCATGCTCCAAATCTGGCTAGATTTATAAATAGTGAAATAGGAAAAAGTCCTAAACTTTAAATGGGGCTAGGGCTAGGGCTGGGCATAATATGGTTCAAACCGAAAAAACCGACCGAACCGTTTTTTTTTAAATTTCGGTTTTGGTTTTTCGGTTAATTCGGTCGGTTTCGGTTTTGAATTTTAATATTTCAGTTTTCCGGTTCGGTTTTCGGTTTTTAGATTTAAAAATTCGGTTAACCGAAAACCGAAATTATGTATACGGATGTATTACGTATTTACGTATATCGGTATATATGTAATATGTTACCCTGCGGCCCTGCCCATTCCCACTACAATCGGCCCATCCCATCCCAAATTCCCAATAGCCCAACAGCCCAACTACCCAAATTCCTAAGTCTCAGCCCAACAGCCCAACTACCCAAATAACCAAATTCCTAAGTCCTAACCCAATTACCCAATTATGAATTACGGATTACCCATTCCCTGACTCCCATTTCCCTAAATTCAAATACTCAAATTCCTAAATCCCTAAATTACATACGCCGACCGCCGACGTCGACGCCGACTCGCCTCTCTCAGTGACGCTGACGCAGATTACAGATACGCCCTAAGCCCCTAACAGATACGCTGGTCGCGACTCGCGATGGCCGACGCCGACTCGCCTCTCATCTCGCCAACTCAACTCGTCACTCATCTCTCAAGTCTCAACTTTCAGCTCTCGTCAGTCGATACTGACTCACTCGTAAGTCGTAATTGTAAGTTAGTCAAATCTCAAATCGTCTCTAAACCCTCATCTCTCCACTCTCAAGTCTCATCAGTCATCTCATTCTCAGTTAACTAGTTGAAAGCTGTAATTTGTTTATTTGTTTATTTCTTCTTTGTTTCCACTTTCCCGTATTATCTTTTTTCTTTTGAAGATGAAGAAATGTGTTTAATTGCTTTGAGTTTTTGTGACTATAATGACATTCATAAGTGCTCTTCCTATCGTCATAGTTGTTGGCTTGCTTCTGCTTCTGCTTCTGCTTCTGCTTCTGCTTCTGCTCTGTGAAGATGAAGAAATGTGTTTAATTCCTTGCAGCAGACCTTGTTCTAATATTTGTAATATTTGTAACATATTGTATAGTTATACATGGACCACCAGCAATATGTACACTAGCACCTGCACCTCTACCATCAATTGTCTTAAATGAATTCAACTTTAATTCTTCACAGGTCTCTGTTGTTTCACTTTTTATTAAATCAGTCCAATTATTAACTCAATTCTATACTTCCTGGGACTCTGGGAGAACTTGAATAGTAGATGACACAAACTGTTTTGAATTTTTGATACTTCCTGGGAGAACTTGAACCTTCTGAATTTTAATTGTTGTTCTTGTTGTTTATTTCACTTTTTTATAGATGACACAAATTGGAATTGGAAGTAAGGGAAGTGAAAGTGGAGCTTCAAATGAGAGCATACCTTACACCTCATCTCCCAGTGAGGTTGAAGTTAATGTTGATACTTCAAAGAAAAGAAAAACCATGGAACCTAGAGCTAATTGTTGGAATCATTTTGAAAAGTTCACCGATGAAAATGGAGCTAGTAAAGCTAAATGCAAGTATTGTGCAAAACCTTATGCAGCTTCTACATCATCTAATGGTACGTCATCAATGAATACTCATATGAGAACATGTCCTAAATTTCCCCGTGACACCGTAGATAAAGGTCAAAATCTAATTAATTTCCTACCATCTTCAACGGGAGCAAAGGAAGGGGTCATTAGCACTTGGAAATTTGACCAAGCTCAAAGTAGGAAAGCTTTAGCCAAAATGATAATTGTTGACGAGCTACCATTTAGTTTTGTTGAGAAAGAGGGTTTTAAAAATTTCATGAGAGTTACAATGCCGCAATTTCATATTCCTTCTCGTAGAAGCGTGACGAGAGATTGTTATGAACTATACCTCGAAGAAAGAAAACTTTTGAAGAAGGTTTTCAAAGAAGCACGTCCAAGAGTTTGTCTTACGACAGATACTTGGACCTCTATACAAAAAATAAACTACATGTGTTTGACAGTCCACTTTATAGATAGAAATTGGATTTTGCATAAAAGAATAATAAATTTTTGTCCTATTTCTAGTCATAAAGGCGTGGATATGGCGGCTTGCATTACTAATTGTTTGCTTGAATGGGGTTTGGATAATGTGTTTACTATTACAGTTGATAATGCTAGTTCTAATGATGTTACTGTGAAAGAAATGTCTAAAAAATTGAGCAATTGGGGAACTAACATTATGGATGGTGACCATCTTCATGTGAGGTGTATGGCACATATCCTTAATCTTATTGTGCAAGATGGGTTGAAGGAAATTGGTAAGTCTGTCAAGCTAGTGAGACAAGCCGTGAAATACATTAAACAATCTCCCGCAAGACTTAGAAAGTTTAAAGAATGTTGTGAATCTGAATTGATAACTTGTAAGAAATCATTATGTTTAGATGTTCCTACTAGGTGGAACTCTACATATTCGATGCTTGATATAGCACAACATTTTGAGTTTGCGTTTGAAAGATATAGTTTTTATGATATTGGATACTTGAATCATCTTCGTACCTTTGGTTCTGATTCTTCTGAAAATAAAGATGGAACTAGTGTTGAAGATGAAACTAGTGTTGAAGGTGGAACTACTGCAAATATTCTTTCAAGTCTTGACTGGAAAAATGTGAGGTCAATGGTGAAATTTCTTAAAACTTTTTATGTACTTACTTTGAAGGTCTGTGGTTCTAATTATGTCACTAGCAATACACACTTTGTTGAAATTGCTGAACTTAATCTTATTTTGAAAGAGATGATGACAAATGAAGATCGTAATTTGAAAGAAATGGCAGAAAGTATGAATGAGAAGTTCAAAAAGTATTGGGGTGAACCACAAAAAATGAACAAGATGATCTTTATTTCATCTGTATTGGATCCCCGTAATAAGCTTGATTATGTTCCATTTGCAATTGTGGATATGTTTGGAAAAGAAGTTGGGGAAAAGCTATGTTCAGAAGTGAAAAAATACATGAACAAACTGTTTGAATATTATGTCAAGAAATCCCCAAAAAGCTCTTTACATGTACCATCTTCACCCACTTCATCTGACAATTCATCAAGTATATCTAGTGTGAGTGCTTGTGGCAACTTTGTAAATAGAGGAAGAATGAGAACGAAACAACAATTTGAGAAGCATAAAGAAGTTAGTGGTAGTTCAGGTAATAAATCAGAATTGGAAAGATATCTTGCTGAAGATATTGAGCGAGATAGTGATGACTTTGATATATTAATGTGGTGGAAAGTTAATGAGCCGAGATTTCCTATTCTCGCGGAGATGGTTCGTGATGTGTTAGCCATTCCTATTTCAAGTGTCGCATCAGAATGTGCATTCAGCACAGGAGGTCGTGTTCTTGATCCCTTTAGGAGTTCATTAACTCCTAAAATTGTGCAATCTCTTATTTGTGTTCAAGATTGGCTTAGAAGTGAGTCTTTTCCAATCAATATTGAGGAAGATTTAGAGTATCTTGAACAACTTGAACTTGGTAAGAATTTGATATTTGTATTAACAATATAGAAAATAATTTTGTTACTTGTGTTTGTTAACAACTAACAATTTTTTTCATAATTTTTTTAGATTTTGCTTGTAGTGGGACTGAATCTAGTATAATTGATATATAGTTGCAGCTTTTAAGTTCAACTATCAACTAGTGATGTGTGGTAACGAGTAAGTAAAGAACTTATTTACATAACTTGCTTGATAGTTTTATATATTCTATTATGAAATGTAGATCATTTGTCTAAAGAGTTCTATACTTCTATTTTCTCGCAGGTGCATCAATGTTTTGTTATTTTCTTGGTTGCTATCTGCTGGAACTTGGGATCTATTGCAATGGAGGTTGCAACAATGTTTTGTTGGTTTTCTAAATCTCTTTGTTGCTGCAAGTTGCAATGAGCCAGATAATGATGACTTTAGTTTGTAACTAACTCTATTTTAGTGATGGACACAAGTTTGTTGAATTTTCTAGTGTTGTTTTGACTTTTAATAGTTTTTTTATTATTATTGTTGACTAGTTGTTACTTGTTAATGTTATTTCCTGTTGGCTAGAGCTGGGTTATGACTTATGCTCAAATCTCAATACAGTGGAAATTTCTTATGTAAAGATGGAAACTGCTCACAAGTCACAGCTCATCATTTTATACAGGTATTTGGTGCCTTGGTGGTCAATGACAAGGGCGTACGAGTGCAAACATTTCAGAAATTGTGATTTGTGCTTGCCAATTTTTTCAACCTAATTGTACGAGATAAATAATTGTTTGAGTCTTGTTAAATTTGTATTAAATTTGGTTAAACCGAAACCGAACCGAAATAAACCGAACCAAAGTTATAATAACCGAACCAAACCAAATTATTTCGGTTTGGTTTTGGTTTTACATTTGGCCAAACCGAAAACCGACAAACCGAACCAATATTTACAAACCGAACCGAACCGACCGAACGCCCAGCCCTAAATGGGGCTATATTATTAAACAGTATCTTGAGAAAAGTGAGTTAAGCTCACATAATATTACATATTTTATGGAAAATATGAAGGGGAAAAGGATTTGCATTGTTTTTTAATCTGTTTCAGGAATGCAGTAAGTTTTGTTTCTAGTTTTGAGTTATGTTTATAGCTTTTTGTGATATTGCATTTTTTGAAATTTGACGAAAATTTTATGTGTCTTTAGTTACGTTGTTTTATAAATGTTGTAAAAGTTAATCGTTATAGCTTGTTGTATAATTGACTTAGATCAAGATTGTTTATTTTTTGCAAATTTAAAGAATTACAACTGCTCATGATTATGTTTTGAGGACCGTGAACTTTTTCCAAACCCAAGAGATCATTTTTGTTCAGTTTCTCGAATAGATTATTCAATGTTACAACGATTACATATTCTAATAGGGAGGAGGAATTGACAATAGTCGCCTTTTGGACTATTCATCAAGCTTTAGCTTAAAACTTTTGCAGAAAAATACATGATTCGAAATTCTTACTTAAAATACAGAAAAATTTAAGCATAGGAAATGAGTAGATTGATGATGATGTCGCATATTCTATTAATGCGGGATGAGCGAAATGAAGATTAGAAAACTGATTGATTGATGATGATATAGCATATCCAATCAGCGCAGGATGAGCAAAATTGAGACTCACCTCTGGGGTACTATGCGATAAGACTCTGTTGTCAAGACTCAAAGATAATATGAGGATGTATTGACTAAGCAAAGTATCAGTTCTTCTCCGGATTTAACCATCCTACATGACCTTTGCTGCAATCGCATTAAAGAAAAGGTATGTTTTACTGAGCAATTATTAGAGTAACGTTCTTATATGAGACAAAATATTATCAATCATGAATGTTCACGTCCAGAAGCTGAATGTAGTGGAGATGAGGATGCTCATATACATTAGTGGGTATAATAGGAGGGATGACTAGGAACGAATAGTATGCAAGATAAGGTTGTGATGGATAAGATGAGATAGCTAAACTGAGATGTTTTGGGCACGTGATAGGAGGTGCGATAGATTGATTGTACTGGGAGTTAAGAGATGCAGATTTAGATCTAAGAAGAATTAGAGCGCACAGATATGACATATAACATCAAAACTTTAGTTTACTATACCAGTAAGAACCCGTGAGAGCTTGATTGTAGCATGAGTTAACAGGGGTAGAGACAAGCCAAAGAAGAACTCGCACGCAATGATTAGACACAACAAGTCGCATCACAACTTTAGCTTAGTGGGACATGACATAGCTAAAAAGGTTTTGAGGTCGAGAATTGAAATAGAAAACAAGCAAATAGACGAATGTTGTAACACTACTCTCAATGTTAATACTTTTACTATTTATTAAATACCTAAATCAATTTAAAAATACTTATATAAGCTAATGAGTGTATAAGTTTAGCCAAATAATTTTCTGAATTAAGTAGTTTTATTTTTCTTATTCTTTTTTAATTAATCGTAAAAGTTAAAAGTGGTTTCAATAATTAACAAATACGCGTGTAGACAATAACGAAGAGGACAATGGAGCTGGACAAACTTTGCCGGTAAAGTTAGCGGCACGTCTTCTTTAAAATTATTCCGACTCGCCGTTTCTCTCTCAAAAATTCTCTCACAATTCCACCATCGCCACCGTGAATTCAGATCAGAAAGAGGTAATTATAACTCTTCCTCACTTGACCTATGTGCGATCATTTCAATAGTTTTGCTTTTTTTTTTTTTAATTTTTTTTTTAATTTTTTCAACTGATCAACTCGAATGAAATTCAATCATCCGTAATTCGGCAGAGATTATGGTGTTTTTGACTTTAATTATGTAGTGTATTGATTTTTGTTCTTTTATACTTTTGCAAATGAAGAATTAGGGTTCTGGATTGGGTGACCTTTGGGATTTTTTGCTGTTTCGTGTAATTGTGGCCGCCTTTTACTTTGTCTGGCTGTTATTTAAGTTAATTTTTGTTGCTCAGTTTCATATAATTGTAGCCACATTTTTTCGCAATTGAGCTTATTTTGTTGTTGAGTTTCACATTTCGTGTTGGAATTGGATTAGCTAGGAGAAAGCGAAGAAATTATGGCATTTCATCAGAATATGTTGGTTTCTGTTTTAGTATTTCCTGTTGTAATAATTGATTTACATACAAAAATAATATGACCAAAAATTAGGTATGTTTTTTAGAATGTATCGCAATATATCTTCATCCTATAGGCTATACTAGTATCTGGTTGTGTAGGAAGGAAAAAATGCATTGCAAACTTCAAGATCACATTTCTGGTTTTTATTTTTTCTCCTTTTTATTCTTTATGGTGCTTTTAGTTCTTTTTCTTTTGAGGACGGTTGGTGGAGGAGGTGCAGTTCTACTTAGTTGGGAAACCAAGGTTAATTTGATCTCAGATCAAACTGAAATTGTGATGTTCCTCTAGTTTTTCTTTATATTTGGACTAAGTTGTTGGATGTAGATGGGGTGTTGCACATCATATGAGAAAGTGAAGTTCTGTTCCAGATTTCATTTAGTGTATCTCCTTACCCTTTGTTTTCATGTGGTTTTCTTTTGATCCATATTTTTGTTTTGGTGGACCATCCAGGAAGCACTTCTAATGATTAAAAAAAACGTAAAGGGTTGGTTACAAATGTCATTACATTTTTTTTTTAAAAAAAAAAACTTGAGTTGCAGTCAATGTGCAGAAATTAATGTATTTCTTTGTAATGTCTGAAGGTAATGGCTTCTTCTGGAGACTCATGGATCCGGGAGTATAACGAAGGACTGAAACTCGCGGATGATATCACTAACATGATATCTGAAAGGAGTTCATTGCCTGCTTCGGGCCCAGAAGCACAGCGTCATTCATCCGCTATAAGGAGGAAGATTACTATATTAGGAACTAGACTTGATAACTTACAGTCTATCCTGTCAAAGCTTCCTGGAAAGCAGCCTTTGTGAGTGTTCTTTATCTGATTCTCTCATTGTGTGGCTGCAATGGTAATGTATAACTCCAGTGATTAAATTGAGTGTTTTATATAATGGGTGTAAATCTATTGTATAAGAATAGAGTGCTGCGGAAAGAAATCCGCCTGTTGACATGCTTTTTGGTAAATTTTACTGATTGTTGTGTTTTATCTGTCTAGACATGTATTTAGTCGGGGCTCCAATGCGATCTACGGAGACGCCGGGGGTGGGGGGAGGGGGAGGGGAGACCAAAAAAAAAGAAGAAATGTATTTCTTTCATGATATTGAACTTTAGTTGAATGTGTTTCTGATTAAATTTTGTTTAGAAATGACATTTCAATTTGATTTTCATTTTCCAACTCTTTTATGCCCAATGGAGCACATATTTTCAATCAAAGTTTCCTAGGGTCTTATTTTATTACTAAAAGCCAAGTAAGGAGGTGTTTTGGAAAGACTAAAAATGCTTTTAAGCACCTCCTTTTAGGCTAAAATGGTAGAAAAATAAGCTTAAAGATAAATGTTGGATATGACCAACTTATGGCTTTTAGCTTATAAGCTACTTAAAAAAAAACCAATCCAAACACCCCCTAAGTCAAGCATGAACTTAGTACTACTGAATTTTCGGCCTTGTGGTTGGGCCATACCTTAAGTGCCAACTAATAAACAGTAAAAAGTATAATTTTCCTTTTTTCCTTGATAATCTTATAAATTTCTAGAACACATTTAGTTGAAATATAGAGAGTTCCATGGAGATGAATAGCTGAAATAAAACTTTAGGTTGGTTATTGAATAAGTTTTATGTGCTGTCTATATGGTAATTCTGAATGTTGAGACTCTCTTCTGCAATCTGACTTAACAGTGTAAACAGTTATCTCTTTCAAAAGTCCCTATAAAGTTTGTTTGCGTGCTGCACTGTCCATATATAGATTCGAATAAACTGATGTTTTCTGTTACTACTGCTATGTTGCCTTCTGTATGTGTTTTTTTTTAGCACTCCCTCCTGTATGTAGGTCAGAGAAAGAGATGAACCGTCGCAAGGATATGCTTGCAAATTTAAAATCGAAAGTATCTCAAATGGCTTCCACATTGAACATGTCAAGCTTCGCGAATAGGGACAGTTTGCTTGGACCAGAAATAAAGCCTGCGGATGCTATGAGCAGAGCAACAGGTCTTGACAATAATGGTGTTGTCGGTCTTCAACGGCAAATTATGAAAGGTGAGTTTTATTCTGCTCCTCCATTCCCAGTTTGTATGACACTCTTTTCTCTAATTTGGCTGCTCAAATTTGAACTTTGGTGACAATTATATTGAAAATTATTTTCACAGCTTTCAAGAATTCAAATTTATGTAAACAATAACAACTATGCTTCAGTTGAAACAAGTTGGGCTCGGCTATATGAATCCTCATTGACCATGATTCCTCATTGAAGCTCTTCAAATTTATGTAGCTAGTCAAATTTAAATTTTGATATGATTCCCTGTCTAACTAGTTGCTTTGTCCTCTACTAATATTGTATACAAGTCATAATAACATCTTAAACTCCACGCGCACGGTGTTACATTAATTTAGAGGCAATAAGTACTAAGTTTGAAATGTTATTTAGTTTTTCGATTTTTATTCTGTTATTTTTCTTATTTGTTTGCTTTACTCTCAAATCAGAGCAAGATGAAGGCCTTGAGAGTTTGGAGGAGACAGTGATGAGCACAAAACATATAGCACTGGCTGTTAATGAAGAACTTGGCTTGCAAACAAGACTTATTGTATGATCTCTATTTTCTGGTTTACATTGAACTATACTTACTCTCAATTTTCTCACGGGAATAAAACCTTTCTGCTACTAAAGTGGATACTGATTTCATTGTCCTACCAAAAATGTAGGATGACCTGGACGAACATGTTGATGTTACAGACTCAAGACTTCAGGTGAGAACTTGTTAGGACCTGATTTTGACTCTAGTTCTCGTGAGAATTGGACTTTATATATTCTTTTAGGAGTCTCAAGTCTGTAGACATCTTCCAGCACCGCAGAAACTGTGTGGAAGGCTCTGCAATTTGGAATGACTAATCATGTCTTGTTTAATTTGAGGAGATGGTTTAAAGCTATCATTTGTTTAGGGTTCAGGATGTAATAGGTTAAAATACTTGTAAGTTTAAGCATTACACCCCGAGGGCTTCTTTGTTATTGGGATGGTACCTAGAGATCGGTTATGTGCGCTTAAAAAATGGTGAGTTGCTAGAACATTAAGGATAAGTGAAGGGAAAGTTTTTCTGTCCTTCTTAAGACACAGGTAATTAACATTCATGTAGTCACATTTTTCTTTTGATAGTGAAGGGAAAGCACTTTCGTCCTGATGATGATACATGAAATTGACATTCATGTGTCACATTTCTTGCTTGTGTCATTTGGATAGCTTTTGTTTGTCTTTTGGTGGGGGGAGGGGGTCAGATGAACTGTCAGGATATTGATTATTTTTGTCAATTCCATAATCCTGATGTGTTGAATTACCAAAAGAGGTAAGGGGGCAGAGGAACATATGTAGTTTCTTTTTTCTTTTTTCTTTTTTTTTTTCGGTGGGGTGGGGGGGGGGGGGGGGGGGGGGGGGGGAGGAGAGACATTGATAGAAAGGCAAAGTAACTGGTTTTTTACCAAACAAAGTATTCTACCTGCAAAGGGGTGGCCTAGCTGTTGAAATAACTGGAGTTACAACCTTGGCACAACGTTTGAAGCCTACAGAGACGAAACTAGGTGAAATCTTTTCATCTACCTAAGCTTTGTTAAAGTAGAGTGACCCGGTGGATAAGTCGATGTGCAGCAAGTTGGCTGGGAGGACAACATTATCGAAAGGATGAAAAATAAAAAAGAACCTAAACGAAGTGTCTGCACCAACGGACACTTTAATACAAACACTTGCTCTGTCAATAAGACGGTTCTTATCAGTCTCATTTTCTTCAGCTTTTGTATTCTTGGTGAGAATTATTTGTTGTCACTTAATTCGTTTTCTTTCCTCTTTTTCCCCAATAATTCAACAGCGGGTGCAGAGAAAGCTTGGAATTTTGAACAAACGCACAAAGGGTGGTTGCTCTTGCATGTGTATGCTTCTAGCGGTGCTTGGAATCGTCATTCTTGTTGTGGCAATATATATGTTGATTAAGTATCTGTAAATGCAAAAGAACAAGTCTTTGGAGTGTGTATGAGATCTTGAACATCTCCTTCTGTTTCCTCCTGTGTAATCGATGTTTTCGTGATTGTACTCACATCAGTGTGTCGAGACAACCTTGTAATCTTTTTTAAAAATTGATATGTTTCTATATGTAAAAAAGACGTAAGCATTTTCCAAAGTCGATCAATATTTGAGTGAAATTAGTGTGAGTTGCAATTGTCATGAATCAGAGAAGACTCATGCGGAAAAAAGTGTTATACTTTCGAAACTAACACCTTTATATGCTTGCTTGTGATTTTGGAAGCCAAGACATTGTATTGTTCAACAAACACAAGTGTTGCATTAGTTCTACGATGTACTCTGAATTTTCATTTCTTTGGGCAAATAACAAAAGCAAGATGCATTACTCATATGACTAGTCACTCATCGTTTTGCAAGAGATGAACACATTATTCTTGGATGTGAAAATAAAGTTAATTTTTTTGTTAGGAAAGTGAATTGAGATTATTCATGACCAATGAAGTTTGAAGATAGAAAATGTTCGGTACGTAAATTGAAAATGATGGAAATTCTATTGATAGAAGAGGCATAAGCATCACATCTCGATTCAATTCATCTTTCATGCACAATCATAGAGAAGAGATCGACAATCTAGGTCTCCTTGATCATCATCGACCATAAAAATAGAAATGAAGCGTGATCTTGTTGCTCTTGGTAACAAACATGCATGAACCATTTCACAAAGTATGTGTCCGAATAGGCCAAGGTTTTATAGTTAGCTCTCGACCTTCTAGTGCACTATTCTGTGACAAGGATTGTAACCTTTCAAACTCTATATGAACCATTTCACAAAGAATGAGTCCGAATAGGCCAAGGTTTTATAGTTAGCTCTTAGCTCTAACCTTTCAAACGCTATATTTCGTAGTGTAGAAATGAGTCAATTTGTAAAATAAATATATACTTCATTTAAAATAACATTGAAATATTTCAAATCTTATTTATGGCCAAAGGGACATAATTTAATTGTAAATCTTTCCTTATTTTTTTCACTTGGTGTAATCTTCTACCTTTTCTTACTCCGGCATAATCCCGTCGACCCTACATCTGAAATCGTCACCGTAACTGCCTTTTAACAGAAAAATGAGCACAGTGCCGGAAGAGGCAATCGACGTGATATCACAGAGCATCGGAATAAGCAATTTATCACCGGATGTCTTGCCAGCTCTCGCCGCCGACGTCGAGTACCGTATTCGGGAAATTATGCAGGTGCCTCTTCATATCCAATTTGTCAATCTCTGTTTGCTACAGCTGTTCTTTTTCATGTTTGAAGCTCGGCGCTCGCATTATTGTATTCAAATTTTAGGTGATTATTGTGCCTCACGTGAATTTATAGGATTTTTTGGTTGATAATGTAGGAGGCTATAAAGTGTATGCGTCATTCGAAGAGAACTACTTTATCTACTGATGATGTTGATTCTGCACTTACCTTGAGAAATGTGGAGGTAACTCTCCTCTTCAGTTATTATTCTGTTTACTCATTAACAGCAGGGGTGGAACCAATGTGGTAGTTATGAGTTGGGAAGAATCCACTAACTTTGGCTCAAATATAGTATTTGTGCTAAAATATTCATTTAATATGTTTAAATGATCCAGAACTCGCCCATAAACTAAAATCTCCAGGATTATAAGTAAGTAGGGTGTGGATTTATCACTAGACTCACTATTTTCAGTGTAGAATTTCTACAAGTACAGATTTTCAAAAAAATTAAGCTTTATATATGCAGTACGAGTTGAAGGCAGTGGTGAGGCCACAGCTACTGCCCTGATGTACATCCATCCTTGCTCATTGCTTGGATGTTTGAATCTTTGTCATCGCATTGACTCTAATCATTTTGCGAAAACTATCTGTTCTTATTGGTTGTCTTTTAATTGCTGTGTTATATATGTGTGCCTTGCGCAGCCAATATATGGTTTTGCTTCGGGAGATCCCTTACGATTCAGGAGAGCTGCTGGGCATAAGGATTTGTTCTATATTGAAGAGAAGGATATAGAATTCAAAGATGTAAGAAATTTTGAATATCTTGGGTTTGCTTCCAACTTTTTTTCTTTGGACTAGTTAAGTATAGTAAGTTTTCTCTTTCTGCGTTTTAGGTGATTGAAGCACCTCTGCCGAAAGCACCACTAGATACTGCTCTTTTTGCTCACTGGTTAGCTATAGAAGGGGTACAGCCTGCTATTCCTGAAAACCCTCCACTTGAAGGTTCATCTTTTACAATAACTTAGCAGTAATTACTTGTGTAGCATGTTAACATACATAGATGATGGTTTCTCCAGTTATCTGTTGTTTGTTATGCGCTGTTTTATCAACATGATGTTGATTCTCATTCTCTTAGTTGTCCTGGTTTGTAATTTGTTTCTCTCTGCTCTGTGGCTGCAAAAAATGGAAGAGGATAGTGATGAAACAGATTACAGAACCAATTAAAATTCATAATGGATGTTATTTTTGAACTAGTCAAAAAATAAAATTTGTACTTGCAACTGACAGATTAATTTCATGGCAGCACTTGTTCTACCTCCTGATAACCAAAAGCCAGAGTACAAGGAGGATGGAGTTCCTGTTGATCTTAAAGTACCTGTTAAGCATGTCTTATCCCGTGAGCTTCAGGTACACCTTGACCAATATGGTTGCGTCCTCTTTGCCCATCCCATATGATTCTATCCTTATGCATCTTTGGTTGTTTTGCAGCTTTATTATGACAAGATTACAGAGCTTATCATGAACAAATCCAACTCCTCTCTCTTCAAAGAAGCTTTAGCAAGCTTAGCAACAGACCCTGGGCTCCACCCCTTAGTTCCTTACTTCACATATTTTGTTGCTGATGAGGTAGGTATAGGTCAATTCAAGTCCAGTAATGTAACATTTGTAGGTGAGATAAATGATGTAATGATATTCTGTTTTATGTCAGGTTGCACGGAATTTGAATAATTTTGATCTCCTTTTTGCTTTGATGAGGCTGGTCTGGAGCCTTCTTCAAAATTCTCATTTACATATTGAACCATATGTGAGTCCCTTGCTGATATCTCAGTGCCATTTACTTCTGTATACTTATCCTTTTATTTTTCAAGGGATGCAGGATAAATTTTTATAATCTCTTTCTTTATAAATCTGGTTATCCTTGATGACCATATTTTATAATTATTTGATGTTATTTATTCATTTTGTTTTTCTAAAAGGGTGCCGGATAAAACATTAATAAAAACTAACTCTATAAAGCTAGAAATCATTTTTATAATTGAATTTCTCAAACCTTAATATGTCTCTGGAGAATCACGGTGGACAACTAAGTAGATGTCTGTTAAGAAAAGAGATGGAGTTAGCTTTCATGAACAACATTAATTTTCTTTACTCTGACTAAGTTCTTAAATTACTTTGTTCATTAAATAAGCGTCTAATGCATAACTGGAAATTTGGTTTGGGCTTAATCCTGCAACTTTGGGCTTTGGTGCTGAATGACGTTGCTATAGTTGGCATCTGTTGATTCTCTTGTTAACCTTTCCAGCTGCACCAGTCGATGCCGTCTGTAATGACATGCCTTGTTGCAAAAAGGCTGGGGAATAAATTCGCTGACAACCATTGGGAACTAAGGGACTTCACAGCAAAGTTGATTGCTTTAATATGCAGACGGTAGGGATCTCTTTATTCAGTCGTTCTCTTGGTTTTGTTTATTCAAAGGCTAAGAAAGCGTGCATCTCCTATGCTACCTACTATTTTTATGGAGTCTCAGGGGGGAAGGGGGTGGTTATATATTTGTATAATTGTTGACACGTGTAAAGCATATCTTAATCTGCTTGAAACGATAGTACTTGGCAATTGTTGGTCGTTCACTTCCATGATTTTGGTTAAATCTCCATAGTTTATTGAGACTGTGTCGTTCACAAGTTATTGCTGCGCAGATATGGTCATGTCTATCACAGTCTCCAGCCACGTGTCACGAAGACTTTGCTGCATGCTTATCTTGATCCAGCTAAGGCACTGCCACAGCATTATGGAGCAATTCAAGGGCTAGCAGCTCTTGGACCTGGTGTGGTATCTCCTTGATATCCCTGTATTTCTTTTTTATCTTTTCTTTTTTTCTAAAATTAAAGATATTAGCAATCTGTAATGTTTAAATGGGGAACATGGTCAATTTGTATTTGTATAGCTGACTCAATATTGTTTGGGACTAAGGCACAACTTTTTGTTGCAATCTGTGATGCTTATAAATTTTGTGTAGGTTCGCCTGATTGTGCTGCCAAATCTTGAAGCTTATTTGCGATTGTTGGAGCCTGAAATGCAGTTTGAGAAACAAAAAAATGAAGTGAAGAGACATGAAGCTTGGCGCGTATATGGGGCCTTAATGGTAACTTGCTTGCATGATCCAAACATTTGTCTTTGTCATTTCATCAACTTATTTCTTTTGTGATGTTTTATGCAGCCTAACATGACTTGTCATTTCGGATTAATATCCTACTTCACTGATAAAGACTCTTCCAACTATGTTTTCTTTTACAGTGCGCTGCGGGTCTATGCATGTATGAGCATTTCAAGATGCTTCCTGCATCTCTGTGTCAATCAAATCAGACATTCCTGAGGAGTCAATTGAAAGTCTTGACTACATTGCCGAGTATGTCTTCAAGTTTACTAATTCTATCCTTGCTAAACTCAGGTTTTTGAAATATTTGTGTTAAATTGTCCACTGAGTGTCTTTCTGCTCTAACTGCCAATACAAAATTGGTTCTTAGAATGATACATTCTGTAGGATAGATCTCGATAGTTATTTATATCTTACTTGTGGTCGTGTGAATCAGATTGGCTTCTCTTTTTATGATAACATGTGGAAATTGTATGCTAAATTCTTAGAACGCAAGCATGTTTCTGTCTGAAACACCTGTGAAGGTTGTAGTGCTCTCACTTGGTATCTAGATACTAATTAGGAACTCAGTAAGCCTCAAATATCTTAAAGCATTTACAGTGAAGAAATAATGTGTATATATGTATATCCCTATAAGCTTTTGCATTATTGATTCTGTATGTTTCCATGGAAGTCCTCTTCCATGAATGTCTTGTGGCAAATACAAAATGTTACTTTTGTCATCCTTGATTATCAATACACTTCTCTCAATGCCACTTCATAATTATCTAGACAAACGCAAAACGAGCATGGACAACATGGTCTCACAGCCGCCAACCAAGAAATTAGTGACAGATGGTCCTATACCGATGCTATCAGATTCTTTGCCAGCAGACATACAAGGAGCTACCGATGGACATGACACAGTTCCGGCTGTTACAGATGGGGATTTATCATCAAGTGACACAGTTCTGGCTGTTACAGATGGGGATTTATCATCAAGTCCACAAGATTTGCAAAATAAGAATGTGACCAATGTGACGAAACCCAGTAAAAGGGAGATTACTGGCGGGCAAAGCCAAAAAGCACCAGCTGCTCCTGGTCAGGCCCTGAAGAAGGATATGGATGCTGCAAATTTGTTGCCACCTCTATTTGATTATTTTGGTGAAAGTATGTTATTCTTTGCACCTTCCCCTGAATTGTCATTCTTTTTGTGATCCTCTTCTATACATCTATTTGTTCACATCTCTGGGTAGTATGTATCTAACATTTTAATATATACTACATTTTATACTTTTGACCCTACATCTCAAATATGATTCCTTTAGAAACTATGATCAAGATTCAATAGCTTTAGCCAAGAACATACCCAATGCAATCCCTCAAGTGGGACCTGGGGAGGGTGAAATGTTAGTAGACCTTACCCTTACCTTTTGAAGGTAGAATTTCCATATCCTAGCTTTGGCCGGGATATGGACTTATAAATGTACAAGTATAGTGTTTTTTCACATCATGTCTCTTCAAACAGATGTGGTTTATCTGCTTATCTTTGTCCCTTTGAGCTGTATATTTCCATAGCCATTCTGTTGCTATGAAATTAACATTTAACTTCACAGGATATATTTCTTGAACGTAATCTGTAATGTAACAAATAAAGTGGTTTAGAGCAAAGTTTTCCAACCTATTTACGAGTCCCAACATTCATTGAAGGGGAAATAATCATCAGGTATCAATATTTTACATGCGTAAAAACGTGCATGTCACAAGAGAGCATAGCTGAGTATGCATCTGATAAAGAATAATCACTATCTCTACAGCCACATGCAAACACCAATCAGTTCTCTTCAGCAAAACATGTTAAATACAAAGGAAGAAACTAAAAAGGAGAGTAATGAAGCTGTAAAAAAAACAATATGAAGGAGCTAAAAGAACAGCCTTCGAGTAGGTGTCTGTGAGGTTGTTGAAGGTGTGTTTGATGATCTCAGGGTAACAGGTGATGCCATGCTTTCTTTGATTCCTGCCCCCTTCTCGATTAGCTTTGCTCCTCGTGGGTCAGATAGAAGTGTCTTCTGAAACGACTGGGTGAAACCAGTTGCAATTATTGTCACGTGTATTTCACCATTGTAGCGCTCATCCACAACAGCACCAAATATGATGTTAGCAGAGGGATCAGCCAAACTGGTAACAACCTGTGAGAAATATTTCCAACGTTTAGTATAGAGCCAAAGGTTTCTTTAATACTTCTGGAGGTAAGAAGAACATAAGAAAGAGAAAAAAAAAAGTTCATCATTACCTGGGACACCCTATTCACTTCTTGCAAAGTTATGTCTTTTCCTCCTGTAATGTTATATACTACCCCAGTTGCAGATTGAATTGACGACCCAATTAGAGGGGCCAGAGTTGCTTGTTCGGCTGCTTCTTCAGCTCGGTTCTTGCTTGATGAAACCCCCACCCCGAGCATCGCAGTTCCAGAGTCTTTCATCACTGCCTTTACATCGGCAAAATCCACATTCACAAGCCCAGGAATCTACCAAAAAGGACCAGTTCATATTATATCCAGACTTATAATGCATACTACGATAAAGCTATTAACATGGTACCTTGCAAATATGTACATTTGCAATCCTTTTTTAATGGGAGAACTTTTTGATGTGATATTAAACAGATGCAACTTTATGAAAATATTTAGTAAAGAAAAAATTCATCATAGAGGAAATAGGCCCTTTTCAGTGTTGGTGAGTGTCTGCAAGTGTGTTTAAGGAATTTAGTGAAGTAACATAACCAGTACGATGACATTATTCATTTATATTATACAACGAAGAATTTCAGCATATCATTTAAAGAAAAGAGATGCTGACAAAGGAACTCACAGTGATTATATCAGATATTCCTTGGACACCTTGACGTAACACATCATCCGCAAGAAGAAAAGCATCTTGAAGTGGTGTCTGCTCATCGGCAATATCTAGAAGACGATCATTGGGAATTACTATAAGAGTGTCAACATTTCTCTGAAGTTTTTCAATTGCTTCCAGAGCCTGTCGGTCAATAAGTTCAAATTAGAAACATGAAAGACTATGGATGATAGGAGAAATAAAGCATTGCCATGAACAAAAATTCTTTATGACAAGGAATGTAGGACTTTGGCACAAAAAAAGAAAATCAGACGGTTAGAAAAGTCAGAATCTTGTTCAGGCTTGAACCTGTGAACACTTTATATCCTTTAGATACATCAAGGAACACCATAAGTTTCTTGTGCATCTCAACAGTTAATCTATAAACTCGCCACCATACAACTTCAATACCATCTTCACCTCACTCCCTTCCACGTGAAGCATGTCTCCTGTAATTAAAAGAAATGAAAATGCATCTTCCTAAAAGATTTCCTACTCTTAGTCGAAGAGGTTCCTTTTTTGGATACTGATGCAGCTAGTTAAGCCAGAACCTCAAAAGAATTTAAAGAAATCCAATTGCTTGTTTTTTATTTTCTTGCAACTTTTTTTTATCGACTTGGATATCCTCCATCCCTTTTTTAGCAGGGATATCCTACATGTTTCAACCTTTTCTAATTAATGTTGGAGCAGAAAGATCCCCAAAAATCCAGAAAAAGAAGTAAATCACTATTCTCCAAGGAACTGAAATGGGACCTGCCTGCACAGATCTTTTACGTCCTTCAAAGCTGAATGGATATGTAACAACACCAACAGTCAAATAACCTGCTTCTTTTGCTATTTGAGCCACAACAGGAGCCGCACCAGATCCTGTACCTCCACCCATTCCTGCTGTTATGAAAACCATATCTGAACCTTTTAGAGAATTTGCAATAGCTTCCTTTGACTCCTCTGCTGCCTGTTCCCCTAAAAGAGGATTGCCACCAGTACCTGCATCTCTAAAAGCGACTTACTTAACAAATCATTACGAATAAAGAAAGAGTTAACTAGCTTATCAAGAAGCATAATAATGTTGCGCTTGTTAAACCATCCATTGAACATAAGTCTCAAAATCAATAGCAAAACAAAAGGCATCTACATCTAGAGCAAGATGTGACACCACATGATTCCATGTAGGTAATAATAAAGTAATCCTCTGTCATTTTCTAAAGACAGGATAGAGTAATGTTAGCTTTTCCCGAAGTTCTTTTAACAAGGTTGAATTTGATTAATGAAAAACAGCTATTCTGAAAGAGTAATTTCTTTATAAAGAGATAGAAGAGTGCTAACCAAGCCCACGAGTCAGAAGTTCTCCAATTTGAAGTGGGTTCTCGGCAGCAGACTGTACCAGTGCTTGAGCATCCGTGTTTATAGCATAGAAGTCAACACCCTATTTTTGGCCATGCAGCATTTAAATTCGTCATATGAAATGAAGGGATGGGATCATGACACGACATTTCATTTTTTTCAGAAAAGATAATAACAAAAAGCTAACTGATGGAAAAATCCTATAGACGACAAGAAATTTCTAGCTTTCCTTTCCTTTATTTGTAAGGGATATTTCTAGCTTCTCTTCATGGCACAAATTCGTTAACCAGCACTACAAGTATACATGCAACCTTGTAATGGCATTGTATTCCAACATACGCTTTTCTGGAAGATAAAGAATTAGAAAGCCGCATTAAGAGAATTAGGCAGTCAACAAAATGCCCACAAATCAATCATTAGATGGTTACAGAGAATCCAAGGGTAACCACTTTGTTGCTAAGATAAAAGGAAATCTCAAGTCAAATGAAAGAAGAAGAGTGGTTATGAGATCCTATGTTCTAAAGTAAAGGAAGTAATAGAGGGGGAGCCAGGATTTTAGGTTTACGGGTTCTGAATTTTAAGATACGACAATGACCTCAAGCTATTGTATAACAATCACCAAACTAATGAACAAATACTGATATTTATTATATTCAAAAAAACGACAAACTAAATATCACAAACTACTTGAATACTATATAATTTTTTTGAAACTGTACTTGAATAAGTACCTATCATTATACTTATCATGTTTTGCAAACAATAAATGACCGATGGCACTTCAGTACAACAATTTACTTATCTGGTTTTTTCAATTATCAATTTAATGATTTTTTCTTTTTCGGAAAAAAACTGCACATAGAAAGGAAAAAAGGAACTGTGATAAACTAATAGAGAGTAATGAATATTCTCTTTTAGAAAGAGAGCATATATAGCAAAAGATCAACTACAAATGATGTGCAGCTACCGAGTTTCGAACCCATATATCTAGGGGACACAAGAGCTTCACAGCCCACGCACGCACCACTGAACTATCCGATTCTTTTTGTATGTTGTTTCACGCGTCAACAACTATATATTTAACTTTTTTTGGTTTTTTCAATTATTAATTTAATGATTTTTTCTTCTCCGTTAAAAACAACTGCATATAGAAAGGTAAAAGGACCTATGAGAAACTAATAGAGAGTAATGAATATTCCCTTTCAGAAAGAGAGCATATATAGCGAAAATTCAACTACAAATGATGCGCAGCTACCGAGTTTCGAACCCATATAACTAGGGGACACAAGAGCTTCGCAGCCCACGCACGCACCACTGAACTATCCGGTTGTTTTTGTGTGTTGTTTCACATGTCAACAACAATATATTTGTTTCTTGAGTTTTTAGTACAAATACAAGTCTACACAAAAGCTACTTGGTTCGCCCGAACCCCATGTTACACTATAGCTCCAGCCCTGGGCAGGAACAAAGCATAGAGCACAGTCTCTCGTCTTGTTCTCGCCGAGCCTGGATAAGAAAGCCTATAAAATATCTTTCTCCAATTATTTCTTCATTATGCATTGAGATACAAACTTTGATGCAAATATCGACAAATAGGCATACAACAAGAAGTTTAGGAAGCCAGAAACAGGCAACCAATCATATTCTGATCAATAACTTCAGAAACAGAACTATCAAAATTCATGACATGTATAACAGTTAAAATATGAACCAAACGAAAATGCTCTTACTGAGTCCATACTTTCTTATCGAAACATATTCAGTTTTCTTTTTACTCTCATTTCTATCCTCAATGCTTTTGGAGATTCAATAGCTAGCTAATTTGAAAACATTCTCTTAAATATGTATATACAAGATGAACAAAATAACCAAAAATAAAATAAAATCCAAGTCTATCCTTTTTTACTGGAAATAGCATATAAAGACACTGAGAAAGCAACAAAACTTGAAACAGTAGATAAGATACTACAACAAAACTCGTGTTTTTACCATAAAGCAACAAAATTGAGAAAAAGAGAAAGGGACAAAAAGGAAAAGAGGATAGATACCTGTAAACCACTACCAATCATACGGTTAACGGCATTGTTTCCACCTCCACCGACGCCGACGACCTTAATTTTAGCAGAATCCATCGGAGTAAATGAACTTGAAATGCTGAAACGTTGAGGCCGGCAAAAACTTTTCCGGCGAACTCCGGTGAAGAAGCATTGTTTAGGAATGAAGGAAGAATGCAGCCTATGAGAAAAAGCAAAGGAAGAAGACGGAGAAGAAGCTAATTCTGCTGGATTTGAGAGCCCTAAAATCGCCATTGTTGCTTTCTCTGTATTTTAGTTTACCCAAAATTCTGTAGTGTTGATTTTAGGGTTTTAGATTTTTTTTCAAACAAATAAATATTTTGTTTTTTACTCCTCTCACTTTCCTCTTGTATATGGATTATGGTACACATAAACTTCTTTTATTTCCCTTTTTTTAAAATGTGGTTTTTGAAAATTGAGATTTGAAACATATGAGTTTCTCCTTAAAACTTATTGAGTTGTATAGATATAATTTATTTTTTAAATTATGTATAAAGTTTGAATTAAAGTTATTGAGTTCGACTGAAACTGATATCGTAGCTCTGTTTCTTGATGGTGCAGGTAACTTATATGCATGCTCATAGGCGAAATTAAAATTTGAAATCGTATTGATTTGTGATTCTAATTTTGTGTAAGTTATTGGGTTCAAAATTAGTAATTTGTACATATTAATGAACGTTTCAAAAATAAATAATGAGTCTGAATCAACTATAAAGTTCGATCAAACTTGCAATTCATGTCCTAGCGAGAGGCACGGTGCAGGTAACTTGTACACACTCATAAGCGTTTAAACGTATTGAATTGTGATCCTAGTCATGTGAAATTATTGAGTTCAAAATCAATAATTTATACATGTATAATGAATGCGTAAAAAGAAATAGTGTTTAAATTAACTACAAAGTTCGATCGGAAGGAATAGAAATGGAGGGAGTATCTAAATAGATAAATGGATGAATTTGCTTTATATACAAGTTCACTTAGATTACATTTTTACCATTTTATTGGATCATGAAGTTAATTCTTGAATTCTTGTGTTAACATTAATATTTTTTTCCAAACAATTAGAGTAAACATAAAATGATAAACAAATAAAGCTCGGTTGGTAAAGGCCTGAGGACAAAGTCCTTCAGGTCACCAATTTGTGCCCCAGGGCCACTTGGAGGCATTACAAATCGGCTGCGTTTCCAAGGTCCCGTGAAATTAATCGTGATACACCCGCCTTGAAACAGCGAGACTCGATGGATACAACTAGTCGGGTTCGTAAAGCGACACCCCAATACCACGGCAAAAAAAAGAAGAAGGAAATTATAGAAAACAAAAAAAAAAAAAAAGCTAAAAATAGACAAGAGGTGGTAGGTTGAAAAAGAAGGGACATGGAGTGAGCTGCAAGGATATTTTAACAAAGGGAATATGCAAATAAAAAAGTAATATAAATATATTATTTGTATAGAAAAATGCTTTATGCTGAACAAGATAAAAATAACGTGAAAATCAATGTTTAATATTTAATCTGGAATACGTATAAATAAAATAATAATTTAATCTTTTATCTGTAAGATTGAATAATATATAAGCGAATAGCCCAACATCAGACCATAGTCTAACGTTTTCTAAAAAGCTATATCTACGAAATTTCTAAAAATAGAGATAATATCTAAACAACGTTTACAAAAATTAAGTATTTAGCATGATTACCCATGCCCATATGATGTTTTAGTCCATATATGGGCCTAAAGTACAAGCCCAGCCCAGAATTACTAGACTTGGGCTGCCATAGATGGACTCTTTTGATCAATCCTTTACCAAATAGCCACTTTTGAGGCATCATATTTTTTGTTTGAGATGCAATATAAGTTCTGACTTCTAAAACGAAACTGAACATAAGTGAGAGCAATTCATATTATAATATAACAACAATGATATATATATTCAAAATTAACAAATCAACTTTTCTCTTAATAATCAATAATTACAAATTTTATCTAAATAACCAACAAATTGAAACATTTTATCTTTCATAAAGTCAAAGCAAAACCCAACTTCTTGAAGTACCCTTTCATCAGCACCATTCCTAATTATTGGTGGGAAAAAAAGCCCAAAAGCAGTAACCACCACAAATCCAACCGTTAACAGGCCCGAAACAAAGCCCGGTAACAGCCACGTATCCTTTAAAGCCCTCTTAACACCAATCTCCACCATCACACAAAGCCCGTGTAACACAAAGAAGCCCGTCATTTCCCACGAAGGGCTCACACGATTAACGTAATAAAACAAAAGCTCATGCATTAAACCGGATACGACAAAAGTTGCCAGCACGGCAACACGTAGGGCCCACATCCTCCCAACAACTTCTGACAATGCTGACCTCACAGGGTTATATACGGTCAGACGAAGTGTATTGGTTACGGTGAGGTTCCACCTATGTCCCCAAAAATCTTGAAGGGAAGTTGATAAATAAGGTTCATTTGATGGTGGCTCTAATTCTAACTCAAACCCCACTAAGATTATTTTAACAATATTGCTAGATAATGCTACAAGAATATCAATCATGAGAAAAACCAAGAAACAATAACAAATCAAGATTAATTTAGGGTGGAGTTGACTTTTGTGATGAAAAGTCAACTCCAAGAAAATTGCAAAAAGGACAAATTCTAAACCTAGATTTAATGGGATTTTCTTGGTGGGTTTTTTCATATTTTGTTTGGATCTTAGAGGAAGAGAAGCCATAAAAATGAATATAGGAAGATTTTTTGCATTTTTTTGTGTGAATGAAGAAAGAGGGCCTTGATTAAAAGCAAAAAGGAGGAGTTTGAAATTGGCAAGCCAAGTAATGAAGAAAGTGGTGAGTGCTATAAGAAATGAAGAAGAAAAGTAAAGTGGGAGAATTGTGAAGAGGTAAAAAATGGGAAGAAGTGAAATTAGCCTTGGAATACCTTTGGGGATTTTGGATGATATGAAATAGGAGTAGCAAAGAGAGAGGATTATAGAGAGACAAATGTTAATTGATGACATTTTGTTGGACTTTGGTTGTTTTTTGGATTTTTGCCCCCTCTCTTTGTGATTTATAGCACTAACAAAAGGAGAGTGTGTGTGTTCTCTATTGATCTATTTTCACCTACCAAACTAGAGTACTTAAAAAGTGAATAAAATAAAGACCACAAATGGGAAATACATGTGTCACACCAAAGAAAGCACAACAACAATTAATAATGTAGTTTTTTTTCCCCTTTTTCATCTGATGTTCAATTTTTATATCGGGGCTTGATTATTACAAATTTGTATTGTTGTAGAACCTCATTAGAGGGAAAACGCTTTATGTGAAGGACTTTTTTATATTCATAACTCAAATCTGAAATCTTTGATTAAATAATGAACAGACTCATACACTGCAGCCCATTCTTTGATGGTAATAATGTATGAATTGTTTGGTTTGAATTACAAATCATGGTGAGATTAGTTATTCCGATATTATGCTTATTTGATTTGTTATAAAAAAATAATACATATCAATTTTTTTTAAAATTATTTATTTATTGAAATACCCTTAATCTTATTCTATCATAATATTGATTATTAATTCTAATATAATTTATTTTAATTTAATAGCCAAACAAGATATCAAACATTACTATTTTTTTATTTAAAAAATATCTTGCCTAACATACTAAAAGATACCTCATATCAAATTTTTTAAATCAATGATTGCTACATTCATATAAAACATGAAGTAATACTGAAAATTTTCATTAGAATAGACAATTTGTTAATCTATTAGGTGAAGTTTTTTTTTTTTTTCTGTTAGATAGCCTCTATTTCAATTTGTTTATCTGTTTTTATATAATAGCCTCTATATTCGTGATTTCAAATTAAATATATGTAAAATATATATATCAAAAATCATTTTTATTCCGTAATTGTAAATATGTCATATAAAAAATTAGAATAAAACATTATCAAAAAAGAAGAAAAAATCATTCTTTTTTAGACGAAAGGAAAAAAAAAATTAAAACGGAGAAATTAGTATATTGGAGAAGGCCAAATCTTAAATTTATCAATAATGAGATACCTCATATTAGTAGCCAAAATTACAAATTTTATCAAAAATTACAAATTGAAGCATTTTATCTTTAAGAAAATCAAAGCAAAAACCAACTTCTTCAAATATGCTTTCATCTACGCCATTCCTAATTATTGGTGGGAAAAAAAGCCCAAATGCAGTAAGCACCACAAACCCAACCGCTAACGGGCCCGAAACAAGCCCGGGCCATCGCCACGTATCCTTTATAGCCTTTTTTACCTCAATCTCCACCATTAAACAAAGCCCGTTTAACATAAAAAAGCCCGTTATTTCTCCGGAAGGTCTCACACCATTATTAACGTAGTAAAATATCAGCTCATGCATTAATCCCGAAACTAAAAAAGTTGCCAGCGAGGCACTATGTTGGGCCCACTTTCTACCAATCACATTCAACAACACTAACCTCACCGGATTAAATACAGTGAAACGCAGCGTATGTGTTACGGTGAGGTTCCATCTTCTTCCCCAAAAATCCTGTAGCGAAGTTGAGAAATAAGGTTCATTCGATGGCGATTCAATTTCTATATCTAAACACAGAAAATGCTTAACGATAAGAGAAGACAACGCAATTAGTATATCAATCATAAGGAAAATCATCACACTGTAGAAAATCAATACTAATTTTGGATGAATTTTACTTTTGTGATGAAGAATAATCTCCATGAGTACCGCAAATATGACAAGCTGTAGAGCTGAACTCATCGGGTTTTTTCTGTTAGGGTTCGGTGTAAAGGTGGTTCTGAGAGGTAGAGCGGCTATGGAAATGAAAACGGGGAGTGATATGATTTTTGGATTGGATGCATTGTGAATTAACGGACCTTGATCGAAAGCGAAGAGCACGAGCTTGAAGATGGCAAGCCAAGTAATGGAGAAAGTGGTGATTGCTGTGAGAAATGCAGAAGAAAAGTAAAGTGGGAGAATGGTGAAGAGATAAAAAATGGGGAGAAGTGAAATTAGCCTTGGAAGACCTTTTGGGATTTTGGAAGAGATGAAATAGCAGTAACAAAGAGAGGGAATTACAGAAAAACAAATATATTTTGAAGACATTTTTTTTTTTTTGAGATTAAAATAAAGAATTTTAATTATATCACAAGTTTTAATATATTATAGATCTATGATAATTTCTTCTATTTATGGATCTTGAGAAATAATGTGAAAATGTGTATTATACGTAATTTGATTGTGCAAAGTTTGTTTAATCACACATATATTGTGAGTTTGTAACATAAGTTATGCAGAAAACTAGTAAAAAATGTTTAATGATGTAATATTAACGTATCGAATTTTATCAGAATTTTAAAGTTAAACATGATAAGTTCTCGACCATAAATTTTAAAAATCCTAGTCGCACGAAAAAAACACAATTGGAAGTAATAATATATATTGTGAAAAAGTCTACTTCATCATTCAAAAGAACTACACTTTTATAGTAGTATGTTTACATTAAATCAAATGAATAAATACATAAGATTTTTTTTGTTATTCCCTTCTCCATTATTATATTAGTGTTGCAACCTCAAAAAATAAAAATAAAAAGTATGAATCACTGAGAATATTTTCAAAATATAAATCATACATCTAATGAATCAAATTCTACTTACATTCAGATGAGAAAAAAAACTACATAAAAGTAGCAGGAAACAAAATTGGAAATAGTACAGTTGATTCTTCCAGAGGTACTATCGTGCTGAGTTGATAACATTGTGTACTTTTATCTATATTTGTATCTAAAAGCATTTCGCACTTTTGAGTATAATTCATCTAAAAACACATGTATGTTCTCTTCGTTTATGTTCCTTTGCTTTCTCCCTCTAGCATATTATTTGTCCCTCGTAGCTGTAAAGACGAAAACGTTTAACTATTGTTCATTATCTGGTTTTTGTACCTTCATTTTCAACTTCATGAGAAGAGGCTGTACTGTTGTTGTGTATCCTCAAGTAATGAGGATGAGGGTGCATCTGATGGTATCTCTGCATTTTGAGACTGCATTGGAGATGCTGAAGTATCATGAGATGGTGCATCGTCAGCAGCCAACTCCAGCTTTGACACTTCAGTAGTATCAGATGGTGCATCGTCAGTAACCAACTCCAATTTTGACCCTTCAGTAGTATCGGATGGTGCATCGTCAGCAGCCAACCCCAATTTTGACACTTCAGTAGTATCAGATGGGGTGTTGTCAGCAGCCAACTCCAATTTTGACCCTTCAGTAGTATCAGATGGTGCGTTGTCAGCAGCCAGCTCCACTTTTGACACTTCAGTAGTATCAGATGGTGCGTCCTCAGTAGCCAACTCCACTTTTGACACTTCAGTAGTATCAGATGGTGTGTCCTCAGCAGCCAACTTCAACTTTGAAACTTCAGTAGTATCAAATGGTGCATCGTCAGCAGCCAACTTCAACTTTGACACTTCAGGAGTATCAGATGGTGCATAGTCAGCAGCCAACTCCAACTTTGACACTTCAGTAATAAGTGGGCTTTCATCATCTCCGTTTACAGATGGTGCTGGAGATGCATCAGGAGTAGCTGATGATGCTCCACTAATTGAAGGTGCAGGGGATGCATCAGGTGAAGCAGCGGTATAGGGGGACATAGAGCCATTCATAGATCTAGCTGGTGATGCATCAGATGCAACAGTACTCGCAGGAGACTCTATATCGTCCGCTGTCTGCTGAAGGCTCCAGTACATGATGCTGGCAGTGAGAGTGAGGATCATCTTTTGGTTAACCTGTCCACACGTGACCCCAAGAAGGATAGTGTCATAATCAGGTCTCAGGAATACATTGTTGCACAGAGAAGAATATAGGATGAAGCAGACGCGGGCATACTTTTCTCTGTATTGTAAGTGGACAAAGAATAGTTTGTTTTTTACCCACCCACCCTATCAGAAGGATCAATAGTGTTCCCATTTAGCCTCCATCCAGCGTGACTCAAACCTTCAACCTACCTATTGACGGTGGAGATGCTCAACCACTAGAGCTAGTCTCACTTGTCAAATAGTCTCTGTTTTAAACATGTCTTAAAAGTCCTAGAAGGTTTTAAATTCTTTTTACCTTCGAAAGTTTGTGTTGTATCTATCTGATTCTTGTTAAGCCTACTATAATGGATACAGGAACTATTAGCAGCAATTCAAAATGACAGCATACTCACCTCCATGATATCCTCAGGCAACAGAAAGATAGAACACCCAAGTTTCCGTGCAACACTGATGATATAGGTAGCATTCAACTTCTTTTCCTCATCTGCCACAGAACAAAAGAAATTTCAGTTTGGAGCACTGCATCCCATAAGATGACCAAGTAGAATGAAAAATCAGAATGTGTAAAACCCTGTTGCACTATGACCCTTTTGAGAAACTTGATATTCTTTTGGATGATGTTAGATAGAAGACTGCAAGCATTAAAAGCCTAGAAAGTAAGTTGCACCCTCTAGAAATTCAAATTCCTCAATCCACATATTTAAAACTTAGGAAGAGTTCAAAGCTAGTAGTTCACGCTAGAAAGTTGAATTCAATATTGCAAGGGCAAGTTGACATTCTTGATTGTGTAAGTGAAAGAGAAGACTGCGGCAGTTCAGTAACGGAGAGTGACTGGGTAATGACCTTCCTGCATGCCCAAGAAGAGAAAAAAGACGAGATATTAAATTTTGCACAAATAAACTCCATACCACTTTCGCCCTTGGTGACAAGATTCCAATTAACAACCCTTGGCTCCACAGCACTGAGAAGCTCGAGAAAGAACAATCCATTTGAAAGGCTCTTATCCTAAACAAAAACCACTAATTGTAAGTTAAAATTACATAGACAAAGTTGAAATTTACGCCAATTGAACAGTAACTGGTGATACTTCACCTTAAAACTCTCCATTTTAGATGTTCTTCCAGTGTTTTTGACTTTTTTGTTTGCCCAAGAGAGAATATCAGCATCAGTAATCTCCTTCCCTCGGAAACGCGATCTCAAGTTCTTCAAAAGCTGAAGCATATTAAACCTCATCAACTGCCACAGGAAAGCTGGAAAAGAATGTATATATGAATACATAAGTGATGTTCTAAGAAGCACTAATTACAAGGCTTACATATGTCGTAAAGCATATCACTCGAAGAAGAAAAACTAAGGTATTTAGTTGCATGAACAACATAATCACATGAAAAAAAAACACAAGATCAAAAAGTTCACTGCTGAGGATGCAATAATAACAGATCATCAATAAGGAGGGGCTCACGTATTAGGTAAGACTGCTAAACCATGAATTATGATGATTCAATAAGTGCAACCACATTAACAAGCTTTGAGAATAATACAACTAAAATTCCACATCGGTTAAAATTATAATCCAATTTTCGAGACTACTCATTTACAGGGTCCTGGAAGATTTCTTTTCTTTTAGCACCACAATAACTGGACACATCTTATTATGTAAGAAAAATGTTGTGTCTTAGCTTGCTAGCTTATTGAAGATGAATCATTATACACATCACACAGAGAATGATTATAGTAGGAAAACAACCCAAAAGTTCCTTGATGGAATCATTTATAATACATAATACCATCAATAAGCTTGAACAAAGTAATAGCCCAATTGTATTAATCATAGAATCTTGGAAGCTCATAAATCTTTGAAGTGATTATGTTCACACATAGACAAGAAGAGAAATAAGCCTCACAATTCACATGTGAAACAAACAAAACGGATTCTGAGACATTACCAAGTATAAGCTTCTTATTCCCTTGGACAAAATCGTTTCCTCCCACATTTACAAGGGAAAGCTTCAACTGCTTCCCAATCTTGACAACTTGGTTGCAGTTTTCAACCTTCCTAAACGGCATCTTTATTGGAGGTTTGGTTGCATGCTTCCAATTAACAGATCCTGGAGAAACCTTGTCCAACACCTCCAGAAGTACCCATCTACAAAAGTGAATGGTAAAGTTGAGGCAGAGTTAAATTCTACCCACAAAGTCAAGTTACAACTTTTACAAGCAGACGTCCTTTTTCATATCTGGAGTGATCCATGTAACAAGACCAATCACTTACCCATTTCTTACATCTTCAAACAAATTATTGACATAAGAGTTTATCCCAAGACTATTAATCCATAATCGAAAGCATCTCTCCTCTCTGGAAATTAGCTCATCATCTGTCATCATCTCCGCAAAGGATACCTTTTTGCTGTCTGTAGACAATCCACTCCTGAAAAAGAAACCCATTCTCAACAATGGCCATCTGCTTCAACTAAAAAACTTGCATCACGCTCTCCTTTAGCGACTCAAACCAAAACCAAAATAATATAACAAGAAAACAGAAAATGCAGAGATCAGCCTCATTCATACTTAGAATGACAACAGAAGGCTCCAGAAATACATAAAATGTTAAAGGCAGATGATGACTTTTGTAGGCACATTGTTTTAGAATCTAAGTGGATCATCAATCAGGAATATTTGCAAAATAGATATCTCAAGCAATGAAAAAAAAGAGAGGAAAATGTAGTTGTGCATGCACAATAAATACATGATTGCTTTTTACAGCGGTTGAAATGTTCCTCAAAATAATCCTCTTGTGCTTCTATGATTATGTTGCCAAGTATCATACTGAGCACAACAACAAAAGGAGCTACAAAAGATTAAAAAAAGTGTAGCAACGTTAGGGTCCTACCGTCCTACCTCTACTGGAATATTTGTGCAACAAAAGCAAGATTATAAATTGGCTGAACTTTCAACTATGTCCTAATTATCATACTGCGGACAACCACAAAAGATAAAAAGAGAGAAGCCATGTTAGTTTCCTACCTCTGATGGAATATTTGTGCAACAAAAGCAAGATTTAAATTGGATGAGCCTTCAACTATGTCCTTAGGATCTAGGTATCTTTTGCAATCCATTTTCTCCGCATGCTCAAGAACTAAGTTAGCTCTCTCAGTGGGATCCTTGACATCCAAGGTTGCTGGGCTGCAATGCTCTGGTGCAAGTACATTAAGCAGGTAAGCATAGGCCTCCCCATCCTACAGGAAAGAGCATAAATATGTAATTGCCAAGAGGTCAATATGCTTTAAAATCCAAATAGTCAACATTATTTAAGGTGTAGCTTAGATATTACACCACATTATTTGTCATGTTATACCCTGACCTGGATTGGAATGTGTCTTGTATCTTCATTTCTATGATTATCTTTCTAAGGAACTTAAATAAGGAACTTCTATTTTATTTTGACAGGGTAAACAAAACAAGAATTCCTTTAAACGGAACTTTTTAACTAATTGATATTGGGAGGACAGGGGGAAGACAAAGAATATATATACCTTCAAGTCAGAAGAAAAATTTGCCACAGTTTTCTTGTAACCGGCTTTCTTCAGATGAAAATTCATCCATTTTAGCAAGAGTTTTTCTGGAGCTAACCCCATGAGCTCCTCGACATCCTGAACAAGTTAACAACAATCAGATATTTGCTTGTATAGTTCGTAGATATGCACATGGATTGGAAATAAAACCAGAGCCGCTTCGGGCAAGAGAGATTAAATTACATTGCTGTCTTCCACAAGTTCCACAAGCTGAGGGGTCTTCCGGAGGTTGAGATCTGCCAATAGTTGGATCTTCAGATACACAATCGGCAAGAACCGGGAGAGGAGAGAGACAGAGAAAAAAGTCAGTATAATCAACCCAAATTTCAAGTGCTATACGATTAACCAAACATAATCTGCCATAACTGTAGTGCCCTTTTGCGACTCCATAAAATCTAGGCAGAGAACACAAAGAAATATAAATCAGGACCTAACCTTTATGATTTGAGAAATAAGCCCAAGTACTAGGTGAGGCTGCAAAGATATAGAAAAAAAAAACTTATACAGACATCCCAGAGGTTCATAGAAGTAATGCAAATGAAGAAAAAATATTGAACTCACTCGTCCTTCAACCAGGTCCTGAGTGCCAATATTGACAACAGTGCAGCCAATAGCCTTTGCAGAATTGAGGCAAAGGGTGTGATTCTCATTTCTCTCCCACGGGTTAATTACTCGTTTCATGTTAATAGCCCGCTCGTCTATTGTGCCAGGTACAGCTACATTGATCAGCTTACTAATGAAACACATAAAGAAAAGTATAATGAGCCAACAGAAACTCTCATCATAGAATAACATAAAAACAGGTTAAGTTTAAATACCATAAAAGAACTCCATCCTTTGCCAAATCAAACAAAGCATTTGAAGCTGGATCTATTGGAAGAAATTGCTTTAAGAATGGATCATCTCTTAAATAGCTGTTTATATGAGCAACATAAGATGATTTCTCTGATTCACTGATTGTGTGAAGAAGTGTAGTTGTGGAAGCCTTCAGGAATGAAGACGAACTTTTAGAACTGCCTACTTTTGGGGCAGCTCGAGCTTGTAGATTCAAGTATGTCTGTCGAACACAAGCAATTGACCTTAATGTCACTAAACTGAAATTCAGAATAATGAGGTGAAAGTATAGCAAATTCCACTTTCTAGTTAATCAGCTAGAACCCCTGAAAACTTTGTTTAACTGCTAGACTAATCTACATTGTTCATTTCCATTCAGTCAACAGCAATGAGTAAACAAACCAAATGAACTCGCTAATACAAATAACTTGATTGAAGACTCACTTTAAGGAAGCTTTCGAAATCAATCTCATCATTCACATCTGAACCTGATTCAGCCAAGATATTCCGGATCTCTTCCTCATTAAACATCTCATTGAAAGCCTTTAATTTCGCCATCAAAGGCGGTAAGTCTCCAATTGTAACTTTACCATTTTGACTCTTAACTGAAATGAACTAAGGAACCAAAAAAACAAACAAACCAACAGATTATCAACATCCACATTCAAAAAAACAAAACATCAATCAAATCCAACAAGCCGATAGAAAAGGAGTCGAAATCATACTTTCGATTTGAGGCTGCGAAGCTCCACCTGAGTGAATTGACTGTGTAGCCATTGATCAGAAACAATAACACCAACGAAAGACATCTCCCTTTCCCCCGCGATTCCCAGTACTACTGCAATAACACCAAAAGATCAAACCCCATCCAAAAAACTTCCACTTAAATTCAACATAAAGCTATAAAACCCATAATTTCAACAACCCCACAAAAAATTAAACACACCCGGTCAAATCCAAAATGGGCAAGCAAAACAAACTGTTTTATACTTCACGCAAAGCAGAGACGTCAAGTCAATGAATCTCCAATTACCCATTACTCAACATACAAAATTATCATCCCTAGTCCAAATATCAAACTGAACAACCATATGATTGACTATAAGCCATTAACAAGTTACCTTACTAAAAAAAACCAAAAATTTGCTTAAACCAACTTCGTTTTCTTGTTAATTTCAAGGTTTTGACTGTTTTTGTCAATGATAGAAAACTCTTCAACAGAGAGAGATGGGTGTTTGCTTTGATTTGGAGCAAAAACAGAGGAGGAAGAGAGAGAGAAGGAGAAGATTTGGGCTGTGGACACGCAAAGACTATGAGAAGATGAAGCCAGTTAAGGTAATGGAGGCCCACTTTGATAATGTGGGGTAAAATAAATGCAATAAGCTTCTTCTACATTCAACAACTCATCTTTTAATTTTACACCTAAGCATTAACTCCGTCACATTCCGTCTGTCTCAATTTATGTGATATCGTTAAAAATTTGACAATCAAATGACTTAAGTTTGACCATAAGTATGAAATCTTCGAAATATTGACAGTGAATAACTTAAGGTTGACGGTAAATATGAAATCTTCGAAATATTAACAGTCAAATAACTTAAGTTTGACCATAAATATGAATATGGGTATGAAATCTTCAAAATATTTTATGGATTTTGATATATGAAATAATAATTACGGTCAAATTAAATCTGTTTGAATCTTAAAATTCGAAAATATCATAAATGTTATAAAACAAATGCAAGCAATTTTTTTGGTACATATCATTTCAGTATTATTGAAGTGAAAGTTTGGTGTTCGGTTCAATTTTAATAAGTTTGATAATCGATAATTAAAAATAGATATTCAACACTAAATTTTTGAAATTTAATTCTGTTTGATAAGTTAAATTTTGACAAAAGTAATTTTTTGATTTAATTCGATAATTTATTTTTTTGGCGTTTTATGTACATATGTAAATACAAGGGTTTAAGCTTTCTTGGGAAAAAAGATAAATATACCCCGAACTATTGTAAATGGTATGCAAATACTATCCGTCATACTTTTGGAACATTGGTACCTTTTGTCGTCCATAAACTAGAGCATCTATGTCCATCACTCTAACTGAAGACTAAATAGGGACACGTGACACAATCTTATCCGTCGACAAATGTTGGATCGATGTATAAGATTATGACACGTGTATGTTCGTTAGTATAAAGGATATATTATGCTTTAGTTATTGGATGACGTGGACACCAATGTCCCAAAAATATGACATAGAATATTTACCTACAATTTACATAGTTCGAAATATATGTATCCCTTTTCCTAACTTTCTTCCATTTGATAGAAAAAACCGAAAAAAAATATAAAATTAAATTAACTCAACAATCATCTTTGCTTAGCTTACTTATAGCTCAATTTATTAGTATTAACTAGAGAATTTATTTCTTTTATAAACTACTTATTTATCTGAATCCTTTATCAATAAATGGACGAGTTATACTTGTCATTATGTAAAATGCATTATGGGTTAGTCAATTATTAAAATATCCAAGCCGCTAGATGTTTTTCTTTCTTCTAATTGATTATGTTAATGATTAATTTAATTTCGATATTTTCACATAATTTATTTTCTTAATTTTTTTTAAAATTTAGCATTTGAAAAAATTACAAAAATTCATACTTTCTCCCATTTTTCGATCTCATTTTACGTATTTTATTAATTAAGTATATCACTTTATATTACGTATTGAGACATATGTGTTTTAAAAAATACGAAAAATTGTACACTCTTCTAATAATAATTGTCTTAAATTACAATTTATAGTGGTTGTGGGTAGATTTAGAAAGGTAAATCATGACTTTTTTTTTTCTAATATGAAACAATATGTTAACGTATACGTAAATTTTGGAAAAGTAGTATTCCTTTCATTTTTTATATTATATTTGGAAAAGACAAATCATGACATTTATTCCCCCACAATTTTTTATCACATCTCACTTTGAACCATAAATACAATTATAATTTGTGTTTTCTCTTCAAATAACTAAAATAAAAAAATAATTTTTTTATGTAGTTTGACGTAAATATGAGCAAGTTTTTAATTCATATCTCGATAAAGATGAAATTAATAGTGTTTTTTATTTATTTATTCAATTTTTAATGAACAAAATTACTCAATATATATAAATATATGGCCTATATGCTTTTGGGAATTTAGTGTTGATGGCACGTTTTAATATTGTGAATTTAAATTAATTGACTAAATTAAAGCCACTATATATAGGTTATTCTAGCTCTAGTTTTTAGCAATAAAGTTGAGGAAGGCAACTACAAAGAGTTGGCTCCTCTAAAGTTGGAAATTGGGAAAAAGTGAAAAAGAAAGAATAAATAAAATAAAAAACAAAAAGAAAAGAGCCACAATTATTTAATTAGAAAATTTATATATTATAATAATACAAAATAATAAAAAATTGAAATTGTCGTTTTCTTTGACTATCGGCCACCGACCTCTAGCACTATCATCCCGGCGTTTTGCAATTATTTATTTTTTCCGTTTGATCAAGCATAATTTCATAAATGGAATTTGATAATATTAGTGTATTGCGTAGTTTTATCGGTGCTTGACAGTGAAACTAGAAAATACAACAACATTGAAGAAGTTAGATACAAAAGAATAGAGAGAGAAAAAATTATAGATAAGATAGAAAATTACGTGAATAAGCAAATATATATTAGTTGATTGGTTCATATAGCTATAGTTTGAATTAAGGGAAAAGGATCAAAAATATCCTTAACTTTGTTTTATTGGCTAATTATGCCCTTACAGTTAAAGTGAAGTTAATTTTACGCCTAACTTTATTAAACTCATCATATATATTTCTCATTTAACGAAAAGACCCAAATCAATTCAAATTAACCCGATTTCGATTGAAATTATCCAATTTTCTCTTTTTAATCCAAATCCAATCCACTAAATCAAATGAATCATTACCAAATTAAAACCCAAACCCAAACCCATCTCCTTCAACTTCTTCATCTCTAATCCAAATCCAATTTTCTCTTTTTCTTTATCTGTAAACTAGGTAATTTGTCCGCGCTTTGCGCGGTCATAAATAATAATTGCATTGAACTTGCAAAGATATTTTTTTTCTAATATCCATAAATTCAAAATAATAGAAAAATAGGTTCTTAAAAAATATTGACATTATTCCAATATGAATTTGGTTATTTGTCATTAACACATAACTCAAGAACCTCTGATGAATGAATATTTACGAAATAATAAATTATCTGTTCTTTAATCAACATTAAAAGGGAAATAAAGTAGCAAATAAGAATATACATATAAAGGCATTTTGTAATAAAAATAAACATTTAAATTTCATAGATTATACAATTGTGATATATGTCTTAGGAGAAATTCAAAAATTTGTGAACATATCCAAAAAAAAAATCAGGCTTGAACATGAAAGCAATTATTACTTTTTAACTTACATAATGAAATTCATCAATTGAAAAGTAACCAATTTCATATCTATGTAAAAATAAATAATATGTAAGCTTATATATAGTACTTTTGAGTTATAGAATTTAATATATAACATCAAAACATGAATTCTTGGAACTAAGTACAATAATTATTTTCTGCAAAATGAATGTACGTACTATATGTTTATATGTTCAATATAACCGGAGATAATAACTTTGCAGAAACATAAACAATAGTGTTAAAAACATGTACTAAAAAACAACAATTAATATCATAAGGATAAATTAGTGAGTATAAAAAAATACCAAGATATGTAAAATTGAATGAAATAGAACGGAAAAAACCCGAGTCCACTTAACGCACAATGTCTCCTTCAAACAATTCTCCTCAAATACCAGAGGTTTAACGAATTACATCCTCTCAGGATGAAACGATTTATTCACCAACTTATTGATACAAATATAGTGGTGTTAGTAAGTCACACAGCAGGAGCAAAGTACACAAATATTTAATTTTGTGAAAGTAGAAGAAGCAGATAACAATTTTTGTTGTTTTAAAATGAGAGACAAAAACAATGTTGTCAGTAAGACACTCAACATGAGCAAAGTAAACGAATATTTAATTTTGCGGAAGAAGACGAAGAAGATCAAAATTTTTGTTGTTTTCAAATGAGAGGAAATTTCACTATATATAGACAACAGAGGGTAGTGTGAACAAATCAATACTGTGTCTTATCAGAAATGTTACAACTATTAGGAAAAGTTACAACCCTTCGAAAAGTTCACAACCTTTCAGAAAAGTCGCAACTTTTCATAAGTCTCAACTCTTCATCAAAGTTGCAACTTTTGATAAAAGTCGCAAATCTTCATTAAAGTCACAACTTTTCATAAAAGTCACATATTTTGATAAAAGTCGCTACTCTTCATTAAAGATGCGACATTTCATAAAAGAAACATCTTTTCATTAAATAGGAAGGCTAGTTTTGGAAATAAGTAAATTCAAAAGGAAATTCTTGCTTATGGTAGCGCCACGTAGGCAGGCCTAGGGTTCTCTTTTATATAAATATATGATAAACTCATGGCCTGACTCTTGTGGATATATTTAACTCATTTTTATTATCCATTCTCAAAAAAGAACACTACAAAGAAATCAATTTATAGCTTTCAACCTCAATACTACTGCTTCTTCTTTCATCTTCTCTTCTTTTTTTCCCTCTCATTTTATTGTTTTTATTAGAATTTCTAGAATTAGTTTGATTCTTGATTTCTTCAATCAAACATCTCAGAAATCAGTAGCTCAAATCAATTTCCATGGAAGCTATGCAATTACTTTACTAGTTTATTTTTAGCTTCGTCCTTTTCTTTACATCCATTCCATATAATATTTCATTATTAACTAATTTGTCTTGTTAGGCAAATTGGTAGTCTCAAAGTATGATTATTATCGCCTTAATCTATTTCAACAAGTTGCCTTAGAGCAAAGAGTACATGTGCATACCCTCAAGCTGTTTACTGCATGGAGTACAACAGCGGGATTGCCAAATGTTAGCAAATTGCTCATTGTGCACCTAGGATTTCAATCGCAAAAATCAGACCCGAGATGGGTTGAATACCACCTTCTTCATCTTCTTGACTTGGATTTGGATTAGAGATGAAGAAGAGAAAGGAGATGAATATTAGAGAGATGGGTTTGGGTTTTAAATGTAGTATTGATTCATTTGGTTTTGTGGGTCGGTTTAGATTGAAAAGAGAAAATTGGGTAATTTCAATCGAAATCGGGTTAATTTGAATTGGTTTGGGTCTTTCCGTTAAATGAGGGGTATATATGCTGAGATTAGTAGCAGTAGGGGTAAAATTAACTTCACTTTAACGGTAAGGGCATAGTTAACCAATAAAACAAAGTTGAGAGGTATTTTTGACCCTTTTCCCTTGAATTAATTACCGCTTGTAGTCTCTTTTTAGTTATAATTAGGTGCACATTTCTCCTCTCTTTATTTCTCGCCTCTTTTTTACTTTTACAAATATAAGTGATACATATGCATATAAAATTATATAACATATACAAATATGATTTGTCTCTCTCGTTCGCCTTTCTCCTCCTCTCCCTATCTCGCTCACCTTTTTCTTCCTCTCACAATCTTGCTCGTCAATTATACGAATACACATATATATAATTATTTGACATATATATATATATATATATACAATTCAACAAATATACAAAAATACAATTCATCTCTCTCGACTCTCTTCCCTCTCTCACTCGCCTTTCTCGTCCTTCTCCCCAGCTCACTCGCCTCTCTCCTCCTTCTCCCAATCTCACTCGCCTCTTTCCCCCTCTAACATGTAGCTACGAATCATAATTAACAAACTGTAATTGCAGCTTAGTTAAGTTATGTTTAGTGGCTATTTGCAAAATTTTCTCTAATAACAAAGAATATGATAATCAAAGAAAATAAATAAAATGTAATTAAAAATTAAAAATAAAATATTTTTAAAAAATAGTTATGACGAAAATCAAGCAATGTTCTACTACTCTAATACTCGACTATCTTTCTATTTCAATTTTTGGGTTTAATTGACTCAAAATATTTTATCTCAATAATATTTATTTAAATTACATAAATATGCTTAAGATAATATTATTTATTAACTATCAAATAAGAAATATAATTACTTAATCTGTCAAAAATAAAAATAATATTTTTCATTCATACCAATCATAACCTTTAAATGATTTATTACCACTTAAATTTTTATAATTTATTGGTCCATCAAATATTGGCACATAGGTTAGAAATAAATATTTATCACATGCTATTTAGGGTGGGGTAGGTGGTGTGCGTAGAAAGTGAAATTATTACAATTCATTCCTAAAAATAACAATAAATTACAATATGCCAATTAATTTTATTCTTGGTTCTATTAACTATTATAGAGTTTCTTTTTTCCTTCTAATTTCTAATTCTTTTTATTCTAATATATATCAAACCATAGAATCTCTAAATATATGCCCTAAGGAGCTATATTTCTCAAACGAAAGATAAAGTTTTTAATTGTTCATTATTATACGTAATAGAGTTAATTACTCTAGAAAAAATTGAATCACATTAAATACTTTATGACAGTTTTCGTACTAAAATTTTCTTTTTCTTTAATGGGCCGACAGAAATTGGCCCAACACTAGTACACAATAACTATATAGGTTATAAATATGAACAACTTGGCATTTGGTTTTAACTTTTAAATGTATTCATCTTTCATATACAATGACAAAAATGATTCTTTATATTTGTTAAATTAAATAAATATGTATAGTCAAAAAAGAATAGAAGATAAAATTGCTTGAAAATTCAACGGTGTAAGTTTTATTATGTGCTTCAATGTTGTTAATTAGGAGAGATTTATTCATGTAGTCATTTTATAAGATGTTTTTTTTACATGTATAAAATCTAAAAATATCATTTCGATTTAATTTATAAATGATCATAGGAGATTATTTCGACCTAAATGGAACTATGTTATCATTGAAAGCTACAATAAGTTGAATGGGCCACAACTTGTTTGTAACAATGTTACTAATCAACGTTTAATAAGTTAATCCCAAAAAACAAAACTTGTGTCCCCACTTCATTTGGAATTTTTTCACAATTATATCAATCACAAATTTAATGAAACAAAGTTGTAATTGCATAACATTACTTTGTTTTGTAATGACATTCTTCGTGACAATTTGTTATTGTATATCTTTTGATCGTGAATATCTAAACTGGTTGTTTGTCATTCAAGCACATAAGTCATGCTCATCTTTTTCCGCGTTTTGAACGAGTGCAAGAGATCCAACCACAACAACCAAATAACTATGATTTAAGTTAGGCTTTCCAAGAATTGTGGAGGTTGCATTCGATGCTAATTATTGTTCAAGTGTTAGGGTTGGTAACTCTAATATGTTTTCGAACTCTAGAGTTTACTAACATCGATAAAGATCAATGTAAGTTGTGAAAATAATTTCTCAACGAAGAACCAGTTCCTTCATCTTATCTTGCTACTGCTCCACAGAGTGTGAGCAAGGGCGAATTTAGGTCATTAGATGAAGATTTCCTGGAACTCGATAACTTTAGCACATATTCTATATTTGTATTGAAAAATTTATCAACTTTAGTACGAACTTTGTAGTGAGAACTCAAATGAACACAAAAAAACACCACCATAGTGACATGTATCTCAATTTGAACCATCTATTAGCCTTTGGTTCAACTCCTGTTTATATGCACTTGTTTTTTATAAATATATTAATACGCTTTTGACTTTAGCTCATTTGACTATTGCAAGATTCAAATTGACTAAGTAACTTCGAAGTTTGTAACTACATGCCCAATTCAATTTGTTTTCAAATATTGCAACTTGAGAAAAGAAAAGAAGAGATAAAGACATGAATCAAGGGTAGTAATATTGATCAACAACATACTCCGTACAATTTTTTAAGTACAATTTTTTAAGTGGAGTCTAGAGATGCCAACTTAATCCCTATTTTATTGATAGAGAAACTATATTTATTAGACCCTCGATACACAGAATACAAGAAACTAAGAGAGCTACTAAATATGATTAGGAACCACTCGAGGAGGCTAGTTGCCTCTACCATAATTCTCGGCTATCCAAATCCTCGACCTCCATACCTACTAACAGTTCGGTAAGGGAGAGCCACAGAGGCATTTGTTATGGAAATAAGAGTAAACATCAAAGCTCTGCAACGTTCCACCTTGTGGAATCTGTCCACAAAGTCTATTATAACTCACATTGAAAAACTGTAACGGTACATCTTTCAATCCTTGTGGTAAGCTACCAAAAATTCGATTATGATTCAAATCTAATGATGTCAAGCTCTCAGTAAACTCCCATTTCGAAATATCAAACTCCAATAAATTCCTCGATATATCAATTACCTGACTCGTCTTATTCTTCCCAAACAAAAACGAAACATCTCCTTCAAGCTTATTCCTGGAGAAATCAAGCCTGGAAAAATTCAAATCGCCTAAAGAAGTCGGCACTTTTCCGGTTAAGCTGTTATGTGAAAGGTACAGATCTGGTATATTTGGTCCTTTAAATTTCCCAAACGATTCCGGTATTGTTCCAGTGAGTTTGTTACGATCTAAGTAAATCGCCAACAAATTCGGAAGCTGAGAGAGGGAAGAAGGGATTGTTCCGGTAAATTGATTGTAATTCAAATCGAGCAATGTCAAATTCTTCAGCTGACTAAGAAATTCAGGGATCGGACCTGTAAGATTAGTGAAGCTGAGCCTTAACATTTTGAGATTTGTGAGCTTAGCAATTGCAGGTGGAATTGTTCCGGTGAGATTAGTAACATGATGAAATTCCAATGTTTCGAGATATGGAAGGTCTCCGACGGCTGCCGGAATTTGGCCGGAGATATTAGCTTGGAAGACGGTGAGAGCATTAATCCGGTTGGTTTTCCGGTCACATTCTACGACGTACCAATCACAGCAATCTGTGTTTGGATCCCATGAAGCTAAGTGATAAGGATTGCCTAAGTCTTTCTTTATCTGTAGGAGGACTTTTTTGTCTTTTGGATTGCATCTTACTGATAGTGAAGGAGAAGCAAAGCAAACAAAAATAACTACAAGAAGAAGAGGTAAGATCATATTCATTTTTTTTTTTGTTTATGAACAATATTATATTATCAACTTAACTCATTGGTATTTATAAAACCAAAAAAAAAGAGTCATATTTTAGCACTATGGATTTTTGGTCAAAAAAAACTGCCCCACAAGTAACAGGGTGTGTAACAGTATATAATAATGCGTTGGCTTTTGAAATTCAACCGATCTTGAATGATTTCACTAATTTATTAATCAGGTTCGACGGTTATATTTATAGATATTTTAATTAAATTAATGATAAAATAAAAGGATTTTATAAAAAAAATAATTTAAAAAATCTTAGTATTTTAGTTAGAATAGATTTTTTTTTTTTAATTTAAGTGAGTTGATTCAGTAAAAAATGAATAGTATAGTCTAAATTTTAGGATGAAAGATATATATTTTGATCGATTTAAGATGACACCTTCGCTGGGTAAAGCTTGTCTAGATGCCACCACTAGAAACTCTTATCTTTTAATTTCCTTTGCCTTCTTAGATTTGTGATAATATTGTTGTAAAGAGGATTTTTTCTGACAGGATATGATGTGTCATTCACGTCAAAGCAAGTGATAGTGATAGAGGGGTAAAAACTATATCTTGAACGAGTTCAATTGTCTATAGAAGGATCAATGTGGATTGAGTTAATCATAAGGGTTTATCATGTCATTTCGCCATTGACGATATTTTATTGTAAAGACATTGCACTTTTTGTTTTTCTTATTGATTAGGAATAACTAGAGGAGGCTAGCTCGATGGCTCTCCCACAACATTCAGCTATTCAAATCCTCGACCTCCATATCTATTTACAATCCGGCAAGGGAGAGTTGTAGAAGCATTTGTTATGCAAATAAGAGTTAACATCAGAGCTCTGCAACGTTCCATCTTGAGAAATCTGTCCACAAAGTCTATTATAACTCACATTGAACTGTAATGGTACATCTTTCAATCCTTGTGGTAAGCAGTGGCGGAGCCACCTTAACATTAGGGGGTTCCGACCCCCCTTACGCTGAAAATTATATTATATTTACATGGTTAAAATATTTTTTTTTATTATAGTAGATGTCGAACCCCCTTCCGTTTTTTCGTATTTCTTCAGATTTTGCACCCTCTTATCGAAAATTCTGCCTCCGCCACTGGTGGTAAGCTACCAAAAATTCGATTATGATTCAGATCCAATGATATTAAGCTCTCAGTAAACTCTGATTTTAAAATATCAAACAGAAATGAAACATCTCCTTCAAACCTATTCCTCGAGAAATCAAGCCTGGAAAAATTCAAATCACCTAAAAAAGTTAGCACTTTTCCTGTTGGGCTGTTATGAGAAAGGTACAGATCTGGTACATTTGGTCCTTCAAATTTCACAACCGATTCTGGTATTGTTTCAATGAGTTTGTTGTGATCTAAGTGAATCGCTAACAAATTAGGAAGCTGAGAAAGCAAAGGAGGAATTTTCAGTTAATTGATTGTAATTCAACATGACACGAGTAATGTCAAACTCTTCTCTAGTATTGTTATGATAATTGTGGTTTCTAGGTAGACATATATTCCAAATATTAAAGTGAAAAGCAAGACTCCAGTTTAGCTTGTTATTAATAATTTTAACGACAACTATTAAGGCAATCAACATTATTTGGATCCGCTATCTCTCTAATTTTATTCAACATACCTAAACTGTTTCAATATCAATGAACATTTGCAATGTAAAAAAATATGTGTAATGGTTTCGAGCCTTCTACACGTGACACAAAGAGAATCAATATTAATATACAAGAGAAACAATTTTAATACCTATAGAGTGAAGATAATAACAAGTAGTTAGACAGTTATGATTACAAAGCCACATAAAAATTGGTGTTCTTGATAGTTATACTGCAATTATCCATGACATGTTTATAAGCAAAAGTTATAAACAAAAAGTTATGAGGTGATAGGACAATTCAGACTTCATATCCTGTTGAAATCTATAGTCCGTGCAAGTGCTCAGCTTGGGCAGCCCGATGCACTGTTTCGCCATATCTGCAGTACTGTATATTAATGGAGAAAGTTAATTCTCACGCGCTTTTTTCTCATTATATATATTTATTTTGAATTATTAAAGTATTGTGTATGTATATACTTACCGAAAAACGGAATATCTGTCTGAAAAACGAATCCTTTTTATCAGCCTCAATGCTTCATAATTTGTGAGTTGAAAAACATCAGGAGTACCAAGTATAAACTCCACGGTGGTTTGCCCTACTGTCCAAACATCATACCTGTATAAAAATCATATTTATAATTAATGAATCATCAATATGGACATTATACATGTATAAAAATCATATTAATAATTAATGAATCTCTTTTATGAACAAAGGAAATTATATGCAACATTAATATTTGAAAATCAGAAAATTAAATTGCTTATGGAGAGTAGATATTTTACTCAATAATTTTAAAAAATGAAAATTCAAGTCAAAATTTCAATCACTAAGGTCATCCTAAAAAATAAGTAGTTCATTGTTAATGTTTATTCAAAGTTACAAAAACAATAGAAGTATATAGATATCATTTTTTATATAATAAATGAAACTAAAATATCAATGAATTATTTTAGGTTTGTGAAATAAATTGCAACCATACAAATAAATAGTTTAATTTTTAAAAACTATTAATACAATTTATATTTTTTTTTAAATTACTGATATTTTTGACTTAGAGATTACTTGTGATCTTATGAAAAACAAATATAGTAATGATTATTACCTGCGATAAAATGAATCTTGATTACTAATATAATTGACATATTTGTGCATTTTGCAAGCCTCTTCATGTGTTTTACTTTCACAACTTGAGGAAGTCACATATACTGCTCCACCATACTAGTATACTACATTGTTAAAAATAAATCTTGAAACATTTTTTTAGTAACATACAATATATTGCTTGATTAACTTGATCAAATTAAAAATTATTATTTAAATATATATTTACTTACCACACAATGGAATAATCATCAGAATAATTACGTTTAAGTAGCTCAACTAATGTATATTATAGGAAGTCGTTTATTCAAATATGTGTAAAACAGTTTTCGTTCAATTTTTTTTATTATTTTAAACTTCACGAAATGATTTTATATTTTAAATTTAAATGATCAATTTTGCTAAGTTGTATAAATATAAATAAACTATGTAACATAACATAAAATCATTTGTGAGATGGCAGTAAAATATTATCGTACTTTATGAAAAATATGATACTTTAATATTTAAGAAAAAAGTAATAAAAGTGCAAATTAGCTGAAAGGAAAAAAGAAAATAATATAGTTGTTACTACTTCATTATCGAACCAAAACTTAAATATCACAAAAGAAATAAATAAACATTTAAAAGAAATGATAACCTTCAATTTGTATATATACATATCTATGTGTTGATTTAAAAAATAAATCAATTAAATACCGCAAAAGAAGTTAGGAACATATGAGAGAAATTATAACCTTGGATTTGTATGTATACATACTTATGTGCTGATCTAAAATATAAATAAATTGTGTAAATGAAAATATGAAACAAAAGTATTTCTAGAAAAAAAGAAGAAAAAAGAAACAAAACTATTTCCAATTGATAAATAAAAAGGAAATAAAAACTTTACCCACTTTATATAATTTTAATAATCATCCATATAATTAGACATCAAATCAATAAATCAAAGATTTAATGGAAAAAAAAAAGAAAAAAAAAAGTGTAACTCCACCCTATCTAATTTAAACTTTTGTTGCCCCTACCCAGAAATTAGACATATACGATTGAAATAAATATGGGAAAATATGAGAAGTAAAAAGGCTTATAATTGATTTGGAATATACTATTGACATAATATATAGATAGATCCTTTAATTTAATTTCATTTTACGTTTATGTCTTTCAACGCTGGTCACAAGTAGACACTTAAACTTGCATAAAATTAAACACGTAGACATATAAGTCCTACCTGACACACGTAGGATAGGGCTGTTCAAAACCGAACCGAAACCAATAAGCCGAATCGATAAAAAAGTTATTGATTTATAGTATTGGGTTATTGGTTTAGTGATTTTGATAATAATTTTAATTTTTTTTGTTATCGGGTTATCGCTATGTGAAGCCTGGATGCCACCACCAATATTGTTGTAAATAAATTTTTTGGGTCATTCACATCAATTGTACATAGTAGGCACATTGCTTTAGATCTTCTTCTTGTTTTTCAACTCTTTTCTTGTCTTGTTTTTTTGGCTTTGGTGAACTCCCGTAGATTTTCATCAAAACACAAAAAACTAGCAAAAATCACCGCACAAGCTAAATAGACACGGTATTTAAAAATAGAAAATCAAATCTTTTAAATTAGCTAGCTTTTTGATAAAGGATCAACACGTTTTTACCTGTGCCCCACTTAAGGCTGAGTTGAGCTACTATTTTATTGACCCTTTAATTAAAAAGAATTAGCCCGTTCCAATCAGAGGCGGGGTCAAATTTTTTAATAAGGGGGTTCAAAATCTGTAGAAATAGAGCCGAAGGGGGTTCGACATCTACTATATATACATATAATTTTATTTTAACCATGTATAAATAATATAATTTTCTGACGAAGAAAATTCAGGTGAAACCCCCTCGTATTAAGATAGCTCCGCCCCTGGTTCCAACCCAAACCGTTAAAAGTTCTATCACATTTTATCAAAGCAAGGACTGACTTGTGAGAAGGGTTAATTAACTCTTTCTTTTATGGCTCGTTTTGCTACCACGATAAGGAAATAAATTAATCGAATTAATTAAGAATTAATTTTAAAATAGTTATTCACAAAATAACTTGTTTCCAAGCCCTTTATAAGAGTACTATCTTTTCCTTTCATAATGTTAAAGAATGTGGTTTACATGAATGTATTAGAATTAGAACACATAGGTGTAAATTAATGTAGTTTTAACTTCATGTTGTATAAAGAATATATAGTTGATTATTATTAAAGAATATATAGTTGATTATTTTTGTAATCGACTAGTGGTTCGTTTTTATAACTTATGTATATTTGATTATTCTTATATGAAGCATATATACGTGTGATTTTTATTAATATGACACTTAAAAATATTTTGATCTCTAATTGTGAATTATAATTTGATTTCTTATTTAGTAGTTTGTATAAATTTCTATAGTTTAATTATTGCAAACTTATAAAATTTTCATGTCTATTAAAAAAAAAGTACAACTTAAAATGCAATTATATTTAAGATCATAATTTTTCTAAAGAAAATAAGTTTTGGCCTGCTTAGTAATACGGTGCTCTGAAAAGTTTCAACCTATCAAATTTAAGAAACAAAAAGGATGTCTTGTGAGAGGTGTTAAATCTTTGTTTTAAACTTTTTTCTTCTTATTAATAGTATTAAAATATTACATGAATGCATTAAATATTAAAGTATTGTGGGTTTTTCTTTAGTCCAACTTAAAAGGAGGTCATATTTTTATTTAAAATAATTTAATTATAAATTTCAATGACCAATAAGTGTTTCGTAAAAGATCTTCCACTTTAAAATTCTTTTATATCAAATTAAAAGACGTTATATAAATTAATACCTATTGAAAAAATTGAATGGCTTGAAGGAGAAAATGGTAAATTGGTACAGAAGAGGCATATATAGATTAACGAATAATGGTATTTACTCGGTTTCTAGTAGCTATATTGATATATTGGATCCTTTGACTAGACAAAGGGAAGTAGATCTAAAATGGAATTTTATTATGCTGCCTAGACAAAGGGTAATCATGTGGGTAGCATACCAGAATAAGCTTCTTACAATGATGAGGCTATAGTTTTCAGATGTAGGAGATACTTACTGTTGTTTGTGTCCACTGGCTACGATAGAGAACCAACATCTTTTTGTAGATTGCACTTGAATCGTTGAGGTTCAGGGATCGTTGAGTAGATGGGCTGACATTCCAATCCCAGCAAAAAATATAGAGGATTGTATGCATTGGATCAAGAATAGACAATGGAGGCAGTTTTGCAAAGAACTAGCAGTTGCATTATATGGAGCCTTGATTTATTATGCATGGCAAGCAAGGAAATGGAGAGTGTACATGGGTCTGAACGTCGACAGAAGGTATATAATATTACAGATTCAAAAGGAAATCAGAGAAAGGGTGAGCATGGTCACAGGATCAAGAAAAGCAAGAAGGTGTCAAGTTTTGATGCAGAAAATTTATAATTAATAAAGAGAATTCAGATCACTAGATGCTCGTAGATTGTAAAAATTGTTTGTATGGTAATATTCACATTTTATTGCAAAAAAATAAATAATAATAAGCACGGTACATGATAAAAATGGTTCTGTTTTATGTGGCTAATTTAAAATTTTGAGATAAATCAATTTTTCCTTTATTAGATTTTTAAACTTCTTTTCAAAATTATTAATTATTACAATTTATAATTTTTCATATAATTATTAAGTTTTGGCTATCTCTTTATATATTTTTCAAATCCTAATTGTCAAAATATTAGTGGAGCCTGAAACGTGTTTTTATTGTTTATCCTTCTCCATGGTAAATTTCGTGTGATAAAAGCCCCAAATTTTTGCTATCATCGTCTCCGGTTGGCAATTGCTATTTGCTACTGCTGCTGTTTTCTTCCCGTCGATATGGCTACACATAGGTACTATTTCTCTCTTCTTCGTTATTGTTTTTTTTCATGCAATATAGTTTTCGAAATTATGAAGAAAAAGAAGTAGAAACAATTGAGTAAAAAGCTCATATTTTTTTTTTGTTTCAGAGGTAAAAATATGATGAAACAACCGATTAGGGCTTGGAATGGGAGGAATTTTGTGATAATTGGATTTTTAATTGCCTGCTTCGTTGGAATTCTCCTTAGTTTAACTAAGCCTAAACCTGAATTTGAACCTGAACCTTTTTCTGAATCTGAATCTGGAAAGAAGTTGGTGGAAAAATTATTAAGAGATGTAGATTCTCTGAAAAAAAGAACAATGTCGATTCCAGCTCCAACTCAAAATTGTCACTTTGCTACGTCGCAAGGAAGAAGGTCATACCAGGAGGATCGAGTAACATGTTTAATTAGATTGAATTTATAATATGCGTACAAATAACACCTCCAAACACACACTTGACTCTGATATTCTCAATGATATAGGGGGCGGCGACATTGAAGAGGTGAAGATTGGGGCTGTGGCAGTATTTGATGGTCATATTGGATCATCTGCTAGTGAAATGGCCGCAAGGATATTTTTGGATAAGTTTATGGTTAAACTCAATAACAACAGTATTGAACAGTCTTCTGACTTGAAGGAAATACTAAAATCTTCTTTAGTAACAATTATTAATGATATTGATGCAGAATTTACCAAGGCAAGAACAAAACTTGTGATATTTTTGTTTTCCATTTTTTTGTTTAACTCCTTAATGACTTGGTTGTTCACATTCTTTAGGTTGCTTTGGAAAATAATCTTTATGCGGGATCTACTGCTGTTGTTGCCCTCATATATAACAATCATGTTTTAGTTGCAAATGTTGGTGATTCAAAGGCTTTTCTTTGCTCTCAGAAAGAAATATCACATGAAAACGGTGAGTTTGATACTTCCTCTGTTTTCCTTTTCATAATAATGTTTGTAATTTTTGAACAAAATCGTTGAGTTTCCCTTGAAAGATAGTAACATTCCAATGAGGATTATATGGAGAACAACCGCAACAAAGCAAGTCATGGGTTCAAATCCCGCCGCAGCTAAAAACTTGGTAGTTAAGTGGAGAAGGATAAAGGGTCTGATGCTGACCCATTATTCACCTAGTTTTAAACTTTGTATCATTGGCCTTTGTGGATTTCTCGGTTAGAACAAAAACTTTAGATCATTGTTTTATGCTTCCAACTAGTAACTTGTGGACTAATACGGGCCCAAAACGAAGCAGAAAGATTGATGCTAGTAACTTACAAAAAGGGAAAAAAGCAAGGAGATGATACAATATTGAAGTTAATTCTGTAGCAAACTTGGCTGATTTTTTAGTTGTTAATTGTCTTTGTCTTGTGGTCTGTCAATGTGCCTTATAGCGTCATCTGATCTTTATTAGGGAAATCTAGTTATTTTTCCATGCTTATTACTGTCAGTAGTAGTACTAATGTCATCCCCGGGGCGGATCAGATGATACTGTACATTATAGTTTCTCAAATATCCTAGAGTTTATGTTTTTTAGAACAATTTTAGTGTTTCAGGTTTCAAATACTGCTGCTGAAATAGTAGAAGTTAATATTGTATTTTAATTGTTTTCTGATACATCACTGTATAGGTGCTGCTTCCTTGGGTGGTCTTCTCGTCAAGGATTTGACGAGTGATCATAATGCACTTAGGTTGGACGAAAAGGCTAGGGTTGAAGCTTCGGGAGGTGTATTCAAATCCATCCCTGGTTATGTTCCTCTTCTCATGGGCCACTTTCCCATGACTCGAGCTATTGGTGATGTTCCTTTGAAAAGGTAAGCCTTTTTTTTCAATGCATTACATGTGTGTGTGTATTTGATGAATATAACATGTGAATATCGTAACATTGATGGATTTGTTGTGCTATATTTTTCAGATATGCCATCATAGCTGATCCTGAGGTTACTGATTGGCTATCTTTAACTTCAAAAGATGAGTTTTTGGTGGTGGCATCTGATGGAATATTTGAAAGTGTAACTCCTCAAGCAGTGTGTGATTTTCTAAATGAAATAGAAGACTATTCAGATCCATCATTATTGGCTCGGCAACTCATTGAGAAAGCATATTTAGAAGGCAGCAGTGATAATTTATCAGTCGTTTTGGTTCCACTTGGATCAAGAGACCTCTTGTAGATGATTGATTTATCAGTTATTTTTGCTATGTAGAGGTTTTAGAGAGTTAAAATTTACTGTGCATATCGTGATTTGGTGATTGGAAGTTTAACCCAAGTAAAGTTTTTCCACAGTGACTAGAAAGTTTACATTCATTTTCTGTCAGTAGATCAGTATATTTGTGAGAAGAATTGGAAGGCCTAGTATTAATGAATATAGAATTGAAATATATATAGAAAAAAATATGAGAGGTGAAAAGGCTTATAACTATTAATTATTAAATAAAATCATGTCTTTTTGAATTCTTACATGTAGCATTGTAGGCTCAAAATTGAAAAATATCGAGATAAGTGAAATGACTTGTAATTAATAAATTCTTATAGTATTGTGTAATTAGGATTATTATCTTCTGGATTTATAAACGTAATTGAGAGATCAATAGAAGCAATTTTTGATGAGAAGTGCAATATATAGATCAACCTTAATTTTTTGGATTTCCCCCCCCCCATTAATGTGCTTTTTTCCCCTTTAGTTCTTCCTTATTTGCTAAGTTTTATTATTTGTTAATCCAATTGACTATTTTTTGCTTTAATTAATTTCTAAAAAAGTGTTTTCTTTCACTAAATATTTATCCTTTGATATTAGTATTACGCGTGCATTCTATATTAATTATTAACGAGTACTAAATTTGAATATCGTATAAATATTAATAAAAATATATTTCAATAGTATTTTAATTAAAAATAGATAAATAAAATTTTTATAATGATGGATATTATTTTGTTAGAGCTTTTTATAATTTAAAAGTTCTTTTCAATCTTTTACATCATGCTAAGCGGGTAGAAGCTATAATTCTTTTATATTTTCTCTCAACTATATATCTTAAATGAAAACGACCGGACTGAAGCTATATATTTTATATATATTTTCTCTCATCTATATATATGCAATAATACATTGAGGCAATGAATTATGAATATAATAAAGTAATTATATTAGATGATTTATACAAGTTTAAATTCTTAAGGTGGAGAATCTCTAATTTTTCTCAAGGTTTTAGATAATACAATCTCTTTTTACTATAAAAAAAAGTTGAACTACTTAGGTATCTTTATTAGTAGAATATCTAAAAGAAAAAATTATAAATATATAATTGATCAAGTGTTTATACATATCGGTAAATAAAAAGAACTAACTGTTTATTCTATTTAAATACGTGACATCCACAACCTCCAAATATCAGAGTTCAAGCTCGTGATAGATGTGTCTAACATGTTGCGCTCTTACCACTAAATCAAAATCCGAAAGCAACATAATCTCAAGTTTATTCTCACACATAACTTTAATGCTCCATAGTACATACATTGCATTATTAAATAACCAATGATTTGTTTTGTAGAAAAGATCTAAAGTCCGTGAACCAAAAACTCACATGCTAAGTTCACAAGTGTTATAGTTCAAATAAACAAAATCCAGATCTTGTCACTTTCCATCCCTTTTGTATTGCTTATATAACAACAAACAATTCCTTCCCACTTCACAATTCTATCATCAAAATGGCTAAATCATATAGTACAATGATCTTTTTTCTTTTTGCACTGATTATCACAGTACAAATTGTAACATCAAATGCTGCAGAAACACCAGCAGTTATTTGCAAGGTCACAATCAATGACCTTTTACTATGTTTACCTGCAGTAATGGGGAAGAAACCTCCAAAACCGACACCGGATTGTTGCGCAGTGCTACGCAAGGCTGATATACAGTGTATGTGCAACCAAAAATCTGAGTTGGGGAAATTTGGGATCAGTCCTGCAGCTGCAATGAATCTGCCTAAGCAATGTAAAATTAACGTTCCTCGTGGATGTTAAGATCCGCGTACACTCTATCCTCTCCAGTTTTCACTAGTGGGATTTCAGTGGTATGTTAGAGGAGTGTTGGGACTAATTAAGAAAAAAGTGCATGTATTTTTACCATGAGTTTGTTTTGAATTGTTTCGCTTCACTTTATTGTGAAGTTTGACATTTTTTTTATGTGTGTGTTTGTAATTTCTGTTATTTGAGAATTTAAATAAACTTTCTTTGAGTTGTTGGGGTTCAGTTATTCGTTAATGTATTTTTTCTTACACGCGCCGACTATAATAATTGTGCCTCGATCCCTAGCAAGTTGGGAATGTTGACTAATCAGAGGCGGAGATATGTGGGGGTTTATGGGTTCGGACAAATTCACTAGCTTTTTCGTATAGACCCTGTATTGTATTAGAAAATTATTTTTTTTAAATGTATATTAACTTATGAACCCCAAATAAATTGATTCAGAACCCCCAAACTCTTAATCTTGGCTCCGGCAATTATATGATTCTCATTGTCAGTTAAGCTTGTCTTGAGTTTCTACATCGGCTATTTAGAAATGATATAGTCTCTTTATATAGTCTGGACAATCATTGTCTTAAGAGCTCGTTTTTGGGATTGAGTTGAGTTAAAGTTTTAATTTCTTTATCAATTTCGATCTAATATTACAAAGTATGTTGTATAGTGAGGAAACATCATGAAAAAGTACTCTTTGAGCTTTTCCCTCGCACTTATAAATTGACCACCAGCCCCTTCCACTTTCGATGTGGGATAACCCAACAATCTCCCCCTTCACACATCGGGCCATGGGCTGGAGAGAGCGACAACCCAGTTTCTCTCGGTGGGCTGAGACCTGTTGACAACCTGGGCTCTGATACCAATGTTGGGTGGTCTTGGACCTTCTCAACCCAAAAGCTAGCTCAAAGGTTGAGGCTTTCCCTCACACTTATAAATTGACCACCAGCCCCTTCCACTTTCGATGTGGGATAACCCAACAGATGCTTCATCGTAAATTGACTAAGTTTATACGGTCCGATTAGGCGATTACCGTGTGTATCCTCTTTTATTCAAGCTGAATATCGGTAATATGAGCAAACTCGGACCTCAAAGAAATAGAGCCTTGCTTGTTGACATCGAATTGCATTCAAATGGAAGCCCAACTCATCATGGGCCCAATGGGCTTTATGAGAAGTTGAAAACCCACTTTGAAAATTGATAAAACTACTAGAATCTATATTATTGGCTGATTTATGCAAATATTTCTTTTATAACCCCATTTAGATTTAATTCTTATTTTAAAAAGTTGTTCAAGTATATAACCCTTGAGATGGAAAAAACGTTATATTATCGTCGAACATTTTAAAAAATTTCAGAATATCATCTAATGTTTTTTCACAAAATTTTCAGTTTAAACAAATAAATTCTTACATCATAGACAAAAGGTTCATAATTCATAAAAGTTTGTCATTTGCTAAATAGCCGTCCAAGAAAGCGAAAATTTAGTCTATTATTTTAAACGTCCATTTAAAACTTTACTTCAGAACGAACATTTCAAAATCAAGAAGTCAAGTCTTCGTTGGTATTATATAGTAGTATTTATTATATAGTGTAGTAATTAAATTATAGTGAATATGACTTGACAAATGGGAAAAAAAACAAAAAAAACAAGAGATACAATAATACTAGGAAGTAATTGACAAGATAACAAAAAAGTTGCAAAAGGCTCAAATTGAATGTGTAATAAATTACATCATCGTGCAAACAACTACAACGTCCTTTTCTTTTTGAACAATTCTTAAGGCCACACAAACGCGTATTGCTTATATGAACTTTTTTCGTTTCTGTTCGATATTTGGTATCTATTTTGCATTTCGATTAATTTGAATTTGTGTCATGTAAAACTTATTTAAGAGAATAACATGTTGTATTGAGATTTTTATCATACTCAAGATTGATCCTGAGATTTATCATTAAAAATAAAATATCTTATTATTTCCGCTACAATTCGATGCGGTTATATTAGTGATATATCCTAACGGCAACTTGATGTTCAAAATTTGTGGGCCTTTTTTTTAGGTTTGGATTTGGAAAGATCAAAATTAGGGATTGGATTTAATGCACAATTCTTCAACTCTTTTGTGTATATATATATATCAAGCTTTTTTTTTCTTATCAATAATTCTTCTTTCGTTCATTTTTACTTGTTTTAATATTAAAAATTAAATGTTTATTTTATTTGTTCAGATTAAAATAATAAAAAATAATTTTTCATTTAGCTCCTAATATTATAATTTATTAAATTTATTATATTTAAAGTGTAACATGATAAAAGGGACAAAAGAAGTAGTTGATTCTTTTGTTTATCGAGATTGACCAAAAAAGTGACAACTTTACTGTTAAGAATTTCGTTTCATAATTTTCATAAAGAAACAATAAAGTAGACTTCTAATTAGTTAATGAGACCTCATAATAATAATCTTATACTTTTATATCAATTTTAGTAGACTTTTAATAGACTTTCCAATTAAATTTAGTTTCGTTTGAGTCTAAACTCTGAGGATTTTTCTTTTAAGATAGCTACATTCAAAAAATATTAAGCAAATTTAAATTAATTAAAATTTAAAACAAATATCAAATATTTGATTAAAAACAAAAACAAAGATTTAATTTTCTCTCATTGCTCTCTTAGGACTTTTATAATAAGAAATGAAATATCTATATAAGTTATACGCGTTATGCAATCGTCAGTATGTATTTAATTCTTCTTATATACCCAATAATACATTTGTTAATTTGCTGGTGATAATATATATATCTTGATCAAGTCTTTGGACTCAATAAATCACACAATAACGTATATATCATGTAGAAATATTGTTCACATGTCAATTTTCAATGTTCTTCAAAAAATAATTAATATCGTAGAGTTTTAAATTTTACTGATAAAATATGACAACAATGACTATTTTTTGATTATAGTATTTAAAAGTTAATTTGTAAATTTTATTCAATTATTAGAGAGCCGTCTCTCCAATTTGCTAATTCGTGGCGCCATGTGCGGCCATATGCCTAATTAGTTCCCACCTTGGAACTTTCTTATACAATAAATTAATTTTGTGACATTTTTTATGTTGTGATATTGTAACTACTTATAATTAAATCACTAAACAAATAATATGATATTATGGTATTCGAATCTAATGTACAATATGAGATAAGCTCTTGCATCATGTTTTTTTATTAGGGTTTAGAGTTCATATTGAATTTTAATTGAATTCAGGTGACACATTGCATAATTCATTTAAAAATAAAGTTTCTAACAATTTTTTTCATATCTACTGTTCATACTTTGAATACTTTTACTTTATAATAATAATAACATACTCACTATAATTCAGATAGTAATTAAAATTTATCACGAGCTAATTCGTTGCTAGCTAGTATGTTGTTAATTAGAATTAGTGACATATTAAGTATAAATTATGGATTTTTCTAAAAAAATAATTATTATTTATAGAGAATTATATAATAAGGTGCAAGACAATGCTAAAATGACTATTTTAACAGTTTTGTTTCCGAACATTTTTTATTAAATAGAGATTAAGATAACTAATTATTTACTTTGATTCAAACCTTTGTTTGACTGTAAATTGAATAAAGAACATATTTATTTACCACTAATAACTACTAAGATATGCTAATCCATAAGAGACAAATGTTTCTGACTTCCTAAATCCAACAACCTTGCCAATGGCAAAAACGATGACGGAATCAGAACTTTTTATATTATTTTTTTTAATAAAAATATAATTAACGAACTCTATATTTATTAATTATTATATATGTATAAATAATTTTAAATTTATTATATATATATAATAAAAATTATATAACGAAAAAAAATTCAAATAAATCCCTTGCGTATCTAGTTACATTTCCAAGTCCATAGATTTAATTAAAGTACAAAATTTTACAAAAATCCGTTAGATTTGTCTCGAGTTCACCAATTTATTTTAACTATTGTCCACATGCATTGTTTTCAAATATTTTGTTTTGTACTAATAGACATAAATTATTATTAGAACTAAAATATCCTCTCTTTCTTTTTTACAAAAACATCTTAACTGGACTTGTCGATATTGGTGCATAATCTATAGTATTTTATTTATTTTTATGTTTATAAGTGACTTGGTGCCCACTATGTCATTTGTACAAAATACTATGCACGTAATTAGATAGAATAAGAATATAACTTTATGCTCCATCCATTAATAATAATAATAATCTATTTTAAAATATTATTTGATATTATATATCTATGATTTAGATTAATAAAGTCGTGAATTCATAATATTTTGTGCAAAATCTACTCACCAACCGTTGTACCCGTCAATATTCATTTTTTATTTTTTAAAAATAATACAAAAGTTGAGTCTTCTGACCGACCATTGTTTATTCAATAACCAAAAAAATAATTCTTACAACTTATATATTAATTTTTATATAGAGAAGTTAGATGAAACACTTAAAAAAAAAAGTATTACGATGAGCATCCATGGTAATGTTGAATAATAATTGGTCAACTCTATTTTATTTTGTTTTATTTTTAATTCTCATTCGCTGAGATTTCACATTCAAATTTTGATATCGAAGTTGTTTTTGTAATTTCAAACTTTCACTAGTTAAGATATTATTTGAGGGTATCATTACTTTATAGTGACAAAAAAAAATACTTTACTGACTTTAATAGAAAAAAATTATGAATTCAATGACTATTTAAAGAATTGATTAAATTATCGTTTTTTCTTTATAAAAAACACTTGCCTTTTAAAGTGATTTCTTAGGACTCAGATTAGTCAAACTCCAAAATGAATGTCGAAAGTGGATAGTAAACCAAAAAAATTACAATGGAACTCTTCATTCACATATAAATACTTGAATCATTGAAGTTTGTAAAGGCATATATATAGAAAGCATTTTTTCCCCTTTTAGAGTAGCTAGTAGTGGTAGTACTTTTGCCTTTGGATCATAAATCATAATCACTTGGTATGGCAAATGTAGTGCAAACTTTCATTGAAGATATTTAAAGTTTATTTGCTTATCATGGATGATGTTGACACTACATGTTCATCTTAATTATAAATTGATCACTTTATATTATATAGTATTAAGAAGTAGAACATATATTGTATGTTTAGAGAATATGAGTGTAAGTTGTTAGATTACTTTTAAGAATAAAAGTTCCATTATATACTTGACCTTGAGATAATATTATCATTTTTCAATGTTTAGTTGATTTCATTGAAAAAATAGGAAAAATAAGTTCGATGAAATAACTTATGTCTCCGGCCACCCCAATTACCCCCATTGCCTTGCCCTGACCGACAACCATCTCTAACCCCGCGAATTCTCTGGAAATGGATCTAAGATTTAAGTTTCTTGTATTCAATATTCAAGGTGTTTAAATTGAGTATATTATATTTTAAAAGTTATAAATTCATGAGCCACTAATTTGTATTTCGCATTAAAATACTAGGTTCAAGTGAGATTATAAGGTTACATCCCCCTTTTGACCCCTTACCATGAGTCATTGACTCCCATCTCTCCGACTTTCCCAACCACCTTTCATCACCCTCCACACGACTATCTCTATTTTCATAGTGTTTACCTATCAAACATCGTTTTTAGAGTTGAGGTTCTATCAGAAATAATTATGTTATCTTCTTATATTAGAGATAAAATTTGCGTATAATCTATCTTTTTCATATCTCACTTATAGAATTACATTACTTTTGTTGTTTTTATCATTATTTATTAAACAAGAAAATTATTTATGTTTTATGTGAAACATTTTGCAAGTATATGTTTCTATAAATAATATTTCATTTGTACCAAAAATACCCTTAATGCAACAATACAACTAGAAGAATCAAGTTAAAGTTGTGTATTATTAGATTGACATTTTTCAAATTAAATGAAAAAAATAGTGGCAAGTCACATCAAAGACTCCCCATTGTAATTCTCTTCTTGCAGTATTATAGCTGTTGTTTTTTGTTCATCATTTTTCCAAAATTGTGATTCTCAATATCTCATAACTTTAATGTCTTTTAATTGTTTATTAATTTGTTATATCCTTGACTTTTCGAATAAATTGCATAGGCAAAAAAATATCACTCTCAAATACATGCATTCTACCAATAATGTAGTTTAAAATAAGCATAAACAATGTTTGTCAAAATATATTTGCTATTGAACTAGATAATATATCTAATTTATTTTTTAATTATTAACCAAATTAATATATAATTTTGTTGCATTAGCTGAATTAGTCAAATTAAAATACACAAAATCTTCAAAGGAATGTGCATGTCGAGACCCGAGGGGAATTTATCATGATATCATTCATTGCGTGGTCTACATTTTAGAAATTGTCAAAAACATTATAATAAAAATTAGTCGGATATCAGTATGAGTTGCGGTGCAATAATGAGATTATTTTAATTTTAACTAAAAATCTCGAATTTGATTTTTGAGTATGAAAAAAATTATGTTAAGAGCTATATGATCAAATGGACCCTGCACGTAATTTAAACTTAATCGATGCTTTAATGTGAACTCTAGACATTATTTGAATTGTGAAAAGCAAAAAAATAGTTTGGATTATATGAATTCACACGATGGATGGATTATATAATAGGGGAATTTTTGTTTGAACTAATACTCTATTTTATTATTATTTGGGTCGTTAATTATCCAACTTCAATTTGGCAGTTTTATCTCTTACCAATTTCCGTTTGAATAAAAAACAATAGAAGAAAGTTCTAAAAATTCCTAATTAGAATTATATTATAATAATATATTTCGTATAATTTTAATATTGAGGTTTAAAGAAAATAAGAATCATCTTTGTCTATGCCTTAGGTAAATAAATAGATTATTTTTAATAGATCGTCGATTAAAATAAAATATTTTCAAAACGCATTTAGAAATTTTAATTGTGATTTCTGCTATGTTATTTTATTTTCAGTTTCCAAAAATTTATTTAAAATTAAATAGGTAAATATGAAAGACATCTACTATTTATGGTAATTATTATTTTATCTAGAAAAAGCCAGGCATGTTATTTATAGATTACTATATTTAATATACCTGGACCAAAGCTGAAAGCCGAATTGGAAAAATGGGTCGGGTCAGAAGTGGTTCCCACAAACAACGTGATCCGTTTTGACGTTTTGTAGCTTTTCTTCTTAAACATTCTTTTTTTAAAATAAATAAATATCTATATTAAACCAACTCAATTTATGTTGAATAAATGATTTAATATAGCAAAAATATACATTCATTAAATTAAAGTATGATATATAAGAGAGAAAGTGTTTGAAAACAAAAACACTTCTGAACTTGACGTAAATTATTATTTAAATTATTAACTGTCTTAAAAATAATTTTCTGCATGATTAATTGAATTTTGATTTGCTACATGTCATTGCGAGTGGTATCAAACTCTTATAAGAGCATGTGATTTATGATAAAAAATTGAGAAAAGTATTGAAAACATATCTAAACTTGACAATAATTAAAAGGTGCATTTCACTTAAATTGTAAAATTAGTGATATATTTGAGCTCTGTTAATGAAATAGCTAGATAATTTTAACGTGATTAATAATTTAAAAACGAAACAAATAATTTACGCTAAATAAAACTTTTACGTTTTGTACATACGGATATTTTAATTATTGGAAATTGTGACACGTAAGCATAGGAAGCTGACCCATGTTTTGGTCTCCGCTTAGCTGTCTACCAATCAAACAAGCCAGCCAGTCATTGATCAGCCAGCCGTCCTATCAGCTTAAATGGCTCCATCATTATAATTATTCACTGCCATTGGTAGTTATTATGTTTAACAAGCTTCATTAATAAGGCAGTAAAACAGTAACTCCTTGTTTGGTTGTGTTTTAAGATAACTAGTTTTGTTCGCAAATTCGAAATTCATCTTATATTATTCATGTTTTAGAAATATTAATTTTGAATTTGTGGATACATAAGACATTGAGTTTCTATATTGATGTGACACTTTTATTAACATTTTTTCATTTGATTCATGAATTTAAAATATTCTACTTCACATAATTCATAGACTCTATCAAACAATCCACATATAGACTCAACTATGGACCAAGAGAATAAAGTATTAAAAAGTAGATGAAAATTATGAGGTCTTGGTTCAAACTATTAAGGGGTACAATTATTTGGTTCATGTATTACGCTATTAAGTTTAAAATTAAATTTATATTATGCATAACAGATCAAAAATTTATTTTGCACAAATAAGAATAAAAGATTAATATGTAGTTGTTATCTTATTACTAGCCTATTCATATATTTTGCTTGGCGATAGTGTAGAGCAATATGTCCGTACGAGTATTTTTTCATTTTGACTTTTGTAACCTAGTATCACTTATAGTTTTTACTTTTCATCTTTCGCGTCCTTAATTGTTTTTTGTATTTTGATTATTGAACTATTTTGTTGTTATGTTTTCCTTTTTTTCTTTCTGTAATTGAATTTGCTTTACTTCAGCAGAAGGTCTTTCGAAAACATACTCTCTACTTTAATGAGGTAATGATAAAATCTGCACACACTCTATTTATGATTGAAAATATAACTTAATAATCATGATTAACTAACACGTATTTTTACTTTCATTGTATTATTAATCATAATATGTATTTATTGTTTTTGATATAAACACGATAGACTTAGTTTTTACCTTTAGCTACCAGCATGAGCCGCTGAAGATATTTAAATACAGCTATTATATATAACGAGAGACGCGTAATGAAAAGCATCGGCATCCATTAGTACAACTAATAGTTGTATGCATAAATAGTGCTAAAAATATTTGCCAGCCTGAAAATAGCCCACACCCCTCAAAGGCAAGGCACAAACACTCACACACTTTCTCTCTCTATCTATCTGGTATCAAAGTCTCCTTAACTTGTCAATCATCACACTTTTTCTTCACACAAATCAGCTGAATATCTCCATATTCTCCTCCACCTCCGTCACAACCTGAAAAAAATTCCGCCGGAAAACGATTCTCCGGCTAAGCTCGCCGGAAATGAGGGAAATGCGTTCTGTTTTATGTCTCCTGGTACTTTGTTGCTCAGTTGCATTTGTTGCTGCTCAAAGATCTAGCAATGTAACTTCTAAATGGAAAACACTGAGCGGTAACTTTTTTTTTTCTCTCTCTAAATTTCTACTTAATAAGTTCTAAGAGTAAGCTTACAATATCTCTCGAAGTTCAGATTAGCTATGAAGGAATTGAAGAGATCATGATAAGTTCTTCGATGCGTTATATTTTGAGTTTTTTTTTCAGCTATGAATTTGTTACAACAGTTGCTTGCTGAGTAGACTTATGTATTTCAGAAAAATTATGGATGGAATTTCAATTTAGCTATACGATACTGAAGAAATCGTGAAAAAAAAGTTTAGATTCTGTAGTTTAGAATAGTTTTGCCTATAATTTTGCTGGATAGTAACTTGAGCGGGAGAATTGTTAGTTTGATTTGTTCGTTTGAAGTATTCTTCAGTGTCCAGGCATTTGAGCTGTTTTATGTTGATTTTATTTTATGAGATTTCTGATCAAATTAGTTTAGTTAGGGGAAAATCAAAAGCTGCATCTAGGATGTGATGGATAGCACCTGTTAATAGTAAGCTAGCTGCTCAGGAAGCAGTGATTTAACTATTGCACTGGAGACATCTGCTTCTTTAATTCTATGCCAGTAATGGCTGTTAGTATGATGCTGGTGGTACCTGAAGTTGCAATAAAGAAACATCTTGAAAGAACATAAGTCATTGTTTTTCTGATTTTTGCAAACTTAACTTTTGATTTTCAGTTGCTAGTCATTTGCCATGGTCTTCTAGATTTTGGAGAAACATGCCAAGATGCTTTCAATTTTCAAAAGAAAAAAAAAATGTTCTCTTTGCAACTGTCTTCTTTTTTCCCACTGTAGTTGATGCAACTCTTTGGCAGCAACTCATACCTAAATCACCTCCTCCAAAAAGGAAAAAAAGATGGCATGAAAAGAAAGAAAGTTTCCTTGAATAAGGGGGCAGAACTCCAGATAGGCTTTCAATGGTGAATCAGTTAGCTCTCCCAATTTGTTAAAATAGTCAGTAGCAGTGTTCTTTTCTTTGCCTATACGTGAAAATGATGAATAAGATTCTTTTGTTTTCATTGTTGTATTTAGACTAAATCCATCTTTCTACTTTGCAGGAGATGCACCAAAAGTCATAGCTCGTGGAGGATTTTCTGGGTTACTTCCTGATTCAAGCTTTAATGCCTATATATTGGCACAAGCAATTAGCTCAGCTGATTGGGTTGCTTGGTGTGATGTTCAACTCACAAAAGACGGGGTTGGCATTTGTTTTCCTGATATCAAGCTTAACAATGCTTCTGACATCGATACTCTCTACCAAAACAGGAATAACAACTACTCGGTGAATGGAATTCCTCAGACAGGATGGTTTTCTATAGATTTCAACATCAAGGATTTGGCACCTGTCAGCTGTAAGATTAAATCGTGACCTTTTGTATCTTTTACTATATGCTTTTTATGGTCCTATAAATGTGAATGGCTGTTTAGATCAGCAGTTACACCTAGTAAAGAACTTGTTTTGAGCAATGAGTTTACACTCCAAAGCGGCCTGTTTTACCTATCATATGTAATTGAGAGGCTTCTCCACTAGTTTTGTTTTACTTAATAAACCAATAGATTTCAGGGATTTATTCATTTGGAATTTTAAATGGTGCTTAGCTTCTCTGTCTTTGTTTTGCCATTCTTTTGCTGGTCTGTGAAGGTGGTACAGCCACTGCCCTCTTTTCTTTTAATGCGGGACAGCCCAGGTTCTGGTGCCATACCATTATAGTGTGTCTAAAGCCAGTATGTATCTGTATTTATTTGGTTCTAAAACAATTCTGATATGTTGGGACTGCATTTATAATTTCTTTTACATACTTGTGCTTCGAGAAGGGTTGATAGATGAAAAACTTAATCTAGGTTTTCATTTTGTGGAATAACTGTGGTCCTATCTTTTAAAAGTTTGACTCTCAGATCAAGTGCTAATTGGCAGTAAATCTGCATTAATAATATGCTAGTATTATTTTTATCTCCCTTTGTCCCAATTTGTATGACTTACTTTCTTTTTTAGTCGGTCCCAACAAGAATGACACATTTCTATATTAAGTAATAATTTAACTTTAAAATATCTATTTTTTCCTTAATGAAATGATTTGTAGCCAAGCAGATTTCTATTATTCATTTTAGGCCACAAGTTTCAAAAGTCGTCCTTTCTTTCTTAAACTTTGTGCCGAGTCAAACTACCTCACATAAAATGGGACGGAGGGAGTAATATATTTTGTCATAAAATTTTCTCCCCTCCCTCAGCCACTATCTTATTTTATGTTTTAAAAAAATGTAGAATCAGATCACCTTAGAAAATAAGTTGCCCTGTGCATTTCCTTAGGACCCAAATAGATCATATATGCTTATGCCAAAACATGTTGCTGGTATAGTCTAGAGAATCTCTCATTAGAGTTGGACTTATTGTTATGGCTTGATGAAGTTAGCCTCTGGTGATCTGAAATTCTACTAAAAAGAGATTAATCCTGATGGCTGGAACAGTGAAACAAGGAGTGTATTCGCGGTCGCCTAGATTTGATGGCACTCCCCAGCAAATTCTTACTGTGCAGGATGTAGCTACCCAAGTCAAACCTCCAGGATTATGGTTGAATATCCAGGTATGCATTTGATTACAGTAAGCTTTTGGTACTTACTTGTTGCCTACTTTCAGTTTTTCAATCTCTAAGAATCTAAGAGGAACAGTTTGATTATCATACCATGCATTGCTGCATTTGATGTGTGGTATGTTAAGTTTGTGTAGGCATAACAATTATTTAACTCATTCTTCTGCAAATACATTTCCAGCATGATTCCTTCTACAGCCAGCACAATCTGAGTATGAGAAGCTTTGTTATTTCCCTATCTAGAAGTGTTATTGCCAACTATATTTCATCACCTGAGGTGAATTTCCTGCAAAGTATCGCATCGCGATTGAATCCACGAGTGACAAAGCGCGTTTTCCGGTTTCTCAATGAGGATGATATTGAGCCATCAACAAGTCAAACATATGGTTCTCTAGTGAAGAATCTCACATTTATTAAAACCTTTGCCGCCGGGATTCTTGTTCCCAAACACTATATCTGGCCAACGGACAGCTTGTACTTGCAGCCACATACATCGGTCGTTTCGGACGCTCATAAGGAAGGACTTGAGATTTATGCAGCCGACTTTGTTAATGATGTACCTTTTGCTTATAATTATAGCTATGATCCTGTAGCTGAGTATTTATCCTTTATAGACAACGGTGAGTTCTCGGTGGACGGAGTGTTATCTGACTTCCCAATGTCTCCTTCTGCTTCAGTAGGTAAGTGACAATCTATTTTAATTCTCTGTATTGAGAGTGTGCTAGTATAAGCTTTGTTTACTGCTTTCATAGTTTCACTTGTTTGGTCTATTCTTTCTGTAGTACTTATCCATTTCTAATCTTGCAGATTGCTTCTCGCATTTGGGTGCGAATGATAAGCCTCAAGGTATGCTGTTGATATACACACTTTTCCAGAATAATTTATGTTGTTTAATAAGTTTAAACATTTTCATTGAGATCTTGACACTGCAAGTTATCTTGCAAAGCTTTCAAATTCTCACACTTTTGGTTTTAAAATGAATTGAGCATGGAGTCAACTAATTTCCTAAAATTGAAACCTTGAATTTGATTAACTTAACTTTCTAAGTAAATGAGCTTTACCCTGTCCCTTGTTCGCATGCAACATTCCATGTTAAACTGTGCATTATTTATACGGACATAAATTATGTATTATTTTACTGCAGTACAATGTGGAAATATATTACATGTATTAGCAATACCTAGATGTCAGTAACTAATGATGACATACCTTATAGTAGGCGTCCCCTGCACAAAAATCTCTGTTATCGTTCAGCATATAACAGTTCACTCTAAGATATCCATGCATAATTAGTTCACCAAATGACGGCATACTGATTATCCATGTCCTCTCTCTTGTTTTCTCTCTTCCTCCTTTGGCCTGCAGTTACTCTTCAGATTATCGCACCTCAAGGAGCAAGTGGTGACTATCCTGGTTGTACAGATTTAGCATATACAAAAGCTGCTTCCGATGGTGCAGATATTATTGGCTGTCCTGTCCAAATGACAAAAGATGGAATACCCTTCTGCCTTAGTTCGATAAATCTGATAGACACGACGACTGCGGCCCAATCGCCATTCAGCGACATTGCTACCACTGTTCCAGAGCTTCAGATAACAGATGGAATACTCACCATCAACCTTAACTGGAGCGATATTCAAACGCTGAAACGTAAGTTGAATTATCTGTTAATTTGTAGTGTTAAATTATGTGGCTTATCTTGTTTCAATCTCACTATTGCATGCCTCTCCGTCCGTGTGATGCCATCTGTATCTAACTTTCTTTATAAAAGAAAAATGGAACATTGTGTGCCTAAAGAACTTCTCTTCTTTGCTTGCCTGCAAATATATCTATGCCACAATTAGTTCTTTCATTTGGATCAAGACTGTTAAAATTGTAGATAATGAGATGGTTTCTCTTCTGTATTCTGTTTTTTTATCTTCTTCATGTCTGGGACTTCTTTACTGTCATGCATTTATCTTTGCAGAAATAACAAATTCAGGGATTGATCTAAGTTTTTAGCTATTTATCTTGTAGCTTGTTAATTGTTTTGAACTACACATATAAGCTCTTAAAGAGGAGCAATGTTCTAGGAATTCATCATCCCAGTTCTCCTTCCTCATTAAGAATGCTTTTGAAATGTGTGAAATAATTACAAAAACTGTAATTTTATTTGGCTTAATAATAGCCTCTTTTTTCCACTTTGACATGCTTTTGTGGCATACACTTTCCGCAAGCTCTTTTAAGACATGTTCTCGAATTTTCTAGAGACCTTCATTTCTTATCTGGACATTTCTGCAAATGCTTACTTTTTCTTCTAATTATTTGTCATTGCAAGATTATGCACTACTTCAATTGAAATTTCAGAGTACTATTGTTTCAAAATGCATTTAAACATGCTCTAATGTCTTGCAGCGGTAATATCAACCCGGTATTCAGACTTTAGATTGTCACGGAATCCAAAGGCCAGAAATGATGGAAAGTTTATGTCGTTAGCAGACTTCTTGACATTTTCCAAAAATGCTAATGTTTCTGGTGTAATGATCAGCATAGAGGTGAGTTTCTTCAGGGACTACTGACCTTATTTATACCTATATTCGTATGCATCAATATAGTGTAAGCTCATTTCCGAATCCTAAATGCTTATAAGTTATATACTCACTCCTTATCACTCCTCATTCTGAGTGCGAATTCCATAGCTTCTTATGCTATTTCATAGGTGATTGAATGTGAGAAGCATGCCAGACTTTCCCTTGAAAAGAATTTGGAACCAGAAAATGCTTTTGGAAAATGATCTGTATATTTTCAAAAGGAAAGGATTCACTTTATGACTAGTATTTTGAAGGTTTAATCGTCTGCAAGTATATAAAGGATCTCAATATCTCCAATTTTCTGAAATGTTCTCTACAAGTTACAACTGGAGCAGTTTTAACTGCTTTCCAAGTACAATAATGACTTCCTTTTTAGTAGCAGAATCATAATAATTCTATTTCCATTACTGAATGAAGGTGCTTACCCACTCAATGTAGAAAGGAATAAAGGATTATAAGAAAAACAATAAGAACTTTGACATCACAAAAAAAAAGAGAGGAAAGAACAGTCAAAGTAGCTGCATTTTTTTTTATGTTTATACGGGTAAAAATCTGATGTAATGGATATCTTTGCACACTGGAGGTTTTACCTCCTTTCTCATTATTTGACACAATATTTCTGGCTTCATGCAGAATGCCGCATACCTGGCAAAGCAGGGATTAGGTGTAACTGATGCGGTTTCGGACGCTCTAAGCACAGCTGGTTACAATAATCAGACAGCTAGGAAAGTTATGATCCAATCAAATGACAGTTCTGTTCTGGAAGAATTCAAGAAGAGTAGTTATGAACTTGTTTATTTGGTTGATGATGATATCAGTGATATTAAGAACTCAACTATATTGGAGATCAAGACCTTTGCAAAATCTGTTGTCATAACCAAGAAATCAGTCTTCCCCAGTGAAGACGCTTTTATCATTGGTCAAACGAATATTGTGCAGAAGCTGCAGTCAGCAAATCTCCCCGTATATGTACGACTATTTAATAACGAGTTTATATCTCAAGCATGGGACTTCTTCTCAGATTCGTCTATTGAGTTAAACAACTATGTTCTTGGAGCTGGCGTTGATGGTCTTGTTACAGAATACCCTGGGACAGCAGCTAGATACCGAAGTAAGTTATTTATATACCTTTGTTATTTCTCATACCGTGTTCCAACCACAACCCGTTCTTCCCTCTTTCCCCTTTCTTTCTCTTTTAGTTTCTCTATCTATCATCCTCAAACATCATTTAGTATAAATGAATCTCTGGTGAATTCTGCTAGATTTGTGTATATTTTACCAGAGCATTTGCTTGGTCATATCCATTAAGTTGTTCGTACGAAATGCAACATTACTACTATATATCCTCAATTTGACATATACCGATTGTTGGGAATGTACAGGGAACCGTTGTTTAGCATACAAAAACTTGCCACCATATATGAGCCCTGTTCAACCTGGGAGTCTCCTAGGACTCATGACTGTACAGTCTATGCCACCAGTCGAACCTCCCAGCCCCGTGCTTGATGTAAGTGATGTGACTGAGCCACCTCTTCCACCTGTTGCAAAGATAAACCCAAGCGATGACAATGGTTCTACAGCTAGAGCTCCCACTACTCCTCCAAATGGCCAATCCTCAGTTGTTGCTAGCATTCTCATGAGCTCAGTCACAGTTCTTCTAGCAATTTTCATGGTATATTGATGACCATTTCTGCCTTTGTGCCACCATTTTGTACAATTTGTTTTGCCATCTTACTGATCAAACCTCCCTCTGGTGATTATGGAGTCGCACATGATGGCGGCGGTAGTCTCGGGTCAGCTCATTTAACACGTGATTGTTTCCTTGTATTTGCGATGTATCAAAATTTTCAGTTCTTGTTTATTCTTTACATTCTTCCTTGTTTCTATTTTTCATCCCTTCCCTCCCCTGTTTTTCCATTTTGGGTCAGATTGAGTGGGTGTCTGGGGTTTATTGCCTATTTATTTGTAAGAAAATTCTGTATTGGATATAAGCAATGATCAATGTATTTAGTACTTTTCATACACAGCCTTTTTATATTCTGTTCATGTAATATAAGATTGCAAATAAATGTTGCAGACCTAATGACTAATGATCTCAAGTTTGCCAGCAATCCTCATTAAAGAGACGCAAGGTTTTGCATAAGATGGTTATTCTGTTTCTTTCCGTGTTACAACTTCAATGACATAAATTTGCAGGCTGAAACATAAACCGTCAAAAGCAACGTTAGTAAATATATGGTATAGTTACTTAACATAAATATTTACGCAGCTTTAATCAAAGAATTGATAGTGATGAAGATTTGGTATCACCTAATCCCCTTATATACATGAAAAACAAAGATTACATACACCTTAGCCTCCAAGGCACGAAATACAAATGAGCTGACCCGAGCTTGGCTTGGCAAAGATAGATCTACAGTGAAGAAAACAATGTGCTCTTTGTCTGTAACACCCAAATTAGCAATCTGATTTGCAATGCCATTTCCTTCCCTAAAAACGTGGACAAAAAAAAAATAACTTCAAGGACCAAATTTGGTTGATGATTGATGCTCTATATCTGCCACGGAGTACTGATTTCTATTGATTATATCAACCAATAAGCATGGAGTCGGACTCTACATAGTCATAAGGTAGCCTCTGTCAATGCGCTCAATCCTTGGAGAATAGCCTTAGCTTCGGCTATCTACCATTACTGCAAATGTCATAGAAAGAAGCAAAGGCCATCATGATCTCTAACAACTCAACCACCTCCTGCAACCCTTGGATTAGCCTTACTGTACCCATCCACATTTGTTAACTAAATATATTGCTGGTCATCGATACACCTTAATAAGTAGAGGTATGTGGTGACGTTCATACACTCCACCAGCAGATCACAAACAACAATGCTAGCTATATCTTTGTTGCAATAGGCTAAGCTGGTTGACAAGTAATTTGACAAAGTTAAAGGAGACGACACTGAATATCTCACAATTTTCTTACAAAAATGCAATGTTGCAGGTTGAATGGTAGCAAAATGTAAGTATGGAGAGTTTGTGGTGAAAGAGAAGGAGAAAGGCATGTCGTTGAAAAAGAACAAATGGTGTCTTGAGATTGAATGGTGAAGGGATTTCTTGTTTGCGCCATTGTGAAAAACAGAAATAGAATACTGAGGTAGACTGTTTTTTGGATAAAGAAGAGACGAGGACGCGCTTAAAGTCTAATATATTTAGACTGCTTCACAGTGATCGAATCAAACTTGACCACATAATTCTATCTGTTCGTAAGCCTACATTATAACCAAACAAAAAATTCTTCATGATCTTAGCTCATTAGTTCCTACATTAGTAAGGAATCACATTGGTACCAAACTTATTGTATCACTAGAGGCATGAATTACTTCATAGAGATTGCAAATGATAGTTGATCATATGCTTTTCCAAATTTGTTCTTCATTGATACATTGATACACAGAGCTATCAGCATCTAATCACAGCTCTCGATGTCTAATGAATCATCTTCATACATACCTAAAGTTTCTTTATTTGGTTCAAATCATCAATTCACAAGTCTCATTCTTTTCGAAGCACAATCTCTCTTAATAATTACAAATAATCCAATGAAATCGAATCGATACAGCTAAAGTTTGACAAACATACAACAACAAAAAAAAGCATAAGGAATCCAAAAAATGCTACTAATAATCAACATTACGAGAAAATAAAAAGTTACCGAGAAGAGGAGAGATTGAACTATTTGCCATATTTTTTTCTCAATCGATCCTTGACAAAGTCATTCCTAGCTTTAGTTCGAGCTTGTTGAGGAGCAATATTGATATAAGAATGATGTACACCAAAAGCAAATAGAACAGAACCACCAAAAAAACACGCTAATGTAGCAGCAAGCTTGGAAGGAGATGATGGGTAGCAGAAAACCATTGCGATTTTGGGGATCCTAACAACAATTTACACAAAAATCTTCTAAATCGTAGAAATAACAGAAATCCAGAATTCAAAGTTTGAGCAAAAATTTCCGATTTTGTGGATTGAACAAATGTATGAAGATGTGGGAGAAGTGACGATTCTTCTGCTGTGTTCATACACTCGGGTTTTTCTTTGGGCTTCTTCGGTAAGCCCATTAACGCAAATCGTTTTGGATCAAGCCCATAAAAGTCCAGCCCATTTCTGTTTATAATCATCATATGTTTGCACAAGTGGCCTTTCATAAAGCGGTCACACTTACAAGAAAATTAAACTAATAGCCAATTTAGTCGGGAAGTTAAAAGTGCTTATTTTAGAGAGTTAAAACTCCATATTTGATATACAACTTTAAAGGGTAACTTTCACATATAGCAAATATAAAATTCATATTTGTATGCTATAACAAAGTTTGCATAATTGCACTCCATAGCAAACATATAAATGTATAATTCCCTATACATATACAATTGAAGCGAATTGAATAAAACGAAGTGTATAAAACGAGAAAGAGAAAGAGATTTGGGCAGCGAATTGTATAAAACGAAGTGTACAAAACGAATTGTATAATTATAAGTGTATAGAACGATTATATACAATTTGAATTTGTATAAAATGAGAAAGAGAGAAACGCAAAAGAGACTTGGGCAGTGACTATACAATTGAATCGAATTGTATAAAATAAGAAAGAGAGAAATTATATACAATTTGAATTTGTATAAAACGAGAAAGAGAGAAATTATATACAATTTTGAATTTGTATAAAATGAGAAAGAGAGAAAGGCAAAAGAAACTGGGCAGGAGAGTATTTTTATTGTATAATTATAAGTGTATAAGACGAAAATATATGTATTTGCATGTATATATACAATTTTCTCTCGCTTAATACAAACATAAACGCAATTTTTACATTTCGTTTCTGTTTGTATAAGCGAGAGAGGCGAGGGTGGCGAGCGAAATCTGGGAGAGGGGAGAGAGGGGAACAAGAATATATGTATTTATACAATTTCCTCTCGCTTTATACAAATAGAAACAAATTTTATACACTTATGTTTGTATAAAAGTGAGAGAAAGTGAGCGAGAGATGGAGCGAGAGTTTGAGGGAGAGAGGTGACTGATAAATAATTTGCTACGGGACACAATTAAATCAAAAGATGGTTATAGCAATTAATTTAATTTATTAGTTTGCCTTTATATATAATTTTCCCAACTTTTAAGTAATAAGAGTTTTGAGTAATATCATAAGTTGTTATTCCGAATCTTAAAAAATAATAATATACTCTAGTTTTTTTTTCATGGAAATACTTTTGAAAAGTTAATTTATTGCTCTAATATAGGTCAACTTGTTATTCGTCAAATTCAATTTTTTATTTTTTAGTAATTTCATCGAACAGACTATGGATATTTAATAGATAGGCTTACTAAAGAACCCCATATGAGTTCAAAATTGAAACCTTTTCAATACAAAACCTTTACGATGATCATTACACTTCAATCCCAAACAAGTTAAAAGATCGATAATATGAATCTCAAGAATCTGCAAATGAGTGTACTATAAAGCATGCAAGTGCCAACAAACTCAGTGACATGGTTGTAAGAAGTTATATATAAAGTTGTTTAAGACAAAGAAAATTGACAAATATTCGATTTACATCATGAATAACATGTTTCTTATCGATGCTCTTTCAAATAATCAGAGCAAAGATGACATACTCCACTGCATTTAGTAATTCTTTGATCAACAGACTCGAAAAGTTGTTTTAAAAAAACGTTTATTTTTTAGTATAATTCATAAAACAATGACTCGTATACTAAAGCTTTTTCGATTCTCCAGAGCTTGTAGTTGGTGTTGTGTTTTGGGAAATTATGTAAGTTGTCTTGAGAGAGGTGTTGTTGGTAACTTATACAGTTCTCCTGAAGCAGTAGGTGTACCGGGAAATTTATGCAGTTCCCCTGAGAAAAGAGGTCCTTTTGCTTCAAGTTCTGCAATTTCTTTCACAACTTGAGCTTTATCTGCTTCGAATTGTTCATCTTCTACAAACAAATAATGTTCTGTATTTATATATACCATTCCCCATACGAAGATGATATCAACGTTTATATTGGTTGATTGAAGTAAAGTTTTAGTACCTTTATCGATCCTGAAACTTGCAAAGAAACGTAGAAACTTGCTTCTATTGGCAACGATTATGTTGACAATGTCAGTAGGCTTGTTTCTATTGGCAACGAAAAGCTGTCAACAGAACAAAAGAACACATAAAGAGAAGTGAAGAGGAGTTGTCAACTCGTCATACATGAATACTTGATGATTAGTAATCAAATGTTATGAAGGATTACCTTAAACACATGAAATGCATCTAGTTGAATGTTCTTGCTAGTCTCCTGAAACATGAAAAGATCGAAAAGATTGAGTCGTATAATAACGTGTCAAGTAAACATAAGTGAAAATGGACACGAAAGAATCAAATGACGAGAGATAAACTCATGAATCAAATTATGGAACGAAGTTATTCCATCATGGTCTTTATTACTCGGAGAATTTGTATGGTGTTGCAAAATGCTCCGAGGGGAAAAGAAGTCCTAACTTATGGTACATTGGTAGAATTACATACCCTTAAAAGATTCATCAAAATCCTTAGATTATCCTTCGAGCTGACATAGCGTGTCATCACAGCTGAGTTTGAGCGATCAAGTAAAATATCTCCCAAAAGCTGCAAAATATATAAGAGTGCGGATAGAACTTAATTATAAGCATGAAAAATACTTTTATCGTGATGAAATATAAGCAGAGAAATTACTTAAATGTATACAAAGAAAAAGAACACCATTGAAGCCCACGGAACCAACACCAAATCAAACTGAGACGAGAATATGACATCTAGTACTTTACCTTGATAGCTTGTCTTCTGGTAATATAGTTTGCTGATTCCAAAAGCTTCGCGTTAAATTCAACGAAGAACTATAACCAAAAAAAAGGCGGAGAATATGTTACACTGGTACGTTGTTAGGATGATGTTGGTGCTATTGAACTAACATAAAGAAAATCATACAAATGGCTAATGAGGATCATAACATACCCAATCATAATTTTCAGAGAGAAATTCAGCAACTGTGGATTTATGCCTGGTCATAAGCTCCTGCAACAAGTTGCAAACGAAAAGATTCAAAGTTGAGTAACTGTATGACGATTTTATGTGGCGAGTGGTAATAGTGCATTGTTAACAGAGATGAAACAGATCGAGAAATCTTGTCATCACAGAATTTGTGAATAATAACCTTAAAGGTTGCTGTAGCATCTGCAGCAACATCAAATTCTGGGATTTGCATATGATCGAAAAACTTTTTCATGTGCTCGGAGTTCAATACATATCTGCAAATATTTCGACAGATTATGGGAAAATCGCCCATAAACACTAATAAAACTAACAATATAAAATCAATCAGAGAATAATAATAACATACTTTGAACAGAACAACAACACGAGAAGAAGTGATGGTTTAAACAAAACGCAAAGAAGCATTGTTATTCATCGGTAAAGTAAGAAGGAACATAGGAGTCAATAATAACACAAAACAAACCATTGATCATAGCAACTTCCAATTAACATATTAACGGTGTTCACAGAGTTGGCTTACCTTGCAACAACTTGATGGCGAATACACTCCCTCAACATTGTTCCGTAATGCAAAGCAAGACCTGGATCATCATATCTATAACAGAAACAGTGAGGACAAGATCGTGCTTAAGTTAAATATCACGAGGAAGAGAGGGCATTCCGCCAACCAGGTAAGGAGAAAAATACAGATTAGCTTACCCGCATACCAAATGATCCATAAGGTCCGAGTTGGCTTCCAAATAATCAGATGCAATCAAACGTGAATTAACTGGTTGCCTTTGTAGATTGGCCACAATTCGTGTGACATCTTTACGAGCCTAAGAAAAGAACGATCATTTTAGTAACAAGTTCGGGAAAACTAGAGACAACGGGATGGTAGAAAGCTTAGAGTAATTCCACACGAATCAAATGTATAAATACTCACCTCCAAGTTCAATTTAGGTAAACAAATGATGATGAGACGAAATGTATTCTCTCGAAAAAACTCCTGAGTCAATTGCGCGCATGCGTCAACAGCGGGTTCACATTCATTACTACCATACAACATTGCTTTCACCTCATGTAAAAGAGAATCCAGTTCTTCCATCTGCAAAACATTATGTATCATAAAAATACAGAAAAAATCCGAAAAAAATTGAAATAGCATGCATGTGAAATCTCATAGTCGAAATTAGAGTTATGCAGATATTAGTTATTAATGCATTAATTATTCCATCCTCTATCCTACATGATATAATACATCAGAGCCGTCTCGACCACAAAGCCACTAAAGCAATCGCTTGGGGCCCCATTTTCTCCCAATTATAATATATATATATATAGTTAAAAATTTCATATATTGATAAATATTGAAAGATTTTTTTTGTATAGTAAATATAATTGAGAAATTGAATATTGTTTAGTTGATTGTAGTATCTTTCTAGATTCTTATGTGGCTAGTTAATTGTAGTATCCTTTCTAGTTTCGCATGTGACTATCTCTTTTGTTGTCTAGCTCATTTATATTCTAACGATTATAATGAGCCAACCGTATTGAATGTTGTTCTTGTCACTATTTTTTATTCTTTCATTATTGAATATCCTAAAGTCTGATCTCAAACGTTCAAACCTTATACATTATGTAAAATCTATTGTTGTGTATTTATAGAAAGATCAAATTTGTTTTTGGTGTCTTATTCAAATTTCAAGCAACAACACTAATCAGCACCATTTTAATATTATTATATCTACTTATCAAATTCATTACAACACTATTTTAATATCATCGTATTTTTTTAAAAATTGAGTCATGTCTTATTATTCTAACTTTACATTATATAATTTCCTTTGAAAATAATTTACATTGTTTACATTCTTACTTTATAATGCTACTAGTATCATGCCTCTCTAGACCTCATTTTTATGATTACACGGAATATGATATAATTATTCAATTTTTGACTTTAGGCTCCCAAACTTGTTGAGACGACCTATAATACATTGATTCCTCATAACTTATACATGTCTTAGTTATGCGAGTTTCCAAATGATCAACATCAACATTATTTTAATTTTATACATGAATAATTCATTTCTTATCTATCTACCAAAAATCAAATCAATACACGAATATAAATATATTTCGAAAAAAAATAAAATTACCTTGTCGAAATGACTGGGATCGACATTGTCATCGAGGGAATCAACAGCCTCAAGCAAAAATCTGACCCGACGAACAATTTCAGCGGGAGGCTTACGCTTAGCCTTCGATTTGAAGATGGATTTAACAGCAGTTGCACGAAACGCCTTAGTAAACAATTTCTTCAAATTATTTGGTTTCACTTGCCTGGATCCGTTTATCCCATTTGCTAATCCCGCGATTTGAGTCGCCGGAATCGGCATTGTGAATTACAATTCACAATGCTAATGGTAGATTTGAAGGTATATAATACACTTTTTTGCAAATTGAGAGATACGAAATAGAGAAAAATGACAATCGCAATGCCATTTACAGAAAAATCTAATAGCTAAAACATAAGGAGAATTTTTTTTTTTGTTTTTTTGGGATAAAATTCTGAATCAGAACCAGAGGAGAATTTGGAATGATGTTATTTTTGTTACAATTGAAAAAAAAATAATAAAAAATCACCACCCTCCTTCTCCTCCAATGATAATCTTTGCACTCCTTTGCATATATTTGTTTTCTGCAACTTTTTTTTTTTAATTTTTATCCTTTTTTTTCCTCTTAGATATAATAAATAAAAGTATTTTCTTTTATAAAAAATGATTAGTAAATACAGTTTTATTTTTTGGGTGGGTGAAATAAATGCTATCCGTTAATATTATTAGGAGTCCAAGAAAATTATTTGATGTATTTTTTTTTTTTAAAAAATAAGTATTTATTTGCGCCTATTGTTTAGCTCAACCATTTATTTTGATCTTAATTAACCATATTAATCATTCTTAATTGATAAATTATGTACGAAAGACACGTGTCTTGAATTTATTAATTTTTATATCAACTGCTAAATTATGTACGTATTGATTTTGATATAAACATCACGTGAGGTTTAACATGATATAAATTTTTATTGTTTGATCTGTTTTCATTATTAGAAAAACATATTGATTTATTTCAATGGATTTTATTTCATTAAAAAAAAAATGAGGTTGCTCTCTATGGTTTGGATTTAAGTATCATTTCAAGCACAACTAAAAAAGATAAAAGCTCGTGCAAAAAGTATCCCGCGTTACAAGAGATGCACACCAACATCTGAAAAATAAGAAAATATATGCTATATGTACAACCTGAAGAACACAAAACGATGAAATAACATAAATAGAGAGCTAAATATACGCGAAAATCTCTGTTAAATGTCTCATTTCTTTTGTTTGGTTACAAATTACAATCATATCATATCATATCATCACTGAACACTACACTGAGGTTCTTGTTAATCTGCTACTTCAACATGTTTGTTAATCCGTGTCTTCCAAGAACAAGAAGATAATAAATTGCAGAAAACAATTGACAATGAATTGTAAGGAAGTTGTACACACCTAATGTGATTTACAAATGTGTGTCGCGAGTGACTTGTAGTCTTGCACCATGAAGAATATATTCAATGAGCTCACCATAACGATCGTTCTGAGAGTTCATAACTGAGAGGGGCTGATAAATTAGTAACTGCCAGAAACTGTGAAGCTTGTGAACACCAGATTGAGGATCAAGATTGCAGCAAAACTATAGAACTGCAGATAAAACATATTTTACAAGATTTTCAGGCTCCAAGTTTGTAGAGAAAAGTTGAACTGTTCAAACTGTTGAGTAGATTTAGCAGCCAAGACTCCTCAAAATACTGTTGAGCTTGTCAATTACGACTGGTGGATCCGCATAAGACCCCTCCAAATCAATGGGATGGTACTCCAATCCTTTCCAATAAGCGATCAGAGAAAAATGGGGGCGCCTATAGTCACTGCTTATAATTTCTAGTATAACAGCTTTTGGTGCTGCAGAAACAATGTGTGTTAGACCTGCTCCATGAGCACCTACAATGACAGAAGCATCTTGGATTGCTCGAACTTGCTCTTTCATGGACATGTGGGCAAATAATCCGTTAATTACATTTACTTTGCACTCTGTACGGTTCAAGGACCAGCTCTTTATGGAATTGAATACTTCTTCTTCATTGCTAAGCCTAGACTGTACCTTTCCGCCATGACGTGGGTGAGCTAAATAATCCTCACGTCTAACAAAGAGGACATTATGGCCAGTGACTGTCCTTGGAATGTTCTGTCTATCCACAGGAAATCCAAAGGCTGCTCTGATCATCTCTCCAAACTCAGACAACCGTGCAGTTTTTCTATCATTGGGATTTTGCCACAATTCATGGGCAGGAGCTCCAGTACAACCGACACTTTCTGAAAGCCCCTTAAACAGGGCAGTTTCATATCCCAACGGCGAGAGGATAGCATGGCGGAAACAAACCGGACCGCTAAAGTTTTTAGCATAAGTGAGGCTTGAAAACAGTGCTCTCCATGTTTCCTCCAATTGTGTCTGGGTTTTTTTCAAACAGAAGAGTAAAAACAGTTAACATGAAGAAACACGCCCAAAAAATAATCTTGGCCAAGTAAAATACATCAAGATTACAGTAATGGGGTGAAAGAGCTTTTAACACATGAAAGTATAGGCTATGAACGTCAGTCCCATTGAGTATGCACAGGAAGGGAAATTCAAGACGGGTGTAAGGTAACAATAAATTGTCCAGAAATGAAATCATTGCTAAAAAAAATTTCGTAACACGGTAACAGAACTTCTTTTTACCATCAAAGGACCATCCGACCATTCAAACAAATATTGACATGTAAATAGAAGTAAGAATGAGCCAATTGCAACAACTAGGTACCGAATTAATCGCTGTGTCAAATAGAAAACTGAAACAAAGGGAAACTCGGGATTAAAACAAACCAACTTGACACAAGAATCTCAAGTCCATTACCTGCTAGAGAAAAATTTACTCATTCTACATTCATCTATGACACAAAACAATGCAGCACACCGTAGTCAACAATACTTTCAAACGTACCTCACAATGGCCATCTACAAAAACCAAATGTGGCCGACTGGGTAAGCCAGTAACTCTGGATGCCACGTATGCACTATACCAATCAGTAACTGTATGAAAAAGATTTGCATACTCAAATCGCGTAATCAAAAGTGATGGCTCCTCAATCCACTGAAACAAAAGTTAGAAAAATAACAGCAATGTAAGGCATCGATTACGGAAAGATGGCATTAACAAAAGACACGGCTACCTTACATGGTTGATTGAACACTGACATCTAGCATGGATAATTTTTTTATAAGCACATGAAGAACTGAAAAAATGTTCATCTCATAAATATTCTAAGAACGAGCAATCTAAACCAGCAAATATAAGACCACTTATCATCATTTTAGTTGATTTTCTTAAGGTAACGTAACCTAACAGTGCTACATCCTTCATGTATTCCTCTTGTTAGTGCACAACAAAACTTTGGATTTTGATTGAACTTTGAATGATACCACAGCAAAGATCTAAAATTAACTGGTCATACTGGAACTTTGAGTAGCTAATAACCAAATGAAAGGTCCCTATCTAGCACGGATTTCCTCCTAGACATAAATTGCTCCTAATATAGAAGCCATGTTTGGGATACTGTCAAATCAAGTCGATAGTCCTCAAAATGCAACAACCAGTTGTCCAAGTAAGTTTCAAAAGGCATTTAGTCGAATTAGCTATTAAGTTTTTCAGGAACAAAGCTGACCAGCTCAGACAAATGCTACCATATTCTGTTTGTAAAATGGAAATAAAGAGATGAAAGGAGATCAAAAGTCGTAGAATTCACCATAGATCACATACACTGACCATTTGCCAACTTAAGGTCGTTAACTACAGACAATTAATACTCTTCGAGGTCCATAAATTTGATAACGTCTATGGACTCATATCCAAAACTACAATTAAACTCTAAACTCTTCGCAAAATATTTAGTAAAACATTCCAAAATCACCACTTTATCTATACTCTAATCAAATGAAATGCAACCATAATCCAAAAGTTAATTAACTCATGTTATCCATCCTCTACTCCAGATTTCAAGGATTTCTCTTTAATGACACATATAAAACAACATTAATAACACTGAGTTACTTTTCTAAATCAACAATTAGATAAGTCAATCTTCATTAAATAGATCAAACAAAATCCATTACTGTATTCCATATCAACCAACATTCTCAAAGATCAAAACTTTAATATCAGATCAAACAAAGTTTCAGAAAAAATCAAACCTCAGAACAATGAAAATCATTGGCGCCAACCAATCGAATCGAGTCGATTAATTCCCTCATAGTGTGCTTTGAGACTGCACCTTCAGGTAAATATTTATTCAAGAAATTTTCATCAGCTAATTTTTTCCCAATTTTTGTTCCTTCATTAACCTCTACCTCAAAAGCTCCATTTTCAAAAATGGGCAACTCTTCTTCTTCTCCCCTTCCTATTACTTCTTCCAATTTCTCTCCTCCTTTTGACATCAAAATTTTCGCCGGATTCATTTTTATTACCCCTCCTTCACAAATCGAACTCTGCAATGTCTCACTGAAAAAACACCTAAACCACCCTCCTCCTCCTCCGGAATCTCTGTTTTCACCGAATTTCCGGTGAATCTCCGGGGAGGCTTTGAGAAGATCGATTCTACGAGTAAACCCATTTCCAAAATAACCCTCACAGGATCCCCAACCAACGTTGGGGTTCTGAGACCAAGGGAGGTAAGATGGCAATATAGGCCACGGTTTGGATTGGGAAGCAACGGAGGAGTGCAAATTTGGATGGTTTTCCGATGAAGAAAAGCGGTTTCCGGTAGTAATATAGTGGTTTTTAGGGAAATTGTGGCGAAAATGATCTGGGTGTGAAGAGAAGTATAGATAAAGAGTAATTGTGTTAAGAGCAAAGAGAGAGAGAAGAATTTTCAGCTTCTTCTTGTTCATCTTCTTCTTCTTCCTCCTCTCTCTCAGTTGCACTATTACTAGTTGTATATATATTTATATATAATAACTTTAACTAAACAAGAGTTACACACTTAGTTTAGTAAAATTTCACTAAATATATTGTTATTGTTATAAATTTGTGATAATATGTGTATTAGAAACGTAGATAAGTTTATAAGATCATATTCATAAAAAGTAATTATGGATATTCTGTCCATTATTTTTTTGTTATGGTTCCTATTTTTAGAATTAAACTATAAGAACTTTAAATAACATTTTAAGATATATTTTTTTATTATATATTGATATGCAAAACGTTGCAATTTATAGTACCTTTTATATAGTTTTTAAATATCTAGATTTTTTGTATAAAATATCAAATTAATATAATTTAATTTATTTTTAAAAATTAATTAAATTGACTTTCGAAAAATGTAACATGACAAATAAGAATGAACGAATGAAAGTATTTAGAATTAATTGCGTTTGAAAATTCTTTTAACTTATATGTATACGTTATTAAGTCAACTAACTATAACAAATTTTTGAATGTAGATAAATTTTTACGATCATATTTCTTAAGAAGTAATAATTATAGAAATTTAGGGTTGATTGTGTCTAAACAATTGTAAATTTGGAGTATGTTATAACATATTTAGTAGGGACCTTTTTTTTGTTATTGGGCTTAAAAGATGTATATGTTGAAAATTGTATTAAACATTAAAAGATATTTATATAATTATTTTTAATTTAAATCTTGTATTTGATTTATGAAAATTAAATTATTTTTAATAAGAAAACTTTAGTCTTGGAGTGAAATTTTTAAACATTAAATGAATAACAAATAGAGTTGGAATCAAAATTAAATTTATATAATATTGACTATTTCTTCTTTTCCTTGTTAAACCAAACAAATAAGGACATTTTTTTAATACTATTTTTATTTATTTATTCTATTTGGTCAAAAGTTATTGAAATTTCACTATTTTGTCCAATTCTCAAGTTGCATGTGAATGGATTGTGAGTATAACTAATATGGCAAATTAATTCATTATACTATCTGACCATGTTAATATAATTGCGTACCACCTAAGTTTTTGCCAACTTTATAAAGAATCAAAAAATAAAAAAATGAAAAAAATAAAATTGATGTGCCCATAAAGCACGGGTCAATGATCTTTGAGAAAAATAAATGTTCCAACCAAAAAGTAGCATTATTAAAAGTTTTCATAACTCATATTACTTGGTCACGTTTATATTTATTTATTTTTTCTATTGAAACAAAGGTAGGTCTGAAAATTTCGTCATTAATTCAAGCTTTGATGTGACAAAAGAATAAAATCATCATAAATTTATTATAATTTTTAAAAACGGACTATATATATTTATTCGTAAACTTATATTTTATTTGTATTATTTTTAATGTAATAGCGACACACCTTTAGATTCACGAAAGTATATTTTAGTGATAAATGAATTTTGAATTGTTTAGGTGTTGAAGTGATATTTATTCCTATTTATCTTTAAAAAATTATAAATAATATTGTTTTGTATATGTAATGGTAAGGAATAAAATATTATTGGTAAATTAATTAAAGTATATTTAAGTTGACTTGTATACCACAAATACTAATATTTAAAGAGCTATATACCATCATAAAGTCTTAGATGCATATAACAAAAAAACAAATACCAATAGATTCAGCCATATTATTCACATTGAAAATTATTTAATATTATATTTAAAATGTGCATGCAAACAAGGAAATGATCGTAACGACAAAAGAATCAAGGATAAAAGAAAAAAAAGACAATTCGATATACTAAATTTTGCTATATGCAGAGTACGAGAAATTATTGAAATATAAAGATTTATTCTACGCAGTCTATTCTTACATATATGAATAACTTAGTTTCCACGGCTCGAACATGTAACCTCAAAATTTTTACTATTTATACTCAAAAACTTTACAATTTATACTAAGAATAAAATGATATATGCTATGTGTATATATGTATATAATATACAATGCTTTTCCTGATCCAAAAGCGACAAAAATCTGAATCAGTCGATTCTATAAAATTCGACTTATTAATAATTAATAACCAAATCCACTTGAAAGCAACAAATTATGTGAAGATATAGGTGGATTTATTATTGAATCTTAACCAAAAATAACTTCACCTTCTAAAAATATACAAATGAATTATATGATTTGGGATTTGGTTGTTGAATTTGGGATCCTGGTTTTAGAGTAAAGTCCAAATATATATTGGTAAATGAATTTGAATGTTGGTTGCTATCTTGGTTGTATCATGTTATACGGCGCAAATTTAAATTAATTTCTGTTAAAATATAAGAATACCACTATACTAGAAATAATAATGCCTTTGTGTCTATCCGTATATGAATACCAGATATTGAATAAAATATATGTCTTACATTTTTTGTTTGGAGAAGAGGTTAATCCATATTATATTTTGAATACATACTTACAAAATACAATTGATTCAAACTACAACCACAACCCAATGCACTAGATTAATATAATGTTTCTAATAGAGAATCGATCAAACGAAAGATGAAAAAGAGGTAATCAGATGAAAATCATATTAAAATTAACACAGTAAAAACAACATACTCAAACGAAAGCTGAAAAAGAGGCTATCAGACAAAAATCATATTGAAATTAACACGGTAAAAACAATATAGTCAATATAATCCCATCAAACCCGAACGAAAAATTGAAAAAGTGGATATACCTTCTAATGCTTCTTCTAACAACAGCTCCAAGGCCTTCGATGCGCTAAGCTCTCTCACTATACACGTGACAATGGCTTTGAACCTCTGCGTTTCCAGTCCTTATCGTTGCTCTAAGACTCCCTTGGATCGATACATAAAATGCAACAAGAATAAGAAGATATCTTTTATTCTATGAATCAAAGAGTTTTAACAAAATACATCAGATTCATACAGCAAAAAGTGTAAAGTTTATACAAAAATGAATATGAAAATTAGTTATTGCCAGTTCCAATTAGCAAAATCATAAAAGTCTGGTCCTTCAGCTCCGAAAACTCCTGCTTCTTCATCTACTGCTGCTGCTGCTTCTTGATTCTCCTCATTGTTACCATTCTCTTCTTCATTTTCATCATTCCCAGCTGCTTCTTCCTCCATTTTTACATCAGATTCTTCATTTTCATCTTTTACAGCTTCTTCCTCTGTTTTTACATCAGATTCTTCATTTTCATCTTTTACAGCTTCTTCCTCTGTTTTTTCTTCCATTTTTACATCAGATTCTTGATTTTCATTCTGCCCATCAGCTTCTTCATTTTCATCTTTTACAGCTTCTTCCTCTGTTTTTTCTTCCATTTTTACATCTGATTCTTGATTTTCATTCTGCCCATCAGCTTCTTCATTTTCATCTTTTACAGCTTCTTCCTCTGTTTCTACAATTTTATCATCAGATTCTTGATTTTCATCCTGTCCATCAGCTTCCTTTTCCCCTTCCTCTTCGTTTTCATCTTCTCCGGCTTCTTCCTCTGTTTTTTCTTCCATTTTTACATCAGATTCTTCATTTTCATTCTGTTCATCAGCTTCATTTTCCCCTTCTTCTACAGCTTCTTCCTCTGTTTCTGCAATTTTGTCATCAGATTCTTGATTTACATCCTCTGGTTCTTGAATCTCATTCTGTACATCAAGCTCCATTTGCCCATCTTCTTCTTTTTCATTACTAGTACGTAATCTCTTACGTTCATTTCCAGAAATTGATTCTCCTGCACGTATCATTTTTATTTTTTTTGCAGAAAGAATGGGAAAAAAAACAGAGAGAAAAAATGAATAGAGATTTTGCAGTTTTTTTTTTTTTTTCAAATATGAAATGACTGAAGAAGATGGTTAAGCTCAGCTATATATAATAAATAAAAAAATTAATTAGTGAAAAGATTATCTATTAAAAAAAAACGGTTTTAACTTAACCTCCACTTAAAATTTGTGTTTTACTTTTAAGTTTTTCTCAATTTCTTAAACACAAAACGAATGGCAAATGATATAATTATGTAACTAATGTTAGTATACAAAATATTCTTTTATTTTAGATTAAATTTGATAAACCGATTATATATTAATCATATTTAGAAGATAAAAAAAATATTAAATCTATTCAATAAAGCAAGCATTATATAAAAATAGGTCAAATTACACCGTATATAAGTTAAATTTGTCATAATTTTAAGACGGACTATAATTTGTAAATTTATATTAAGTTTATATCATTTTTAGTGTAATAGCGATATATATTTAAATTCTCGAAAGTGTAGTATAGTGATAAATGAATATAAATGGTTAGGTGTTAGAAGTGATATTTTTATTCCTATTTATCTAAACTTTTTTATTTTATGAATAAGTATTGTTTTGTATATGTAATGGTAGGGAATAAAATATTATTGCTAAATTAATTAAAGTATGTACAAGTTGATTTGTATACTACAAAATACAAATACTAATAATTAAAGAGCTATATGCCATCATAAAGTCTTAGATGTATATATAAATAATAATAAAAACAAATACTAATAGATTCAGTCATATTATTCACATTCAAAATATTTAACATTATATTCAAAGTGTGCATGGAAACAAGGAAAAGATGGTAACAAACAAAAGAATCAAAGGATAAGAGAAAAAAAGATGATCCAATACACTAAGTTTCGAGAAACTATTGAGCTATAAAGGTTTATTCTATACAGTCTTATCTTGTATATATGCATAACGTTGTTTTCAGGTATCGAACATGTAACCTCAAAAACTTAACCATTTATGCTAAGAATAAAATAATATATACGCTGTATATATATATGATATACAATGTTTTTACTGGTCCAAAAGCGATGAGAATCTGAATCAGTCGAATCTGTAAATTCCAACTTATCAATAATTAATAACCAAGCTCAACTCTAGCTTGAGATCTCCAATACCTAGCTTTCTCAAAACCATTAGTATAATTCTCAAAATCCTCAATAGTTTGATCAATTTCTTCTTGAGTATTCATCACAAAAGGTCCCAATTGTGCTATTGGTTCACCCAATGGCTCTCCACCTACTAATATAAACCTTAGTATTTTTGTCCCTTTGTTATATGCCACAATTCCATCACCAAATCCACTTAAAAGCAACAAATTATGTGAAGATATAGGTGAATTTGTTCTTGAATCTTGGCCAAAAACACCTTCACCTTCTAAAATATATACAAATGAATTATATGATTTGGGAATTGGTTGTTCAATTTGGGATCCTGGTTTTAGAGTAAAGTCCATATATATTGTTGGTGTTTTTGTGTGTATAGTTGATTTTATTCCTAGTGCTTCTCCTGCTATAACTCTCACTTTTACTCCATCTTTTGTGACTTCTGATATGTTTGCACTTGATATCTCTTGATATCTTGGTTGTATCCTGTTAAAAACCATAGAGATATTAGAATTAGAGACGAATTCAAAATTTGAAGATTTCGAGGTACATTTAAAATAAAAACAGTGAAATAGGGTAGTAACTGAATTTGAACCCTGGTTTCATGTGGTTCATCTAGCTTGTACTAACAGCACAGGGGCACTTTCGTGCTTCTCATGGGTGCAGAGTTAATTATATCTTACATTCTGTCAGTTTCTCAAAAAAGATATACATATATATATATATATATATATATATGCATCATTTTTTTTTCGAAATTAACAGGTGAATGTGTACACCCAACAAATCATGTGGGTCCGACTTTGATTAAAATAATATTTGTAAGAAATATGTTTTCTTTTTTGATGAGCCTTATACAACGCAAATTTAAATTAATCAACCTCGAATACCAAATATCGAATAAAAAGAGGAAAAAGAGTGTAGGCTCACATTTTGTGTTGAGAGGAAAGGTTAATCCATAATTGTAAACCTTTTTGAATTCCCTCAGCAGCTGGCATTTCTGAATGAACTACTCCTCTTCCAGCAGTCATCCATTGTAAATCACCTGCTTTAATTGTGCCTTTGTGTCCATCAAAATCCTCATGTGTCACAGCTCCCTGCAGTGGCGGTGTCAAATTTTTCAATAGGAATTCAAAATACGTAGAATAGACATATAAAGTAGCCGAAAGGGGTTTAACATCTACTATATATACACAGAAAAATAATTAATCATGTATAAATAATATAATTTCCCATCGAACCCCCTTAATATAAGATGGCTCCGCCCCTGGGCCTCCATATTGTACAAAAAATAATAAATATAAAAATAAAAAACTTGCTTTAATTTCAATTAATATGAAATTAACATATAAATGTTGTTTACCTAAATAATTTTCAACATCATGAAATTTAGGATACAAAAACAAAATGGATATTTATGTGCTGACTGTTCAAACATAAATAAATCTAAAGTCATTTTATTTTGATCCTTTTTAAGTTGAACAATCACATTTATTCAACTACTCCTTTAATTTTATGAAACGTGGATACTAATTTTATCCTTTAGCGGACATAAAGTGTCTAAAATCAATATTGTTTAGTTAGTATATTTAAATGATACTCCGTGTCAGCTGTAAGGGGGTCAAATGAAGCTGGTTCATCGAATCAACCTCCACGAATGGTTCCCTATTCATATCGATTGGATAAAGTGATAGGAGAGTGTCCGTTCAGTTTAATCCAGTAGAGGCTCCGATAGGTTAGGTCTAATATCTTAATTTGCTTCTCTTTTTTAGAATTTTTTATATTAAAAGTGTAAAATTGAAAATAAAAATACCTGCAACATGTAGGTGACAGTTTCAAAGCCTGTAAAATCCAAGAAGAAAAAATTAGTGAAGAGAATAAAAAAATATTTTAGATGGGAAAAGTTAGAAGAAATTAAATAATTAGAATGCTAATTGCTACCTCTATGTGGATGATCAGGAAATCCAGCTGGAGCAGAAACTGTAATTAATTTTAATTAGACAAAAAAGATGAGATTAACATATGGATAAAATACCAAAAAATTAAGTTAGTAATTAATCCAAGAATTTAATTAAACATACCTGAGAATTCATCCAAAACAATGAATGGATCAAAGTATCTAATCTCAAACCTGAGAGATATAAACAATAAAAAAAAGATCAATTTATGAACAAATATTCAGTATTTTCGATGTAGAACATAAATATATGAAATTAAATTTTGAAATGTAATTTGACTTAAACAATATAGTTTCACGTATAGAGTCTGAAAAGGATAGAGTCTTCGCAGATTTTACTCTCTATCTTTCATTAGACTCTCAAACGAAAAAGAAGATGAAAAATATATCGTTTTAAAAAACAACATATTCAGTATAATCCCACCAAAACTTGAAAGAAAAATTGTAAAATTAGATATACCTTCCAATGCTTCTTCTAACAACAGCTCCAAGGCCTTCTTGTTGAGGCCTTGCCAAAAAATTTCTAGCAATAGAACGAGGCTCTCTTACAATTGACATTTTTGTATTGTGTAAAAGTACTAAATTAGAAAAAATATATATATATATTATATTTGTTTATGAGTTTTGTTTGTAGAATTATATTTGTTTGGTTTGTGTATCTAACTTATTATAAAGTGTTAGTCTTATATATAATGTGTAATTGGCAATTAAAGTCAAAATATATGAAAGGAAGAGGGAGTTTCCTTCATATGCAGGCACCTTTTATTTATTTATTTATTTTTGTTTATAATATTTACTTCTCACGTCAGCATAACGTTTTCATAATGTCACCCCTTTTTTCCGTAAAACATAAGCGTATCTTTTAACTTCACTTTATATATCCAAACTTAACCTTAGATATTTACATGCACACTTTAATTATGGGTGTACATAAGTAGATATTTAAATTTGTATAAAACTGAACAAGTAAACACATATATCAGTTCAAATGACTATATATCTACTTATATAGATCCAAATTTAGATAGTTATTTTATAAATTTTATAGTATTAGACGATAAGCTAATTATATTTTATCAGTTCAAATGACTATATTTGTATAATTTCTTAAAAAAAGAAGAAAAATTACTGATTTGGAACGCACTTGCCCAAATTTTCCATTTCAAACATCATTTTTTGCCTTCCTTTTAGGGTTATTTAGAAATCATATTTGAGCATAATTGAAGGAGCACAACGACTTCGATAGTAATTACATGTAGTGGCGGACAAGACTTTCAGTAATGGGTTCAAAATTTGTAGAAATAAACACTTCAAGTAACTGAAAGGAATTTGATATCTACTATATATACATAAAAAGTTATTTTAATCATGTATAAATAATATTATTTTCCGCCAAAGAGAGTTCGAATGAACTCCCTTATATAAGGTGGCTTCACCCCTGATTACTTGGCGAAATGACTGAAATGAAAATTATATATAGGAAAATAAGACGATATTTGCCGGTTATTTGCGTAAAGATCCTTAAAAAAAGAAAACCACCCCATATTTCGTAGACAAGATTCTATGAAATGACAATTAGGGAAATAAAATCTAAGTATGACCAAAATCTTGAATATTTTGACTAACTTATTTGTGTGTTATTTCTAAAGATCTATATCTATGAGTGGGTCCATTAATTGTTAGCGTCATAAGAACAAAAGCATGACGAAAATAAATAATAGCCTTGTAAAACTAGAATTATTTGAATTAGTCAAAAATAATAATAAAAATTGGATGTATAGTTGGATTGGATTACTACAAAAATTCTAGATTCAATATGAAAATATAGTCCAACTTCCACATGAATTTTGACACTTCATTTTTTTTTCTTTCAAATTATATTTATTGTAGCAAATGATGATGCAATACCATCGTTTAGATGTCGTATCCCTTTGCAATACCATATATTTATTTACATTTGATATGTTTACTAAACCTATTAAGGAATTTGACCTTGATAATTGTTTGTTATTGTGGGATAAATAATATGTCGCAAGGCTTAAACATTATTACGATTAGAGTGGGTAAAGTCTCATATTAGTTGTTACTAAATAGACTGGTGGTCTCTTTTTATAGACTTGGGTAATCCTTCCCTTATGAATTAGTTTTTGGAGTTGAGTTAGACTTTGGTGTCATATCTTTACATGGTATTAGAGTCAGACTCATCCCATTTGAACTCCCGGACCACGCTACAGTTGGGAGTGGGCCGGAAGAGGTGTGTTATAGTACGTAAAAGTATCATTGGTTAAAATAGCTACGGTCTCTTCGATCCCTTCATGAGCTAGCAACATTTAAAGTTAAGTCAGATTCATGTGTCATATCTTTATAGTTACTAAACTATTTATTTATATTTTATAGAGTGATGGTTAAACCAATATTGTTGAATAAGGCAAACTGTTGACCAATCAAGAATGTCCACAACTAAACAGTGAAGTTATACATGGTAAAACGAGTGACTTGAATAGCGAGCATGATGATTATTCAGATGTGTGAAGAAGAGATGTAATAGTCAAGCAAGGATGTGTGACAGATTGATCATAGAGGTAGGAATACTTCTATTTTGAATTGAGGGTCTTTCGGACACAACTTCTCTACCCCGTTATGATATGAAACCTGTGATCCCCATAAATTGTTTGAAGGTATCTATAGGAAGTGCAACAAACAAGATGAAAGTTCAGCAGAAGGTCCATCTTAACACTGATTAACAAAACAGGTAATGATATGCAATTAAGGCTGTTCTCAAAATTCTTTTTTTCATAAAGTAGGTTGTTCTCAAAATTCTCAGTTAAGCATATGCAAAACAAACTTGAATCTAATTCTGATACAAGAAGTTTATCATTCCCTTTCAATGAAGTGAGACTGTTGAATAGGGAAGAAAAACCAAAATCTAATTTGTTTTGATAATTTAAAAACTGGAGCCTGCAACTCTAAGCAGCAGCACCGGCACCCTTCCCTTTCTTCTTCTGAAGTTTCTTCATGTAAAATTCAAGTTCCTTCCCTTCCAATATGTAACTGTCAAGGTTCGTATGTGTAAGAAAATGGAATTGGGCATTTTTCACCGAAATATCACAATGCATAACGATAAAAGAATTCATACCCATCAGCACGACCACACTGGCCAGGTCGTGATGAGATTGCAGCCAATAGACGCCCACTTGCAAATTGCTCCTCAACATGTGGGTCAATCTTGCGATCCTGTTGCCTCTTTTCCAGCTTTCTTTGGACATGGTTACTCTTCTTCTCCTCTGCTACAGCCTCAGCCTCCTGTTTGGATCATACAAATAGAAGTTAACAAAACAGAGAAAGACTTCTATTGAATTTGGTTGTAGCTAAAGCTTGCAACCTTTATTAAAAAGAAAGTTTCCACTTGTTTTTTAATTAGGATATAAGAACGTTAGACAAATAAAATATACTGACTGATTATGGAATCATGGATAAGGAAGATAAGATATTATCACGTAATATAGGAGAAGCATGTAGTTGAAAAAGACAATTCAAATACCTCTCCTTCCTTCTTGGAAGCAGCAGTCTTCTTCTTGCGACCAATTTCGACTCCATAGTGCTGGAGATACCACTGTTTAAATGGAGCAGCATCAACCTGAATAATTGCACTCTTCACCAGGGTTTGTGTCCTAACCAACTCATTGTTAGAGGCGTTATACACCACATCCAATAGACGAGTCTTCCTTGTAACAGCCTCGCTACCCCAAGAGAAATTCCCAGTATCCAACCTCAAAGCACGCCACTTCACATTACCTCCTCGGACTCTTATCCTTCTAACAGTCTTAGCATTTGGCACCAGCTTTGTGTTTGCTGGCTGTCTGCCAAGCTCATACCTTCACAGAAGCAGGGGATATGGAGTTAATCTCAAAATGTAACCACAAAAAGGACAGATTATTCATACATATCGGTCACTTTATTTCAGAAATTACCAAAATCCCTGATCAAGTGAGAGACTACCCGATAATTAGGAGGATGCAAACCAAATTTACAGTAGTACACATCAGTCATTACTTTATTAGTCATATCCTAATTGTTAGTTAGTTAGCGCAAAATATATAAGCTGGAAAAAGTGACCAGCACATAGGCTTAAGTCAGTTAGATTCATCATTGTTAGGAACGGATCAATGAGATATCAATCCCCTTTTCATGTTTTTCCTCTCTTCACTTACAGCTAAATTTCTTTGCTTTTTGATTTCTCTTCTAAGTTTCGTTCTCCAAAAAACCTTTCTTTTCTACATTTTCCCTTCTTGTATCAGCCCATTCGTTAGGCTAACTCCATGTCATTAGGCAACAAAAACAGGGAATCCCCGACAAAAGAACTAAACTTTAAATTTCATCAAAGCTACTTCTTTTATAAAACTTCCCAAAAGCCAATTGAAATGTTATGTTATGCCCACATCTATGTTACTACTCAAAAATGTCAATCCTCCAAAAGTAGTGCAAATTTGGAGAGTCCGATCAACATAGGTCCACTTAAACAGGTTCTACAACATTTTTGGAGATCACGAGCAATATACGTACACATCATTAACCTAAACTCCATAGAATTGGATGCATGTACAAATTTCATTATATTTCATAATAACAACACAATATGAACGCACAAGTGAGAAATTACTTTTAAAAAATAAAAAATGAGCAGCCTCCAGATCTACCGCTATACATCAAACAATCTGAATAAACTCTAAATCCTCAATCATGCTAAATCTAGCAGATCAAGTTAACAATTAACAAAAGATAGCATTGCTGCTTAAATATGAAAAATTTGTACATACTTTCTCTTCTTCCTCCAAGTCTTCTGCTTTCCTCCAGTGGCACGTCTCTTGTGCATAGAATCACGAGAGATACCTATACAATATCACAGTAAATTTCTCCATTAAATTCACTTCGCTATTTCAATTACACATATTAAACGAATAAAATTGCAGAATTAACAATATGAAATGATGAATAGATTCTATTACCCATTGTCGCCGGTGACGGAGATCCTTAGGGTTTCGATGTTCTCAAAGACGGACGACGGCTCTACAAGAGTTGGGTTTTATCAGCTTATAAATTTAAACCCTAGCTATTTCACAATTCCAATTTTGTCCTTCCTTATTGCCCTTTGAAGTAAACGGCGTCGTTTACTTATTTTTTTTCTTTTCACATTTTGGTCCTTATAATTTGGCCATTAAAATATGTAATTATAATTACATTTAAAATATAATTATGTTATGAGAAATAAGTATATTATATAATCATACAAACAAGTTACATTTTTTTCGGATGGTTGTTAGTACTGTTTCATTATATATTATTATATTTGTTTTATCGAATATAATAATTAGATAAATTGTACTGTTTTTTGTTATTATGTAATGTCGCAAATTTTATAATTTAAATGACAGATTTAAAAAAAAATAGCGAACCGAGTAGAGTTACTATGGAAAGGTAGGCTAAAAAAGGAAGTATAATTAATAAAAGATAAAATGAAATGAAAACATCAACGTAACTATACAAACACACCAAATTAATCGTGACATAAAATAAATTTTCTTATTATTACCTAACAATAACAATACAATAGTATTTAGTAACAATCGAAACAAACATGGTATTTTAACTAACCATAAAATAGAAGGGGTAACAACTATCAAACAAACAAGGTGTAAGTTTTGTTACATACATTGTATTGTATTGTTTCCAAGTTGAGAGCTTTGTTCCCTCTATTGAAAAAAATGGGTTTTGCTGCAGTTAGTACCATTTCAATGGCTAATATTTTTTTAAGAAGCTCTCATCATCATCAGAAAGATGTAAATTTGGGGTCTTGTATGAGAAAGGAAACATGGGGTTTTAATCTTTACTTGCCAAAGCTCAAGTACCAATCAAGAATCTCATTTTGCTGCAAGAATGAATCAGTTGATTTTGAAGAAAGAACAAGTCCTAATGAGGTAATAGATTTATGAATTCATTTCTTGTTTTGTTGGGTTCTATTAGCTGATGCTTATGCTTTGTTTAGTCCCAAAAAAGTGGGTTGAAGTTTCCAACTTTGATAATTGTCAGATGTGAAAAAGAGAAAATTCCCATTTAGTTATCTATTTAGCTGTTGCATATGCTTTGTTTTGTTTGTTGTCATGTGATCAGGAGTTCACCGGTTCGAGGTGTAAGCCTTGGAACCCATGCTTACCGGGAGCTTAGTGCACTGGGCTGCTCTTTCCTTATATGCTTCATTTTGTCTCAGTTAGTGTAAATTTAAGTAAAAATTGGGTTGAGTTTCCAGCTTTGGGACTTGTCAAAAGGTAGAGAAGGGAAAAAAATCTATTTAGTTGCTGCAAATGCTTCATTTTGTAGCAATTTGTGTAAATTAAAGTAGAAATTTGGTAAAAGTTTCAAACTTCGCAACCTGGCAAAACGAAAAGAAGAAAAAAAAGGTTCTAACTTTGGATGTTAAATGTTGTTTTGGATTGATGCAAACTTGGATTTTGTTTTGAGTATTTCAAATTTGAGGACATTATGATCTCATTTTACACAAAAAGATGCTAACTTGGGATTTTGACGTGGGAAATTTATAATTTATATATTCAATTCTCGTTCGTATTGTTGTTTGACAACTCATGAGTTTAAGAGACTATGTGCCTGTTGCCTTGCAGAAAAGAAAGAATGAGTGAATCATAAGTGAGGTTTTCAGTACTAAGAAAGTAGATTTATGCTGCAGTGTTAGATTAGTGATTAAAGAACTTGCTAGCAGTACAAGATTGAAGATAGTCTCTACCTTCACGCTATTCACTTACTTTGTGACTTATAAGAAAGAGATTTTATCTGTATCTTTGTGTAAGTACTTTAACATGCACAGGTTGAGTGTGGGGTGGGATGATGGCTTGAGAATTTCGAGTCTTCTGTATGGTGATAGGAGCAGAAGATATCTGGAGGGTTCTGTAGTGTGGTGGCCCCTTTACTCTTATGTTGTAAAAGGGAAGTGCATATTTGAGACATCTAGATGCTTTAAGAAATGGCTTCAGTGCCAGCAAGAAACAAGCACCTCTCTTGCTAGATCAAACAAGCGATTATTGTTCCTTTATTCGTAATTCCTCCCATGGACCACATTAAGATCTTATGCACCTATAGCATTACTTTATGCTTCGGTTAAAACATTTAATGATATCATCACTAGTATTTAAATCAGCCATCAATTACAGATAGCTTGAAAGCAATGGCATATAGGCTGGCATTGGAACTGTAGCTAAGTACCTAGGGAGAAGTGCATGAATGGAAGTTGTTCAAACTAGCATATTGGAAGAACCATTAGCTAAAATGACCATAGGCCTCATTGGTGTCCAGATAGAGTCCTATTTTTCTCAATTTCGAAAGTGTTTATTAAAATTATCCATCTTTTCAAGAACATGCTTCCTCTGAAATGAAGAAGGAAAACTGGATAGAATTCAATGTGAAACACCACGATCATTTGTTTGTGGATTGGACAAAGTATCTTCATTCTGTTTTCCCAAGTTATTATATGAAGATTACATTGTTGATGCAGCTCACTTTGGAGTTTGGACTAAATAATAACTAACAAGTGATATATCGCGACAATCAATCAGTTGTTTACATCTAGCAGCATTCTTCCATTAGTTTACTTGCCCTTACCCATTCTGTCCTCCAGAAAAAGGAAAGGTTGAATAATGGCTTTTCTTCGTCTTTTCAATAAAGACGAGTTCTGATTCCTTTTTACTATTTGGAAGCATTGCAAATGGTCAAGATTGTTGTTGTTTGCATCCTTTATCTTGGTTACATGATTTTCGGTTCAAAAGAATCTAGTACTCCCACCACCTTTTCTTCTTTAACATTTGCTGATGTATGACGAATTGACGCCTAACAGCATGGACTCAGCATGATTAGACGTGAAGAACCTGTATGAGAAGCTATGCACCATGTCTATATTTAACTGGTTAGTGGTGGAAGCTTGAGAATCGCATGCTTCCAGTGATGGAGCAAAAAAACCTTCAGCAAGTGCTTCTTTAGTTTTTAGATATAGCAATCAGTCACTAAATTATGTCTGGTTACTTTCGATGACATTTACTCTGTCTGAATTGTTAAATATCTGAGTTTTTAACGCACAGTTTTCTTTTAGATGCATTGCTTAAAATTAGGCTGGTTTACTTTTATTGCATCTCGGTTACACAAGATATCTGGTTTTGAAGTTTTTGAGACTAAGAATCTATTGAAAATGCAGGTCAAAAAAGAGATAGAGCAATGCTATGAATTAATACACAGGCTTGGTCGCGGTGTTGTGTATTTAGGATCTTCAAGGATGGGTCCTGGACATCCATACTACATAAAAACCTTCGAATTAGGGAACATGGTTAGTGAACTTTCTCAAAGTTTGGGTGAAGTAATAGAAAAAGAAAGATGAAGTAGCTTGTATTAAAAAGTACTCCCTCCGTTTCGATTTTCTCTGATTTTGACTTACGCAGAGTTCTAAGAAAGTAAAAAAGGACTTTCGAATCATGTGCTCTTAAACTAAAGATATGTAGAATGTATCCTTCAATGTTTTGGTAAACATGCCTCATGAATTAATGAGTTACCAAAAAAGAAAAGACATTCTTTTTTAGACGGTCTAAAAAGGAATGTAAGACAAACAAATTGAAACGAAGGAATAATACTATTCGGAGAAGAATCTGTGACTATTATTTTCTAAATACTACTTGTTCAGTAGATTGCAACCCTCTTAGATTGTACGACGTGGTCCGGGGCTGGGCCAGGCTTAATGGATGCTGCCACACAAGGTGCTCTACAAGCAGGAAAGCCCGTTGGCGGGTTCAAGATAGGTAAAGAAGCAGGGGAATGGACAGCTACAAATTTTCATCCATACTTACCATCAGAGAGTTATCTTACATGCAGGTAAGCATAACATCAAATGCATGGTTTTTCTTATGTTCTTAGGGGCTGTTTGGTTGTAAGCTGGTAACCAAGCACCCTACTTGGTGTGCCGAATTTCATACATAACATTTACAATGCTACCAAACATGTCATTCATTAGTTTCTTACACGAATAATTCACTTCGTGACCAGTAACCAAAGGAAGTCCCTTATAGCTTCTTGAGTTCATCAACTGTTTTGTACTCAGGTTTTTCTCCGCAAGGAAACACGGGTTGGTGGATGCTGTTGTGAGATGTAGAAGCTCTGAAAGGACAGCTGTTATCGCACTTCCTGGAGGAATTGGTACCCTCGACGAGGTTTTTGAGATCATGGCTTTGATTCAACTCGAACGAATTGGCTCTCAACTTCCTGTTCCTTTGCTTCTAATGAACTATGATTCATTTTATACCAATTTGTTGGAGTTCCTCAATGATTGTGAGAAGTGGGGAACTGTCTCTAAGGGTGAGGTTGAATCATTGTGGAAAATTTGTAACAATAACTCAGAAGCTTTGGATTATTTGGCTGAATTTTATGGTCTTTCTACTATACAAACCAGTAGAAAAGATTCTGAATCATCAGAATATCTAAGAATTAACCATGCTTAAATTCATATGTATTGTGACTTTAATCTTTAACTGTCAAGGTTAAATTGTTCGGTTTGGTGTAAACATTTGGTGCCTATAAAATTTTAGTATACACGATGTTTCAATACTTCGATTATCGTATTTTATTTAGTTGTAGTGTTATTCAGAATGTTTATTATGCTTTCACTTTAGCTTATTCTCTTTGTAGTTGAGGTAGGGGGTAAGGTTTGCATACACTCTACCCTCCCGAAACTTCCTTTGTGGGACTACAATTTGTAGGTTATAGTATACATGGTGTTTGAGAAGAATTTGGACAATTTTCAAGAGTTTGAGAAGAGTTACCATATAAATCAAGGTCATTTTGGTCTTTTAAGGATAATATCGAAGTATATTGGGCTATATAGCTAAGTACAAATATAAAGTATTCCAAATCATATCCAAAATTTCACATATAAGGTCATTTTGGTCTTTTAAGAATAATATCAAAGTATATTGGGTTATATAGCTAATACAAGTATAAAGTATTCCAAATCATATCCAAAATTTCACATATAAGGTCCTCTTGGTCTTTTAAGGATAATATCAAAGTATATTTAGCTATATGGCTAAGTACAAGTATAAGTATTCCAAATCATATCCGAAATTTCACATATAAGGTCATTTTTGTCTTTTAAGGATAATCGAAGTATATTGGGCTATATAGCTAAGTATAAAGTATTTCAAAATTGTATCCAAATTTCACATATAAGGTCATTTTGGTCTTTTTAAGGATAATATCGAAGTATATTGGGCTATATAGCTAAGTAAAGTATAAAGTATTTCAAAATTGTATCCAAATTTCACATATAAGGTCATTTTGGTCTTTTTAAGGATAATATCGAAGTATATTGGACTATATAGATAGATAAGTACAAGTATAAAGTATTCCAAATCATATCCAAATTTCACATAAATAAGGTAATAGTGCAGTCTTATCAAATCAGTTGTTACACAATAAAATATTTGATTCATAAAGTGAATACAATACAATCAAAATGAACATTGTATTCACGATCTCCAAATGTGTATCACATCAAACAACAAGAGGAGACACCTTCATCGGCGATCGCCGAAGCTCGACGGCGGCGACGTTCCCGTGCCTCTGCCGCAACGGTGCATTCATATTTTGAATCATAATCTAAAAGTTGAAATTTTTTCTTGGATCGTCGATTTAATTGAGGAATATAAATATCTCCATAATGAAGAAATCTACCATCTAATTGTCCTCCATTATATCCTAATTGTCCTCCATTATATCCTAATTGTCTTCCATAATTAGATTGACTAACAAAAAGATTAGTTGAACATTCACCAAATTGAAACCAACATAATTCTGCTTTTTTTCCTGCTTTTGATAGCCTTTTTAGAAGTAATTTTGGATCCACATTTCCAGAAACTTCAATCATCCCATCTCCATTCATTCTGAAATTTGCGATACCTAAAACAAATTTTGAAAAAAAAACAATATCAAATAAAGACGAATTAATAATTTAAACTCAACATGTGCAATAATCAGGTTGTTACTCATATACGATTCAGAGTACGAGAGTCAAACTATCTAAAAAAAAATTAATAATCCGTTCACAACATCTTTAATTTTTTTAAATCAAATTAAAGGTTAATTATCACTTGGATAACAAAAAAAATTTCAAAAAGTATGTTATTCAAACTCACATATATTAACATAGAAAAAATAATAATTAAAAGTGCAAATATATATACCAAAAACATTTTTGAAGACTTTGGACACAGTTTTTTGCCATCCTGAAGTGCGATTGTTCACCCACAAAATGCAAGTCTGTTTTTAAAAAATAAAAAAACAATGAGATAGTTAAAAATAAATACATACATTATTAAATAAAAGAAAATGAACTTAACAATTAGATTAAAAGTACCACAAGATTATTTTTTTTTGTGTGTGTGTACATATCGAAAAAAATAAATAGAGTATAATATAGTCTTACGTGAGCACTAAGAAGGGTATGATGTACCCAGACCTTATAGAAAGTTTGTTTTCGATCAATAACGCAGAAACGTAACTGAAATAAAATAGAAAGAAAAATAACGAAGATAGACAAATTTATGTATATATACCATGAATGGATAACTTTGCATCATGAATTGGTGTTCTAATGTAGAGAAGGACATTGTATTCATGTAAAATTTTGAAATGGTGAATTATTATTTATTGTAAAACAATTAAAGAATATTGAAAAATATTTATAAGACAATAGAATTATCTATTATCATTCTTTATATGGAAACAAGATTTTGGATATTGTTTATCCACAATAACTATATAATTTCCAAGATTTCGTATAACAATTTGGTGTGGGAAATAAAATCTTTAGATGTCTAAAATTTACTAGCCAATTAATTAATATTCATGCCTCGTAAATCCATTAATGAAATTAAACTCGTCATCATGTAAAGAAATTAATCATTTTAAAGACTCGAATCTGATCATGTTACTTTTTAAATAGGTAAAAACACTGACACCATGCGTCAATGACATGCATGTATATTTCGTATACACACTTTTCACTAAATTATGATTAAGTAATATTTACAACGTAAAAAAATATTTTTCAATGAAAATCTCCAAAGAATAAAGATACTTAATTGCTCTTGTAGCTAGTTTTGGGCTAATTTTTCTTCTCATTTCTTTTTGTGTTATACTATACTAACGATTATTTTATTTTCATTTTAGTAGTGAGATAACTAATATTCCTAAAAAAGAAAAAAATTTGCGTCATTTATTGATTATTGATAAAAACAAATCATCGTTTAAAAAAATAAAAACATATCCAAAAGAATCTTCATGTTAAAGAATTGGATTTGTAATCTATAATATCAAAAAGAAAAATTAAAAAAGATCAACTCACTATTAATGTTTGCAAAGGATTTAATATTTTTATATATATATTAACAACTTCATTTTTTTATTTTTTTTTACTCTATAGGTATAGTAGTATAACATATGATACTACTATCTCAAAGTTTTTTCTCCATATAATTTAGCATGTGAACCAAACAATTAAAATTGAGATTATAAGGAAAACAAAAACGAAAAAAGAAAAATTCTACGATTAGTTAAATTTAAATCCTCACATATATAATAGTGGTGTTTTGCATATAGATTCTTAAAACAAATAAAATAAAAATAATTTTAGTGATGAATAAGTTCACATTTACAACAAATAAATACTATTAAACAAAATAGGAAAAATGCACAAGTACCCTCTAGATTATGATCGAAATTTCAATTGGATGCCACGTAAGCTAAAAAGATGCACAAATTACAAAAAAAATAAGTGTAGGGGCAATAAAACGTTAGTTTAGTTAAGGTGTGTCTCTGAGATTTCGATCATAGTCTAGAGGATACTTGTACATTTTCCCAACAAAATAAAATAAGAGAATGAACTACAAATATTAACAAAATTGCTATAAATAAGTCTTCATACAATTACACTTGCAAATTACAATAACCAAACAAAAGTATGGATCGATAAAAAACAATATTAATTATAATAAAATAACTAATTAAAAATCTCGAGTTTAAGTTACAAGAACGAAAAACTCAAAGTCGGAAGCTCAGCCCTAAAAAGTGGACTTTGCAACACATAAGTTTCAATACAATCGAGCTCTTAATATAATCGAGCTCCCAATGCAGATACAGAATATATTGCAATTACTTATATGCCCTTCTGTAGAATCAGACTAATAAAACACCGGCGGTGGAGGAGGAGGCGCAGCCATGGAGTAAGGTGGGTAAGGTGGCGGAGGTAGGCCGTAGTAACCGCCGTGGTGGGGCAGAGCAAATCTGGAATGATTGAAATTACGAAATGGTCCTTGATTTTGAAATCCATTGATTGGGGGTTTTGGAGGAAGAAACAAATTGCTTGAACATTGACCATATTGAATCCATTCTAATTCTGCAGATTTGCCAGATTTAGCTAAATTTTTCATTAGAAGAGTTGGATCTACAATCCCTGATACTGTTACTTTTCCATCTTCTGACAGTTTGAATAGACGAACTCCTACGTTTGATAATAACGTATTCAGTATAATTTTATCAATAATGGGATAACAAATACGGAGTACTAATAAGGAGAAGTTGAGAGTGAGCTAGCCTCTGCCTCTTACTATTCTACTCTAATTTTCGACTTTTATGTTTATCTATCTAATGTTATTGAAGTTGTGTCATCTCCGATCTAGTCTTTCCGTTCCTTTTCAAACTATGATCAACCTTCGGTCTAGTCTTCCCGTTCTTTTTCAAACTATGATCAACCTCTCACACTTCGCTTATTTCCGTTATTTTGTCTATCATAAAAGTTATTCCGACTTATTTTCATATGATTTCGTTTCTAATTACTACATACTTCATTTTTCACATATCTGGACATTAATTGAGTTTATCAAGGCTAATTTCATCGTTTTTTATATAAAAAAATTTCTAATTAATACATATATGTAAGCATTATTTTCATCTAAACTATAATGGGAGTGAAATTTAATAATTTTAAAAATAAGATAAATTGGTGTAAAAACATTGGTGATATAAAAGTATACTTAAGCTAAATCTATTTTAAAAATTAGAGCATACCGTACCGTTAGTGCTTCTCAATACTCTGTTGACTGCCTTTTGCCAACCACTAGAACGAACTTTAATATTAATTACACAAACCTGCAACAAAAAATTAAATAAAGTTTACATTAATCATATGTAATATTATTTTTACACGAAACCTATAGTATCAATATTCATCGATTCTTAATAGCGCATTTCTCGAGTGTATAATGATATGAACTATGGTTGACATGTCGAGTAGATTTTGAAAAAGACAATATATAATATCGTATTCTCTTGAATTCTCGAATAATAATAGTTCAAATTATCATACACTCGAAAAATGCGCTATTTGAGATAACTATTAAATACTCGATGAAAGAAATTTACCATGAAAGCAAGATTGGATTGATTGGGGCGAGGAAATGGATCTGATGCAAAGCAATCACTTAAAAATCGAATGATGAATTTTAATGGCTTCATTGATCTTCTACTTTTTCTGATAATGTTCTGTTAATTCTAAGAGATTAATTAGCATAGTATTATTAGTATTACAATCTTATTTTAAGACAAGCTTGAATGGAAAAGGAAATAGTTGATTCTCTCTTTTAATATTAATTATTTGTGTATCCTTTTAAGACACAATTTCTTAAAATACATCCCTTCAAATCTCTTTTCAATCATCTTATTATTTTGGAAATAGAAATGTAGATATCTTTTCCTATTTCATTCTTAAATGCTTTAGTTAATCTTGGATTAGAGGCTCACAAAATTAAAATAATTTTTAAGGTAAGACTTGTTGTATCATATATACATTCATCACTAATCATAGTATATTTCTGAAACTTCAAAGCAAATATCAAGTAAGCTAGATGCTACTACATTGCAACATACCGTTCATTCAGATTTGACAATCAACTTTCCAAATCATGATGCAGATCCTAATATAATTAAGGCCAACAATAGTGTCAGAAAGCACAATATTTCGAGCTAGGCAACAAGGATCAATTCCTTCAGGAACATAGATTATGAACTAATTTGTTGGTGATCATAATGGAGTGAGTGTTCCTTCAAATTTTTTCTATCACCAACCAACCTTACATGGAAGGGAAAAGCTGCTATCACTCAAGGTCAATTGGAGATGATGCAAAAAATTAAGAAACTGAAGCCAAGAAAAGAACAAAAGTGACATATTGGGTTGAAAAATCTTTTTGTTATGTTTCATGGGTTTTAATTAGAGATAATTGTATATAATAGCAAACTAATAATCTAAAATAAATGGAGTAGCTACGGTTTGATTTAATTGTGCTTCATAGCAAACGTTTGCCAAAGTTTGTCAGTCGCCTCTCTCCCAAAAATCTCACTCGCCACTCTCCCATTCTCGCTCGCCACTCTCCCTCTGCTCGCCTCTCTCGCTTTATACACAGAAGTGTATAAATTGTGTTTTTATTTTGTATAAAGCGAGAGAAAATTGTATATACACATGCAGAAACATATATCTTCGTGCTATACACATAATTATACAATTTACAAGCATTTTACTTCGATTCAATTGTAGACAAATGCAAATTTTATACAAATATTGCAGCGAAAAAGGCCAACGAATTATACAATTGCGAATTATACAATTGCAGTGAAATACAATTTTCTCTCGCTTTATACAACATAAGTGTATAAATTGTGTTTTTATTTTTGTATAAAGCGAGAGAAAAACATATATCTTCTTCCTATACACTTATAATTATACAATATACAGACATTTTACTTCGATTCAATTGTAAGCAAAGCAAATTTTATACAGATATTGCAGCGAAATAGGCAGCGAATTATACAATTGCGCATTATACAATTGCAGTGAAATAGGCCAGCGAATTATACAATTGCAGCGAAATAGGCTAGTGAATTATACAATTTAGGCCAGTGAATCATACAATTGTATATGTATAGCGAATTATACAATTTAGGCCAGCGAATTATACAATTGTATATGTATAGCGAATTATACAGTTATATGTGTGCTATGGAGCGCAATTATACAAACTTTTGTTATAGCATAGAAATATGAATTTTTTGTTTGCTATATGTGAAAGTTGATCTTTTAATTATTGATTATGACAATACTTTTTAATTAATGTCTTTTCAATTTATTCTTTTTTGTGGTGAACATTGAAGATGAATGTCACATTATGTTAGTTATGATGTAGTTGTCTTATTTAAATTGTGAAATGTTAAGGTGTTGAAATAGTGCTTAATCTGCAACTACATTTTTGTGTGTCAGAAATATGTGTTTGTATTTGTGCAGAGCTCTATTATGCCGAAGTAGTTATTCTAATTGTCTTTGTATTGGCTAGATAGTTTACATGAATGTAGTATTTTAACGTTGGAACATATAAGTTGTAATCCCTTAGATTTACAAGTCTATTTTGAACTCTAAATTCCATTCCTTCAACTTTGTTTGATGTAGTCATTCAGCAGATGGATAGTCAAATTTCTCTCTAGAAGGCAACTTTTCTTTCTGTTTGCATGTCTTTTATTGTTTTCATGGCCGTGACGATCTCTGCACTCTTATCAGGCTACAAGCTATGCTAAAGGATCATATGATGATGAACTGGGAATTGAACCTGCAACCTTCAACTTCGGAATTGATATGTGACTAGGCTGACAAAATGGGTAAATAATATCAGTATCCATTCATATTATCCATACTAAATGAATTGGGTATCCAACTCATTTGAAAATGGATAAAAATGGGTAATACCCGTATTACCTATTTAAAAATGGATAGTTAAATGATAAAATGGATAAAAGCAAACAAAAAAAGTGATAAAGTGTTGGATAGTAAAAAAGTTTTTTTTTTTTTAAAAAAAAATCTATAAAAAAACATGAATTTTTTTTTTACATTAATTTGGGATATGGGTGGTAGGGATGGGTGGGGTGGATGGGAGGCTGGAAGGGGGTAAAAGGGTGTGGGCCTGGTAGGGGTAGGGTGTGTGATAATTATTTTTTTATTTTTTAAAAAAAAAGGTTTAATGAAATTTTTTCAAAAGTTTTAAATTTTTTTTTAGTGGGGGGTAGGGGGTGGTGGTAATTTTCTTTTGTAAAAAAATAATGATTTTTTTAAAAAAAATTGTTACTTTTTGGGGGGATTGGGGGGGGGGGGGTTAGGGGGGCTGGTAGGGGGTAGGGGTTGGGGGCAGGGGTGGGAGGGTTGGTAGTGGGTGTTGATGGGCTGGTAGGGGGTGGGGTGGTAAAAAAACAAAACAAAAAATGAAATTTTTAAAAAATTTTGTTACTTTTTTTGGGATGGGGTGTTGGGGGGTGGTAGGGGGTTGGGGGTTGGCTGATATGTTTTATTTTTTAATTTTTTAATTTTTTTTTTTTTTGTGAGATTGGGTTGGGTGTAGGGGTGGAGTAAAGTGATATTTATTATTTTTTTAAAAACTTTTAACAAGATCTCTAATATAATATGGGTAATATAGTTATTCATATTATTCGTTGGGTAAACTCATTTTATTCATTTAAAATATGAGTCGAGTCGAGTCGGATAACTTACTCATTTTTATTTAACTCATTTTTTGGTCGATTCATATTTGACTCGACTCGCTCGTTTGTCACTCCTATATGTGACTTATAATTAAACAGTATGATTCAAAGAGTGCAATAAGTTTTCACGTAATAGCTAGTAAAATTTTCCATAATCACATTATCATGTTTTGTACATTCGGCACAAGACACGTTTTGCTAGTAATGCTGAAGTTTAACGTTCAATATAAATAATTAATTACACTAGTTTACTTCCTTTTTTTGGGTACTAGTGGTCTTACAACTATCTTTTGTGCATCATGAATCATTCCACCGGGTACCTACTGTTGCGGAAGCCAAATATATAGAGAGTGATAGAATCACAACTGCTATATCTAAATGTAGCTAATAAATAGTAAATGAGAAAACAACAAAAGGAACACCAAGAATTAACGAGGTTCGGCAAACTTTTGTTTTCTTTTGCCTAGTCCTCAGACACAACCAACCAATATTTATTTCACTCCAAAAAAGTACAAGTGAAATACTACAAGAGAGAAAGAAGAACAAATGCCTTAGGAGATGAGAAGACAAATGAGAGGTGTGTTACAAATGAATTAGGAGCTACCTATTTATAGGACTGAATTCTTCCTATTGATGTCATCCATGACATCACAATATGTCAAAATGTCAAGATTTACCTTGTGAAATCAATTTGTTGTTCACCTAAATTTCACTTACAAAAGGTGCTATCTTTGACTTTCCTACCAATGAAGAATTATCCTCCTAACTACCATATCTTCTCATTAATTCATTTTTGAATCTTGTCAAATTTAACAAATCTCCACCTTGGGAAGATTCTCCATTTTCAACTTTTTCTCAACAACAATTTTGATTGTGTCTTCAACCTCAATCTTCAATGTTCAACAATGTTAATCAAGTTCAAACAATGTTGAAACTTGACCGCAGTCACCACTTTTGTCAACATATCGGCAGGATTATCCGTCGTATGAATTTTCTGCATTATGACTCCACCATCTTCTATGATGTCTCGTATGAAATGATATCGGACGTCAATGTGCTTCGTCCTTGCATGATAAACTTGGTTCTTTGCTAATTGAATAGCACTCTGACTATCACAAAATATTGTGATTCCTTCTTGTCCAATACCAAGTTCTCTAAGCAATCCTTGAAGCCAAATTGCTTCCTTCGCAGCCTCTGTAATTGCCATGTACTCTGCCTCAGTGGTAGACAAAGCAACTGTTGACTGCAAAGTAGACTTCCAACTAACTGGTGCATTTGCAATAGTGAAAACATAACCAGTAGTCGATCTTCGTTTGTCCAAATCACCTGCATAATCTGAGTCACAATATCCAACAAGATATTGACTATCTTTCTGCTCGAAAACCAAACCAACATCTACAGTATTATGAATATACCGTAGAATCCATTTTACAGCCTGCCAATGATCCTTTCCAGGATTGTGCATGTACCTGCTTACAACTCCAACAGCGTGTGAAATATCTGGCCTTGTGCAAATCATTGCATACATCAAGCTACCAATAGCATTAGCGTATGGTACTCTTGACATATATTCTCGTTCAACTTCATTCTTAGGTGACATAGCATCACTAAGCTTAAAATGAGGAGCAAGCGGAGTGCTAACCGACTTCGTTTTTTCATTCATACCGAATCGGTTTAGTACTCTCTTCAAATATTCTTTCTGAGATAAATAAAGTTTCTTTAAATGTCTATCTCTTTTTATCTCCATGCCAAGAATCTTCTTTGCCTCACCCAAATCCTTCATCTCAAACTCCTTTCTCAGTTGAATCTTTAGCTTCTCAATTTCCTCTTGACTTTTAGAAGCTATCAACATATCATCAACATATAGGAGAAGATATATAAAGGAATTATCTTCAAGCTTGCGCAAATACACACAATGATCGTATTTGCTTCTTATGTACCTTTGCTGCAACATAAACTTGTCAAATCGTTTGTACCATTGTCTAGAAGATTGTTTCAATCCATACAACGATTTTTCAAGTTTGCACACCATATTTTCTTTTCCATCAACTTTGAATCCTTCTGGCTGAGTCATATAGATTTCCTCTTCCAAGTCTCCATGTAAAAAAGCAGTTTTTACATCCAACTGAACTAGTTCCAAATTCAACTGTGCTACCAAAGCCAACAAAACTCTAATGGAGGAGTGTTTCACAACTGGAGAAAATACCTCATTATAATCAATTCCCTCCTTTTGAGCATATCCTTTGGCCACCAATCTTGCTTTGTAGCGAACATTTTCTTGGTTAGGAAATCCCTCTTTCTTTGCAAATACCCATTTGCACCCAATTGCTTTCTTGCCCTCTGGGAGATTGGCCAATCTCCATGTATGATTCTGATGAAGAGATTGCATTTCTTCATCCATGGCATTCCTCCACTTATCTTTTTGTGAACTTTGGACTGCGTCTTTATAAGTGGTAGGAATGTTATCGGCTGCAATTGAGTTAGCACAAGCCACCATATCTGTGAGTCGAGCAGGTTTTATTATTGTCCTTTTTGGCTTGCTCGTTGCTATTGATTCAAGTTGTGGTTGAGGTTCTTGAGATGGAACCTCCTCTTCGACTGGCACTCCTTCAAGAGGAAAATCTTTTGTTGTTTCCTCGTTTGATCCCTGTGTTGGGAAAATTATCTTTCCCTCAAACTCCACCTGCTTTGAAGCACCATCAATTTGTTTGGCTTCTTCAAGTGTTACCTTATTTGTCAAGGCAGATTCATCAAAGGTAACATCCCTGCTGAAAATAACTTTTCTTTTCTCTGGACACCATAAACGGTATCCTTTGACTCCAGAAGTAATTCCCATAAATAAAGCTTTCTTTGCTCTTGGGTCCAATTTTGACTCTCTTACATGATAATATGCAATTGAGCCAAATACATATAAAGTACCATAATCTTCAGCAGGTTTTCCATACCATTTTTCAAATGGTGTCTTCCCACCAATAGCAGCAGATGGTAGACGATTAATGAGATGGCACGAATATGTTATTGCCTCAGCCCAAAATTCTTTGCCCAAGCCAGCATTGGACAACATACACCGAACTTTCTCCAGCAAAGTTCGGTTCATGCGTTCTGCCACTCCATTCTGTTGTGGTGTATTTCTGACGGTGAAATGTCTGACGATGCCATTTTCCTCACAAATTTTCTGAAAAAGATCATTTTTGTATTCGCCACCATTGTCTGTGCGAAGACACTTGATCTTTCTGCCACTTTGAGTTTCTATCATCGCCTTCCATTTGAGAAAAATTCCCAATACTTCATCTTTTGTTTTCATCGTATACACCCACAATCTTCGAGAAAAGTCATCAACAAAGGTTACAAAATAGTGTTTCCCACCTAATGAAGGTGTTTTGGAAGCACCCCAAACATCCGAATGAACATAATCCAAAATACCTTTAGTATTATGGATAGCTGTTCCAAATTTAACCCTTGTTTGCTTTCCCTTGATACAATGCTCACAAAACTCCAAGTTGCAAGTTTTTACTCCTTTTAGCAATCCTTGATCTGATAAAGTTTTCAAGGATTTCCCTCCAGCATGTCCCAAGCGCATATGCCACAGCTTGGTCATTTCTGCCTCCTTCTCGTCATTGGATGTTGTTGCCGCTGTCCCAATAACTGTACTACCTTGATAGTGGTACATGTTATTATTTCTTCGAATTGCCTTCATTACCACCAGTGCACCAGAGCATATTCTCATCACGCCATTATCTGCAATGACTTTGAACCCCTTTGATTCTAGGGCTCCTACAGAAATGAGATTTTTCTTCAAATCTGGTACATATCGAACATCTGTTAATGTTCTACTTAATCCATCATGGTTCCTTAATCGGATTGAACCAACACCATATGCGGTAAGAGGATTATTGTTTGCAGTGTGAATAACTCCACATTCTCCTTCTTGTAAATCAATAAACCAGTCCCGATTGGGACACATATGATAACTACAAGCTGAGTCCATCAACCATACATCAGATGATTTGAATGGATCTGTTGTAACTAGTGAGTAATCGGAGTCATCACAATCAGCCACATTTGAATCCATGACAGCCTTCCCATTATTTGGTTTGGCTTTGCTATTCAACTTTGGGCAGTCTTTCTTCCAATGCCCTTTTTCTCGGCAAAAGGCACATTCATCTTTGCTGAGTCTCGATCTTGACTTGGATCTCCCTTTCTTCGTTCTCATATGATTTTGAGAACGACCTCTCGCAACCAGTGCTTCTGCTTCTCCGCCTTTTTGTTTTTCTCTCTTTCTTTGTTCATAACTGTATAAGGCAGAACAAACTTCTTTGAGAGATACTTCATCATTCCCATGCAGTAGAGTCGTTTCAAGATGCTCGAACTCATCGGGAAGTGAACTTAACAACATTAAGGCCATATCTCCATCCGTAAAAGTCACATCCATATTCCGCAAATCTGTCGCCAACTTATTAAAGCTGGTGATATGATCATTCATTGTGCTACCAGGAATATAAGTGAAGCGTAACAGTCTTCTTTTCATGTAAAGTTTATTTTGACTGTTTTTCTTCAAGAATTTCTCCTCCAATGAATTCCATAATTTATTTGCAGATGTTTCCTTCGTGTATGGATACTTTTGTTCTCTTGCAAGGTAAGATCGAATGGTACCGCAAGCAACACGGTTGATAATCTTCCAATCTTCTTCTCCTACACCGTCTGGTTTCTTTTCTTCAATGGCAATATCTAGTCCTTGTTGAAAAAGAACATCAAGGACCTCGCCTTGCCACATTCCGAAATGTCCTGACCCGTCAAAAATTTCAACTGCAAATTTCGCATTTGACACAATTCTTGTCATAAGCGAAGATGCCAATGATGACGTATTATTGACACTTGATGTGGACTCATCATTTTTCTTGTCTCCCATTTTACTACAAATACTATTTACTAGCTAACAATGCAAAGACCAAAGTAAATCTTTTTCTGATGTGGAAGTTCAGACTATGCTGCAACCACAGAGCATACTCAGATAATACCTTGGCTCTGATACCAATTGTTGCGGAAGCCAAATATATAGAGAGTGATAGAATCACAACTGCTATATCTAAATGTAGCTAATAAATAGTAAATGAGAAAACAACAAAAGGAACACCAAGAATTAACGAGGTTCGGCAAACTTTTGTTTTCTTTTGCCTAGTCCTCAGACACAACCAACCAATATTTATTTCACTCCAAAAGAGTACAAGTGAAATACTACAAGAGAGAAAGAAGAACAAATGCCTTAGGAGATGAGAAGACAAATGAGAGGTGTGTTACAAATGAATTAGGAGCTACCTATTTATAGGAGTGAATTCTTCCTATTGATGTCATCCATGACATCACAATATGTCAAAATGTCAAGATTTACCTTGTGAAACCAATTTGTTGTTCACCTAAATTTCACCTACAAAAGGTGCTATCTTTGACTTTCCTACCAATGAAGAATTATCCTCCTAACTACCATATCTTCTCATTAATTCATTTTTGAATCTTGTCAAATTTAACACCTACTACCTTCTACGAGTCACAAACACAGGTACCAGATAAATTTAAATAATATGATACATTAAATTTATAGAACAACTAAAATAAACATATATTCAACTAACAATATAATATAATAATAGATAATAACCATCTAAATAAGGTGTAATATTTTTGAAAATACAACCAATCAACACATAAGTTCCAACAATAAATACCAAAAAAGACTCCAGAGAAAAAAGAAAAAAAAAGGGTTACATCTCATATCTTCAATTATATCATATCTTTTTTATTACTTATTTATTTATGTTATTTCTATCATCTGGAAGTAAAATAGATTGTTTTTATTTAACATGAAATATTTTTTTCACATTCATTCTTTAAAAAATAGGATGTTGAAAGAACTATAAAAAAATTGCTTTGTTTTGTTAAGTTGTTTTCTTTTTTAAAATTTAGTACGATACTAAGTATCAATCTTATATTATCTTTTTTCTTTTCTTTTTTATTTGATCTTTTCTTTATTTTTAAAGTTTTTTTGCAATAAAAAGGGTGTAAAGAAAAATTAACTTTTACATTTGTTTAACTTCTTAATCAGTAGCTACAGCTCACGATATAAAAGACTTCATTTTATCCTATTTATAATTAATTCTCAATTTAAAAAATGATAGTAACTTATTTTGATATTAATTCTAATATAATAAATTAGCCTAATATGTGATTATCTGCTCCATTGTATTTAGTATTCACCATTTTCTTTTATTCACATACTAAAATATAATGAACTTTGATTATGTTCATGCATTACTACCCCTTACAAGATAAACTTAGATGGGTCGCACATGAGTTTAATTTGTTTGAGTTAAGATAGTTAAATGTTAGACACGAGTTAAGATTAGATGATGAATTGTTTCTTTTTTAAAAAAAATGGATAATTTCATTTGATTTAGAAATTTCTATCCAATTGAAGAATATGAATAAAAAATTTGTAGATGATATAAAGTCAACTATTGAACAAAAATTTAGGTATTTTTTTTACTCTTCTCCTACAATTAAATCAAGAGATAATTATAAGATCAAACAATATATAGTGAATATACAATTAATCGAGAATTTTTTTTTATTCTAACATATATATTTTAACATTCGCGTGAAATGTAACTACGTTTCCTAGTAAATATTAAAAATGAATGATCATAATTAAAAAGATCTTGATATTTCATCATTATAGAGTGATTTTTATTTCCATATCCTAAAACGAAGAAACAATATTATTGAATATTATCACGAAGCTTTTAAGTCCCATAACCATACATGAAATTCCGAGCCATTGTCATGGCAATTTAAACTCCATTATATTGGTTAGGGCAATTTTCATCTATAGCAAATATAAAATTTATATTTGTATATTATAGCAAAGTTTGTATAATTATGTCTCATAGCAAACTTATATATGTATAATTCGCTATATATATACAATTGAAGCAAATTGTATAAAACGAGAAAGAGAGAAAGGCATAATTGAATTGTATAAACGAGAAAGAGAGAAATTATATACAATATGAATTTGTATAAAACGAGAAAGAGAGAAATTATATATAATTTGAATTTATATAAAACGAAAGAGAGAAAGGCAAAAAGAGACTTGTGCAGCGAATATACAATTGAATCAAATTGTATAAAATGAGAAAGAAAGAAATTATATACAATTTGAATTTGTATAAAACGAGAAAGGCAAAAGAGACTTGGGCAGCAAAATATTTGTAGGAAAAATTATAAGTGTATATGACAAAGATATACGTATTTGCATGCGTTTATACAATTTTCTCTCACTTTATACAATTAGAAACACAATTTATACAATTCTATTGTATAAAGCGAGTGAGGCGAGCAACAGGAAGCGAACGAGAGAGGGAGAGTGGCGAGCTAGAATATGAGAGAGAGAGAGAGACTGACAATTGTTTTTACTATGGAACACAATAAATATGGATAGCTACTATATTTATTTTATATTATTAATTTGTCATTTTGTACCATTATATATCCTTATTTATTGGCTATCCTTTTTTTCAAAAAAGTAGCCAGTTGACGGTTTCTTTTTTGGATAAATTAGCTAACTAGTCAAAATTTTTAACATAATTGTTAAAAATATCTACACTTTAAAATAATTATTAAAAATATCAAAATGTCAATATTTTTAGCAAATAAATTGTATCCTAATATTATTCATTTACCTTCCTTTTATTTCTCAAATTGTGCCCACAAATAAAAGACCTCAATAGCCATTTTTCTCTCTCTAATTTTTTTACCCAAATTATATGTTTCTCTTTCTTTTGTCTCTCCTTCTCTCTCACGATTTCTTCCATTATTCCATAGCTTCTTCATTATAACAAGGAAAAGCCCAGTCGACATGGGTACACTCCAGAGATCATTCACGGAGCATTGATTGAGACGCCGGAGCACAAAAAGGACTACCAAGACTTGCCTCTTGATAAAGCATTGGCAGAGAAGTACCTGATGACTTGTTGCAGTCAATCCTTGCCTCTTAATGAATTCATATTTTATTCTATGCAGAAAATACTTTCTAGTTCTTCAACTTTGATTTGAAAATGGTTATTGAAAAAATATTCGAAAATAGATCTGGATCGTATTTTTTATGTTGGATATTCACTTGGAGATCTTCATAAGTTACTATTCAAATGTTGTACTTAAATGTTAGATAGTCACTGAGGTATTTAATTTGGTTAATTTGTAATATGTTTGGGATACAAAAAGTTAATGATTGAATTGTTTTGATTTTTTTTTGTATGTTGAATGCTTGGAATACAAAATAATTTAAAATCTTATTTAGTAGATGTTCTATAAAATAGACATTGAATACGATATCTTTAGAATACGTAACAAATAAGAAATACATTTTTTTTAAAAATACAAATTTTATTTGTTACTATGATTGTAAATTTGTATATTTTGATGACTGAAATACAAATGTTGTTGAAAATTTAAGTAAAAAATATACAAATCATTGTTGTATCCTTTCTAAATGAACACGAGTTTACATAAGTATATGAATACAAATATGCTTCTTAAGTAACTACAAATCCAATTGATATACCTATTTGTTGAATACAAAACTAATAAAGAAATACAAATGTCATTATACAAAGTCAAACATGAAAATCATAATGAATACAAATACACGTATCATGCATATATAAATGAATACAGTCAATTACTTTTGAAATTGTAATTGATGAAAATTTAAAGTGATATGTTTCATTTTTAAAAAATATCATCTCCCGTGATTTTCTCCTTTTTATTATTAAAAAATATATTCTTTCAAATCAAACAAATAAAAAAATAAAAAAAATAACAAAGTAAAATATTGACATTATTAATAAATATTAAAAATGTTAATATAAAATCCCATTAAATACTAAAATATAAAAAAATCCTTTTTTTAAGCCCATCAAGTCTTACTTTACAAAGTTGTTGGCCCAAAAGAAAATCCTACTATTCTTAATAAATTGGTAATCATAATAATAATAATAATAATCATAATAAAAACAAATAGTCAAAAGTAAATAAAGAAGGGAAAATTACCCACCCTTTTAGCTATTTTTCTTCTACCCTTTCTTTTAATTAGAGCCGTCAATATGGGCTAGCCCACCCCATCCGGGCTAACCCTAGGCTTTGACATTTTACGGGCCAGGCAGGGCTAGTTCTTTTTTGGTGTGGGCCAGAAAACGGCCGGCCCAACCCACAAGTACGTGGGTTACATGCTTGTCGGGCCAACCCACTTTATTTAAAAATTATATTATATTTAGAATTATTAAATTAAATTATAAATTATAATTTAAATATATTATCATAAATATCGACAAAACAATATTACATGATGTTAATGTTACTACTTTTTAATCAAATCCACAAATAAAATTATCTTTGTAATATTTATTAAGTTTTTTTTCAAGTAAAAGTATAAATATCTAAATAGAAATATTAACCTAATTGTTTTGAATTTGTACTCTCTTTAATTATAATATTATATTATATTTTTAAATTAATTTTTATTGGCCCACGGGTCGGCCCTACCAATATTTCTCAAGCCCCACAAATCAACAGGCTTATTCAGGCCGGGCTAAAAAGCCTTTTTCTCAAATGGGCTCCAAAAATCGTAGCCCAGCCCTATTAAATCCCGGGCTAGGCCAGGCCGGCCCAACAGGCCTAGCCCATATTGACGGCTCTACTTTTAAGAGAGTAATAATATGTAGCATTAAATAATAGCTCCACGTAATCACACCAAAATGACTAATCCACCCACTTTTAATGTCTCTCAAATTTAAACCAGCTACATATTCAGATTAACCAACCAATCGATATCAATGCTCTGTTTCTTCAATCGACTATACAATCAGAGTATGAAAGTGTTTACTATCAAAGAGATTCGTCAAGTAGAAAACAATGAAACTTTACACTTGTTCATCATAACGATCTAGATATTCAATCAACTAACCAATCGATATCAATACTCTGTTTCTTCAATCGACTATACAATCAGAGTAAGAAAGTGTTTACTATCAAAGAGATTCGTCAAGTAGATCAGAGTAAGAAAGTGTTTACTATTAAAGAGATTCGTCAAGTAGAAAACAATGAAACTTTACACTTGTTCATCATAACGATCTACATATTCAATCAACTAACCAATCGATATCAATGCTCTGAGTCTTCAATCGACTATACAATCAGAGTAAGAAAGTGTTTACTATATCAAAGAGATTCGTCAAGTAGAAACAATGAAACTTTACACTTGTTCATCATAACGATCTACATATTCAATCAACTAACCAATCGATATCAATGCTCTGTTTCTTCAATCGACTATACAATCAGAGTAAGAAAGTGTTTACTATCAAAGAGATTCGTCAAGTAGATCTACATATTCAATCAACTAACCAATCGATATCAATGCTCTGTTTACTTGTTCATCATAGCGATCTACATATTCAATCAACTAACCAATCGATATCAATGCTCTGTTTCTTCAATAGAGTGAAATGTGTCTAATACACCAACCAAAGAAATCTTCGATCAACCAACTGAATCTTGCAACATCCATTTGGCCCCTAGATCGAATCAGCCACCATCAGGGCTTTGTCCCTGTTCAATATTGGATTTAGTGTCCGGGCTCCGTGTACGCACATAAGTGAACCAGGACGGATACCTTTCGCGAATCAACCTTTGAACTAACATTTGACGTTCAATATCAATGCTCTTTTCTACAGCTGTACAACACTCTCCTTCAAAGTCTTGATTTCTTCTAGTAGGTGTTCGACCTCGGTGTGACGTTCAATATCAACTTTCTGTTGCTTCATTTGTTCAACACTTTTCTTCAAAGTATTGATTTCGGGTTCTAGTGACTTCAATATCTCCTGGTTATAACGTTCAATAGCAATGTTCTGTCTCTTCATTTGTAGAACACCCTCCTTCAGATAGTCGATCTCTTCTTGTAAGGGTTCGATTGACTTCATGATCTCCTGGTGCTTGGCATCATGTTTCCTCTCTCTCCAGGACCAAATCGCGAAAGATATCTGCAAAACAAATCATTCAGTATATGAAAAACTGGGAACAAAGTATACACAAATTTTTGATATTACTGTTCCTCGAGCTCCCTCTAATGATAGTTCGAATATCTTTATCCACATGTTTACAATTTCCAGAGTGTACGAATATTATGAGAAATATATGAAAATTGTTGAAGAAGAGAACTATAGCCTCATAATATATATATATATATATATATATATATATATATATATATATATATATATAAGGACTAAATAGCGGTTATTTCCCGCGAATCAGGCAGTTATTAGAAATTTTATAATTTCGTGTTTACTCTTTGAATAAATTCTTTTTTCTTTCTTTTTTTTTTTTTGGTGAGAAAAAGGGGTTAGTATATTATTACTACTAAAATAATACTTCCTCCGTTTCAAAATGAATGAGGATTTCTGTTGGATGGGAAGCCTTTGGACCTAGCGAAAAGGGCTCTAAGCCCTTCACGCAAGCAAGCACGAGAGAAGCGGAGCACGAAGCTACTGCTTCCCCCGACCGACTAAAATACAACAGTCGCGACCTACTTTGATTCAAAAGAAAGGCGAAGGGTTTGGCAACAAGCAAACGGCTTTGTATCATAGTTGCAAGGGTTCCAAACCTTAACTACTTAAGTACCAAAGGTTGCTTTCGGTTGGTTTCATAATGGGGCTGTTCACTACAAGCTATCAGCAATCAGCGCTCAGCGCTGTCTTAGATTGAACGTTGACTTATCTTATTGCCGTTCAATCTCTAAGGCGGGTTTCCGTTGAGAACGAAATAGTGTTCGTGTCCAAAGGTGAACAAAGCCCTAGCTTCTAGAGTTCGCTGCTTTTCTCACCTCCTTTCTTTTTTAGTCTGTTTTAAAGAGAATGACCTCTTTCTTTTCTTGATAATATTTTAAAATCAGTTTTTCACGTGACATGTTTAAGGCCACAAGATCAAAGGGCAATTTTGTACATTTAACCTAACTTTAATTTAGGACCACGGGATACAAAAGTCTTTCTTTATACTCTTAAACTCTGTGTCAAATCAAATTAGATCATTCTTTGTAAAACGGAGGGAGTAATAATTGTTAGGAGGGGCAATGTATATGTATAGGTGCATACTATTGTTTGTTAGTCTAGTTTTTAGAATGTACGCTTCCACCTGTTCCTCGACGTATAGATATTGATACAACAGGAGGCTCGAGAGATAAACCTTGCATCACCCCCAATGAACCCAAGCAAGCCCAATTGCGAACTTCATGTCTACACCAATACTCAGGCAGCATGCACCATAATTTTCAGGTCCAAGACCAAGCATTTCAAGTGATATGCCAGATTTTGAGTAATCTTTCACTCTAATTTTAAACATACTTCAATTTGTGTAAACACCAAATGCAAATAAGTATTTACCTAGCTTTGCACTCAATTGTCCCGATAATCAAGGAACAAGAGTACCACTAGGGTAAATTAACAGGGTACCCTTTCAACATCATAAGCCTAAGAAACAATTCACCATGAAAATGGATTTGAACCTTCAAGGAGAAAATTATAGTCCCTAGCAAAATTGTTTGTATTAATAAAAGAGACGCAGCAAGAATTATCACTCTTAAAGCAGGATAAAGGTTTTTCGATTACAATTTACAAAACTTGATAATAGTGCCAAATGGTTGATAACCACATTTTGTTGCATTTCTTCACTATCTAACCGGAGCCATGTCGACGATTTTTAAGGGACTCGCAGAAGAACGAAAAGGATTCCTTGAGCTCATTTGGTAGAGGTAGAGATAAAGGAGCAAGCACACCAAATTGCTGCCTATTTTTGACATTCATGTGAGATGTAAGTGCTAATGCAGGTTGCTGCTTGTTAAGACCTTCGATGATGAATGAAAATGCCCCAAAGGTGAGACAACTCTGTAATAGGGCCTGAGGTGCACCTGAGAGACATCATTACAAAGAGAGGTTAATTATAACTCGAGTTCACTATAAGGGATGACAAACACTCTAGAGGAAGAAAATGACTAGACAAGTTAAATGGGAATGAGGTTAAGAATTTCGAATATAGAAACCTTACTATGAGCAGCACTTCATGAACTTGCATATAATTTAACAAGAAGCAAAACTCAAAGAAACAAAGAAAGATGCTTCTATAAAGCAAATAAGGAGAATTTAAATTCATAACTGAAACTTATATGCACTTCACGACATCATTGAAATACATGAATATCACCCAATCTAGCTATTTGCGTTTTGAGCTTAGTCATGGGTACGATAATGACATGCTGGAATAAATCTACACATTGGAAAGACACAGTTGTAACACCCACCCCTTCCTGCTCATCTTTACTTTTTCACATCCTTGCTTTCACATTCTCTTAATCCGAACACATTTTTCCAATTCATTATGGGGGTGAGCCTGGTGACATCTTTATATCTCCCAGATTCCCACCTTATTTAACCAGAATCCGAAGCTATTATTTGCAGCCCTAAAGATTCTCCATTTATGCAGCAAGTGTTGGTCTTGGTAGCTCTAGCAGGCTAAAATTGTGCTCTTAAAAAATTAGTTAAGCACAATTTCTCCATGACATGCCCCATAAACACCACACAACCTACCTGAAAACATCCTTAAATTTGTCATGTAAGTCGCATGCTACTTTCTCCCAACCAATTCAGATATTGCCGCAAAGAAGGACCGTAGGTTTGGGACTGACAATGATAGTTAGAAGACACTAAGCTAACGATAATAATCACAGAAGTTTACACTGTTTGCACAATTATCAAATGAATACAATTAGACTTCATGGCTTTATTCAGGTTTGAAGGGGCACACTAACACAGCAAACATGTGTAACCATGACAGTACTTGTTTCTATCTACACTTGATTGGGTACTAACATCATTTTAATCCATGCGTAGGATGGCAATTAAGAAGACTTCGAGGAATTGAGAATAAAAAATAGAGGGTATAGTCCTGATAATTATGTTATAAAGAGGGAAATGTTGGAAGTACCTGGAAAACTTAGGGCAAGACCAGTGCAACATCCAGCTACTCCAGCATTGATAACTGTATAAAGAAGAGAAAGTCATTGAAAATAAAAGGTGTTCCCAAATCTGGCTGTTCAAAAAGTGTGTCATACCATCATCTTTTCCCCGTATTTTCTTCAAGAAACAGACAACTAAACTATGAACTCCTGATAAAACTGCAAAAGTCTAGACCACAGAAAGGGAAAATGAACCAAGTCACAATTTGACATATTAAAAGAGGGAAGCAGTAACAGTGGCTATACTGTAGTTTGTCAAAAATATCATTAAGGCATTGAGCAAAGATTGAAATACCTTTGCCGAAGCTCCTGCTTCCCCAAAGGATCCTTTAAAACCTTTCTTCTTTATTAATCCTGAGCCTGAAACAGAACATTGAGCAAAATTAGTACATCACCAACTTATAATGTTTCCCTTGCACTCAAAGAATTCCATTTATGATCCCCAGAAGCTATTTAATCTTATAGAAGCAAAGTATTGAAAGAAGGGTTCCCCGAAATGCATGGTCGGCAGTAGCAACAGAAGGATGTTATTTGTTAAAGGAAATCTACATAAACCTAATTCTTCGTAAATATGGACTACACAAACAAACAGAAGAAATAACAAACAACTTGAAAATATAGGGCGGTTGACGCTCATTACACTTGGAGAAACAAAAGGTTACCATAAAAGGAAAACGCACAAGACAGTTTTTGTAGTGGGTCATCAAATAACGTAAAGGATGAAGAAGATACGAGAAATCAGTAGTCGAATTCAGAGCAGCCTTCACCTGTCACACTAATAATGTACTAAAATACACAACTATAGTCCATGTACGCCCTCCAACAATCATACAAGAGTGAGAAAACAGACCATCACAATAGAGCCAAATACAATAATTTGCAAAAGCACAGATTCCGTCTCCAAAGAGACTGTGAGACTCCAACAAACAAAATGCTGAAGGTGAACATAAAATTGCTATATCAGGTCAGCTGCAGCACTACACAGGTAACAGGTTGATACACAATTCTACTATGAATATCTACAACTGGTAAAAGACATCGGTTGTCAAATGCATAATACAACAAAACATAAGCTTCATAAAACTCCGTAGAGAACACAGTCCCAAAAATAACAATCAGAAGTAACTCATTTCAATTATTTCACAAAAAATCCAGCTGAACTAACAAACTAACCAAATTGCACCTATTAACGAGTCGATAATAGACAGATTGGCGGAGGAAAATGCATAAAACAACAAAAAATAAGTTCTAGATAACTCCGTATAGAACACAGACGAAATTAACAATCAGAAGTAACTCATTTCAGCTATTTCCACAAAAAATCCAGCTGAACTAACAAACTAACCAAACTCAAACTATTAACTCGTCGATAATAGACAGATTAAGGGAGAAAATTGCATAAACAATTACCGTATCCGAAAATGGATCCCATGAAGGCTCCAGCAGCAGAGTCACCGGCGAATCGAAGGAGGCAGACAACAGGACTAGACGGAATCGCAGTGGTTAACGCATCAGAGGTGAATTGAGGATTCTGGCCGGGTGACGGGTTCGCCACCGGACTTGTTTCAACGTCGGAATCGGATTCAGAGTTCGGTGAGGTCGCCGGCGTCGCCATTCTCAATTTCCAAATGCTAAACCCTAAGTTTTGTCAATCTAAAAGTTCTAAGATATTTTTGCGGATTTCATTTTGGATAAAACCAAATTGTTCTGTTAAACAGAGTGTCACTCCAAGAAACGACGCCGTCCAACTTCTATACTTAGGTCCCCAACTCTACGTAAAATGTGTATTACTTCGAGTCTATATCAATGTGCGTGACAATTTTTTTTGGTTCGGTTTCAAAATAACATTTCTTAAACTTAGCACTCATAATATTTAACTCCAAATTTCTCAAAAATATATTAACTATAAGCAAGTGTCAATTCGTATTTCATACTCAAGATTAAAGAACTAAGTGGCCAACAAAATATATTGAAAACTATGAGGTCTCGCATTTAACCCCAACGAAAGTTAAAACGTTAGGAGAGCGCCAAGTAAAGCGCTCTCCGAGCTGAGGTCCAAATTCATCACGTAGGCATATTATAGAAAGAATACTTGCATAAAAAGTTAATGACTTTTTACGATACTTTGATACACATTAGGAAACATCAAGCTTTATTATTAACAAGCTGAAGAAACAGCTCACAACAAACGTCAAATCTGGTCAATCAAGTCTCAAAAGAATGATGAAATCAATAAGAATACAACCAATACATCCCTAAATAACACTAAGGTGTGATCAAGATTAGCAAGTTTTGTCAGCAAAGTCCCGAGCAGGGTCTTCGCGTGTTTCCATAGTTCAATCAAACATGTCTCATATGTGTTCTTGATAAATGGCACCAAATTCTGCTCTCCATGATTGATCATCATCGTACTCAGAATGTTGGATGGTGGTGTTGTTGTCATTGTTTGCTACATCAGAGTCTTGCCTGTAAATTGGCGGTCTCAATGCTGCTTCTGGCAATCGGCTCTCAGCAAGATACTGTTTCATTGTTATCATCTCCATCTTATGTTTTCTCTTCAGCTTCTCTATTTGTTTCTTCAATCTCTCATTCTCTTCCTTTGATTGTGTGAAGTTCTCCTGTAAAAAAAAGAAAAGAAATGTTTGATCAAAACAGTGAGTTAACGTAATTGAATAGGCCGGTGTGTCTCCATGTTTAAACGCAAATTACCTCAGCAAGTGAAGCTGTTTCCTCAGCTTCTCTCAATCTAACAAGAAGTTCTCCGGCAGCATGAACAGCTTCAGCAGTGTCTTTAAGTTGAACTCTCAAGCTTTTATTCTCCCTTTTCAGCATTTCCCTCTCTCTTTCCCTTTCCACTCTCAAAGCTGAGAGCTCTGCAGCGAGAGACTTGGCGAAACGAGCACCATGACCTTTCTTTCCTGCTTTTGCTGCAGCATTTTTCACGTCTTGTATCCCTTGCAAGATCAACTTATGCTTCTCAGCTAAGTCGTTGTACTTCTCCTGTAATTCCGCGTAATGCTCAATTATTCTGGCTTGCCCAAAGACGGATCTTTTGAGGGCATCATCCAACTCATCTGTGCATTTCTTCTCCAACATTAATTCCATTGCCACCTTTTCTGCACGCTGGCGATAAGCCTCAAGATCAATTCTAAGCTCATCAGTTAGACAAATCCACTCACTTTCCATTTCAGTCCATCTTTCTCTTTCCTTCTCAAGTTCTTCAACAGAACCCGTAGTAGCATATACACCACTTTTTCTCAGCTGCATTGATTGTGCTAACAAAGAGGATCTGGTTCTTTCAAGTGATTTGTTTGTGGAGGCTCCATCTGACATCAATTGGGACCTTAGGCCTCCAATTTCTTTAAGTAGTGCTTCTCTCTCAGCCATATCAAACATTTTTTTCCCACAACAGTTTTCGACATTGCCCTGAATTTCTTTAGTTTCATACTTCTCTCCTGCAACTTCAGGCTCAGGACTTTCATCATCCCATTTCAGGAGCTGAAGCAAACCAAAAGGCGCAAGTAAATAATAAGAAAAATGGGAAAAAGCTCAACTCTAACAAAAGAAAGCTAAAAACGGCGCTCACCTTTGGGATGTTGGGTGATTGACTCCCATTCTGATAGATTACTGAAGCTTGATTCTCATTGTTGTGGAGATCAACGACATCCTTGCCACAGTCAACTAGAGAACCCTGTTCTTTTGTGCATTTGCAGTGGGCTAGCTGCAAGGACAAGATTCGTAATTGATGACAAACTTTAGGTAATTTTCTGTCATATTGAAACAAATTACTAGAGTGAAAGAACTCTTACTCGTTGGTTTAGCTGCTCTATTTTGTCTGCTTGATCCTTGCAGACACTTTCAAGCTGCTTCTCTCTCTCTAGAGCTTGGAACAAAACTTTCTCAGAATCCTGCCAAAGAAGGTAGAATAACATTCAACTTTAACATTCACAATGAATGAGCTAGCTAATACAAGAAAGACAAGCAACTCATTTCCATACTTACTTGATCCGTACTTGCCTCTTCCATGGGGACCATCCATGTCCCAGAGCTATCCTTAACAACACTAGAGGAAGTTGCTTTCGTCTTGCACTTTGGACACAAGAATGGAGTGGCTACAAAAGGAGAAGATTGTCCCTCTTCGGATGATGTTTGAATAGAAGCATTGGCCTTATCATTTGACATTGGGCTTGGGTTCACTGCCAAATGTTCAAAAGAGAAGGAAACCAAAGATTTATTTGATGCGGAATTCCTTTGGTGATAATCAATGATCTCTAGTCCTCTATGTAGACTGGCAGCCAAGGATTCAGTTGGCCCAGGAAATATTCTGCTGGACCTCAAAGAAGACTGGACAAGGTCTTGTTTCTGTGGCAGGGAAGGCAATTCAGAACTTCTGGAGGAACTTTGAATATTATCTTCACTGGAGATAATTAAGCTCTTCCTCTGCATGTTCCGAAACTTTGGAGACTCAGATAACACCGGGCCCGGAAGATCAGCAGAATGGCGAGATGGGCCAATTGAGATGCTGCTACAGTATTCAGGATGCATCGTTTCCATCTCTTGGTCAGCATCATCAAGGGTCTCCTCCAGTATCTCATCTGAGTTAATTTCTTCACCTTCACTTTCTTCTGAACAGCTGAGATAGTGTTCACTTTCTCCAGATGAATACTTGAGAGAGTTTGAGTTATTTCCACGTGAACCACGTAAGTTATCGATCTGGAGCTGTAGTTCTTTTATATCATCCTCATTTATGTGAACCTCTTCTTCTTCACGCTCATTATCTCTGTCAGGTAAGATGAGTGAACGGTTAAGGCTCACTCTCAACTGATTCAAACTTTCACGTACATTTGGTCCTCTGAAGGATCCATAGTTGCTTCCGACTGAAATGCTTGCACTTGACCGAGCTCTTATAAGCTCTTCCTGTAAGCAATATAAAAGCATAAAGTCAGATAAAGTTTATGCTCTAAACGAATCAGATGAGCAGCTGCCCCAGTGAGACAAGTGAAAGTACCTTCAATTGGCGAATCTGATCACTCAGGCCATTAACATCGTCTTCTGTTATTTCATTTACCAATGGCTCATTTGGTATGAGTTTAACCCGTTTCCCAAATCTCAGAGTGCTTACTGTTTCACTATTATGCCTGCATAAATGTTCCTTGAATTAGTGACATTTAAAAGAGAAGAAACTGATGTTTCGTGTGCAAGTTGGTCCAGATGATATGACCCTCATTCAGGTTCACTTACACCAAAGTAATTTACAATTTTAACCATCTAATGTGCTAGTTTTCATGCACGTCATAGGTAACAGAATTTCTGTAATATTGAAAAGCATGAAGCATCTCGAGTTGAAAAGGGAAATACTTGTTTTCTGGGCTGATAGCACATATGACGGAGAGTTTAGCATTCCCACCAAGTGATTCTCTCATTAAATGAGTCAAAGTGGAACTGCTGTACGAAACATCCTCAAGTTTCCTGGACTGACTCCTTTCAGAGAGGACATTAACCAAATGCCTGCACCAGTTTAAGAAACAATTAACTAGAGTAACACTTGTGTTATGCATCATTCATAAATAGATTTCACAGAACATATGGCCATTTTTTAAAGTAGATTTAACATTTATGAGCTAATTCATGAACAGAACAGACTATTAACTCCTTCCTTAGAGTCACTTATCAAGTCCTCTGCCTACACTTTTGGCTTAGCATACGGCATGAAGGCATCACTTTGAGAATGCAAACATTTTGAAACTTAAGGCAACAATGTTGGCAATATAATATGTAAGAAAGTTTGAGCGCAAAGACAAACAGCCACAATATACAACAAACAGTAAAATGTATGTATAAACCATACCCGAGCAGTGATGTGGACTTCTTTACATACTTCCCTTCCTTAACAAGCTGTTTACCGGCATCATCAGGTATATTTTTGTCAAATCCAGCAAGATCAACAAGGCTCATTCTGCTCATCTTTGAGCTACCAAAACACGTTGATGAGGACTCCTGAAGTAATATTGTTTAATTAGACACTTGAAAAGATTAAAGGTCTTCAACTATGAAGATAAAATTTTATAGTGAGAAATTAGACGGTAATATGAACTCCGGGGTTAGATAAGAAGATATGTATAAAATTTCTTCCTGACAAAACACACAAGAAACCAGATTTCATAGTTGGAAGATACCTTGCACCAGGACTCAATGACGCAGGTAAAAACAATATGGGACCTAGAACTCTTCGAATTGATGCTCGTTGATCCAACTTTTCTACTTGAAAGACCCTACAATTCAAATGCAAAAGATAAGAAACAATAAGACACGTGAAAGCTAAAAAGCATTCTTATCTCATTTTATTGCATTGACAGAACTACTAGAAAGTTCAAAGTATTATGATAGGAAAAGCGTTTGTGCACCTTAATCAACATTTGTGATACATCCTCGTAGGTAGACACATATTCCTCAGTTATGTTCTCAACATAGAATCCAACTCTTGGATCATCCATTATCTGGAATAACCAAAAAGGACGAATCTTCAGCATTCTATTTTTCATAAAGTGAATAGCGGCTCGAACAATATCGTGTTCCAAGATTTGCAACTAACCTTTAAGTTTCTCTGTGTAGGATCAAGTAGATCCCCAATGTGTTCATCATATATCTGGAAAGAAGAAGTGTGACATGATTAGACTTGGCACTATGCATCATATGTGAGCAAGGGTAAATATTTAGAATACATACCTCTAGGAACGAGCAACGACACTGGTAATTTATCTGTTTACCTTCAGAGTTCTCTTGCTCCTGATCAATCAAGGAAATTATCTAAATATCAGAAATGTCTCGACAGTCTTCAGTTCTAATTTTTAACTGGAGAAGGAACTTACTTTTTGTATACTAGAAAACAACGTCTGGAAAATGCGCGGCACAATGCCTTGAAGACCATTAGGTGATGGAACTTCAACAATGGAACTAGGAGGTCCCCACATTGTATAAGTCTTGCCACTTCCGGTCTATCACCAAAAGAATCACTTCAGCCATCAGATACAGATTTATTGTGACCCAATGAAAATGAAACATTACAAGTAGACTAACCTGTCCATAAGCTAAGAGAGAAGTGTTGTAACCTGCCAGTGCATCCTTAACTAAAGGAGCACCAACCGTTTGAAATACGTCTTCCTGTTATCATGAGAAAAAAACAGCTTAAATAAGAAAAATCCCTCTATTATTAGAACCTTGTAACATCAGCATTCAAATCAGAGCCCTCTTTAATCAAAACAAATAATCCTCTATCCTCTATATATTTTACAATTCTATTTGGATCTCTTAATGAAAATTTAATACTTCACTAAAACTAGAGGAGGTCTATATCTCTCAGTTACCTCTATTTGACCTTATGTAAGTGTAACAACAACTAAATCAATTCTAACTAGTCACTATAAGCTATTGCCTCTATTTTCTTCCATTGCTCACCTCTTAGCCAAGTCCCAGGCCTTAATTACGAATATCAAAAATTAAAATGAACAGTATTGCTGACACGAAAACAACTAAGCGCCATCTAAAAGCACAATGAATACAAAAACCATGTCAAAGTTAAAAAAGGCATAAACTTGGGAGTTAAATTTACAACCTGATTCGAATTTGAACCAAAAACCATGTCAAAGTTAAACTTTCTATCAGCAACACACACTGAGGTATCAGAAGCTTTGCGAACCGCTTGGGTTCCACTCTCAACACCATTAGCAGGTCTAATCCTTGCAACAACCTGTCAAACACCCAGCATACAGAGCAACTACAGATCATTCATAGCTCAAAAAGCACAACAAAAATGGAAGAAATTTAGCAAAATAAAGGAATAGATAAACCCACAGTCCATAAAATCCTATTGAAATCTCAATAAATACTAGATTTGAACCCATAATTATATCATATTTAAGTTTAAATCCTGAATTCACCTCTTTCCTCGACCACCTAACTAAAATCAGCAAAGATTTATCATTTTACCTTAACTGGTGGATCAGGAGCTTCTGATGTTTGTTCCTGTGCAACAGATCTGGTGAGTTCTGCCGATACATCACTATCAATCGTCTTCAAGACGGGTTTTTTAAGTATCGAACTTGTAGGTAACAACGGTGGATCACTGATCTGAATGTTGGGATCTATAGGAGCAACATTTTCACTGTTCATTTTACGCTTAAATCTACTTGAACTCAACTTTTTCTTAGTTGAAACTGATTTTGGAAGTAGATTTCGGAACGAAGACGCAGAAATGTTGCCTAAGAATCTGTTTTCTGACATTTTTGAACTAAGAAAGAGCGTTGATTTTACCGGCGGACGGCGGAGGAGGAGAAGAGAAAAATGGGAGAGAGGAAGAATTTGAATGATGAGATTTGGGGATTTGAGAGACGTTAAAAGATGTATATTGTGAAGAAATATGACCGTTACTTTGATTGAGATTTTAAATATTCAAATTGAGAGATGAAATTGACCAATTTATCCTCTTAATTACTCTATATTTTCAATTGTAGGATTTTGTTTTGGGCCTTATATAGATGTTGGGCCAAGACCTATGTAAAGTAAAGCCCTTTTAAGACTTGATGGACTTAGAAATAGCGTTAACTAACCACTTTTTGTTTTTTTTAAAAAAATAGTCAATGTCATCGAGTTTAATTTCCATGACAAGATCTCGGAGTTTCATGTGGTTGTTTTTTAATTGTAAAGACGAAAATGTTGTTGTTTGTGAAATTTACGAAATTTGGAGGGAGAATTGCACTAATAGACACTATAGACCTTAGTGTTTGAAGTTTCAATTGGTAATCTGAATCATTTTAAATTCATACATTAAATTTGAAGTTAGATTTTATTAGTTCAAAACTTTATACTAAAAGGTTTGGAGAAGAAAAAACAACAGTATAAACGATTTGAACTTTTTTGTTTGAATAACTTAACAAGTGAGTTAAATTAATCAATATCATGAAAGCATATAAAATTGTTATGTTAGGTAATAAGAAGATGATGCAAGATAAACTACGATTAGTAATTATAATTCAAATATTATTTTTATTTTACTCTATGACATAATCACTTTATTTATTCATGTGTTAGTGTATGCTAATGACATTAATAATTAGAAAAAGAAAGATAATTATGGGAGATAATGTTGGTTGGGGGTTGTAATTGATTAAGGGGGTGGGGGTGGGGGGTGGGGGGTTGAAGGGCAACAAAGTCAAAATTGCACCATTTTAAATAAAACGTACCTAACAGTGGCACTATACAAATGAAACAACAAGTGTCAAACATACTTTATGGATAAGTGAAGTCATCAAATTGGGCACTTTATGTGGAAGTATGAAGATTTTTTTGCCATAATCATTTGTGTTCGATTAATTCAGATTCAAATAATATATAATTTCATCATTTTAGAGTATGAAAATGCAATTTCTAAATAAAAATAGATGAAATTTATTTGTTTTATCATAACATTTTTTAATAATGGAGTATTGAAATCATTTTAATTATAATTATCCATTTTTTAATAAGGAAAATTGTATGAAATAGTAAATTATTAATTCAACTTAATGTTATAGCCATAGCTTATTTTAATTGTAATTCACAACAAACATCTCCTTTTTTGGTTAGCTGGTTAGGTATACAATTAGCCATTTTATACATTTCGATATAAGATGTACAAAATTCGTTTGAGTTTGTATAAAGCGAGAGAAAGATATATATACAAATATATATATTTTCGTTCTATACAAATATAATTATACAAATATTAATCTTATTATACAAATTACAATGTATAAATGAATTTATACAATACTAAACAATTTGTATAAAAGTAAATGTTCATAGCGAATTATAAAAATTAAAAGATCTATAGCAAATATAAAATTTGCTATGGAGCGCAATTATGCAAACTATAGTTATAACATATCCATGTGATTTTTATGTTTGCTATATCTGAAAGTTTAGTTAATATGATTATGTTTTCATACTGATCACTAAAGCAGAAATATTTTGGAGTTCCATCAAAAACCTCTAATTAAAGGTGATTAAAATTTAAATACAAAATTATACTACTATTTAATTTTCTTTGTCTTAACCTTAATTGTTAAACTAAAGACAAATTATTGAAATCGGAAAAAGTGATAATAGTTTTGAATGGGACATAATCATATGGGGAAAAAGAGAAATAATAATGGGAAAATACTTTCAACTTTTTCTAAAAAAAATTTATCTCCTCACCGTAATTTCTCACTAATCTTACTTTAATTTACTAAGAAAATTATTGTTCGATAATTAATTTATTAATATGATTAAAATATATATAACTTATATGTTAATTATGTATATACAATGAATATAATACATGTATATTTGGTAATAAGCATATAAATCTATATACTTATTATTTTATATAAATTCTTATAAACTAATTGATCAAAGTATTTAGAATCATAATTCTAAAAACAAATAACCGTTGAAAATTTCTAGAAAAGATGAAGAAGAGCAAGAATATATGTGCAAAAAAGTCCAATTTGATCTTAGATTATTTTATTTAAAATTCAAGTGGACCAATAAATTATATAAAAAGATCCAACTTTTGGTGACCCCATATTTATATTATCACTTTAGCTTTTAGCTTTTGGATTATTGGGGTAGTAGGCCTAATACTTAGAATTATGTGGCAAATTATACTAAACAAAAAATTATTTTTAAAAAAAGATGGTATGCTCTTTAATGAATAAAAAAACCTCAATTAGCGGAGAAACTATGATATTTTTTTCAGAGGGCTCCACAAAAGGGACAAATTTTTCGTGTTAAATTTTTCATTTGATGTTTCATATTTGTTTTCAAATTTTTACAGTCAGGTTTTAATTACGACTTATGATTTATGATTATAAGTTTATTAGTTGTTTTTTTTAGTTTCGAAATCTGAATATATTATTTTTATATATGTTGAATCAAAATTTTAATATAAATATAGGGTTTGAGTTAAGATTATTAAATTATGCCAAACGTTAAGTATCCTTATAGTGCCCCTTTCATTTTATCATTTAATTAATCAAAATTCACGTCAAGGAGTGGAGTACTTTAGTAAATAAAAATTATTCATAATAAATAATTTTGAAAAGAGTCGTCTTCTTTTCATGGTTCGAACTCAATATATCTAACTCTTATTTAATCATACATTTTAAAATTATATTTCAGATATATATTTTACTTGAATTTATACTTTTTAAATTTGACGAGTGAATGAATTTCTAAATACGAATTCTCAAAATTTAATCTACAATCTATAATAAATTTTTAAAATCAAATTTAATAAAAAAATATCATTTTTATCTCAAACTTTGGTGATCATGATTTGAAAAAAATAATAATACAAGTTTTACAAAACATAAAATATGGTCACCCGTGACGTTTTTTTCCCCTTTTATATGAACCTTATCCTTTTGTCTTTTTTCTACACCAAAAAGTGTCATAAAAAAAATAAGTCATGTGAAAACGTCATATATTTTGAAAGAAAAAAAAATATTAAAGGGAGAAACTTTGGTTACATTTTCGTATTCTTGTGCTAAATTTTTCTACGTCCATATTTATTGAAAATGATAAAAATCGTTGTTTCAAGATTCCTCTTCCAATGTTTTTTTGGATTGATATTTTAAATAAATTGATGTTTACAAAGTTTTTAAAGTTTAATCTACCTTGAATGAATGTGAATTTTGATTTGTTAAAGTTTTTTTTGTTTTAAATATAAATATTTAAAGTTGACTCATTGATGAAAGTATATTGTACGTAAAAAGTGTGAGAATATCCATAACATTACTATATACTTGAATTTACATATTTCGTTAAATTCAATAGTGTTGACACTATTTTTGTATTTATGCACGTTAATTAAACTAATAGAAAGTTAAATTCCAATATGTGTTTTTATTACCTTTAAGCTTATCAAGTAAATTTCATTTAGATATTTAAATTACGAATTATTTCAATTAAACATTTAAATACACGATAAAATATTTCTATTAAATACTCTTTATTGCTAAAAACTTTCATGAACGAGATAAAATAATCTATATAGAGTTATATATGTCTGAGAACACATACAACATTTTTTTATAGAAACTTTAAACTAAAAGAGTATCTAAATGAAATCTACCTAAAAATATAATTTTACAGCATTTTAGAAACTTATTTAAACTTCCATCATTTTTACGAAAGATCTTTGTTTTCATCCATAAAAATATGAAAATATCATTCAAGAGATTGTTTTTCACCATTTAAAAAGCTAAACTTGATTAACCAATACTCCCTGGTCCCAATTTACGTAACTAACTTTCTTTTTTCATAAATATAAAAAAGAATGACACATTTCTATTTTTATATTAAATAACAATTTAACTATAAAATATATATTTTATTCTTAATGAAATGATTTACAAATCATACAACTTCTATCATTTATTTTTTGCCACAAGTCTTAAAAATATTTCTTTCTTTCTAAAATTTCGTATGGAATCAAAATACCTCACATAAAATAGGACGAAGAAAATATAACATATCTAACGAAACTCTATTAATGGATATAAAAATATTATTTTTGATAAATTTTCGACGATCGAATGTTGTCACATCCCAAGAAATTTGCAGGTAGTAGACACGCTCCAATGTGCAGACACCAACTGTTCAAACGCACTAAAAAGTCCATTCATTGATTGGAGTAGTGAGCCAATGGCAATGGGTCGGCGTCTACTGTGGGGCTAATACTTAACTTTTTGTATTAAAAAATGCAAATCAAATCCTAATACTAATCTACAAAAATTAGTATAAAATTCCAACAGATAGTACAAAATTAGAGCACAAATATTTAGGGGACTTCCTGACAAACTTCCAAATCCCACTATCATCATTCTTGTTGATTTTATTCTCTGCAAATCACAATTATTCTTCACCTTTGCTTTGTTTTAAGAGTTGGGTTTTCTTCATTTTTCATAAAAGATTAGTCTTTTGGCTTTATAATCAGAGACTCAATCTGTTGGTAAGAATTGGGTTCTTGGACTTTTAGTTGTTTGTGTTGTTATTCTTTGACTTTGTTCTGGTTTTTGCTCAATTCTTGATTTTGCACTTGTTTAGTTTTTTAGTTGATACTGTTTTCTGTTCTTGATTTTGAGGTATGTTTTGTGTTTTTTGTCTTGAAGGGTAAAATGGGTTAAAGATTGTAGCTTTGTTCATGTAGATTTGGTGCTGGATTTAAGTTGAATAGTTAAGGAGAAAGGTAAAGATTGTAGCTTTATGCATTCTCATGGGTGCTGCATAGTTAAAACACTTGTAGGTTTATATCTGAGTTTAGTTTTAACACTTTGTGAGGAAGTTAAAGATTGTAGCTTTATTTGCTTCTCTGAGGTTCTGGATGGTTAGTACTTTATGGGGTTCTGTTTGTAGGTTTATTTATTTTATCTTTTGTGTCTGAGTTAAGTTAAAACACTTTGGGAGTATTGGAATTGGAAGTTAAAGATTGTATCTTTATTTGCTTCTCAGAGGTGTTGGATAGTTAATACTTTATGGGGTTCTGTTTATTTTTAGGATCAGAGCTGTGTGATTTGTTACTTTAAGGAGGGAACCTGAGTTTTGAAGTGATTCTTTTTGGTGTGTTTTGGGGTTGTCTCTCCTTCCTTTCAGCTTTTTTTCAGTTTGGTATTGAGTAAAGCTGAATTCTTTTTGAGAATAGGAGAATTGATTGAGTTAACTAGTTGACTAGCTTGGAGCAACGGTAAAGTTGTATCAGTGTGACCTATAGGTTACGTGTTTGAGTGGTCGAATCAACGAATGATGATTGTATCAGGGTAGACTGCTTACATCACACCTCTTAGGATGCTTTGTGCACTTGGCTTCTATTTTTTTTAGGAGGTTATGGTTTTGATTCTTTAGCATAATTTCGGTGTATATCCTAATTGTGATTGTTTCTGCCCATTCTATGCTATATTATCCTCCATCTTAAAGTTAATTAACATGATGCTCCAATCTCAATCTTTCACTTCATGGGTTATTTTTGTTCTATTCGAGGAAAAAGATTGCATTTTTGTTTCCATTTACTTCTTTCGGTTATGAATTGTACATGTGTGGAATTCTTCTTCTTCTTGACATGATCTTGTTGATTTCTTTGATCCTTTATTTGCCATGTTATCATTTATGAGCTCTGAATAATTGTCACTTGGTCCATGTACGTATCTGAGTTCGGTTAACGAGTTTATTCGTTAAGGTTTTCACTTTAAATAAAGCTTATAGTTCTTGTTTGATGGAGCATGTTACACGGTAAATTCCACATTGAAATGGGAGAGGAACGTTTAAGAGCTTTACAAAAGTTCACATGATACGTATACATTTTGGCTCGATGATTGCATAGCCCAAGGGACAAATCCATGAGGTCTGTTGGGTCAAAGTGGACAATACGTATCATGGGTTTGGGCTGTGACATATAGTGTGGAGAGACCATCCGTGTGGAACTCCAGTATAATTGTTGTGTGCTCCAAAACAAGTTTGTGTTAAAAACATATATATTTCTACTCCTTCAATTACTAATCGTTCCTCTGTTATAAGCTATTCAATTCGTGGAGATCATTCAGTTTTTGCTCATAGCTATGCATTCAGTATTAGCCGATGTGATATCTGATATTGATCTTATCCTTCGATTTTCTTAGGTTCTATTTGTGGTCAGCTTCATGGATTCTCCACAGTCTGTTGTGTCACCATTTAAGGGTTCCTCTGTTTTCGCAGACTCTGAGAAGCAAAGCAATGAATTTTTCAGCAAGAACCCTTCTGGCCTATCCCGGGGAATTTCTGCTCATAGAGAGGAGGTTGAAGTCTGCAACATGGAGGACTTCATTGGTGTTCTCGACGTGTACGTACATCAGGCTAGAGATATCCACAACATCTGCATTTACCATAAACAAGATGTTTATGCAAAACTTTGCCTTACAAGTGATCCTGAAAGTGCAGTCTCCACGCAAACCATTAATGGCGGTGGGAAAAGTCCAGTCTTCAATGAAAATCTAAAGCTCAATGTTCGTACGATAAAATGTTCTGTTAAATGTGAGGTATGGATGATGAGCAGGGTGAGGAATTATTTGGAAGACCAATTGTTGGGATTTGCACTAGTCCCCCTATCTGAAATCCTCATGAAAAATGGAAAGCTAGAAAAAGAGTTCTCTCTTTCGTCGACTGATCTCTTTCACTCCCCAGCAGGATTTGTGCACTTGTCCCTTTCTTACAATGGAACTTCACCTGAAGTTATTGAAATTCCTGCTTTTACCATATCAGAAACTGATGCATCTCGGACAGACAGCGAAGCACGTGAGTCCCTTCCAAATGAGTTTGACAAAATTGAGTTCCCAGATCCTAAGATTGTAAATGAGAATAATCTTATGGTCTCCGAGTACTTCAATATGCCAGGCAGTAATCCAGATTCTCAAAGCTCGGATAGCTTGGTCTCTTCTGATACAGAAAACCAGCTCAGTCCAGAAGTCGATGTCCATATGGAAAATGTTCCAAGTGAGGTTGCTGATTTCCACCATTATCCAAAGCGTGATTCGCCTCCTAGCAGCATATCAACCATCGACTCTCCAACAGCTTTGCATCCCGCAAGCTCTCAGTCCTCCGAGACCCAAGGAGCTTCCAAGTCTTCTGGGGAAGAATATGCGTCAGGCTCTAAAGAATGTCCCACAGGTAAAAATAATGTTGGAAATGCTGAGAGCAATGTATCGGAAAGCAAGCCCCCCAGTGCATTTCCAAAGCCAGTGGTCATTGAGCCAGAGCAAAAGGTTGTGCAGCAGGATATTGTGGATATGTACATGAAAAGTATGCAGCAATTTACCGAGTCATTGGCAAAGATGAAGCTTCCACTGGAGATTGAAAATGGGACAACCAGTTCTGATAATTCGAGTTCAGATCAGACATCGCAAACACCCAAGAGCACTAGCTCAAGGGTGTTCTATGGCAGCAGAGCTTTCTTCTAAGCTTTTGTGAATGGTTCTCGAATAACCTATAGCGCGATTAGGAGCAAGTCTAATAGGATAAGTGAACACTAAGGATTTTATGAATGTGGTGTTTATCCATTTTATCTTGTGAATGCTTAAAGTGCTCTGAACTAATTAACTTTTGTCTGTTGAAGACTTGTTTTACTTCAGTACCTTGTAGTTAATTAGAACCTTGTTCTTAATTTATGCTCAGCATTTCCCTTGGAATAATTTTGAATGTGTGCTGTGCTGTTTAGTGTACTACAACACTCCAGTCTAGAGACAACAAACACCCTACCCCCCACCCCCTACCCTCCCGGCCTTGTCGTGCCTGCTTTGCATGCCATTGTCTGATATTAGTTTCTTGCAACAAGTAATCAGCTCGAGTTCGATGAAGAAAAATGCTGTTGTAGGCTGATTGTCAACATAAGAACACTGTTTTTTATAAGATGAATACTTGTGAAACTTACATGTATAGTGTTTCTGCTTTAATCCACTCACTTTGAATCTTTCACACAACTTAGCCACACATTTCAGAAAAATAACTTGAAATAGTCTTAGTAAAAGTTCACATACATAGAGAAGAAAGCTGTCAAACTAAAGGGCATAAACATGCTTCATTGAACCAGGGGTGGATTCAAAAGAAGTCATAGAAGAAGGAGAAATGTCTTCTTGATCATTCACAATTTCTTCGATTATCTCCAAGACCTCTGTCATAGTAGGTCGTTCCTCAGGCAAACGATCCACACACTTGAGTGCAATGTTTAGTAGAGGGAAAGCATACATTTCATAATTGGAAACTTCACTATCAAACACTTCTCCAGTCCATTCTTCCCTCACTATAGATTTCACCCATTTGACAAGGTCTAATCCTGTCTTCTCCACAACTTTACCGGTTAGCAGTTCCAGCAGTATCACCCCAAAGCTATAGACATCAGTTTCTTCTGTCAACATTTTCTCAGGGGCTGTATAACCATTGTCTTTATAGAGACAACTTTTGTCAGGGTCTAGGAATTTGTAATATCCATACTCACTTATCAATGGCTCCCCGTTTTCGTTTAATAGAATGTTTGATGGCTTAATGTTGCCATGAGGAATGACATTGCCTTTCTTTGAACTTCTGTATATGTACGCGAAACCTCTTGCTATGCCTACTGCAATCGACAGCCTTAATTTCCACGGGAAGTTCCATTTCCCCTCTGCATAATCTGCAACAATAAACAACAACAACATGACATCAAATTCTGAATTACAAGATGAGAACTTTGAAGTTCTTGACTACTTACTTTCGAAAAGTGTTAGTAGACTTCCACTGTTCTGATATTTGTAGATGAGCATTTTTACATCATTGCTAGAGTAATAAGCAACAAGTGGAAGTACATTTTGATGCTTCAAGTTCCCTATCTTTTTCATCGTTCGCGAGAACTCCTTGAACCCCACTTGTAGTTTCTTCAGTCTTTTGACAGCAAACACACCACTTCTACTGATATGAACCTTATAAAGGCTGCTGCAAATGCCTTGTTTTGTTAAGTTAGCAGTTGCTTCAAGAAGATCGTCCATCGTAAACTTCTCAACATCTTCCATGAAGAAGTAAAGTTCTGAGCTTTTCTCTTCAGTGTTACACACTCCATCCACAACTTCATCTGAGGGAGTTTTTCGTGGAGACGGGTAATCAACTACTTCCTTTATAACCTCCTTATCCTTAACTGTCCCAACACACCTCATATACAAGAATACTAAAACTATTAACACAACCACAGTTCCAAGAGATATGAGGACCCAAACCATCAGACTCACATGATGATTCTTTGTCTTCTTATCGTCACTTACTGTAGTTGAAGATGAAGATTCTTTAATAGTTACACGTCTCAACGCGTGCAGACTTGTTATATGCTGTGAGGAAGTGAAATTGTTCTTAGAAATGTTAAGCTTTTTCAGATTCTTGATCCTTGTCAATGACTGCATTAGTACTAATGAACTTCCACTAAGAAAGTTGCTGCTTAGATCAAGAACTGTTAAACTTTTACACAATGATATCGATTCAGGTACTGTTCCCTCAATCTTATTCCTAGCTAAGCTAAGAACTCTCAAGTTTGAGAGTTTACAGAGTGACTCTGCATCAATTACACCACTTAGATTCATGTTCTCAAGTCTTATTTCTGTGACTTCTTCGGAACGTAAATCACACTTAACACCATGTAATTTGTAGTAACAAGGGTAAGACAGTAAAGCATTTCGATCAACGTTTAGTACATTGTTTGGATCAAGAGCAACAAGAAGTTTGATAAATGATTTTGATTCGATAAACTCGCCTCCATTACAGAATCTGATAAAAAGAAGAGAAAGTAAAACACTTAGAATGAACTTGAGAAGATTGTCCATCTATTTAGATAGATGAAATGTTGTTGTTTGACAGTGTACAAGGTTACTAAGTGTGTTAACATGATTTCACAACATAGTATTATCCATTTTTTTGGTATTTTCTTGTCTTTGTGACCTTGTTTTTCTTGATAGAAACAATTTAGTCATAGTTTCCAATGTTTTCATGTTTTGATTTGATCTCTAATCTACCTTGTAATGTTCATATTCATACTATAATGACTAGGAATTGGACAAAGATCATAGCTTTTATGAACATTACAAGGTTGTGGTGTCTTTACTATTGGAGTTTACCTATAAGTTCAAGAATTTTCGATTTTTCTAGTTAGAATGGATTGGTCGTACGTATCCAATCAATAATTATTTGTGACTGAATTGCTATTCATTTGGTTTTGTGGTAGAGGGGAAAATGTTTGAAGAATATGAATATCTAAGTTGATCGGACTCGGTGTGGGGGTGTCTGATATGGGCATGAATCTAGAAGTCGAAGCCTTCATGAGTTTTAAGATTTGGCGGGACGAATATGGGTGCGGATATTCGGCTAAAAAATAGTTCAAATATTTAAAAATAGAGTTATTTGCTTAAATTATGAGATTAAGGTATTTCAAGGAGAAAATATTGACCGTGATGAGAGTTAGAAGGAGGAGATGAAATGACTAATATTGAAATTTATATATACAAGTTATATCATCTTCTTCAATTTCACCATAGCTTTCGTATAATACATTGTATGTCCCAAATTTCCATGTCAATTTTGATCGAACTACCCAAAATCGATTGATCAAATCCAATATGAATCTCACACCCATACTATACCATGTCGATACACGTGTGTCACGATTAGGCATCCAAAAACTATTACCTTTCGATAAAAAATAGATATATTGTCATAAATCACATTCTCAACGATAAGTGTCCACACCATTTGACTAGGAAATCACGGGTTCAGATCACGTAAATAGACTCTCACAAAAATAGAAAGCAAGTTTCATTTAATAGAACCCTATATGATTTGGCCCATCCACATGTCAAACAAATAATGGGAGCTTAGAGCACCGAGTTGTGCTTACAATAGATGTAGAAGCAAAATTGTTTGCGTAACTTCATGATATAAAATTAGTTTGTCATTAAAAGCTAAATATACAAATTGAAATTGATCTCTTTATTTGACTCACCTCTATTTTATGAGCAACGTCTTATATATCAGACGTTTTTTAAAATATATCTAATACACACCATTTTTGTATTTGACTACTTTCTTTAGAGATCACATTACTTATGTTAATCAATAATTACTAACAAGATAAAAGATATTTAACAAATTTAACCGCTTATTAATTACTTGGGATTAACTTATCATCCATAATATATAAATTAATATGTGAAAAATATTTTATTGCTTCATAAGTTAATAATCACTAATTACTAAAAAGATAAAAATATTATCCTTTTTCTGAATTAACAAGATCAAAAAGAAATGTTATGTCCTAATTCAACCTTAACTAAAATATTTTATTATGAAAAACGTGCCCAATATTATTATTTTTCTTTAGAGAAGCAGCCATTTGTCTGCTTTTGTGAAGCATTATGGCTTAAGTGATGATTACATTAATCTTAATTATTATTAAACTAATTAAACGAGTTTTCATCACAAGGAAATTTCAATAAGAGAAAAAAAAAATTCTAATCTTTGACCGTAATCTTTCGATATCCAAGGTACTTAATTAAACGATTTTTTCTTTTAGAATTTATGAGAAATTGATATGATTTGATATAAATACTAATTACGATTACATTTCCTTAATTTTGATATTGTTTTTCATAATACTACCTTAAATAAAAAAGATCAGCATTAAAAGATGTGATACAGTCGATAAAGTTATTTTTTATTTATTAAAGATTTTAAATTAAATCTTAAATATAAAAAAAGATTTAATATATTTTTCTATCTTTAATATAGATATCGAAAATTGAAAGAGAAATAAACAAGACCCTACAAACCAAACCGGCGCTTGTGAAGACAGCTGTGTTTTTTTAAAAGACATTTTCCTACTTTTCCGTTTCAAACTTTTTCTTTTTCCATGTGGTGCTAATACTTTTTATTTTGTTTACTCTTATTTTTATTTTTTATTTTTAATTTTGTGTTCGATATTTATTTTAGAGTTTAATTAATTTAAATTTAATTGAAATTAAAAGTAATATATTTTTTTTACTAAAATTAATATCATTTCAAAGGTTCAAATTCAAGATTTTTAATCAAACATGAAAAAAAACTTAAATCTAATTAATTCAGATTTTATATATTTAACGTGATTTTATATGCGAAATCGAAAGAGAGTAAAGTCGTGATTTTATATATTGGTTTTTGAAACGTCTCATTTTGAAAACTTTGATCATGATATTTTATTTTTTTAAAAATAAAAAAATATTTATCGCTTTATCACGCGACAAACTTCGGTGGTGGTGTGTATTGACTTATCCTTTTGGGATTCGATTTGTTTAAAGTGGGAAATGGCAAATGCAACACACGCCAACAAATATTATTGGTCTTTTTCTTTATTAATTTTTATAATAATATTTTAAAATTAATTGGATTTTTTTAGTCTAACAAATAGAAATTGGGACAGCGTGGCGACAACTTGATTATATATGTCAACTGCTTCTTTACTTTGCTTACAAGTTCAACCTCATGTTTAACTAAATAAATAAAAAGCCATTACATTATACCAAAGGTTATTTTTGTTTTCTTTGTTAAAATTTGAATCAATCCCATTTTTGATTTTAAACAATTCCAAATTTTTGACTTGTCCCAATATGAAGATTTAGTTGTCCTATTACTTCAAGAGTACGAAAGGTTATCATGTTTTACGTCAAATTAATACATATATAATCAGACACAATTATAATTTGATATATCTTATGCGAATGAGTATTTATTTACAATTCGAATATACAATGAAATGAATTCAAGCTAACATTCAATCTTCAAATAGTATTTCATAACAAATGTATGTACAAATTTCTTAATCAAAATACACACTTTTTTCTATTGTTTTTTCTTTTGCAATAGTTCCATAAAAAGCAAAACCATTTTCTTTTCTTCTTTTTGGAAGAAAAGGCAAAAACACTATAAGTAAAGTAACAAATCAACACCAAAAACATCACAACAAAACCTAATACAACTAACTAACTAGCAAATAATAGCTATGGCTGACTTAGGCATGCCAATAGTTGTTACTAGTATACTCTTCATCGTCGTTTTCGTCATCATCATTAATATCATTAAAGAAAGGGTCTTGAAGGAGTTCACAAGCAGAGGGTCTAACCCTAGGCTGAGCAAGACACTTCTCAATGAACTTCTTGACCTCGGGATCTTTAACTTTGTCCATGGCCTTAGGCCTCACTCCGGATATCACCTTCTTGTATATCTTCACCACGTTATCACACTCGCTATAAGGTAGTTCCAATGTCACCATCTCCAAAACACACATCCCAAACGAGTAAATATCAATCAACTCAGTGTAATCCTCATCATACAACTCCGGTGCCATGAACTCTGGGGTTCCAAGAACCGAATGTGCTGAATGACTCTTCCCTACTATAGTTGCAAAACCCAAATCACCAATCTTAACCTATTTCACAAACACAACATAAATAAAGCTCGATATCATTCATACTCCCTTCGAAATTCTGAAGTTCATAAAGAAGACATAAACAAGTTAAGACATGGATAACAATACAGACTAATATAAATCAAATAAAAATCAAATCTTTTTTTGTCTTTCCAAGTTGAAATGACAATTGGTGAAATGAATACTAGCATATGAACAAAACAATAATGTTCATATATTAAACACTTTCATCAAAGGTATAATCAACAATATCCTTTTTTCGGTTGAACAAAATAGCTATGACATTGAAGAGTTAATAAAGATAAGGATAATACTAATAACAGATAAAGCAACAACGACAACATATCCGGTGATCCTGCAGGCTGCTCGATTAAACATGATAGAATAACAGATAAGGCAACAACAACAACAACATATCCGGTGATTCTGCAGGCTGCTCGACAAAACATGATAGAATAACAGATAAAGCAACAGCAACTACATATACTGTTTCCGATAGGCCCTCTGCTCGACAAAACATGATAGAATAACAGATAAAGCAACACCAACTACATATATGGTTTCCGATAGACCCTCTGCTCGACAAAACATGATATAATAACAGATAAAGCAACAGCAACTACATATATTGTTTCCGATAGACCCTCTGCTCGACAAAACAACAGATAAAACAAGAGGTCAATGATATACCTGACCAATATTGCCATTAATGAAGACATTACTGCAATTGAGATCCCTATGAATAACACAAGGTTCATGAGTGTGCAAATAGTTCAATCCCTTAAGAATCTGCTTAGACCATTTCTTCACTGCCTTCATCGATACGTGTTTGTGTTTCTTCCTATACTCTCTCAAATTCCCCGAGGTACAAACCTCAGTTATGAAATTCAACGTGTTGCGATTTTCATCCCTCCAAACAGAGTACAATGCAATTATATTCTTATGCTTTAGAGTTTTCAATAGCCGAACCTCCGAATACAGCCTATCAATCACCTGTTGATCATCCATGAAATTACGCAATTTCACTTGGTTCCAAGCTACTTCAATCCCTTCTTCCTGATCAAACGCTCTGTACACCTTCTTCACTGCTCCATAACCTAATAGCTCGTCGTACCGCCCATATCTCCCCGTCGGATCCAGTTCAATGAACGGCTCCGATTCCCGATCCGGATCCACGCTCTGCACCTTCACAAACAATTTTTTTTAAAAAAAACCTACAAATTAGATGAAATTTTCACCAAAATTCAACCTTTTTATAGCAAAAACAACTAATTCCAAGCTATTCAAACTCAAAACAAATCTAAAAAGCATGTTTTTGAACATTTGGATTTATTCCTCCATTTTTCTTCAAAATTCGCCAAAAATGAACTTTTTACAGCAAAAACAACTAAATTCCAAACTATTCAAATTGAAAACAAAAACTAAAAGCATGTATTTGAACATTTGCATTTACTCGTCAAATTTTCTTCAAAATTGAGCCTTTTTTTTACACAAAAACAACTGAAATCAAGCTATTCGAACATAAAAATGAAAAAAAAAAAAACGAAAAATCAGTTGTTTAAACTATTGGATTTATCGATAAAAACAGAAATTTTAAACTGAATATACAATTTTTTACCATTTAGTGCGAACGTTACGTGAACTTGTCTTCTTCTTCAATGAACTGAGAAGCAAAAAAGCTGAACTCTTTTGCTTTTTTTTTCTCAAAAAAAGTAACGAAACAGAACAATATAAGGCATGGGAAAAAGAAAAATTCAAGGGCTTATGGCTGCTGGTATTTATAGGTGAGTTTTAACTATGGTTAAGTTTTAGACTTTTAGTTGACCAAGTTTATTTAACCATGGTTTAAACTTGGGTTTAGTAGTTGTTGGTCAATTAATTTACTCGGATTAGATGAAAATTAACACAATTTTAGAATCCGGATTACACGTGGGAAAATATTTTGGGTAAAAAATACACCCTAGTAAAAACCTAAATGATATTGAATTAACCGACCATGCAAATAATAGAAAAAATGGACGGCTTTTTAGTGATTGAAGATACTCCCTCCGTCCAGAAATAATTGTCAGATATACTAAAAATAGATGTCCAAGATTAATTGTCAATTTAAACAATCAACAACTAATTAGCTCATTTTTTCCAATTCTACCCTTGATAAAGAGAAAGTGGGTGCTACTTCCTAATTAATTGACAATAATTGATTGTAGGGTTATATTAGTCAAATTACATATTATATTAAATTTTTCTTGAGGGATGTGTATTATCTAAACCTGACAATTATTTCTGGACGGAGGGAGTAATTTTGTGACGAATCAGTAACGAAATCAGGATTTGAAGTTTATCGATTATAAAATTCTAACCTATTTAAATTACTGTCTCTGTTCAAAATTGTTTGTCAGGTAAGGTCATGCACTCCCATCAAGGAAAATTTAATACAAGACGTACTTTGACTGATATAATGTTACTATACCAAGAATATCAAAAGTCTACATAACTTTCAATTGAACAAAATGAAGTAATTATTAAAGATAGAGTTTGAAAAAAAATAACTAATTATTTCTTGATTGTTTAAATTGACAATTAATCTTGGAAATATATTTTTAGTATACCTGCCAAACAATTGTGGACGAGGAAATTACTAAAAATAACACTGAATCTGATGTGAATTATTAGTTTTATTTCGAACTATTGACAGTCGTAAAACACACCTCTGTTTGATGGGTTTAATTTAGTATAACAAGTGATCTCAAACTCTTGTAACAACATAAAACTCTTAATAAAAAATTGAAATGTTATAAAATCAAGATTGTATTTATGATTAACTAATCAAGTAAGTAATGTTTAGAATTTAGCGATATTTTTAAAGTTATCAATAATGCTTCGAGTTTAGAAATTTCAATACTTATCTGTTAAATTATTGAATTATTATAAAAAAAGATATTTAAATTTAGGGATAATGCACAAGTACCCCCTCAACCTATGCCCGAAATCCTAGAGACACACCTAAACTATAGTAAGGTCCTATTACCTCCCTAAACTTATTTTATAAATAATTTTCTACCCCTTTTCGTCCTACGTGGCACTATCTTGTGGGCCCAACGTCTATTCATATTTTTTTTCAAACTAGTGCCACGTAAGCCGAAAAGGGGTAGAAATTTTTTTATAAAATAAGCTCAGGAAGGTAATAGGACCTTACTATAGTATAAGTGTGTCTTTAAGATTTCAGACATAGGTTGAGGGGTACTTATGCATTTTTTTTTTTATTATTCATAGGTCATTTAGTGAGAAAAATGTTTAAAAATAAGCCAAAAAGCAAATCACAAAAACTAAAAATAATTTATTATTAGGCTAATAGTAGTATTATTTAGTCATTCAATTATTGATAATTCTGATTTTAGTTTTGTGATATTTCCTTGATTTTATAAAAAATTAATTTTATTTTTGTGATTTCAAATTAGTCATAAATATTTGTGAGACAATAAAAAAAATAAAAAGTAGGCATTTAAAAGTTAAAGTGGTACTTACTCAGTCCCATATTCATTGTGCACATTACAAAAATAGTTATCTTAAATTATTGGAAAAATGCACAAGTACCCCTCAATCTATGTCCGAAATCTCAGAGACATACTTATATTATACTAAGGTCCTATTATCTTCCTAACTTATTTTATAAGTAATTTTCTATCCCTTTTCGGCCTACGTGACACTAGTTTTAAAAAAATCAACCATCGTTGGGTCCACAAGATAGTGTCATATAGGTCGAAAAAGGGTAGAAAATTATTAATAAAATAAGTTTAGGAGGGTAATAGGACCTTAGTATAGTATAAGTGTGTCTCTGAGATTTTGGACATAGGTACTTGTGCATTTTCCCAAAAATTTAATGACATATATAATTGAGAAAGTCATACTATTAATGTCAATAGTAATTTATGACTTTTCAATCCGCCGACATGGAATGTTTTGGCGTGTGATGCAAGGAGAATTTGGGTACTCCTAGCTTATTTTGGGTGATTTTAATTTTAAGCTTTGAAATTCATGATCTTTAATTATTTTTTTAGAATTTTACTAAATAATAAATGGATACCTAAACATTGAAAATAAAATAAAATAAAATAAAATGAAGTAGTAAGACAAAAAAAAACTCTAGGTACGACTTGTTTGCGATTTTTTTATGAACTTATGTTTTGGGATATAAGTTTGATAGTATAAAGTTGTGCCTAATGATTTTTATTTTTTTTAATATTAAGAATAAAAAATTGTCGCAAATTAGATAACACTAAAATTTGTGCTCCAATGGCAAATATTTTTTAAAATAAGTGTATCTAGCAAATTAAGTCATAGTTAGAATACTTTGAATAATAACTTTTCGTTACGTAAATCGTTTGATTAAAATTAAAGACCATCTCGACATAGGGACAGTACGGGCAAAAATTTGCGTACTACCTGCCATCCAGGCCCATAGTGTATACCGAAAAGTCCAGTTGTTTGGCCCAAACAAGTTTAAGTATAATGGATTCGTTTATTCGTGGCCCTCAAAATTAGATGGGCTTTTTCCAAACCTAGGATTTGCATTGAATGGCCAATTTACATGTACTATTTAAGTTATATTCATTATTTTCAAAGTATTTCACATTTAGCCTACTATCAAAAGTAAGACATGGTTATTGCCTTCCTTTGCCTTTTTTTGGTTGGGGGGAGGGGGGAGGGGGTTTCACTTCGTGTTCAGAGTCCGTCTTAAAGTCCTGATTAAATTCGAGTAGTGGGTTGTTGGATCGATTCGGGTTGACGCTTACAACAGAATTTCATACATATTAAGGACTCACCAAAACCTTTGGTTAAGGTTGAAGCAGTCTCACTATTATACTACCAACCAATATTGGTTCCTTTGCTTGTTCTTCTTCTTGATGAATTATAACTAGTAAAATCAATCATTAAGAGTACATAACGTCTTAGTTTAAACTTAAATCGGAAGAAACCATTTCATTCATGGATAAGAAAATGAGATGTACACAAACTTTATCTCAATATTTACAAACTAGAAAAACTATTCGCTATAAATGCCGAGCTCAAAAGAGACAACATTCAAATCATATATTATTATACAAATAAAATAAATGTATAATAATATACATTAACAAAATAAGAAACTATACGATAACCAAATATTACCCATGTCAACCAAGATTTCTTTTTCTTAAAAGAACACCCCCCACCCCACCCCAAATGTACTCAACTTGCATTATTTTTCTATTATTATAAAAGTGTACCTTAACCGAATTCCAATAACATAGATGAAACCCAAGGTAAAGGAATATAATTGAAAATGGCAATTATTGAGAGGAAAATTATTTACATATAGTACTTGGAAAGAGACAACTCATGAATAACACCCACATATGACATCCCATGTCCCATAGTCAACTTGCGTCCAATCGTCTATTACTAAGTAATATCAAAAGTACACACACACAACATGATACATAAATATCTATTTGAACCAAACGTCTTGACGATGAAATCGTACATCATATTGAGGCTGACATATAAAATTTTATGTGGTTAAAATATATTATTAAGGCTTAAAAGAGTTTTACAATGTCGTGGTTAAGTCTGAATTATTGTATAGGGCAGAGTGTTGTTCAATCTAGACTACATACAATCAAAATATGAAAGTAATGGAGATGAGAGTGTCCACATGGATGTGTAGACATGGTAGACAATATAAAATTAGGAATGAATTTATACAAGACAAGATATGAGTAGCTTTTGTGGCGAACAAGTTAAAATAATTCAAGCATATATATGAAAAAGAGGTGCGAGGATGCACCAACAAAGAGGAGTGAGAAATAGACCAAAACACGTTTTAGGAGAGATAGATTTATATAGGTTACGAAAAACTAGAAACTGTGATTAAACAAGACACAATACATCTTTAACTTTCCAAAGACACAACAATCCTAGCTAAAATTGATATGAAAGTCGAAAATTATAGTAAAAATAATTCTCATCATCCGATCCTTTTTTAAGGATTATTATTTAGTATTCATGTCGTATCTTATTCTTTTAGTTTTATCATTATTTATTAGTTGGATGTAAACCCTGACCATTAAATTTTTGCCCACAAGAAAATTATAAATTAAAAGAAAAAAATTAATTAATTCCCTTTCTTATAAAGGTGCCAAATTACCGTTTTATGTACAAGGTCGAAACTACCCCTGCCCACTGCCCCCGGTCACTCTGTTGGGTCACACTCCTTTTGACTGTTGTCTTCTCCAACACACCCCAAAAAAAAAAAAAAGCTCTTCGGAATCGTCAATGGAAGACTCTCACTCTCAGCAGCAGCAGCAGCAGCAGCTGCACTCTACTTCCGAGCAACAACTCAGAGATGGAGCAAACTCCTCCGGCAGTTTCCGTCACAACGCCGCCGGATCGAACGGCGGTGCTAAGTACAAGCTCATGACTCCTGCTATGCTCCCGATCTCTAGGTCCGCCTGTATCACCATACCTCCCGGTCTCAGTCCTTCCTCCTTCCTCGAATCTCCTGTTCTCCTTTCTAACATCAAAGTCAGTTCTCAATCTCTATTTCTCTGTTATTTTTAACCATTAATACAGGACGAAATTTAAGCTTATTTTGTTAGAATGTAACACATTGGCTGAAGAAATGAAGTTATTTCGTTACGATGCTTTTTTTAATCGGATAATTTTAGTAGATCCAGGGTGTTGAGGAGATTATCAGCACTAATTAGCTGTTGTTATGTTCTGATTGATAAGAAAACGAAGGATAAGCTATAATGAAAAATAATTAGGGGATCTTAACAATTAATTAGCTTAAGTGTTGTTAAGAGTAAGGTGTATAGTTGTGCTGTCTTCAATAGTGAAATGCAAACTATTTGTAAAACTTTTTTCCTTTTTGATTGCGTCATAATATACTAATCAGTGGATGATTTGAGGATTTTTTTGATGTGATTGTTGCTTTCTTAAAGTACGATTTGAATTATTGATTAGATATTTGGTTCTTTTCATTGGCATTTGCAATTTGCAACTTGTTAGTTTGATTCTTCTGCATATAGCTAAGTGCTCATTTAAGAATATAGTAATATTTATCTATAAATATAAGTTTGTTTATCTGTGCAAATTGTCACCGTTGGTTCTGATGCTTACATGAACGATGTATTGTATTGGTGCATATATCGTTTTTAAATAGAATTATGCTTGTGGCCTTTACCAGAATACATATTCTTCGTTCTTCTGCGTGGAAAAAGCTCAGTAAGGCATCAGTGTTGTTTTTTCACATAATGAATCTTCCTTTTCGCAAGGTGCTCAGCTTTTCCACTAAGTTGTTCCTTGTGGAGAAAGATGTTTATTTTTTAATGTTCTGTCCTGATAATGGCATAAGTAAATTCCCTACATTGTTCTTCTGACCTACTTATATGCTTTTTAAAGCTTGCCTAAATGTTTGTCTTATTCGGACGTAAATGCTAATGTTCTGTTGCAGATAAATGATATTTTGCACTACTATAAGTAGCATCTATCTTCCTCCACCCAAATGAAAAGAAATGAACCTGAAGGGTGACGTAAAAAAGAAAAAACTTTTCTCCCTCCTCAACGAAGCAGAAAACTGAGAAAGAGTAGTAAATATATGTACCATGTCTGTCAATGGATGAATGTGTTCCCCTTTGGAAAAGAAAATTGTGATCAATAACTTAAAAGTTATTTCATTTACCTATCAAAACACTTAGTCTATTTCACTTATAACATGCAGGCTGAGCCATCTCCGACTACAGGTTCCTTCTCCAAATTTCAAACAGTGCAAGGCTCTGGTGGGGCTGCTGCATTCTTATTGACAAGAGGTTACGCTAGTGGCAATACATACATTGAAAGAAAAGCAAGCTGCTTTGAGTACAAATATGCGGGTGGATCTAGTTCTACATCAGGATCATTAGCAACTGAACATGTGGTAATGCTCTATTAGAAAATATTATTGATGTTGGATTAGAAAAAAAAACACAAATGAAATAAGAGCTTTTTTATTAGCAGTAGCCCCTCTTTAACAACTGACTGATGTTTAACTTAGAAAAAATGAAAGTTTAACTCTGAGGTTCAGGTTCCTGTTCTTCTGTCTTTCTATTGATATTGACATCTATTTGAGGTTAATGTCAAATGTGCAGGTTTTAAATGGTGTTGTAGCATGCTATCCGAAAGTAAAGTAGCTTTGGTTTGCTCATCTTTTTTTCCTTCTTCGTATCAAAGAGACCCATGTTTCTTAAGTGGCAGCACTACAGTCCTTTTCACACAAGTAGAGCATCATTAATTTGGTTATGTCGGTAAATTGATAACACCGTGAGCAGTAGTTTGAGTATGGTCATGCACAATGTCAAGAAATGAATTGTTAAACCAGTGGATGTGACCTTTCATCTACTATGCCTTGTTGCTGATCCTTCTTACCTCTTCTATGATTTGTCACATTACTATTAAAAAATATTCGTTTAACAAATTCCAGAAGTTATTACAATTAAATATCATAAATTTGATTGATGGTGCATTCATCCAATTAACTTTGCAGGGAATGTACAATAACTAACTTAAGTCTGTTCTTCTGCGACTGTTAAGTCATGTCAGAATGCATGTTATAAGTAACCCTGCAAATTAGTTTGTCAAAGTAATTCTTTGGAACTTTTTTTTTTTTTTTTTAAATGGTAGTAATTCTTTTGAACTTTTAGAAAATCAACATGTATCACACATCTTGTGGCTATTTTCCCAATATCTTCCTCGTCCTTCTTGTTTTATGTTGCATGGTGGGTGGATGGAGCTTCCTTTTTTTTACCGAGTTCAGAAGCATCTATATCCCTGTATATCTTAAAGGTTCCACAGAGTATAAATTCGCCTTGCGTACCTTTTTTGGGGGCCCTCTTCTAATGAGTTTTCTCTTCTTGTAGGTAGATCTTCAAAAATAAATATTTAGATCTAATTTCTACTAGCTTGTTGAATAATTTGATTGTAGAAAAGAATATAGTTTACTAGTAGTCAGTACCTACATTCCTAATATGCTTCTGTAATCTAGATTTCTACAGGTCTCAACCAACAACAAAATGAGCCATTGAAAGAAGTTCAAGATCAATGTCATCCTCAATTGTTAGTACCTTCATCTCTAGCTAATCACGAGATGGAAACATCAAAAGAACTGAGTTTATCTGCACCTATTAATGTTGATGCTTCATCAAAAGAAGAGATTATATATGAACCTACTAACGTTGATGCCATGAATTCGAGAGGTCAATCTAGTGCAAGCATGCAAGGATCACATGCCGATCATAAAGATGTATCATCCGTAACATCTGAAAGATCATCAGAGGATGGGTATAACTGGCGAAAGTATGGCCAGAAACTTGTTAAAGGAAGTGAATTTCCGAGAAGCTATTACAAATGTACATATCCAAACTGCGAAGTGAAAAAGATATTTGAGCGGTCACCTGAAGGACAAATAACAGAGATTGTTTATAAAGGTTCTCATGATCATCCTAAACCCCAACTGAGCCGCCGATTTTCTCCTGGTGCTCTCATGTCTATTCAAGAAGATAAATGTGAGAAAGAAGCGTGTTTCAGGGGTCAAGAAGGTAAATAAGTAGCTCTTTTGGTATTCGTTTCCCTCTCAATTGAACATAAAGTGGTTATTCTGAAGAATTTTCGTAATGTTATTCTGAGTCGACTTTTATTGATTCTCAGTCTATGTAGAAGACAAGTTCAACACTAAAACTGAGCCTAGTAGTACTCCCGTATCACCTCAGCAAGCGGACACTGATGGTCTTGAAGGAGCAGGGTCACAGATGCATGGCACTAATGATGATATGGATGAGGATGATCAATTTGCGAAAAGAAGGTAAAACTGTTGGAACTCCTTCAATTTTTTCCTGGAATAGATCTGATAGATGGTTAAAATTTTACGCAGGAAAATGGATGGTGGGATGGCTATAACACCAGTGATTAAGCCTATCCGTGAACCACGCGTTGTTGTTCAAACAGTCAGTGAAGTTGATATATTGGATGATGGGTACAAGTGGCGCAAATATGGACAGAAGGTGGTCCGAGGCAATCCTAATCCTAGGTATGTAATGTTTATGGGTAGTTATCTGAACATGTGACCTCATGTTACATTATTGGCGTGTACACAGACCTGATTTATCTTGCTATGTAACAAGTATCTGAGAAAAGTCATTACTGGTTGTTTGTCACTTGGTTGTGTTGGCTAGTTTATAAAGAAGTCATTTAAAATGTTCCGAGTTGTAGCCTTTGACACTTGTCATATATGAGCCTTCTCTTGATGAGAGGTAAGATCCTAAAAGAGACAATGAGGTCTCTAGGATAGCAGATCCTTAATCCATCGATCCCAAGATCTTCTTCGTTGTAAACCAACATTCTATAGTTAGGAATTTAAGATGAATTAGAGACCATTTATCATTAAGTTCATCAAACATTCACACACTCATCATGATTCTTGTAGATCTCTGGTAAGCTTTTGTATCATGTCCAGAAGCTAGGAATTTCGAGCATTATCTTATCCGAGTGGTCAATCTTTTCTCCTGATTTTTACGTCACACAGGAGCTATTACAAGTGCACCAATGCTGGATGCCCTGTCAGGAAACACGTGGAGAGGGCTTCTCATGATCCCAAAGCTGTTATCACCACATATGAAGGAAAACATAACCACGATGTACCTGCTGCAAAAAATAATAACCATGAAATGACAGGATCCTCGCTTGTAACTGGCAGTTCAAGGATCAGAGCAGGAGAGACCAACTCACTTAGTCTGGATCTAGGCGTTGGTACTGGATATCATCTGGATAATGGGAACAACGGGCAACTTCACAACCTCCATCACCAAGTTCAAGTTTCACGTTCTGGTATGATGCTAGTACAGCCAGCTGCAGTTGCAGCGCGCTATGGTATTGTACATAGTGGCATGAGCCGATTTGGAGCTATAGATAATCACGTTCAAGGACCTAGTTTCGAAACTTTGCCTTTACAACCTTCTACTCAGTCTCTCCAAAACTATGGAAAGATACTTCTTGGCCCGTGAATCATATCTACCATCAAGTATAAGAGCTTAACAATAAGAAGCCACCATCTATATTTTTTCCTGCATCTTGGTGGATTACAAAGATATCTCTAGTTGAAGTATAAATACTTCTAGGACTCGTCGCGTCATGCTGTATAATACAGCTTCACCTAGTGTTCTTTGTGTACATATACCTAGTGTATATTAGGAAATGGATGACGGAGCAAATGTCGATCTCCAGTATCTTTCTCCCATGAATACAGATCAATGACATTTTCTAGGAATTATGATGAACTTTTCAATGTATCATATTTTCTGTAATTATGATGAGTGAACTTGGCTTATGTATTTTCTGTAATTTTTATTTGATATACATCCTGAATGTGTTGTTTTATATCGTACAAAATGCAAACCAAATGAATTATGAACATGAGTTGACAGATCGACTCAAGGAGTAAACAATAAAATGAACAATGTGAAAGATAAAAGAGACTTGGATTAGTTTCTGACAGAACAGATCCTAACAAGATTAAATTACCTGTCTTATAACTTAATACAAACAGAAAGGAAAAAAAAAAGGTGCTACTATCTCTTACCATTATCAAGCTACAAGTTACATGCACCTAATTACCGTAGAATGTATACAGACTTTACCTCTACCTTTGCAGGGTAGAGAGGCTGTTTCCGATAAGAGATTATTTCCATGCACAAGAAGCAACTAAATCTCGATTCATCCAGCCAAGATAGAGCGCGCCATTTCTCTCATTCAGTGTATAGCTTTGGTAGTAATTCTCCAGCAGGGTCTTGATAGTAGCGTTTACTGAGGAGCTTAACGGATATGGTTTGAACCCGGCCATAGCAAATCGTGATCTCCACCTTTCAAGAAGCTCGTGACGCTCCACTCTCTCTGCCCCTTCACATGCTAATATGTTCACAATTTCACGGGCTAAGCAGTGTTGCTCAACGTTGATTCGTTCCTTATGGTCTCTAGGTAGAGCCACATCTATTGATTCAAACACAGATAGGTAGTAGTTCAGTGTCTCCAAGAACCTGGGGAAGAATTGGGCTGTGTTAGTGTTGGACTCTTGCTCCACTAAGGTAACAATCTTGGGAGATAAGCTTTTAACCATCCTCAGAAGTCTGTCTCTGTGATTTTGAGTTCCAACGCTCTCATCAGGCATATGGTGCAAGACGAGCGCGAAGTTAACAGCCAATGGTTCCCCGGGACGAACCTTAAGATGCTCAATCTCAATATCTGGACAAGAAGCAGACACGGGATGAAATTCGAAAGGTACATTGCAAGATGCAGCAATGCTTGACAGTCTTCGACCTACGATTTCAATCCCTCCTCCTCTGGCGTAAGCTGACGTAGAGTCATCAATCCCTGTGATGCGGATTCTTGGAGGTCCACCAGGCCGGGCTGCAAGAGCATGGATTAAGGTGATCCACTGGCTACCCTGAGCAATCTGGAAATCGATTATATGAATCGAGTTATCATCTTTCATAGCATCAACAATTGCACCATTTGCTGACAAATATCCAAACTTGAAGTATGGACAGATTTCATAAAGCAAATGCATGTACGAGAATAGCTCGACACTAGTAGGCTCTTTGCACCTTAAGGCCTTGTAGATGGAGCTTCCCGAGGAGGCCAGTCGGGCAACTAAACCTTCCAGCATATAAGCTCCTAAACGTTGTATCGGAGACCCACAAACAGATACCACTGTGCGTAGTTCTGACATTAACCATTCAGCTGTTATCAAATTATTCTCCGCTACTGCTTTAGCACAAGCAATTAGAACATCTTTCAAGTCTCCGCTAGGCATCATCTCCATCATTCCAACCAATTTATCCGACTCTGATGAAACTTGATTGGCTGCAGTCACGGGGATAGTATTATATGATTCCAAGCTTTCTGAATCTGGCCCCAGCATTGCAGTTTCAAGTTCCCTTAACTTGTGCTTCAGGTCAGTAACATCACTAGTGTAGCACGAACTGTTACCTGACGACTGAAATGTATCATCAGGAGAATGATGCATGTCTGAACGACACGAATCAGAACCTTGGTGCATCATGGGGTTGAAATTAACAATAGGAGGTGAATCAGAAACAAGTTCACTAGAATTTCCCGCGGATGATTCAACATAACAGTGTTGGGCGGGTTTTGAGGCAGAGACATCAGCATAGAACGATTGGTTGTTGTTCGGATTGTTAATGGAAGGCAGGAAATAGGATTCTTGATACTCTATGGGTTGGTTATAGAATCTGTTGAACTCGTTGATATCCTCAGGGTTTTGAGAAGGCCTCATCGTGAAATATTATCTACCCGTTTAGCACATCATAGATATCCAGAAGATAACAGGAACAATTCCAGCATACACCTCGCCTCGTTACAAATAGTTCACCAGCTCCAAGCTTTAACATTCACATCCATAACACATTTCAAAGATCCAACTATCCTGTGGAGAAGTTAAACAAATACCATAGCAATTGTTACTAATGAGCAATCAAAAGAACACCAATTTATAAAGAACAACTCGAGCTTAACTAAGCGAAAGTGTTGGACAAAAGCTTTTGTTCATAGTCCTAAAGCAGTGTAACCAATACAACAACTATCTCTCGACAAGAGGGGTTTGCCCAGATGGTGAGCACATATTACCTTCAACCTTAAGGTTGCGACATCAAGTCACCAAGGTGCAAAAGGGGAGCTCCTACGAAGGGGTGAAAAGAAATAAAAAAAACTATATCTCAGTCTCAAACAAGTTAGGTTGGCTAATCGAATCCCCATAGCTTCGTTTAAGCACAACTCATACCCTTCGTCATATCAAATGAAAGCACTTTAACCAATTTCCAACTAGCTCTCGACAAGAGGGGGTTGCTCAGATGGTAAACAACCCCTTCCACCTCCAACCTCCAACCTCATCGAACCCCCAAGGGTGCAAAAGGGGGAGCTCCTAGGGAATGGTGAAAAGAAAGAAGAAAAAAACTACATCTCAGTTGGGGTCAGCTAATTGAATCTCCATAGCCCCATTTAACCTCAACTCATACCCTTCATCATATAAAAAAAAAGCACTTTTAACCAAAGTTGCAATCTTTTACCAAAGCACTTTAAAAAGGTCTAGGGTGAAGGATTAGGTCCCCACTACCCACTGCCCACTGCCTTAGCGTTATAGATCTTCTATATAGAGAATGAAACCCCTAATTTTCATCATAACAAAAAAGAATTCACTGAATTTCTCTCAGATTTACTGGCAAAACAAACTATTCCCATCCACAAAACCCAAAAAAATTAAAATGTCTCAAATGCTTTCTAAAAATTACAAAGAAATGAAGCTTACCACTTGCATCCTAACACCAGAATTTAGCTAAACATAAAGAACTCCCCCCACCCCACCCCCAACAACAAAAAAAACTAACACAAGAAAAACAAAAAGATCCATTTTTTTTTTCAAGAATGAAAAGAGGTTTCAAGTTAATACAAAAAGATTCAAAAAAATTTCAAGTTTATACAAAAACATCCAATTTTTTTCAAGAATGAAAAGGGGTTCCAAGTTTATACAAAAAAATTCAACTTTTTTCAAGTTTACACAAAAAGATTCAAATTTTTTTCAAGTTTATACAAAAAGATCCAATTTTTTTCAAGAATGAAAAGGGGTTCCAAGTTTATACAAAAAAATTCAACTTTTTTCAAGTTTACACAAAAAGATTCAATTTTTTCAAGAATTATAACTGCACATATCTTCAGATTATCAAAAAAAAAAAGTGAAAAAAAGCATACCTGGTACTCAGATAAGAAATCTTAAGCAAAAAGATTGAAGAACATGGTTAATGAAGTAATCAGAGAAAAAAGCTAAACTTTAGACAAGGCATATTCCATTTTTAGGAAGCCACTAGTGGTGAAGAAAATACTAAAAAGAAAGTCACAAAAAAAAAAATCAAACTTGATTTTCAACATTGTAATAAAATTCAGAAAAAAAATAGTTGAAGCTGAAATTTTTGTCCTTGACTTAGGTTGGGAAGATATTTTATTAGTCACCATTAATTTTTTTTGGTGGGGAGTACAATCATAATTGTCTATTTGACTTCATATTGTAGTCTCCTTTTTAATTAATTTTTATTTTGAAAAAATGACATTTTTATAATTAACATTTTTTTTTATTTCAAATTTCTCATTTTATATTGTAAAAGATAAATTTTATTGATATAAAAGTATTTGTAAATTTTTTCTTGTTACCTTAGATTAAGAGCTGATCTTCTTTAAACAAATTTAAACTTAATGAGGAGATGTTAGATTATATTCTAAAATTTTGGAAGCTATTAAAAGTTGATAATACTTTATAATATCTTTTGGTATTGCAGAATATTTACATGAATAGAATAAAATTTATAGCTAAACTATTACATACTTAATTGATTTCAAGCTTGAATTTTGAAAATTAAAAAAAAATTATATTTAATAAGGATTCTTCTTAAATGAATGCTACAAGTTACAAATGTGAATATGAACTTTGGCTAGAAATTTTAAAAAATCATAATATTTTTTTTATTTTAAAATAAATTGATCTTTTGTCATTTTTAGTTACAAATATGAAAGTTAAAAGGGTAAAAAATGTTCAAAAAAATAAAATAACATAATAAAATACCGTTACAGCTAAATTCTGACCAAATTTTCCCCTCCAAATTAGTATATTTTGGACTAAAAATAAATAAACATAAACATAAATTGTTGGAGACTTTTAACTGTTACGGAAAACCCAATATCTAAATATTGCATTTATTATTTTTAGCAAATAAAATAAATGCCTACTTCATTAAATAATATTCTACGTTACACAACATCCTTTTGTCATCCATAATTGACCATATTAAATTCTTTTCTAGTACATATCTTAAAATTTGTTTTTTTTTTTTAAAAAGACATCACATTTTCTCATTACAATTATTAACAAAAAGCTGTAGTCCTTTTTAAGATAAAAGAGTAAAAGACTTCACATTTTTATTTTTTTATAATATAAAGTCTATTTGTCAATATTAATGGGGAGATCTTTACTTACATGTGGACAAATTATTAAGTTACTCAAGCTTGAAACATGAGAAAAGTGATTAGTGAATAAATTTCAACTGGTATAATGTTTAAGCGTTCATTAATCCTTGATTAACGGTAGTTATAATTGCGCCTATCACTATTCAATCAATTTATTAGACAATGACTATACAAATAATTACATCTACGAGCCTCGTAAGCTAATATTTGAAGTAGAGCTAGACTCAAAATTCATTTATCTTCGTGGCATCGGAGTTAGATGCATTCCTTTTCTTAATGTCAGACCTCATGTTACGTTATACACGCTCCAGTTAATCACGAATGCTTGTGTTCTTCACTTGCACTCACCAAATGTTACACTCTCATCACACACCTAAGGTAAAGGAGTCTTCTTGTGTGTTGTATAATCTTAACGAGGCATTTTCACTGTAGTTTCAAGGAAATTACTGTCTCGTTCTTGAGGACTTTCTGACCGATAGGTTTGATCATAAACACAATGTAGTGTTTAGCCGCGAAGGTCTTCCACAGCCACACAGAGCCAACAAAAACAGTTAAATGCAGCTCATACAAATGCTACATGTAACTAAAGAAGGCCAATAAAGTAACCAGATAACGAGAGCAACATATCGATCCCTATTCAACAAACACATTTCTAGAGGTAAAGTTACCAGAATGCAACAACAAAACTTCAACAACAATATAAAGATGAAACATCATTTTCGACAATGATAAGCATTTGCTACTATATCCAACCTGCATTGAAAAAGTTAACATCGACTCCTATTCAACAAACACATTTCGACAAGGGTAAGCACTTGCTACTCTATACAATCTGCATTGAAAGAGTTGACATCAAGAACTTCAAGCAAGTCATCACTTGCAATGCTCCCGTCCTCCAGAAGCATGAAGCTATGTTTTTTACTTGTGAAGATGAGTTACTATGCAAACAGAGAGTTTTTCAGTGTTATAGCCTCTAGGTTCAGATTTATTGCTTGTTTGAAATTCTACAACTGTCTTATCAAATTTAGCTTGTCTGTCATCACAAAGCTAAGTATCAAAAGTATTTTTACAGCTTACACATGATATCATTTCTGTTGTCATTCCTATTCTCTAATTGCATTTCCCCACATATAAAAAGAAACTTTCACAGGAATGTTACTTTCCTGGAAAATAAATTAATTTATAGCTAAGTTGCGGCTTTATGGGAGGAAATGTGTTAAACTTAGGGTATTCTCTATTTGCATTCCCCCCCATATAAAAAGAAACTTTCACAGGAATGTTACTTCCCTAGAAAATAAAATAATTTATAGCTAAGTTGCGGCTTTATGGGAGAAAATGTTTTAAACTTAGGGTATATCTACTGATGAAACAAATTGAATGGCTCAGCTTCAAGAAGCTAAATAAGGGTATGACAGTAAGAATCAGAATCAAAAGACCGATATTACTAGCATAACTCAAGTGAACCTGCTTGATAGGATTCCACCTTGTTCCCATCCTATCTCTCTCTTTCAGAAAAGAAAACACAACAACTACTATGCCTCAATCCCAAACAAGTTGGGGTCAGCTATATGAATCCTTGCACTTCATTTAAGAACACACAGGACAAGCCAAAAGAAGAGAATTCAACTCCGTTATACTTCTATGATCAATTGGTGGCATAAAGAATGTGAAGTATAAGATCTAATTAATTCAAATTTAACAACTACTCCACCGGATTCCCAAACAAGTTTGGGTCGGCTATATGAATCTCAATTCTCTCATTTAAGTTCATTTCATAACATCATCACACTAAATAATGCATAGTCAACTCATCATTACTAGCAAGTCAGGAGAAGCCATGATTCATAGTAACCGTAATAAGTCAGTAACCACAGACTGATTATTAAAGATATTTCAACAAAATTGTCATATAGAAGTGAGAAATGCCCACTATTTTCATAACATCCCCGGAAACTACAAAAGGGACAACAAGGGTAAGCACTTGCTGCTATATCCAGCCTGCATTGCAAAGAGTTAACATCAACAACTTCAAGCAAGTCATTACTTGCAATGCTACCCTCCTCCAGAACCATGACTGCTTCTTAATTAACTGATTCCCTACAAAAGCTTCTGTTTTACTTGTGACGATAAGTTACTATGGAGATGAATTGCTTTCGCTGTTCTAGTGTCTAGGTACATCATATATGCTTTTCGCTTTTCGCTCGCCATTCACAACACTGATATAAGAACACACAGGACAAGCCAAAAGAAGAGAATGAAACTCCAATATACTTCTATCAGTCTATGATCAATTGGTGGCATAAAGAATGTGAGGCATATGATCCACTTGATTAAAAAATAACAACAGCGAATCTCGAGTCCCAAACGTGTTGGGGTCGGCTACATAAATCTCAATTCTCTCATTTAAGCTGATTTCAAAACATTATCATATTAAATAATGCATAGTCAACACATCATTATTAGCAAGTCACAATAATACATGATTCATAGCAAAACAAGAAATCATATTAAGTTGGTAACCAGAGACTGGTTATTAATGGTATTACTTTCAACAAAGTTCTCATGAGAAGAGAGAATGCCCACTGTTTTCATAACATCTCGGGGAAACTACAAAAGGGAATCCAAAAGAACCAGAAAATTAAAGGGAAGCAGTTAAATCTTGTACTTGGCTTTGGCTACCTCTCCTTCATTTGGGAAGAAACCCATGAGCCTGCCAGCTGAATTCTGGTAAGCATACATGAAACCACCCATTAGCCCAATCAAACCTCCGGTAACCATCGATGGCCCTCTAATCCCTGGCTTAATTCCTGCCCAAAATCCACAATTTATCAATAACAAAGGAGATAACTTGCTTATGTGAGCACAAGCTGAGCTAGGATTTGAATTTGAAGCTTACAGGTTCAGGATTATACTCCTTTTGATTTACTGATCCAAATTAATAATGTTTACATAAATTTCTTAAGATAAATACAGGATTTGAACCAAAACTACTTGATTCTGCCTAACCAGATTCCTACCCTCTAGTTCCTTCCCAAAACATAATTGCAGTGAAGTAACCAGAATTTTCACTAAATGGTTCAAAATACGAAGAACTAAACACACGAATAAGCTAAAAGGCTTCAACATCTAATATACAATGTATAAATTATATAATTTTTCACCGAAGGAGAATCGGATGAACCCCTCAGCACTAACCGGCTCCATAAAAAGTGTAATCCAAATGACAAATCCAAACAGATTTACAATTTAAGCTTCAGTAAATCGAATGACTGATAACAGTAAAGGATAGAGAAGTTACCGGAGAGGTATCCGACGGTGACAGAAATTCCGGTGATGGTGGTGAGCCGGAGGTAATCGAGTGTGTTGAAATTACCGACGGTTTTAGTAAACGGTGGGTTTCGATCTACAACTGGATATTCAGGCTTTGCCGATGCAGTGATATCTGTGTTCATTTTCCTTCGTCTTCTTAGCTGCTCTTCTTCTGGTCACTTGCCGGCGGCGGATTACTCCAGTTGAATTTTACGATCGGAAAATGCAAAGTTCAGTTTCTGTATTTGTTCCTCTTTGTTAACGGGCTGGGCCTTTCTGATTAATAAGGCCCGTTGTTCTACCTAGGCCCAAACTAATGTAAATTGATAGCCCAATCAGTAGCAGCTTTTTCTCCGTGAAATTGCACGATTTGCTTTTTAAATGAGTTGATATTTAATTTTCGTCTTTTAATAATTGAACTAGTATCTAACGGAGCATAAGATTGAAGTTATACTCATATATAACTCATAAAATATTATGATACAAAAATATAAATTTAAATTTATGTCTAGTAAAAGTATTGTTTGTTTTGAGGGACATAAATAGAGACTAGAACAAATTAGGCTAAAAGTACAAATGACCCCAAATTATTTTGGTTTAATTTTTAGTGAGTGAAGTATTGAAAATGTTTTTAACTCTCCTCCAACTATCGACAGGCTTAAAAATATCAGTGAACTTAAATACATCACTGATCTTTCAACATGAGTTAAATACATTCCTGAGTTCTCGAAATTTAGGAGTGTTTTCAATATTTTTTTTTTTTTATTAAGAGTATCACAAACTTACAAAAGTTTCAGACCGATTATAATGTTTTGTGGTACTTCGGGGGCGTAGTTAAGTTTAATTAATCAAATAGATGAATATTTTTAAGGCTATTAATAATTCGAGAATGAAACTAAAATTTACGTCAAATTTAGGAGTGTTTTCATTACTTTAAATTTGGTGTTCTTTCATCATTGTTCATACTACTCATTTATTGAAAATTTGTGGATCAAAACACATCTATAAGGTGAACAAAAGAAAGAAAAAAACATGAATAGCGATTGCGGAAGCCTATTATAACATTTCTTTTGTGCAACTAATAAGAGGTTACCTAATAATTCAATCAATAGTTCTGATATGCTTAGAAAAGAATTTCGAACTAAGGTATGTGACAAATATATTCCTAAATTTATCGTACTATTTAGTAATTGAAGTTATGTCTAGTTATACTTGATCGAATTTTTATCCGAATATATGAGCGAATTTATGTTATAAAACAAAATATATTATGCCCTTTCTGAAATAAAATATAACCTTGTATTTCTTTTACGATATAACTTATAAAATATTATTATAATTATTATATAAATAAATAAATCTATTCTACGAAAAAGGTAATTTAAGATATAATTTAGATATATTGATATGAAAATATAAACTTATATCCAAAAGTAAAGACATTTGTGTGAAATCGATGTTTCTTGTTATGTGGATTGTCTCCCTCGATCTCCACAAACCAGTCAAACACGGCAACCTTAATTTTAACCCTTAAAAAACATTTATCTCCATAAATTATATATAAAAAATCAATAAATATATATCACATTTTTTACATATACTACCACTTAACCATGACTAAACTATGATATATACTTGATGTTAGCTAGGGGCGTAACGAGTTTATTCAAGATATAATATACGTATAAATTCTAGCTCCACCACGAATAAAAAATAACACACATGCAAGCATAAAATAATCAACTCAACTCAAAGCAACTATGTTTAAGTGATCTAGAAGACACATGACATGATAGGTTTACCGGTTTGAAAGAAAATGATTATTGTCTATTGATTTGACGTATACACGCAAATTAGAGACGCATGAAATGATAGGTTTGCCAGTTTGAAAGAAAATGTATGCCGTCTATAATTGGTTTGATATAAACACGCGAATTAAGATGTCCAACACAAAAACCAAAGACACACATATCAAATGAAACAAATTTCATGTCTACATATTATCTTCTGCAAAACAAGAAAAGGAACATAAAAGGGTTATACTATTTTTTTTAAAGCTATTTATCCTCTCTTATCAACTAAAGTTATACTATATATATCATTATTTGGTAAGGATAATGACCTCTATAAACCCTCTATTTCTAATCTTAAAAACACCAGATATGTAAGCCTTTGTGTATCATATTTTCCTAGTTACGTTAGCCCGGTTGTGTGGAGGATCTATTTCTGCTGTTCTCTATTGCTATATGTACTACGTATTCTCTCGAATTCAAGATGCTGCCTTTGAAGTACACTTGCATACCAAAATAACAAGTATCCAAACCTATAGAAATTCAGCTATACTGCTCGCTACCACTGTTGATGCGAATGGACTGTCTGGCAGGGTGATTCTTTGATTGCTGCATCAATACAATAAAAGAACTAAAATGAGTACAACTGAAGTATATAAGGTTCGATTTGCCAATATATGAAAATGCCTCACAAACCCCACAATAGAGCTACCTTCAAACTATTTCACATACGCTTTAGACCTGTCTGCAGGACAATTAGGGAGAATGTAGAGACATAAATGCAAGGTAAATACTCTACGCTCTTTTGGAACGATATGAAAACAAACAGAAAGACTATGTAAAGCAACATCAAGACACATTTTTTTGGTTTTTTGGAACTTTTTTTATATTCGGTTGACAAGCAAACAACAAAGTAAAAAGAGAGGGACTTGTTATCAGATTTCAATCCAGAAAATATTGAAAGATTATGCAATAAGATAACTATCAGAGTCAATTTATATAACGCAAGTGTATACCTATCGTCATCAGCATAATGGCTTTCTGAATTCTCGAGATTATCTTCATCCGGGGATACACTGTCACGAACATCTATAATATGGCTGGAATGTTCTGCTGAAATATGCAGTACAGAAAATCAGTTTGTACTTGAATAAATAACTGGAAGTGTGTAGCTAAAGTAAATAACAATAAAAAAGAGTGTATACACACGTTGAGAAATGTTAATTTCGTCCATGGGAGGGCCAAAATGGGGCGGAGTGGCCATGCGTTTTCGCGATAACTGCAGCTGTGCAAGTCGCCTAGCCTCATGTTCAAGAATTTGCTCTTCCATTAAATGTTTCCGTAGCATTCTAGGGGACTTGAATTCTGTTGGCAGATCATGAATGAATCAGATCAAAGAGGGCAAATGCAGAGAGCAGACAAAAGGTGAATTTATAAGAAGTATGTTCATCCACACGGTAAAGTAACTAAACCTTGTACGGTCGGGGGAATATAGAGTGCTCGAAGACCTTAACCCTACCTTGTCAGGTAGAGAGGTAGTTTTCGAAAGACCTTCAGTGCATATTATATGTATATTTAGTTTAAAAAATAATAATTTATGAGGCCGTAGATGCATTCACCCTAATTCCAGTAAAGAAATAACTACATTCGAACTACAAGTGAGTAGAAAATTCAGGTGCTAATGCCTTACTTTCTTGAAGCCTAGAATCAAAGTGGTAATACATTGACGACTCCAGTCTCTCGTGGTGCTTTCTGCAGGAGAGGAAATAAGATTAGACAGATGCTATAAACCCGGTGATACCAAACAAGTTAGTAGTTCACTTCATATCTATACGAGAGTTCAAAGAAACGGAAGAAGAGAAGAAGCTGAATTCTCAATGCAACACGACGCTTCCCTCACCAAAACATGCAACATGCAGAGAGTTGCTAGAGGTCAATTTAATCGAGCTATCAAGATGTGCCATTAAGAAATTTGCAGTATGATGAAGTACCTTTCAGATAGCTTAGACTTCTCCCTATAAGGTTTGACAAGAACGCGAGCACCACACACATAATGTGGATTTCCGGTTGACAAAACCATTTTTACAGTATCTGTGCTGAAGAATGTAACAAATCCAAACATTCGTTTCTGCTGACATGGCATTCGTACATCTTGAACTGGCCCAAAAGTGCTAGAAACAAAAAAACAAAAAGATAATAAGAGAAGTATTGAATGCTTGATAAAAGGCAAAGCACATAAAAAACGTCACATGTTGCGTTGCATACTCAAAGTAAGCAGAAACATCTTCCTCCGTAAAAGTGCTTTCAGCAGGGAATGTCAAATATATTTGACGTGAATCACTAACGATAGGACCTGGATCACTTCTTACACCATGAGTGTCCATGTACTTCGCTGCATCTTCAGCCAGAACTACAGAATGTTGTCCATGAGGCCTGTAACACATAGCATCCAAACGTATTAGAAATTACTCACGATCGTTTGACTAGATAAGAAACAATACAAGAGTACACGTAAAATACCTTTCAATCAGACGAACTAACTTCAATCGATCAATAAGCTTTGTCAAATTATACCCAGCTTTACCATTTCTTTGGCTCTCGGTTAGATACCCTTCCGCTTGGAGGTTTCTCCCGTACTTTGCATAATACATCATGGGCAGGGATGCAATTGAAACAGGATTCCCGTTCTTCTCATTCAAGAGCTCCGTTATCTCTAGCTCTAATTTCTCCAGGGAACCAGGTGAAAGTACTTCATTTTCATCACCCTTTTCACAAAGATTAGGATCAACCGTAAGTTGGTAGCTCTCGGGAAATGGAGGACCATGAAAGTACCTACAGCTGTCACCATTTCTACAGAATCCTTTGTTGAAATAATGGCAAGGCTTTGGAAATTTAAACGAACTTGGAGAATTTCTGTAGCGACGGATAAGGGGAGCTTCTGGATAGCAGTAATCAATTGGGTAATTCAAAGTCTCAAAGCACATTGTATCTTCAAGTTGGTGGAACTGTTGCCGCGGCTCATTGCAGCGAGGAGCCGATACAGGGTAATTGGATGAAAAATTTGTAAACCGTACTTCTGGATCTACTCTATTATTGTCAGGGGTCATAGAAGGGCTAGTTGAGTTTATATTGAATGAATCTTTTGCTTTCTGGATTACATTTTGAATTAAGGTATTAGGGCCTAACGCTAATCGAATCATTTCCTGCTCTGGATATTGTTGAAAGAAAATATAGCACATAATCTCCCTAGCAACATGTTCAGACTCCGATTTCATGATCGTTTCATACACACGTTTCGTTGCCTCAGAAGGTTCCATTGCAGCAAAGTACTGTATTTATAGGTAACAAATTAAACACAAAAGAAGAAAAAAGTGCAGTTCTAAACCAAATGATTACTCAGTAACACAGGGAATACAACAATGAATGTCTAATACAATACATAGCTGTTATACTTACAAAATTATCTTGACTAACACTAGAATATACGCAGAACTAACTTTTTTTTTATAAGCGGAACCTACTAAAATTTGTCATATATTAACTTCGTAACCCATAATTTTAAAACTAGAACGACCTAACAACCTACGGGTTGAACCAATCAAGTTTAAATTATGATGACTTCCTGTTTATTGATGTGTATATACTTGGCTACAATTAAACAAAAAGAGAAACATCAATTGTTTTGACTAACAAAATTATGAAACTGTGGAGTGTATTTCCAATAATAATTTTCAAAATATATGCACTAAAAACACATCAAAAAACTCAAAAATGGCAAAGTCGAGATTTCCACAAATAATTCTAAATATGAACTAAACACACCAAAAAGCGAAAAATAGTTCAAATATATATATACATTAAAAATCATAAACATCATATATATATATATATATTAAAAAGGCCTAAACATCACATTAAAAAGCATAATAACAATATATAAACAGTTTCTGCCGACTCTTCAGTCCTACCCACTCAAATACTGAATCTACCCAAACAACAAAAACCATAACAATTTTTTTTTCCTACAAATTGAGAAAAAAACATAATCATAGAGGCAAAATAAAAACACAATATTTATAAACAAAAATGGCAAAAACTCAATAAATAAAAATCCACTTACCCTTGATAACCAAAAAAAAAAAATACTTACTTTTTGTCAAAAGAAGAAAATTGAAGAGTCAGAGTGAATTAGTAGACATATAAATGTTCTTCTTTTACTCTGAAGAATGTTACAGAAACAAAACACTTTTTTTACAACTGGTTGCTTATATCACTTCAAATATTATTTAACGGAGATTTAGTAAAGTCAGTTTTTTTGTTTTTTTTTTGATAAATATTGATTTGAAAATCCAGGCTAGCAGTTACCAACCCATTCAAATTTCCTAAATTTACGAAAGTTGACTACAACTAAACATCTTTATTTTGACTAAATTACCCCTGACTGTTAGAAATTCAAGAAAAGTATATTTTAAAATAATATATAAAATTAATTTATTTATTTTTTTGAAAAGATAATTATCCATTAGACAACTTTCGGAGATTTCAATGTTTTAGAAAGAGTATAAAGAAGCATATCTTTTGTCCCCATTTGGTTTCAATTTTAAATTTATTTATTTTTTAGAATTTCGTAAATGTTTTAAGAAAGAATAATTTTTTATAATAATTATTGTAAAATGAAGGTAATGATGACTTCCCATAGGGTATTTTTACTTTGTCTTATGTGTTTAAATATATGAAATTGAAAAACTATGATGCTTCGTTTAAAGATGAATGTTATTGTTTACGATAAGATATTTAAGTTGTAAAATAAGTTTTATCGAAATAGAAATCTGGTCAATGCATAATATACTTTTTCTGTTTGAAAAAGAATGTTTTTGTTTCTTTTTTAGTTTATTTTAAAAAAAATGATTTTATTTTTAATTTTAACTTTTCACGTGACATGTTTAAGACCACAAGATTAAAGGGCATTTTGGTACATTTTGACATAACTTTAATTTAGAATCACAAGATTAAAAAGTCTTCTTTCTTTTCTTAAGCTCTGTTCCAAGTTAAACTAGGCCATCATTTTTTAAACGGAGGGAGACAACACTTTAAATTTAACTTTCCACGTGACATGTTTAAGACCACAAAATTAAAGGGCATTTTGGTACATTTGATATAACTTTAATTTAGAATCACAAAATTAAAAAGTCTTTTTTTTTAAAACTCTGTTCCAAGTCAAACTAGGCCATCATTTTTTAAACGAAGGAAGTATTTCTTAAAATTTTGTGCATGAGTTTAGTGGATCAAACATTCTTTAAAAATCATGTGCATTCTTTTCAAGTTTGCAATACCAATTAATAATTAAGTTTTCCTTTTTGGAGAAATAAGTGCTAAAAATAAACTAACAATAATTTATAATCACATACATTATCAATAAGTGTTTTAGATCATAATTTTTTTTTTTTATCAATTATATCAAGTAAAGCACTGCTACATAAGTTAAAACAAAAGAAAATAATAATTTGTTTCATTCTTTATTAATTATTTGTGTTGTATGGGCTTTTTAAAGGTCCAACATCCTATAATTTTTAGCCCAATATTTTTTAGCTCAATGGGCTAAATAGGACTTTTAAGATTATAGAAACTAGACAGTAAAAATGAGAAAATTTAAATACAGACAACAAAATTAAATATTTGTGCAAATTGTATTTGGTATGTTTTGCCTGTTTCTATCCTTCCCCCACTTGCAAATTTAAGCTTTTTTATTTTTTAAAATTCTAAAACAGGGAATATGCATCTCAATAAAATTAATGGCGTAAAGCTAAATTATGATAAAATGCCTTAAATATATACACATACAAATGAAAATATTATTAATTATTATTAATTAGGAGTGTCGTTTTTCGTTCTTCCATACTTTTTATTTTATATTTTATATTTTATATTTTATATTTTATATTTTATATTGTAAAGTTAGACATATAAATTTCACATAATAACATTATTATTTATAAAAAGAAGTATTAATCTTCATTCTGAGATGTCAAACATTTGGTTGCAATATATCACATTGGATGCTAATGTAAAACTTTTAGTTATCAATACATCACAATCGATGAAAATTTGAAATGCTAATTGTTCTTTCTTTTATTTTTAATATTTTATAATGCTCAATATTGTTTCAAAGTATAAGTGAAACTAAAATTGAAAAATACACTATTAAATTTTTCAAGAACAAGTCTAAAGCAGACGTTTTACTAGCATTACCCTTTGAGCCAACCCTGACTACCTAATAGAGATAAAAAAAAAGTTATTTTTGAAATATCTCCAACTCAAGTGAAACAGATAAAAGTACAAGGAAGAAGAAAATAATAAAATAAAATAAAAAAACACCACTACAAAGAAGGGGCATGTAATTCCTACAAAAATAAAACGAACAAAAACAACAATAATACAATGATTGAAACTCAATAAACAACAGATATATATTATATATCTCAATTAAAAACTATAATAATACAATTAATATAATCATAACACATTAATAAAACGATATATATTTCATTTTAAGTCCACATGATAATATTTGCTAGCTATACTTAAGAATATACATGACTAGTTAATGAGTAGCTAAGAAAATTTCCATAATAATATAATATATGGTTTTCTATACACATCTTCCTCTTGTGACATTAACATGCATGCTTTAGAATTATTAATCATATATATCCTTCTTTGTCTTTTAGTTTGTAACATAATTTTAATTAAATTTCTTTAGGTCAACACACATAAACACATGCATGACACGACATTTCCACTCATTCAACTTGTGAAGTATTTTTAATTAATGTTCTGTAATGATTTTTTTTATTATTCGATATGTCTATTTTATTATTTTTGTCTTTTATATTTTTAATTTTTTAACTGTTTAAATATATCAGAAACCTTTCTTCTATCTTTGATCTATATATATATATATATATATATATATATATATATATATATATATATATATCTTTTAGAGACTTATGAAATTACATCAAATATATTATAAATCGTCTATATTAGTATTCATGATGTGAGGTCTTATAATTATATATTGGATCAACTAATTTCTTTATAATTACACTTTATTGACTAGATTCTGGAACTTAATTAATCAACAAAAGTTGATCAGGTGTTCAAACACTTAAAAGACAAAAAATATTATTCACTTAAAAAAATTCATGCATAGCTGGGATGTACGTGGACCCTGTATTTTTTTTTTTTAACTTATTCACAAATTTCCAACTTTAAAATTGTTTTTTTGTTATATGTAAGTTTCTTGGAAATTATTAATGTATTTGAAAATTAGAAAATTTAACCAGAAATTGAATTGGACCTACATGTTGGAAAATCTTGTTAGAATATCTAATGTCCAGATTTTCCCTAGGCCAAGGAGTCCACCATATTCTAATTTAGTATCAAAACAATAATTTTAGAATAAAAGGAATCTAGAATTTTTATACAAATAGTTAAACAGATTTATTATTTATCTTTTCTTGTTGTGTACATAGATTATACACTCGTTATAATTTAATCAGTCGACTAGATAACTATTTAGATCAATAATTCTTCTATGTATAAGTATTGAGCAAATTGGAAAAAAAGAGAGTTATTATTTATTAATGTCATCATAACCAGCAGCATAGGGTTCTATCGTTGTCGATATTTATTTAAAATTTTTTTTGGAGGAAATTAAAAATAATTTTTTAGAAAAATAAAATGAATTTCTTATCTAATTTTCTATGTTCGATATATGATATATATTTATTTATTTTTAAAATACTAAAGAAGGTGGACGGGGATCGGCGCATGGTGGGGATGAGAGTTACGAAGGAACGACGGATGTGAAATGTGTATATTCTTTGCATATTTTTTTCTATTTCAACGTAAAATTTTACCTAACATATCGCATCCCTTCTTCAGAAACTTACCAATTTGATTTGATTTGTCCTCATCAACCATCTTTTCTATCGATTGTGCTAACATATAAAAGCCCCCCACCCCCAAACATATCACATCCCTTCTTCAGAAACTTACCGATCTTATTTATTTGTCCTCATCAGCCGCCTTTCGTGTCAATTGTGCTAACATAGAAAGGACCCCCCTTTAAAAAAAGAAAAGAGTGAGTAGGATTTGATAAAAGACAAGCTTTCAATTTAAATGGAGATATTTTTCAAAAAAAATAATAATAATAAAGATTAGTTGAACTGGATTTGTCTTGGTCGTTTTGAAAATAATTATATAAGTATATGTTGATGCCTCATGTCACTTTTTTTATTCTTAGTAAACAGTAGTCTTTGGAGAAATCTCATAGAAATTCTACCTATCCTCAAACTTCATTTTCTCGTAAACTTCTTAGTCTTTCAGAATATTTAAATTTAAGTCAAACAAGTGAAAATATGACAGGGAAATTTAATCTTCCGCCTAGTACTCCACAAGTTTGAACGGTTAGAAAGAGAATATTTATAACTTTTAATTACTTAATTATATTATGTCTCTAACACTCTTTCTTGTGTAGGTCTGATTCTTTGTGATCAAACTCATGTGTATCTTATGTTTTCTAAGATTGTGTGATAAAAATAAATATAAACTCGAAATTTGAGAGAGTCTCAATTAAAACTTTAAACTATATATTAAAGACAACATATTTTAAATTACTTTTAACTATATTATATCTAAACAAGATTTACCTATCACATCATGCTACTTACTATATCAAAGAAATTTACCCATAATTACCTAATAAGCAATCTATTCTCTAAATTTTTATATTGTCCCACTACATGGAATTTAAAATACTCTTATAACTTACTTAATTGAGATGTGTAAAGCTAAACACCTTTTTCTTTATTCATCCATCTCTTTCAACAACACATTAACCAAACTCTTTAAATAACACAAATTACACAAGATTAATTGTTACACATACACACATGATCAATGACTAATGAGAACACCATAAACTCTAATAATAATTACTTCTCAATTAGTATAGAAGAATTATCAAATCCTCAATCTTTTACCCTTCAACAACTATTTCATGCACTTGAAACAAATACTTCTTCTGGCATATTAGGAGATTCTATCGATCTCTATCGTCGTCGAAAATCATTTGGTTCAAACAACAACTTTTCTTCTTCTCCTTCTTCTTCTTATGTGAAGAAAATAAGTTTTCGTGAATTAACACTTGAAGCATTCAAAGAAAGCACTTTTATCCTTCTATTTTGTTGTGCTGCACTTTCTCTTGTGATTGGGATCAAGAGGAATGGTCTACAAGAAGCCTTGTTTGATTGTGTTATAATCTTCTTGCCAGTTTTTTTCGTTTTAAACTTCAGCGTTACTTTCAGGTATAGCTGACAAATGAGCGAGTTGAGCTGAAGTCCAAAAGTTACTTGAGCTGAAATGATCTAAAATGCGAGTCATAACTCAATTTGCCTTGACTCATACTAAGTTTTAATTGCTTTATTTGTTCTTTTATAACTTCTTATCATTACCTTATACAATAACATATAGAAAGAAAAAATCATTTTTCATGAATTAATTTAGGGCTAGTAAATGAGCGGGTCAATAAGGGTTTGATGAGTTATGATTTCATGGGCTAATTTTTTCACGTTTGATTATAGGTTTTTCAAGGAAAGATGGATATCGAAGAGGAGATTATCGCGTAAAAAGAAAGTAATTAGGGTTCTTAGACACCAACAATTTCTACAAATTCCATCTTCTGAAGTAGTGGTTGGTGATATTGTGTTGTTGGAATGTGGTGATCATGTCCCTGCTGATGGAATTTTAATTCAAGGTAACTCGTACAAGTTCGATGATGGTAGTACTAGTGATCATGATTTAGTACTACCACGTGAACAGTTGCATCATGTCTTGTTTAATCGTACAAAATTAGTGGAAGGAAGTTGTCAGTTACTAGTAACTTCAGTTGGTGAAAATAAAGAGAGAATCAAGTTGATGAAGTGTGTAACAAGTTTCCAAAATAATGGTCATGAGTGTAAATACTCAAAGATTCAAAAATCAATTGATGAAATGAGCTCATTCTTGGATAAATTATCCTTGAGTCTCTCATTGATCATTCTTGTAGTTGAAGTTTTTCGATGTTTCTTGTGGAACAAGTCATGGTGTTGTGATAATGATCGCGATCCTAAAGGTGTGAAGAACATGATGGAGGATATAATGAATGAGGCTACGAAATACATGAGGAGGAAGAGAGGTGAAAATTATGGTACCAATAAGGTTAATGGCTTTGTAGCTATGGTTTGTATTTTGGTGTTTTCATTAAAAGATGGATTATCTTTAGGGATGTTTATTGTTCTTTTATATGCATCTAAAGATATGAAAAAGAATGATCAAATCATAGTTCATAATCTTCCATCTTGTGCTAATGGAGCTCTTGTTACCAATTTGTGCCTTAGTAAAACATCTCATTTTGTTGTGAATCATTCAACTTTGGCGGATTTGTGGATTGGATTCGAGAAAATTGATGACTTATCTGTATTCAGTGGCGGAGCTAGAGGTAAGAAAAAGGATCCAATCGAATCTCTTTCATTTATATATATATTATATAAGAAGGTTCCAGCTAGGTGTACTAGAATTTCTGTTAATAAAATTTCTGACTACGTCACTCTGCATGCAGATTCTACTAAGGAAGTCCGGAATACATTACTTGAAGGAATTTTTATGAATATAATTGGTCATGTTGATGAGGATGCACTTCTTATTTGGGCTGAGAATTTGTTTGGTGGAAATATTGAACAATTTCATGGAAGTTGTAGGATTTTAAATTATGAAAATTATTATCCTAACAAAAGATTGTGTGGGTTGTTATTAAAAAGAAACAAAGAAGAAATTGGAGAATTATTGCATGTACATTGGAAAGGAGAACCAAAGTTAGTGTTATCAATGTGTTCTAACTATTATGATATTAATAATGGTACCATGCAAACCCTAGATGAAGAAAAAAGAGAGTTGTTCAAACGAAAAATCGCGAGTATTATAGTATGTAATGGAGTTCATTGCTATGGTTTTGGTTACAAACAAGTTATAAGATCATCGTTAGAAGAAGAAGAGAAGGAAAATAGTACTATTATCGCGAAAGATGGGTTGAGTTTTCTAGGGATTGTGGTATTAAAGAATCCGTATTCATCTGAGTTGAGACGAACGATTGAAGTATGTCGAAAATCTGGGATAGAGGTTAAGTTAATGGTGGATGATGACTTGAATACATCAAGATTAATGGCTATTAATTCTGGAATATTAAGAATTGAAGAAGATTTACAAGGATCTATAATTGAAGCTATTGAATTTAGAAAAAGTCCAAAAGAAGCTCAAATTAATATGTGTCACAAAATTAAAGTAATGTCCAATTGTTCTCCAGCTGATAAATTATTATTGGTTAATTGCTTGAAAAAAGGAGGTGGACACGTGGCGGCAACCGGTTCGTCGATTCGAGATTTACCATATCTAAAAGAAGCTGATGTTGGAATTTTTTTTGGAAAAAATTGTGTGGACTTAGCTAAAGAAGATGCTGATATTACTATCGTTGAATCGAACTTTGGTAAGATCCTAGACATATTAATCTTGGCCAGGTAAATATGTCTACGTTTTCTTGATTTTTGAACTAACTTATTTTGAACTAAGACGTATTTTTTTTGTTTGTTATTGTAGGTATGTATGCATAAATCTTGAGAAGTTCATACAATTACAATTGATACTCAATATTTCTGCCTTCACTTCAAACTTTATTCTTTTAATTTTCAACCCTACAAGTGATCAAGATCAACAATTGACACCATTTCAATTGTTGTGGGTAAATCTACTTATAGAAGTTTTTGGTGCCCTTTATTTGTCCATCATAACATCAACCATAAAGCCTCGTGAGTCTAATTCAGTTGATCAAATCACGTTGAGTTTTTATGGGACGGGTGCACCTATTGTAACCAACAACATGTTAAGGAACATAGTTGTTCATTCTATGTTACAAGTTACACTTCTATTGATACTTACCATGAAGGGAAAATCATTTTTTCGCGTCAACGAGGGATTGTTGAGTAGCGTGATCTTCAATATTTATGTATTATGCCAAGTTCTTTTATTGATCATTAGTGCCATTGAGATGATCACTAAGACAAGAATCTCGAAAGGGAGAAAATGGTTATTGTTTATAGTTAGTTGTGTAATTATAGGGATTATTATTGTTTTACAAGTTATATTATTTCAGATTATGTCAAAAATTGATCATTGGAAAAAATTAGGAATTAAACAATGGTCCATTTGTATAGGAATTGCAGCAATATCTTTGCCTATACACTATGCTGCAAAAATTATTTTTAGTCCATGTAAAGATTCTTAATTTTGTTTAGGAATTGTATTTATGTGTATATTACTCGTATAAACTATGTATAGAAATTTAATATCATGTTTTTTTTTATCCAAACATGCTTTGATTTCCTTTTTTGGAGCGAAAATCTATCAAAAATAACCACTTTATCACATGATAAAGAAGGATAACATCTGCATACATTTTAATTATCCGCTTCAATTTCTTGATTTTTAATTATTATTTTTTTGTACTCATGTTAGAATGAAAAAATAGATATAAGATATTATTAAATTGATGTTACACTTTGGCTAAAAATATACCTAAAGGTCACAATATGATGGCTCATCAAAGTAATCAAAAGGTGAATCTTTGAATTGCCTAAAGGCTAAAAGGTCACAATCATGTTATTTTTTAATTGGTTCAAGGACAAATAGAGTCATTTGACGAAAGTAGAAAAAAAAAAAGTTTTATAACTAACATTTTCATTTCATTTTTTGAAAATCGAACACTATCAAAAGACTTAGACGCGTGATTTACATTCAAATTTAAGTTTAAAAAAAAATGTAAATGATTCATGCAACTATTGTTTATTTGCAACATCAAGGTTGTCCTCACGTTCAGCCATAACAAAATTGTTGGAATTGTCATCCTCATCTCTCCTCTCCATGAAAGAGATCTCGTCGTGGTTGCTTCTATCTGAGCCCCCGTTACTCTTCCTCTTCCGAGTCATGATTTTTGGAACGAGACGTGTTACCTCATTTGACTCTACTTCTACATCGTCATTGATCCGTTCAAATCGAACAGCACTAACCTTTCTGGCATTCCCTGCTAATATCTACACCAAATTTGACAAGATCAGCTACCATACCAACTAAATATCTGCTTATTGTGAAGTTCTTAAGTCTGGTAAGTTCATGGAAAATGACGAAAGCTTCAGTTTTAGAAGGTAGTTGACGCGTTCAGTGTCAGTTCTTAGCCATAATATTCAAAAATCACAAGAAAACATACCTCAAGCTTAAACGTTTGGTTCTTCTCGTTGTGGTCTGTTCGATCAGATTCTGTGTCATTGTAATTGTTGTTCTCGTCTTCATTTCCCCTTTCCAGTATAAGCTTAATCGTCTCACCTGTCCTTGGGATATATCCAAATGCTTCGCAGACAAAACCAGAGACTGTCTCGTATTGATGGTCCTGATACGGAATAAAGAGAAGACGTCAATTAGTGGGACGATTCTAGAAAGATTAGCATTAGTTGAAGGCAGTTTCCCCTACCAAAATCATGTTAGCACAAGCAAACATAATAGTTATTAGCAGAACGAGAGGGTTGACAGCTAGGAAATGTTTTAAGTTATTTTGACGTCTCTGCTCAAAAAGGGAAAAATGAAAATTCAAGAGCTCCGAGGCCCCATCTATGTTTTCTTGAACCATGAAATGAACAGAATGACCCACACAAACTACTCCTGACAAATTAGGGACTACGAGTATGGTTAAACTAGCAGTAAAATGTAGTTTAAAGACAGAAAATTTAACTCTCAGAAGAGTAGTACACCTCTGGCATTTTAATATTGAGATCTTCAGAGAGCTGGTCAATGGAGGTATTTGCATCAACATCGTATATTCCCTCAGCCCGCATGACAATATAGCCAGTTTTTTTCTGGATTTCCTCCTGTCACGCAACAAGAAAACAAATATATTTCCACATACTAAATATTTATGTATTCTATCACTGAAGAGGGTATCCATCAGAGGTAACTGTGAACCTACAAATAACTAGCTGTTCAGAGAAGTCGAAAGAGGGACTCATAAGTCTTACTTTTGAATCATTTTCGTCAAAAATTTCACCAACAATTTCCTCGACCACATCTTCAAGGGTTACAATCTGTTTCATAGGAGAGATAATGTGAAGACATTGTTATAGATAATTAAATGATAGATACGACAGTGGATAAGAAATTTTGATAGAATTAACAAAGAGCTACAACCAAGAAACAGAAACGATGGGAGAGAATACTTACTCCAATGGTTCCTCCATATTCATTAAGAACAACAGCCATGTGTACCTTTCTGATGCGGAACTCTCTAAGAAGGTTCCACACTGACATAGAATCTGCATTGTTACAAAATTGTTGTTTGCATCCTATGGTAATACCATGAGTGGAAAGAAAACACGAGCAACGTGTATGCAATTTATATGCATAAAGCATGAAATGTTTCAAGGGAGACACGTTCTAGGAAATAGGAATGATGCCCACCATAGCAGCTGGTTAAATAGGAACATTGACATCTCAACAGTGTGAGGATCTGAAAGGCAGCACTACCTTCAGCAAAGTGGCTTCGATATTGTTAATTATACTAAAAAGTATGTATATCTGTTTGTTGTTTTAGTTATGGTAGACAGCACATGACGTCTCTGGTAAGGCTATGAAGCTGTACTTACAATACCAACTGATCAGCAACTTATATCAGTAATATAAATTATTGACTTTGCAGATCCATGGTTAAGGTGACATAGAACAATGGTTTCTTATTTATACAGCAGTCAACATCAGGAAGAAATGTAAATTACCGGGAACAAAGTACGCAGGTTTATGTGCCATATCTCCCACAATAGAACTTTCCAGCAGTTCTCCCTTCAAAATCAAAGAAAATTTTCAGCATACTATGAGATTTATGTGTACAATGAGAAATGACACCACTACAATTTTGAAAGAGGCTGGCTGAAGTTGTAGATGCTAGACCTTTTGTACATAATCTAGGAGATCCATGGCATATGCAATGCCAACAATATTATCTATACGTTGCTCAAAAACGGGCACCCTGAAAATTCATAGCCAAACTCTTTTAGCACCTATTGAAGGAAACTTCTTCTCTATGCAAAAACAAGGAATGAAAAGTCCATTAGACCTGGAGTACTGATGTGTCACCCACAAACTATGGAAATCAACTAACGTTGCACTGGCATCGATTGCAACAACATCAACAAGAGGTGTCATTACCTCCCTGACATGAGTATCTTTAATCTCCAACACATTTTCAATCATATCCTGCAAGAAAACAGAGGCATAGAAGGTTCATCTGGTATAATTTTAGGAGATATATATCAATTACTCTGCCCCAGTCCCAAACAAGTTGGGATTGGCTATATGAATCCTCACGTCTCCATTTAAGCACAACTCATGTCACTGTCATTACCAAACCAAAATAAGATTAAAAATTTTAAGCAGAAGTCATGTCTCTTGCAAGACAATACATTTCAACCATGTCCTGCAAGAGGACAGACACATTAATGGGTCAGGGTTTAGTTTTAGGAGATATAATCTCCACATAAAAGCAAGCATAAGATTATAGTGTTTGGTTGAGATTTGAGGAGATTTAGTCTCACATAAAATCGACATTCATTAATACAACATTTGGTTGCTCCTTTTTGTGTTCCTCATAATAATACTTGCATAAGTTATGCGGGAATTTATGTATTATTTTATGTGAGATAGATTGTGTTCCCATAGTTGCGTCTAAACTAACGCATTAATAAGTTACAAAAGATACCTACTTATGCATGGAATTCAACAAATTAAAAAAAAATCAGAGTATGTTCAAAGCTGGTCAAATCAACTTTTAAGCATTTTTGGCTTATTTTAAACCAAAACTGCTTCAAATCCAACTGTTTTTAAGCTCCAAAAAAAATCCATAAAAGATGGGATGCTAAATTCCCAATAAAAAGGTGGCAGTTGTGTTTTAAACCACGTCATTTTTTTGGCCAAGGGAAACAACGTGGTAGCCTGAAGATTCTTGTCAAGGCAAAATCGAACAAAGCCCTCCTCTTCCAGAGAAGACGAGCCAAGGCACAAAGCACTGGCTTCTGCACCAATTATACAGCAGATGTAACATAGGAGGGCATGACTAAGGCGGTGCATAGAAGAAACAAGGTGAAATTTTTTTCGTCAACTATTTTTTCAAGTTTTGGATGTTATGTTTGTTTGACAGTTCTTCCCAAGAAAAAGTCATTAGCATAACAACTCTCTCATTAATGTTTAGGTCATATATTTTGTTGTCTTTTAAAGAAAGTAAAATAATACACTTGTATGTTGCTCCATTCAGTGTAGTCAACGCGCGCTTAAAGTGCGGTCAGCCACGCTTTACTGTGCTTCAGTCTCGACATCAAGGATCTAAGGCACTTTTCCTTGCCAATTTCTGTAATCCTGAAGAGACGATACTACATAAGTGATATTTCACTTCATCGTAAACATTTTTCAATTTCTTTGTTCTTATATTAGTTATTCATGCTTATAATTATTAGTCTTGGACTATGCATACAAATCTGTATTTTTTCTCCATTCACGTCTTTCTTCTTCAAGGTCCACACTTTATTTGCGCTTAAAGCACTAACAGACCTAAGTTTTTTTTAGCATTTTTCGCCTTTGATAAGACTGGCTCCATCAAATTCCAACTATGTAGCCATGGATCTCCAATAATAACATGCAAGATAAGAACAAAATACAGAAAGTGCTAAAATATAGTGCTCGTTCAAATGGACATGATAAACACATCTCAAGATGCTGCATTTGGTACAATGGCCACATACATGAAGGCTATTCTAGTGGAAAACCAATTCTATGTGAACTAGACAAGCTTATGTATGATTAGAATATGCATGTGCTTCTGTGGTTCACATTTGGTAACAGTTGAGGTTCAAGCATAAAAACCAGAAACCCAGAAAACACATGAACTCACCTGCTCTTCCTCCTCAATTGCGCCACTTAACTCTGCCCCACGCAGCATCAACTTCAATTCATCCTCAGTGACATATGGTTCACTAGATTACCAAAATGAGTATAAATTAATGACACAACTTAAAGTTTTGGCAAATGAGAATGATGTAGAATCAATGCTGGATTTAGATGGACTAGAGACAAAGTGAAGGAGGATCCAACTAACTTTTGTCAGCTTGTTTGTAATTTCAGTACCAAGAGTACTGGTTCCTTTTCTAATAATATACATCTTATCAAAATAAAATATTTAGACCGAGACTATAGCCCATACCCTCAACCAATGTGAGACCAAAACTTCTCACATATTGTATCTGTAAACATACTTTTAACTTTTCTACAAGTTATTATGGACGAAAACACTTAATAGGTGTTTGGCCATAGGATTAGGGGCTCAAAAAAGTAGGATTTCATTTTTTTTTTACTCAACCCAAAAGCTAGCTCAAGAGGAAGGATTGCACAAAACCATATGAGACCCCAATTCAATTCATTCACCTTTGATGTGGGATTCATTCCATCACACATACACACACACCGACTCTGTCAGGTCCATGGGCGTGGACAATCAACCGGGGGCCCATATCGACTCTAATACCACAATAAGAAATGCATTATTGGGTCTAACTCAACCAAAGTTAGCTCATGAGAAGAGGATTGCCCAAGATAATTTCCACAAATTGTTGGGTTCTCATCATGTTTAGGAGAAAAAATACAACTTAAAAAATCCAAATGACATGTCCAAACAAAGTTTCAATTTCAAATCATGTATAAACGGTCCCTTAGAAACCTAAATTATGTGGACAAGGCACCTTATGCTTTTCATGTATCTTTTAACAATAATGTATTTATCTAATTAAAAACAGCAGATAGATGCTCACAATGATTTCTAAGGATAAGCATGCATAATGTAGATAGCCTTTCAAATAAGACATGCACATGAACTTGTCATATTCAGAATTACATAAACGATTAGAAATATCATAAGAGCATGTTCTGTAAATATGCTCACAAAAATATAAAATTATGATATACATATTCCAACTGAAAGAATGGTGAAAAAAGATTAACACCGTGAGGCAGAGCTCATGATAGTAGCAAGACTTGATCTATGATCACCATACCTTCTTCCTTTCAAGCCGAGGAGTTTTAGCATTCCCATTGATAGATATGTCACAACTCTTCCAACTGGATATAGTATCAAGGAAAGCCATGCAACTGGCCTAACCTAGAGGCATTTCAAATCAGATTTCATCTAAGATTTTTCGACCATTATCAGCTATGCAGAAGAACTTGATCTGTAATATCGATGCATTCTATAAATAAGTCTTGGTTCCAACCAAGAGTTCAACTTACCACAAACCTAGCAACTTCTGTGGCATTGTGAACAGCAATACTTTTTGGAGTAATTTCCGTTAGGAGCAGGATTGCAACCTTGCAGCATAGGCAGAAAAAGGTGGCAGGTTAGCAACACTAGCAGAATATTGTATTGCAACTAACACAAGTCAAAGAAGAAGCAAAAGGGGTCTGAGTTCATTCAATTTCCAGTTCTTGTCAAACAAAAGGGAAACGGACTGAAGCGTCTTCAGCAATAAAGGTTTTACCACAGGAGCAAATCAGACTCTTTTTACAAGTCAGGGGATGAGATTAGACTCCTTCGAGATTTTTTTTGAGAAAGGTAGCAATAGACTCCTTTGAGAACTAGACTTTGATCTGGATTCAACCCATCAAGCGTATGTTTTTTTGCCTAAGAGATAAGGAAAATATGTGTATGGAAAAACCCAACACTAAGGACAAAGTAGATGGAACATGACATACCGTCATAACTCCAGTTGCTGCACTCACACCAGCTTCACCAAATGCCGCAGTTGCAGCCTCAGTAACTAATGCTGTAGCTGCAATATTGACAACGCTGCGCACACAAACCAAATCTAAAATAAGGAATAATCTTCAACTACAAGTGCAGAGAAACAGTTTTAAGTCATGATTACAACATCAAATGAGCAGTACGTTGTTCCAATGAGTATAGTGGTAAGGAATCGAGTAACATCACTTCTCAACATTTTGAAGACTCCTTCATTGTCAGATTCTTTTTCAGCTAACTCTCGTACCTAACATTTATAAGTAGAAACAACTAATTGCATTAATAGGCAAGTAAAATGGATATGCAAAAAAAGAAAACAAGTTCTGTTTTTTAAAATGATAGAGAAGAAAGAAAAAGCTTTTGAAGGCAGAGTACTAGATAGAAAAGTTTTCTCATGCACCTAGAGTCCTAGATAGTTCTCCGTATGAATTTTTTGAGGTTTCTTGAAATTGCAACTCAATATAAGCTTCTAAGAGGCTAGCTGAATAAGTGCTACCTACCAATCATTGAGCCATAAGGTCCAGCTGAGCCCAGAATACATAAAACAAATGTGAACACTCAAAGCTAAAGTCAGGCAGTTCTTTTTATCAAGTTAATTACTAGGGAAAACTTAATAGACAAGGAAAACAATAATTTCAATGGTTGCTTCAGTTTTATGTGCAATGTCCTTCACTATACGTCTCCTTATTACTCTGCAAGTTAAGTTCATGTAAAAACTAACCATTGTCTATTTTTAATCTATCACGCCCTTATAGTCTCAAAACTCAAAAAATAGCAAACACAAGTATAACAAACCCTCTAGAATGCTTCCTATTACATATAGCCTACCGCATCTACAATGTCTCACACTAGTCCACATTTCTACCAACCAGGCAACATATTACTTTGATTTTTAAGGAGAACATTTTTAGAGTGTTACCATTTCATTAGCGCAACCATGAAGCCTTCTTTCTACGTTTAGACTGGCGTATGTCTAGACTGTTTCAATTTGGAACAACATATATACACTTGTACAGCTAAAGGGACTCACCCTAATTGATGAAATGAAACTATTGAGAAGGTTCGCATAATCATTTACTCATTAAACTTGAGTATTCAGCATCTAGAATTAATACAAAAGTTCTATGCTATTTTTCTTTTATTTCCATTAAGAAGCATTTAGACAACCGTGGAACATACACACAAAATATATAAACAGACATTCAAACTTGGCCTCAACTAACAAGTAAGCACTCCGACTATGAGACTGCACATCTAGACACATCAAGCATACACGAGACATAGTGGGGACGAGTTGGAGTGTTTATTTGTTAGTTGAGGTGTCCATATGTGCACTCTCACGTTGGAGTGCTTACTTGCCGATTGACGCCAAGTTTGAGTCTTTATGTATTATGCCTAACATATATGTAACAACAGCTACAAAATCAATGCAACTCTTAAAAGGGACAGTTTTTTTCTATTGAACAACACAATGCATACAAAGAGGAAGCAAAATAGGTACCTTCCACGGCCAAAGCGTAGTTATTGATGTCTCAGCCATCGAAAAAAATGCAGAAAGACTAAGAAGCGCCGCAAGAATCAAACCTTGTTCTTTAAACATCCTGAGAACCAACAATACCGTAGGCCAATAACTCCTCAACAAAACCAAACCCTGCTCTAAAACACCATACCCTCCATTCAAAACCCCTTCAACAGCAAACACCCTTCTGCACCCAACTAAAAAAAACCCACATATCACCCCAACCAAAATCACCCCTTTTTTCAGCAGGAAATGCATAAATGGTATTTTCAAGCAAGGCCCAGAAGAATCTTCAGCATTCTGAAACTCCCCTTTACCCCCTTTAACAGATAAACAAATCCCATTCCTAAAATTACACCTCGAATTGTATGGAAGAACAAAATTTGACGCAACCCCACATGAGTAACGAAGGTTATTAGCAGATAGCTTAATGGGTATTCCTAATTGACGAGTATACACGCCTGGATACGAACGTTTATTACAAGTAGTAATGAATGAAGATGGATTAAAAACTGCAGCATCCATGGAAATTTAGCAAAATTAAACAGCTCAAATACCAAAACAAAGCAAAAAGATTTGTGGGTTTTTGAAAAATTGAAGATTTTGTAGAGTTTGAAGAGATGAAATTGAGCAGATGACAGAGCTCATTGCGTTTAAGCTTCACCTGCCTCAATTTTTTCACCTTTTCTTTTAAGCTCCTCTTCTTTGAATAAACAAACAAGTATACTACGCTAATACTAAGCAACTTGCAGGCTATGAAATGACATATTTGACCATCATAGTACTTCAAAAGAACTTCATTTTATTGAGTATTTTTGTTTCGAAGTCGATTAATTTAGATTTGTTTCGTGTAGGACTAAACGTACTTTATTACAAGGTGTATATCTAAGATTGTATTATTCAAATGAGTAAGTTCAAAAGAATTTCATTTTATTGAGTATTTGTTTCGGCCTCGATTAAGTTAGATTTTTTTCGTATAGGACTAAACGTACTTATTACGAGGTGTATATCTAAGATTGTCTTATTCAAATGAGTAAGTTCTTTGTAAACTAATGTTATGCTCGAACATAAGATGGGGAAAGATAGGAGCAAAAGTATGAATGACTCTCTCAAGTTTTGAATTTGAAAAATCTAGTTAAGAGACCGTTAAAAATCTTAATGGTGAATCATGGTAAATGTTTATCGAGTGTAAGTATGTATCTATTGATTTGACTTAACACGTAAAGAAAAGTGTTAATTTTATTGTTTCGCAAAAAAAAAATTGTGAGTAAAAATTATTAAGTCAAAGGAGTTTATTGTAAAAGGTGTTTTGCTTGTAGAGGAAAATTCAACACTTGTAATTTCACCAACTCAATACAGAAGAAAGTTCACTACTTTTATGAAGAAGGAACAAAATCCGTGCACTCTTAACTAACTAATCACTTGACTACAACATACATTCAAATTATTGGTAAACAAAAGCTACTTATAACATTTTTTCATATCAAAAAGTCAAAAAAAAAAAACAGATGCCATTTCACTATCAATATTGCACAAATAGATGAACTTCTTTCACTGCCATAAGATTGTTGCAGTTTCCCTCAAGTCACAGGCAATGAGCTGCATTTCGCGGGTTCTTGTTCAAGCTCTATCGTCACAGATGGAAACTCAAAAGAGTGTTAAGTATATGTTACTACTTTTCATCATCATCATCATCATTGTGTAACTTGGCCAATGAAGAGAGTATTAGCGTCTGAGATTCATGTGTCTGAGGCGTTCTCAAAACTTGAATTTGATCTCATACTATACTCAGCCACGAGCTTGGCAAACAACGAGGATTCGTTCTCTAATAACTTGCCTGGAGTGTCATATTCAGCAATGAGCCCTGTAGTATAGCAAACAAAAGAAAGTAAATACCAAGAATTTCCACCTCCGTTTGTTCAAAAAATGCAAATGTTGATTCATACCGTGTTCTAATAGTAGGACCATGTCACTATCAAGAACAGATGTAATCCTATGAGCGATGGTTATAACAGTGGAATCTGTGAAGTGCAGCCTTAGAGTTTGCTGAATTAGATTATCAGTTGCAGTGTCGACAGATGCTGTAGCCTCGTCCAGGACAAGGACCTTGCTTTTTTTGAGTAGCACACGGCCAAGACAGACCAGCTGCCTTTGGCCTACGCTCCAGTTCTCTCCATTCTCAGATACTGCAGCAATCCAAAAGAATATAAGCATTATAAGTGTCACAGCTTTAAAAGTGGAAATCATCGGAACATGATGTGGTTCCAACCTGTAGAATATAGTTTGCCTTCCTTCTTCCTAACTTCATCTCCTAACTGACATTTGTCCAGCGCCTTAAACATAAAATTGAATGAAGTTTCTTAATACATAAAAGTTTTCATTTTCCAATGTGAAACGAAAATTATGGAACTAGGCAAACTAAGCTGTTACCTCCCAAATTTGATCATCTGAATGCTCTTCAAGCGGGTCTAGGTTGCTGCGTACAGTCCCCTCAAACATAGTCGGATCCTGTGGAATTATACTCAATCTAGACCGCAGATCATGCAGACCAATTGAGGAGATGTTGGTACCATCGATCTTTATTTGTCCAGCAAAAGGATCAACTATGCGGAAGAGGGTCTGTATTAGAGTCGATTTACCACTGCCTGTCCTACCAACAATTCCAGTCTTCTTCCCACCAAGGAAAGTGCATGTAAGTCCTCGTAACACGAGAGGCATGTGTGGAGCATATCGGACCTATAAAAGTTCTCAGATTTATCAACACATACAATGAATCAACAATAACGCACTCTACCTGCATAATACCAATGAACAACTCAATTTACCTGAAGATTGTTGAACTCAACCTCTCCACGAGATGGCCAATTAGGATCTGGTCTATTAGACTCTATGATAAGTGGAGGTTCATTTGGAAGACCAGCATACTGAAGTATTCTTTCGACGGAAATAATTTTATTTTCCATCATACAAAGATTCCATACAACCCAAGCTTGCAGTACGTTCAGATTAAGTCCATATGTAACAGCTAAGCCAGCAACACCTGTAAGGGCAGGAACAAGGAGAAAACATAGGTGAGATTGTACTCTTTAGAACTATTTAACAAATTTGATGGAATGAAAACCTGATGAAGATAGAGCACTTACTTGGATCGATTGTTCCAACAGGAAGAGAGATTAAGAAAATCAACGCGAAAGCAAAAGTGATCAGAGATAGCATATCCAAACGCATGCAAAGCCACTCCATCGCAGCAGCTATGTGAAACTTAGGCCGAGAATAATTGTCTATTAATCTCATACTTGCATCCTGGAACCTAGATTCCTGATCGAAACTTCTAATTGTGCTTGATCCTGAAATTGTCTCGGCGAAGTGCTGTATTACTGGAGCTTTGCATGTCCCATTTAGACGTGCCAGTTCTCGTGCTGCAGGGATGTAATATTGCTGCAATTAAACAAAACACACCACTTAAATATATAATTTATGTTCACATACGTTGCTAAAGTTATAAATTCAGAGAAAAGAAAAAAGCAAAGTAGCAACCTCCAACCAAATGCAAATTGCAATGACCGGGATAAAGACTATGAAGACCTGCCATGCAACTTGTGACATTACTGCAATGATTCCTATAAGCTGTATTATTGTGAAGGCAAAGGATCCAACTTGAAAGGGAACATTTAGATCGATTGCACTTTGATCTGTCGATGCCTGTTGTCAGACCAAAGCACATTTGAGCAAATTCCGAAGTTACTAGTTAATTTTCGATAATATTCATTGATCATGTAAAGAAGAAGAGATAAGTAAACAAATGTAATCGTTCACTTACTCTATTCAGAATCCGCCCACTTGGTGTGGCATCGAAGAATGACATTGGAGCACGGAAAATGCAATGATGCATTTTATGGAAAAGCATTGAGGCAGTCTTATATCCAGCGGTAACAAGAAGCATGGATCTAGTGAAGATGCACAAAGCACTTGCAATTCCTAACGCAACATATACAATGATAAGAGTAGAAGAGCCAACAGGAGACGGATCATTCTTCGAAACAGGGGTTGCCCAAGCCATCCAATAATTGCTTCCAATTTGAAGAAGTTGAAAACCAGTTTGTGCCAAAAGTACAATTGGTACAAGGGCACCTCCATATGCTGTTGTTATATATTTCCAGTAAACTGAAAAGCCAACACTACCCTTCTCTCTTTCTTCCTCCTGAACAATTTGACCCTTTTGTCCAACAATATCATCAACTTTACCATTTTGACCATCTGAAGTCTGTTTATCCTGCACAGTGGTGTTATCGCCAGTCATTCCACTACTTTCCTCGCTCTTTTTCAGTGCTTCTCCCTTAACCGTGTCAATTGCTGTTAAAGCTTCTTGGTGAGCACCGACAAGTTCCATGAAGTCGCTACCTAATTTAAGAAGATCATTGTATTTCCCAGCTTGACTGATGTTTCCATCCTTCATGACCTGAGGAGAAAATCATATCAAATGAGTCAAACTCAATGTACAAGAAACAAACACTAATTACTCGAGGAACTAAAAGGAAAGAGTACCAAGATCAAATCTGCAGCAGGCAAAAACTCCACTTGATGGGTAACATATAGAATTGTTTTCGAATTCAACATCCCCATTATGCATTCCTGCGATTAAAAGATGGGTCAATCAAAGGCTATGTAAAAGTATCAAACGTGAACCTAAAGCATATGAAATGACTTACAGTGAAGAGATGGGTTCCGGTATGAGCATCCACAGCACTGAATGGATCATCAAATAGGTAAACATCAGCGTCTTGGTAGAGAGCGCGTGCAATCTGTATTCTCTGTTTCTGTCCACCGCTCAAATTTATGCCTCTCTCACCTATGACTGTTTGATCACCAAAAGAGAGAATTTCCAGGTCCTTCTTTAAGGAGCACGCTTCAAGAACTTTATCATACTTCTCCCTCTGCATCTCTTTACCAAATATTATGTTCTCTTCTATCTTTCCACTCTGTATCCAGGGCGTCTGTGCAACATAAGCTTTCGTTCCACCGAGTTTAATAGTCCCTGATAATTTGGGCATCTCCCCTAAAATGCTAGAGAGTAAGCTTGATTTTCCAGAACCAACAGTACCACAAATGGCAACTCTCATGCCATTAAGCACTCTAAGATTTATATCCTTTAGAAGTGGGGTTGAGGATGATGCATCCCAAGCGAAGTTCCCATCAATAATCTCAACTGCTACATCAGAACTTCCTTTTGGAAGCTTTTCTATGACATCAGGCTGCAAGTCCTCAAGAGAAAGGAAAGATGCAATACGATCGAGAGATACTTTGGTTTGAGCAATCATTGAAATTGTATCTGGGAGATTGTAGATGGGCTCCTGGAGAATTCTAAATGTCGCAAGTGCAGACAATATCTTCCCGGATTCAAGTGGGATTCCCATAAGCATTGCAGCACCGAAGGCCGCCACAGAAACAAATGTAGGAGAAACCCAAAACACAAAAGTAGTTGTAGCTGATGTGTACACGTATTTCTTCAACCATCCTGCCTCGATACTTCTGAGGTCCAAGATCCTAGACAGAAACTTCATCTCCCAAGCTTGAAGCTTGAGTATTCTCATATTTCTTAAGACTTCAGATGTAGCCTTCATCCTTTTATCTTTCGACTCCATGAGTTTCTCCTGAAACTTCTCCTGCAAACTCCCTAAAGGAATATTTAACAACATCACTAGTACTGTAGCCACAAATGCTGCAATTGAAGCAAGGCCAAGATTTTTATAGAGTATTAGCAATGCCAGACCGACTTGTATGATCACCATCCAAGGATCATGCATATACCAACCGAAATCACCAATCCTCTCAGCATCAACTGTCATAAAATTGATGATCTCTCCACTAGTATGGCTTTGCTTTGACTGACAAGAAAGCGTTAAACCCTTGTTGTAGATTTTGGCAACCAACGCTGCCCGTGCCCTATACCCTCCCTGCTGCACCTTAAAAAACCAATGCCTTTGTGCCAAAGACTCTACCAACTTTGCAACAAAGAATGTTGCAACTAAGATATAACCTTCATTATCAAAATCTCGTTTTCCATTCAGATACTGAACTAAAGTATCGATGAGGTATGGGCCAACGTAAGAAGCAGAGGTATATAGAAGCACAAAGAATGCTGATAACACTATTTCCTTCCACGCAGTGTAAATCAAAGCCTTCACCAGCATCAACGTCGTCACACGGTTACTACTACCTCCTCCACCACCTACGGATTCTAGTTTTTCTCTAAAAATAGGAAAAGTCCCTCTAACACTATCATCACTATGAAGCTGAGGAACATCCTCAAGGTCTAATGTCTTCTTGTAGCCTACAGATATAAGGGGTCTCATCCAAGAGAAAGTAAACAGACTAAAAATGTTAGCATTGGCATAAGGGGTCACAGTTTGATCCCCACTAGAATTCTTTGACTCTATACCATTCACAACACTACCATTCAAAAGGGGTTCCTCAAGAATGCTCCCTTCACTCCCTTTTCTAACAACAAACCCCACAACACAAAAGAACAACCCCATAACAGTGAAAACAACATCAGGTACCCAAAATTGAATCTTTTTACCATACACAAGGTCTATAACTAAGCAATAACAAGAAACAAAGAAGAAAACCCCCCACCATACTCTTAAAACAAAAGGGTACTTGTTTTCACCTGAATCAACCAACTTGGTGTTCAAGAAAACAGAAATTAACAACCAAGCTAGAAACTTTGATGCAAAATCAAGAAAAGTTACAATCTTTTCCTCTGACCAACCACTTGTATACCAATAAAAATGAGTTAACAAACATAACAAAAAACTAAAAATGACAAGACCTATAGAACAAAACAATGTTTGTTTATAATACATAAACCTAACATTCCTAGTACTCTGTTTGTTGTCAGCATTGTTACCATTATCATCCTTCTTCATTTTTTTCCAAACCCATAAACCAAGAATCACAAACAACAATCCCAGGTGAAAAGAACAACTAATTAAACGTAAGAAAATTGGGTTTAATAAAGATTCATCAACACCCACATACCTCAAAGATTGAAAATTAGACATGCCCTTCAACATATTTGCAATTTCCATGATGTTTTTTTGATGTTTTAGAGGTTAAAGGTTAAGTTTTTAAGAGACACGTCTGGTATGAGTTTGTAGTTTCTGAGTATATATATATATATATATATATATATATATATATGAGATCACATATAGACTTTGATTTTCATATAATAAAAATTCCAAATTTGATTGATTAATTATTAAATATGTGGAAAAATATGAAAAATTGGAAGGATATACGTGGTGGCCAAGACTCTGTTGATGGAGAGAGGAAATGGGAAGAAGAAAATGTAAGTCCTCTTTTTTGTTTTATTTGATAAATTTTTCGAAAGTTTATTGACTCGATTAATTTGGATTAGTAATTGATATAGTATATATCGTGTGTGTATTAATTTTTTAAGTTGAGTCTTAGTATGTTACGATGTATATAGATAGTAATCTTTTAAGAAAGAGATTATTGACTCGATTAATCTAGATTTGTATTTTGTGTTGATGTGATTATTAGGACTCGAATTTGAGAGTTGTGACGAGTGTAGCACATAGTGTGTGAGTATTTAAACAATTATACACACAATAAATAATAACATACTCAATTTAATCTTATAAGTTGAATTTGAGAAGGTTTGAATGTACATAGATCGTATTTTTATCTTTATGAAGGAAAGGTTATTTTCAACCGACTTCTAATCAAATTCGGATAAAAATGAAAACTTTTGTATATACTATTAATTTGATATTATTATCGAAACTAATTAATAATACTTTTAAATATCAAATTCTAAATTTGTATATACTTAAAAATTAAAATCCCTAATTAAGAATAAAAATTATATAAATATCCATCCATATCCCTTCCATCATATTTTTTCCATATTTGGGAAGGGGTTTACATTAAAATATTCCTACTTGTTTAGAAACAAGATGAATGTCATACCAACTTATAATTTTTATAAAATCATTTCAAATAATAATAAATTTATTTTATTTTCCATCAGATATTTAAAATGTTCATTGAAATTTCAACTAAATTTAAATCGTGAATTGTAAAGTCCATTCAAGGTGACACCAAGATCAAACAATGATAACTATGTCCCTTTGTTCTTATCGATGGTTCAACTTTTTTTTATCAATTTCTGTTTTAAAAAAAAGTTTTTTTTTCTTCCTTTTTGGTTGGGCAAAAAAATAGTTTTTGCAATAAATAAAATTAAAATTGCATGTTTTTTAAAAAAGAAAAATTGAAAACAAACTTCCACCTAAATGGAAGTGCTCATTGGAATTATTATTTATTAATAATGTCATTTTGGGAAGTTGCACGTACGCCAATATTGAAGCACTAAAGCATAGTATTTTATGTGCATACACTTTTTTTATTTAGTCAAAAGAGATAACGATTTTAAGATAAAATATAAATTTATTTGATCCTATATTAATTAACTTTGAGATATATTAAAATATTAAAATTATATATATAATATATTTTTATCTATCTCATTTCGATTATCGATAGATTCTGATATTGCTATCTAACGGGACCATAACTAAATTTCTTCTTCTTATTTTTAAAAGATAATCTCGTGCTCCTTTTACTTTTTACTTTTTGTTTTTGCTTCTACATTTTTAAAGATTAATTAAAGTTTTTTTTGTTCATATGGAAACGGAGTCCGATACAGAGTTCATCTGAATTTTCTTTAAAAGGAAATAATTTTATATGTATATAATTGATATTATAATTTGTCGACATTATTATTAAAAAATATTATATATATTTTTAAATTTTTTTAATAATAATTCTAGCTCTGTCACTAATACGAGTCGATTACTTTCAACAAAGGACCAGCAATATAGTAATGCATGCTTGTAGCCACAACTTTTCTTCTCTTGTTTCTTTTTATCTTTGAGTTAATGGAAGATGAGGTTCCGACTTATATATATTTTTTTTGTTTTAGCTTATTATTTGATATTTATATTAAAATTTAATTAAATTTAAACTCGAACTAATATTATCTGTTCTTGATGATCAAGTAAATTATGAAAAAACGAGCCCACATAAATTGGTTGACTTAGATTGAATTAAACTATGATAAATCTATATTTAATATCTATTTTTAGTATTGTATTATTTAAATCAAATTTTAAAATATCATACTCATGAATATCTTAGAGAATATTCAACAAATGGAAATGAAATAATTGGCTTAGTGCAAATATGACGATGCACCCAACAAATAAATAAAAGTCTACGTATTTGACTTGTGTGTACCTTGGTGGAAATTTACCAACCATGCATGTTGCCTTCTTTTTTTCTTTCTTGTATTATATCATCTTCAAAAATATTTTAATTTTGATAAACGAAATTATTGTTACGATATCAAACTTTATAGAATATCTTTTATCCTCCGAACTACTGCACTGTTTAACAATATATTTTGAAAGGTATATATGTATTCACGTGGATACATTACTATTTATAATTATACAATATTTTTTATATCCGTGTGGACACATTACTATTTATAATTATACAATATTTTTTATGTCCACGTGGACACATTACTATTTATAATTATACAATATTTTTGATGTCCACGTGGACACATATATATCTTTAAAATACACTATTGTATAGTGCACGGGATAAAATGTCCTTTCAAAAATTTAATATCGTTACAGTAATTTCGATCAAAATTCAAATATATTTTGAATCATTTTCCAAAAAAAGAAAACATTTTGTTTATTAAGAATCTTTGGGTTCTCAAGATTTGATTCAAAGATTTACGTGTGATAATGTGCTACAAAATGTTGTCGCATGCAAATAAAAGCGGAGCTAAACTCTAATTTTAAATTTTATAAAAATTCATAATTTTCTCAAAGACTCTATATTAGTGGCATTATATACCTAAGTAATTTATTTAAAACTTAATAAACTGCATTTTTTAGTATTCGACTAGAAATCATAATAAAAAATTCTAAATTGAATATTTTGTACAAATAGTATAAAAAGATATTAAATTATCAATACTACATGCCTCAGTCCCACTTAATCGGGATCGACAATATAAATTATCAATTTATTATTTAAGTTCATATCATATTATTATTCTAATAAATAAATAAATAAAAAGTAAATATTCCACTTTTATTTTAAATAAAATATAATAGAAGGAGTAATATAAAGTAAACAAATATTTTGTTAATGTGAGTGGAAAAGTCAGCAATTGGATGTGATTGTCGACCAAGAAATGAATTAAATCTTATTTTATCGTTTTATCTAAAGACAAAATCATGACCAAGACCATATGAAGAAAAAAAAAGACAAAATGTCTAGTTGAGCTTGATTTGAGAGAGTACAATATTATAATTCGATAAAAAAATTGTTAACGAGATAATTAAACATGATATGATGATTTCATTGTTAGCTCATCGAAATTTAAATATATATAATTGTAATTTGTAGATAGAAAATATGAAAACTCAATTAAAATAGACTGATAGAATATGTGTATATAGTAGAATGATTACTCTTTTCTCAATTAAAAAGTCATTTATACTTTTCAATAGTTATCACCAATATCAAAAGATTCTTTAATTTATTGGGGGAATGAGAATTGTACCAAAAAATAAATAAATTGGGGGAGATAAGTAATTAATGTCGATGGGATATTGGGAAGTGATATCCTTAATTAGCTAGTTTAATTTTAATTAATATAATACTCTGTTCGGATTATTTGTTATATTTCGCGTATCGAAAGTCAATTTGACTAATTTTCAAAGGTAAATTAGATTACATTAATTCGATATTTTAAATAAAAAAATTAGATATTCTAAAACTATATAAAAGTACTATAAATTACTATTTTTTGCATATTAATATGATGAAAAAATACATCTTAAAATATTAGTCAAAATTTTTATAGTTTAACTCTAAAAACTCTAAAAATAGAAACTATGACAAATAATACCGGACGGAGGGAGTAATAACCAGAAATCATTTTTCCCAAAAATTTGGCACTTATTTCTCTGGCTCTGTCCAATATATAATTAACAATAAAAAACTATATGCATTCATTAATATGTTCTGTGGCAAACTCAAAGTATGTGTGTATTTAATTGTTGTCACTTTTCATGAGAATACATATTATAAACTTCAAAATTTGAATAATTCTTTTTCAAAAATAAAAAATAAAAAATAGTAGATGAGTAGTACATACCTAAATGAACTTCATAGTCGAACTATAAGTATATAAGTTGATCTAAACACTATAAATATATATGATATACTTTTTACCAAGATGTATACTATATAATTACTAATCGTATGGTCATTACCGATTAACAACATACCGAGTACGTGCATCTCATAAATGAGGTCTAGATAGAGTGATATCATGTGTGTATACAACCTTATCTTATGAAAGTAGAAAAATTGTTTTCGACAAACCTCTGACTCAATTAATGCAAATCAAATATGGATAGAAAATACAGTAGTGAAGAAGTCATGCTGAAAACAACAATGGAGAAAGAAAACAACAATAACAACAAAATAATACAATAATTGTTTATATTAAGATAATGATGTCTCCGCGATCCTCAAATTCTGAATCTGCCTCTAACTGTTAGATGATTGGTCACGTGTCACACGTCACGTGGTGTCAAAGTAAATCCAGTATTAAAATGAAAAGATCATGAACTAATGAAACAATTGAAAGTTCAAGAGAAGTTAATATTCAGTACAGATATACATATACATTTCGCGATGACTGTCATAAATATTTGGCACGAGTTATATTGGAAACGAAAATGGTCAAAGTTATGAAGTTTAATAGCGAAACGATGTCACATTTTTAATCTGGTTCGTTCCCAAGTTTGAACGCGAAAACAGCTTCTTCATCAGGTCCCTCATGGGTTCCGAAACAACTGATGCAAACATTGCATCTGATATACTCAACATACCAGGATTCTGGCTGCTAAGCACTGAGTACACAGTGGCTAATTCGAACCCCGAATTCAAGTTATAATGTAGAAGTCCTCTAGGGATGATAAACACATCACCTTGTTTAAGAGTCTTTTGGAACACTTGGCTTTTCGTGTCGATAAATCCAGCTATCACCACTCCTTTGCCAACAAACATCATCTCGGAAGCTCGTGGATGAGCATGTGGCATTATCTGCGGAAACACAGTATAATTAAGCAGCCAAAAGAACATAAACTCTAATGATATGATTCACACAATTCAACAATATGGTATCAGAGCAGGTAAGAGGGGCGCATAGAGACATATAATATTAGTAAGTAATTAAAAGTGTAGTCTTTCTAACCGCTTACGCGTTTAGATAATCACACAATTCAAACAATACGATACAATAGCAGGCACGAGGGGCATATGGAGACATATATAATATAAATAAAGTAATCCAAAAGTGTGCTTTCGTTACTAGTTTAAACATTTAGATGAGAGAATTCAACGAATCAACATTACCACGCCATCTACATCCAGATCAATCCTGGCCACAGATAACCCGAGAGTGTTGAGTCCTGCAAATTCTGCAGCAGTGACTAATGTTGTCGATGAACGTTGAAAGTTATCCGTGTCACCTTCCTTGCTCAAACCAGAGCTTTTGAAATCAGAAGCAGTAATTTGTGCTGGATTCTTGCATGAATAGCCATTTATGAAGACGTTCTTACGCGTTGTATCGGTAGGACAAACATCATAGAGATTATCACTATCTTTTCCCCTGCATAGACAAATGTAAGTTGAAAATGCTAATAAGAAACAAATCTTCATGATCATTGTTATTGTTAATGTATGTCGTTTACATCTTTATTAAATATTCCATATATATAAATGCACAAATTAGTTCTTGATTGCATTAGTGTGAAGTAATAACCAAAAACTTGGAGTTCAATTCACTAAATCATTAAGAAAAGATGTCCAATAATTATCAGTATGGTTAAATGTCACTTTCCTAAATAACAACTTGGTTCTTTTTAATCTGAGATAGATTAACCAGATTAATTAATGTAAAGGGTAAAATAGTAAAAAATCAAGAAATCTAACCTGATGCTTTTTCTGAATAAAATATTATATACATCTCTTGGTCCAAAATATCATTGTGTCTCATTTAAGAATGCCTTATCAAGATGCCAAAAAATCTGTAGAAATGATAAGGTACAAGATTTTATTTGTTTCTTTCCAATTTATAACACATGCGAATTTTGCGTGTATGTTCAACTGAACTCATTCTTTTTCACTCGAACTATATATATATATGCAAACAAAAATAAACATTTAAAAATAAATACAGGTATGATAAGATCATGTTCATTCTGAACTAACTAACTCTAAGTAAGCGTTTGGGTTCAGATCAAGTTCATATCCAAACGCCTACTTAGAGCTATGCCCAGGGTAAATATATGTAAAACCAGGAATTTCGCTGCTTAAAGTTACCCTTCAATCAAATCACTGAGAAAAACCAGTGACATGAGAGCTAAGGTTGAGAAAGTTCATAAACGAATTGACGCGATACTTGAACATGTTATTAATGAGCATAGAGAGTAAAAGCCTACACCAAAACAGAGCAAATGCAGTTGATGTTCTTCTAAGAATTCAGAAAGAAGGCAATCTTGACGTTCCATTGATGCGTAACAATATCAAAGCTGTCATACGTATGTTCATTCATAGACGAATCCAGAATTTAAACTTGTTCGTTCTGGTTCTAGTGGTGTTTCAACTTTTTCAATGCTGCTCTTTCATTGAAAGTAACAGCTAGAAAAATACTGTTCTATATTTTGCAGCATCCAAGACTGGATCTTTATGGCTGTTATCTCTCTTTCAGAACATTTTATCAGCGGTGAGCGACACATTTTAGTTCTGCAGAACCTGTGAACCCTATTGTTCAATCTGCCACAGGTGGTGCAAGCACTAGTGTGATGTATCAAGCAGTTCAAGACAACAAATATTGCAATAAGCCTTTCATTGGATTTCCAGCAGAAGTACTAACAGTTTAGAAAAACGACAAAATAACGCGCGAAGAAGTTTATTACATATTTCTGCAACTATAACACTGGAAAGAACAAAGAAACATAGATGCCAATTGTCAAGTAACAATAAGTTACATGTATACATTTCAATTTATTTTATAATATGTACACATAGTTCGAGTCGAAAGCAATAGGTTCAATTGAACTCACAAAACCTGTCCACATTTGAACTTAAGCAATTACTCCTATGAGACATATACCAACATGATGATAATTCATCCAACACTGAACTGTTTGCTATATCAAGTAAACTAGTACAGTAATCTCTTAAATCTTAAACCAGTTACCATAAAAGGTATATGTTACAACATCTATGCATTTAAGAGAACTTGGATTCTCCCTAAAACTAAAATTCCTCGAGGACCATTTCACCTACGTTGCTTGAATTCTTCAAAAATGCTCGGTCCGTGTCATAACAGCATTTTAAGTGAGTCCGAGCAACGTAGCTTTTAACTAATCAAATATAAAGTTAAAACAATAGTAAACAAAACTCAAAGTTGTCAACTTTATATTACATAATCAGACCACTCTGATATATGTGATGTATGATCCATAGTGAAGCTAGGTATCTTATCAAGTCTCTTTGGATTCTCCTTCCCTCCTAGCAACCTCGCCGGATTCCCAACGGCGGTTGTCCTCGCCGGAACTTCCTTCAACACAACAGACCCTGCCCCAATCTTAGCCCCATCTCCAATTCTAACATTTCCAAGAACACAAGTTCCAGCACCAATCAAAACACCATCACCAATCTTAGGATGTCTATCCCCACATGCTTTACCAGTGCCACCTAATGTTACATTATGCAAAATCGAAACATTGTTCCCAATTACAGCAGTTTCACCAACAACAACACCAGTAGCATGATCAAGTAAAATCCCTTTACCAATTTTAGCACCAGGATGAATATCAACAGCAAAAACTTCAGATACTCTGTTTTGTATTAACAGAGCAAGAATTTGCCTCCCTTTAGACCATAATTTATGTGCAATTCTATGAGCTTGACAAGCTAAAAACCCTTTAAAATTCAAGAAACAGTGTACATAACTAATACAAGCAGGGTCCCTCTCTTTAACAGCTCTTAAATCAGCTTTAACAGATTTAATTATATCTGTTTCTTCAGTTAACACCCCAATAAATAAATCAAACAAAGTAGTACTAGGAAGATTAGGATTACCCAATTTCATAGAAAGATGATTAGCTAAAGCTCTCTCCATGGATTCATGAGCTAGAATTGAAGAAACATAATAACTACACAAAATTGGTTCTTGGTCAATATCTGACCTAGCTTCCTCTTTCATTTTCAGCCATAACTCATCTCCCAATTCCTCGATTTTCGAGCTTTTTTCTGAAATGGGTTTGCAGGAAACAAGGTCCGGGAAAGTGGGTCGGCAGTATTTGACGTAATTGTAGACATGGTTGTCGATTTGGGGCTTGTTTGGGTCACGAGAAAGTGGGTTTTTTGGGGGATTTTTGGTTCTTGAAGCGTGAATACAAGCGGCCATTGTTAAAGATGAAAGCTTGAAGGAATTGTGAGGAGAAGAAAGTGGTGTTAGAGGGAATGATGATCCGAGAAAACTCGAGTACATAGAAATGGAAGAAGAGAATATGTGGCGTTGAGGAAGAAAGACAAGTATATATAGAGAGAAGAGAAAATTGTAGATTTTGTTGCCTACGTTTATGGCCCAACGCCATTCATTTGAGTGAACTATTTTATTTTTACTTTTATCGTCACGTGTTTGATAATCGTATTAAAATTTGATTAATCTAAATTCGTATTTGTATATTGTATGACTCAATTTTAAGAAAATCATACTCCAAATTCAAATTTATATAAACTATTGACAAAAGGACTATTGTTTAGTTTTTTAATTTTTGATCGATGTTTGTTTCTCACATAATAGATAGGTTGATTCAGATTTATACATTGTAAAACTGATTTCGAAGGGTCATACTCTCAATAGAATTTCCTTCGTACCTACTTAAGTATGGAGGGAACTACTATTTTTTGGAAAAATATAATAATAACAAATCGATATTGCTTAATTCTTATTTTGAAGCCTAATTAATTTAAATTTACGCATTATAAGAATCGTCTCTAAGATTATGCTTCCAAAATGATTCGTCTTCAAAACTAAAATTTAAAGAATTAGATATCTGATTAATAAGAAGGAATTCGAATAATTCTACTATAATACATAATTGATGAGTGATCTATTTGATATATTCTATGTTTTTTAGTTTTTTATTTTACTTTATTTTTTTAAAAAAAAAGAAAAATCTCCATTATAATAGGGACTCCAAAAAGACTTCCATTGATAGTATTAAATTATAAAATTTGACACACTTATTTTAGAGAAATATTATTTTAATTTTGTTAATATATTTATGACTCAATTTGTCTAATATAGTTAAACTCAAAATGAATTTAATGAAGGGTTTTAAAGAATTTGATTTTAAATATTACATAATGTTTCTATATATAAAAAATTATATGAGTTTTTCACGTAACATATTTAAGATTATAAGATTAAAAAATATTTTGATATATTTCTTTGATAAGTTATAAAATAAGTTTTTTTTGCTTTATTATATTTCATGTTAAATTAAAATATAAGAAAAGAATTAAAATGGAAATAGTAATAAAATATTTTATTTTAATTAAATCATGTTACACATATTATAATGTGAAAAAGTATTAAGATTTTAGGAATAAAAATAATTTCTTTGGCAACTTTTGACAAGGGAATATGGATATTCTTTGAAAATGCCATGTGGGGACATATTTTCCTACGTCTTAGAAACGCAGCCACAATATGAAATGAAAAATATATTTTTAATTTTTAGGTTAAGTAATCGTTTGGAAGATAGAAGAAGTTGTTCAGATAATAAATACGTTTTATTTTTAATTTTAAGATACTACAAACATATCCTTATTTTTCATATAACTAATTAACTTACACAAATGTAATTTGACTATGTCTAGGAATCTACATGGGAAAGAAACAACTATTGTAGTTTGTGTAATCATATAAATTAAAATAATATTTGGATGACCAAAAAGTCTTTGAGGAATCTTTAGTAAAGGATAAGTATTTGATTGATTCAAGTAATATTAATTGAATCTTAGTATAGTTGGTGACTTATTCATTATTTTTATAATTTGTCATATTAATAAATTAAAAGTCTATTGGTGGGAGAAAAAATTACTTCCATGACAAAAATACACTACTCGTTAAACACAAACTTCATAATTTTCGAAGGTAGGTTTACAAATTAAGAAATTAAGAAATTGGGAGCTGAACTTGGTAACTTTTATTTATTTGTGGAAGTAAATAATTTGTTTTCCTAAACAAATTAAGAAAGTTTAACACCTACCAAGTAATAATTGTAAGACAATTTATTAGCACTACTAAAAAATGTTAAATACCGATGTGTTTATCGTCTTATACTTTTATACGATATTTTAACGTCTAACTATAAATTATGAATTTCGCCTATGTGGACGAATTATTTCAGTACTTGAATATACATATGTTTTCTTTTTAATTGTTGGTTAAAAATGAAAATGATGTAATAATACAAACTCGATCTCAACTCAAGTACCGCCCCCTCGAGAACCTAAGGACACCCTAATCAAATGACTCAATACGACAGATATATTTAAAGAACCCTTTTAAAATATGTATATCAAATTTAATTATACGTGTAAAAAAATATTAGAAAATAAATACATATATTATTTTACAATAATGTCGTAAATTATATAACATACTCATATCGATCATTTTTCGATAGTCGTTTAGGCCGAAGAAGGAAAGCTCATTGCTTAGGTAAGTAAGAAATCTAGTCCAACTTGATCAAAAGCAAATTAACATTTATTTATTAGGCTAAACTATAAATAATTAATTAAACAACAATTATTTTTTCTTATAAAATATTACCAATCACATTCATTAAAAAGAAATATAATGTGACGTTTGCGATGACATGTTTATTTAATTATTCTGGAAGATTTCTTCTTCAAGAGGCATGGGATCGCCACTATACTAGGCCCTACCTTATCAAAGACTTCTTCTTCAAACCATAATTATTTACTATTTGATAATGTATTCATTATAATTTTATAAATTAATTTTTAAAGATATAATTTAAGTAAATTTATTTTATAAATATCTAAATAGAAATATTAATCTGATTGTTTTGAGTTTGGATTCTCTCTAATTTAAAATTTTAATATTATATTATATTTTTTAATTAATTTTTATATCGATATTTCTCAAGCCCCACAAATCAACAGACTTATTTAGGCCGGTTTAAAAAACTCTTTTCTTAAATGGGCTCCAAAAATTGTAACATAACCCTATTAAATCCCGAGTTAAGTCAATCCGGTCCAACAAACCTAATCCATATTAACGGCTCTAATACAAGAGATGAGACTTGAGAGTGAGTAAATGCATGGTACGACATATAAAACTGTGTAAAAATGGAACGTATTGAAAGACGAAAAGAATGTTATCATAAGAAAAATAAAAAAATCTTTAAATTTGAACTAAAAATATTAAATTTGATAAATTCATTGATAACTCCAAAAAAAAAACAAGTGAATAAGAAAATTTTCGAACTTAAACTAAAGTTACTAAATTTTAGTGATTTATATAGTAAAGTATACATCCACCCCTTTTTCGAGAAGATGACTAGGTGGATAAAATTGATATTCGAATTTGGCATCACAAACAGAACACATAGCATAATATAAGATATTAGTCAAAAAAAGATGGGAATATTATTGGTGGGGTCAATTATTTTTATGATCGTGAAAAACTTTGGTTAAAAAAATTATAATAATATATGTATGGTTGGAAGTGCTTCATGAATCTAAATTTTGAACCATTGGAAGTTAAAAAGCATTTGCCTTTTCAACTTCTTTAGAGGTCGCCGCATCCTACAATAAGGATTAGATTTTCTTTGATTTCTCGTTCGGAATTTGATATTTATAATTTCGAACTTTACATTAAAAGTAGAATTTTCTTTTTTAAGAAAGACGACTCTATATTCATAATTTCTTGATATTGTTCACATTTGATGGTACCCGTTACATGCCTTAAAACTCAATGTTAAAGTTTTATATTAGAATTAAACGTATTCTAATAAAGTGACCTCAAAATCAGAACTCGAATTTGAAATATATAGTCAAGAATAAAGGAATCGATTCTCACTGTTTTGAATAAGTATTTAGATAATGTTATTAAAAATTGTTATTTCAATTAAATAATTTTTTTTAACATTTCATCATTATTTTAAATAATTGTAGTAACAGAAAGCCAAATTATTTATGATCAAATACCCCCACATTAATAATTCATTTAATTGCATGGTTTGAGTGAGTTGATCTTTAATAGCCACTAGATTTTAAACTTATACCAAGAAGTAAGTTCTTTAAGGACGTAGAATATTCTATGTGAAATATTACGACACCAAAATATAAAACTAAGAGAAAATATTTGGTATATAAATATTTTTATCACATCTGTTATTCTTTTTTGTAATTTGAAATAATTATATTTTATTTCACCATTTAATAATTTCATATTGAATTTCAAGTTAGATACACTTATATGCATATCAAAATAAGGAGAGAGACTAACGAAATTTGTCTATATAGATTCATGGAAATTCACTTGGATACAATGTATTTAGACAGATTACACCTATTTCTGACACCTTTATCCCGATATAAATGTATCTCAATGTATCTGGACGCACCAAAATTTAGTGTGATTTGTAATATTCGCATGTATCAGATACATGCGAATCCACTTAGATACAATCTATCTTGAACATATTACACCTAAATTTGATCTCATGTACCTGGAAATATCTCGACACACCAAAATTTGGTAAAACTTATAATATTGCAAACTAGTGTATATCTAATTAATTAGTTCCTTAATCAATAAGATTTAATGCCCATAAAATTAAGCCCCCGCAAAAATAATACGCCCTCCGTTTCACAAAGAATGACCTAGTTTGACTTGACACGGAGTTTAAGAGTATAAAGAAGACTTTTGAATCATGTGGTCCTAAATTAAAGTTAGGTTAAATGTACAAAATTGCCTTAAACATGCCACGTGGAAAGTTGTTACAAAAAAAAGAAAGAGGTCTTTCTTTTTGAAACATACTAAAAAGGAAAGGAGGTCATTCTTTTTTAAACGGAGGGAATAGAAAATATTTGGTATATAAATATTTCTATCATATCTGTTATTCCTTTCTGTAATTTGAAATAATTATAATTTATCTTACTATTTAATAATTTCATATTGAATTTCAAGTTCGATACACTTATATGCATATCAGAATCAGTGAAATAGGGAGAGAGGCAAACAAAATTTGTCTATGTATTCCAGATTCATGCGAATCCACTTGGATACAATGTATTTAGACATATTACACCTATTTCTGACACCATTATCCCGAGATAAATGTATCAGAATGTATCTTGACGTACCAAAATTTAGTATGATTTATAATATTTGCATGTATCTGATACATGCGAATACTTTTAGATACACTGTATCTAGAACAAATTACACTTAATTTTGATCCCATGTATCTGGAAGTATCTGGACACACCAAAATTTGGTAAGACCTATAATATTGTAAACTAGTGTATATCTTATTAATTAGTTCCTGAATCAATAAGATTTAATGTCCATAAAATAACGCCCCCGCAAAAATTATAACAATTTACAAGTGATTAATTTGGGCCTCATCTTTGTGTATTTTTGGTTTAAGTTGGGCTGGAATTTTTAGCCACTTAAGAAGCCCATTTTATGAGCCCATCAAACTATTGTTTCAATTCTTCTTTCTTTGTTCTAAAAATGTCAATTATTAGTTTGTATAAAGTATGATATACAATTAAATGAAAATAATTGAATTGAGACATTTCTTAATTACTTTATATAATTAGTCAACCTCAATATTAATGCTATTTAATTCTGTTAAATATTTTAGAAAATTGAGTTTACTGCGATTTAATAGCTTCAATTATTAATTTGGGCAATACATTATAAGTTAAAAAAGGCGCCAATATTTTACTAAGGAAAAACTAAAAAACGCCAATGTTGTTGTTAATGATAAATAGAATTCTTAGAGTTAGGGAACGATAGAATTTGTGATACGTTATGAGAACTTAAATAAGTCAATAATTAATAATTCATCGAAACATAGTTATCTTTAATGCGAACACAGTCTTATACTTGAAAGAGTTGGGGAACGATAGAATTTGTGATACGTTATGAGAACTTAAATAAGTCGATAATTAATAATTCACCGAAACATAATTATCTTTAATGCAAAAACATCATGATAATATTATAAATTTTGATTTTAATAACCAAGTGAATCTTTCATACATTACGAAAACTTAAATAAATTGATAACTGAAAACTCACTGAAATATTGTAATTTTTATTACACAAAAACATCACGGTAATGATAACTTAAAGTCAGACCTTTTTAAGTATGAAATCCACAAAAAAATGATTATTTTTCAATGAATTTTGACTATGCATTTATACAATAAATATAGAATACTTAAAATACTTAATTTTTTTAATATACAAGGAGTATTATAAGAATATTAAGTATAATTATCTCTAAAAAATCATATTCACATAATCACATAATTTAATATTCTTCTACTATTAGAATTCTTCAAATCAAATTTCAATTTTACCTATAAATAATTTCATTAACTATACTTCATTTATCTCCATCTCAATTAAACTCCAAAACAAAAATTACTATTTTTTTTTCTTCTCAAGATGAAGTTTAAATTTTTTATCAACTTTTGGAGTTTGATGTGTTTGTTCATTTTTTGTGCTAGTAAAATGGAGGCTCGACCTTACGTTACGTGGAACGATTTTAAGATAAATTTTGATAATATTGATATAAGAAATGGAAATTTACGTAAGTCTCATGGAATTATCGTGGTCGATTCGAGGGGTAACGGAGACTCCGTTACTGTACAAGGTGCAATCGACATGGTCCCCGATTTTAATTTTCGACGAATTAAAATTCTTGTTCTTCCCGGAGTTTATAGGTATTTATCTATCTATATCTATATGTGTCGATTGTATAAAGAAATCACGATGTTTTAGATTCACATCGTATGTTTTTTTACTTTATTCCTTTGTTAGATATGGAATCACACATAGGAATAGTCATGATTGGTGTTACTTTTTTTGTTTTAATTAAGATTTTTGTTTTAAAAATAATTTCATGTTTGATACATTCGAAATTAATATATGTTCTCTTTTTGTCACATATTTAAAGCAAATATTTATATTTCAGTAGATACATATCTATCTATAGACTATATATAATAAGTATTAAATATTTAATTTCTTTTTAATTTTAGATCTATAATTATAAACATGTAATAGATTTAGTAATGAGTATCTACATATTGAAATCATAAAATTTATATTCTAGATCTATTTCTTAATTATAGCGCGTGTCGCACTGGTGAAATTAATCTTACTTTTTTATCTTTACCTATCGAGTATAATAAAAATATCTTGTTATCTAATTTTACTAGAAAATCAAGATAATAATTATAGGGACAATACATTAAAATTACCCTTCTGTTTATCGTTTTATGTGTCGAGTCGAGATTTGACAACATAATTTATTTATTTTTAATTTTGTTATGCAGAGAAAAAGTGTTTATTCCATCTTCAAAGCCATTTATTTCATTAATTGGTAATGAAAATCATCCTGGAAGAACAATAATTACTGGGAATTCTAAGGCATGTGATAAAGATCAATATGGCAATGAAATAGGCACTATTGCAACAGCCACAGTTACTGTAGAATCTGATTATTTTTGTGCAACTGGCATAACCTTTGAGGTATACTCGAAATTCGATACAGAATAAACGTGATCTTATTATTAAATAGATTCAGTTAAACTCACAAAAACGCGTTTTTTATTTTATTTTGTTAGAATACTGTGGCTGCAATGCGTCAGGAAAATGATAAGCAAGGTGTGGCATTGAGATTTGCTGGTGATAAATCAATGTTGTACAAAGTTAGAATTTTGGGATCACAAGACACACTTTATGATGATAAAGGATCACATTATTTTTTCAAGTGTTATATTCAAGGAACTGTTGATTTCATTTGTGGCAATGCTAGATCACTTTTTCAGGTTCATGTCTCTTTTATCTTTTTTTTTTATAAATATCGATAGTGTTCAGGTCAGCTTTGTTGATATCCGAATATGTTATTAATACTTGTTATTTGTCATCAATAGTATAAGTAAAATGTTAGGTTATTCTGTCTGTCAAGACTTGTATAAATAGAAAAAAATGATCACTACTAAAAAAAATTATTATATTCTTATTGAAAAATGTTACGTGGCTTTTGTTAGAGATATTTTGATCGAATTGGCGAGGATAAAAAAGAATCAGAAATATTAGAAAGTTTCTCATTATTCAGTGAGAAGGAATCTGTTTATGTTTCCTGCCTTTTTTATTGAGTTAGTTCAGTGGTTTGCGATCGAAAAAACCTTTATTTCTAGTAATGTGGGTCCAGGGCACCTTGTTGATTGACATACTCTGGTACCAATTGTTATAGTCTATAGTTGAGAGAGCACTCATTTAACTTCTTAACTCATTATTATTATTATCTCTTTTAATCAACAATGATGCGCTATGGAATTTTTTATTTATTTCTAGTAGTATGTGTCTAGGCTACCTCGTTGATCGACCTAATCTGGTACCAATTGTTATAGACTTTATACGAGCTCTCTCTCACCCCCACATACTTGAAACTCGATTGACTTACTCTATCATTTGAACAAGCCTCAGTCGTTTAATTTTTCTCTAACAGAGTTGTGAACTACATTCAATAGCTCCAGACAATGTGGGAATATCAGGAGCAATTGCAGCACATGAAAGAGAATCACCTTATGATGATACTGGATTCTCATTTGTTCATTGTAAAATTACTGGAAGTGGAAGTGTATTTTTAGGCAGAGCTTGGGGAGAATATTCAAGGATTATTTACTCAAAATGCTATTTTGATGCACTTATTCATCCACAAGGATGGTCTGATTGGGACGTACCATCTAGAAAAGAGTAAGATTATTACTTTTTTCGATATCGTTATTTAATTTAACTCACTTTTTAATTTATTAGAACATAAATAGAGTCATTGTACAATTATTACTTGCTAGTCAACAACAGTCCTTATAGTCCTTATAGTACTACTCGTTACGCTTTTTTCGTGAGCCTTGAATATATAATAAACAATCACACAAAGTTTAAGTCATTAAAGACAAAATTTAAGTACTATAAGGACTCTTGTTGACTAGCAAGTATAATATATTGTACAATGACTCTGTTTATGTTCTAATACTATCTACTTCAGAACAACTTGAGATATACAACGTCGGGAATAAGTATGAAGTTACATATGCCTAAAGTTAATACATATGTATATTCAGCTTCAAACACGTATATTTAAAATTGTTTTGAGGTGGATAGATGTGCAAGTCAAGAAAATGTATGACATATAACTAAAGTTAAAGACATATGTGGCTGAGTTTTTTTAAACGATTTTAGACTCGTATATCAGAGTTATTTTGAAGTAAATAGACGTATAGATTTTTATGTACTTCAAAGTATGATTTAAATGGTGATCCCTAAATGTCTTTTTTTTAGGCATGCATTTTTTGGAGAATACAATTGCAAGGGAAGTGGAGCAAATAGAGCAGGTCGAGTGCCATGGTCTAATGATTTCACTCAACACCAAGTTCAACCCTTCATGAAAAGAGACTTCATTGGTGGAGATGAATGGCTTAGAATTTAGGTTAATTATGTTTTATTACTTTTTGCAAAGTGCAAAAAGAAAAAAATTAGGCTAAATTTGCTTTTTAGATTTTCATTTATATATTTTATAGGTAGGATATAAGAGTCTATTTCCTTTTATGTTTGATCAATATTTTGTGTCATAGCCTTTCTTTTTTCATATTTATATAAGTGTGTTCTAGAATATTGATAGTATGAATGAATATTTTAATATTGGATGTGAAAAATATTGAGGTTTTAATTGTTTTTTTTTTTATATTCAGGTCGTTAATTCGGGATTTCTTGTGAAATGTGAAATAATTACATCACTATATATACCCTAATCTATGTTGGTGTTTTAATTATCTATTCATGATCGCGTTATGTGTTGTATTTAATAAAGAGCGATTTACTAGAAGTAAACAAATTCAAATTTATAGAATACTTAACACCAAACGAAAAAAAAAATTGAGATTTTATTCATATTTATAAGTGTGTTCTAGAATATTGATAGTATGAAATGATTTTTTTAGTAGTGGATATGAAAAAGTATTGAGATTTTACTTATGTTTTAACTGTCTATATTTTTTTTCTTTTCTGTTTTTCTCTGATATTCGAAGTCCATATTAAAAATTATGTACTGTTAAATCTATGTGGTGATAATGCCATAACAAGATTTTCTCCGAGTTCTAACCAAATGAAAATAATAATAATAAAAAACCCTATCACCATCACATGATCTCATCTCAAAATCTTTATGATAAATAGCTCTATAGCTAACCGTTAAATTTGAGGAGCTCTCTCTTATCCACGGGTATAATATTGGGGAACAAAGTATTTAATAAGCACTTGGGTTTGGGACAAAAAATAATATTTGATGCATAAAATATTTCACGTCAATGCAATTATCAAATATAGTTTTATAGTTGAACTTATATTTATCATAGGTCACAAAAAAATAACTTTGACATTCTACTAAAATTAAAAATAATTTATATTTAATAGTAACAATTTGTTGATAAGTTATAATAAATTAATGATTTATGTCATTTGGCTAATTTCCAATAGGTATTTCAATATTAGTTGACCTATTTGGAATCAAATTTTAGTTTAAAACGTGTCTCTGTAGACTTTGGATTCTCGAAATATTTAGTTTATCCTTGATTAAGTTATAAATTTAGCAAGTATAAAAGAACTTGTGAAATAATAAAATTTTCACATATTGTAATTAGAAGGAAAGCCAAAATTTCAATCTTATAGATTCTAAATTTTAAGAAAAACAATAAAAACTAATTATAATTGAGTTTTAAATCTAAAACGGTATATATTCAATAAATGTCTTGATATAAATACTGGATTCATCAAATACATAATTGAACTTCTAACTTCGCCTCTGATTATAATAGGTTAACTCGAGATCTATAATTAGTCTCTTCAGAGACATCTTATTTAAAAAAAAAAATCGAAATCTATAATTAAGAAACGAAAAAATCTTCTCCACACGGTGGTGTTAAGATGAATAGACGTACTTTTTTGTCTATAAATTTACCTCACAATTTTTTTATTTCGTTTACACCAAATTATATTAATTTATCGTGATAAAATAATTTAACGAAGTAATTAATTTTACCAATTAACCATTCAAGTGATAAAAGTATTATTTTTTAAAAAAAATTTCATATTTATTTTAATATATTGTACTCGAGTTAACTGACCTTTAAAAACAATCTCTTTAAGAAAATGATCTACGAATACTCTATTCTCCCAGACAACGAGACCTTACTTGTGAGATTTTACGGAGTGTATTTTTGCTTTTATAACCACTTATGTGACGAAAGTGTACGTATAAAGTATAAACACAAAAAGATATATATTTATTGATTTGATGTAAACACTGAATGTCAGTAATTATTTCCACCCGTAACACCCCATACTCTTTTCTTTTTCCAATTATAGTTAAAACACGTTGAATTAAAAAGCAAGAGAAAAAGATGCTGATTTTTAGCCTAAGTTTTTTTTATAAAAAAAATAAAAAAAAATAAAAATAGCGGTTATAATGCAACTTTTCGAAAAAAACACACCTCTTGAAATTTCACAACTACTTCTTAACAAAAACTACCCCTCAATCTTTACACATTTCACTCTCCATTTTATTTATTTATTATTATTATTACTAACTTTATAAAACTTTAGAGGTTCTTGAAATTACGTAACATGCAAATTCCAACGTTCATAATTTCATAAATATATTTCTACTATGCAAAAAAAAAAAAAAAATTTGTATAAAAACCATACTACACACAAGTACTATAGGCTCTTATATTTATTGCCTTCACTTCTTACTTGCTTTTTGCCCATAACTCTTCATATTTTTTGGGGGGTTATGATGAATTTAAGTGATTTTAGCACTTTGTTTGTGATTTTTTTCTTGATTTGTGGTGATCAATATTCTTGTTACATTATAACATGGGATGATATGAAGGTGGATTTAAATAAAAATGAATTTATACGATCGCGTTCTTCTTCATCTTCATCTTCATCTTCATTAAAAAGAGTTATAGTTGTTGATCAAAATGGTAAAGGAGATTCAATTAGTGTTCAAGGTGCAGTTGATAAAGTTCCTTCAAATAATTTACAAAGAGTTATTATTTACATTCATCCTGGAACCTACAGGTAATTTTATTTATTTTTTATCTATATAGTATAGTTTTTATCAACTTTTTATTATGATTAACTCGTGTTGTTTGGATTTTTTGAAAATGTCTGTGTTAAATCCTCCAAAATAGTATATTTGGAGAATTTGCATTTTAGTAGACTTTTTATCAACTTTTTACTCTGGTTAATTTTTATGTTGTTCTGACTCTTCGAAAATATTGATATGTTGAATTCTACAAAGTTAATATATATTTTTTGAAGAATTTGATTCGAATACAAATATATTTTTTGAGTCTGAACAACATAGATTAGTTCATGTGATGATCATGAAGACTAATCTAGGGGTTCAGTAAAATTTAATAGCTTTAAATCCAATTCTTTGTATATATAATTAAAAATTTATTATTAAAATTAAATTCAGAACTCAGTTGCTGAAGCTATTTTAAAACCTAGAACCCATAAAGTTGAGATTTTGCGAGGATATTATATTATTTGAGTTTAAAGTTTCGATGCATGTATTAACTATATGTAAAAAATATTAACACAATCAGATTGCTTTTAACTTTTTTAAATTTTTTACAGATAACTTAAATTCACTTTCCTTTACTTTCTTGTCTTGATTATAAATATTTAAAGCTCATGTATTGATTCATATATGCATTTTTTAAAATATTTTTTTTGCATTTTTTTAAGTTGGTGTGAAGTTAATTTAAGCTTGAGGACGTGGGTATATATACTAGAAATAGTTGACAGTTAATAAAATGGTAGTGGGTTAACCCACCAACCCCCTCATAAAATTACTTAACTTTTGTGCATTGATAAAGTGAAAATATATATTTTAATTTTTTTTGATAAATTAAATATTTTAAAGAATACTTACGTGTAAATATACTTTAGGTAAATTTTGATAATGTAAAGATTATTCTATATTAATTAATTCAGGATCAAGAGACTAGACTCTAGAGTAGAGTATAGCTTACGAATTTGGTCGAACACAATAAATTTAGTCTAAACCTAATGTTTTGTCTTAAAAAATCATGATATATATGCATATTATTAATTTAGTAACTACTCCACTAACTTTTTGAAAAAATCAAATTTCGAATTTATTAGTAAATTTTAAATCATAACTCTGTCATAGAATGATAGTACATAACTTCAATGAACATAGTACTCCTTTTTTCTAGTCAGCCCATGATGTATTGTGTTGAAATCTTATTTTACGTGTGATGTCTGAATATTGTCAGTTTAGTACTCGAGTATTAAGTTATGTATATACAATAGATGTTAAACATATTTTAACTTTTTCGTGTATTTATCTTTTATACTTTCAAACGCTTTAGTGAAAATTTTGATTTCGTCACTATTCGATGATATGTATATTTTATTGTGTAGAGAAAAGGTGCATATACCAGCATCAAAGCCATTCATATCATTAGTTGGTGATCAAAATCAAACAACTAGAACCATTATTTCTGGTCATGACAAAGCCTCTGATACTGATCAATATGGTTCTATTTTAGGCACTTCTAGAACTGCCACACTAACTGTTGAATCTGATTATTTTTGTGCCACTGGCATCACTATCGAGGTACGTACGTACGTTGTTACAAGTCAAATCTTTCTATAACAAATCTTTCTATAACAGTATCGTTGTTTTTGTCATGAACTGACTCGTTTTGTGATTATTATTTTTTTTCAGAACACAATAATTCCAGATCCTAAAGGTGTTGGAATGCAAGGAGTGGCATTGAGATTAAATGGTGATAGATCAGTTTTGTATAGAGTTAGAATATTGGGATCACAAGATACACTTTTAGATGATGCTGGATCACATTATTTTTACCAATGTTATATTCAAGGATCTGTTGATTTCATTTGTGGAAATGCTAGGTCACTTTATAAGGTACTTATTCTCTTACCTACATATTATCCTATAATATTGTTGAGTCTGTGTCGGATCCTTCAAATATGTACTTACTTTTGAAGGGTCTGACACGCATTATCGATATGTTGTTATTTTCTCTGCTTCCATTCTTCTAAACTTTTGACTTATTTTATTCTTTTATATATTGTCAACAGAATTGTACTCTACATTCAATAGCCAAAGGGTATGGAGCAATTGCAGCACAACACAGAGATGCATCAGATCAAGATACTGGTTTCTCTTTTGTTAATTGTAAAATCAAAGGAAGTGGAAGAGTCTTTTTGGGCAGAGCATGGGGAGAATATTCAAGAATTATATATTCAAAATGTGATTTTGATCCTATTATTGATCCAAAAGGTTGGACTGACTGGAATCAACCATCTAGGCGCCAGTAAGACTCGAAACTTCTAGTTCAGAATAGAGATATCATGTCTGATATGACAAATAGGTGTTTAGTGAATTTCGAACATCAAATAGTGAAGATGGATAATCATGTGTTTTAACACAACCCCTTTTGGTGGATATTGACAAGTGACCACCAAATACTAGGAGTAAGCAATGATCTTCTTGAGATCGATCTGTCTTAAAAAAATGACTTTTTTCTGTGTTTGCAGGCATACAGTGTTTGGAGAATACCAGTGCAGAGGCAATGGAGCAAATAGAGCAGGTAGAGTAACATGGTCCAAGACTCTCAATGAATCTGAAGCAGAACCTTTTTTGGATGTAAAGTTCATAGAAGGACAACAATGGCTCAGACTCTGAACTTTCACACTTCAATTTTCTGTGTGCTGTAATGCAAATTCATTCAAAAACAGAACTAAATTGGTTAATGAGCCCTCATTTTTGAAACAGACAATAGGAGCGGCTCAATAAGATCGGTGGCCTAAAGCCATATTGTGTGACAATGATTTCACCATAAAATACTGCATTTACAACATGCAAGGTTCATAGTATGTATCTGTCTATTACACTGTGTGCAACACACTTTTAAAACAATTTTGACTCGATAGTGGAACGTTACAAATATGGTAGAAGAACCTAGTAATCAGAGAGTTTATAATTGCTAGAGCATCTCCAGATTCTAATAAAGTAGTGGGAACTAATGATAACCTGTACACCTAAGACACTCGATTCCTAACACTACGAGCAAACCTCATTCGATTTCCATCTCTATGTACAGTTGAACAGCATCAGTACCTGGCAACAAACTGGAATCTGTTTTGGTGGTAACACATCACGCCACCATATCCATTACTTCTGTTTCGCATTTCCCCCCATCAATCTCAGGTTCTGATGATTTTTCCACATTGCTGTCCTTGTCAATGTCCGTGTTGTAAGAATCATTATCATCGCTAAGTTGGCAGTCTAAGTCATGCTTGTCGCTGCCACTGCTGCTGCTGTTATTACAATCATTCTCATCGGATTTGTTTTCAGTTGCATGCTTCTCATCCTTAATCAAGTCTATATCTCTAGAGGAGTTATCAGTTAGTCGTTTTTCTGTAATGTCATTTTCTTGCTTCTCATAATTGACACCGATTGAATGTTTTGAATGGTGATCAACTGATCTTGCTTCTGTAGAACCATGAGCAGCTTCTTCATCAACGCTACTTGCGTGAATTTTATGATCCATAGTACTAGCACGCGGGCGCTCTGAAGTAATACTTGATGATACAGAAATCTTGGTTTCTTGGATCAAAGATATCATTGAAAGAATGTCTCTGTTTGTCTCGATATCTACCCATCGATCTCCCACCCAATCCCTTGAGATTCTTAGATTCTTCCTATCTATATTTAAGAACATCCTCTCACCTGATAACAAAAGAGGAGAAAACAGTTTATGAAGTAAATAAAGAGAAATGTCTGCATAACGCTAGCAACAATATTGAAAACAAAACTCACCAGGAACATAAACTCTATAGGTTTCCTTTTCTGATTTGTCTGCGTCGACAATTATTCCTTCCCACCAACCATCACTCCACCAGGCATCAACAGGTGCTCCCACATCAAAGACGAGATCTTCCAGGTCACAAGGGCGGGAAGGCCTGATTGTTGGACGGTTAGAGTTTCTCATTCCAAGTTTATCAGGCTTGGCTAGTCTAAATGTTGGGATCCATTCCTATAAGTTGATGAATGTGTAAAAATGATGTTAGTTTCCAAAACGTAACAATATTAACAAACTTTCTAGTTTATCTTGGTCCAGAATGGTAAAATCATATTTCTCCCCGAGTTGAAGTTTTTAATATGTAATGAAGTATTCTGAAAAAGTATGGGGAAATACCTCAAGGTTTCCACATCCATCTTCATCCTTAATATCATCATACTTTATCTTCATCTGTCTCCGGGATATTTCTACAATGGTGCATCTGAACCAGCAGCCTCGGATCCCACTATCTTGGCTCAGACATTCTACCACTAACTTAGGAGCATACCAGAGCTCACTTCCAACATGCTTATTGGAGTTAAATTTCTTGCATAAAAAACCATTTTTGAACTTCTTGTAAGACTCTTCATATGCTGTCATCTGATGCTCCTTATATTTCTTTCTTGGCCTTTTAGCTCCAACTTTTACATCATCCTTAGCACTAAATTCTTCGTCTTCAAAGAAATCTGGACTGAAACATGAGAAAATCGATTGATCAAGGTAACCGCGCAATTTACCTAATTCAAAAGGTTTTACTCTGTTGCCCTTAAATTGTCTGAAGCAAAAATGTACTCTTGTTAGCAAGTCATTTGGGAAAACAGCTACACATTTCTCATAATGTTCCCGAGTTAAGACAATGGCCGGACCATCAATACACTCTGCACTAATGACCTGAGCATAAGGAGTGATGAAAACCTCTCTAGGATGAGGATTTCTTAAAGAGACAACCCCTCTCACTTCCCTATTAAAGTGGAACCATCTCACTTTGACTTTTTTCTGGCCCTTCCGGTCCTCATACATATCTTCAAGATATGCAAGATACTGATTTTCCTTTTCAGCCATGACAAAGATGAATGCATGTACCTGGAACACAGAAAAGGAAACAGACTTAACAGCTGTAAATAAACAAATAGACATGCATAAGGTATAGAGGTGCAGCATTAAAAAAGTCAGGTCATCTTTCTAAAGGGGTCAAGGAGGAAACTTTCTAAATAGCATAAACTTGAAAAGGTTCATTCGACACATTTTACTTGTTTCAACTTTCAAGAGCTTAGATGGTAATCTATGTAAGCCAAATAGGCATGATTGGGAAAAGGGAGGAACAGCACAGATGAATCCATGCTTTAATTTATGGCAGTCAAGAGAACATTTTGAGCACAAACTTAAAGTGTCGCTAATAATTGATAATGCCACTTGTGTAAATTAGAGCTAAATGATAATCCATGTGTAATGCTAAAACCCTGCATCATCTCCATACATTTGGACACAGTTTACAATTTTATTTTTTTGACAAAGGTAACCGGACTAGTTGGGAATTTGTCATCATTAAAAATTAGAGGGAACAAATTAGAAGGCAATTAATTTGCTATCCCACAACTGGTGTCAGACTAACACCTTGCATGCCCAAAACAGAACATCTGGAGAGTGGATTAAAGATATAACATGGGGACCCGACATCAACTAAGCCAACACTTAGATAGGTTTGGCTCTGTTGTAAAGAAAAAGAACATTGAGCCTAATACAACCCCAAAATCTAGCTCTGAGGGTGAGCGTTGCTCAAAACTATATGAGGAGACTAATTTCCCATTCCACAATGATGTTGACTCCAAAAATATATTATATCTTAGCCTTCTTATCAAGTATGTCCTGGAATAAGTTTGTTCAGCATCTAAGAAATTTCAAGTGGAACATCTTAAGCATTTCAAGTAAAAACTTCATTGTGAGACATTCATCTAATTGTCAGTCCAGGAAACTTACAGCAATTGAGATCCCATTCCGGGAAAATGTTGGGTAGTGTTTGAGCTGTTTACTACATATCCATGGTTCACCTGACCAAACTATATCGGAAGAATGAACTCTCAAGTTTCTTGTTATAGAATCCTGTCATAAAAGATCAGTCAGACATGTCAAAAAGCAAGGAAATGACATGTTAGTGGTGTGAGAACTCGTACCTTGTTACTTGTCATATCTGTTGATTGGACACTGAATAATGGAGACATAGGGTCATCTTTCGGTGATTCTGCCATTACATAGAGCACACCGTCAAGCTTTTGTTTTTTCCTACACAGCTATTCTAGACAGTTTTGTTTGCAAATATATACTCTAAAAGTTCAGTGATTTAGAAGTAACAGATATCACATGTAAAGCATCTTCAGCAGACACTCTATTATTGTTTAGACTACATGGGAAAGATGAACTAGAGTAAAACCAACATTGCTGGGAATCTGAAAAGCAAAATCACAGTTGTATAAAGCTCAAAGACTGATGCCCCTGCAGTAGAGGCCAAACCCAGGCAGTAGGGAAGGATAGAAAAAGTTCATCAAAAAGGCAAACATTATAGAAAATCATAGATATCCAAATACTATGCTGCATAGCAGCAAATACACAAGAACTTCATTTGTTCTATTCTAACGAAACTTACATGATGAGAATGTCATAGCGAAAGTCGAAACAAATGAAGCCATGAAATACTTTATGGTCTTCTTTCTAGTTCTTGTGCTAAAGAATACATTTTTTCACTGTCCTAATTTCCTGAATCCAGAAGGTGAACCATCTTTTATAATACATTACTTAGACAAAGTTGTGAAGTAAACCCATCACCTAAGATTTAGAAAGCCAACTTCAGGGAAACCAAAATAGACCTCATGACATAGCATATATAAAGCTAATTAGCATAAGTACTTCATTAATCTAATTGGAATTTGATAGTACATACTTGGAAAAACTTGCAAAGTAGCTACATCACATTAAAGATTAAAGGCCAACTTCAGAGAAATCAAAATAGACCACGTGACATGGCATATAAAAAGCTAATTGGCATGAGTACTTCGTTAATCTAAATGGAATTTGATAGTATAACTTGGCCCGGAGCATTGATTTCCCATAACGACAGCAGAGCTCTATCTCTCAATAACCTATCCTATGTTCGAGAAGGCCCCTCGGCTCATCAGCAGTACCGGAGGTGCATTTAGTTGTCTTACATGAGACGAGAGCTATTCCCTACTCCATGGAAATAACATACCCAGAGTAGTCCCACAAAGTGAGGTCTATGGAGGATAGAGTGTAAGCAGATCTAACACCTATATTAGAGCTAAAATGATATGTTTCCAATACACCCTCGGCTCAAGGAATAACGGGTCCAAAGCAGTCCAGAAAAAAGAAGCAAACGGATGTACAAGAAACAACATATAATAACAAAAAAACAACAGAAACTACAATACGACAGTCGATAGCAAGTGCTTACTTGAAAAATCACTTTGTAAGTGCTGTTTTGATAGCATAGATGTGAGCCAATTCACCACTTCTCTCCTTGACCTCCATCTGAAGCCAGCATAGACAGAGTCCTCACCTGCATAAGCTTTCAAGAACTCTTCGGAGACGACATAAAACATATGCCTAACACTCCTTTCAGTTCCCACAACAGCAAGAATAGATTCCCCTGAAATATCCTTCAAGAAGTAATGAACCACACGATGTCCCCTCTCCTTAGAAACAAATTGCTCCTTCCATTCCACAAAACAATGGTCATTGCTACTACCCATCTTCAGAAAACTACCAAAAATAAGATCTTTTCACCTCTAAAGCACCATATCCAGCCTCACATAAACCCTAATCTGTAAAGATCATGCACTACACCCCCTTACCTAAACTAAACCCCCCAAAACACAACCTTAATAACCTCAACTACTACCCCAAAAGTCAATCAATTTACAAAAGACACAATCTTGATAATCTACTCTGAAACCCCACCATAAATTTAGCTACTGGGAACTCAAACAAACAATGGGTATCTGAAAAAACTCTAAACCAACCCCCTTCTACAAAGATCTGAGATAAATTACACATCAAAGTAAAAAATTTCAAGAGTTAGACTTAAAGGGGTTTTTGCTGAAGCAAAAATACAACCACCCAAAAAGTGAAATAGTCAATAGGCATCAACAAGCCTATAAGTTAGCAAAAAAGAAACTTGGGTCCAAAATCAAACTCCTTAGTGGGAAATAACAGAGAAACTGGTGATGCTGGTCAAATATAAGACAAGAAAGATTCTTCTTTAGTAACTTTAGCATATATACCAAGAATACACAAAGCTATAGTGAAGTATGAGTCAAAAAAGACAAGATTTTGGATCCTGGGAAATTGTAAAAATGGCAAGGAAGAGTTGCAGAGTTCACATTCTATGAAGTTTTGATGGTGGTAGCTGGGAAAACCTCCATAAAAAGCTTTGATCTTTCACATGGGGTATTTTATCGTGTAGTCGCTCATAGAATGTGATCAATATATCAAGTGGATCATGGGCCCTTGATTATTTTTGAAGATTCTGATGGATTTTGTTGAGTCACTTAGACCCTTGAGGACTCAAAATGTACACTTGTGCCCCACATAGTTTGACTTTTTGTGGAAATGTTTTTTCTTATCGATATTTATACGAAGACATAATATATAAATGTGTCATATAACTTTTGAGTGTGCACAAATAGTACTCAAACTTGTATAAAGTTGAACAAGTAGACACATGAGTCATACGTTGTATAATGCACGTAGGAAACCATGCAGGATGCAAGTTGTCATGTAGGACGTGTCTATCTATTTTGTGTAACTGTATACAAGTTTAAGTGTCTACTTATGTACACTCAAAGTCAAAGAACATAAATGTGAAATAAGACCAAGTTAAAGAGCATATTTAAGGGTCGTTTGGTGTGAGGGATTAAAAATAATAGTGTTGTGATAAAAAAAATTATATCTTGTTTGGTTGTCATGTTTGGGATAACTTATTTTACCATATATAGTGATGGGATAAGTTATTCCATATACATGGTGGGATAAGTTATCCCAATATAGCTAACCCCAGAATAATTTATCCTGAGATAACTTGTTCTCAACCAAACAATCCTTATTTGATATGTGTTTGTATGTAAATATGTATTACTTATTTATAATAAATTAACATATACTCATCACACTAAATTACTTAATCATAATGAATTGAAAATTTTATATGTTTGTTATGAGACGTAATATAAACTTAAGAGCTTCAATTAAGCTAGCATTTTTAACGCAGAAAAATACTAAGTTATAAATTCATAATTATAAAAGTGTAATAGATACGGTAGTGAGAGCATAAAGGTTGAATTCATCATGTTTTAATCTTGAATTATTTTCTGTTTGACGTAAATATTGAGTACAAGTAAATATTTACTTTTTATATGTTACTATTTTTCTTTATATATTGATAATATTATAATCTCAACGCGCTTGGCCATGAATAATGAAGTAGGTCCAGTAAAATAGTGAAAGTCAATACTCATAAATACTTCTCAAATTCCATTTATTATATCATAGTGAATACATTATTATTATTGTGATATTTAAAAATACATCTGACCAACTATATTTTAGTAGTATCAAGGCAAATATTGGTGAAATATTTGAACTTTTTTTTGCAATTTGCAACTTCAACCAAATACTCTCCAAACACTTACCAAGTCATTTACTTTTATAGATGAGTAAAGTAGATGGTTCATCCATTATGTAAGGCATTAATTGAACACATGCAAATGTTGTCTAACAAAGTTTTATTGTTTAATTGTCCAAAAGTGAGAAAAGAAAGAGAACAATTGAATTTTCTTTTTTAATAAAGATGTCAAAGAAATTTACATTTACCTATTTACTCCATATTTTCTTATAGAAAGTTCGATACAACAAGCTTTTGTTATTTTAAAAAGAATCAAACCACATGAATCTATTGTATACGACCTGATCATGCAGTATGTAAAAGATGATCTTTACTATTTGGAACTAATTTTTAGCAATGATGCACAATAAAACTTAGATATTCTTGAAAATAATTTCTTTTAAATAAGAATCGCAACTTTTCACTCTCAATATCATGTATACAAATATTTTTAAACAACCAATAGTATTCTCAAAATAAAATGGTAAACTATTATGCTACTTCTGCCAAAATAATCATCAAAGCACAAACTCAAGTGTCCCATATCATCACCACAGCAATTATCCCAACACCTAACAAAACAGCCAAAAACTTGAAATGAGGCTTATCAATCAAGACCATTTTTTGAGGCTTGTATCCCTTGGAAAGCAAATGATTAATGGATACAAATATGAAAACCCCACAAGCCAATCCCATTGATATTGCAAAGATCCAGTCTGCAACAACCCCTTGAGTTGTGGCATCGATTATGATTCCGATGGCAACACCAATTGGACTAGAGATGGCAAAGGCAAAAGCATAGGCCGCGCAAGATAGTAAAGGGCGATTTGGGATCATCCTAAGTAGAGCTATTCCCATTGCAATAGCAGCAAATATCTTGTGTAAACTTACAGTCCAAAGAGCTCTCCAAGCATCGGCTTGTGAATCTGCAACACCAATGGCTATTCCCTCAAAGACGGAATGGAAACATAGTGCAACGATCAATAAGATGCTATCACCAAGTGAAGAAGCTGTTGCAAGAGGTGCTTTTGAATAGTCATTTTCTCTGCCATCAGAGACCTGTGAAAGCAATCGAGACAAATCTAATTAAGCCACTCAAAGAATAAAAGGAATCCGAGCACACAAGATGGTTATTAGATAAATAAAAAAGATAAAAAAAATCAACATCTTCTCTAACCTGTGACTGCCCTTGTGCGACTGCTCCATTGCTTTTTCCATTTTCAGTATCTATTGAAACACAACAAGGGATTCGAAGTATCAGCAAAGAGTGTTTTATTCCAAAGAAGTTAACTACTATACAACAGCGTCAAAGGAATTTAGACGATCAAGGTAATTACAGGTTACTACCCATAATAAGTGAAGTTTGTGAATCAAAAGTAAGTTCCGTCACATTGTCAATGGATATAATTTAAAATCCTATCGCAAAATGGATAATCAGCACAATGGTTCGAAAAGATAACCACTTTTCTAGTAAACTCCCTTGATAAGGGAAGCTAAACAGAGATCAACAAACTTTCCAGTTGATCTGAAGCTAAAACAGAACTCAACTTCGCATTTCCTTAAACATCATCGACCACGAAACTCTCCTACTACTCACATTAGACATAAACTTGGAAGCTAGTAAAAGTTCTACAGTCAACCTCAAAATTAGGTGCAAGATGCTTCAGAAACAAAAATATCAGATTTTAAGCAAAGCTCCAATAAACTAGAAAAGCAAGAAAGTTTAACACATAATATTTTTTCTTTCTTCAATGTTTCAGCATCAAACAAACATATCATATCAAACAGCAAATGGAACTATAAAACCACTCCAAACACAAAATATGGTTAAATTCGAGTACTTTGTCCACGCCAATATGTTTGACAAACTTTGCTAGCTACTACCAACATTGATTTGCTAGCGGTAAGACTATTGTTATATTATGCCTAGAACTCTTTTCTGACAATTCAAAGTTCTCATCTTTGCCTTCCACTCACTTCATTCGAGCTGAATTACATATCGAAACTAAATCAGAACTAATTCCTCTAACCAAAACTACAATTCAGATATAGAAAAGCTGCACAGAAAGTATAAAGTTCAGATTTTTATCTTTATCAATCAAAATTCTAAAACAACACATAGTAAGCACAAACCTTGGAGCTGAACATCATCATTGTTGTTGTTGTTGTTGTTGTTCTGCTTAGCATAAACAAAAGAGATAACACAATCAGCTAACATAGTCATCAAATAACCAGCACATGCCAACATATAAGCAAAAGGGTATTCTTTACTTGTCAATTCCCCAAATGTCTCATTAGCATCACTTAAAAAATGCATAAGCGCAGTTCCCAAGAAAACCCCACCAGCAAATTGTGTTCCAAGAACCAAAAACCCCTCATTCCATTTCATGAAATAAGGTGAAACCCCACCAATAAAAGTCCCAAAGAAGACTATTATCAAACACCATATCTTCACTAAAACCAAAGGCCGAGATCTCAAATGGGGTTTGTCAGATTGTTCAGATAAGTCGGAATCTGAGTCAGCATCTCCGTCATGATCTCCGCCGTGTGCTCCGCCGTGTGCGGCGGCGGAGATAATGAGAAGAAGAAAAAGAACAAGAAAGAAGTGTAAACGTGCCATTTGGTTTAGAGAAAATCATTGGAATGAAAAAGAAAAATGGAGATTTTTATAGAAATATTTTTGGAGAATGTTGATGTAGTACTGCAGGACAAAGAGATCAAGACATGAGAGAGAGAAAACAACGTACTACAATGGTGAATTAGGAGAGAAAAAAATGTACTACTACTTACCATAAATATTATTGGTTGAAATTTTTTATGACTTGTGACAATTTACATACCAAAAGTGTATAACTTTATCTGATCGTTTTAAAATAAGTATCACTTTGATTCATTTTATATCTATTATAAAAAAGATAATAAAAAATTAATCTCTTCATTTCAAAAAGGATGATCTAGTTTGACTTGGAACGGAGTTTAAAAAAAAAAAGATTTTTTAATCTTGTAGTTCTAAATTAAAGTTATGTCAAATGTACCAAAATGCCCTTTAATCTTGTGGTCTTAAACATGCCACGTGAAAAGTTAAAGTTAAAGTGTTGCCAAAAAAGGAAAGGGGTCATTCTTTTTGAAACAAATTAAAAAAAAAATAGAGACATTCTTTTTTAAACGGAGGGAGTATTAAATAAATAGCTCTTTAATACTAAAAAGCTTTTTTTTTTTGGATGGAGAGTGCATAAACCTTTCATTGTGTAACAGCATGCAATGATAAATGTGTAATAGCATGTAAATCATACATGACAAATAAATCGTACTAGACTAGGCTTGACTCATATAGTACTGAGGGAGATCGATTCTGAATCATTTGCCCTCCAAACCAACTGAGCCTTGTATATAACAGTTATTTTAGTATAACTTTCTTTTTTTAGATTAAAAAGTGATATATCTATTTTGAGACAAAGATGTAGTCACTTGTATTTTTTAACTTTTAAAGCTCATTTTGATTTTTTTAAAAAAAAGTTCAAAAAGTTTCAAACAAATTTAAAGAAAAATATGATGGTTGGTACTAGGTACTACCAAACAAAGGCTTTGCTGCTGCGTGAAGACTCAAGTGTGAACCTTAAGGCCACAACTAATTAGGGCCAGTCAGTCAACTAGGGCGATGACCAAGACTTTCACTTTTTCTCATTTTCACACAGCTTAGCCAATCACATTGTAGTATGGGTTAAACTTTGGATCTGGTAATTGGATGTATTACAAGGATACTGGAAATGAAATGATGATAAAATAGTAAAAATGTAACGAAGGTGTACACTTTAACAACCACGTGAAGATTGAAAATAGATCTGATACGATAAAAATGATAACGTCTTGATACATGAGCTTGTTTGATAGTAATGTTGATCCCGTCTTCAGAAGGTTCAAGAGTCACGAATCATGAGATTGGAAACATGTTTGTGATCGATCATGATAAGTCCAAAGGTACATTTGTCATCCCACAATAAGATTTGATAAATTTACAGATTTAATAATTGAACAACTAGTAGTTGATGATTCATTTATTACTTTCTGCCACTAAACGATTTATAATTTGAATTTGAAATAATGACAAGTTACAACTTAACCACCAGTCTAACCCACCCAAAACCTAACCTCTGCCTCTTATCTAATAAGAGAAAACATAAAAGCCGTTTGGAAAAATTTTGATTTTATTCCATTATTACAAAGGAGCAAATGATGTGAATTCATTGCTGCTGGGAAAAAGAATACAATCGTGTTGTTAGAGGGTAATTGAATTTGAATCCTTTAATTACATAAAATTTATCACAATGATAAATGCTTTTATCCTTTTTAAACTCAGAACTTCCAAAAATCAACACTAGCGACGCCATAGGCGACCAGTCTGCTTCTGCTCTTGCATACGCCTGCATGAACAGATGATAAATCCGAAGAAACTTTAATAAGAAGCATTTAAGTTCCACGTCTTCAAGGATTTCAAATACAATTGAATAAGCACAACAATATCTAATAAAGAATCAAGAAAAAACTTTAAACTTTACCTATGGTGCTCCTTCGATCGTTCAATAAACTCCTTTGCAATATCACACCCTTGATATGAAGCTAATACAGTTCGAATATCAGCTGGCTTATGTTTTCCAACATCTGCATGCATAAATGGAGTCATATAAAGTGAGTGACATGGTGCTCATCAGATTTTGTATGTCATTTGTTATTGGTATACTTACATTCCAGAAATGGAATAAGATCTAAAAGTGTGGTATCTTCCACATCTCCTTTCCATGGTTTTATTTCTACACAGTTCTCTGGTTGAAGGCTACTTTCTACTGCATTACCACTAATATATATAATCTTTGATGGATCCCTATTCAACATGGAAAGGTCCTGTAACAACAAACACAAATAACATGGAAATCTTAATCATTCCGTCTCTTAGGAGTTAGAACGTAGGGTAAGGAGAATTATTCATAAAACAAATGAAAAAAAAAAAAACTAAAAAGAAAAGGTAAGGTTGAAAGATTTTCGGGTTGAAGTAAAAGCATAGTGAATGGAAAATTTAGAGAATGAGCAAAATCACCTACTCTGTAATGCTTGCCACCCACATATTTAGTTGCTCCCCTTGATAGCCTATACCGGATACACTGTTTTGAATCCAATCTATCGACAATAGGATCGACATACTACAAATACCACACGCCAAAATTTTAACTACACAACTGGTACAAAATATAGAAAACATTACGAAGGAAGTGAAAAATACCATGTTCTGTAGGTCAGAATATACAATTATCTCAAAAAATTGAGCTAAGTGTTCAAGAAAATCCTCAACCCCGGGTCTTTTGAATGTTCTCCAGCCTCTTTCACGCTTTTAAAGGACATGAATTCATATTAGCGATGGTTCATTAAATGAAAAATACGTCTTGTTTGTGACTAGGATTTTACCTTCCAATCAGAGTAGACCAACGTCTCACTTAGATCAAGAACTATGGTAAAGACATGCTGCTCCAATGGATGTAAATCTGGCAAGAGCTTCTCTGATGATGGTTCACTATAATCCTAAAGTGATCCACAAGATTTTATTTGTATTTGGGAAAATATGACATGCAAAAGAACAAGACTTAAAAAAGGAACATGGTTTAAAAATAAAGATATGCATAATTACTTACTCGAACTTGTTCTTCAGTCAAGCGCCTTAGATCTAGGTAAAGCTCAACTAATTTGGCAGGCACTAAATTTTTAGAAGGGGAGAATCAACATACCACCATAAAAGTAGAGAAAGTATAAGATTAACCCAAGAAAACTACTATAAAATGCATTACAACAAATAAGTATCGGCATAATTAAGAAAATATAGTTATATTATTACAACAAATCATTTACAAAAAAGTGTCATCAAAATTATTAAGAAATTATCATTATACCATTATAGCAAATCATATTCAAAAAAACATTATCAATATAATTAATCAAGTATATCGTCACATCTTAGAATGAGTATTTTCATCCATCCTTGTACCAGCTGCCATTAACTCCACGACCCAACACAAATCAAGCATTGAACACATTTTTTTCTATTTTTAATCAATATTTCTGGAATGTGGGACATAGTTAAATCCATGAATCATGTCAATGACGCATATAGTAAATACGCCCCAACATGAGGCATTGCAAAAATTCAGCACAAAGCTTTGATGTGCCAAAAACGGCAAAATTCATGACTAAAGGGAACACAAGTTTATGGACACCTCCCTAACTAGTTGCCAAGGATATCATGCAACAAGCAGAAAATAAAATTGAAGACATTAATGTGTATTAGTACTACACCTATATATTGACAATGTGCAGCAAGCATAAGTTCATGTTCTTGGATGCAGAGAACTCAAAATCAGAACAAACCTGTCATCGCAGAGGAGTATAACAAAGCTTGAAATTTCTGCAAAAAGAATAGGTAACTAAATATCATGAAATTCCTTTAAAAAAATGTTAACCAAATAGAACTTCTGAATCAAAATAATCAGAATAAAATTGTTTTATCTACCATTGTATTTGAACCGATAAACCCTGTCATATGAAATCAATACTCTAACAATTGAGTTAAGTAGGTCATTTAACCATATCAAAGAAAATCAAATGAAAGCATCTAATAAATGGATTACAAATAATATATTACTTATAGATCCCTATTGGTAGGACCGAGATCACTATATGAATAGCAATGGCGGCTCAAGCTAATTAGTGGCCTAAAGCCAAAAATAAATTGGAGGCCTAACTTTTATCTTTATTTTTATTTTTGAAATCCAAAGTTATTTCTTCTTTTTAATGATAAAGTTTTATTTTTTCTATGGTTTTTTTTTAGAGGTAACATATATATATATATATATAGCATACCAAAATATTTTTTGATCTTATGATCTTAAACATGTCAAGTGGAAGTTAAATTTAAAAATAAACAAAAAAGAAAGAAACATTCTTTAATGTTTCGAAACAACCTACACGAAAGACACTATATAATTTATTTAAAGAAGATCGCTAAGGTTAGCATAATCTATCCACCACTAACTCAAGCTAAATGCTGCCTGTATGCATATAATTTCAATCTTTCCTTTTAGATTTAACAGTGCATTACTCTTATGACGCAAATAAAGAACTACTCGGTCATCAGTTTAATGGCTTAGGATAACACAAACACATAAAATGAAAAACTTTAGAGTAGATCCAGACTAACATCAAAACCGGATGAACTATCACCAACAGTATAGTTTGCAGATGTACGCAAAGCCTTGGTCCTCTCCTCAACTTCGGTCAACGAATATGCTGTAGATCAAGGATAGTCAGTGTATAGAAAACAATATGCACATAATACCAACAGAATATTAATGATAAAGGACAGCCTATCAGTCCCTTGACCTTTTTGCAGTTTTTCACAAAGACTATTCCTTATCAAAATATAAAATCGATTATGAACAACAGGATCCGAGCCTGCAATAGGACATCCTAACTAACAACGTACTAAGCTACTATGAAGGCAAAAGTCTACCTAACAGCAATTACAGGAGCTTAAAAGAAGGCTTCAAAACAAGCCCATAATAATGAATTTCTTGTAATAGTACCTTCGGGACAGACTTAAGAGGTTCTTAAGACTTCACTTATGTGTCTGCAGTCTGCACCCATTACCAATTAAAAAAAAAGTGTGTTTACCCATTAGCATGAGGGATCTGGGGAGGGTAGGATGCACATACACCTTACATCTATCTTCGTGGGGTAGAGAGACTGTTTTCTAAAGACCCTCAACTCTAAAGAATCAAGCAAAATATTACTCCCTTTGTTCAACAATAGTTGTCCACTATTAATTTGGCACATCCATTAGGGTTCAAGTCTCATTAATAACATTTTATTTTTACCCTTCGGGGTGGCCCAGTGATTTGAGCTTGGGACTTCCATGTTGGAGGTCTCAAGTTCGAAACCCATGCCAGAGAAAGCAAGGGGTTTGTCATTTGGGTCGAGCTCGTCGCAGTTCGCACCAGGCTTACCTAGTGCGGGTTACCTCTCATGTGTGGTTTGCGAGCTATTGCATAGAAGCGGGATTTTTACCCTGTGCGAACCCAAAGAGTAGCGATTGTGGGTTTCCCTTGTCGTAAACAATAAAATAAAATATATAATAAGAAAATAACTATAACTATTGATAAGGGTAAATTAGGGACTAAGTGCTAATCATAAAGTGGACATGTATTGTTGGACATCTATTATTAGTATGGCGGACAAGTATTGTTGGACGGAGGGAGTAATAGACGGAGATGCAACCAAAACTAAGAGCTTAAATGCAGTGCTACTTTCTTCGTGAGTTCATTAACTAAATTGAAGGCGGCCGATTGTTATTTACCTTTGATATGTAAACGATTTACCCCATTTGAAAAGACACCCAAGGGGGGCTGCAATGGTGTTGTTAAAGGCTCATTTAAAGCATGCTTAAGCTCTGAAGTTCGGTGAAGCACATGTTGTGCACTTCGACTCGCTTGATTGGCGCTTTAGTGTATGTGTCAAAGTGCTAATGTGTGTGCATCTTCAACTTATGCGTTTTGTCTTAACGACATAAGAACACACACATAGCTAAATTATAGTTTCTCCTTTCTTTTGTCTAAATAATTTGTTTGTGTGTATAGTTACATTTCTATCTTTTATATTTTTCTTCATTAACGCGAACTTTGATTAAGCTTTTTTCACGAGGCCGGCAAGTTCAACAAATTCACCAATTCCCTTGTTCAGGCCGTCCAAATTAAGATTATCACTCTACAAATGGCTCAAAAGCATTGCATGAATAACACACTCAAGATAAGTTATTAGATCTAATTTTTCATCTGGATGATTCTGGATGATTCAGGCTAGCGATGCTCAAAATTTCACATCCAAATTAATTCTCAATAAATTCAAGTAAATACAATTCAAGACGGTAAAATTGAGTGTACCGTAAGTAGCATAACCAGCTGTAGCAGCACCGCCGGTGAGGGCAGCAACAAGGCTGTACTTGAGAAAATTCCATGACTTGTTCTCAGCTCCGGCGGCGGCGGCGGCGGAAGAAGGTTCAGGGAGAGGAGGCGGAGGGGGAGGTTGGTCATGGAGAAGAGCGGTGGATAAAAAACGCCGATTGCTTATCGAAATTCGGAATCGTGAACGAGCTAGAGCGTACATTTTATGCAGAGGGATTTAGGAAGAAGAATTTGACGGGACCGTTAAAAATGTACAGGCCTTAGATCATGATTCATGAGGACTGGATTGTCTCAGATGTGGCATATGAATTTTTTATTCACATTTTTTCGTTTTAATTCATGTGATATTCATTGACAGTATTTTTTTAAGGAAAAAATTATAAATATATTTTAAATTATTGTAAATGGCATGTTGATATGATTCGTCATATTTTTTGAATATTAATGTTTTCAAAAACTAAAGCATATATATCTTTTATACTAATGGACATATACGTGTCATAATCTTATTCATCGATTCGATATTTATTAGATATCAGATTAATGGATAAGCTTCCGTTATGTATTTCTATTTAATCTTCCGTTAGAATGAAGGGCATATATGCTTTAATTTTTAAACGGTATGGCAGATCATATATTATTCAAGATATTGTCTTTTTCCCCCATTTTTTCATGATTTTATTTTTTTAATTCACCTATTCTTATGGTTTGAATCCAATCATATATCAATTTGCTTGAATAATATTAGGATGACTAAATGTTTATGAACTAATACTGATGAGTTTAAAGGCCCATTTGATTTGCCTTAAAAATAGCTTTTAATTTAAAAATAAAAAATCAAATTGAAATGACATTTAAATCAAAAGATAAAAAGTAGGGGAAGGCCTACTTTTGATTTTTGACTTATTTTAAGTTATTTTAGACTTATTTTAAGTCATTCTAAATCTTGCTAAACACTTCTCAACTTATTTTAAATCATTTTTACTTATTTTAAGTTATTTTTATATTTGCCAAACACTTTCAGAAGTCAAAAAATAACTTAAAAGTATGTTTAAACAACTTTTAAGCTAATTCAAACACCTACTAAAGTTTCGTGAATTATAAACTACTACATTGTTAAGAGCTATTGGAGAAAGAAAAATTTAGAACATTCTATGATTGGTTAAATTTGATATACACACACATGTAGTTGATCACTTATTAAAATTTGAAAGGGAAAAACTAAAAATATGAACTATTATAAATGGTATGTAAATATACTCCGTCATACTTTTAAAATATTGGTGTTTTTGTCGTTCAAAAACTAAAGCATATATGACCTTCATTCTAAAGAAAGACTAAATAGGAACACGTGACACAATCTTATCCATCAATCTAATTTTTAATACATGTTGTGTCGGTGAATAAGATTATGACACTTATGACACATGTATGTTTGTTAGTATATAGTGTATATATGCTCTAGTTTTTAGATAATAACGACACCAATATCGCAAAAGTATCACGAATGGTGTTTGCATATCATTTACAATAGTATATTTGTCTTTTTTCCTAATTTGAAATATGAATTGTAATCTAAAGTATTAGATCGAAAAAACAATGTAACCCTCTTCTTTTCTTTTCTTTTTTTTTTTAAAAAAAAAACACAATGTAGCCCTCTACACCATGTACATATATTATACAATTAATAATTTTGAGTGCCTTCAATATTTTTAATCCATAATATAAGATTATATGTGAAATAACACAAAGAAAAATTCAAAGTACTTTTGATATTGAACGCTTTATTTTAGAATTATAACAAATTCAAGTATAGGAATCTACCTAAATATTAAATTCTTAAAATTTAAATTTGAAATCTGCACTACGTCAGTTCTGCATGATCAGCCCATTAGTTGGGCCTAAATGTATGAATTAAAAAAAATGTAACATAAAGCAAAACAATAATGTGATAAAAAATCTAAAAATGAGGCGGATACAAAAATGTAACAAAAAATAAGGCGGATATAGTGTTAAAAAATGAGACGGATATAAAAGTGTGACAAAAAATGAGGCGGATTCAAAAATGTGATAAAAAATATATAATGTATCCGTCACCTTTTTATTGTATCAGCTCTATTATGTATCCGTGTTTTTGTATATTTTTGAGGGATTTTGATCATTAGAAACATATAAGGAACAAATGATCATTTAGCCCTAAAAATATGTTATTTATGTCATTTGCCCTAATTTATATCGAATTTTCCATCCATGTGAAGGTTAATACTCATTTGCTCTTTTTGTAAGTTGTGAATATCATATGTTCTAGCCCTGTACTAAAAATATATGAATTGAAATTTAGATTATGAACCAGAGATATTTGTTATGAATTATATTTAGTATAATCTCATCATATAATATTGATATATTGGAGATTCAACCATTATTATTAGTTGTCAACAATCAATTATATCTTAAAAAATTGTTAGATTTTGATATGTCCATACTCCATAGGTAATTTAGAGTCAAAATTAATAGATGAAATCAAGTTTAAAAGTTTCGAGGCAACGCATGTATCTCACACATATGTATACACAGGGAATACATTTGATACATATACAATATACAAGTGATACATAATTGGGATATACATCTCAACGTCTCGCCTTAATAAAAATAAACTATTATTTCTAACTATACCCTTAACATTAAAGAAGTACGCATAATATTTAAGAAAAAAAAACAATTTTAATTTAATAATGAGTTTATTCGTCGGCGCAAATTTAAATTAATTTTTGAATTCATACATTTCAAATATTGCAATAATAGTGTCGTGCTCTCTTTAATTTTGTTTATCAATTTTTATTTTTTAAGAGTCAAATTATATAAATTTTGATAAACATTTTGAGATGTATTTTTTTCCAGTCATATCAACATGAGAAGAGTACAACTTATAATATTTTCTAAAATAGTTTTTTAACATCAAAATTTCATTAATTTAATTCAAAATAACTTTAAAAATTAATTATTTTAATTAAACGATACATGAAAAATAAAAAAAATTGAAAAGAAAGGGTACATTTTTCTAGCTAGACATAGTTGGCTTCAAAATTTAATGAAAGAATTGAAGACTTCGATAAGAGTATCCAGAAGTCTCCAATTGGGAAATGGAAAAAAATAATTTTAATTCTAATTAATACACTTTCGAGAACATTTTATCACATATTTGAGATTTTTTAATGTAATTTTATTTTTTAAAATATTTTATCTTTTTAGCTTTAATACATTTTATTAAAAAATAATTTATTTTAAAATTAAAAAATATTATTGTTTTTAAAACTTTCTGGCTATATTTTGACTAAATGTTTTGGCCATTTAACAATATTTTTTTTAAATTTATGATTCGAATTTCAAAAAAATAATTTGAAAATTTCTAGAACAACACTTGTCATAATTTTATTATTACTGTTCATTTACTATACTCACGCTTAACGTGCAACTTTATACTACTTTTTCTCTTTAATAACGTAAGCCAGCTAATGACTTGTTAGATATTTTTTGGAAACATAATAATCGTGAGAGATAAAAAAAAATTATTTTCAATTGTAAAAAATAATTTCATATTTTTATTACTATAGAAAAAATAAATAAATTATTTTTAAAATATTCTCGATTTCAAACTTACGTTGATTGAAGCATACATTATAAGCTGTGAATTTTCCTAATTTGAAAATACAAAAAGCGACTGCTAACAACTCTGCCTAATCATTTGTGTATTGTTTGATTTTTAGACAGGACACGCAAATAAGTTACTTACCACTTAGTGTTTTCTTTCATTTATTTTATGTGACGTATCAATTTTTAAATATGTTTTTTTTTTAAAAATATTATTTTATTATAATTAAAAATAATTCAATTTTTAAATTCTATTTTTTTTATCCTATAAATATCTAATAATTATTTTAGATTGCAAATTTAAGAAAAAAGAATTCTGCTAAAACATAGTATCAAGTTAGACGATGCAATACAAAATGAGACAGAAAGAGTATCAAAAACTCTTTCTTTTAAAGAAATCATTATTATAGCTAACGGTTAAGAAATGTGACACGTGATTTACTTCACTCTTAATTAGATGTCTTTTTAGATTCGAATCATGAAAAATCCCTAAAAAAAAAAATAGATCAAGGAATGAATTTTCAAAAAGAAATTTATTGATGCATATATTAGAAAATTGGTAGCACAATATATGAGTCTATTTATTTGTTGATTTTGTAATTAATACATCTTTATTAAAAAACATATTTTCGTATTTACGTGTAAATTTTACACTATACTGTCTTACTTCTACCTTAGGGTTATTAAGAATAGCTTGTTGACCAAGCAATTATCTTTGTCTCTTTCTAATAATTCCAAAAATGCCCTTGAATTTCTAGTATATATAAATGTCCATTTTCTTTCAACACTTTCAAGCAAATTAAATTCTTTCATTTTCATCTTCACCAAATAATACTAATAAATGTATTTTCCAACAATGGCTTTAAGTTGGGTTATTACCATTGCAAACACAATTACTCTTGGAAACTCGAAATCACAATCATCAATCGAATTCAACAAAAATCAAATGAATAAGAGTATCAAATCTATTTCGAATGAAAAAAATTCCGAGTTCTTTCAAATGCCTCTTCATTATCCGAAATACACAAAACATGATTACGAGAAGATGGAAGAATGGAAGATCGATGCTCTTCTAAGAGAATATGGACTTAATGTTCAAGGGAGTGTTGATGAGAAGAGGAAATTTGCTATAGGTGCATTTTTGTGGCCAAATCAACTTTAATTTTTGTCCTAATTTGGTTTTATATGTTCTGGTTTTGAGATTGAGACGGAGTTGATATTGTTAGCGTTGTTGTTGTTGTTACAAATGTCTTTATGACTAGTTCGAGTTTAAATTTGTTCTCCTTGTTCGAATATATGATTCTAGCGTGTTTGAGATTGAGATGGACCAGTTGTTGTTATGATTAGACAAGTTTAAATTTGTCCTAATTGGTCATGTATGCTCTGTTTTTTCTTATATATTATATTATAGCGGAATTTAACTTGCTTCAAATTGAAATGGAGTAGTTATTGTAATTACAATTGTTCTGTAATTTTCTATCGTATACAGTGTTTCTCTTTAAAATCTTTGTTAAAATGAAGAAAATATTCATGTTCACCTTGCACAAAACTCGATACGAACATGTCGTTTATGGTGCTAGATCGAAAGTTCGATTGTTCTAAAAAAAATATATGATTTTGTATTTGATAAAATTGATCGAAAATATCGCTATTTGTTAGGTGGACCAATTGATCAAATAATTTGGGCTGAATATTCATGAATTGGATTGGGCCAACAAATGAAGCAATTACATATTGTTGGGTCAATTGAAATTAACAGGGCCACAATTCACTGCCATCCTTACACAAATAGCCAAATATGTTGTTTACTATATCTAACCTTAATACATAATTATAGTATTTATTATAATTTATACGCGATAATATACATATTATAAATCATTATTATATAATAACATTCACTATAATAGTTAAGTTTTTTCAAAATTCATTTTTTTGTTATAGCTTCTACCTCCTTGTAACAATATTTACCTATAAAATCAACAATCGTCTTTATAGTAATACGTTATTTGTGAAAATATCTTTAATATATAATATGTACAAAAATAAAATAAAATTCACGTGTAGTAAATATTTAGTCAAATTTATTAGATGTGAAGAAAAAAAGATTGATTGGGGTAATAGTGTTTTCTCATCTTTCTTAAAGATTAACTTAAACTCTTTGATTATGTGATTGTTGTGTCACTAATTACACAAAATTACGTAATTTACATGCTAAGAAAGTTGACAATTTTAAACCAATTAACTCAAGTTACCAATTCCACTAATATACATACTAATTAGTCGGTCCGTTCATTTTTTACTTATATTTATAGTAGTTCTCAAAAATCAAATTTTATAAACTTTGATGTAACATTTTAAGTTGTATTTCTTTAATATAATTAATATGAGAAGAAGTGTATTTTATACTAATATTTTTGGAACATCTAAGTTTAATTAATTTACGTTAATTTAACTTTAAAAATAATTACTCCCTCCGTTTCAAAAAGATTGGCCTAGTTTAACTTGAAACGGAGTTTAAGAAAAGAAAGAAAACTTTTTAATCTTGTGGTTCTAATTTAAAGTTATGTCAAATATACCAAAATACCCTTTAATCTTGTGGTCTTAAACATGCCACGTGGAAAGTTAAAGTTAAAGTGTTGCCAAAAAAGAAAAGGGGTCATTCTTTTTGAAACAGACTAAAAAGAAAATATGGTCATTCTTTTTGAAACGGATAAAGTAACTTTCCAAAAGCAAAATGTAACGAGTAAAACTATCAAAAATTAAAAAGAAAACTCTAAAGAAACGTGAGAAAATCTATCACCCAATATATTAATCCAACGTCATTGTTAAAAGTAGTGACACAACAATGGCGTAATATTCTAATTAATGTCTATCTTAATTAATAACATATGATTAACAATCATCCTCGTAATTAACATAATAGGACAAGTTTCATATATTTTGATCTTAAACATTTGATATTTTCCCCTAAGAAATACGGGAAAAAGGACAAATATACACTCGAATTATCGAAATTGGTATGCAGATATCTTCTGTCATATTTTTGGGACATTGATGTCTCTTGCGTTCAAAAACTAGAGCATATACACCCTTTATACTAACAGACATACACTTGTCATAATATTATTCACCGAACCGACATTAATTAAGTATCAGATGGACAAATAAGATTGTGTCACGCGTCCCTATTTAGTCTTCCGTTAGAGTGGAGGACATATATGTTCTAATATTTTAATAGCAGGGGCAACAATGTCCCAAAAGTATGACGGAGGGTATCTGCATACCATTTACGATAGTTTAGGAATATATTTATCCTTTTTCCCTAAAAAAATATTTGATAAAATAGCCTTATAACATCAAAAGAAGAGGTATCTCCTAACCAACGAGATCGTAATAATCAGATTCCCCATCTAATTTTGGAAGTTCACAAAACTTGCAACTTGAGAACATTAAAGGACCAAAATTACTTAGCAATATATATTTAAGAGTAAACCTTTGAACTTATTCCAAATAGATGTTTCATTTTCTCTAGTTAAATTGCCTTGTGCATTTGATTGAGTTGTGCCACGTATGAAAATTCAATTTCAATCATAGAGGCAAGAAATTAATACTAATAATTAATATCATAGGTCAAAGAAACTCAAATATCAGCCATAAAACAAAGCAAATATGTCTATTGATTCATCAACACACACACATTTTGGTCAAGTGGGACACCTAAAGATTTCAATAATTTTCATTTCAATTACATAAGCTAATGAACACATCAAGAATTGAGTGAATGGATGAGTATAAATCCATATATACCTATTCCCCCACCTCCACATGGCAATCCTACTTCATCACAAATTCACAAACACACTATACCCCACCCCCCTTAAAATTACCATGTACCCCGCGATATTGATACGATGCAGATTCAGATTCAGAATTTTAAATTTTTAGAAACGTAATTTAGTGGTACCATGTGGATATTACATAAAATAAGATCGATCGTAATAGTGTCATAAAATAAGATTCATGTTCTTTTATTTTTCTCTATACACGTCACTAGTACAATATCATGTCCAACGACATAAACAAGACTTAAAGAGGATAGGGTATACACAAAGCTTACTCTTATTTTGTCTGAAGTAAAGAGAATATATTTGATACACGTTAAAATTAATTAATTTTGTAATTTTGGTACAATAAAAAAAAATCATAACCATATAGGGATATTATTAGCCCAATATTTTGTCCAACACCTAGTGCATTATTAGGTCTCTTAAAAAATGCCTATAAAAAGGCACCAACCTCTATCAAACTTCCTAGATACAAATTACAAACCCTCTCCTCCATATTTCAAAAAAAGGAAAGGACAAAAAGATTATAGGAAAAAACAAAAAAAAAATAATGAAGTACCAAAAGTTATTACAAAGTTTGGCCAAATTTATGGAGAAATTCACTCAACTATTTGCTTCAATTTCATTATTTTCATTCCTATTTTCCTACTACTCATCTTACTTCTCATCCCTCTTTATCTATTATTCAATAAACTTTTCATTTTCTACATTTCCATTCCAACTTCTAAACCATGCTATGGACAAAAATTATGTATTTCTAATATGCAATGGTATATTCTTGGTCCTCCTCGCTAATACTTATAGCGAGGAGGAGAAGAAAGAAGAGAATGGATTCTTGAACGAATTTCAAGAATCCAAATTATCTCTATGCATTGGTACTCGAGCCTCGTGTCTAGAAGCATCAAAAGAAGAATTACATGCACAACAACGCGAAGATGAGATGATCATACAACTTAGTAAGTCTCGTGATGTACCAATAGACGTTGAAAACTCAATTATGACAATCGTGGAATATAAGCAAGATGAGGCAACGTCAGAAGGAAAAGAATGTTCTAGAACCTACGAGATCATAGAGGTAGATAATTATGAAGAAAATGATTTTTTTAGTGAAGAAGAAAATGATGATGAGCCATTGAATAAGTTGAGTAATGAGGAATTGAATAAGAAATTTGAAGAATTCATCAGAAAAATGAAGGAAGAAATAAGAATTGAAGCTCGTCAACAATTAGTCCTCGTTAAATAATTAATCAAAATGTCGAGTCGTGTAAAAACAGTCACTAATACTTGTATTAGAGTAGACTGTCTACATCACATCTTTTGAAGTATTACAAACTTCTTCATATTCTACATTGTTAACGCGAGATATTTTATGTAACGAGATGCTAAAGTAATTAATCAAAATATTCATCTTCGATAATGTACATGTTGAGTTAATTTCTTTTCTTATGAGTATTAGTTTTTTTTTTTGCTTTACATTTTTTAGATAATTAAGGTACGTAGTTGTAATTAATTTTATGAATGTACATTATTAAAGTTTGTCTTTGATGATATTGTTGTTTATTATATTCCACGTTGCATCCACATACAATAAAATTGGATGACATTTAATTTTAGTTAAACCATAAGCAAGTAAAAAATATTAAACTTGTCCCAATTAGAAACATTTCACAATTAATTCGAAAGCTTAGTCATTACTGTACTGACTGCGACAACATTGAATAACTAATTAACTTTAAGTTATATACATTTATAATATTACATATTTTTACATTATCAAATTAATTTAGCCGATTTTGTAGATTATATTTTTCAAAATAGAAGATATCAATTATTATACACGAACATAATTTGATGATGTAAAAAATACAAAAAAAATAAAAAAATTAGCTTGGATGATTTGATTTTACAAGTAAATATGAGCTAAGCCCTACTAAAGTCGATTAATGTTTTGACTTAAAGAAAGTTAATTTGGTCAAATCTGGATTATTTTTTTTGATGTGAAGATCATCCTTATCACTAATGAGACTATTGATAATTCTTTAATGGAATAGAATATTGTATTTTTTATGAACAAAAATTGATCATTCTTATTTTTTTAAATGTGTAAAAGATAAATTTCGCTTTAGTATAATAGCGCGCTATTTATATAAGGGGTTAATCGTAGACAAGCATTGTATGATAAACTCGATCAAAAAATTATGCTTTCAACTTTGAAATCTTCTAAAAATCTCAAATTCAATCAACTCTATTATCGTTCGATAAATTTTATCTACGGTCAGTAACCTCTCTTGAACCTAATTTATTCTTGTGGAGACACAATAATACAAAAGTGAAATATAAATAAAGAAATAAATAAAGTAGGGAAATATTAGCAATTGTAAAGATTATTTTCCTTAATTATTGGGATGGCTTGATTCTTGAAGTGTCTACAATCATAAATGTAAGTGTGGGAATAATAAAATTAATTATAATAATAAAGTAGTCAATTGTTAATTAAGAATCCACATGCAATGTATTTTATAATAATAAGAATTTACGTTATAAATTTTTATATAATAAATAGATTTGATAATTAATCTAATTCAAAGAGTAAATTTTTGCTCAATTGGATTTGTTGGATCATTTGAGAAGTATATCACATTTTACATAATTAGAAGCAATGAATATTGTAAGCACACAAGATTTAAATCTTGATGGTTATAATAGGTGTATAAACTATAGATAATAATATGTAAAAATAAAAAATGTGTTTCACATATTTAAAATATATTTTAATTTTTCTGAAAATTCTAACTTGATCACTGCAAATCATATAATTAAACTACGTAAGAGTTATCCCTATGTAAACATTCTAATTGCACATTTTTAAGTTTCACAAAATTATTTGAGATATAATCCATTGGTTTGCAAATGAATTCTATCATCTATTGAAAGGAAATAATTTAATTAACCTAAATATATGTATAAAGGATAAGCAATAGATGTATAATATATGTATACTGACTAAAAAAATAAACAGTAAATCTAACGATTAATAGTTTAATTTGTGAAGATTCTCACGAAAAATGAAAAAAATACCAAATGATCAATTATATATAAACGGACAACCAAATAAAAATATAGCTTAAATGTTATTTCCTTCCTAAAATCCAATATATAAAAAGACAGAAAATTGTACGTAAAGCCCTTAGGAAAATAACCCCTTTTTCAACTTTATTACAACAGTAGACACTTTCAATGCACTAATTGATAACACAAATTAAATTATTCTTTGTGATTGAAAGTGACTAAAATTGTCATCTTCTAGACTTTTTAGCTGTACACGTGGCATGCAATTTTATAATTTTCTACTTGAAATCTTTGTATATTTGTGGCTATAAATCTTTTAAACTCTTTACCTTTCAATTTCTAGAACCTCATATGAATTTGTATGATAGAAGGGTTCTTTTGGCTACTATTTAAATGGGACCTCTTTCAACTATGGTCAATCTCATAATGAATGAAATGTTTGAAATTATCAATTACGTGGACATGATATGAATTTAATTTGCATAAATACAGTTGATCGACATGACATATGCATCTCATAAAAATGTAATGAGATATATATTGATTAGTTTCAATCATAATATTTATAAGTTTTTAAAAAATTATTTAAGTTTGTAGTCAGAATTGACATATTTCGAAAAAAATTCATGTTAGGCCTTATGTAAAACTTTAAATTAAAATATATAAAGTCTACTTATATATACAAAGTAATATGTCACGCTTCAGATTCGATTTTTTTTTCCAACTTTAGTCTCATAATGTGAAGTTGATTTTAAAATGGTTAAATTTGCAAAAAAGAAAAAGAAAAGTTAAAACAGTATGTTCTTTTTTTGCTATACCTTAAATAGGGGGTCCTAAAATCATTCACTCACACAGATGTCTAATGTATTAAATTTATATCGAACCTATATAGCACTTCATGTATTGATGTATGTAAATTTGTCAGATGTATACATTTGTTATAAACAAATCTATTCAATCTCGATTGAAATTTTATGTATTTATCAACAAAACAACTCAACAATTTTTATAATATTCTCGATCTGTACAATAATCTCGAATTATTATAAGTTACTAAATCTACATGTATCCCCATCCCCTCTTCTGAATCCCTAGTTACATATCTAATTTTTTTCATCATTTTTCATTCGGCCTTAGATATCCATATTGGAGATTAACTATTTCATATCTACGATAACTAAAACACATTAGTGAAAAGTCGGCAAGATCTAGAAAGGACTTCAATTGAAAAGGACCCTTCATATATTATATTGACAAACTTCACTTTATTACTACTTGTGGCTTTGATTTATGACCATTGGAAATTCTTTTTTTTCTTGAATTTTAGCACTTAGCAGCAAAAAACAGAAGACAAACAACTTAAAATTTCTTGGATATTCTTTCACACTAAGTTTCCTCCTTACACAATGAGACAATTGTCCTAATTGAACATGAACATAATATTTTTGCCCAAATATTAAGAAATATATTAAATATTTAACTATATTATACCAGTTTTAACTTGAAATCAATGCAGAAACTCATATATTTCAAATTTTGAATCGGCATCTGACGATAAATATGTTAGACAAAAGGTAAAGCTAGCTAATTCAAGACTTCAAACTTAAAATCATTCCTTTTTGCAATTTTGTCAAGATGTGAATTATTGGATGTGATGATTGATTTGTATGGAACTCATTTACAAACAAATTGAGCCAAATTACGATGATTTAGAAGAACATGACAACAAGGGAAAAGTTAGATAGTCCAAAATTGAACATTGTTTCATGTTCATAAAAAAAAATCATTCATTTACCAATCAAACATCAAAATTACAAATATTAGATGTAAAATTATATTCTTCATTCAGGTTTACATTGATCCCTATATGTTTCTTTGACAAGAAAAATAATCTTTTGTATTAGTGTATGTTCGATCAAATCCTAACGAAAAAAATACTGAGCTCAGGACCACTGGTGCCATTGGGATTCATCATATAGTAAGTCTCTGAGTCCTTTGATCCAACAGTTCGTTCAAAGAAAGCTCTCATATACGTGAGTTCTCCCTCCGAAGACTCGGATGGTAGAACACCAGCTCCCATTGATACAGCATGCAAATTCTGCATTACTTTAAGATCTTCTTCTGTAGGTCCTCTTTTTACTGCATACCCAACTTTACGTCCATTGCAATACATAGTCCATATAGGTTCATCGATTAGTTTGAGTTTCTCTGAGTGATTCTTTTCACACTCGAGAGCAATTCTCACTAGTCCTGAACCCATATCCTGGAGGAGTTTACCTGTTTGTATTGACAGTTCCAGTACAAGCAATGGAACACCCCTTGGATTTTCTTGAATTGCAAGATTAACTCTAGCTTTTCGAAACCCAAAAAGAGTACCTGTCATCTGTTTTCCTCCATGTATATGACCTTCGTGCAGCCGGTTAGAAACTGGCATTTTGCACGGAGGGTTTATTACAGGGAATGATCTGAAAACTGACTTTACACGGCGGAAGAGTTTTGTTGATTTCCATTGACCTTTTTTGTGAGATGGTTGTTGTAATAGAACTGGAGTAGGAGGTAACCTGGGTGATAAACTATCTGGAGCAACCACATTTCGTGGTTTGGAAGGAAGTGTTTTTGGTGATGGCATAATTGTGTGTGTGTGTTTTTTTTTTGATGAAACAGAGGAAGTGGTAAATATATTTGATTGTGCCATAGACGTGGTGGTGGTGCTTAGGGAATGGAATATGAAGTGGAATGCACGTCTGTTGAAATACTAAAGCCATTTCAGAAGTATTTTTTTTTTAAAAAATGGGTAAATGATTGGAAGTTCTAATAAATTATACTTCATCAATTGTGTTAGTTTGACTATATGGTTCTGTACATATTCATTTCTTTCTATGTGTGTTGATGTAAATCTTAGGCAAATAATAGTCACATTAGAGGTATACACGTACACAACAATTATACACATCAAACAAGAAGCATTATTCATTATGTCATTAGGCCATTGGATTGAGAGGACACACAAATCTAACAGTTAATTATGAACACATTAAAAGGGAGCCTTGGCGTAACTGGTAAAATTATAGTTCAAACTCTGGAAACAACCTCTTATAGAAATGCAGGGATTATGGTCTGACCCTTCCCAGAGAAAAAACTATGTTGTTTGAACTGTTTTAAAAAATGTTGATAGGTGTATGTGTGATCCTTCAAAAAGTAGTGCATCTTTTGGAAGATCAAACACAAGTGCAACAACTTTTGAATAGTCCAAGCAATATTGCTAAAAAGGGATATGAAGAAAGAAATGAAATTGTAAGGCTTTTAAAACTATACACAGTAAAGGTTGTTCATATTAAACACTGGAAAATATAAGGCATAGTACTTCAGCAGCAACAAATATACTTACCAAAGTAAAGCATCAGCTACCTTGATGAAAATAGTGCAGATGAAGCTGTTTAACTTTGAATAAAAAGAAAACATATTCAATTATAACTACCCTTTAAATATATAAATGTTCGCTTAGTAAACAAAATTAAGAAGAAAAATTCACGCAAACAACTTCTTGTTGTCATGGTGAAAGCCAACGAGCCATTAAAATCTCTCCGGTTCTCTACATATAATAGCTGTTGTACGGCCTACAATGACAAGATTTATAAGAAATCAAGAAAAACTCAACCAAATTCAGAAAAGAAATACAGGATTTAGAATTTTTCTCAGTATTCTAAAGTAGGTCGGAAAAGAAATCTACTAAGCAGAGGGGCAATGGATGCTCAATAAGATTTAGTAAACATGTTCTGTTCAATGGAGGAGACACCATTTAGTAAGGAATGCCCTCCGACACCAGCAAAAGGAGTTTCCTTTTATATATGTCCGCGTATATTTTACCTACATACTGTATAATAGACAAACAATACTCGGAAATAGTAAAAAAAAATACAACTTGAGACATGAAGTTAAGCCTCAAAATCAACATTGTCCTAACCCCTTTATTCAAACAAAACAAAAGGCGTAAATTCTATCAACAACAACAACAGAATGTAACATAAACAAGCAAATCTTTACAAAAAGAAGCAATACACAACAAGTACTACGAAGAATGATATTATGTTGCTAAAGTTGAAGTTGTCATCTTCATATGTTGGAACATACCTAGGTGATGGCAGAGCACCGGAGTAATAGTTGGTAGCATAGGAGTCTTGTGCAGTCCCCCTAAAAGGATATTGGTAATTGTGGTGTCCCTCGTAGCCATAATTATATTCGGGCAACGATCTTCTTTGCATAAAAGGACCACCGATAGAACTATAGCCATTGCCATGGCCATGACCGTGGCCATAACTGTTATAACCATAGCCATGATTATAAGAACCATATCCGTGATTATGAGAGCCATATCCAAGATTATAAGAGCCATATCCATGATTGTAGGAACCATATCCATCAGTCATATGACTATTACTCAACATCGGGTGTTTAAGCCTCACCCATTTCACTTCTGCATGGTTGCCAAGGCCTGATCTTGACAACGCCCTTAAGAGAAGGTTCGGATCAACTTCACCAGAAATCTTGGCTGTCCCATCTTCAGAGTCTATTGTGACAGAATAAACACCTATAAAATAAATAAAAATGTGTTAAAAGCAAATAAACCATAGTTGTATTCTCTTCTTGAAGGCCCTTATAGTGAGTTCATGGACAGAGCTACATGTTTCGTAGAGGATTTAATCATCGTTTTTAGAGAATTACAATATACAAATAGGGTAAAAACCAATATTTTATGTATTCTCTTGATCAACGGGTACCACTAGGAGTCTTCGACACAATAGATGTAGGTTCAATTCTCGTTATCCCCCTTCCCATACCCTTCCATGACTCTCATTGAACTAGAAAACAAATTAAAAAAACTTCTAAATATAAGTGAAGGTTTTAGTTTAGTGGTAAAGGTGACCTAAAAATTGCTCTAGGGATGATATTCTTTGCATCATTTTGATCCTATTATTACTAGAAACTTCTGCTCCCTACAATCAACATACTTAGTGACCTTTATAACAATATTAAATCAATTAGCCATACTAAGTAAACTCTTTCATATTTGCATTAAAAAGGGACGGAGTGAATAGAAGAAAGCCCGCTTAAGCATATTTCCTTCTATATTTCTTCAACTTCAAAGAGCCATAAACAATGGAAGTTTAAATTTCATAAACTTGGTGATTTCTTTTTATCTGTTAATGACAAAGTTATCCATCAAGTAGATGAGAATCAGTCGAGGTACAAACAAACAGGCTCATACACCACGATTATTAAAAAGAAAAAATAAGTTCAACTAAGAAATAAAAGCATATAGAACACATTACCGCATATAGAACTCAAAACGTCCACCATCTTCATCTTGCATGCATCACAATGAACGTCCACTTTCAAAATACAACCCTTAAAAAGACATAATTGATAAAAAAAAATTACAACTTTTAACTAACTAAAGAAGATTTATTATTATTATTATTATTGAAAGTGAAACATACCAATTCAGCAAAGGGTTCCATTGAATCAAATGAAAGAGCTAATAGAGTTGATGAGAAAAAAAATGAAGTACAAATTAACGAGTGCAATGTAAATATAGGTAGAATTATTGTTTGTTTATGAAGATATTCCCTCGTGATTAAAAGGAGAAAGAAAATTAGATAATTATACCAAAGATTTTATTACCATTTTCATATAACAGAACCAAGTACTAAATTCTCTGCATTTGTTTTTTATTTTTGTCATGTTTAAGTAAATTATAAATCAAATCTTTACCAAGATTTTGCACTTATTATTTATGTCACGGAAATATTTATTATTATTAAATTTTATTCTATATTTTTATTGTTACTTTTGAGATTTTCAGTAGAATACTCTGAATCTATTCTGCTTGGTCTTTAATTTAATTAATCCTTTATCACATGTTGTATTGGTGTCAAACTTGATCCATAATTTGCACATTAATTGCCCAAATATTCATTAGTGAATGACGTCATTATTTAAGGAATATAATGTTTGCAACAAAATTAATTCATTCCTAAAGATGAATCAACCTAAGTTGAGGAAGTTTTATAAAACTAGATCAAAGAAAATAAATATTTTTCAAAGTGATCTAATTTTGGTTTGTAATAAAAATAAATTACTTTAGCAATTCAATCGTATAGGTAAAAAGTGACTTTGCATTAGACAAGTTGAGTCTGTTATCAGAATTCATAAATGAGTTTTGAATATGCGTTGCTTTTGTTTTTGCATGACGAGTACATATAATCATTGTTCAATCTCAAACTACTGAGTTCTTGCATCTTAATTCTTAGCCCAATTACTACGTGCATAATCTCTTCGGGTAAAAAAATGCATACAATCAAATGACTAACAAAGTATTTACAAACATGATATCAGTAGTATGTCAGTATATATAACTTGAATCCTTTTTAAAAGTTTGTATTTCTTATTGTCTACTTTATCATGATTCTACTTTCCTGGGCAACACAACAACCAATATAGTGTCATAACAAGTTAAACGCAAATATTTTAATTTACATCACTAATAATTTTAAGAATTAAGGCTAATTGGGTTCTTCAATCTATTCTGATGTATCATTTAAGACGAGATTCAGTGACAAATTTCAATCTGCTTAATGTCAATGCACATTTGTAGCTCGATATCCACAACCACTGTCGTGAAAAACTTAATAGCCAAAATGGTGGAACACGATGAATTTGACATAAGTGACTAGTTAGGTTGTTCTTTCAAATAATATTTACGCGAGCACATCAAAAATACTTTGAACTTCTCGAGCTAAAGAACTAAACAGAGATAGAAAAGATTCAGATATACCCTCCATTGTGGATCTTTGATGGTAGATACTCATGGGACAAGAAAGTGAGTGAATGCACAGACAATGCTTCAATCTCAAACTTAACTCCTTTGTGCAACAGCAGCTCCAGTTCAAACCTTAGGACGTGGAGAACAGTCATGAATATTTTCAGAAACCGAAGTCTTGCCATTAACATTACTTAGTAGTATGAAATTCTACCTCCATTGTGGTACTTCTCTTTGCAAATAACATCTATGTAACATTGCTTCGACTTTCCTCTTATCTGACAAGATTACATAACCAGTCATTTGTGAGGAGTTGTTTTGAGAAAAAGCTATAATGAAACGAGATGATGATTGTGTGAATGTTACCTTCAGTACTTAAAGGCAGGAGACATTGCTGTGGAATGCTATAATTGTCACAATCCTGGACAAATACTCCAAGCCATTGTATCTCAGGGACTCGTAGAAATGTTGCGTCATAAGCCATTTGCTTAAAAAATCATAGAAAGATATGTGTCACCGAAGAACACATCCTTCTATCAATCCATCAAATCTAACTACTCCATACACTTCAACTTAAGTTTCTCGTGTAGATTACTATCAAGATATAAGAATGAATGTTTGATATATAGCTTGTGATAGGAAAACGGTGATGAATGTATGACTTTTCTTCTAGAAATGTGAACATAAGTGAAAAGGAGGAATGTTAGCAACTTGTTCATATCATAATAACACCACATTGAATAATCCTTACCAAAGAACCGAATTTGTATGTAGTTAAGATGTCAAAGCCATATGGATCACAATCTACCAGGCCGTACACAGGCAAATGCAGCTTGTCAATGAGGAGACGCAGAAACCTACCACAGGCAAGCAACATGAAAAGATAGAAATATGATTAATTGAAGTAGGATCATCTGCAACAAGTCTGACTAGGTGAGCAACGTGGGTCTAACCTCCTTGTGGGAACATCAGGATAACCCCTTCCCTGTCAAAAAGAAATTATGGAGCCAAGTATGTGTGGAAATTCTCAGAAAACAAAAGATGCGTACTGTTATCACAATGCAACGGTTCCTCTTGCAAAACTTATCATTTGCTAGTCTCTGGAAAACTGCATGATGGACAATAAATAATGGCCTCACTTATGAACTAGGAATACCTTTCATGATCTGTTATAGCCTTGAACTACTTATAAATAGTTTTACCTGATTCCTTCTCCACAACTAAAACGTATTGAGCAACACTAATAATATCTTGTTCAAGCATTAAGGGAGTAACAGTTACAGCCATAGTCTGACAAAACACTCCATAAAGTCAAATAACAGGATATATTAAATAACAAAGCATCCATTCAACTTCATGTTTAGCAATAACTGGACATGCACATGTATGAAGTCCACAAACACATGCTCAAATTTAACCACATTATGTTCATAATTCGAATACTTATACTCATAAGGATACCATCAACTTCTTCAACAAGGACCGGAATGGGGTATGCCTGCAGGAACCATCATAATTAGATTGTTACACAACTACAGAAACCCATCTTAGCTTCTAATTATCATTCTTACGGTGTTAGGATTGCTAATGCAGTCAATTTTCCTCCCAGATTCCACATACCGCATCCATCCCATCACCAATCTAGACCAGAAATAGTTGGAAGAAGAATTTTATGACCGAGAATTGAAAGGAACTATTAAAATATAAGAAGAAAACCAACTATATATTCATCTTAAGGAACAGAAAATTGTCATGAGCAAAATGCAACAGCAGTAGATTTATTGTGAATTTCACTGGTGAGTGTTTAAACTTGATCTACACCTACCGCCAGTATCTTCAAAAGTAGGCCAAAAATGATGATGCAATAGTACTCCTTGAGAGTTGACATGCTTTCTCTGGGTTATTATTAAATTTTACCTTGCTAAAAGTGCAAAAGCTTATTGTAACATGATAGACTATGTCAAAACTCTCAATCATGAAGTAACTTTGCTCCCCAAAAAGAAATTTAGATACATAATGAAGCAACATTCAGACAATACAAGAGGTATAAACATAATCAACTGAAGAAGAAACATTTGAATTTTCAAGAAGAAAAGATGGGGAATAATAAATGTCAAGTATGAGAAAGAACATTGCATATAATGAACTCAAACTGTATGTGTTTAGAAGCACACTCCTGCAAGGAAATATTAACTGTGTAGAGGTACGCACCCATTTCCAACAGACACCTGCAGAAGGCAAGCATCAAAAGTATATAAAATGTCAAGTTTCCTACAAGACTAGCAATACAAGGAGAACAAACTAATCATTTGAATGATGGGTTTACCCTAGTCTAGCAATATCATTTTCATTCTCTGAAATCGATATTCAAGTTCTATATGAGAACAGTATTCACATCCTTCTAATCAACTACACTAGAGAAGGCAAAGTCAGATACTTGTGATCTACCGATTCGTGTGTCAAAAGCATGTATAAGTAGCAGAATGACCATTTCTAATATCAATATGCTGAAACCTAATTGAATCCTCCACTGTGAAAATGAACATGTTGCTAAATAAAAATAGAAGAGAATGTGAACGCGCTCTTTTCACAGTGGGGACATGTGGATATACATCTAAAATGAGTGTATTTTGATATGGAGAGGAAAGTAGATTGACATACCACATTAAGGTTATGCCGACTGCATTGCAAGAGGATGCATATGTCATTAATTGCCCGATCAACAACAGATTGTTCTGCATTATGGAGTGCAAAAGAAAATGATGAGCATATAAGGACGAGGAGGCCTTTGAATACATAAATTTTGCATTAGAGATCTAAATCATGGCAGATTTCTAGCAACTGAGAAAGCTGAACGATACAACAGCACATAAGCATTTTCCACCTAATAAAAACTTCATAAACAATCACAAGAATATTTCAAAATTGATTCTGGAGTACATAAAGTCCAACTATGTCCTTCGAAATTAACAGGGGACTGGGGAGTAACAACTTTGTAACACCAGAGGTCCATCCAAATTTACCTTTAAAAACAGTAGGATGCATGTAATATATGTCTCTTTTTGATCCATGCCTGTTTTCTTGCAGAAGTCGTTGAACTATCAGTAGAACTCTCAACAAAACATCTGAAACAAAAACATAGAGAGGAAGTAACCATGCAAGGTTCTAAGATGTTAAGGAGATTGGAGAGCAAAAAGTGCCTTCAAGTTGATTCGACCAAACAGAAAAGATAACTGAGAGAGAAACCTTGTACTACCCCATCCCCATCCCCATCCCCATCCCCACCCTCCCCCCATGGTGCATCCTGTGTAACATCAAGGAAAGGGAGTCTCATATAGGACAACAGAAGTATAGAAAATCAACTAAACGGGGAAATATAGTTCTCCTGGAAATTTTGTCATTTTCAGGGAGGATAGCAACTTTTAATTATCATTCCTACCCCCTTCTTGATCATTTCATTTCTTGTCCAACTATGTGATGAGGACTATAGATGACATATACAAGTATTGTTTGCTCTCCCTAGACTCACCAAGCCTACGTGCATGGCATTCCCTCTTCAAGGATATAGCTTCCTTGCCAGTCGACAAACCGGAGCTGCAAGAGCTACATAAATAAAACAAAGACCATTAATACTATCAGAAAATTTGGATGGTATTAATTAGCCATTCAAACACCAACTTCAGTAAATTTCATTATTTTTAGAACTCTGTTCAACGTAACTATTACTAATTGTACTTATTAGTGTCTTAGAATAGGATATGGCTTCTACAAACAAACTTCTCAGTATAGACTGAGATCGTTCTTCTTCTGAGCAAGACATTTAGAATAATGATTCGTTTCTTCTCTACATTTTATTTTTTGGAAGGGTTTGTTTTGAGGGGGCGCAGGGGGCATACCATCTGGAATTCCACAGAATAATCTACCAAGCCCAGTGCTAGCAACATTCTCAAAACGGCATTTTACACCTACGTGGATCTTCATCAGTTGCAATTTTCAGTTCAATTACGTCAAGGAGATCTCTTTGGAGGCCTTGTAATGTAGAAAGGAATCAAATTGCTGTATTTCTATCAATTGATAGAAAATCAATAGTAATTCAGTGTAGTTTTTCATGTTAGAATTCTAAAACACTAATTGCAATGAAATTTCAAACTGCGGCACATTCATTGTTTTCAACTTGATTTTCGAAAAAGAAGGAAAAGAATAAAAAATACTTCACCAAGTTTAACTTGATTGATAATTTCATACACAAGCTACCAAATAACATCCTCGCACACATACGAGTCTTGCCAATTTCCAGAAGTGTCAGTAGATAAATTTCTAAACCAATCGAGGTAGTGTTTTTATTAATTCATAGGAAATCAACAGCTAAATTCAGTATTAGTTTTTGTGTTTGGAATTCTAAAACACTATTTGCAATGAAATTTTTAACTGCAACACACATTCATTGTTTTCAACCAGATCTCTTCAAATAAGAAGAAGGAACAGATAACAAAAAAGCACTTCGCTAGGCTTAACTTGATTGATAATTTCATATACTCATACATACACTGCATCTTACCAATTTCCAGAAGTGTCAGTACAGTAATTTCTGAACCGTTCGATGTAGATCAGCGGCGCCCTACCTCGAGCGAGATCCTCAACAATGGAAAGAGTAAATCCTGCAAAACAAAATCAAAGTATATATAGCTCAAACGCCAAGACGATTTGTTGAGAATCAATGTATTGAACGCGAGAATCGTAATGCATTTTCAGAAAGAACTAGAAGTTCAATGGATGCGCTAGCTACCTTTGATTTTCCTTATGAGTGTTAGTGGCTGCGTGTTTGAACGTCTTCCCTCCATTTCTCTTCGCTCTGCAGGTTCACGTTGTTTGAAAATTGGTAAATCCGAGCTTTATAGCTGTGAAGTTCTGCGCGCGCAAGTTAGCTCGGCGTGTTGGGCATGGAGGTTATCATTTTATTGAAAAAAATTCTAAATTTTTCATATTTTATTGACTTAAATGTTTTAAAAAATTTCGATATAAGATATGATAACTTTTCTGCGTAAAAGTAAGAAAAATATTAACTCTGACCTTGATTCGAGATAGAGGCAAACCAAGCTGGTTGCTTGAGGGAGCACATATATTCGGAAATTTTTAATTTGTGTTTCATGTATATGTATACATAGTTTAATAAAAGATATATTTAAGAGTAACTTTTACATATAGCAAACATAAAAATTATATTTGTATGTTATAGTTATAGTTTGTATAATTGCGCTTCATAGCAAATATAAATATGTATATTTCGATATAAATATACAAAAGAAAGCAGTTGTATAATTTCGCTATAAATATACAAAAGATACCAGTTGTATAATCTGCTTTGGTATACATATACAAAAGATCAATTGTCTAATTTGTATTTGTATAAAGCGAGAAAGAGATTGACAAAAGAAAACTAGGTAGGGAAATATCGTATGTATAATCATAAGTGTATAAGACGAAAATATATGTATTTTGTATTTGTATTTGTATATACAATTTTCTGTCGCTTTAACACAAACACAATGTATACAGTTGTGTTTGTATAAAGTGAGATAGGCGAGTGAGCGAGCGAGACGTGGGAGAGTGGAGAGCGATATCGGGGAGAGGGAAACGAAAATATATGTATATATACAATTTTCTCTGGCTTTATACAAACGCAAACGTGTTTTATACATTTGCGTTTTTGTATAAAGTGAGAGAAGCGAGCGAGTGAGCGAGCGAGATCTGGGAGAGTGGCGAGCAAGATGTGGGAGAGAGGGGAACGAAAATATATGTATATATATATATTTTTCTCTTACTTCATACAAACACAAACACATTTTATACATTTTGTATAAAAGCGAGAGAGGCGAGGGAGAGAACGAGAGTGTCCAGTGAGATTCACCAGGAGAGAGGCAAAATAACAATAATTTGCTATGTGGTACAATTAAATCAAACTATGGTTATAACATTTAATTTGAATTAATAATGTGCTATTATACACTCTATTAATTATAACTTATTTGGTGCATTGGTTATAGTAGTGGTGGCGGTGGCGCCCTCTTTTTTGAATTCTGGGGTTCACCTCTGATTCAAGAGCTGACCCAAATTTCAATTAAAGACTCGACCTGACCTAATCAAGGTCCAATCCCTGCTTGAGGTTGGATCTCCAATCTCAATTCGGGATCATGGTTGATATTGAGTCCCAAACAACTGTTTGATATAGGTTTGACTAGTTCTGATCGAGGATTAAGAAATCAAGATTGGGTTAGGGCCTGAACCGTGGTCAAGATGTGTGCTGTGATAGGGGTCTTGATCCATGTTAAAGGTGGGGTAAGGAGTTCATTTTAAAGGTTGGGGTTCAAACGTGATGTTATAGTATTTGTATAGATTATATTAAAAGTATCAGACAATATTTTCTTTGTAGTAACCAAATGCTAAAAAATAAGTAGGAAAATCATTTATTTATCTGTTCATGAATATTATTCTTATTTTTTTCAAAATATTATTTCACTTTATTTAAAAATTACTGTTTAACCCTGAAACTTTCGATAAAACTTAAATTTCCCCCTCACCGAATGAGTAAAAAAAAAAAACGAGGGAAAAGCCAAAACCAAATGACGACAGCTCTTCTTGTAAGGGGACTGAAGAAGCTAAACACGATCGCAATTAGTCGGAAGAAACTAAAGAAAATGGACGCCTGCAAGTTAAAACTCCCATTGATGTCAAAGAATATTCGAGCTCGTTCCAGCAATTTCTTTACAGAAATCAGGGTTTAAGTAAGGATCGAAACATCTGATTTTTTTCTCGTAATTCAGATTACTATTTCATTTTTTTTTTCTCGTGAACTTGCTCCTTCTTCGAATGTAAAGGTAAATCTATGGATGCTTGCTCACTGAATTTTTGTAGGAAGCTTCAATTTACGATTTTGGTGTATCTGTGGGCGGGGAAATTCTGCTCATGTGTTGTTGTGAGGTTTCGTGTATCATAACTCGTAAGGTGTTATTTCCAATTTAGCGTGGATCCGTTAGTTAAATTTAGCTATGGAAGAATTCATACTAAAAAAAGTTGGTGAAATTTGAGATATAGCCGTCAGTACTAGTTGTCGTAGTACTGCTCGATTTGTGATACTATATGTTTTTTATTTTACTTCGATTACGTATTATTGTGTTGTAATTACTGTTCAGAATATTTTGTTATGCTTTCACTTCGTTTGCTGTTTTTTCTTGAGCTGATGGTTTATCGGAAACAGTTCATCTATCTACGAGGTAAATACGATCAACGTATCTACTCTCCTTAGACTCAACTTTGTGGGACTAGACTGATTATGCTGTTGTTGTTGAGATATAGCGGTAGAAATGGGGAGTTAAGAGAGAATCTGTGTTCAGTTTGGTAAGTTAGTTTATTCAAGCTCTAGTCACCAGTGTTTGAATTTTGGTATTCATTTAACAAAAACTACTTTATCTTTCTTTATGTCTCTTTTTTCCTTTCGTGATAACGGTAGTGTATAAGCCAGCTTGCACACACCTTGGTTAATTTTACGGGGTGCTTGGTACCTTCTATTAGCATAGGTTGTGGTATGTAGTTGTTTCTCATTTGATGTGTTTTACATTCCATCATACCAAGAATAGGTGAATTTGTGAGAACATTTGTATCTTCTTGGTTTCAGTTAAAAATCCTTTACTTAAGTTGCCAGATAAAGGAAGGATGTATGTGTGGGATGTTTAGATCTTTACCAAACCAGTTAGCAGGCTATAATTTAGTAGAATAATGTACTATTGAGGAAACTGATGGTCTGTGAGCCTGTGACTGTAGGATTTAATAGATTGTTTTCTGTTAGAGTTTCATGTAGAGTTCTCACTTCTCAGAGTGCAGGGCCACTAATCATTTCACAGATATGATTAGCATGTCACTGATACAGTATAGTACAAGGAATGAGAGACATAAAGAAAAGAAATTCTGTCACGGGTATCAGATAGAAGAAAACTAATATTGCCATAGAAACGCTTGATTTTGGTTACTGGACAAGTTAACAACATAATGAAATGTGTTAGGATGTCTCAGCTTAATAGTATGAGTCCAACTTTACAGTGACCGCTTGGATTATATATCTAATTTTTTGTCGTCAGTGCGAACTTTAGGTGTCTGGATGCATCTGATTTTCTGTCTCTCGGTGAGTTTTAAGAAAGACTGATCAAGTTCCATGCTTGTGTTCTTACTGGCCAGAGCTTTCTCAATCATCATGAGAAATCAGTGATAAAATGTGCCTTCTTTTTATGTGAGCTAGCCTTCTAGGTTAAATGGATTCTCTCAGTAACAGCAACGCAAAGATTTATCGTCATTGAACTGGAACTCTATTCATCAATGAGTATAAACCCATGTCAAAATACTCCTATTGATTGGTAACCCTGGTGCTATTGCATGTGGCACGCGATTAGGTTCTAGATGTATCACAGAATAAGAACTAATAATTGACAGTCAAGGTAGTGTTTGCATGTGAAAAACATGAGAAAACTGTCTTTGTTAGTGTTTTGGTATTCGATGACAAGTCTCTCTGGCTAAGGAAAATCATTTAGCATATGAGTTGTGATTTACTAAATTAAATGACTTTTCTTACGCAGACACAATTTCTTGCAGGACTTCTTGAGGCTTCCAGGATGACTAACGTGGGAACAACCCAGCGCTTGTTGGATCAACTGCCTCAAACCCATCATACGGTTGGTCTTGGGAGAAAAAGATTTCGCCGATCTAAAAGTACTCCTGTGAGTGAAATTGCTCCGGTGGAAATTAATGAAATAAAGAATGAGCAATCATTTCTACATTCTAAATCGATTTTGGACAAACTCCACCCTAGTATTAGGAAAGTTATTGTTTACTTGGTTATATACTTGGGTATAGGTACCATTTGCTTTTATTTTGTTAGAAGCAAGATCAAGGGAAAGAAAATAGATGGCGTACTTGATTCCCTTTACTTTTGTGTTGTGACAATGACCACGGTTGGATATGGTGATTTGGTTCCTAACAGTGAAACTACCAAACTGATTGCCTGTGTCTTTGTGTTCTCTGGGATGGCACTTGTTGGACTGGTTCTAAGCAAAGCAGCAGACTACTTAGTGGAGAAGCAAGAAACACTATTAATTAAAGCACTGCATATGGGTTGTAGAGTTAGTCCAGGTGAAATTTTAGAGGAGATTGAAACAAACAAAGTAAGGTACAAGCGTTTCATGGTAGCGGCCTTCCTTATAACGCTCATAGTCATTGGGACAGTCGTCTTGGCTAGAGTTGAAAAGTTTGATACTGTAGACGCCTTTTATTGCGTCTGTGCTACCATCACAACATTAGGATATGGAGACAAAAGCTTTTCAACCAAAGCAGGGCGCATTTTTGCTATATTTTGGATTTTGACCAGTACTCTTTGTTTGGGTCGATTCTTCCTTTATGTTGCTGAATGGAACACGGAAAAGAGACAGAAGGAGATTGTTAAATGGGTTCTTTCAAGAAGGACAACAAATGTGGATTTGGAGGAAGCTGATCTTGATGATGATGGGGTTGTAGGGTAAGTTCATTTGACTTTAAAGCATGCACCTATAGTTAGATTGCAAAGACCCTTCTTGATCCACTTAATTCGAGTATTTACTCTAGTTTTGTACTCTCACCTTGTTCACTTTGGTGTTGTAAACTGCACTCTTGCTTGTCGACACAGGTCAAATTGACGGAACCATTGTTTAAATATTGGCTCTATTGTCTTTGTTAGTGTCATTACACCATTGTCTTAGCTTTTGATCCTAAGCATGTATTATTCTTTTCTCATTGTAAATCTCAATGCATACTACAAACTCTAATTCTGGTCTCCTTTTGTTTTTGTCAATTGCAAAGGGCTGCTGAATTTGTTATTTATAAACTGAAGGAGATGGGGAAGATCAACCAACAAGACGTTGCAGCTGTATTGAAGGAATTTGAACGTCTTGACGTTGATCAGTCTGGAACTTTGTCAACCGCGGATCTGACACTCGCCCAATCGTCTTGAAACGGGAGGTGATTGCTCTAAAACCTATATTAGTGTATTAAGCAACCTTTTCCACCTATGACTATGAGTCTTTTTGAAATGTCTAGTGTATTAGTAGCATTTTAGATAACATTTCATATTTCTAGAGTGTTTGACAATTGACAGAAGTCATGCAGTAAATCCCACTCAGCTTAATACTAGGTGAAATTTACACTTCCGAGAATCTCCATGTAAGTCTTCTCAACTCCCTCTGTAAATTACTTGTACTTTCGTATGTAAAAAGTTAGCAAACTTCTTCCCTTGTCAAGGAATGTGTTAGGTATCTGAGTTCTACAGTACAATTATTGATCCAGAGTTTTCCAACTCGAGATGTAAACATTTCGTGTTTCTTTTAACCATCTAGCATTTCAAACCAACATGACTAATTCAGATTCGTGTCTCTTTGGGCCCATTTAAGAGGAAAACTCTCTCTACCAGGAAATTTTTTCATTCTTAGTGTTTAAATCCAAGACTTGTGATTAAAGGTGATGGATATTTATCCTATTGCAATCTCTTTTGTTTGTCCGTCTACTTTGAACACTCAAAATTGACCATTTCCCGTGTGAAATGATATGGAATGGTTTGCTTACTTTGGAAATCCCAAACAAAAGAACCTATCCAACTCCAGATGCAACCATTCCTCATTTTGTTCACCATCAAAACTAACTCGACTAATCTAGATTCTCGTTGGGCTCATATACTCTCTCTACTAGGAATTTTTCCATTTTTTAATATTTTTTCTTCTTGGTGACTTGAAATCTCAAACCGTAACCTTGATGTTGGAGGTAGAGGGTCCAACTGAGCAACCACTTGTCACTTAGGGGTCGGTTTGGTAGGATGTATAAGAAAACTGTTGAATACAATAATACATGCATGAGTTAGGAGAGATTTTATGTATTATTTTATGAATGATATAAGGTTGAATAACTAATACATGAATAACTAATATTCACGTAAAATAATACATTGATTCCCTCCTGATTGCCCTCTACATTGCTTATACCTGCATAATATCAACTACCAAACGATAACGACCCTTAGTGTTTGAATTTAAAATCTCTAATTAAGGGTTAATGAATCTTATTTATCCTACCATAATCTCATTAAGTATTGATGGTCCATCCACTCCAAACACTAAATAATATACCATTTTGGTGTGAAATGATAGGAATTGGTTTGGTTACTGGTGAAATCCCATTATTCGTTTCACTCAAAATTCTCAATCAATCTTCACTGTATTGTGATTGGGAATTTTAGGGAGGCCGAAAGTGTATCATTGTGGACCCTAGTCCGACAAACATAGGTTGAAAGATTATGATGGCAAATTGAAATTTTAAGCAAGGGTTAATTTATAGACCGATCGTACTCGGGCTTTAAAGTCCATATCCTAATAAGTGTGATCGTGGCCCAAACCCATTTTAAATGGAATCCCTCAGGGTCGGTTAATAAAATGTATTAGAAAAATAATGCATGTATTAACTTTATGTATTATTAATATTTTTTTTAATACACTTTTCAAGCTATGTATTAACGCTTGCATTAGTTATGCCACTTTATTTGGTATCAAAGTATGTGTAACTAACACATGAAAATTTATAGTGTTAGTAATGCAAAAGTCTTTAATGCATGTATGAGCATAATTAAAGGCACAACTGTCCTTTAAAACTTTTTTCACATTCTTTTCACTAATTATTTTATCTTTATAAACGAATATTATTTTTTAGAAACTATACAATGCATGTTATTTTTAGCATAATTACTATCAGCATTATTAATACACAATATTCATCACTATTCTTATATATCCTATCAAACAATCCCATAGTATGAAAGCGTAGATATACTCGATTTTGGTGTAATCATTCAAGTCTTGCCTTATATTTATAAATTTTTATAGGTTTTATCTATTTCAAACAATTTCAAATTGCTTTGTTTCAGATAAAATATTTGAAATTTTATGACTATTTTTTTTCTAAAGTTTATGCATGTATGATTGAAGTTCAACCTTTTATGCATAATTTTTTTTTTTAAAAAAATGTGAGAACTTCAATTATATGATAGTAATTAATAACACGAGTTGTGAACCATAAAATTTTAGATTCTTTATCTTAGCGTAGATCATTAAAAAAAAGGGAAACTTTCGCATATAGCCACTTAAAAATAATTAATTACTCTCCATATCTATAGTTTGATAATTACAATTTGTAGCTACATGTTATATAGAGGAGAGAGGCGAGCGAGACTGGGAGAGAGAGGAGAGAGGCGAGAGAGGGAGAAAAGAGTGGGAGAAAGGTGAATTGTACATGTATATTGGTTAGATAATTGTATATTAAACACATATAATTGTATATATGACAAGAGAGATTGGGAGAGATCGAGAGAGGCGAGCGAGAGAGCGCAGAGAGTGGGAGAGAGGTGAATTGTATATGTATATAATTGTATATAACTGTATATTATACATATATATTTGTATATAACTGTATATTATACATATATATTTGTATAAATGGCAGCGAGATTGGGAGAGGGGGAGAGAGGCTAGCGAGATTGAGAGAGGGAGGAGAGAGGCGAGAGAGAGAGAGAGAAGAGAATGGGGGAGAGGTGAATTGTATATGTATATAGGCTAAATATATATATTTATTTGTATATCTTGGCGAATTATACATATGCAAACATGACTAATTATACAAACTCGAAGTCAACCCATGTAATTAATGTATAATGTTAGTCGTGAGTGGTAATTATAGCAAACTATAGCTATGATTAGTAATTAAATAGTATAAATTTGTTTATTCGCGTAATTTTCCCTTAAAAGTAATCTGTGCGAAAGGATTTTTCCTAAATAAAATATGTATCTAAATTTGTTGAGAAATGGGTAGACGTACAAAATAAAATAAAATAATAATATACCCATGAATATTTTTTCCTTGAAAACTTAGCAATGAGCAAGTAATATAATAGTACCGTTAGGTGCCTAGTATGAAGACAAACTTAGGTGAACCCACTAAGTTTGTCTTCGAGAGGACTTAACGTTATGGTCGGTGTTCAGTAATTCACATTAGGAATCCAACCATATTGCTAATATTGTTGTTCTCCCTTTTCTTTATTTTTTTCCGTGATTTTTTAGGTACATAGGATCAATAAAAAGGTTGTTCAGATAAAAAAAGTGTTTACTAAAAAATATCGTTTCAAGTCAACAATTTTAAATTAAATAGAGTTTGGGTCGAATCATCACATGTTGATGAGATAGTATCATATGAATTGAGACGAATAATAGTACGAAGAGGAGAGTTTACCAATGTTGCGCAGGAAATAAAAAATTTAATAATAATGTTGATATTGTATTCTATTTAGCTGGTGAAGCAGTAAAAACAGAGTTTTGTTCCTAAACTAGTTCAATATGAAAATATTCAAAAGTTGATTACTATATTAGATATCATTTTTAGACCCTGAATATATTATTACTTTTCTCCATCGTATTTTTCTTGTGAAAGTAGGGGCTTGGATAGTGAGTTCAGCCAATTGAATAATTTTAATCTAGATCTTATATTCATATAAATTAGTTTAGAATTCAATAACGTGAAAGACTAAAACTCAAAATTCATTAATTTCAAATTCCGAATTCATAATCAAAAGAAAGTCCCCAAAGGTAAAGGTGCAGGCCAATAATGCAAGTTAACATTATTCAGAAAATATACAAAAATTTAAATAGAAAAATAAAAGGTATCTGAAATAACCATTAATTTCACTTCACTCTACTTTACTACTTTCACCTTCTTCATCTTCTCCGTCTCCTTCATGTTCATGTAAATCATGTAGATGCGTTTGTAATTGTTCTTCGGGTTGACCCGCTACGAATTCCAAAATACCTTCACCGGTTTTCTCACCGGAAACCTCAGATACCGGCGGAGAAATCCATCCAAAGAGAACGACGGCGATTAGGAAGAGAGCAGTAGAGAGTAAGAGAGGCCAAAAATACTTAACAACATCGAGAAATCGAGGTGCGAGGTAAATAAGAGCGAAGATGAAAATCGTAAAAGTAGATGCAATTAAGATGTGGAATTTGAATTTGATAAGCAATTTTTGGATTTCCATGGCGGAAGAGTTCGAAGTAATGAAATATTTTGGGCCCTTTTGTAGAGAAGAAGAAGAAGAAGAAGAGAGAGAAATGGAGTGGTTTATGCTCTCTTCTGCAAAGATTCTCTGCCGTAAAAAGTTTTTTTGTTTTTTTTCTGTACTGAAGCCTCAGGGACGAAATTCGATATAATTATACAGATTCTATAATTTATTTTTCTTTATTAAGTTTGAGTGACATATTGGATTGAATTTCGAATAATTTATATTTTCGTTGGAAATTTTTATTTTAGGAATGGGTTAAAATTATAGTATTGATGATATGAATTTGAACGTTGCATAGTGTAAATATTAATTGGGTGATTTAATGATGTACCATAAAAATTACCTTAAGCTGACTAGATGGCCACTTTGGAGTCGAATCAACGTAGGGGTCCTTTTTTATAATATGATGTGCGAGTTATCATTGGAAGGATATTATTCTCTCCGTCTCTATTTAGTTATTAATTTTAAAAATAATACATATATTAAAATAATAATAATTATAATTTTATTTTTATTAATTATGATTTCAAAAAAAATGAATTAAAATTTAGAAATTTTCAAAAAGTTTAAATGAGGATATAATAGGAAAAATAATGGAGGTATAATAGGAGGAAAAAATTGTCTTTTTTTCTTAATTTATCAAAATGGACAAGTAAATAGAAACAACTAAAAGAGAAAATATGAACAAGTAAATAGAGAGAGATAAAAATATTTAAATTTGTACAAAGTACTTTTATAATTAAGTTACTATAAATTTCAAGAATACAACTAATCAGATAAATTTCACAAGAAATTTAATTAAAGTAGGTATGAAAGAAAACATATATCAAAATAGTAAATTGAACAAAGTAAAAAGTAATTTGTAGTAGTAGAAATCGAATAATATGATACTGCATAAATAGTTCTGTACCACAACAATCGACTACCTATTATTTTTCTATCGTAATTATTAGCCTTTATAATGTAGTCTTCCCTCCCTTTTGAATTTTTTTGTTCAACCCTTTTCTCTCTTAACTACTGTTATATATATATAGCTATTTTTATCTAAACTTTGCTTCTTTTATCTTGTTTGTCAAAGATTACTTTTACATTCTTTTGTAAATGTGCCCACTATCCATAAACATCGCATCAAACATTATCATTTCTATTATTTTCATCTTCTAGATGTATATGTTCTTAAACTACCAACACATTATCAAATATCAATCATATACTTTTTCTCCGTTTTAAAAAAATTATCCTAATTTGACTTGGAATAAAGTTTAAAAAAAGAAATAAGATTTTTTAATCTTGTGAGTTCTACTTTAAAGTTATGTCAAATATACCAAAATATCCTTTAATCTTGTGGTCTTAAACATGCCACGTGAAAAGTTAAAATTAAAGTGTTATAAAAAAAAAAGATTATTCTTTTTAAAATAGACTAAAAAAAATAAGATTATTTTTTTTTTAAACAAAGGGAGTAATATTTTTGACCTCTGTGTAAAGCCAGCGGCAAGATGGTAACTAAAAGCGGTATTTGATTTATTTCACCCTATCAGCTTATTAACGGACTTGTCCTATCACTGATTTTGTCGGCCTTTTTAAATGTCTTGTAGCACTTTTTGGCACTCATCAATTTTTATTTTTATTTTTATTTTTATAATGTAATCAGATCTAGCTGCACCTGATTGGTATAATCTATTACATAAAGTTATTCCTTATGGGAATAATCATATTTAAATCTCCTTTTTCATTTTTTGAGGTCTTAGTTGACGTTATTAATTATTTGATTAATTTAAATTTATGTTATGTAAAATTTATTAAAGGAATTAAATATTAAATGTTATATATAGATTATTTGACAACCAATCTTAGTGCAAAGAGAATAATATATTTCTTATCATGAATCTTCTTTTAAATATACGAACTTAAAAGAAAAAATAATTCTTTATCTTTTAATTTTTTTTTGTTGTCGAAATGAAATTACTTTCGTACGGAAAGTTGTATATTCGATCATGGAAAGTTATAATGCAATCAACTTTAGTTTGACATTTTATTCAACCTTTTACATTGTAACTTTTCATCGTGTAATAATCATTTGAGTACTTTAGAGATAATATACTCAAATTTAAGTTTTAAATATGAAAAAATATTATCTTTTAATGAATTTCATTTAATATGAATTTGGATTAATTGAGCTCGAAAAAAATATTTTAAATGTCAATCCTAACTTGTTTCAATTATTATTCATTATTAACAAAGCACATACTGACAATGGGTTGGGCTCATCTTGCATTTTTATTTAACTTTTAACTCGTTTTTAAAAAATCGTGTGAGAATAATTTCAAAATAATAAGTTGAAGCTTTATTTCTAGTAAAACACCAAAAGAATTACATTACCATTACTCATGGTTGATCATTAGGATTAGTACACAATTTTAATAAATCATCAGGAATTCAATGAGTAATCTTGTTATAACTCTTGTCAAATTATTATAACTTCTTTCGTACAAATTATATTACTATAACATTAAAACAAATTATTCATAAACTCCAATGGATCACCAAGAATTCAAATAATCATTTTCCTCAAGTTTAACTTTAAATGATTATGTTTCTTTAACAACAATCAAAGAAAAAATTATTTACCATTAATTGAGCTACAATATTACAAAGGGAAAAAAGAATAAATATATTCTCAAACTATCGTAAATGGTATGCAGATATCCTCTGTCATATTTTTGGGAGATTAATGCTCATATCATTAAAAAACTAGAGCATATATGTCATTCACTCTAACGAAGATTAAATAGAGACATGTGACGCAATGGTATTCTCCGATTCGGTATTTAATATATGCGGATCGGTGAAGATTACGGCACATGTTTGTCCGTTAGTATAAAGGGTATATATGCCTCTAGTTTTTAGACGGCAAAGACACAAATATCTCAAAAGTATAACAGAGAATATTTGCATACCATTTATGATAGTTCGAAAATATATTTTTTCGTTTTCCCTATTATAAAAATAACTTTGGCATCATTTCTTCAAAGTGGAATGGTAAAAAGAGAAGAAAAAGAAACTTAGGTGGTCTAATTTGCAATTGATCGAAATATTCATAACCTGCTTTCGCCCTTTCACCGCCCATAATACTTCCGGTTCAATTACACCGGATTCCGCCGGAGAACCACCGCGATGGCGCCGGTGAGAACTGCAGGCGCCATCGCGACACTGATCTCCGTAGCCATAGTCTCTTATTTCCTCTGCAAAACTACTCAGCAAAAGTCTTCCGGAAAAAAGAAACTTCAAAGACGTAGAACTGGACTCGTCGCCGCCATTGGCAACACTCCGTTAATCAGAATCAATAGCCTCTCCGATGCAACTGGCTGTGAAGTATATTCTCTATCTCTTCATTTCAATTAAGCATAATCATGCATAGCTATATGCTTTAGATATGATTAATGAGCTTAATTCCAAATTAGTTGAATTTGGTTGGGTAAATATCATGATTCAGTATTTTGGTACTAATAAGAGGTATATTATTTAGCTTAATTTTACGTCCTAATGCAATCCTCTTCCTTTATTTGAACTTAGACTTGTAATGCTTTTCGAAGCTCATATAGGATGAGTAGTTTATAGGTAGATATATATATATAGACCACAAGATTTTACGACGTTTGGGTATATTCTATGTATCTTTAGCTTAAGACAATATAAATATCTTCTTTACTTTTCAAACTTCGTGCCGAGTTAAAAACTGACAAAAAAAATTGAAAAGGAAGGAGTATTTAGGATGAATAAGTCTAATTGATAGTATGCCAAATTGTGTTCAGATTTTGGGGAAAGCTGAGTTCTTAAATCCTGGAGGGAGTGTGAAAGACAGGGTAGCTGTGAAGATTATTGAAGAGGTAATATTCAGTTCAAATTCCTTTGTTTAGTCAATCGTGTATTAGCTCGTTATAGCTTAATGCTTGCTTAAAACTGTATCTGTTATTATTGTTTTAACTTCGTTCAGCTTTTGAGTTTTCAATCTGATTCAGTTTTCTGAATTGGTCCAATTCATGAGGAGTTTATATTGTCTTTGTATAGCTCCTATAACTAACTCCTTTTCTGATTCTTTTTTCGTTTTTTCTTTCAAACACCATTGTTCTTTTTCAACCACAAGTTGAATGTTTAGCAGCAAGCCAGCTTTTGATGACCAGGTACTAATTATTAGTTTCAAGGGTAGAGGATGATCAAAGTGGTTAATATGTCCGTGGTACTCTACACATCTTGCAAGTTGCAACTAGCTAAACTGATTGACAAGGCCATGCCTTTCAGGTGAATCGGAGTGGGCAAAGTAAGTGACTATATGTCAGCAAACAGACATTTGCCTGAGAAATACCAGGGGCAGATCTAATATGGAATTAAGTTATAAGTACTTACTTCTAAAAGATGTAGATATATACTCATAATTAGTTCATGTGGAGCTGTTGGGATCCATTTAGAGCCCTTGCTTTTCACCTGGCTAAAAAGATTGTCAACATGCCTTTATTCGGTATTGGAGCAGCCAAAATGAGTGACTATTTGTCAACAACCAGTTGTTTGCCTGGGAATTCCTAGAATGTCAGATTACCTGATTTTAGAAGATGAAAGAGTTCGATAAATTTGCTTCATGTTTAAGAAGATTACCTGATTCTATGAAGTTGAAAGATTACCTGATTAAGGTTTAAGAGTTCTTGTTGTTATAGGGATGAGAAGGTTTTTAGTGAGGAGGAGATAAACTCGGAGATTTGCTTCACGAATTTATTTTTCTGTAAACTTGCTTTCACAACGTATTCACAAATAACAAGGTTCATTAAACTTGGGTATCTGTAAATACTTTTACTTCTATTAACAGTAAAATATCAATCACAGGCCCTGGAATCAGGAGCTTTAGCTGAAGGTGGAGTAGTTACAGAGGGCAGTGCAGGAAGCACAGCCATTAGTCTTGCAACAGTAGCACCTGCTTATGGGTGCAGATGCCATGTGGTTATTCCAGATGACGCTGCTCTCGAAAAGGTAAGGAACTTGATGCTCTTGTTTCCCCTTTACATTTGTATTTTACTTGATTAGATAAGATATAGTGTTGGCATTCTGTGAATATGCGGGATAACTACTGGGAAGCATTTGGAAAGCAAGCTCAAAAGATTTTCATCAAGTGGCTTATTGCCTAAGCTAATATGACAGTGATAGGATAATCCCAGTGATCTCCTCATCATCCCATCCATTCAGTATCTCTGTGAAAGTTCTGATCAAAGGATAGTCATATAAAAAGAATAATAATAACAACACAAGCTGCTTTTATTCTACTCAATGGAATAAGTCGGGGTGTGCAAGCTGGCCAAGACACCACCATCTTTAAGAAAAGTTTTTTCTAAAGAATACTAACTATTGCTACTGATTGGAATTCTCTCAATTCTTCCTTTCAGGCACAAATACTAGAAGCACTAGGAGCTACAGTAGAAAGGGTCAGACCAGTTTCTATCACACACCGAGACCATTTTGTTAATATTGCAAGAAGAAGGGCGCTGGAAGCAAGTGAATTTACATCAACCACCAGAAAAGAAAGCCAAATTGATGCCAATGATTCTAGTAAAATCAATGGTCACTCAATCAGTGAGGAAAAGCAGAATATGCAGTTCTCGTCTGAATGCAAGGGTGGATTCTTCGCAGATCAGTTTGAAAACCTTGCAAATTTCAGGTCACATTATGAGGGCACGGGGCCTGAGATTTGGGAACAGACAGGTGGCAAGTTGGATGCTTTTATTGCTGCTGCCGGTACAGGTGGCACTGTTGCCGGTGTTTCCCAGTATTTGAAGGTTGGTTCTCAAGTTCTAAAGTTTCTTCATTTTCTGTTGCTGGATGATGCATGATTTAAAAGCTCATGTATGATCAACAGGACAAAAACTCAAATATCAAGTGCTTCCTTATTGATCCTCCTGGCTCTGGGTTATATAACAAAGTAACAAGAGGAGTTATGTACACAAGGGAAGAAGCGGAAGGAAGAAGGCGGAAGAACCCATTTGATACAATAACCGAAGGGATTGGAATAAATAGACTGACTGAAAATTTTAAGATGGCAAAACTTGATGGAGCTTTCCGAGGCACAGATATGGAAGCTGTTGAAATGTCCAGGTTATTCCTCTTCAGTCTGCTACACATTATAGTATTTTTCTAGTTGCAAAGATGTCAACATGCAGATAAATGTGTTTGGAACATATTACATACCTCTTTTTAATCTTCTCTGACACAAAAAGATGAAAGCGACAAGAAAAAGATGATTACCAAAGTTTTCCACCATTTTTGTCACCTTATTGAACAACTCTTCTCGGAATTTGATAAGCTATGTCTATGATTGGTGGAGCTTAACTAATTCTATGACTCATCAGGTATCTGTTGAAAAATGATGGTCTATTTATTGGAAGTTCTTCAGCGATGAATTGTGTTGGAGCTGTCAGAGTGGCAAAGGCACTAGGTCCAGGGCATACAATTGTGACAATCTTGTGTGACAGTGGTATGAGACATTTGAGTAAATTTCACAATGATAAATACCTATCTGAACATGGGTTGACACCTTCAGCAACTGGTTTGGAGTTCCTTCATAGTTGATCTATGGCTAGTTCATGATTGTTTTTTTCTGGGGGTTCCTCATTCAAATTCATGACAGTACCATCTCAGAGATAATGTTGTATATACTATGGTCGGAAGAGAGAAATTTTGACAATTTTCTTATAAGTTTCACTTGAGTCTGATATAGAATATTAAAGGCGGGCATGTAATTTTTTTGATCTAATTTTGTAATGTTTTACTTTCTTATCTATCTCAATCAAGAGCTTTTGACATATGTGTCTCACGACTTATCCACGAAAGCTTGTATGATTTTACGCATCTAATTAAAGAATCTAAAAATCAAGTCTATTTATCTATTTTCATCAATAGTTTAAAAATTAATGGGGGATGAACAATGCAGCAACACATTATCGTTTCACCATAGGAAACTGAATCCTTACACATCCTTGATTTCAAATCAAAGCAAAGAAACAATATTTGGTATAGTGCATTCATATACCAAATATTGTGAAAGAGAGCAGCTCAGATCGAATCTGTATATCACAAGCAAGCACAGCCAGAGGACTGGTGACATTAGCCCCACAACATTAGGTTACTAGGGGAATTATTTCAGAGTACATAAATCTTCTGTAAAAGCTTTCTTTTCCCTCCGAAAGGATGACTTACTGAAGGGGTTTCCGAGTATGTAAATGTAAAATATGGATGTGTTTAATACAGACACTTGTGTTACGCTAACGTTGGTTTCTTTGAAACATATTTTCATCACAATGAGGGTCAAGCCAATCCTTGGGGGAATTCTTTGATCCTGCAGCCATTTTTCCACCCACAAGCTCTCTCAAGTGTTCCACCTTATTCTCACGACCACTTCCGCTGTACTTCTTGTCTGCTTCCTTCAGTTTCTGTCTAAACTTCTGCTTGCGATTATTAGCAGAACTAAGCTCTTGTTGCTTTGATTGTGAAGGAGGAGCACCGTGAGGTCCAAGATATATCTTCTCTTCTATCTTAGACTGCAAAAGAGTGAGTGAGCAAGGAGATCAATTTGAAGTACTGTAAATCATCTTGAAAAAGATAGTAAGCTTGGAAGAGTTTTGATATCACAAAATATTTCTTTAAGGTAGAGAGTGAAATGGTCAAGAGCTAACCTCAGCTGCGACTGTCTTTGACTCTTCAACTTCAACTAAATTACTGTTATTTAGGCCAGAATCTTCAAGTTCCAAGCTTGGAATTACATATCCTTCAGTGTCTGATGGTTCAAAATGTCAGATCATTCTGTTAGTTCACATTATATCTAAAAGTGTAATTCCAGCACGTTTGAACCAAACAAATAAGATTCAGTTAAGATAAAAATACGAGCTCTACTTTTGGGCACCTAATGTCAGGGAGATAACAAAACAAAATCACCAGATATAAAGCCCCATATGTTAGCAGAGAAACGAAATGGCTTGGAATAAGTACTTCACAGTGATACATAACATATTCAAGGAGGAGGAGCCCACACAAAGTAGCAAGGGAGTAAAAACAATCCAAGACAGCAATCGAGCATTTACACAAAGGGAAAAAGCAGTAAAGCCGGGAAAAGCTTTGCACATCCTTTAATTCAAGCAATTTATGAATAAAAAGGCTGCAACTACAATGAAACAGATAGATATCTTTCTTCTGTACAACAAACATTTACCACAGCAAGTGTACAACAACAGCATTAGATCATTTATGCTAGCTTTTCCATGTTTCTCTATTTTCTTTAGTTATAATTTTTTTTTTAAATTGAATGACACAGAAATCTGATATTTCAGCTAGGGAACTCGATTGATCATGAACTCATTCTTAAACCCACACTTCAAATTAGGCTTTGTGCAACCCACACTTCAAAATTAGGCTTTGTGCAACAACCAAGTTTTGAACTTGTGATGTGTTGCCTAAACACATTTCATGTTGTATTACCTAAACATTAGAACCAAAACCCTCTAGGCAAAAAAGTTAAATCTTTTCGTCATTAGTTTTCCTAGAGAGATTTGGTGGGAAGAAAAGGTTAATTCACCAAACACTTCATGCTCTTGTTCATGTTCCACATCCCGTCTAAAATTCGCAAATGAAACAAACAAAGCATAAAATTACAAGCGTTTGAAAGATCAACACACACCCAAGAATCTTAAAGACGCATATTAGTTACAATTCCTTTGCAATGAAGTATACAAGGACAAAACAGAAGTACGGCAAGGGACTGTGGATAAAAGCCATTCCTTTAATGGACCAGTCATGAACCAATAAAATTACCATCATATATCAATAATTTTGGTAATAAAAAAAACATATATATAGCATTTCCAGTCTATGACCTCATTCATTAACGCTAATTGCTATCATATTCTCCACACCAGCATGGCAAACGTGAACTTGTTTCAAGAAAAGACAAACAGACAGATGAAACAGCAAATAAACTAGGTCAATTACCAGTGACATCTAGAGCAAATGCCATCAATGCAGGTCTTCCACACTCACTCGTGTACTAACTACTACAAGTGTAGAGATATTGAGAAGAGAAAAATAACACAAGGTTGTGTTCTGTTCCAACCTAAAGTGGAATTTTATTCAAATTTTGACAAAGGTTTCTTCAAACAACAAGGGGCTGGGTCAACTATTCAATCAAATGATATTGAGCATGTTTCCCATTTCTTCTCGAGAAACAAGTGGCCTATTTCTTTGCAAAACTGTGCTCAATTTCATATGTGGCAATTTAGCAGGGGCGGCAACTAGCTTGTGCAAACTCCGAGTATTACAGTGGGTACCTACTGCCTCTCTCACTAAAACAACTACCTAAAGTGTTACTCCTCTGTTAATCCAAGTAGCAAAATTCATCAAATCAAAGTCATATCACTATCCACAAATGACAAAGCAATCGAACAAGTTAAACCACCTCCATCAGACTGGCAACTATTAACAACCTTTTTTATGATCATGGTGTCTAGGCCAACTTTCACGCACATGACTAATTCACCTCATACCTGCCACCTCCAACCGGCAACAGGTATCCAATAAGCAACTTCCTTTTAGGGCTAATACAGAAATTAACCAGACAAAATTCCTCATAATTCATATCTCTATGATGAATTCATCAACAGAACAAACCTACTTATCCATCAATTCACTAATCTGATGAACTTGAACATCGTATATCCAACTGAAAACCAAACGACAATAAAAATAAAAAATTGAAAAAGAAGAATGTAATACCCCACTCGTCATCTTCGATTGAAGGAGTGGTTTGCACCGAAGACTGGTCCATTTGGTGCAGCTGACGATCATCGATTTCACTGCAACGCCGTCGCCGTCGCCGTCGCTGTCACAGCCTCCGTCGCCGCTTGATTCTCCTCAGAAGTGAATCAAAGCACGCAACTACAGCTTTAAGATTACATCAAAATCGAATCTTTCTCGAAGAGAATCCAAAACCCTAAAAAAATCTAAAAATCCTCTGTTTTACTGAACCTTTTTTTTCAAGCGAAATGACAATGCTAGCCTTATCTTTGGTGTTTGACCCGAAAAGGAACAAAATGACCCGACATAATTATATTGCGGTGACGGTTAATAGTAGTGGTTATGCGATTTGATTATGGTCATTGATAATAATGATCGATGGTGATATTTATCAATATGCATAATGAATATTTGTGATAGATAACTCGATATTATCATAGTTATTAATTATTGTTGATTGTAATTGGTGATAATAATCAATAATTGAAAGATAACTAATGTATAGTGTTGATTGTTTTTAGTTATTACGATAACGAGGGTGAATGCAAATGATGTCTTGATTATTAAGAAGTGTGATAATTGTGGTTAAATTATGTAATTTGTTCACGATGGTCTTTGATAATAACAAGTGAGTACGATGATACATTGTTAATAATGATAGGTAGTGACGACAGTTATCACATACCATTAACTCTTTCCTTTAATAGCATGCTTTTATCAAAAACGTATCGAATGTTGCTCATTTTATCACGTCTTATATATATATATATATATATATATATATATATATATATATATATGCTTTATTGAAAGGCGTTGAATACTGACCGATTTGTCTTGTTTTTGTTTCAATACTAAAATGTGTTTATTAGTCAATTTGTTTGCACGTAAAGATAAATTGATGAATTAAAATATGTTTTTGTGTATGAATATTAATTGATTTATTTGCTAGCAAGAGATAAATCGGTGAATTAAAACAACTTCTTTTTTAAATACAAATATTAATCTGTTTGATTACACGTAAGTTGCACATCAATGAAGTAAATGATTTTTTCTTGTGTATGAATATTAATCATTTTGTTTAGGTGAACATGGTGGTTATTACTTACCATTGACTATTTTTATTTGTTTCATGCTTTATCGAAACATATTGAAAGTTGATTAATTTGTCTTTTCTTCTACATTATCAAAATGCGTTGAATGTTGTTGATTTGCCTTGTCTGTGTTATTACAAAAAAATGTGTTTATTAATCAACTTGGTTGCACGCAAAAGACAAATCGATGAATTAAAATATTTTTTTTATCTATGAATATTAATCAATTTATCTGCAGACAAAAAATAGATCGTTGAATAAAAATAATTTTCATTGCATACAAACATTAATCAGTTTTCTGCACAAAAGAGACACATCCATGAATTAAATTTTTTTTTTTCTCGTGAATAAACGTCAATCATTTTGTTTCAAAAAAGAGATAGTTCAGCGAACTAAATGATTTTTCTTGCGTACGAATATTAAGTAGTTTGTTTCTAGCATAGAGACAAACAAGCCAACTAAAACAAGTTTTTTCTTGACACGTGTTAATCGATTTATTTGCTCAAATACACGTCGATAAATCAATAATAAATTTATACATAGAAATACATGATCCAAGTAAAAGTAAATCACACATTATTAGAAAACAATTAACACCTAACTTAAAACTTTTCAACGCATATTTTAATTTAATTAAATTCAATACAAATTTTAAAATCAACATCAACAAATTTAACCACTTTTAATTACTATTATTCTTTTACATATAAAATATAGTACTATTAGATTCCAAAAAGTTACAAATCCATCAACTTTTTGGATCTGGTGAATGTCAATTGTCATGTGTAAGATCTAAAGTCTTCCTATTTAAAATTTTCAAATATTAAGATTTATTTTGGAGGGAAAGTTTAGCGGGAAAAAGCACAAAAGTTTAAAAAATAAAAAAATGAAAAAGAAGAAAAAGATTCATAGGTTAGTAGTCAACTATAATTAAAAGCAATGTAGCGTACAAATGCTTTTGCAGGTCCAAAACGAATAATGCAATATCCACCGTCCATTTTCATCGATATATTTGAGTAAAAATAAAATAACTTTCACAAGCTCTTTAAAATTTTATTACTCAATAATCGTAAATGTGAGTTAAAGTGACTATATATTAGTGAGAATAACAAATTTTATGTCGATGAGAATAATAAATTTTAAAAAGTAATGATGTGATTATAAATTTTATTTACATGTGAAAGAAATAGTTAGTAGATATAAATGTTGAGTTATTTTAATAAAATATAAACTCGTAAATTAATTTTTTATATTAAAATAACTCAAATCGTGATATGATATTCACATATATGATTCCATATCATGATTTTTGGAGAATATGGTATCATATATCATGAGATGAAATCAGTGTAAAATTACATATCCAAACGCTCATTCCATCTCACGATACGCCTACTAAAAAACACATTTTAGTCAGAAAAAGTTTTTTTTTCTCTGAGTAAAAGTCAACACTAATATATTTCATAGCTAAGGTCTGATGAGGACAAAACTTGCAAAATTTTTATCCCTAATTCGTACGACATATAAATCATATCCATTAAATTCTTAAGCTAAGAAAAAGCATTTTAAAACAATTTAAAAGTGGAAATACAAAAATAAAAATAATAGCAATAATGAAATACGATAAAATAGAAGACAATTATAAATAATAAGTAAAAAATTGAACACGTATAAATCATTTTCACTAAATTCATGCGTTAAAAAGGTATATCAATACAATTTAAAATGAGAATACAAAAATAAGAACAATAACAATAATGAAATACGACAAAACAGAAAACAGTTATAAATAACATGCAGAAGATAGAACATATATAAATTATTTTCATAGTGAAATTCTTACGTTAAAAAGGCATTACAAAACTGTTTGAAGGTGGAGATGCAAAAATAAAATACAACAAAATAAAAAACAGTTATAAACAATATGTATAAGATAAAACACGTATAAATATTTCCACTAGATACTCGAAATAAAAAAGCATTTCATAAAAAAGTTTGAAAATAGAAAACACTTATAAACAACATACATAAAATAAAACACATATAACCATTTTCAATAGATTAACACACTAAAAAGCACTTTCTTTGAAAATGAACATGCATAAATAGAAATCAATAATAATAAAATACGATAAAATGACAAATAGTTAAAACAAAATATAGATTTGTGGAAGATAAAACACATATAAATTATTTTCACTAGATTCGCACGTTAAGTAATTATAAACATTATGTAAAAGATAGAATACATACAAATCATTTTCATTAAATTCACACGTTAAAAATTATTTTAAAACGGTTTGAAAATGAAAATACATAAATAAACACTTATAAATCATTTTCACTAGATTATCAAGTTAAAAAAAAAGTATTTTAATACAGTTTGAAAATAAAAACAGTAACAATAATGAAGTACGATAAAATAGTAGATAGTCAATTATAAACAATATGCAAAAGATAGAACACATGTGAATCACTCCACTAAATTATAAGGTTAAAAAAAAATATTTCATAACAGTTGGAAAATGAAAATACATAACTAAAAACAATAATAATGATGAAATATGACAACACAACAGTTATAAACAACATGCATAAGATAAAACACGAATAAATAACTTTCACTAGTTTCACACTTTTAAAAAAGTATTTCAATACAATTTGAAAAATGAAAATACAAAAATAAATACAATAATAATAAAAAAATACGATAAAATAGAAAGTTGTTATGAACAACATGCATGCAATAGAACACATATAAATCTATATTGTCATATTAACAAGACATTCCAAAACAATTGAAAAGTGAAAATATAAAAGTAAAAGTAGTGACAATAATGAAGTACGACAAAATAGAACAGTTATAAACCACATACAAAAGATAAAATACATAAAAATAATTTCACTAAATGTGCACGTTAAAAAGATATTTTAAAACCATTTTAAAATAGAAATACAAAATTTTTTTAAAATAACAATAATGAATACGACAACATAGAAAACAATTATAAACAACACGCGTAAGATATAACATATACAAATCATTTTCACTAGATTCTCAGGTCAAAAACAACATTTCAATACAGTTTGAATTTGAAAATACAAAATAACTAACGATAACAATAATAAAATTTGACAAAATATAAAACAATTATAAAGAACATGCATAGGATAAAACAAATATAATCATTTCCTTTAAATTTCTAGGTTAAAAGAACATTTCAAAATAATATGCTTAGGATAGAACAAATATAATCATTTCCACCAATTTTTCTGGTTAAAAGGAAATTTCAAAAAAATTGAAAAATAAAAATATAAAATAAAAAGAGTAACAATAATGAAGTACGACAAAATAGAAAAATAGTTATAAACAACATACAAAAGATAGAGTACATAAAAATTATTTCACTGAATCTGTCCACTACAAAATTATTTCAAAATCATTCAAAAGTAGAAATACAAAACCAAAAAATAGTAACAATAATAAAATACGATAAAATAGAAAGCAATATAAACAACATGCATAACATAAAACACATATAAATTATTTTGCACTATATTGTCAGATTAATAAATCATTTCAAAACAATTGAAATATGGAAATATAAAAGTAAAAGTAGTAACAATAATGAAGTACGACAAACTAGTAAACAGTTATCAACAACGTACAGAAGATATAGCACATAAAAATAATTTCCCTAAATCTGAACGTTTAAAAAATATTTCAAAATCATTTGAAAATAGAAATACAAAATAAAAAACAATAACAATAATAAAATATGACAAAATAGAAACAATTATAAACAACATGCGTAAGATAGAACACATAGAAATCATTCCCACTAGATTCTTACGTTAATTTTTTTTTTTCAATAGAAAATACAAAAATAAAAACAATAACAATAACAATAATAAGATTTGACAAAATAGAAAACAATTATAAAGAACATGCACGAGATAAAAAAATCTAAGCATTTCCTCCAAATTTGTAGGTTAAAAGAACTTTTCAAAAAAACATGCATATGATAGAACAAATATAATCATTTTCACCAAATTTTCAGGTTAAAAGAAACGTTTTAAAACAATTGAAAATAAAAATATAAAAAAGGACTAACAATAATGAGGTAGAATAGAAAACAATTATAAACAACATATAAAGATAGAGTACATAAAAATCATATCACTAAATTTGCCTGTTCAAAAGTTATTCCAAAACCATTTAAAAAATAGAAATATAAAATCCAAAAACAATAACAATAAAATAAATACGACAAATAGAAAACAGTTATAAACAACGTGCATAAGATAGAACATGTATAAATCATTTCCACTGAATTCGCACGTTAAAAAAGCATTTCAGTTTGAAAATGAAAATACAAAAATAAAAATAGTAACAATAATAAAATTCGACAAAATAGAAACTCGTTATAAACAACATGTATAAGATATAATAAAAACATGTATAAGATATAATAAACATAATCATTTCCACTAGATTGTCAAGTTAAAAAAAAAATCAAAACAATCGAAAGATGAAAATATATAAATAAAAGCAGTTGTAATAATGAAACACGACAAATTAGAAAACTATTAAACAACATGCAGAATATAGATCCCTAATGAATCACTTCCACTAAATCTTCACGTTAAAAAAATATTTCAAACCCATTAAATAGAAATACGAAATCAAAATCTATAACAACAATGAAATATGATATACTAAAAAACAGTTATAAATACATACATAATATACAATATTAATAATAGTGAAATAATATGATGATCAAAGCATAATACTGTTAGAAATTAAAGATACAAAAAATAAAAACAGTAACAATAATAAATTTTGACAAAATAACATATAATTATAAAGAACATGCACATGATAACAAATATAAACATTTCCTCCAAATTTCTAAGGTTAAAAGAACATTTCAAAACAACATGCATAGGATAGAACAAATATAATCATTTCCACTAATTTCTTAGATTAAAACAACGTTTTAAAACAATTGAAAAATAAAAATATAAAAATAAAAGGACTGACAATAATGAAGTACGATAAAATAGAAAACGATTACAAACAAAATACAAAGATAGAGTACATAAAAATCATTTAATTGATTCTGCCCGTTAAAAAATTATTTCAAAACCATTTAAAAATAGAAATACAAAACCCCAAAACAGTAACAATTATGAAATACGACAAAATAAAAAGCAATTATAAACAACATGCACAAGATAGAACACGTATAAATCATTTCCACTGAATTCACACATTAAAAAAAGTATTTCAATACAGTTAGAAAATGAAAATACAAAACTAAAAGAGGAACAACAATAAAATCCGACAAAATAAAAAATCATTATAAAACAACATGTATAAGATATAATAAATATAATCATTTCCACTAGATTCTCAAGTTAAAAAAGAACATTTCATTTAAATATGAAAATATATAAATAAAAGCATTTATAATAACGAAATACGACAAAATAGAAAACTGTTAAATAATATGCAGAATATAGATTCCATATAAATCACTTCCACTAAATCTTCACGTAATTTTTTTTATTTCAAATCAAAATCAGTAACAACAATGAAATACGACATACTAAAAAACAGTTATAAATATATACAGAAGATACAATATTAACATTAGTGAAATAATGTGATGATCAAAATACGTATAAATATATATGATAACTAGAATTGAAAACCAAAAAATTACGAAAGACATATATATAAAAGATCTATAACGAAAAAATAATTTTAAAATTTAAGATCAACACGGAATAAAAGTAAGTTTTATTAGTACAAAGGTTCTGTCTCATAAATTGGACGTGGCATTTAAGCGCTTTTAAGTCCGGAATTTGGAGTCCGCAACGCAATTTTTGTACACAAAACCGAAAAAGTCCCTCCCGACTCCCCTCAGTGTGTGTGTCGAAACGTTGAATCTTAGAGAGAGAAAATAAAGAGAGAGAAAACTCAGTTACGAGAGTGTAAACTCGGTGAGCTTTGAGCTGCAAAAATCATCAAATTTTGCTCATAAATCTCTGTAAGTTGTCAATTTTATGTAAATTTAGCAAATTTTGTGCTTTTTATTCCATGTTTGTACCTTGTTATGTTGTGTTTGTGATGTTAAGATTTGTTTTTTTTTGGAGCTTAGGGTTTCGTAGATTTAGATAAAAATTGGATCTTTGTTCTCTTTTGTTTGTTTTTTTCTCGTTATATGTGGTGAGTTTGACTGTTGGTAGTTACAAATGAATCTGGAAATGTCTCGGAAGATATAATTTGCACAATTCTGGACAGAATTGCTTTGTGTTTTTGGGTTAGTATTGAGCTGTGCTGATTAATAGTGGTTATCAGTATTTGTTACAAGTATTTGACAAAATTCTGCAAAATGAAGGCTTATATGTGTGGCTTGGCAATTTGAATGCTGTTTAGTTTATGCTGCTTGCTAAAGTTCTTATCTTTTTCGGCTATTAGAGTTGAGTTTTAGCTATGGGAGAAGGGGAGACAGTTTCTGAGGTGGTAGAGGCACCTGCTAATGGAAATGTGGCAGTGGAAGACAAGAGTGAAGCTGCTTCCAAGGAGTTGCACGCGGAAAAGGATGGAACAAAGGAAGTGAAAGAAGAAGAGAGTAAAGAGAGTGGTAAAAATGATGCTGAAAAGATGGATATAGACAAAGAAGAGGCAAAAGAGACCAAAGGAGAAGAAGAGGTGAAAGAAAACATTGAAAAAGAGGAGGTTGCAAAAGAAGACAATGAAAAAGAGGAAGAGGCAAAAGAAAACAACGGAAAGGAGGAAGAGGTGAAAGAAACCAATGAAACTAAAGAAGAAGAGAAACCTGACCAGGAAATTGAAGTGGAGGAAGAGAAGCCGGAAACCAAGAGTGAGGCAATGGAAGAAGAGCCAGATAATAAGGATGAGGAAGAGGAAATGGCTGAAGAGCCAGATAATAAGGATGAGGAAGAGCCGGATAATAAGGATGATGATGAAGAAATGGCTGAAGAGCCAGAGAACAAGGATGAGGAGGTTAGAGAGGAGGGTGAGAAAGAGGATAACAAAACGAATGAAAAGCATAAAGATAAAGAAAGGTCTAAGAAGAGTGTTAAATCCAAGGGGCAGAAAGACAATAAAAGGAAACGAGAAGTTGCACCAAAGAAGGAGAAGGAGCCAAAAACTCCTGCACCCCCAACAATTGACCGCCCTGTACGTGAACGCAAATCTGTTGAAAGGCTTGTTGCTTCTATTGACAGAGAAGCCAACAAGGAATTCCGTATCGAAAAGGTCTGCTATACAATTACTGATATTTGATGCCTCTTCTCCTTCTGCATTTCCATATTTTAGGCCCCTCACTGTACATTTATTGTTGCTTATGAGATGAATTTATGTTTTATGTGCTCTGCAGGGCCGTGGAACTGCACTAAAAGATATCCCCAATGGTAAATTCCTTAAGTTTTAGCTGCCATTTTTTTTCTAGTATGGTATCGCTATTGTAAAATTCAGTTGCGTTCTCCTCCATAGGATTCATATAGCTGCAAATTAACATTGTCAATGACTCAACTTTGGCGCTAATGCTGCAGAACAGAAAGTCATTTTCTTATGATATCCCCCCCCCCGCGCATGCACACGCAAGAAAAAAAAAATCTTGGTTTTGTGGTATAACTGTATAGCTTTGCGAACAACAAAAACAATTATACCTCATTCCCAGAGAAGATCTACTCTATGAAAATTAGTTTCTCTAGCATTGGATATTCTTTACATCATTTCTGATATATAAATATAACAATACTAATAGACTCCTAACAAACATTGGATCCAATGTAAATGCACTAACATGACTAAAAACTTAATCCCAGTGAAATGTTATTGTAGGTTTGTGTGCAATCCAAGTGATGTATGTCTCTCACTACAGCTTCCATGTGCTATCTCTGCATGTGATTTTGTTACTCTGCAAAAGGATATAGAAATTTGCTGCTTGTAGTAATTGCCTCTGTTACGATGTAACTTGTTCTTTCTCTACTTCTGCTCCTACAAATATAGGTATAGAGTTAAGAGACAAATTATTTGCATCTGAGGTCAGTTTCCAGGGAGGATCCAGTGGTTCCTCACCAGGTTCATCCGAATCCGGCATTTTCAACACCGAACAAACTTTTATTGGAAAATCCACAAAAATTTCAACAAATATTATATTTGAAACCATGATTTTGAAAGTATAATGAGTTAAGTGCTAAGAACCTTGAAGGTTGAACCTATCAAGTTAAGATCTTGAAACCTATCCTCTCCTTTCATATTTTTGTCCCTTTTGTGTATCAGGATAGGTTATTGTAATTCTCTAGTGATCAAATGCCCCAATAGACGATCAAAAGGACAAAGTCTCAAGTATCCAATACTTCTCTAAGCAGCATAGTTTGCTTGGTGCATCTTATACTCATTTATGGAAGTGTGGTTTTTGCGATATTGCAAGTCACTGTTCTTCTTGCTTTTTGGCACATCTAATTTTCTGATGTTTAATGATTTCAGCTGAAGTTTTTTGATCAGTGGAACTTCTTTTCATTCCCTTTTTTTTTTTTTTTGATTTTTGACTTCAGTTGCATACAAATTATCCAAAAAAAAGACGGAAGACACATTCAAATTGCTGCACACTATTCTCTATGGGCGGCGTGGAAAGGTGATGTCCCGACTTGTAGTTCTTTTCCTTCTCTGATCTGTCTCGGAATTGTCTTTTTAATCTTGCTCTTGGTCTGACCATTTTATAACTAGTGATGTCCATTGAGTTCTCTTCTTGACAATGGATAGGTTTCTTTTATAGAGCTATTGACTTTTCTCTCATGTGTACATTAAAGAAAGCCTTGGAAAGCTACACGTTTTTCTGTGCTATATCAATCAATACTTTAAAACTTCCCTAGTTTCTTTTCTAGTTCCATATTCTATTAGTGAACTTGCTCTTTCTTTAATAATCAGCAAAAAAAAAGAAGAAGAAGAAGAAGAAAGACCTTACTTGTCTCTAAACACTGAACACTGTTATTCGCTGATATGTGATATTGTAGCTTTGCTATTTGCAATAAATAAACGAAAAAAAATGCTATGGTCATCTTATGTTTTCTGTGTCCTCCAAGAAGAATGATAGAATTATCTTACTTTGATTTTCAAGAGTTGGCATAATCATAATTCAGACAATATCTTGTTTGATAGTTCCAATAAATGTAGACCAGTCCGGGTAGTAGTAGTTGTGGAAAGGATTAAATATTTCCAATTTATCAACATGGCTTGAACCTGAAGATTCCATAGGATCACATAGTCTCGAAATATATTTAGAGACTTACTGCTTATATCTGTGAATATTTGTTGGTCTTATAAACCTGTGTTGTTACATTTTATATACTGGAGAAGTCGACGGGGAAGAGAGAAATGAATGAATGTTCTTTTGGGAAAACGTATAATAATTATCCTACCAAGTTGAAAGCCAAAGGTGACATTCCTAGTTGGACGAAGAAAAATGAAAAGAAAACTTCAACAGAATCTTTCATGTGTTTGGAACTTAGGAATGTGGACATTGTGCACAGTGCAGAACTGGAGTTCCACTTGTTCATGATGACACTATGTCCTCATGTCCATTCAAACAGTAGAATCCTGAAGTTGAACTTCAAAGTCTACTCTTTATGACTCATCCTGTATCATGTGATAGACTAAAAGTTTTGGTTTTGCTTGATATTAATTATTTCACAAGAAGTCATTCTTCTTCTTCCCTCATCTTTCACCTTGAAAGGAGGATAGAATCAGTATATGAAATTACCAAGGTGAAGTTATGAACATTTCACCTTTTATCTTAAGGAAATTACCTGTCGGTGGGAGGTAACAGGTCCCAAGTGGAATTAGTTGAGGTGCAGGAAAGTTGACCCGGACACCATAGTTATAAACAATAATGTTGGTGGGTACTCTTAAAAGTATTTTGAATTTTGTTTGAGCCATATTGTAATTTACCTTATATCACAAGTTCACAACTCAAAAGCAGTGAGAACTGAAGAGATACAAATAATTTTGAGATCATTTGCAACCTAAGTCCATTAGGAGGCTTGTACTTCTTAAAGAAAAAAGAAATGCTTTATAACTATATCTAGTTTCTAAAGAGTCACATCTGCAACCTAAGTGCCATATCATTTCTTTTCAGCTGACACTGAGGTACTTTTTATCCAGCATCAGTTAAAACTTTCTGATATCTGCAATTTATTACTGCAAGAAAAAGTCTTGGAAATATTTACCATAGTGTGCTTGTCTGCGTTCGATTGTAAGTTTTGTTAAACATGACGTGTCTTTCTTTTCTTCTTGCAAATATGATGATTTGAAGCATTTAGCATGATTTTTCTTACTGATAACTTCGTTAGGATTATTCTGCTTGTTACTTGATCACCACTTGTGGAATTAGTCAGCAGCTCATTCCACTAGATTGATTCACTTTTAATCTTGCTTTCCTGGTTTCATCCTTTTATTTATCTTGCTCATAGTTCTTGTCCATCGCAGGCAGCCCAGATCAAGAGCAATATTTCACGGTTTTCTGGCTTTGTCTGGCATGAAAATGAGGTAAATGACATCCTCATGTTGTGGAAGGATGCATATATGAGAAAACAACTATTCCGTTCCCTTTTTGCCTGGGATGGTGATCTGGGGAAGAAGCTTAAACCTTCTCTTTGTTTGCTCATAATGGTTGTATATGTATCGCATTCATTGTTACTCAGAAAATTGCATCTCATTCATTATTTTATGATTGAGCTTCTAGAAATTCTTAAGGTTAGGTCATTGTAATGTTGCAGGAAAAGCAAAAGATGAAAGTAAAAGAAAAGTTTGACAAGTATATTAAAGAGAAGCTGTTGGAATTCTGTGATGTACTGGATATACCTGTTACCAAAGCTACTTCCAGAAAGGTGTGTTCACATGTTTTAGATGCATGCTAGGCATTTATATTTCACTTAAGTAGTTCTTTTCTCACTCAAGTGCAATTTATCTTATGAGAATTACATATTTAGGCCGAACAGGAAGAGTATATTTTTCCTTTTGAATATTTTGACTGAGAAAATTGCTTTCATCCTCAACTTGTCACTTCATACTATGTGAAGATTGCATCTTGTATACAATCTTCCTCTCAAGCGTCGTAACTAATTAGGAGATTTATATGATCAGGAAGACATGGTGGTAAAGTTGATGGACTTTCTGGAAGCTCCTCATGCTACAACTTCTGAGTTGCTTGCCGAGAAGGACCAGGTGGGTGACGTCTGACTGTGATAAAAGTATTTGTCACTTGTTCTGTTAGTTTATAGTATGCTGACACATCTCCGTTCAAATGAATAGTCAAGTAGAGGAAAGAAGCGGAGAAGAGAGAGCAAAAAAAGTCCCTCATCGGCATCTGCTAGCTCGAAAGGATCAACCAAGGTATTTCTCTCTTCTTAACATCTATTTAAGTTCTAGTAGTGAAATAATACCAACTGAAATATGGTTTTCCATTTGCAACCGGCTACTTGTATCCTGTAGTCTTGACTCTTAATTATATTCACGAACAAAATTCGATAAAATTAATCAAAATTCATTGCACAAATTTTTTTGTTGTGGTTTTACCTGTTCCCGTCTTGAGTTTATGAATCCACATTCTAAGATCTCAGAGGGTTAGTATCACCATGACTTTAACAGTGTAGAAGTTGCCAAAATTCTTGCAATTTATTCTTGCTGCTTTGAAGTGGCTTTGTCTTGGAAGTGTTCGACTGCTAATCTGATTTTTATAGAGAGATCTTTTTACCTTAATTAAAAAGAAGAGAAAAAGTCATCTTACAATAAGCTGAAATTTTGCGGTCTGGATTAATACTACATATGTTTTAAGAACATTCATCATGTTTATTACCATAAGTTTTCGAATTAGAATAAGAAAAAGAAAGGGCGGAGCTGTGCTTTTACATCAATATTTTATTTGGGGGGGTTTGGTTTTCTATTTAACAATACAGAGTGGGAAGAAGGCCGAAACTGCACAAAAGGCTGAAAAGAAGAAGAAAGTGCAAGAGTCAGAAGATGAATCTGAGCAAGAAGTAGATGTCCATGAGGAATCTGAAGAGGAAAAGACTAATGGTGTTCCTGAGAGATCTGATGATGAGAAGTCAGATCAGGCTGAAAGTGAGAAGGAGAGTGAATCTGAGCCTGAGCCTGAGCCTGAGCCAGAGCCTGAGCCGGAGCCTGAGCCGGAGCCTAAGGAGGACAAGAAAAAGCATAAGCAGAGTTCAAGTAAATCTTCAACAAAGAAAGAACCTGCTGTGAAAGCTAAGACCAAGAAACCTGCAGTCTCTAAAGTACCAAGTCCTCCCAAAAAGACCCCTTCAAAATCATCAAAGGGCTCAAAGCATATTGCTAACGATGATGCAACTCCCAAAGCATCTTCAAAGAAGAAAAAAACTGAAGTAGTTAAAGAAAAATCTTCAACGCCAAAGAAGTCTACTCCCAAAGAAAATACTGGTGAGGATCGCTATATATGCCCATTTGTGGATTGTTATGAGGTGTTCAAATGTGGTTGATTTTGTACTGATAATTAGCAAAGGTGTTTCTCAAAGAGCTTTGTGTTTTGCAGGGAAAAAGATTGTAAAGGGAAAGGACAAGAGCAAGGAGGATAAATTGAGACCAAGTGATGATGAACTTAGAAATGCAATTTGTGAAATTCTGAAAGAAGTTGACTTCAATACGGTTAGCGTTGAACTCCAATTCATCCCATCTTGCAATTCCCTTGTATGATTGTTCTGTGGAGACGCATACATTTTCTTTTCTGTATTCCTTTTTGCCATGATGCTCTAACCCATTGCATATTTGAGTGATCCAGTGGTAATTTTCATTCTCAAATTTTGCATTCCGGAATTCCTAACATCGTGTCTGTTTTGTGCTTGTAGGCTACCTTTACTGACATTCTGAAGCAACTTGGTGAGTGTTCTTATTTTGTCTGTTCTTTTGGCAATTCTTTAGGTGTACTTGTTAAAACGAAGCTAGGTCTTATTGATTATTGTGGTAGTTCAAGTTATATTTTGAGAAACGTAATGTACGTCCTCCATGAGGCCAGAATAGCAAGATATGTAGATTTCAAATGGCCGCTGTCCTTGTTTCTAAGCAATGCATGACTTCTTTTTTCTTCTGCAGCCAAGCGGTTTGATACCGATCTCATGCCCAGAAAATCGTCTATAAAGATTATGATCCAGGATGAGCTTACTAAACTAGCTGACGAGGAAGACGATGAGGAAGATGAAGGTGAGGCCTTGAAGGATGCAAAAAAGCCTTCTAGCAAAGGTGTGAAAGCCTGAAAACATGAGTAGAATGTAATCACAGGAAATGTAGCCTACACTGTCCGTCTCAATAACCAATCTCTTCCTCATGAATTTGTGCCTCCAGGTGCTCATTACGAGTTCAACCAGCTGTAATCTATTGTTAATGTATCGTTTTATGATTAACTCTTTGACTAGGATATCGTAGAATTATAAATGCAAGAATACTGCTTGTATAAACACATTTGTAGTTTTTGTTTCTGTCAACTTATTTAGCTGCCCCGGATCATGGATTACAAGTACAAATACTGTAGTCAAAATCAACATCCATTTGTGACTATGTAAGGCTGTTTTCTTATTTATTTTTGTGGGCTGGAATTTTCCAAGGCTATCTAGTGTTGGAACTTGAAACTATCGTTGTTAGTGAATCAGCTATTGGCTAGTGCTTTGTTGTGGCCATCGCATAGCGATGTTTGCATTTTTGGATATTAGGATTTGGAAATGTTCAAATGCAGGTGAAACAGGAATCATTTCACAATGTGATGGTGGTTGTGTTATTGCAGATGTTATCAGTTTTGAATCCTCCCATAGACAAGATTTGTATCCATTTACAGGTTCGAATTTTGCTGTATACGACACTGTTATATAAGTGTATAGGAGCCAATTGATTATCTGCTGAGTTTCTAACTTTGCTTCACTGTGCTGTGGGAAATTTGATGGATATCGAAGAAAATTAATTCAAAGGGTAAACAAAACACATCTGAACGATCACTTCTAGTGTATTTCATACCTCAACTATTTATTGTTCTATTGATGCGGAGTTGTCCTCACTCACCTATTGTCAACTGATAACAAATATTTGACCAATTCAGCCTCGAGGTGTGTTTAGGTATGGTTTGAAACTTGCAAAGAAGTGATGATACATGCTATGATACACACTTTTGTGAACAATGTAAATGATTTATTACACTAAAAAGGTTTATTTAAACATCTAGTAATAAAGAAACAATAATGTAATAGACAATTACAATCCATTACACTACATTGTAATGTACACACATGTTTACCAATTTACATCTCTGTAGAATAATATACTTCAGTCTACAAACTACAAAGCCTGTTTATGTCTTTCAGTAGCTTTAGTTTCCATACTTCAACCTGTTGACAGTTTAAACATCGCGTTTCTTCGTCTTCTCTCAAGTCTTGATACATCTTTATAGTCCCCGGATGTCCCAATTTTACCTTTGCCTCCCAACATCAGGAAACCGCGACCCTCCTGTACCAACACCTGCAGCATTCTCCCCCGTCTGATGATTGTATACTCCGGTACCATACCCGTGTCCTTGATGATGTTGACTCCCCATCATCATCATGCCATGATAGTCTTCAACATAACCACCTATATTCACTGATCCACTATTATCTTTCTCTCCAGAAACACCACTTTTTTGCCCTTCTAAATCCCTAAATCTCTGCAAATAAATCTTGAGTGGCTCAATGTATTCTTCAAAACCAAGAGTTGTCATTGCCCACAACAAATCATCACCATTGATTGTCTTTCTCTTTTCTCTTTGACACTTATCTGATGCTTCCCCTGTGATAAAACTTATGAATTCAGAAACACATTCTTGAACTACCTCCTTAGCATCTTTTGAGATTTTCGCGTTAGCTGGTAAAGCTTTCTTCATGATTCTGCTTACATTTGCTATGGGAAGGAACCTGTCTTGTTCTCTAAGTGAACTCTCAATGTTGCTGTTCTCTCTCTGTCCTCCTGATTCATTATCCGAATCCGCCATCCAAATCTCCTAAATTATGTTCTGCTGATCAATACAAAAGTGAAATTACCTGTGAAAAGGGGCAAAAAGACTCAATTTTTTCCTCTAAAAAACAATGAAATTTACAATAATATGATTCTTCGGATAGAACTATAACAAAAACAACAAGTATAATTCCACAAGACAGTGTGTAGTGTGTACACAATCTTACCCCTTTCACAAGCGAGAGACTTGTTTTCGATATATACTTTATAGAGAACTAGAAAAACAACAACTTAACTTACCCGAGTAATCTCACAAGTGGATTTGGCGATCGTAATGTATACACAACCTTACACTGTTACATAAAAAATACAGAGGATATTTCTGACAAACAATAACATACTAAATGTAATTCTACGAGTAGAGTTTGAAGATACTGGTGTGTACGCAGTCTTATCCCTATCTTGATTTGCCTATGATAGTACACACAAACTTTAAGAACAAGAAAATTGAGAAAAATTTCTTATAATTCGGATTTTTTTTTTTTATGAAACTAATAACAAACAATATGTTTGGAGAAAAATGTTGAAGCACTGAATTTTTAGAATAGGATAAGATAGAATATAATAGGTGTGTTGAGTGTAAAAAAATGTCATGGGATTGAATACGTGGAAGTATATGATTGGTTGTTGGTTTAGCCGAAAGATCAGGGACGTCGGCATCTTATATGGGGTATGGTCGGTTAGGATAGGATATTTTTATCGTTGCTTACGTGGACCACTATTTTTTTTTAGAAAAATATTTTTGGTATAACCATAATATATTGAAAAAAAAAAAAAACTTTTTTAGATATTTAATGTGTAAAATAAAGATCCTTTTGTAAAGATGACAAAGAACTAAAAAATAAAGACTTATGCAACCAAGTCTTTTTTTGTTTTTTTAGAAATAGTGTTCAAATAGTCATTTTTCAATTATGTTTACGAGAAATAATTATTGTCGAATACTTTATTAATGGATTTGAAATGTTGAGATAAAAGTGGTTTTTATTTAAGTTTGATCGCTTGGTCATAAATTGTAATCAATGGTATACATAAGTATCAAAACAATCCCTCGTTCAACATAAATAAAATACAAGTATAATTTCATAAAGATGAGCTTTCATCACCTGTCATACGAACAAAAGTAGAACCTCCCATGTAATTCCATATGAATGATGTGTGTATACATCTTTATTTCTATCTTACAAAAAAAATAATAGTGTGGATGTTTCCAATCTAAGCCTTGAAAAATCAATTGGATATGATGTGAACATTACTTGCAGAAGAACGCTAAATCGACCCTTTGAGGTGGCCAGTGATTTGAACTTAAGACTTCCATGTTGGAGGTCTCAGGTTCAGAATTCCTTGCCAGCAAAGCAAGAAATTTGCCTTCTGAATCGAGCTTGTCGTACTGAACTTACCTAGTGCGGGTTACCTCTCCTATGTGATTTGCATAGGAGCAGGTTAGCACACCCAAAGGGTAGCGACCAAAAGAAAATTATGTAAACAACAAAGGGGACAAAAAAAGAATACATTATTTCATAAACACACACAACTCTATAACGACAAGATACCCTATGTAATCTCACAAAGTGAAGTCTAGAAAAACTAGGTTGTTAAGCAAAAGACCCTCGATGCAAGCAAAGTATGAAAAACAGTTACAATTGTGAAGAACTCATACGGAAAACAATGAAGAACTAAATGTGCAATTTTAGCGCTACCATCGAATGCAAATATGAAACAATGTTCTCTCAACTTAGCAGAGCCCAAGACCCAAAGACACAAAATGCAAACAAAGAAGACAAATGTAAAGAGTTTCATTTAGAATGACAGGTACTATTTCCTTGTTAGTATTCCATGTACACTTTTCAGAAACTTGTAACAAGAATATTCTATGTACACTTGCAGAAGGAAGAATTAGCGCTAAACAACAACATATGCCCAACTTAAAAACTGGGTCAAAAACAAAGAAAAGAAGATGCTACAAAGAGAAAAATAATTAGTACAACAAACGCCAGAGCAAGGGAGCAGATCGGCGCCAACCTGTAGGTCAAATCCTACTAACACATTACATCAAATAGCAAATGTCTATGATAATCTATGGCTAAGGCTTACAATAAAGTCACAAGTCACCAGAAAGGATTATTCAGGTCACATTCAACAAAAACATAAATTTAAAAACTGAGATAAAAGGTTCCACTAGCAATTCAATCTTCACTGAGAGGTAAAACCATATAATACAACATTCTTCCTCAGGCGGAGATCCCTTCCATACTTCTTCTAACAGCTTGCTCTACGTCCTCCATGCTATAATCACAAGAACCCAAACAACATTTGTCATTAAAACCTTGCAGAAAAAAGAATAATCAAACATTGGAACTACAATCAGTCAGTCTCGTGTGGTAAGATCAAAATTCACAAGTCTAAATAAGCACACAACTATTCCTCATTGCCACACAAGTTGGGACCAGCTATATGTATCCTTCTTACTATGTTTCTCGAATTAAACTCCCCTCATGCCAACATGTTCCAAGAAAAAAAATTACTCCCTTGGATTTCCCAATTTCATCCCAAGAAAAATGCCATACTTGCAAATGTTTTGCTTTAAACTTCTAACCTTACACTTGATGATATGATTTCTTTTATTGTTCTTTATGATTTGTCTTAGACCATAATTTCTTTCTTCTCTGATGAAGTAAGCAGTAGTATCAATGGCATCAAGAAGATGCATAATTACAAAAGAGAGAGATTGTTACCTCAGTTACAATGAGTCCTATCCTATGTATAAGGAGCTAACAAAATCCAAAAGTTTGACATCTGAGTCCACTGGGGACAAGCTATTCCAACTACATAAATTTTAAAGACATCTAGCCTTAAGGGAGTACTTTGGAGTTGATATTTCAACAAAACATCTTCAATTCCACTCCTTCCAAACACATCATAGATTTTTCCAAGAGAATCAAACTGATGTATGCATCCTTGATACTTTCAGGCATAACCAAGTTTAGTCCAAAAAGTCTATCATCCATTCTAAACTTCGCACAGTCAAACACAACCACATACATTGGTACAGAAGGAGTATTAAATTGGAACACTATTTCTGCTAAAACTACTAGAAAATCTCAAGCTTATACTAGAAAAGCATCAGTTCCTATAAAGAACCCCACCAAGAAGAACCTGAGAGAAATGTTAATTATAGCCCTCCATAACAAAGGAGTAACAGGAGGACAGTCTATTAGGATTCATGATTAGTTAACAAAATAAGTTAAGAAATTTGGAAACCTTGCAGGGTTTCCAAAATGCCATGTGTTTTTTAAATTTCCCAATTACCAAAAATTAGAGATACATCAGCTTGAAGGATATCACAATTCACATAACGACAAAGTGCAAAGAAAAGAAAACTGATGGTTTACAAAAGCTATATATGCTGCTTACTTACAGAATTGAATGAGCAACTTCACTCACTCCCCAAGGAACATCCATTTTCCTATGGCTTTTATAGTATCAGTCACTTTCTTATGAAGTTAAATTCTACATGAAGCATCTGTTTGGCCATGAATATTTATACTTTCTTCCCAGAGTTGAATTCTGGAAATCATGTTAGGCCATAAAGCTCCCGGAATGCAACTTCCAAAAAAGATCAAAATTTGAAAACACCAAATTCACAAACAACTCCAATTGGTATTCATGGCCAAACACAACTCCAATTCCCAAATACCATTTTTCACTTTGAAAGCAAAAACTACTTTTTTTCAAAACTCACAAGTTTAATGGTCAAACAGGTCCTAACAATCATCTTTTTTTCAGCAGCTCTAAACCACAAAGGTCGGGGTACGATTCGCATACATCCTGTCCTTCCCAAACCCTACTGGTGGGATGACACATTGGCTATGTTGTTGTTGTTATAATTTTTTTAATAAGATAGCAGTGTATTCTTCAGTACCAAGATGGTACTGGCAGTCAAATATTTACAAAACATAAAATATATTCTAGATTACAAGAGTCAAAAAAAAAATCTACAAGTGATTCAGTATCTTCTATATAGTTCTCTTTACACCAGGATTCAGAAAACAAAAAACGCCTCAGCTTTAGCATATAGAATTACACAGCAAGTCATAAGGAACGCTTTCCATGAATGACCAGCATCAAACAGTGATACATTAAGTTCCACATAAATAATAGTAGTCCCCTCCCAACTAGCACATCATGCTTGAGAAAGCCCTTCAGACAAAGAACATCCTCCTAAACAGAGAAATAGCAAATACAGGTAGTATTCATTACCAAAAGCAACCAATTCAATGTAAGAGGAGCTGTGAACTTACTTCTTAGTGCTGAGAGACCAGTGCTCCTTAAACAGGAAAAGAGCATAAACATGTATGCAACAGAACATTTCAGAGAGCAACTGTTTGATGAACGCAGGAAGTAAAGGAAGCCTCCCAGTAGAAAGCCTGGATACACATGGTAAACCCTCAGTAGATTAGCTGCTAATCGATCTCATTGTGAAGTACCCTTGAAAATAAGCAGCCAAGACCACAGATCACTCAGATGTTATACGCCGCCTCTTTCCATAATCAGCATCCCTTGATCTTGACCGATGGTCTTCCTCATGTGATATTCGTGATTTGCTGTGTCCCCTTGATGATCTTCCTCTGTCTTCATCATCATATTCTTGCTCACGGTCCTTGTACCTATGATGATCAGCATATCTATCTCTATCATCCCTATGACGATCACGATCTCGATCCCTCTCGCGATCACGCCCTCGTTCTCTAGGACGTTCATGATCCCGGTCCCTCTCTCTATCTCGTGCGACATCTCTATCATCGCGGTATCTTTTCTCTGGCCAATCCTGGTCGTGGCCCCGATCCTTTTCACGAGCCATGTCTCTATCATAGGAAGGTTCTCTGCCTTCTCTATGTTTTCTATCTGTAGAACCAGACCAATCACGCTCTGATCCTCTATCTTTCTCTTTCACATTATTTGGCCAAGCCCCTCTATCATGAGTTGTTTCTCCATACTGATGATCAGACCCAGCTTCTTCTGCATAACTTGACTCTCCTGCTCTACCACCATGCTCGTCACCAGCCCATCCACCCGCATTAGGTTCTGACCACATCCCCATGTTAGGCCCCTCCATACCAGCGCCTGGCATCATTCCCATACCATTCATTGGCATTCCTCTACCAAAGAACGCAGGATTTACATGCGGAGCTACTCCAGGCATCCCAACTCCTCCAACAGGTGGAAAAGATGACAACATACCAGGAAATGGTGGAGCTGGACCACCAGGAAATCCTCCATAACCACCCATTCTCCCCATAGGCCCTCCAAAAGCAGGATCAAAGCCTTGACCCATCATTGTTTGAGGATGCATAATAGGAGGTGCACCACCCATACCTTGTCCAAATCCACCTCCACCGTTACCCATCATACCCCTACCTGCAATCCCACCAGGCCTGTTTCTCATAGGACCTACAGGCCCCCGATTTCCCATAGCTTGAGGACCTCCTCTACCCCAACTTCCTCTACCATAACCCCCCCTGTTGCCATCCCCACCACCACCGCCGCCTTGATAATTGCCACCAGTAGGAGTGGTGTTATTTCCAATTTTACCAGCAGCTTCACCAGGGCCCCTCCTTGCTTGGGGAACAGCAGTTTGAGCCACCTGCTGATTTCGATTCACCTGAGCCTCACCCATCCTCTTCACATTATACGGTGATGATGCATAGGCGACCACACATGGCCGCCCATTGAACATATGTCCATTCATACTTTCCTTGCAAGCTGTGGCAGCTGAGGAATCATGAAACTCAACCTGGCAATATCCTTTAGACTTCCCACTAGCTTTTTCTTCAAAAAATTTCACCTCCTTCACGTGTCCATACTTGCTCAACTCAGTTTCCAGCTCAGCATCTGTGGTCCACCAATGCAGATCACCAACAAAAAGAATTGTCGCACCACCACCACCTCCTCCTGCACCACTGGCGACCCCAACTCCAGCAACAATATTACCCGTCCCGTTCATATTAACCCCCCCTCCTTGCCTTATTAAATTATCATTCCCCATATTTCCAACATTAACCAAATTTCCAGCAGCTACTGCAACACCACCACCATGAGGCTGTTGAGCCATCACCTGATTCGGAACATTACTATTCACCATCCGCTCTGCTAAATCACCCATCTTACTTGACGGATGACTTAACTCAACCCTAAACCCACTACCAGCAGAAGGCCCAGACACAGCTGGACCTACCAACGCTCTAGCAGAAATCCCAGACGCTACATCCTCCTCTTTTACAGGATTCCTCTCCCCACCCACACCCTGAAAATCGCCACGCCCACTCTCATCCACCACTTGCGGTGCTGCCACCACTGGTGGTGGAGCCGGAAGGGCAGGCTGCTCAGGCTTCCTCTCTACCTCCTCATCATTCCTAGATACTAAATCCTCATTCTTTCTAAAAGATTGAAGAAAATTCTCACCAACATTAACATCATTGTAGAGATCTTCGTAATCATCATCCTCTTCAACCATAAACCCATCATCAGCAACAGCAGAGATCGCTTCATTCCTGTGAAACTGCTCGATTGGCTCTCCACCAACTCCATCCCCACCTTCATTATCCTCCATGACCTAATCTAACAGGATTAGGGTTACGATTAGTTATCGACAACTCAAATGAAGCTAAATTTTTCAAATTCTAACACTACTAGCTACGAAACGAAAAAAATACCAAAAAATACAACAAAAAAACAAAATCAAACAATCAACAAACAACAAATTGAAATTGAGGGAATAATCTTACCGGAGGAACAGCAAGTTGAATTTGTCGAGCAGAGTGATTTTTTTTGGGAAAAAAAGGGAAGAAACCCTAATTCTCTGGAAAGTTTGAGTTGTGACAAGAAACTATGAGAAAGAGGGGTAAATATTTGCCTTATTTTTCCGTATTTTATATTATATTTTTATAAGCGTGACGAATTGTTATTTTGAGCTAGATCCGTAGACCATAGGTAAGGTTTCGGTTCGATTTTATATATTATTGATTTGATTTATTAATTTTCGATTTTTAAATATGTTAAATTAATATATATTTTATTAGTTTTTGATTTATGAATTTTTGGTTTTTAACTGTTCAATTCTCGGTTTAATCAATAAAAATTATGTTCATAAAAATAAATATATGACTCCTCTAGTAATTTGACGCGACAAGACAATGATGTAATTTTACAGAATGAATACTCATAAAATAGAATAATCATAGAATTATTCAAGTAAGACACAAATAAAAGAAATAGTTTTTTTTTAGAATTCAAAGTCATTGTTAAATGTGAATTGAGAAATTAAGGCAAATGAATAGTCAATAAGTTAATAACATTCTTTCGAATCGATTTCTACACACCCCTAGTATCAGGGTTGCGTATCGATCAATTCAGTTTTGAAGTTTATCAGTTTGACTTATCAATTATCGATTTGTAAACATGTTAAATTGTTAAAGAACCATAAGTATATCGGTTGTCGATTTATTAGTGATTATATTATCATTATCAGTTCGACTATCGATTTAACCGTTAAGATATAACACAAAAATGAATGATTGAAAATTACTTTAAAACATGATGACTAAGAAATTAAATCATGCACGTGAGTTTACAGATTACGTCTTATTCAAAAGCAACCACTTTGTGGAATAATCAAAAATTTGAGATTGTCATAAATAAAAATATGAAACTAAACCTAAGATCAAGAACTTTATATACCAAATGATATCAATATAATATATCAATTTACTATTGAATTATAAGTTAACTCGTATAGAAAACTTCAAATCATTAAAATCAATAACTCAATAATAAAAAAAAAATCAAAATCATACCACAACCACTAAATCAATAACCCATTACTAATAGCTTAATTATTTTTCTAACTCGAATATTCAATTTTAATTTGATTTTGACTCACGTACTTCTAACATTTTGTCTTGTTTAACTATTTATTTACTAGGTGGCTTTTGTAAATTTTAAAAAGATTATTTTTAGTAATATATTATCAAGTATTTTTATTATATAGGAGTATATAACATCTCATTGTTGCTAGTTTTTTTTTTTAATGTTTTATTCACTATTATATTTCTTTGAGATATTTCATTTCAATATGTTTTACTTAAGTCAAATATTATTTATAAATAAATTTTCTATTTTTATAAGATAGGAGTAAGAGTAGCGAGTGTAAGTCGTAATAGCGTAAGTCTTGACTCCTTTGCCCTATCTCGATTATTATTTCTTCAAAACTTTACTATCCTCCGCCCTATTAAGCATTATTAAAGAGTGTGCCTACCTTATCTACATTTTTGAGCTATTAGTGAGCATAAAAAATATATTTTTGTTATGTAATTGTATCCTAAACATGTCCTTCACATGCAAGATTGACTTTTTTATTAAATACGTATAAATTCATTTTGATAATAGGCGGTGATGAAATTCGATCTCATATTATATATATATATATATATATAAAATTTCATCTCAAAGACTTAAACTATTAGAGAGCGTATCATATTCATACTTTATACCCCTTTCAAAACAAACTTTTACATTTTTTCATTCTGTTTCTTTATAATTGGTGTTAGAGTAGCTTAAAACATTTACTTGAATCTCTTGCTAGTAATAGTACTATTAGCTAGTTTCTAAATAATTTTCCTATTAATTAAATACACTCTCTCCGTTCTATTTTATGTGACATTTTTTGTATTTCGAGATTCAAACAGGTCTATTTGACATTTTAAATATTTTGAATTATCGAGTATTGTGACTTATAGTACTCTTTACGTAGTTTACAAATATATAAATTTCATTTCAAAAATTTTGAAGATTCCATACGCAAATATTCAATCAAAATTAAATTATTTAAATTTCGAAAACGAAAGATGTCACATAAAATGGGACAAAGGGAGTACTAAACTTTGTTGGTTTTCACTATAACTACACATGCATTTATTGCTTAATCCAACAACTCACAATTATAATTACCTACCTTTGACCATCTATAATTACGTTACGCTAGCTAGATGTAATTTATATATAAAAAGAACGGAAAAGGGCCTAAAATACCCTCGAAGTATTCAAAATGGTACACAATACCCCCATCCACCTATTGGCCCCCAAATACCCTTCACATCCACCTTTGGGTCCAAATTTACCCCTTCATTAACGGACTAAAATTAAAATAATTAAATAATATTTTTTAATTACGTGGCACTCAACCATTGGTTGTAATTTAATTATTTAAATAATTTTAAATCCACCCATTACCCACCCATTTTAACTAAACCTGCCCCACTTGACCCACTTTTAAAAATACCCCATCTAATTAAAAAACCTAAAACCTTATTCCTCCATTTTTCACAATCTACAGATAGTGCAAGAACTTCCATTGTGCAACTCCATCGTCTTCTTCTTCTTCTCAAGTAGCAACTTCCACCGTGTTCCTCACGATCAAGATCTACAGAGGATATTTTCGTTCACAATCTCGACTTGAACTCAAGTAAGAACTTTTGTGCACTTCGAAATTTAAGTTAGGATTTAGGTTTTAATCGATGTTACTTGTTTTGAGAATCGATTTCTATTTATGTTAATTTTTCGTGTATTCTGTGCTTTTTTGACAATTATTTATGGTGATACAACAATTTGTTTAGTGTTGTCTATTTATGTTAGTGTTATGTGTTACTATATTGATTTTGAGTAGGATTTTTTTATTGTTGTCTCAAGTTTGTTCTTTTCTGCCTTTACTCATAGTTTCTCCCTTTATTTCATAATATTTTTCAATTTGTGTTAGGCAGATCTGCATTTACTATTGTTAGGTATGAAATATTTTATTGAATGGTCCACTTTTTAGATTTTAGGTATATATTATATACGTATGTAAAGTTTTACTTTGAAGCATGTGGTCCATATTTCTTTCCTCTTGGTAGATTCCTCTGTTTTTTTAAATATTTTGTTGTTGTCTAATATGGCTCTTTTCTCTTCTTTTTTTTTGTCTATAATGTCCTTTTATTGAAGAATGGTTGACAAGCCATCAATCAAGTGAAGAATTCAATGAAGTTGTTGGTACTTCAAAATCAAAGAGAAAATATTTCAAAGGACAAAGTTGATGCACTCCCAAAGAGGTCTAAAAACGATGGAAAAGAAAAAGTTGTTGCACCTTCAATTCCAAATTTTGATGAGGATGAAGTTGAAGACGGTATTGAATCTGAGGATGATGATACAGTCCTTGCACCTAGAGTGATATCTGAAGAAAAAACTAGACTTCAAATGAAGAAGATGCTACAACAACCAATTGGTTCAAGAAGGATTAGTTTTAAGGGTGATGAAAATGGTGTTGTTGTCCCTACTAATTTGCCATACTCACCAAAAAAGCTAACTTGGAAAGGCAAAGAATGTGTGACCTCAAATCAGTTTAAAAAGGACAACGAGAAAAAGATTGGCAAGCTTAAGGCAAAGAGGGGCAAGCATTAGAAAGTAGTTGCTAAGTATTGATTTAAAGTTTTTGTTTAGTATGTAATTGCACAGTGGAACTTCTTAAACTGCTATTTTTGAAGGGGCAAGCATTACAGATTAGTTTGATAATGTTTTGTGGGTTGAAAATATTTTGTGACTTGAAATTTTATGAATGCATTCTATTACAAACCTTTAATATATTATTTTTTAAAAAGTTATCTGTGAAGTAACATCACATAATTGAGACGAAAGAATAATTAAGATGAACATAGTCAGACTTTTAAATTTATCGATAGTTCTTATTTTGATACTTGAATGTATGACAATTTACTTCTAAATCTATTTTCGCCTCAAATTTTTAAAACACTCATTGACAGTAGCTTTTCTGTTGTTGTATTAGTGATGTGACAGGCTTATTAATTTGGTGGGGTATAATTAGTAATGAGTGGATAGTGAATTGATTTATAAATTATACTAATAAGTTAAATTATACCAAATAGTTGAGTGTCATGTATTTAAAAAAAATATATATATATAGTTTAAATTTAAAACCGTTAAATAAGTGGTCAATTTTGAACCCAAAGATCGATGACAATGGTATTCTGGAGCCAATAGGTGGGTAGGAAGGGTATTTTGGAGCCAATAGGTGGATGGAGGGTAATTTTGTACCATTTCAAATACTTCGAGGGTATTTTAGGCATTTTTTCGTTTTTTAATTAGATGGGGTATTTTTAAAAGTGGGGCGGGTTTAATAATATTTGGGGCGGGTTTAGTTAAAATGGGTGGGTTTAGAATTATTTTAAATAATTAAATTACAACCAATGGTTGAGTGCCACGTAATTAAAAAAATATTATTTAATTATTTTTAATTTTAGTCCGTTAATGAAGGGGTAAATTTGGACCCAAAGGTGGATGTGAAGGGTATTTGGGGGCCAATAGGTGGATGGGGGTAATTGTGTACCATTTTGAATACTTCGAGGGTATTTTAGGCCCTTTTCCGTAAAAAGAATACAATTATTTTTGAAAAAAACTTACATGTGGTTTTTTACACCAACAAATCTAAAATGCATTATTAAGTGATTTAATAAAGTAAAATAAACTATAAATTTAAACACATGATATGTATGTATTGACTTAATATAAATACCCGTGCGAATAAGTTTTACCCGTATATATTCTAATGTTTGTGATATAAAAAATCTCCTATTCGATTGAGAGTTTGCCATGCCTGCTTCGTCTCAATTATCATCTTTAAATAAGGTTGTTAACCCTGCAGAATAAGTTTTATAAAGATCACACTGAATATATGTTATTGTTGTACTTGTATTAGAACTAAATATAAAATAAAAATATTTGTAAGTATAATTTTTTCATTTAAATTGTGAAGAGTTTAGGTTTGATTAATTTCCTGGACTTTTGACAATTATAGAATACTCTTCTCATAAATTTGTTACCAACGCAGTTCATATTTAGATATACAATTGAGACAGAAATATTAATTAGTTCACTTTTAAGTGTTTAATTAGACACAAATATTTAAAGAAAAATGTATGTGTTTGAGTTTGACATGATTTGGTTGCAATAAGAAAAAAAAAAACAATATGCGAATATAATTTGAAAGCAAGACTTGTTCGAGGTCAAAGATAATATTTTAGTTTGGTCTATGTCCGATTCCGATAGTTAAAATATAATAACTTGACATTTGGATCCTAACGTTGAAAAATATTATAATATTGATGAGTTTGATAGTAAAATCGTAATAATAACACATTTTAAATTTATTTTAATCTCAAAAGTTAAGTCAATTCATTGATGTGAAAATTAAAATAAATAAGAATTAAGTAATTATTAAAGTAATATGGAGTGGCAACTCATACAAATATACATGCAATGTACGTTAGATATCTCAATTAAATTGAATTTATCACTAATTTGAACAATATTTTAAATTCTAAGTATCTTAATCTAAGTAAATATCATACGCTCATATAGTTGAACCTATGTACAAAATATCGATCAAATTAATTAACTATATGGGTAATATGTCTATCTATTTGAATATGATTTTATCATTATCTCAATCCGATTTGTCATTAACGTAACTCTATCATTCAAATAAAAACAAATGAATTTGTCTGCTAGCTTGTAGTCGGGGGTTTATACGAACTTCTAAAAATTTATATTATGTGATTAAAATTATTTTTATATACATATATAGTAGATATTTAACCCACTTGGACTAGTGAGCATGTGTTTATTTCTTCAAATTTTAAGCAGTTTAGTAAAATCTTGACACCGTTATTAATCACGTAAATGAATCTCGTGACCCAAAAAGAAAGCAAAACTCTAGAAGTTGCTTGGGACGAATATGAAGAATAAGCTAGATGAGTTACCTCAATTAATTTTTAAGACATAAGTGTAGTAGATCGGCGTAGGATGTTTAAATTTAAATCAAACTAATGGTAACTTGAACAAAAAAAGTGTTATTAGAGTAATTGATATCGGTTATCAGATTAATATTTTGGGAATGATTTATAATTTTTAAATAACAAGTTAGTTAAAATTAAATAAATTATCTAATTTTTTATCGAATTAATCGATAACTCATTAATCTCAGAGAAAGTTATTCACGTAGAGGAATGTCTTGCTTCAATCAGAGGCAATAACCATTCACCACACCATGGACGATGGATCTGGGGAGGACAATTAATATTTCAAATATGTATTAACTTAATCGATAACTTGATTCATAACTAATTTATAATCACTAAATCAAATTGAATCAATCGATATTTTACTAGGTTGATAGGGGCTTAGAACACATATGAATCGATAGTTGATCATGATAAGTCAAAAATAATTCAACTATGATAAATCCGTATGCTTTGGGTCAGAATTTTGAGTCAGGTCTAGAATTTTAAGTTGTGAGTTGCTAGTAAATAAACTAATCTTGCAGTGTTAATATTCATACTTTAAAATTCTAACCGTGAATTCAGATAGAAAAACTTTATGTTTTTTGAAATAAATCTTGTATATTTGGAAAGATTTAAAAAATTATATAAAAAATATTATAAATCACAATAATATGAAGATATTATGATTGCGAAACAAATTTAACCGACTCTCAAAATTTTAACTATGCCAAGAAAGTAATGTACAAAAAAATTGTTGGTATAAATTTGAGGGAATCAATTTCGTGCTTAAATACAAGCGCGTCGAAATAGAGTTCCTTGTTGACTACTAAACCAACAACTCTTTTTAATTGTGAGTTTCTCAATTATCAATCTCTTAAAAAATTATAGATTGTCAATATAAATATAGGTTCAAGCAAAAGTCGTTGAATTTCAAGAACCCCAACTTATATTCTATCGAATGCATTTACTCTATGATGAAACATAACAATTTAACGAAATTTAATAATTCAAATTCTATAAACTTAAAATTTTAAATTCATTTTTAACTGCAAACATCACGTACGAATAAATTTTTACGGAATTGGTTATGAAAATACTTTTCAATAACGGCTACATTACTGCGACAAGCCGTACCCTCGTAGCTTTTGGAGCCCCACGAATAGCAACGGTAACTTTGCTTTTAAAATTTTATGAACGCAACGTTTAGTTTCACTTACTATATATTTCTCCACAAACGAACATTCTCTTCAATATTCTTCAGTATTTACATATTCAATTGATTATAATTATAATTTCCCGATCACCGGAATATTCTATTATTTCTCAATTTCACCGGAATATTCTGTTCTTTCTCATTTTCTAGCACTGCAATATGTCTAAATTATTTGGCATTGTTGTTGTACTTTTTCTCGTGTTAAATTCCGGTGAAGCACAAAATGCACCTTCTCAATCCCCAATTTCTTCTCCATCTAAATCACCGGCGGTAAAATCACAAGCACCGGTTTCTTCTCCGACGAAATCACCGGCAGTGAAATCTCAAGCACCGGTTTCTTCGCCCTCGGCTCCTACAATTAGTCCGTCTGCAGCGCCGGTACAGTCACCGAAAGCAGCTTCTCCAGTAACCAGCATTTCACCGAAAGCAGCTTCTCCAGTAACCAGCAGTTCACCTGCACTGACTCCATCAATCAGTAGATCTGCTCCGGTTCCTTCTGTTGCAACTCCTCCGCCGGTATCATCTCCGGTGAGTATGCCGGCGTCGTCTCCGGAAGCAGCGGATGTTCCGGCTAGCTCTGCGACACCGTCAGTATCCCCTAGCATACCTTCAAGTTCAGCAAGTCCGGCGGAGTCTGTTAACGGACCTACTACGGCGCCGGCGAGTTTATCACCGGGAACTTCACCAGCACCAGTTGCTGATGATGTTTCCGCTGCAATTTTAGTATTGAAGGTGCCGATGGTTCTAAGTGGGCTTGCTATTTGGGCCGCACTTTCAATTTGAATGCATCCGGCCCAATATTGCACAAAATTCCTATTATTTGAGTGTTTTTATCATATTTATTGTTATTTTTTTGACACTTCTATTCATTTGATAGTCTTATTTTTGTATTTTAATTTATTGATTATCATTTATAATAAATAATTGTAGTGAAATTTTAAATTCCACGGCTACCTGACTTATAGCCAATGGTTACTTCTTTCCTTAGATTTAGACTTCTAATTTAATACAATATCTCCCTTAATAAGTTTACTCTTTTAGTACTTTATTTAATGAATAAGTATTATGCGTAAAGATAATATAATAGTTTCAACAATTTATAAGAAAACATATAATTTTTTACTTGTAAATTGCATTCATTGCATGTGATTTACGGATTAAGAATAATGTTAAATATAGTAATTTCAATAAATTACATGAAGAAATATGATTTTACTCATAAACTACATTGTCTCTAATATTAAAGCAATTCATCATTACTATTTAAAAGTAGCAATGTTTTAGTCCTAAAATGTTACTCACAATAATATTTTAGGAGTAAAACGTTACTCAAAATAACGTTGTAGGAGTAAAACGTTACTTACAGTAACGTATATCAATCTAACGCTATTAGTTTTAAAAAAATGAAATATACCCTAAAATGTTACTATGAAATACGTTTATATTACTTTTGTAAAATTTTAGAAAAATATATTATTTCGTAAATTGCTTGCTTTATATAATGACTTAGTTTGATGAAAACGTTTGCAATAAGCTTACGCTATGCGGGAATTAGACCACAAAAATCTCTATTGCAATAGTTCTTATCCTACATTTCTACATGAACTTGTTTTCCTCATTCGAACTACAATTTTTTAAAGATTTTTTAGCTGGAACTTATCCCTAATGTGTGAATATTTTTGTAATGACTTTTTTCTCTATTTTCACATTTGAAAGATTGTCATTTTCTATGAACAAGCAAATATTCGAACTCATAAAATCAACAAGTTAGTTGGTATATGAAGAAACTTGTGCACAAGGAAAAACCTTTTTTTTTTCTATTATTACTTCCACTTAATAAGCATTTTAATTCCTTTTTTTTTTTTAATTTCGATATATACAAGAAAACGAAATACCAAATAAAGTTAGTTGTGTTGTACTGTTTATAGATTTTGGAGCAGAAGTGGACTTATAACAACTTCAGTTTAAAGGTAGTATTTGAGATTTAAAATTTAATTGCATATCTGTTCGAATCATATCTCGGATTAATAAATGATTTGGTCCCCTATGATTTGCGATATCCCATAAGTTTCAGGTAACTACTAGCACTGATGGAAAAAACACCTAATATTTTTTATAAAGATTCGATCAAGTAATGTTCAATGGTCTTTATAGATTCATGATATGTGTGCTATACAATAATTTATGGTTGAGATTCATTTAAATTATATATTCATTATTATAACAAAAACAACAAAGTTGTCGATCTTTTTATTTTTCAAAACTATCAAATAAAGCAATTAAGTGTACCAAACTAATATTTTCAAGAAAAAAATTTAAGATTAACGGGATTAAGCGAACATCCTGACTTTTTATTCGCCAAACTTCTTTGGGAGTAATGTCACACCTACTTTCTCAAAATTTTGAAGCAATCTCCAAAAATAGATCAAACTTAAAAATACCATTGAATTATAAATAAAAATTCAACTAAAGAATATGATAATACATTTTTTTAAAAAAAACTTATTTGGAGGTTTTCAAATAATTATAAAAATATATTTATTAAATTCTTCAAAAGTTTCGGGTTCTTTAAAATTAGTATTAATTTAAAAAATTCAATACAAGTACGAGGTTTGACAGGTAAAGAAATCGGGAAGTCCGCATATTCCCGCTAGTCTTATGTTTATCTTGAAAATATGAGGTAGGATGCACTTCATTATTTTATTTGATAGTTCTAAAAAATAAAAATAATTGACGATATTGTTGTTTTTATTATTAAAATGAGTATATAATTTAAATAAATCTCAACCATAAAGTTAATATATAGCACACATGACATGAATCTATAAGACCATTGAATATTACTTGACGTAATTATATTTGACCGGATCTTTATCCAATATTTTTATCTCCACTTAAACTTGAGACCTCGATATTCTTAACCACTACAGAACCCATCAAACACATAAATTGCATGGTCCAATCATTTATTATTATACTTATAATGAAATTAACGTTTATAGTGTATATATATATATCATCAAATCCATAGTAAAAAATAAAAATAATGTAATATATTATATATGTACGATTCAGACTTTGCCACAAAATTAATGGTGGAATCCAATGAATTGCAGTAATTTAATACTAAATCACAATCTAAACAGCTGTGATAGCGTACAATATTAAACGCTACAAAAGCTGAGAATTTTGCCAGAGAATCCTACCCGTCAACGGAAAATCTAATTAAGTCTCGTACAATATTTTCTAATATTTTAATATTCTATTACTTAATATTTTCTTTAGGAAAAAGGTTATAAAAAAAATGATATTATCAAACAAATTTCACAAATAGTATATTCTATGTTAATTGTGTTTTCTGTGATTTCTGCGCTTCAACTGTATTCATTATCTCTTAGGGTGTGTTTGGTATGGAGGAAAATGTTTTTCATGGAAAATGTTTTCCTAAAAAATGTTTTTCTGGAAAATAAGTAGATTTTGGATTTATTTTATCATGTTTGGTTGGTGAGTAAAAAATACTTTCCGAAAATAATTTTTAGTGTTTGATTTATGAATGAAAAATGTTTTTAAGAGCGTCTTTTACTTTTACTAGAGTAAAAAATAATTTATGAAATTGAAAATATTTTTTAAAAATAAAATTGTTATTTTATTGGGGTGGTGGTGGTGGTAGGGTGGGGTGGGGTGGGGGTAGTGGATGGGGGCAGGAGGGAGGGAGTAGGAGTGAAAAAAAACTAAAAATTTAAAGTTGATAGTATTTTTTAAAAAATAAAATTAATTTTTTGGGGGGATTGGGGGTGGGTGGGGGGGCTGGCCGGGGGATGGGAGGGGTAGGAGTTTAAAAATAAAAATTTGAAGTTGAAAATATTTTTAAAAAACAAAACTAGTTTTTTGGGGAGGGGGGTTAGGGGGGGGGCTGGGATCGGGTGAAAAAAATGTAACTTGAAATTGGAGGAGAATTTTGGAAAATGTTTTCCTTAATTTTTTAAGGGAAGTCATTTTCCTTAATTTTGAGAAAAATGAGTTGATTTGGAAAAATATTTTCCAAAACTTTTATCCCAACCAAACATGAGAAAATTGGAAAATACACTCTTAATGTTTATCTAAATTATACACAAAATTTTTTTAAAATATATCATTTACTTTATTTATACACAACAAAAGAGATAAAAAGATTATTTTTTTTTGAAAAATATTTTCTTTCTTACGTAATAATGTATCACTGACAGTCATGCTTTATACACGTGGTGGCCTTTTATTTGAACTCCATCTTTTAAGCCTTAGTTTCCTCCTCTTTTTCTGCTAGTATTTCGTTTTAGTTTTAAAGATTTTTTATTTAAGAAAATAAATTCTTAATCAATAAAGTAAAAATATATATAAAAAAAAGTATATGATATCTCCAGTTTAATGTCTCATTAGTGTCTGTTATAGATTACAAAATTAAACTCAATTAGTTCAATCTGTTTAAGTTTAGACTAGTTATTTAATCTGCTTATTCATTAGCTCAATAATTACAATCCAATCCATGTTATATATGTATATAATAAAGAAAAATAATAATTTTACCAGGTACTTAAATAATTTAAAAGAACAAAAAAATAATTAAGCTTGATAAAAATTGAATTGTGTTCAGTCTTAACCCGTTATATAACTCATTTCCTAATCGTTTTGCCATAATCAAATTTGATTTTTGTTCGTTCTTGACAAAGTTATTATCTTAACACGTTACGGTCCATTCAAATTTGACCCAATCCGTCCAAATTGTCATCCCTGATTCCTGTTACTTATCAAATATCAAAAAATATTTTTTTAAAAAAAGATAAATCAATCAAGTGCCAAACACACATGAAGAGAATAACATTATATACATCCCAATTTTTGTATTTTAACTAATTATCAATCAATCAGTAGAGTAGAAAATATATAAATTACAAGGTCAAGGTCCAAAAGATTAGCATATTTAACGCAGTGACATATTCAATCAGACCACCGTCCATTTTTTTTTCTTCTAAATTATTTAATGAAATTAGGAGAATAGTTCTTCTATATTTTTAACATATGGTCAAACATTTGTCAAATTATTTGATGTTAGTAACATTTGTTTTTTCTATTTTACGTACACACATTAGGCATCGAAATATAATGCTTTAAAAGGTGAGTAATTAAGCAATATAAATTGTAAGGTATATAGACTATAGAGTACTAAAAACTATCTTTTAACTTTAAAAGGTAATTGTAAGGTATAGAGTATAAATTTTAAGTTTCTACTACTTCTTTTTCTTTTCGAAGTCTCTCAATATTTAACTAAAGGAAATTAAAATAAGAGAATGATTTTTTCACATGTATTTTCATTTTACATGTTAATCATGCTAATGTACTCAAGAATCACCATGACTTTTTTGAATTATTATTTTTCACCTTAGGTAGAATAAAAGACAACAAGAAAACTTCTAATATGGTGTGAAATTAGTGAAATTTTGTTTCAGAATATTCTTTAGAATACACTGGGAAAAAATCTTCAAGTAGCATCTTATAACAATAACAAATATTCGGTGAAATTTCATAAGATATAAAAAGAATGGTGTCTTAACTTGTTTCTGATAAATTATCAAGCATAACAACAAGAAGAAAATGAAAATACAATATAGGATACAAAATAACATCAATAAATATACTATAATTGAACAAAAAAAATAACATATAATTAAAAATAAATATATATTTCATCTCCTTTAGTATAAGCAAATAAAAGGTAAGTAGAGAAACATAAACCAAAGACACTTAGGGGTTGTTTGGTAAAAGAAGCATAATGCAGGGATTAGTTTTTATCAAGTGTTTGGTTCATTGTTTCCTACCTAATTTTATGTTTGATTTAAAACTTTACAAAAAGTTTATTTTCTATTATATCCTTGAGTTATTGTGAGATTGTATATTTCATTTAACTAGTCAAGTTAAATACTAAAAAATATATATAAAATCATTATTAATTTTGAGGTGTGATATGTCACACGGTATATTTCTAATTGTTTTGTTGGTCAAATATACCTTGAATTTAACATGGATTTAAGGCTACTTAAATTGTTCAAATACACGAAGCTTATTTTAAAAATAAAAAAAAATAGTTCAAGTGGTCAATCAACTAACTACATTTTTTTTAAACAAAAAGCAAAAAAATCAACGCAATATAACAACTCAAACATGGAGAAAAAAATATTAGTTTGTGAAATCATCAAATTACATGGGATAAATTTGGAGAATTTAAATGAATATTTATAAATGTCTCATATAAATAAAAAAGAACATGAATTACAAAAAAAAAAAAAAAATAGGAAAAAAGATTTGGGGATAATTTAGTCATTTAGGGGTCTTATCCAAGGATTGCTAAACCTTAGATTAGCTATCCCTCCCTTTCCTAGGGATAAAATAAGACTTTGTATGAGGTATAACTAATCTATGAATTAGGTTAAATAAGTAACCAAACAATGTTTTTGTTGGATTAAATTTTAATCCATGAATTCTTTTGATTAATACCTCCTACCAAACGGGTCCTTTTAACTTTTTAAAGAAGTTTAAAGGTTAAGAAAAAAAATGTTTTAAGTATTAGCAATGGTCCAACACTTCAATATTAGCTTTCACGTAACCTCTTTTCTTTAAAATCAAGTAATGATAGTATTTAATTCTAAAACTCCTTTACAGAAAATCAAATTCTAATTTATGTTAATTACAACCAAACTTTTTAATAAGTGAAATTATAAAATATTAGTAGTACTTTATTTTACACATAATGATCATCTTCACGGAATCCCCACATGCATACTTGTTTGTTTGCGAAGAAAAGGGTGTAACCGAATCCGGATATTATTAACCTTTTAGAGCAAAAATAATTCGTATAATATGATAATGCTTTTTCCATTTTTGTTTCTTAATTATACTAGCTTTCATGTATCTCGATTAATTTCACGAAATATCTTTTATCTCTCACCATAATATATTCTGATTTGTTTATGAGGAATTATGGAAGGAGTTAGAATGAAATATTTAACTCCAATAGAAAAATATATGATCTCGTTATTTTATAGGTTTATTGGCCATAGACCGAACTTATAAACAGATTTCTAAATTTGTTGAGTTTTTTACTTTAGGTACCTCGACTATGTCATTTTTCTATTGAATCACTCATAATTTGTTCTTTTAAACATTATTGGCTGATTTTGATCGATTTTTCTATTGTAAATGTCTTCAATTGTATTCGTATTGTGATGATTTTAATTTGATTGAAGGAATGAAGATAAATTGTGTGTTAGTCTCATTTATTTTTTAATATGTTCAAATAACTTGAAGTAAAACACAATTATTCTCGAACATTTTCACTATCAATTGGACTAGTGAGTCCTGGAACAACAATACTCCTTACAAAATCTGGTTCCACATTACTCAACAATGTTTAGAAAGAATTGAGTGATTTGATAATTTAATTGAAAAATAGCATAATTGAGATACTTTAGAGAAAAAAATTCAACAAGTTTAAAAATTTGTTTATGTATTTGGCGTTCGCCATAATATGACGATATGTGAAAGCATGTTGTTATATGTGTAAAAATACATTATTGTATAAGGTTCGTACCTGATCAATAAATTTGCAGTCACTTGAGATCTCACTTGCCCCAATAACAGCTCCTTCAATTTCACACACAGTCACCGGAGTTCTTCTTTCTCTTACAACACCGACATGCAGCTTCCGTCGTCGGCCACCGTGGCTGCGGTGGTTCTCTCGGTAGTCCTCTTTATTTGTGCAACTGAAGCTCACAACATTACTCACATTCTAGCCAACCATAAACAGTTCTCCACTTTCAACCATTACTTAACAACTACACACCTCGCCGCTGAAATTAACCGCCGGCAAACCATCACTGTTTGTGTTGTAGATAATGCCGGAATGTCAGATCTACTCTCCAAACAACTATCTATCTACACTATAAAAAACGTTCTCTCTTTACACGTGATTCTCGATTACTTCGACGCCAAAAAGCTTCACCAGATTACTAACGGCACCGCACTTGCCGCCACAATGTTCCAAGCCACCGGCTCAGCTACCGGATCCTCCGGATTCATAAACATTACCGATCTAAAAGGAGGTAAAGTCGGGCTCAGTCCGGCTGATTACAACGGTCCTCCTCCGGCTAAATTTGTAAAATCGATCGTTGAGATTCCTTACAACATCTCCGTTATTCAAATAAGTACGATTTTACCCTCAGACGAAGCTGAAGCTCCGACTCCAGGACCAAGCCAAATGAATCTCACTTCTCTAATGTCAGCTAAAGGCTGCAAAGTTTTCGCCGAGACTCTTTTAGCTTCTCCGGCTGAAAACACGTTTGAGGATAACGTTGATGGCGGATTAACAATATTTTGTCCACGAGATGATGCAATGAAGAAATTTTTGCCTAAATTTAAGAATTTAACAGCGGAAGGGAAGCAATCACTGCTCGAATATCATGGAATTCCTATATATCAATCGATTTCGAATTTGAAATCGAATAACGGAGATATGAACACATTAGCTACTGACGGAGCTAAGAAGTACGCTGTAGTCATTCAAAATGACGGTGAAGATGTTACTATAAAGACGAAAGTTGTGACGGCGAAGATCACGGCGACTGTGGTTGATAAGCTGCCATTAGCGATTTACTCGCTTGATAAGGTGTTGTTACCCGAGGAATTGTTCAAGGCTAGTCCTACTCCGGCGCCGGCGCCGGCACCGGAGGCACATGCTGAATCTCCTAAGCACTCTAAGTCACCACCGGCACCTGCATCTCCGGCTGATTCTCCAGCGGATTCTCCGGCGGATGGTCCCAACGGTGATGCTGATGATTTGACAGATAGCGGTGCTGTTAAGTACAATGCCGGAGCATCACTTGCCGCCGTTTTCAGTTTATGGTTTGCCTTCAACGTGTTGATGTAAGTTTGAAAAAGGAAGTTAATTTTATTTTTTTTCTTTAATTAAAGTTAGTTACTGTATTATTAGTCTATTTCTATACTCCCTGTTAAGCTTTGTCTGAGTTTTTTAGATTTACTTCTTTGATTCTCTTTCTTAAGTTGATTTGGAATTTTGATTAATGTAATATGAATCATTATTGACGAGTAAACCTTAATTAGATAAAATTACGCAGTTAAATAAGTTTATACCATTTAATTACACATCATAGTTATAATTTGTTATATTGACCATTCGAGACTAACATTATATATTAATTATGTGGGCTGACTTCGAGTTTGTATAATTAGTCATGTTTGTATATGTATAATTCGGCAGAATATACAAATACATATGTATAATATATAATTATTTAACATATATACATATACAATTCACCTCTCTCCCACTCTCTGCCTCTCTCCTCTCGCTCTCAATCTCACTCGTCTCTTCCAATCTCGCTTGACTTATATACAAATGCATATGTATAATATACAATTATATACATGTATAATTTCCCACTCTCTGTGTTCTCTCGCTCGCATCTCTCCTCCCTCTCTCAATCTCGTCTGCCATATAGACAAATATATATGTATAATATATAATTATTTAACCGATATATATATACAATTCATCTTTCTGCCACTCTTTCTCGCCTCTCTTCTCTCTTTCCTGGTCTCGCTCGCCTTTCTCTTACATATAACATATGGCTATGAATTGTAATCATCAAACTATAGCTATAAAGAGTAATTAGACTATTTTTAAGTGATCATATATAAAAGTTTCTCATTATTATATTTCCATGTCCATCTTAATTATATTCCCTCCCTCCCTATTTTACTTTTACCGTCTCAACTAGTATGTGTTTCTTATGTTTGATAAAAAAGAATTATCTTAACATTCTACCTAACAAGTTTAAAGACGTCAAAACTTAAAATACTATGCACAAATTTAATTTAAATTATAAAAGTATCTTTATTTATATCTTAAACTTTTGTATTCGGTTATAAATAAATGGGACAAATACTATTGTATATAATGGCAAATTAATAAATTAAATTAATTGCTATAACCACTTTTTGATTTAATTATATCCCGTAGCAAACTGTTTGTCAGTCACCTCTATCCCTCAAACTCTCGCTCGCCACTCTCCTCTCTCGCTCCATCTCTCGCTCGGTTCCTCTCACTTTTATACAAATACAAGTGTATAAAATCTGTTTCTATTTGTATAAAGCGAGAGGAAATTGTATAAATATATATATTTTTGTTCCCCTCTCTCCCCTCTCCCAGATCTCGCTCGCCACTCTCCCTAGTATCGCTCGCTACCCTCGCCTCTCTCGCTTATACAAACAGAAACGAAATGTATAAATTGTGTTTTTGTTTGTATAAAGCGAGAGAAAATTGTATATACACATGCAAATACATATATTTTCATCCAATACACTTATTATTATACAATAAAAATACCGCCCCGCCCAATTTCTTTTGTCTTTCTCTCTTTCTCGTTTTATACAAATTCAAATTGTATATAATTTCTCTCTTTCTCGTTTTATACCATTCGATTCAATTGTATATTCCCTGTCCAAGTCTCTTTTGCCTTTCCCTTTTTCTCATTTCATACAAATTCAAATTGTATATAATCATTATATACACTTATAATTATACAATTCATTTTATACACTTCGTTTTATACAATTCTCTGCCCAAGTCTCTTTCTGTTTTTCATTTTATACACTTCGTTTTATACAATTCGTCTCAATTGTATATGTATAGCAAATTATACATTTTTATGTTTGTTATGTAGTATAATTATGCAAACTTTGTTATAACATACAGATATAAATTTTGTTTTTGCTATATGTGAAAGTTGCCCTAAATAAAATCCGCTGTTATTAATGGACAATTTGATTGACAAGCATTAAATAATATTTAAATTAAGTTATGCAAGAATTAAAGATAAATATGTCCATTCAAAGTCAGTAAATAAATATTTTTGGACCGTTGTAACATATTATTATTTATTTTCTCTCTTTAAATTGGTTATCGTGCTTAAACAATTGCTAAATAAACTAATCAATTGCTTCACAGCTACATTTTTTTAACAGATCGATGAATTCTAAAGTCATTTTTGGGATTGGGGTTTGCGAGAATTAGCCAAAATAAATGAATATATAACATGTTATTGTACTTTTTAATTGACTCACATTGTATACATAACTTAGATTTTATATTATTATGTAAATATGTATACAGATTCTGAATCCCTTGAACAAGATGCAAAAGGTTAGCACAACGGTTCAAAACATTAAACTAAATTGAATTTTTCTTGACAATGACTCATATTTACTGCTTTTTTAAAAAAAAATTATTTGGTATCTGATATCTACACGACTAAATCCAAATTCACGCCAAAAATCTCATATCAAAAAGGTAAAACGCTCCTTAACAAAGGAGACTCCGTGAGCAGGCATTGATGGGCCGCACAATCAAGTCCGGATATTTTGGGCCTTCAGGGAAGTGCATAGCTAGTTTACACAAATGTATATTTTTATGGTATCATTTAGAGTTTGTTCTTATTTTAAATGTTGTACAAATATAGCTTCAGGGGAAGTGTATATTACACATATAGCCAATTTGAAGACTTATTTAGAATATAACCAAAATTCATACAACAAATTGCAAATGTTGTCACTTCAAAATCAATATCTGAAGTTCAACTTGTGAGTCTTAAACTTTAAGGCTCTCGTATCTAATATTCTTTCTCTTTTTTTTCAATTGAAAATTATACTCGAAAAGAAGACTTTATCTATAATAAAAAACGGGTAAACGCATCAAGAAAAGATGTGGTGTAGTGGGTGGAGCTGTTTCTCTCTCAATCAAAAGTTTCAAATTTGAGCTTTGGATATGAAAAAATTATTATAGAGAGCGCTTTTCCGCCTATGCAGCGTGAATCTAGATTATTCGAATTTTAATATAGATATTTGTAGATTCTCGAGTGACCGACGAAATCAATTCTTTTAAAGTTTTTTTTACATATTTTTTGTTCGTCATGTGAATAGAATATATTATTTTAAAACCATTTGTATATAATTTAGATAAACATTTATAAGAGATAAACGGTGAAAGTGAGACTAGGAGCGTTAGGGTGGTGCAACTGAGAAAATACGAAAATGGAATAAAGATGAGGATTGTTGAAGGGCGAGAAGAATACTAGAAAAATAGAAAACTTTCACTTTCACTTGGAAATTCATTTTCTATTTTTAATAATTTATTTTTTAAGACAAGTTAAATGGTAAGAAAGAAAAAGAAACATAATTTAGTAGAAAAATGGGAACTTTTCACTTGGATATATAGCCTAAATCACTTTGATTCCTAAAAAGAGTGCAATCCACTATGAAGTATGATGGAATTCATAAGATCGTTTCATTTTTTAATAGATATAACTGTTAAAATATTTTTTTTTAATCGAAAATGATCTATATATAATAAATTTTGTATATTATTGAATTTAAATTAATTAAACTCTAATAAAATATTAGGCTCAATAAATTGAGTCAATCAAAATTGAAGAAAGTCAATGCTCTACTCAAATCTCAACTTCAAAGTCATTGGAATAAGGACCCAAAAGTAAAGCTCTCAATAATTACAAAGTAACCTACAAAGTAGGAACCCCCCACCCCCTAAAAAAAGAATTAAAACTTAAAATTCAAATAAAAATTATTTTATCTTATACATCCATTTTATTTTGATTTTATTTGAATTCCAGCTGTATAAATTGAAAGGTAGAAAACAAAAGTCTTTGATTCAATTAGAATATGAGCCTAAGAAGGTAAAAAGTTCCATTTTTGGTATATTTGGGGTCTCATTTGAAATAAATAGGAAAGGTATTTGGTTTGGCCCCTCTGAAAGATACAAAATGAGATTACAAGGCCATGAAATTTCTTGCTTTTTATTCGGAGTTAAATTTCGAAAATTATGTTTAATCATATATATTACAAAACATAGAAAATGACTTTAATTTTTATTCATTGCCAAACACAACTTTAATTTTCAAATAAAAATATTTTCAGACCCAAATGCCCCTTAATGAAAACAAACTGAAATGGAATAACACGAATAATATGATACAATGGATAATGCTACTTCTCCGTTAATCAAAGGTTGAATTTGAGCCTCAATATAGAAAAATCTTTAATAGAAAGCACTTTCTCTCTAAATAGGCCCTACACAACACAAATATGGATTTATTGTGCTCCAATGCAGATGAGCCCTACACGACACAAATACAGATTTATCGTACTCTAATGCGGATGGGCCCTACACGAAACACGCACGAATTTATCGTGCTCAAATGCGGATATGCCCTACATGACACAAACACGAATGTATCGTGCTCCAATACGGATGGGGCCTACACGACACAAACATGAATTTATCGTGTCCCAATGCGGATGGGCCCTACATGAAACACACACGAATTTATCGTGCTCTAATGCGGATGGGCCTACACGAAACACGCACGAATTTATTGTGCTCCAATGCGAATGGGCCCTATACGGAACACGCACAGATTTATCGTACTCTGATGCGGATATGCCCTACATGACACAAACATGAATGTATCGTGCTCCAATGCATATAAGCCCTACACGACACAAACACGAATTTATCGTGCTCTAATGCAGATGGATCCTACACGACACACGCACACATTTATCGTTCTCAAATACGAATGGGCCCTGCATGACACAAACACGAATGTATCGTGCTCCAATACGAATAGGCCCTCCGTAAGACAAATTCAGATTTATCGTGCTCCAATTCGAATATCGGATAAAAAATTGGCATAAGTGAGGAAAAAAGGGGAGCAAGGGGGGCAAAAAAAAGGTAAATACTTTGACCATCTTTACTACACATCAATACTGAAAAGGCTTTCTTTGTAGAGTATTCCTCTGCTTCTAATTCTTCAGTGATCAATCAATCTTTTTTTTTTTTTCATAGAGAAAATTAAAGAAAGAAGCAGATTGTTCCTAAAGAACAAAGGGAAAAAAATGTCTTTGGGTTATGTTGAAAAGCTTTCTTTTATAGAAGATGTGGGCAATGTTGGGATGACTGAGTATTTTGTTCTTCACTTAAAAAATGGTTATTTTCTTTCAATTAAAAATGGTTTATATATAATAAATTTTATGCATTATCAAATTTAAATTAATCGAGCTCTAATGATATATCAGCCGATCAATAAATTGACTCAAATGAGAATTGAAGAAAGTCAATGCTCTATCAAACCTCAATTTCAAAGTCATTGAAATAAGGACACAAAAGCAAAGCTCTCCATAATACTAGGTCTCCTACAAAGTAGGAACCCCCCACCCCATCCCCCCCCCAAAAAAAAGAATTAAAACTTAAAATTCAAATAAAATTTCATGTATCTTAATTTTATTTGAATTCCAGCTGTATAAATTGAAAGAGAGAAAAAAAAAAGTCTTTAATTCAATTAGAACAAGAGCCTAAGAAGGTAAAAAGTTCCATTTATGGTATATTTGGGGTCTCATTTGGGCCCTCATGACAGTGTACTAAATACTTTTTGGGCCCCTCTGAAAGATACATTATGAGATTACAAGGCCATGAAATTTCTTGCCTTTTATTCGGAGTTAAATTTCGAAAAATATGTTTAATTATAGTATATATTTTAAAATTTTCAATATTCAATTTTATTTTAAATTATTTACGCAATTTAAATTTTCAAATAATAATATTTTCACACCCAAAGGCCCCTTAATGAGAACAAATTGAAATGGAATAACCACCATATAATATGATGCAATGAAAACAAATTGAAATGGAATAACTATCAAATAATATGATGCAGTAAATAAAGCTACTTCTCTACTAATTAAAGATTGGATTTGAGCCTTAATATAGAAAAATCTTTAATAGGGAGCACTCTCTCCGAATGAGTCCTACACAACACAAATATGGTTTATCGTGCTTCAATGTAGATGAGCCCTACACGATACAAACACGAATTTATCGTGCTCTAATGCGAATGGGCCCTACACAAAACACGCACGGATTTATCGTGCTCTAATGCGAATGAGCCCTACACGAAACACACACGAATTTATCATGCTATAATGCGGATAGGCCCTACATGATACAAACACGAATGTATCGTGCTCCAATGCAGATGAGCCCTACACGACATAAATACAGATTTATCGTGCTCTAATGCGGATAGGCCCTACACGAAACACGCACGGATTTATCGTGCTCTAATCCGATTAGACCCTACATGACACAAACACGAATGTATCGTGGTCCAATGCGGATGAGCCATACACGACACAAACACGAATATATCGTGCTCTAATGCGGATGGGCCCTACACGAACACACACGAATTGATCGTGTTCTAATGCGAATGGGCCCTACACGACACAAACACAGATTTATCGTTCTCAAATACGGATGGGCCCTACATGACACAAACACGATGTATCGTGCTCCAATGCAGATAGCCCTACACGACATAAACACGAATTTATCGTGCTCTAATACGGATGGACCTTCTTACACGACACACGGACGAATTTATCGTTCTCAAATGCAGATGGATTCTACATGACACAAACACGGATATATCGTGCTCCAATATGGGTGGGCCCTCCATAAAACAAATACAGATTTATCGTGCTCCAATTGGATATCGGGTAAAAAATTGGAATAAATGAGGAAAAAAGTGGAACAAGGGGGGCAAAAAAAGGTAAATACTTGACCATCTTTACTACACATCAATACTGAAAAGGCTTTCTTTGTAGAGTATTCCTCTGCTTCTAATTCTTCAGTGATCAATCAATCTTTTTTTTTTCACAGAGAAAATTAAAGAAGAAGCAGATTGTTCCTGAAGAACAAAGGGGAAAAAATGTCTCTGGGTTATGCTGAAAAGCTTTCTTTCATAGAAGATGTGGGCAATGTTGGGATGACTGAGTATTTTGACCCACCTCTCCTTTTGCAAGACAAAGTGAGATTTTTTTCTCTTTTTTGGCACTTTTTTCTGCAACCCTTTACTCCTTTTGTGTTAATTGTTGTGTTCTTTAACTTGTTTGATCATTTTATGTGACTGCAAATACCCATAAAACTTGTTTAGGTTTTTGTGCTTGATTAAGAATGGAAATTTAGGAACTGGGGGGTGTTTTTGATTGCTTGGTAGTTTGCATTTAGGATTTTTCACGAGATCCAGAATTAATTCCCACATTGTTGAGCGTGATAGGACCCTGATATTCTCAATTTCATTAATCTAATTAGGGGTTGTTAAATCTCAAGGGCAGTGGCAAAGTTAGGATTTTTACTTAAAGGGGTTCGAAATATAAAAAGTAAATATACGGAGAAGTCAAAGGAGACGGTTTAGTTTTCCATCAAAGGGGTTCGGATGAACCTCCTTGACTCTACCTGGGTCTGCGCCTGCTTAGGGGTGTAAACATGAAGCATTGGGAGTTTTCTAGTTATTTTGTTCAAAAGCTTTTTGATAGTATCATGCATTGTGTTGGTCATGAGATACATGTTATACATTGGATATTAGTTCCTAAGGTCCTTAGTCTTCTCGATTCGAAAGATAATACACAATTTGCCATAAAAAACAGTATCAGTGCAAGCATTTGATGGTCCTGCACAGCACCTTTGTCTCCACCACCAAATTTAGAGCTTTCGTGTATCTTAGGGCTTCTATACTATACGAAAAGTGGAATCCTTCTATTAGCAATATTGTTGCAGCTTGTTGAATATCCATGTGAGTTATGCATTTAAGCTTTGATCATCGTTCCTTTTGCTATTGCATGTCTTCTATGTTAAGGTGCTTAAGGTAGCATTAGTCGATCATTGATAAAATAAGAAAAGGATTAGTAGTAGCAAATCAGTATGAGTACCTAAATAGCACTAAAAAAATTTATGGTTCATTTGGAATGGTATTTGGAATTTCGAAGTTCCAACTGCTGTAGAAAATATGGTTTCCAACTTTTCGTTATCTGTGGTCTAGGCAACAAAAATGAACTTAATTTTTCTGTGTCATCTTCGCAATCTCCAATTGTCCTGCAGTGTTGTTTTGTCTTTGTTGGATTCTCCCAAATACATTCTTCGTTGTCATCATGTTAAAGGGAAATCTGATTGTTAATCATAAAAGGAGACAATTTAAGTAGATTTTGATTGCTGAATATTTATATTCCGGCTGTAATTTCTATCCATTGTGCTGTTTAAGATTTTCTGGAAAATCAGTACTTTTTGGTGCTGGAGGATCTTCCTTTTCTTTCAGCTGCTTGCCAAAGATCAGTTAAAAGGGGAAGAATCACTTTATTTTTCTGTGTTCTTACTAATGCTGATTTTTTAAACATAAACTTTGCAGATTGAGAGACTTGCCATGATGATACAAAAGGTGACTCCTTTAAACAGTCTTTGTCTTAGCTATGCCATGTATAGCTTTTCTCTTTACAAGTAACCCATTCTAACTCTTGTTTCTTCTACAGAGTAAGCATTTAGTGGTGTTTACAGGAGCAGGAATATCCACTTCTTGTGGTATACCTGATTTTCGTGGCCCCAAGGGTATTTGGACTCTTCAGGTAGTGTTGTAGTTATATCGGTGAACTGCAAGCCCCTCTTTCTGAAAGCACATTGCTTGACATGTTTCTACTGTTGATACCCATTTTAAAATGTTAAGATTTGAGAATTGAATGCTGCCCTTTCGACCTAATTTTAGCTAATTTGGTCAGTCATTATCTCCAATCCTTCTTTCTACCTGCAATGTCATCTTTTAGGCCGGATATTTGTGAACTGGGAGGAGGATGTGTTGATCATCTGAAGGTGGTGCAAAGTTTTCTTTTTTTCTTTTGTGTATTTGATCTGGGCAAGTTATATAAATAAGTGGAGGAGCACCTTGCACAATAAAGTTGTTTGGTAGGTCTATAACTTTGCTTGGTAATAATGACATGAATTAAGGAAGGCGGCCTTAAAGGAATGATCTATCTTACGATGGGGGGAGCTGTTTTCTCCTGTGCGAGTATGTTAAATCTACTGACATGCATGATACCTACCACAATTGTCTTTTTATGTATTATTGTTTGTGTATTGTGTCTCCTATTTCATTTTTAATATTGTATTGACTGCTAATCTCTTTACTAAGTAGGAAGAAGCTATTAAATACACTATAGTTTATATGTGCATATGGATTGCACAAGCAATTGTATTCTTTTCTATGTTGCTCTGGCACTCCAAAAATGATGTTGTACCCGTGTCAAATCCTTCAAAATGCATAGCATTTAGAGGATCCAACACACAACTAGCTGTATATTTGAAGAGTTCAAGTAACATAGATTTTCTTGATAACTGTGGTTTCCGGGATAGTTTGTGAGCATCTCGACTATTCCACCATTTGTTTGCTATCTCTACCACCACCATGTATCGGTTAAATCTTCTCACCAAAGGTATAGGTGGATGGGAATAAATCACTAGTGTTTCTTTTGTCATTGGCGGGATTTGAATCTTGGTTTCCAGGGTTTTCACCTACTTCATTGACTGCTAGGTACACCTTAAGTGCACAAGCATTTGTATTATTATCATTCATTGAGATATGAACAGATAACTTATTTTATTATTTAGGGCATTTGTTAGACATCATTGCAGTAATGTTGTCTGGATCAAGCAATTGTTATGATGTTAATGTCTGTATATAGTGTTGGAGCATTTTCCACGGATTAAAATAATATAACAATTCTTTACTTGCTAAAGAATTATGGGCCATATTCTATCTTCTTATCCCTTTTATTTAACTGATTGTAGAGAGAAGGGAAAGCGCTACCAGAAGCATCATTGCCTTTTCATCGTGCAACCCCAAGCATGACACACATGGCCCTAGTGGAACTAGAGAAGGCGGGTTTTCTAAAGTTTCTTATAAGCCAGGTATGGAATTATTGGTTTCTTACTATATGGGTGTGTTTAACATTTGTATGGTTATTAATTCTATCACTTCAGCTTTGTGTTTGTAGCTAGTGCTGCTTTCTAAATGAAGTCGCAGTTTCAACCCCCGATGGCACTCTTGTTTTTCATTTCTTCTGATTAGTCATTTAGTTGTCCATTTCCATTGCCTAGAAAAGTCTCTTTTCTGCCCCTTCCAATTTCCTATGTAGTTCCTCTCTGTTAAACGAGGAGAGAGCTGCTCTATGCTCACTCTTGCTTGGGGTCTATGCCTGAAGCCACATCTATCTTTGACATGCTAATCGATAGCTAGGGCTGGCAATTGAACACACCCATTAATCTTTGACTTAGATTGCCTTGGAAGAGTGTTATAGGATAGATGTATGAAATAAATAACACAACGCATAATTAAAAGTATTTTGAGCTTACTTTGCTAATCAACGAATCATGGTCTATCGATATATTAAAGTTGGATGATGGTGAGATTGAAGATTTAATCATTCAGTAAAATATAGCTCTTTTGACCTATTCTCATGGCACTATTTGACTGTATACACGGTCAACCCTCCTTTTTGCCATTTTTTTACCCCTCCGTAGGAACTCTCATCCTCTAGCGCCCTTGGGGACTTGAATCCACAACCTTTAGGAGTTGGAGGTGAGGGGTTCTTACTAACCGAGCAACTCCCTCTTGTCCCTTTTTGCCAACTTCAACTAATTCATAGTGTCATAATCATCAACCAGCAATTAAAAGAACGCCAACACGGTTATCGTTCCACCCAAATGATTGGTAATGTGGAGGATTCATATAGCGAATCCTGAGTGTATTTACTGTTGACTTAACAGAAGCAACATAACAAAGACCACTTCTGATTCCAATTTAATATTAAGTTTGGGTATACTTTATGGTAGTGGTGTGGAAGATTTCCATTACTCACTCCATTTCCTTCCATCTGAAACTTTTCCCATTTCCCACTCAGCTCGACAAAATTAGTTCAACCAATGAGAGACAGAGGGAGTATCTATGTGCTTAAAATATGACCTTTCACTTGATAAAGAGATGTTTATTCTACTTAAATACAAAGCCTTAGATTCCAGTTACTCTATGTAGTTTCAACTGTCTACTTCCAAAAATGGTTCACATTTATCTCTCTTGGTGGATGATATTAAAATGTAACATCATTCTTATTTGAAAATGGTAGAACATTGACGGCCTTCATCTTCGCTCTGGAATTCCAAGGGAGAAGCTTTCTGAATTACATGGGGATTCTTTTATGGAACGATGCCCTTCTTGTGGAATTGAGTAAGATTCCGTCTTTTTATGCAGCGCTATGCTCTGCTACTATGCATGTTCCCACATTCATGTATATTTACTCAATTTTTGTTTTATTGAATGTAATTTTCTGGTAACGTTATGGTGATTGCTTATAAATTCTATTTTTGTGAATTGACCCATGAAGGTATATGAGGGATTTTGAAATAGAAACTATTGGGTTGAAGGAAACTGCACGGCGTTGTTCCAAGGTGGGCTGTGGTGCAAGACTTAAAGACACAGTTCTTGACTGGGAGGTAACCATAAACAGCTTTTTGTTTAATAACAAAGTCCTAGGATGAAGGATCTGGACTTCTCTTTACAGTTGTACAGTTACATTCCATGGCCCTTTATAGACAGAAGTTTGACAGGTTGTACCCTCATGAGCATCCAATGATTAAGACAAAAACTTGTAATAGTTTCAATGTTTTTTTTTTGTTATCTGCTATTTGGGCCAACGCATCAAAGGTTTTTTATGGCTAAAATATGATTTCAGGTATGACTCTGTTGTTGACCTCATCCATTCCCCTCCTGTTTTTCTCCTCAGGATGCTCTACCTCCAAAGGAGATGAATCCAGCTGAGAGACACTGCAAAATGGCTGATGTTGTGTTATGTCTAGGGACAAGGTAAAGCTAACTAACTATTTGACTATCTCCGTAATCTGGAATTCTGATGCATGATGCTAAAATAATGAGTTCTTACAGTGTTTGTTGACTCTAAACTGTTAAACCATTTACTTATGTCATTCTTCGCCCTTAATCATGTCATGTCAGAAGATAACATGACTTGTTCTACACTTGCAGTTTGCAGATCACCCCTGCCTGTAATTTGCCTCTAAAATCACTCAAAGGCGGTGGAAAGATTGTAATTGTTAATCTTCAGGTATATTATTCCTTGGGCAAATGCAACATCAGCAAACACATACTAATATGTTGGATTAGTAGGAGTTCATCTGTTACTTAGCTCTTATACCCTCGTCCAATATATTGCAGAAAACTCCCAAGGACAAGAAAGCAAGCCTACTGATTCATGGTCTTGTAGACAAGGTAACATATTTTTGTTGTTGTACCTCTATGCTACTGAAAGTTGTTATCATGGTTCATAGATTCTGAATAGTAAACATTACACTAACACTTGGTGAGGTTTCACATGTGGAATTGCTAATTGGAATATTCAACCTTCATTTGACGACTTGGACTTAGTAGGTGCTAACAGCTCTTTAGTTCAAAGTCAACGTTTATTCGTTAACCAGGTGCTTTAGGGGCATCACAAGCCCTCCCTTCCTTCCCTACCCCCTCTCCCTCAACCTCAAATGTCCTTGAAGTGACTTACAAATGGTTTTGTTTAGGCATGTCAAATGGCTCCCATTTGATTACATGCAAATTTAGCTATCACACCTATATGTAAATTCATATGTTCATATATTCTTTTCTTATGGTACTTGATCTGAAAAAAGATTTGTACTTTTGATAGATCCTGTTTCCAGAATGTTTACCAATATAGTTATGAACAGGTAATCACAGGAGTCATGGAATTGCTCAGTCTGCGAATCCCACCTTTTATTAGAATTGATCTTCTCCAGACCATTTTTACTCAAGCCTCAAGTCTTGGTAACTAACCTGAATTTGTGCCTGTCTTCTTTTCATTTAACTGTTCATTTGGTATTTTGAAGTCCTCGAGATCAAAAGGCATTTTCACTTGTATTGTTATTCTGCAAGCAATCTCAGTGTGTGTGAATGTGCACAAAGCAAGTTACAATTGATCTGGTCCTCTTTTGAGTGGGTCATTCATTAAATATGTCTTTTGATTTATCCAATTCACTTTTTTGCAGATGAAAAATATGTAAATTGGAGCCTTGCAGTGGCAAGCGTCCATGGAAATAGAGCACCATTGCCTTTTATCAAATCTGTAGAGGTGATTTAATGTTTATTGCTATGTCTGCAGATTATGTTGAATACACATGTATGTGCTTATAGAATATAAGAACTGTGGAGGCTCAGTGTCTTTCTCTCCTCTCACAGCCCCACCCCCCCACCCCCACCCCCACACTCACTTACATCATTGCGCCTGTTAAGCAAGAAGTGAAGGAAATTTTTTGTGGCATGCCTTGCCTCGTCCTCCCTTCTTTTTCTGCCAGGAATCATGGTTATTAAATAGAAAAAAAAAAGCATGGAACCAATAGCTAGCGGCGGGTGCATCAATTGCATAATCAGTGGCAGTGTCAGCATTATCACTGATAAACCCATGACCTTTATGAGTTTTTCCTTTGATATTTTTGATCACTCATGTAAACTTGATTGAAATAAAATGATCTATCACTTTAGGACTTGGGGAAATGGCTCTGTACCCTTGCAGCAAATCAGAACACTATGACCTTCCTTTTGGAGCCTCTTCCTGAAGGAACACTGAATTCTTTAGTTAGCTCTTGCCTCTTTTTGAGGGCCTATGGCTCTGTTCACCTATCCTATGTATCTCTTGTTTGAGGTATGCAGATCCAAGGCTTTTGGAATCTGTTGTGGTACCATATGAGCCAGGAGATGACAATGATAACAACATACCCCGTATGACAATGATAAATGGGCTCTAAAAATGTGAGCAGGGACGTGGCAAGTAAAATGGAGTGTGAATAGTCCTACTGTAAAAGTGTTGATGCTACTTCAACTTACCTCAGTTTTTTCTGTTAATTTAGTGAAGCAATTACTTTTTGTGCTGACTGTGAGTAGCTTAGACCTTTTTGACCTTTCTTTTTGGGATGAAATAACATATTATCATTAAGAAGGCATCAAGAAGATGCATAAGGAACAAAAAATACAAAGAAGTTGACTGTGATCGACGACGTAACTATGCTAATGGAAGATGTTTGTACGATGTTCGTTACTTGTCTCATTTGCAAAACAGTGAATTATCTTGTATTTCTTTTCCTTCAGTAAATTATTGTCATCAGTACTAGTCCTTAGCCTTCATAAACTTTCTGGATCTATTATGGTAACAGCTTTGCTGGTTTTGAAATGGAACTGTAGGTTTCTTTTTCAGAAAGTCAAAACATGAAAGCGGCTGTCCTGGATAAACAACCTCTTTATCTGAAAAGGTAGTTTTATAACTTGAAGCTTGCTATGTTGAATGTGAAATATAATCTTGTTGCGTCTTTGTAATACATTTTCCTCTTGGCATAGTGCTCCCGTATGTTCAAAATATTTTGCTCTTGTATTAGTAATTCAAGATTTTCTAATTGATTCATCAAAATATCACGTAGAACAGGATGTTTAGATTATCCGACAGTCTTGATCAGACATTTTCCAGGTTATGGATATATTTGAAAAGAAAGATGTTTTCATTGTCAACGAAGAACAGTAGCATCCAAAAAATAATTTTAACAATCATTTATTTTTTCCTCTCTTGTTTGCATATCATTACCCTAATCATAATCTAACCTACTTAAATGGAAAAATAAAGAAATATAAATTGGACACATAATAAAATAAGAAAAGGACAATGAGAGGTAATATCATTTCAACAGTTTTCATTTTCTAGCCCAAAAAGGAAAAGAAAAGAAACCTATAGTTGATATAAAAAGTCAGTATGCTAAACTCAAAGTCATTGATGAGGAAAAAATCTGGAAAAAGTAGCTAAGTAAAGGTGGAATCTTACCCATTGATTTTCTTAATCCAAACTTTTGAATTTATCTCAGCGGTATATGCTAGTTTTCCCTATTAGTTATTGGTGAGGGTTTATTTCATATGTTCACTAAAGTTATAAGCTCTCTCAAACTTGAGACATTCTTATTCAACCCCTATTCCTTGTCAGGCGGACAGTTAAGAGTACAAATCCTTTTAACGTTGTGATGAAATTGAACTTCAGTGATGGTTGCAAGTGCTCATCGGCTGAAATCATGATTCCTATTGATTTTAAGGTGAGAAGACAATTTTTTTTCCATCTGAATTATCACTGATTTGGTTAATCTCTGGCCACATTGTTCTAATACTTTATTCAAATAAATGCATAGAAAATTACACTGTTATGGCTTGTATATTCATTTTTTATTGATAGAAGACACCTAGCCAATTCCATGCTAGCATCCATTGTCCTTGTGGAAACTGAAAGGTGATAAATTGATAACTACCATGCTTGTTCTAACTTCTAAAATATTGAGTGTAGATCTTCTAGAGTGTCTCAATGTTCTAGACATTGTTTTATGTCCCACTGTCATTTTCCTCTTGCTTGGGCCTTGCCATCACGTTTTTTCTACTATAATTGGTATACCTCTTGGTAAATTTGCTGAGAGGCTAGAAACTATTACAGCACTATTTGGTAAAAATATTTCCTATGTTGGTTTTTCATGCCAGCATGTTCCTTTGTGTGGCATAGATTAGATTACTGCCATGCTACCAAGAATAAGATGGTCGATTGTGTTTAAAGGCATTCTTCACTTGTGAGGTCCTTTGCTGGGTGATATTCTTCTCTTAGCCGGTGGCTGTTTGATCACCTACATAGAGGCGAGACTCATTATACTTGGCAATGCTCATTGATGGAGCAAATGATTGATTAACATGCAATACGTTGTATTGGTACAGTTAGAAAAGAAGAGACCCACACTTTGGTAGGACTTGACTCGAACGCTTTTGAGTCAACAATTTACCCATAGCCCACATCATCCCTCTACATTGTGGGCATCACAAGAACAATCAATCAGATAATTTTCGATAAGAGGACCCTGCAACTGATCTCTGTCAGATAATTTGTCTTTTGAGCTTATCATTATGTGGTGTGACTGGTCTCTGCATGTTTTTAGAACTCTTTTCTCAAGTTGAGGGTCTTATTGTAAACAGTCTCTGTGAGGTCTGCGTACAGCCCACCCTCCTTAGACCTATTGTGGGATCACACTGGGTATGTTGTTGTGCTGATTGTCCCGACGGGGTGATTATAACGTTTGATTATATCGTGCAGATTTCAGCAGACGTGTTCAAAGATGATAAAGTCTCCATCTTACAGAATCTAAGAGAAAGCGCCCTCACGGATCCTAGCTGTGGACAGACATCAGTTATTGAGAAAAAGGTCATTATGGTTCCTAAAAGTGAAGTCATAGTACATGCCATTGTAACAAACATCGTCAAGTTCGACAAAAGCTATGGGGATCTAAGTAATGGCTCATTCAAAAGGAAATATGAATGTCTTAATGGCGTAATTCCATCGCGAAAACGATCCAACGGTAGAAGACCCAGAGCTGTAATTAATGTAAGGTGATCTTCAGGGCTATACAGAAAACTATTGTAAATATTTTTGTAGCAAAACACCCTGGGGAAAAAAAATGTTAATATGTGGAGACTGGGTGAATTTTGATAGTTAATACACTCAGTCTGGTTGTTGATTAGAAAACTGAAATTTCTTAACCCATTTTTTGGTATTAAGTCTAAAGTTTGAAACTAATATACATGGTATATTATTATTCATCTAAATTTGATATCTGTAATTATTTTATCCATTTTATGACTATGTTATAATTGTGATTGACAATATACTCGAGTTTAGATACACTCATGTGTCTGTGGGGGTGGGGGGTGGGTGTTCCTTTCTATCCTACAAAGATATGAGTAAGGTGCGCGTACATTTTTGAGATTTTTTAACTTATATTGTCGAGAATTTTATAGGTTAAGTTAAAATAGTATCGCAATATATATGTGAATAATATGATGTTAAATCAAATCTAGAAAATTAACACTTTTAGATGCTTATTGAATAATAATTTTTATACACTCGTGTGCGTGGGGTGGGGGTTCCTTTCTATCCTACAAAAGATATGAGTAAGGTGCGCGTATATTTTTGGGATTTTTCAAACTTATATTGTCGAGAATTTTATAGGTTAAGTTAAAATAGTATCCTAATATGTATGCGAATAATATGATGTTAAATCAAATCTAGAAAATTAACACTTTTAGATGCTTATTGAATAATAAACTTTTATACTCCAAAAATAGTAGCATCACATGCTGATAAATATATAGTATATTACTAGCATAATAATTGCTCTTAAAAAACATGACAATAAACACAGATTCCAAAAGCAAATACAGAAATTAATGGTTTCATAATTAATATAAGTGTTTTACTTTATTAAATACATATGTGTGTATCTTAATTAAATGGAGTCATGTTACATGATCAAAAATTACTTTTTTATTTCATAATTCTTGAGATTTTTTTTTATACACGCTCTATTTTTAAGAATTTACTTTTAAAACTATATTAAATATGTTGTTTGTTTAAGGGCGATAAAAAGATCAAAATAAAGAAAGCTAAGTCACTTATTTTGTCAGTACGAATTCTCGTGGAGTTCGATGTATACACCAAAAGTTATGGTAAAATAGATAAGATTAAGTAACGAAGTGTTCACGATTTAATATATATGTATATGTATATCTATGTGTGTACACACTCAGGGTGTTTTTGCTATGGACGGTTTTTTTTTTAAATATATAAAATATTTTTCAATTTCTCATATTTGATTAAATTTAGATTTTTTTTTCTTCAGGAAATCCTTAAAATTTGGAAAGACTTCTTTAACTTTAGCTTTTATTTTATTAGTCTAAATTAAATATTTTTGGGATAATATATTTTTTTTACCTATCAAACAAAAATAAAAATAGATAAGAATGTCTCACTTATTTTTCTAGAAATATTTTTCATAGAGAGTTAATTATTTGAATTATGTAGAAAGTAAAAATCAAATTGAGGGAAAATGTAATTATGGCTTTTGGAAGAATCTTTTTATTGCATAGGTGTCATGACACAAAATAAAAAAAAATATAAAACGTAACGTACAAATGAAAGAACAAGAAAAACAAAAAAAGAAATGAAATTAAGGTGACCTCCTAATTAATAAAATTTGTTTTTATCTAATTGTGGGGGAAAAAATGCTTATAAAAGTTTTTCCTAATATGTACTTAAAGTGAACTATATATAATGTTAACCCCAACATTAAACTCCAAATAAAATACTTTTAACTAAGCTAAAAAAAAAAAGAAAAAATGTCAGGAAGGAACACCATGAAACAAGCTTCAAGTTCAGGTACTTTTAATCACTTTTATTTTTTTAACATGAATTTATGTTGTAAACAATTGAATATCTCGTGTATGATTAGATCGGTTAGAGTAGATCTAGAGCAGATAAAGAAAAATCGCGATTTCATTTTTCCCCCTTTTTTAAGGCTTAAATCGTCACTTGAATTAATTTTTACCTTTTTTTTACCATGAATTTATGTTCTATGAAATTGAATGTCTTATACGTGATTAGCTAAATCATGTGTAAACAAAAATAGAAAATGACTATGATTTTCATTATTATTTTTTCTTCTTTCTTTTCTTTGAAGCTTAAACCACTTGATTAGGGTTTCACTAAATTTTTTTTCTACCATGAAATTATGTTTTGATTAAAAATTTGAATGTCTAAGCATGTGTGATTAATTAGCTAGATCAATGAGTAAACAAAAATAAAAAATGACTATGATTTTTATTGTTTTTGTTTGGCTTAAACCACTTAATTAATGTTATCATTTTTTTCTCCTACCATGGATTTATGTTATAAGAAATTGAATGTCTCGTATATGATTAGATAGATCGATTAGACTAGATCCTGAGTAAACAAGAAAAAATACTATGATTTTTTTTGTTGATTTTCTTCTTCTCTTTTTGAGGCTTAAACCATTTAATGTTTTCTACCTTTTTCTACCAAAATTAATGTATGTTCTAAGAAATCAAATGTGTCAGGTGTGATTAGCTAATTCAATGAGACTAAATCACTAGTTTTAAAAAATGACTATAATTTTTGTTATTGTTTTACTACATACCGCTTAATTTTTTTTCACCTTTTTTTTTCTAAATTTATGTTCAAAGAAATTGAATGTTTCGTGTGTGATTAGCTAATTCATGAATAAATAAAAATAAAAAATGTCTATGACCATTATTTTTGTCTTTTTTTCTCCTGTTCTTTGAAGCTTAAACTACTTAACTCCTCCACCCCCACCCACCCCCACCCACACACTTTTTTCCCTCTATCATTAATTTATGTTTTAAAAAATTGAATGTCTCGCGTGTGATTAGCTAGTCCATGAGTAAAAGTAAAAATAAAAAATCACAAGAATTTTCATTGTTGTTTTTCTTCAGTTTTTTGAGGCTTAAACCACTTAATTCCTCCCTACCCTAAATACACATTTTTCTCTATTATAAATTTATGTTCAAAGAAATTAAATGTTTCGTGTGTAATCTACCTCGATCGATCAGACTAGATCATGAGTAAATAAATATAAAAAAAAATATTCTTCTTACTATTGTTATTTTGCCTAAATTAGGTATTTAACCACTTCATTTTCTTGTTTCTTGAGACTAATATTTATATTTTTTTCGTTGATAATTTTGCATGAGCAAAGGCAAGAGCAAGAGCAAGAGCACGAGCAAAAACAAGAACACGAACAAGAACAAGAGAAGCAAAGCTGTGGGATATGAGAGGTACATATACAAGGTTATGAAAGAAGTGAATCCTAAGTTGGAAATATCATTAAGATCAATGGTTATATTGAACCATTTCATGCAAGACATGGCTGAGAAAATCGTAGAAACATCAAAATCATTGTTGAAGTACTCGGGACGAACAACGTTGACGTCTATGGACATGCACAGAGCTGTGAAAATGGAGTTGCCAGGACAACTAGCTAAACATGCCATGTCTGAAGGAGCTAAAGCTGTTATTCGTTTTTCTACTAATGAAGACAAGTCCAAAAACAATTAGCTAATAAGTGAAAATTGAACTTAATTTGAATTATTAAGTATTAAAACACCTTGTTTGGGTGGTTGTATTGTACTAATGTTTGGTTTGATATTTGATTGTTGGTTATGTTGTTTGAATTTATTGTTAGGTAAACTATTTTATATGTGAGCGATTTGGTTTGATCGCGTCGTTACTTTATTAGTTTCTTAATAATCGCATTTCATCTTTTATCCTACCTTTTCATAGTAGATTTAACCTCATACCCTACTTTTATCTTGTAAAATATTTATCATTCAAATAACGTAGATGCTCTATCCATATCCTTTGTTTTTGTAGGTTTATCATTTTAAAAATATGAATGTGTGGCATTTTAGATAAAAAATATATAATATATTCAAATATTGTATTAATTAAAATTATACGGTACGATCTACGTGTTAATTTGTTGTTTTATGTAGTTACGTTTGAGTTTTTCTTTTCTTTTTGTTTGAAACGATTTCAACCTTTTCTTCTTGGGATTCTGAATAACTTCAAAGTCTTTGTTTCAGTTTTTTTCCCCCGTTTTTTACTTTAAAAACAATATCTTAAATAAAAGGTTAAATTAGAAAAACTAATATTTTGTCATTTATTTGATTTATGAAAAAAAGGTTATAAGACAAATTGAGAAGAAAGATGCCTTTGACTACCATTAGAAAATTAATTTTCGGAGAAAACTAAGTAATGAAATTTTAGGAATTGTAATATAAAGTTATAAAATAAAGCTGAACTTTTATTTGAATATAGAATTTAGATTTAATATGTTTTATGTTTTCTATAAATATAGAAACCCCATAAGTTGCAAAATATTCTAGTGAAATTTAAAAAGAATAAGGTGTACACAAATTTAATCATTATCTTTTTAATTTATAAAGAAATTATTTTTGAAAAATCCTCAATTTTACTCCAAGTCCTAATATGTATGACCTTTTAAGTTTTCATATCGAATATGTTTTCTTTTATGAACCTTTAATTCTATATTACTGATGTTTAAATATGACTTATTAATCTGTATGATAAACTTTTTAATTTAGAGTATTGATGTTTAAAATTTATGATTTTATTTTGCATATTAATTTTTACGTCTTTATTAACTTAATGTCAATTGTTTAGTAATCACACATACTGATTCTTAAGTTGTTTTCACGTCGTACATATTATTTTAACTTATATTGTCGAGAATTTTTACACATTAAGTTAACCTAGCATGAAAATAATACAAATTGTTCTATTCTTAATTTGTAAATGATGTTAAATAAAATACGAATGCAACTTTTTTAGAAGCTTATTAACTTTTAAACTCCATATAAACTAAATATAGTAGTATTCTTTAATCGAAAATAATCTCTTTACCTAATTGAGGAAGATCAATATACAATAGAGTAACTCATTATTATATATTGGATCCAAAAGTTTAATTAACATCTAATTTTGGTGTATAGAATTTAGTAATTATACTAACACTTCAATTCTTGAATGATATGAAGTATAAGATCTGGTTCCTAATAATCACTTGTTTTATCACTAAATTCTCGTAGAGTTAAATTAACAAAACTTGGTATATGCACATGTGGTGCACGTATACTTAAAGTGTGTTTAGTACGAAGGAAAATATTTTTTTTTTAAAATAATCATGTTTGATTGATCATAATTTTTTTAAAATATTTTTCTAAGAAAACATTTTTTTAAAATGAAGAATATATTTTCCTAGTATCTATAGGAAAAACAAGTTGTGCAAGTTACATTTAATATTGTACTTCCTTACCCTCCGACGCACCTCATTACTTCACCCCCCTACACCGACCCCCCCCCCCTACACATTTCATAGGATTTGTCTACATTATATTCACTTACGTATCAATTTTAAGAAAATAAGTAAGAAAACTCACTTATTTTCCTAATAAACATTTTTCTTGAAATAAAAAAATTAATAAAAAATAAAAACATTTTTCTTGAAATGCATCATTCGTCATATTGAACAAAAACCCTTAATATAATTTTCTAGGTACACAATATATAAATATTCAGCGAGAGATATTCAACCGACCACACCCTTCATTATTTATGGATACGTCGTTGTTCATACGATTCTTAATTATATCCTAATTAGCGGTCTAAGATTCGATATCTGAACATGAGAATGATATGAAGGTCCTAATGTGGAGCATTTTTTCCTTTAATTAATAAGCATTATGCAGCCGCGAATCTTGAGACTCTAAAATGTATATCAAACACCGATCGGCCTCAAATTTCAAATAAAAAATAATTTTAGATAACGGTTTTCTTTACATATATGCAAAAAGAAAAGTTTGAGTAAATTCAGAAAATAATCTATCATTCATTTCGGAAGGACATTTTTATTGCCTTGGTATCACTATTTTGTAAACATATAGAACGTAGCAAATTCAAAAACACCAAAAGAAACATCAAAAAAGTGAAAGTGGGGTATGATTAAAAAAAGTTTTTTAAAAGATAATAATAAAAAATTTCTAGGTAGAAGAAAAGTTGTTAATAAGGGATTATATAAATTTAATTACGGAGTAACAACTGAAACCACACCACTCACAATTATAAAAAGACTATAATAAATTAAAAATATCTAAATTAAGAAAAAACTGAGTAAATTAAAAAACACCAAAAGAATTTTCATTGTTGTTTTTCTTCAGTTCTTTGAGACTTAAACCACTTAATTCCTTTCCACCCTAAACACACATTTTTCTCTACCATAAATTTATGTTCAAAGAAATTAAATGTTTCGTGTGTAATCTAGCTCGATCGATCAGACTAGATCATGAGGTAAAAAAATAGTCTTATAGTTGTTATTTTGCCTAAATTAGGTTTTTAACCACTTAATTTTCTTGTTTCTTGAGACCAGTGTTTTAAAAGACTCTTCTGGGACTCGTCCTGGAGTGGGACTCTAGCAAAACGCCTCGAGATTCAAGTGTGGGACTTAGTTCTATAAGACTTACGCTATAAGCGACCGACTGTACGCCCTAAGCATACACAACGCCCAACGCTCGGGACTCGCCTAACAGATCTTACACAAATTATGTGTTAAAATCTTTAATTAACATTGTTGACCTTCATAATTCTTGAATAAATGAATGATATGTAACTTTTTAATCTATAAATACAAAAAGATTGAGAGTAACTCAAACAACAAATGTAGTATCACATATTTACTATTTGGTAATACTATGAACGTAATTATATATGAGTCCCAAGCCTAAAAGGTAAAAAATATTGACAAAAATTCCAAAAGGGTATATGAAAAATCTTTTAAATCAAAATGGTAAAATCGCTGGTAATGTAGCGATTTAGGTGGGTGTCGTTAAGGAAAATCGTGCAGTAGCAGCGATTTGTAAAATTTATTTTTTTAAATTCTTTTCTTAACAAATCGCTGCCAAGGAAGCGATTTTGTAATGAATTTTTTTTTTTTAAAATTGTAAATCGCTGCCTTAGCAGCGATTTTACTTAATTTTTTTTTAAAAAAAAATTGTAGTAAATCGCTGTCTCTGACAGCGATTTCACCTATTTATTTTTTTTTAAAATTTTTTTTGTCGTAAATAAATTATAATTAGCCAAAAAAAATTAACATTGTCAAACTTTCAAATTCATATTTCACATCCAGAGATAAATATTAACATGCATGTGAATTTTTTTTTTACAAATTTGACATGTTAATCTACTTCAAAATTAAAAAAAAAAACTAAGTGACTTCAAAATTAAAAAAAAAATAAAAAATAAAGTCAGCGATTTACTTCAAAAAACAATTAATTTTTTTTAAAAGTATATGCAGCGATTTACAATTTAAATAAAAAACTCATTTACCAAATCGCTGCCTTGGCAGCACGATTTGTTAAAAAAAAATTAAAAAAATAAATTTTACAAATTGCTGCTACTTACCTTAATGCCATCACCTAAATCGCTACATCCGATTTTACTGTATTGGTTTAAAAGTTTTTTCATTTACCCTTTTGAAATTTTTGTCAATATTTTTTACCCTTTAGGCTCGGGACTCAATTATATATTACGTAACATTTTTCTTAAAAATATGTAGCGAAATTTTACTTTTTCACTTATCATTGGTCTTCGTGGTTTTATCATATGTCTCAAATCATCATATTTTATATAACTATTTGGAAGTAATTTTATTTTTATTCATGAAAGAGTGATGTTTATATTTCTCAAATAGTAATTATAATACTTTTTTTTATAGGTTATCAATACTTATCTCAAATAAAAATTATAATATAATTTCTATATATTATTTGTTTTTCATAAAAAAATATTTTTAAAATAATTGAAAGGAATTTAATTAGTAGTAAAACTATAAAATTGAATATACATGAGACTACGCCCCGTAGATCAATGGGACTTACGCCCCGTGTCTCGGGGCTTACGCCTCGCTACTTATTGCATAAAACGCCCCGCCTCACGCTCCCGCCTTTTAAAACACTGCTTGAGACTAATATTTATATTTTTTTTGTTGATAATTTTGCATGAGCAACGGCAAGAGTAAGAGCAAGAGCAAGAGCAAGAGCAAGAGCAAGAGCAAGAACAAGAACAAGAACACGAACACGAACAAGAGAAGCAAAGCTGTGGGATATGATAGGTACATATACAAGGTTATGAAAGAAGTGAATCCAAAGTTGGAAATATCATTAAGATCAATGGTTATATTGAACCATTTCATGCAAGACATGGCTGAGAAAATCGTAGACACATCAAAATCATTGTTAAAGTACTCGGGACGAACAACGTTGACGTCTATGGACATGCATAGAACTGTGAAAATGGAGTTACCAGGACAACTAGCTAAACATGCCATGTCTGAAGGAGCTAAAGCTGTTATTCGTTTTCTACTCATGAAGACAAGTCCAAAAACAACTAGCTAATAAGTGAAAATTGAACTTAATTTGAATTATTAAGTATTAAAACACCTTGTTTGGGTGGTTGTACTGTAATAATGTTTGGTTTGATATTTGATTCTTGGTTATTATGTCGTTTGAATTCATTGTTAGGTAACAATGAAAAGATCTGGTTTATATAACGAGCGATTTTGTGTGATCGCTACGTTACTTTACTATTTACTTAATAATCATATTTCATCTTTTATCCTACCTTCTCATAGTAGCTTTTACCTTTTCATATCCTACTTTTATCTTGTAGAATATTTATCATTCAAATAACGTAGTTGCTCTATCCGTATCCTTTGTTTTGTAGGTTTATCATTTTAAAAATATGAATGTGTGACATTATATAACGATAAAAAATTTATAATATTATTCAACTATTGTATTAATTAAAATTATACGGTACGATCTACGTGTTAATATGTTGTTTTATGTAGTTACGTTTGAGTTTTTCTTTTCTTTTTGTTTGAAACTATTTCAACCTTTTCTTTTTGGGATTTTGAATAACTTCAAAGTCTGTGTTTCAGTTTCTTTTTTTCCTCTTTTACTTTAAAAACAATATCTTAAACAAAAGGTTAAATTAGAAAAACTAATATTTTGTCATTTATTTGATTTATGAAAAAAAGGTTATAAGACAAATTGAGAAGAAAGATACCTTTGACTACCCTTAGAAAATTAATTTCCGGAGAAAACTAAGTAATGAAATTTTAGGAATTGTAATATAAAGTTATAAAATAAAACTTAACTTTTATTTGAATATAGAATTTAGATTTAATATGTTTTATGTTTTTTATAAATATAGAAACCCCATAAGTTGCAAAATATTCTAGTGAAATTTAAAAAGAATAAGGTGTACACAAATTTAATCATTATCTTTTTAATATATAAAGAAATTATTTTTGAAAAATCCTCAATTTTACTCTAAGTCCTAATATGTATGACCTTTTAAGTTTTCATATCGAATATGTTTTCTTTTATGAACCTTTAATTCTATATTACTGATGTTTAAATATGACTTAGTTAATCTGTACGATAAACTTTTTAATTTAGAGTATTGATGTTTAAAATTTATGATTTTATTTTGCATGTATGATTTTTACGTCTTTATTAACTTAATGTCAATTGTTTAGTAATCACACATACTGATTCTTAAGTTGTTTTCACGTCGTACATATTATTTTAAGTTATATTGTCGAGAATGTTTACACATTAAGTTAACCTAGCATGAAAATAATACAAATTGTTCTATTCTTAATTTGTAAATGATGTTAAATAAAATACGAATGCAACTTTTTTAGAAGCTTATTAACTTTTAAACTCCATGTAAACTAAATGTATTAGTTTTCTTTAATCGAAAATAATCTCTTTACCTAATTGAGGAAGACCAATGTACAATAGAGTAACTCAGATTATTATATATTGGATCCAAAAGTTTAATTAACATCTAAATTTGGTGTATAGAATTTAGTAATTATACTAACACTTCAATTCTTGAATTACATAGAAGCATAAGATCTGGTTTCCTAATAATCACTTGTTTTATCACTAAATTCTCGTAGAGTTAAATTAACAAAACTTGGTATATGCACATGTGGTGCACGTATACTTATGATGTGTTTAGTACGAAGGAAAATATTTTTTAAAAAATAATCATGTTTGGTTGATCATAATTTTTTAAAAATATTTTTCTAGGAAAACATTTTTTTTAAAATGAAGAATATATTTTCCTAGTACAAATAGGAAAAACAAGTTGTGCAAGTTACATTTAACATTGTACTTCCTTACCCTCTAACGCACCTCATTACTTCATTCCCCTACACCGCCCCCCCACTCCCTTCACATTTCATAGAATTTGTCTACATTATATTCAGTTACGTATCAATTTTAAGAAAATAAGTAAGAAAACTCACTTATTTTTCTAATAAATATTTTTCTTGAAATAAAAAATAAAAAAAATAAAAAATAAAAACATTTTTCTTGAAATGCATCATTCGTCATATTGAATGAAAACCCTTAATATACTTTTCTAGTTACACAATATATAAATATTCAGCGAGAGTTATTCAAACGACCACACCCTTCTTTATTTATGGGTACGTCGTTGTTCATAGGATTCTTAATTTTATCCTAATTAGAGGTCTAAGTTTCGATATTTGAACATGAGAATGATAAGAAGTTCCTAATGTGGAGCATTTTTTCCTTTAATTAATAAGCATAATGCAACCGCGAATCTTGAGACTCAAAAATGTATATCAAACATCGATCGACCTCGAATTTCAAATAAAAAATAATTTTAGATAAAGGTTTTCTTTACATATATGCAAAAAAAAAACTTTGAGTAAATTCAGGAAATAATCTATCATTTATTTCGGAAGGACATTTTTATTGCCTTGGTATCACTATTTTGTAAACATATAGAACGTAAAAAATTCAAAAATACCAAAAGAAACATCAAAAAAGTGAAAGTGGGGTATGATTAAAAAAAGTTTTTAAAAAAATAATAAAAAATTTCTAGGTAGAAGAAAAAGTTGTTAATATGGGATTATATAAATTTAAGTACGGAGTAACAACTGAAACCACACCACTCACAATTATAAAAAGACTATAATAAATTAAAATATCTAAGTTAAGAAAATGAGTAAATTAAAAAACACCAAAAGATTTTTCATTGTTGTTTTTCTTCAGTTTTTTGAGGCTTAAACCACTTAATTCCTTTCCACCCTAAACACACATTTTTCTCTACCATAAGTTTATGTTCAAAGAAATTAAATGTTTCGTGTGTAATCTAGCTCGATCGATCAGACTAGATCATGAGGTAAAAATATAGTCTTATAGTTGTTATTTTGCCTAAATTAGGTATTTAACAACTTAATTTTCTTGTTTCTTGATACTAATATTTATTTATCTTTTTGTTGTTGATAATTTTTCATGAGCAAGAGCAAGAGCAAGAGCAAGAGCAAGAGCAAGAACACGAACTCGAACACAAACAAGAGAGGCAAAACAGTGGGATATGAGAGGTACATATACAAGGTTATGAAAGAAGTGAATCCAAAGTTGGAAATATCATTAAGATCAATGGTTATATTGAACCATTTCATGCAAGACATGGCTCAGAAAATCATAGACACATCAAAATCATTATTGAAGTACTCGGGACAAACAACGTTGACGTCTATGGACATGCATAGAGCTGTGAAAATGGAGTTGCCAGGACAACTAGCTAAACATGCCATGTCTGAAGGAGCTAAAGCTGTTATTCGTTTTTCTACTCATGAAGACAAGTCCAAAAACAACTAGCTAATAAGTGAAAATTGAACTTAATTTGAATTATTAAGTATTAAAACACCTTGTTTGGGTGGTTGTATTGTAATAATGTTTGGTTTGATTTGATTCTTGGTTATTATGTCGTTTGAATTCATTGTTAGGTAACAATGAAAAGACATGTTTTCTATAACGAGTAATATGGTGTGATCGCGTCATTATTTTACTGTTTTCTTAATATATAATCGTATTCATCTTTTATCCTATATTTTCATAGTAGTTTTACCTCATACCCTATTTTTATCTTGTAGAATATTTATCATTCAAATTACGTAGTTGCTCTATCCGTATCCTTTGTTTTTGTAGGTTTATCATTTTAAAAATATGAATGTGTGACATTATATAACGATAAAATTTATGATATTATTCAAATATTGTATTAATTAAAATTATACGATACGATATACGTGTTAATTTGTTGTTTTATGTAGTTACGTTTGAGTTTTTCCTTTCTTTTTGTTTGAAACTATTTCAGCCTTTTCTTCTTGGGATTCTGAATAACTTCAAAGTCTTTGTTTCAGTTTCTTTTTTTCGTCTTTTACTTTAAAAATAGTATGCTAAACAAAAGGTTAAATTAGAAAACTAATATTTTGGCATTTATTTGATTTATGAAAAAAAGGTTATAAGACAAATTGAGAAGACAGATGCCTTTGACTAGCTTTAGAAAATTAATTTCCGGAGAAAACTAAGTAATGAAATTTTAATTTAAAATCATAATATGAAATTGTAATATAAACTTATAAAATAAAGCTGACGTTTTATTTGAATATAGAATTTAGATTTAATATGTTTTATGTTTTTATAAATATAAAAACCCCATGAGTTGCAAGAATTTAGATTTAATATGTTTTATGTTTTTATAAATATAAAAACCCCATGAGTTGCAAAATACTTTAGTGAAATTTTAAAAGAATAAGGTGTACACAAATTTGATCATTATCTATGCATGAAGCTAATCAATTCGATCGTTATGGTCGGACTCTATTATGAATTTCTAACCACATTCTCCATATTATTTAATTTATAAAGAAATTATTTTTGAAAAATCTTCAGTTTTGCTCCAAGTCCTAATATGTATGACCTTTTAAGTTTTCATATCAAATATGTTTTCTTTTATAAACCTTTAATTCTATATTACTGATGTTTAAATATGATTTAGTTAGTCTGTATGATCAACTTTTTAATTTAGAGTATTGATGTTTAAATTTATGATTTTGTTTTGCATATCGACTTTTACGTCTTAATTAACTTAATGTACTTATATTTAAATTGATTTTAATTTTATTTCATAGGTACTAAATTAATTTATATGATTAAGATTTTTACTTATATGATTGAAATTTTTGCTTCATGTCAACGATTAGGTTTTCAAATGATCTACATGAGTACACCATTAAAAATTGCATGACTGATATTTTTACTGTGTGTGCTACGTTTAAATTGTGTTATTTCCTCACAATTTAATTAATTTATTTGGTCGATTATTTAATAATCACGCGTACTGATTCTTAAGTTGTTTTCACGTCCATACTATTTTAACTTATATTGTCGAGAATTTTTACACATTAACTTAACCTAGTATGAAAATAATACAAATTGTTCAATTCTTAATTTGTAAATGATGTTAAATAAAATACGAATGCAACTTTTTTAGAAGCTTATTAACTTTTAAACACCATGTAAACTAAATATATTAGTTTTCTTCAATCGAAAATAATCTCTTTACCTAATTGAGGAAGACCAATGTACAATAGAGTAACTCAGATTATTATATATTGGATCCAAAAGTTTAATTAACATCTAAATTTGGTGTATAGAATTTAGTAATTATACTAACACTTCAATTCTTGAATTATATAAAGTATAAGATCTGGTTTCCTAATAATCACTTGTTTTATCACTAAATTCTCGTAGAGTTAAATTAACAAAACTTGGTATATGCACATGTGGTGCACGTATACTTAAGGTGTGTTTAGTATGAAGGAAAATATCTTTTTTAAAAATAATCATATTTGGTTGATTATAATTTTTTTTTTAAAACATTTTTCTAGGAAAATATTTTTTTAAAATGAAGAATATATTTTCCTAGTAGAAATAGGAAAAACAAGTTGTGCAAGTTACATTTAACATTGTACTTCCTTACCCTCCGACGCACCTCATTACTTCACTCCCCTACACCGACCCCCCCCTCCTCCCTTCACATTTCATAGGATTTGTCTACATTATATTCACTTACGTATCAATTTTAAGAAAATAAGTAAGAAAACTCACTTATTTTCCTAATAAACATTTTTCTTGAAATAAAAAATAAAAAATAAATAAAAAATAAAAACATTTTTCTTGAAATGCATCATTCGTCATATTGAATGAAAATCCTTAATATAATTTTCTAGTTACACAATATATAAATATTCAGCGAGAGATATTCAATCGACCACACCCTTCAGTATTTATGGCTACGTCGTTGTTCATAGGATTCTTAATTTTATCCTAATTAGAGGTCTAAAATTCGATATCTGAACATGAGAATGATAAGAAGTTCCTAATGTGGAGCATTTTTTCCTTTAATTAATAAGCATTATGCAACCGCAAATCTTGAGACTCTAAAATGTATATCAAACACCGATCGGCCTCGAATTTCAAATAAAAAATAATTTTAGATAAGGATTTTCTTTACATATATGCAATTTTTTTTTGAGTAAATTCAGGAAATACTCTATCATTCATTTCGGAAGGACTTTTTTATTGCCTTGGTATCACTATTTTGTAAACATATAGAACGTAACAAATTCAAAAACACCAAAAGAAACATCAAAAAAGTGAAACTGGGGTATGATTAAAAAAAGTTTTTTTAAAAAAAAAATAAAAAAATTCTAGGTAGAAGAAAAAGTTGTTAATATGGGATTATATAAATTTAAGTACGGAGTAACAACTGAAACCAGACCACTCACAATTATAAAAAGACTAATAAATTAAAATTATGTAAGTTAAGAAAATGAGTAAATTAAAAAACACCAAAAGAATTTTCATTGTTGTTTTTCTTCAGTTCTTTGAGGTTTAAACCACTTAATTCCTCCCCACCCTAAACACACATTTTTCTCTACCATAAATTTATGTTCAAAAGAAATTAAATGTTTCGTGTGTAATCTAGCCCGATCGATCAGACTAGATCATGAGGTAAAAAAATAGTCTTATAGTTGTTATTTTGCTTAAATTAGGTATTAACCACTTAATTTTCTTGTTTCTTGAGACTAATATTTATATTTTTTTGTTGATAATTTTTCATGAGCAAAGGCAAGAGCAAGAGCAAGAGCAAGAGCAAGAGCAAGAGCAAGAACAAGAACAAGAGAAGCGAAGCTGTGGGATATGAGAGGTACATATACAAGGTTATGAAAGAAGTGAATCCAAAGTTGGAAATATTATTAAGATCAATGGTTATATTGAACCATTTCATGCAAGACATGGCTGAGAAAATCGTAGACACATCAAAATCATTGTTGAAGTACTCGGGACGAACAACGTTGACATCTATGGACATGCATAGAGCTGTGAAAATGGAGTTGCCAGGACAACTAGCTAAGCATGCCATGTCTGAAGGAGCTAAAGCTGTTATTCGTTTTTCTACTCATGAAGACAAGTCCAAAAACAACTAGCTAATAAGTGAAAATTGAACTTAATTTGAATTATTAAGTATTAAAACACCTTGTTTGGGTGGTTGTATTGTACTAATGTTTGGTTTGATATTTGATTGTTGGTTATGTCGTTTGAATTCATTGTTAGGTAACAATGAAAAGATCTGATTTATGTAGTTACGTTTGAGTTTTTCTTTTCTTTTTGTTTGAAACTATATCAGCCTTTTTTTCTTGGGATTCTGAATAACTTCAAAGTCTTTGTTTCAGTTTCTTTTTTTCGTCTTTTACTTTAAAAACAGTATCTTAAACAAAAGGTTAAATTAGAAAAACTAATATTTTGTCATTTATTTGATTTATGAAATAAAGGTTATCAGACAAATTGAGAAGAAATTAAAGATGCCTTTGACTACCCTTAGAAAATTAATTTCCGGAGAAAACTAAGTAATGACATTATATTTTAAAATCATAATATGGAATTGTAATATAAAGTTATAAAATAAAAGCTGAAGTCTTATTTGAAAATAGAATTTATATTTAATATGTTTTATGTTTTTTTATAAATATAGAAACCCCATGAGTTGCAAAATACTTTAGTGAAATTTTAAAAGAATAAGGTGTACACAAATTTGATCATTATCTATGCATGAAGATAATCAATTCGATCGTTATGGTCGGACTCTATTATGAATTTTTAACCACATTCTCCATATTTTTTAATTTATAAAGAAATTATTTTTGAAAAATCTTCAATTTTACTCCAAGTCCTAATATGTATGACCTTTTAAGTTTTCATATCGAATATGTTTTCTTTTATGAACCTTTAATTCTATATTACTGATGTTTAAATATGACTTAGTTAGTCTGTATGATCAACTTTTTAATTTAGAGTATTGATGTTTAAATTTATGATTTTGTTTTGCATATTGATTTTTACGTCTTAATTAACTTAATGTACTTAGATTTAAATTGATTTTAATTTTATTTAGGTACTAAATTAATTTATATGATTTAGATTTTTACTTATATGATCGAAATTTTTGCTTCATGTCAACGATTAGGTTTTCAAATGATCTACATGAGCACACCATTAAAAAAAATGGGGGCGCGTGTATGTAACTTGCTTTAAGAGCGTGAACTCCACAATATATTAGTCCACGTGACTGATATTTTTATCGTGTGTTCTACGTTAAAATTGTGTTTATTTCCTCACAATTTAATTAATTTGTTCGGTCGATTATTTAATATTCACGCATACTGATTCTTAAGTTGTTTTCACGTCCATACTATTTTAACTTATATTGTCGAGAATTTTTACACATTAAGTTAACCTAGCATGAAAATAATACAAATTGTTCAATTCTTAATTTGTAAATGATGTTAAATAAAATGCGAATGCAACTTTTTTAGAAGCTTATTCACTTTTAAACTTCATGTAAACTAAATATATTAGTTTTCTTTAATCGAAAATAATCTCTTTACCTAATTGAGGAAGACCAATGTACAATAGAGTAACTCAGATTATTAAATATTGGATCCAAAAGTTTAATTAACATCTAAATTTGGTGTATAGAATTTAGTAATTATACTAACACTTCAATTCTTAAATTATATGAAGTATAAGATCTGGTTTCCTAATAATCACTTGTTTTATCACTAAATTCTCGTGGAGATGCACATGTGGCGCATGTATATTTAAGGTGTGTTTAGTACGAAGGAATTTTTTTTTTAAAAAATAATCATGTTTTATTGATCATAAACATTTATTTTTAGAATGAAGAACATATTTTTCCTAGAGAAATAGGAAAAACAAGTTCCGCAAGTTACATTCAAACACTGATTATACTTTCTTACCCTCTGATGCACCTCATCGATTCACCCCACCCCACAATACACCGACCCCTACCTCCACATTTCATAGGATTTGTCTAGATTAAATGCTTTAAGATAATATTATATTAACTTACGTATCAATTTTAAGAAAATAAGCAAGAAAACTCACTTATTTTCCTAATAAACATTTTTCTTGAAAAACATCATTCGTCATATTGAACAAAAACCCTTGGTATAATTTTTTACTAACACAATATATAATTTTTCAGCGGGAGATATTCAACCGACCATACCCTTTATTATTTATGGCTACGTCGTTGTTCATAGAATCCTTAATTTTATTCTAATACGAGGTCTAAGATTCGATATCTGAACATGAGAATGATAAGAAACTTCTAATGTGGAGCATTTTTTCCTTTAATTAATAAGCATTATACAACGCGAATCTCAAGACTCTAAACTGTATATCAAACACCGATCAGCCTCGAAATTCAAATAAAAAATAATTTTAGATAGTGGTTTTCTTTGCATCTATGCAAAAAAAATAGTTTGAGTAAATTCAGGAAATAATCTCATTATTCATTTTGGAAGGACGTTTTTATTGCCTTGATATCACTTATTTAGTAAACATATAGAACGTAACAAATTAAAAAACACCAAAGAAACATAAAAAAAAGTGAAAGTTGGGTATGATTAAAAATAAATAATAAAAATAAAATTGTTCAGGTGGAAGAAAAAGTTAAATAAGGAATTATATAAATTCAAGTACGAAGTAACAACTGAAATCACACCACTCACAACTATAAAAAGACTAAAATAAAATAAAAATGCCTAAGTTCAGAAAATGAAGTGGGGTATGATTAAAAATAAAAAAATTGTCTAGGTGAAAGAAAAAGTTGTTAATAAGGGATTATATAACTCAAGTATTGAGGTACAATTGAAACCACATCACTCACAACTATAAAAAACACTAAAATAAATTGAAAATACCTAAGTCAAGAAAATGAGTGAAAGAAAAAATATGAATCACACTCCAACTTTAGATAATTTTTTCACTCTTTTCATCTATCGCAAATTTATGTTTCAAAAAAATTGAATATCTCGCATGTGAGTAGATCAATTGATTAGACTAATGTAATGACCCAAAAAATCCTCTTTAGAATTTTTGAATTATTTGTTTAACTTAAGCTAATTAATCGATAGTTAATGGACTAAAATGATTTTTTTAGTGTTAATTGATTTGTTTAACTTAAGCTAATTAATCGCATGTGAGTAGATCTTGCAGGTTACCATTGCTTGTGCTTTGACGAGTTGATTTGTGTTAATTGATTGTGGTCTGAATGCAATATTATGGTTTGGCGGTGCAAGTAAGGTTTTCTTCTGACACAATGTAAGTCATTTATAGTTGGGTTAAATTGAGGGCATGTGAGATAATTCATTGTTTTGCATTAGAAGGCAATGATTTATATAAAATAAAAATTATTTAGGTGTAATAAATATTGGAATGAAAATTGAGGTATGTTGCTGGATGTTTGTTAACGTGACAGTGAACATTCTGGGAATTTTTGGCAAGTTTCTGGGAATATTGGCAAGTCCTTGAACATTCTTTTGGAATAGGTAATGATGACCAATGATTGGCTCATCATGAGTCAATCATTGGTTAAAGGAAAAGAGTTGAAAAGAAAGAAAATAGATCATAATTCTGCAACGTAAATTGGAATTCATTCGAGCGTAATTTTTAGAGTCTTAGTTATTATATTATGATTTAAGTTTTGATATATTGGTATGTATATTATTTAAATATTGAGTGAATGATTATTTTGTGAGTTATGATATTGGAAAAAAAAATTGGGAGGAAATCCTAGACTTGAAACTTGGAAAATATGATAGTTGAAATGATAGTTGGCATTAAGAATTAAGAACTTGATTATACATTTGGGTGAAATTTTTTTTGGTCAAGATTAAACACATAATAGTGTGAGTGTTGTTAGTTCCGAAACCTTATTGTAAATATATATGCTTGAATAGATTCCATTGATTCGGAAGTTCAACGGAAAGGGAAGGCTCAAGTACCGGAGTAAGTATTCGATTGACTAAGGCAAGTGGATTTCTAAACTCTTGTTAAGCGTATGAAATTCGTGTATTTCCTTGTGTGGTGTTGAGAATGATTTGGAGACTTGTTGCTTATTTGTTGGTGTTGTATTCCTTGTTGCAAATTGTGCTTTGTGATCAAAATGGCTATCTCCTCATTTTTATTTGAGCATGTAAATTTGCACTGCATCTGAAACATGGTGGTGATAAGAGTAATGTGATAAGAGGATGTACCATTTCGAGGGTCGTATCGCGCGCCGCGATGGATATTATATTTCGACGGACGTATCGCGCACCGCGATGGTTACTATTATCGAGGGTCGTGTCGTGCGCCGCGACAGATGCATGGACAAATATGTCCCCCATGGGTCCCAGACTGAGAGACAGCGGGTGTGTATCGTTAGGGAAGACATGCATCACTATACTTGACATTGCATCTCATGGCATTACACATTTTTATTATTGATGAACTTAAATACGTGTTTTGCTGATCTTGTTAGTGTTTCTCTGTGAAAATTGTGACTGTTGAATATTGAGTTGTTATTGAGAATATGTAAACTGATAGAGTATGGTTATTGAGTGTGTGTTTGGTAAACTGTGAGATGTTTGTAGTGTGGAGGTTCAGATATAGTGTAAAAGAGTACCCGTATTTTGTTCACTTAACTTGTGTTTAGAGGTTTTCTTGTTGGGTACCGCGTGGTTTGGTACTCACCCCTTGCTTCTACAAAATTTTGTAGGTTACGAGCCCGGATCTTTGCGATACCTCTCATTCTTTTTGTTTCCGAGGCATCTTGTGGAGGATTGTGAGGTAGCTGTTTGTCGTCTCAGCGAACTTTCCTACTCCAGTTTATGACTTTGTTTTTACTTGAAAGACAACTTCATTTTAGACTTCTATTTTATTTCAATTCTAATATTTACATTAGAGGCTTGTGCACGTGACAACCTAGTTTTGGGAATTGAATTAATATGACTTGGTTTCATAATAGAAATTGTTGTTGGATTGTTATTTACTTCCGCACTTTGTTAGATATTGGGTTTTAGGCTGACTTGTCTTGGTGGGATAAGACGAGTGCCATCACCCCCATTTTTGAGTCGTGACAACTAAATAAAAAATTAATGGTGTTGTTGCTATTGATTTGCCTAAACACTTCATTTTCTTGTTTTTTTACAATTTAAGGTTTAATTGACTTGGTAATTTTATTTACATGTCCAAAAAAATGTTGAATTTTGTATGTGTTGTGTGTATATCAATTTTCAAATGTTTATAATGATTTCACTTTTTTCCTACTATGTTTTATCTTTTCAAAAATTCAATGTCTTACCAATGTATGAACCTGCAAATCAAATGATGACTTAATTTTTTTAATTGCTATTTTTTCTTCTCATAGTGTATTTAATCATATATCAAATTAAACTTGTATTATAAATGAATTAAAAGTGATCAAATGAAAAAGAAATATTGTTGCTATAAATGTTAAATATTTTTTTATTATAATATATTTATGTAACTTTCCCTATAATATACTTCATGTCAAAAAATTAATTATGTCCTACTATCATTTTAATACTCATATTGATTGAGTCATACATGATCCAATTAACATTTTCCTTTTATCTTAGGCTCATATATAGCTAAAATCTTGTAATGAATAAATATCTTAATTTAAACATAGTTTAAGTGTTTATGTTTATGATACTTTAATATTTCATATTACTATAAGCTTTTAGACACTTATTTTTTTTGGTATGTAAGGTGCAAACGACACCAATATCAACATAGAGTAAGGTGATCTCCTAATTAACTTATCTAATTATGGAAAAACTAAGTGCTTATAAAAGTTTTTCCTAATATAAATTTAAGTGAACTATAATGTGAACACTAAGCTACAAAAAAAAAATGTCAAGAAGGAACACAATGAATCTTGCTTCAAGTTCAGGTAATTTTAATCACATTATTTTTAACATGAATTTATGTTCTAAGAGAAATTTGAATGTCTTGTGTGTGATTAGATCGATATGACTAGTTCATAAGTAAATTAAGAAAAAACATTATTTTTATTTTTACTTTTTTTTAGGATTAAATCAGTTGAATTAATTTTTTCTTTTTTTCTATCATGAATTTATGTTCGATGAAATTGAATATCTTATGTGTGATTAGCTAAATCATAAATAGAAATAAAAAATGGCTATAATTTTATATTTTCTTTTCTTTTCTTTGAGGTTTAAACCACTTAAATGTTACCCTTTTTTTTTCTTTATAGGAAATTTATGATTTAAGAAATTGATGTCTCATGTGTCTTGATTAGCTAGATCAATGAGTAAAAAAAAATTTAAAAATGACTATGATTTTCATTGATGTTTTTTTAATTCCATTTTTAGTCTTAAACACTTTGATTAATGTTATCACTATTTTTTCTATATACCATGGATTTATGTTTTAAGAATTTGACTAGTGTATAATTAGGTATATCGATTTGATTAGATCATGAGTAAATTAAAAAATGAGTATGATTTTCATTGATGTTTTTTAAATTCCTTTTCTAGTCTTAAACACTTAATTAATGTTATCACTATTTTTTCTATATACCATGGATTTATGTTTTAAGAATTTGAATATCTAGTGCATAATTAGGTATATCGATTAGATTAGATCATGAGTAAATTAAAAAATTACTATGATTTTCATTGATGTTTTTTTAATTCCCTTTTTAGTCTTAAACACTTAATTAATGTTATCACTATTTTTTCTACATACCATGGATTTATGTTTTAAGAATTTGAATATCTAGTGTATAATTAGGTATATCGATTAGATTAGATCATGAGTAAATTTAATTACTATGATTTCATTGATGTTGTTTTTATTCCATTTTTAGTCTTAAACACTTAATTAATGTTATCACTATTTTTTCTATATACCATGGATTTATTTATTTATTTAAGAATTTGAATATCTAGTGTATGATTAGATATATCGATTAGATTAGATCACGAGTAAATTAAAAAATTACTATGATTTGTTGATTTTCTTCTTCTCTTTTTTGAGGCTTAAACCATTTAAGTTTTATCATTTTTTTAACCTTAATTAATATATGTCCTAAGAAATCAAATGTCTCGTGTGTGATTATGTAAATCATTAAAACTAAATCGAGAGTTTAAGAAAATATTATGATTTTCCTAGTTTTTCTTCTTACCACCACTTGATTTTTTCAATAATCTTTTTTATCATGAATTTATGTTCTAAGAAATATAATTAAATGTCTCTTGTTAACTAGTTTATGAGTAAATAAATTTAAAAAAAGACTATAATCTTTGTTGTTATTTTTTCTTCATTCTGTTTTTTGAAGCTTAAACCACTTAATTACTCCAACCCTCCCCCAAACCCTCACCCCACCCCCACACACTTTTTTTTTCTTCTGATTGATGAATTTATGTTCTAATAAATTGAATGTATTGTGTATGGTTGGCTAGTTCATGAGTAAATAAAAGTAATTATAATTTTCATTGTTGTTTTCTTTTTCTGTTCTTCGAGGCTTAAACCACTTAATTCTCTTCCCGAACCCTCACTACAACAAAAATGATCATTAGCGTCATTTGATTCTTAATTGCCGCTAAATATGTATTTTTAACGGCAATTGTCACTCTTTATATATGTCCCTAAAGCTTTTAGCGACATTGATTCTAATGACACTTGACTAATGCCGGTAAAGACTTTAGCACTCTTATTAGTGTCAATATTTAATGCCGCTAAAAGTTATTTTTGTTGTAGTGGCCCCACCCACCTTCATATTTATATTCTAAGAAATTGAATGTCTCGTGTGATGAGCTATTTCATGAGTAAATAAAAATAAAAAATGACTATTATTTTCATTGTTGTTGTTTTTCCTCTGTTCTTTGAGGCTTAAACCACTTAATTACTCCCTCCCACCCCACCCCCAAACCCCCAACCCACCCCGCACACACTTTCTTTGTCTACCATAAATTTATCTTCAAAGAAATTAAATGTTTCGTGTGTAATCTAGCTCGATCACCAGACTAGATCATGAGGTAAAAACATAGTCTTATTATTGTTATTTTGCCTAAATTAGGTATTAACCACTTAATTTTCTTATTTTTTGAGGCTTATATTTTTTTGTTGTTGATAATTTTGCATGAGCAAGAGCAAGAACAAGAACACGAACCCAAACACAAACAAGAGAGGCAAAACAATGGGATATGAGAGGTACATATACAAGGTTATGAAAGAAGTGAATCCAAAGTTGGAAATATCATTAAGATCAATGGTTATATTGAACCATTTAATGCAAGACATGGCAGAGAAAACCGTAGACACATCAAAATCATTGTTGAAGTACTCGGAACGAGCAACGTTGATGTCTATGGACATGCACAGAGCTGTGAAAATGGAGTTACCAGGACAACAAGCTAAACATGCCATGTCTGAAGGAGCTAAAGTTGTTATTCGTTTTTCTACTCATGAAGACAAGTCCAAAAACAACTAGCTAATAAGTGAAAATTGAACTTAATTTGAATTATTAAGTATTAAAACACCTTGTTAGGGTGTTTGTATTGTAATAATGTTCGGTTTGATATTTTATTGTTGGTTATGTCATTTCAATTCATTATTAGGTAACAATGAAAAGATCTGGTTTATATAACGAGAGATTTTGTGTGATCGCTTCGTTACTTTACTATTTCCTTAATAATCATATTTTATCTTTTATCCTATCTTTTCATTGTAGCTTTTACCTTTTCATACCCTACTTTTATCTTGTAGAATATTTATCATTCAAATAACGTAGTTGCTCTATCCGTATTCTTTGTTTTTGTAGGTTTATCATTTTAAAAATATGAATGTATGACATTATATAACGATAAAAAATTTATAATATTATTCAAATATTGTATTAATTAAAATTATACGGTACGATCTACGTGTGAATTTGTTGTTTTATGTAGTTACATTTGAGTTTTTCTTTTCTTTTTGTTTAAAACTATTTCAGCCTTTTCTTCTTGGGTTTCTGAATAACTTCAAAGTCTTTGTTTCAGTTTCTTTTTTTCCTCTTTTACTTTAAACACAATATCTTAAACAAAAGGTTAAAGTAGAAAAACTAATATTTTGTCCTTTATTTGATTTATGAAAAAAGGTTATAAGACAAATTGAGAAGAAAGATGACTTTGACTACCCTTAGAAAATTAATTTCCGGAGAAAACTAAGTAATAAAATTTTAGGAATTTTAATATAAAGTTATAAAATAAAGCTGAAGTTTTATTTGAATATAGAATTTAGATTTAATATGTTTTATGTTTTTTATAAATATAGAAATCCCATAAGTTGCAAAATATTCTAGTGAAATTTTAAAAAAATAAGGTGTACACAAATTTAATCATCATCTTTTTAATTTATAAAGAAATTATTTTTGAAAAATCCTCAATTTTACTCCAAGTACTAATATGTATGACCTTTTAAGTTTTCATATCGAATATGTTTTCTTTTATGAGCCTTTAATTCTATATTACTGATGTTTAAATATGACTTAGTTAATCTGTATGATCAACTTTTTAATTTAGAGTATTGATGCTGAAATTTATGATTTTATTTTGCATACTGATTTTTACGTCTTTATTAACTTAGTGTCAATTGTTTAGTAATCACACATACTGATTCTTAAGTTGTTTTCACGTCGTACATACTATTTTAACTTATATTATCGAGAATTTTTGCACCTTAAGTTAGCCTAGCATGATGATAATACAAATTGTTCAGTTCTTAAGTTGTATATGATGTTAAATAAAATACGAATGCAACTTTTTTAGAAGCTTATTAACTTTTAAACTCCATGTAAATTAAATATATTAGTTTTTTTTAATAAAAAATAATCTCTTTACCTAATTGAGGAAGATCAATGTACAATAGAGTAACTCATATTATTATATATTGGATCCAAAAGTTTAATTAACATCTAAATTTGGTGTATAGAATTTAGTAATTATACTAACACTTCAATTCTTGAATTATATGAAGTATAAGATCTGGTTTCCTAATAGTCACTTATTTTATCACTAAATTCTCGTAGAGTTAACAAAACTTGGTATATGCACATGTGGCGCACGGATACTTAAGGTGTGTTTAGTACGAATGAAAATATTTTTTTAAGAAATAATCATGTTTGATTAATCATAATTTTTTAAATTTTTTTTTCTAAGAAAACATTTTTTTAAAATGAAGAATATATTTTCCTAGTAGAAATAGGAAAAACAAGTTGTGCAAGTTACATTTAACATTGTACTTCCTTACCTTCCGGCGCACCTCATTACATCACCCCCCTACACCGCCCCCCCCCCTCCTACACATTTCATGGAATTTGTCTACATTATATTCACTTACGTATCAATTTTAAGAAAATAAGTAAGAAAACTCACTTATTTTCCTAATAAACATTTTTCTTGAAATAAAAAATAAATAAAAATAAAAAATAAAAACATTTTTCTTGAAATGCATCATTCGTCATATTAAACGAAAACCCTTAATAGAATTTTCTAGTTACACAATATATAAATATTCAGCTAGAGAAATTCAACCGGCCACACCCTTCATTATTTATGGCTACGTCGTTGTTCATAGGATTCTTAATTTTATCCTAATTAGAGGTCTAAGATTCGATATCTAAACATGAGAATGATAAGAAGTTCCTAATGTGGAGCATTTTTTCCTTTAATTAATAAGCATTATGCAACCGTGAATCTTGAGACTCTAAAATGTATATTAAACACCGATCGACCTCGAATTTCAAATAAAAAATAATTTTAGATAAGGGTTTTCTTTACATATATGCAAAAAAAAAAAAAAAAGTTTGAGTAAATTCATGAAATAATCTATCATTCATTTCGGAATGACATTTTTATTGCCTTGGTATCACTATTTCGTAAACATATAGAACGTAACAAATTCAAAAAACACCAAAAGAAACATCAAAAAAGTGAAAGTGGGGTATGATTAAAAAAAAGTTTTAAAAAAATAATAAAAATTTCTGTGTAGAAGAAAAAGTTGTTAATAAGGGATTATATAAATTTAAGTACGGAGTAACAATTGAAACCACACCACTCACAATTATAAAAAGACTTCAATAAATTAAAAATATCTAAGTTAAGAAAATGAGTAAATTAAAAAACACCAAAAGAATTTTCATTGTTGTTTTTCTTCAATTCTTTGAGGCTTAAACCACTTAATTTCTCCCCACCCTAAACACACATTTTTCTCTACCATAAATTTATGTTCAAAGAAATTAAATGTTTCGTGTGTAATCTAGCTCGATCATCAGACTAGATCATGAGGTAAAAAAATAGTCTTATTATTGTTATTTTGCCTAAATTAGGTATTTAACCACTTAATTTTCTTGTTTCTTGAGACTAATATTTATCTTTTTTTTGTTGATAATTTTGCATGAACAAAGGCAAGAGTAAGAGCAAGAGCAAGAGCAAGAGCAAGAGCAAGAAGAAGAGCACGAACACGAACAAGAGAAGCAAAGTTGTGGGGTATGAGAGGTACATATACAAAGTTATGAAAGAAGTGAATCCAAAGTTGGAAATATCATTAAGATCAATGGTTATATTGAACCATTTCATGCAAGACATGGCTGAGAAAATCGTAGACACATCAAAATCATTGTTGAAGTACTCGGGATGAGCAACGTTGACGTCTATGGACATGCACAGAGCTGTGAAAATGGAGTTGCCAGGACAACTAGCTAAACATGCCATGTCTGAAGGAGCTAAAGCTGTTATTCGTTTTTCTACTCATGAAGACAAGTCCAAAAACAACTAGCTAATAAGTGAAAATTGAACTTAATTTGAATTATTAAGTATTAAAACACCTTGTTTGGGTGGTTGTATTGTAATAATGTTTGGTTTGATTAGATTCTTGGTTATTATGTCGTTTGAATTCATTATTAGTTAACAATGAAAAGACATGTTTTCTATAACAAGTAATTTCGTGTGATCGCGTCATTATTTTACTGTTTTCTTAATAATCATATTTCATCTTTTATCTTTTATCGTATCTTTTCATAGTAGCTTTACCTTTTCATACCCTACTTTTATCTTATAGAATATTTATCATTCAAATAACGTAGTTGCTCTATCCGTATCCTTTGTTCTTGTAGGTTTATCATTTTAAAAATATGAATGTGTGACATTATATAACGATAAAAATTTATAATATTATTCAAATATTGTATTAATTAAAATTATATGGTACGATCTACGTGTTAATATGTTGGTTTATGTAGTTACGTTTGAGTTTTTCTTTTCTTTTTGTTTGAAACTATTTCAGCCTTTTCTTCTTGGGATTCTGAATAACTTCAAAGTCTTTGTTTCAGTTTCTTTTTTTCGTCTTCTACTTTAAAAACAATATCTTAAACAAAAGGTTAAATCAGAAAAACTAATATTTTGACATTTATTTGATTTATGAAAAAAAGGTTACAAGACAAATTGAGAAGAAAGATGCCTTTGACTAGCTTTAGAAAATTAATTTCCGGAGAAAACTAAGTATAGAAACTATAATTTGAAATCATAATATGGAATTGTAATATAAAATTATAAAATAAAGCTGAAATTTTGTTTGAATATAGAATTCAGATTTAATATATATGTTTTATATTTTTCATAAATATAAAAACCTCATAAGTTACAAAATACTTAAATGAAATTTAAAAAGAATAAGGTGTGCATAAATTTGATCGTTATCTTTAATTTATAAAAAAATTATTTTTGAAAAATCCTCAATTTTACTCCAAGTCCTAATATGTATGACCTTTTTAAGTTTTCATATCGAATATGTTTTCTTTTATGAACCTTTAATTCTACATTACTGATGTTTAATTTAGAGACTGATGTTGAAATTTATGATATTATTTTGCATATTAATTTTTACGTCCTTATTAACTTAATGTCAATTATTGAGTAATCAAGCATACTGATGCTTAAGTTGTTTTCACGTCGTACAAACTATTTTAACTTATATTATCGAGAATTTTTACACATTAAGTTAACCTAGCATGAAGATAATACAATAATTTGTATATGATGTTAAATAAATATATGAATGTAACTTTTTTAGATGCTTATTAACTTTTAAACTCCATGTAAACTAAATATAATAGTATTCTTTAATCGAAAATAATCTCTTTACCTATAAAATAGGAGGAAGATCAATGTACAATAGAGTAACTCATATTATTATATATTGGATCCAAACGTTTAATTAACATCTAAATTTGGTGAATAGAATTTAGTATTTATACTAACATTTCATTTCTTGAATTATATGAAGTATAAGATTTGGTTTCCTAATAATCACTTGTTTTATCACTAAATTCTCGTGGAGATGCACATGTGGCGCATGTATATTTAAGGTGTGTTTAGTACGAAGAAAAATATTTTTTTAAAAATAATCATGTTTTATTGATCATAATTTTTTCAAAAAATATTTTTCTAAAAAAACATTTATTTTTAAAATGAAGAACATATTTTTCCTAGAGAAATAGGAAAAACAAGTTCCGCAAGTTCCATTCAACACTGATTATACTTTCTTACCCTCTGATGCACCTCATCGATTCACCCCACCCCCCAATACACCGACCCCCACCTCCACATTTCATAGAATTTGTCTAGATTAAATGCTTTAATTAAGATAATATTATATTCACTTACGTATCAATTTTAAGAAAATAAGTAAGAAAACTCACTTATTTTCCTAATAAATATTTTCTTGAAAAACATCATTCGTCATATTGAACAGAAACTCTTGGTATAATTTTTTACTAACACAATATATAATTTTTAGCGAGAGATATTCAACTGACCACACCCTTCTTTATTTATGGCTACGTCGTTGTCCATAGGATTCTTAATTTTATCCTAATTAGAGGTCTAAGATTCGATATCTAAACATGAGAATGATAAGAAGTTCCTAATGTGGAGCATTTTTTCTTTTAATTAATAAGCATTATGCAACCGTGAATCTTGAGACTCTAAAATGTATATCAAACACCGATCGACCTCGAATTTCAAATAAAAAATAATTTTAGATAAGGGTTTTCTTTACATATATGCAAAAAAAAAAAAAGTTTGAGTAAATTCATGAAATAATCTATCATTCATTTCGGAAGGACATTTTTATTGCCTTGGTATCACTATTTCGTAAACATATAGAACGTAACAAATTCAAAAACACAAAAGAAACATCAAAAAAGTGAAAGTGGGGTATGATTAAAAAAAAGTTTTAAAAAATAAAATAAAATAAAATTTTCTCGGTGGAAGAAAAAGTTGTTAATTAATAAGGGATTATATAAATTTAAGTATGAGTAACAACTAAGACCACACCACTCACAATCACAAAAAGACTAAAATAAATTGAAAATATCTAAGTTAAGAAAATGAGTAAACTAAAAAACACCAAAAGAACATCAAAAAGTGAAAGTGGGGTAGGATTAAAAATAAATAAATTGAATTAAATTAAAACAAAACAAAACTGTCCATGTGGAAGAAAAAGTTGTTAATAAGAAATTATATAACCTTAAGAACTGATTAATTAATAACTGAAATCACACGAATCAAAACTATAAAAAGACTAAAATAAATTGAAAATACTTAAGTTAAGAGCGGAAGAAAAAACATGAATCACGCTCCAACTTCAAGGTAATTTTTTTCACTTTTTTCTTCTATCATGAATTTATGATTCTAAAAATTTGAAAATCTCGTATGTAATTAGATCGATCGATGAAACTACATATAAAATTAATGGTGTTGTTGCTGTTGATAATTACTAAATTTTCTTCTATTCTACCGCTAAAAAATTTCTTATTGATAATTCTGTATGTGCTGATTCATTATACCAAATTTTTGTGATTTGTTAACATTTTTTCTCATGAATTTACCTTTCAAAAATTGAAAATTTTCTAATTTTCATTTTCTAATTTTCTAAACCATAATTTAAAAAAGAATTGTCCCATGAACAATATTATCAAAACAGGGCTAATCTTCTTCTATTTTTTTCCTTTGGCTTTGAAGAATCAAAAGATTCATGTTTTCTACCGTAACATTTTATTTCTTTTATTTTATGTTTTTTTCTTTAAAAAAACTATTTGCTTGTATTCTTAGGAGCCCTATTAAAGTCTTTATTTCAGTTACTTTTTTCGTCTTTTTCTTACTAAACAAACAGAAAAATGCCTCTTAAACATAAAGTTGAGATTAGAAAGACTAAATTTTTGACATTATTTGGGAGCGTCACTCTGAATACGCCTAATAATATGTAATTTAAGTTTAGCAGGAACTTCAACGTGGCTAAAAAAAATTAATATCACATAATTCTTGGGGGAAAAAAGGCAAATGAGAGAGAAACGGAGAAAACTAAATTTTATATATGATCACTGATCAGCCTTTCAATTTATCTCGTACTATATTAATTTATTAATCTGCAATTCTTTTCTATACTTTATTATATTTAGATCGAATTTGATTTCGTACTAAATTAAGATAGTCGGTTGGAATTCTTTATAGTACCGATCTAAGATTCTTACTTCAAATCAACAATCACGTTTCAAATTATCTATACGAGCATTTCAACAAAAAATCAGAGACACGAATGTACACTTGCTTGAAGATAACGTGTGAACCAATCGATTTAACAATTAACGAGAATTTTTTAAAAAACTTAATTGGTATCACGCGCTGTCTTCAAGCAAGTGTAAACACGCTTCTTAAATATAATTTTTTTTTTATGCTGTAATCTCAAGTACTAATCTAGAGCAAATATCTCATACATATATACTTCATGTCAAAAAATTAATTATGTCCTACTATCATCTTAATACACATATTGATTGAGTCATATATGATCCAATTAACATTTTCCTTTATCTTAAGCTCATATATAGCTAAAATCTTGTAATAAATAAATGTCCTAATTAAACATAAATTAAGTGTTTATGTTTACGATACTTTAATATTTCATATTACTGTAAGCTTATAGACACTTAATTTTTTTGGTATGTAAGGTGCAAACAACACCAATATCAACATAGAGTAAGGTGATCTCCTAATTAATAAAATTTATTTTTATCTAATTATTAAATAAATAAGTGCTTATAAAAGTTTTTCCTAATATAAACTTAAGTGAACTATAATATGAATACAAAAAAAATGTCAAGATGGAACACAATGAATCTTGCTTCAAGTTCAGGTAATTTTAATCACATTATTTTTTAACATGAATTTATGTTCTACGAGAAATTTGAATGTCTTGTGTGTGATTAGATCGATCTAGCTAGGTCATAAGTAGATTAAGAAAAATCATTATTTTTATTTTTTCCTTTTTTTAAAGATTAAATCAATTGAATTAATTTTTTATTTTATCATGAATTTATGTTCAATGAAATTAAATGTCTTATGTGTGATTAGCTAAATCACGAGTAAATAGAAATAAAAAATGACTATAATTTATATTTTCTTTTCTTTTCTTTGAGGTTTAAACCACTTAATTGTTACTTTTTTTTTCTTTATATGAAATTTATGATTTAAGAAATTGATGTCTCATGTGTCATGATTAGCTAGATCAATGAGTAAACAAAAATAAAAAATGACTATGATTTTCATTGATGTTTTTTTATTCCCTTTTAAGGCTTAAACACTTTATTAATGTTATCACTATTTTTTGTATATACCATGGATTTATTTATCTAAGAAATTGAATGTCTCGTGTGATGAGCTAGTTCATGAGTAAATAAAAATAAAAAATGACTATTACTTTCATTATTGCTGTTTTTCTTCTGTTCGTTGAGGCTTAAACCACTTAATTACTCCCTCCCACCCCACCCCCAAACCCCAACCCACCCCGCACACACTTTCTTTGTCTACCATAAATTTATGTTCAAAGAAATTAAATGCTTCGTGTGTAATCTAGCTAGATCTATCAGACTAGATCATGAGTAAATAAATATAAAAAAATAGTCTTCTTATTGTTGTTATTTTACCTAAATTAGGTATTAACCACTTAATTTTCTTATTTTTTGATAATTTTGCATGAGCAAAGGCAAGAAAAAGAGAAGCAAAGTTGTGGGATATGAGAGGTACATATACAAGGTTATGAAAGAAGTGAATCCAAAGTTGGAAATATCATTAAGATCAATGGTTATATTGAACCATTTCATGCAAGACATGGCTGAGAAAATCGTAGACACATCAAAATCATTGTTGAAGTACTCGGGACGAACAACGTTGACGTCTATGGACATGCATAGAGCTGTGAAAATGGAGTTGCCAGGACAACTAGCTAAACATGCCTCTGAAGGAGCTAAAGCTGTTATTCGTTTTCTACTCATGAAGACAAGTCCAAAAACAACTAGCTAATAAGTGAAAATTGAACTTAATTTGAATTATTAAGTATTAAAACACCTTGTTTGGGTGGTTGTATTGTACTAATGTTTGGTTTGATATTTGATTGTTGGTTATGTCGTTTGAATTCATTGTTAGGTAACAATGAAAAGATCTAATTTATGTAGTTACGTTTGAGTTTTTCTTTTCTTTTTGTTTGAAACTATATCAGCCTTTTTTTGGGGGATCTGAATAACTTCAAAGTCTTTGTTTCAGTTTCTTTTTTTCGTCTTTTACTTTAAAAACAGTATCTTAAACAAAAGGTTAAATTAGAAAAACTAATATTTTGTCATTTATTTGATTTATGAAATAAAGGTTATTAGACAAATTGAGAAGAAATTAAAGATGCCTTTGACTACCCTTAGAAAATTAATTTCCGGAGAAAACTAAGTAATGACATTATAATTTAAAATCATAATATGGAATTGTAATATAAAGTTATAAAATAAAAGCTGAAGTTTTATTTGGAAATAGAATTTAGATTTAATATGTTTTATGTTTTTTATAAATATAGAAACCCCATGAGTTGCAAAATACTTTAGTGAAATTTAAAAAGAATAAGGTGTACACAAATTTGATCATTATCTATGCATGAAGATAATCAATTCGATCGTTATGGTCGGACTCTATTATGAATTTCTAACCACATTCTCCATAATTTTTTAATTTATAAAGAAATTATTTTTGAAAAATCTTCAATTTTACTCCAAGTCCTAATATGTATGACCTTTTAAGTTTTCATATCGAATATGTTTTCTTTTATGAACCTTAATTCTATATTACTGATGTTTAAATATGACTTAGTTAGTCTGTATGATCAACTTTTTAATTTAGAGTATTGATGTTTAAATTTATGATTTTGTTATGCATATCGATTTTTACGTCTTAATGTACTTAGATTTAAATTGATTTTAATTTTATTTAGGTACTAAATTAATTTATATGATCGAGATTTTTACTTATATGATCGAAATTTTTGCTTCATGTCAACGATTAGGTTTTCAAATGATCTACATGAGCACACCATTAAAAAAAATTGGGGGCGCGTGTATGTAACTTGCTTTAAGAGTGAACTCCACAATATATTAGTCCACGTGACTGATATTTTTACCGTGTATTCTACGTTAAAATTGTGTTTCCTCACAATTTCATTAATTTGTTCGGTCGATTATTTAATATTCACGCGTACTGATTTTTAAGTTGTTTTCACGTCCATACTATTTTAACTTATATTGTCGAGAAATTTTACACATTAAGTTAACCTAGCATGAAAATAATACAAATTGTTCAATTCTTAATTTGTAAATGTTGTTAAATAAAATACGAATGCAACTTTTTTAGAAGCTTATTAACTTTTAAACTCCATGTAAACTAAATATATTAGTTTTCTTTAATAAAAAATAATCTCTTTACCTAATTGAGGAAGACCAATGTACAATAGAGTAACTCAGATTATTATATATTGGATCCAAAAGTTTAATTAACATCTAAATTTGGTGTATAGAATTTAGTAATTATACTAACACTTCAATTCTTGAATTATATGAAGTATAAGATCTGGTTTCCTAATAATCACTTGTTTTATCACTAAATTCTCGTGGAGATGCACATGTGGCGCATGTATATTTAAGGTGTGTTTAGTACGAAGGAAATTTTTTTTAAAAAATAATCATGTTTTATTGATCATAAATATTTATTTTTAAAATGAAGAACATATTTTTCCTAGAGAAATAGGAAAAACAAGTTCCGCAGGTTACATTCAAACACTGATTATACTTTCTTACCCTCTGATGCACCTCATCGATTCACCCAACCCCACAATACACCGACCCCCACCTCCACATTTCATAGGATTTGTCTAGATTAAATGCTTTAAGATAATATTATATTAACTTACGTATCAATTTTAAGAAAATAAGCGAGAAAACTCACTTATTTTCCTAATAAACATTTTTCTTAAAAAACATCATTCGTCATATTGAACAGAAATCCTTGGTATAATTTTTTACTAACACAATATATAATTTTTCAGCGGGAGATATTCAACCGACCACACCCTTTATTATTTATGGCTACGTTGTTGTTCATAGAATCCTTAATTTTATTCTAATAGGAGGTCTAAGATTCGATATCTGAACATGAGAATGATAAGAAATTCCTAATGTGGAGCATTTTTTCCTTTAATTAATAAGCATTATACAACGCGAATCTCAAGACTCTAAACTATATATCAAACACCGATCAGCCTCGAAATTCAAATAAAAAATAATTTAGATAATGGTTTTCTTTGCATCTATGCAAAAAAAAAAAAAAAAGTTTGAGTAAATTCAGGAAATAATCTCATTATTCATTTTGGAAGGACGTTTTTATTGCCTTGGTATCACTTATTTAGTAAACATATAGAACGTAACAAATTAAAAAACACCAAAAAAACATAAAAAAAAGTGAAAGTTGGGTATGATTAAAAATAATAATAAAAATAAAATTGTTCAGGTGGAAGAAAAAGTTAAATAAGGAATTATATAAATTCAAGTACGGAGTAACAACTGAAATCACACCACTCACAACTATAAAAAGACTAAAATAAAATAAAAATGCCTAAGTTCAGAAAATGAAGTGGGGTATGATTAAAAATAAAAAAATTGTCTAGGTGAAAGAAAAAGTTGTTAATAAGGGATTATATAACTCAAGTATTGAGGTACAATTGAAACCACATCACTCACAACTATAAAAAACACTAAAATAAATTGAAAATACCTAAGTTAAGAAAATGAGTGAAAGAAAAAACATGAATCACGCTCCAACTTCAGATAATTTTTTCACTCTTTTCATCTGTCGCGAATTTATATTTCAAAAAAATTGAATATCTCGCATGTGATTAGATCAATTGATTAGACTAAATAAAAAATTAATGGTGTTGTTGCTATTGATTTGCCTAAACACTTCATTTTCTTGTTTTTTACAATTTAAGGTTTAATTGACTTGGTAATTTTATTTACATGTCCAAAAAATGTTGAATTTTGTATGTGTTGTGTGTATATCAATTTTCAAATGTTTATAATAATTTCACTTTTTTCCTACTATGTTTTATCTTTTCAAAAATTCAATGTCTTACCAATGTATGAACCTGCAAATCAAATGATGACTTAATTTTTTTAGTTGCTATTTTTTCTTCTTATAGTGTGTTTAATCATATATCAAATTAAACTTGTATTATAAATGAATTAAAAGTGATCAAATGAAAAAGAAATATTATTGCTCTAAATGATAAATATTTTTTTATTATAATATATTTATGTAACTTTCCCTATAATATACTTCATGTCAAAAAATTAAGTATGTCCTACTATCATTTTAGTACTCATATCTATTGAGTCATATATGATCCAATTAACATTTTCCTTTTATCTTAAGCTCATATATAGCTAAAATCTTGTAATGAATAAATGTCTTAATTAAACATAGTTTAAGTGTTTATGTTTACGATACTTTAATATTTCATATTACTATAAGCTTTTAGACACTTATTTTTTTTGGTATGTAAGGTGCAAACAATACCAATATCAACATGGAGAGTAAGGTGATCTCCTAATTAATTTATCTAATTATGGAAAAACTAAGTGCTTATAAAAGTTTTTCCTAATATAAATTAAGTGAACTATAATGTGAACACTAAGCTACAAAAAAAATGTCAAGAAGGAACACAATGAATCTTGCTTCAAGTTCAGGTAATTTTAATCATATTATTTTTTAACATGAATTTATGTTCTAAGAGAAATTTGAATGTCTTATGTGTGATTAGATCGATCTTACTAGGTCATGAGTAAATTAAGAAAAATCATGAATTTCATTATTTCCCTTTTTTTTAGGATTAAATCAGTTGAATTAATTTTTTTTTCTATCATGAATTTATGTTTGATGAAATTGAATGTCTTATCTGTGATTAGCTAAATCATAAATAGAAATAAAAAATGGCTATAATTTTATATTTTCTTTTCTTTTCTTTGAGGTTTAAACCACTTAAATGTTACCCTTTTTTTTTCTGTATAGGAAATTTATGATTTAAGAAATTGATGTCTCATGTGTCTTGATTAGCTAGATCAATGAGTAAAAAAAAATTAAAAATGACTCTGATTTTCATTGATGTTTTTTTAAATCCATTTTTAGTCTTAAACACTTTGATTAATGTTATCACTATTTTTTCTATATACCATGGATTTATGTTTTAAGAATTTGACTAGTGTATAATTAGGTATATCGATTAGATTAGATCATGAGTAAATTAAAAAATGACTATGAGTTTCATTGATGTTTTTTAAATTCATTTTCTAGTCTTAAACACTTAATTAATGTTATCACTATTTTTTCTATATACCATGGATTTATGTTTTAAGAATTTGAATATCTAGTGCATAATTAGGTATATCGATTAGATTAGATCACGAGTAAATTGAAAAAATACTATGATTTTCATTGATGTTTTTTTAATTCCTTTTTTAGTCTTAAACACTTAATTAATGTTATCACTATTTTTTCTACATACCATGGATTTATGTTTTAAGAATTTGAATATCTAGTGTATAATTAGGTACATCGATTAGATTAGATCATGAGTAAATCAAAAAATTACTATGATTTTCATTGATGTTGTTTTTATTCCATTTTTAGTCTTAAACACTTGATTAATGTTATCACTATTTTTTCTATATACCATGGATTTATTTATTTAAGAATTTGAATATCTAGTGTATGATTAGGTATATCGATTAGATTAGATCACGAGTAAATTAAAAATTTACTATGATTTGTTGATTTTCTTCTTCTCTTTTTTGAGGCTTAAACCATTTAAGTTTTATCATTTTTTTAACCTTAATTAATGTATGTCCTAAGAAATCAAATGTCTCGTGTGTGATTATGTAAATCATTAAAACTAAATTGAGAGTTTAAGAAAATATTATGATTTTCCCAATTTTTCTTCTTACCACCACTTTTTTTCACTAATCTTTTTTATCATGAATTTATGTTCTAAGAAATATAATTAAATGTCTCTTGTTAGCTAGTTTATGAGTAAATAAATTTAAAAAAAGACTATAATCTTTGTTGTTATTTTTTCTTCATTCAGTTTTTTGAAGCTTAAATCACTTAATTACTCCAACCCTCCCCCAAACCCTCACCCCACCCCACCCCCCCACTTTTTTCTTTCTGTTTGATGAATTTATGTTCTAATAAATTGAATGTATTGTGTATGGTTGGCTAGTTCATGAGTAAATAAAAGTAATTATAATTATCATTGTTGTTTTCTTTTTCTGTTCTTCGAGGCTTAAACCACTTAATTCTCTCCCCGAACCCCCACTACAACAAAAATGATCATTAGCGTCATTTGATTCTTAATTGCCGCTAAATATGTATTTTTAATGGCAATTGTCACTTTTTATATATGTCCCTAAAGCTTTTAGCGACATTGATTCTAATGGCACTTAACTAGTGCCGGTAAAGACTTTAGCACTCTTTATTAGTGTCAATATTTAATGCCGCTAAAAGTTATTTTTGTTGTAGTGGCCCCACCCACCTTCATATTTATATTCTAAGAAATTGAATGTCTCGTGTGATGAGCTATTTCATGAGTAAATAAAAATAAAAAATGACTATTATTTTCATTGTTGTTGTTTTTCTTCTGTTCTTTGAGGCTTAAACCACTTAATTACTCCCTCCCACCCCACCCCCAAACCCCCAACCCACCCCGCACACACTTTCTTTGTCTACCATAAATTTATGTTCAAAGAAATTAAATGTTTCGTGTAATCTAGCTAGATCTATCAGACTAGATCATGAGTAAATAAATATAAAAAAAATAGTCTTCTTATTGTTGTTATTTTGCCTAAATTAGGTATTAACCACTTAATTTTCTTATTTTTTGAGGCTAATATTTTTTTGTTATTGATAATTTTTCATGAGCAAGAGCAAGAACAAGAACACGAACCCGAACACAAACAAGAGAGGCAAAACAGTGGGATATGAGAGGTACATATACAAGGTTATGAAAGAAGTGAATCCAAAGTTGGAAATATCTTTAAGATCAATGGTTATATTGAACCATTTCATGCAAGACATGGCTGAGAAAATTGTAGACACATCAAAATCATTGTTGAAGTACTCGAAACGAGCAACGTTGATGTCTATGGACATGCACAGAGCTGTGAAAATGGAGTTGCAAGGACAACTAGCTAAATATGCCATGTCTGAAGGAGCTAAAGCTGTTATTCGTTTTTCTACTCATGAAGACAAGTCCAAAAACAACTAGCTAATAAGTGAAAATTGAACTTAATTTGAATTATTAAGTATTAAAACACCTTGTTTGGGTGGTTGTATTGTAATAATGTTTGGTTTGATATTTGATTCTTGGTTATTATGTCGTTTGAATTCATTGTTAGATAATAATGAAAAGATCTGGTTTATATAACGAGCGATTTTGTGTGATCGCTTAATTACTTTACTATTTCCTTAATAATCATATTTCATCTTTTATCCTACCTTCTCATAGTAGCTTTTACCTTTTCATATCCTACTTTTATCTTGTAGAATATTTATCATTCAAATAACGTAGTTGCTCTATCCGTATCCTTTGTTTTTGTAGGTTTATCATTTTAAAAATATGAATGTGACATTATATAACGATAAAAAATTTATAATATTATTTAAATATTGTATTAATTAAAATTATACGGTACGATCTACGTGTTAATATGTTGTTTTATGTAGTTACGTTTGAGTTTTTCTTTTCTTTTTGTCTGAAACTATTTTAGCCTTTTCTTCTTGGGATTCTGAATAACTTCAAAGTCTGTGTTTCAGTTTCTTTTTTTCCTCTTTTACTTAAAAAACAATATCTTAAGCAAAAGGTTAAATTAGAAAAACTAATATTTTGTCATTTATTTGATTTATGAAAAAAAGCTTATAAGACAAATTGAGAAGAAAGATGCCTTTGACTACCCTTAGAAAATTAATTTCCGGAGAAAACTAAGTAATGAAATTTTAGGAATTGTAATATAAAGTTATAAAATAAAGCTGAACTTTTATTTGAATATAGAATTTAGATTTAATATGTTTTATGTTTTTTAAACCCCATAAGTTGCAAAATATTCTAGTGAAATTTAAAAAGAATAAGGTGTACACAAATTTAATCATTATCTTTTTAATTTATAAAGAAATTATTTTTGAAAAATCCTCAATTTTACTCCAAGTCCTAATATGTATGACCTTTTAAGTTTTCATATCAAATATGTTTTCTTTTATGAACCTTTAATTCTATATTACTGATGTTTAAATATGACTTAGTTAATCTGTATGATAAACTTTTTAATTTAGAGTATTGATGTTTAAAATTTATGATTTTATTTTGCATATTGATTTTTACGTCTTTATTAACTTAATGTCAATTGTTTAGTAATCACACATACTGATTCTTAAGTTATTTCACGTCGTACTATTATTTTAACTTATATTGTCGAGAATTTTTACACATTAAGTTAACCTAGCATGAAAATAATACAAATTGTTCTATTCTTAATTTGTAAATGATGTTAAATAAAATACGAATGCAACTTTTTTAGAAGCTTATTAACTTTTAAACTCCATATAAACTAAATATAGTAGTATTCTTTAATCGAAAATAATCTCTTTACCTAATTGAGGAAGATCAATATACAATAGAGTAACTCATTATTATATATTGGATCCAAAAGTTTAATTAACATCTAATTTTGGTGTATAGAATTTAGTAATTATACTAACACTTCAATTCTTGAATTATATGAAGGATAAGATCTGGTTCCTAATAATCACTTGTTTTATCACTAAATTCTCGTAGAGTTAATTTAACAAAACTTGGTATATGCACATGTGGTGCACGTATACTCAAAGTGTCTTTAGTACGAAGGAAAATATTTTTTTTTAAATAATCATGTTTGGTTGATCATAATTTTTTAAAAATATTTTTCTAAGAAAACATTTTTTTAAAATGAAGAATATATTTTCCTAGTAGAAATAGGAAAAACAAGTAGTGCAAGTTACATTTAACATTGTACTTCCTTACCCTCCGACGCACTTCATTACTTCACCCCCTACACCGACCCCCCCCCTACACATTTCATAGGATTTGTCTACATTATATTCACTTACGTATCAATTTTAAGAAAATAAGTAAGAAAACTCACTTATTTTCCTAATAAACATTTTTCTTGAAATAATAAAAAATAAAAACATTTTTCTTGAAATGCATCATTCGTCATATTGAACAAAAACCCTTAATATAATTTTCTAGGTACACAATATATCAATATTCAGCGAGAGATATTCAACCGACCACACCCTTCATTATTTATGGATACGTCGTTGTTCATACGATTCTTAATTTTATCCTAATTAGAGGTCTAAGATTCGATATCTGAACATGAGAATGATATGAAGTTCCTAATGTGGAGCATTTTTTCCTTTAATTAATAAGCATTATGCAGCCGCGAATCTTGAGACTCTAAAATGTATATCAAACACCGATCGGCCTCAAATTTCAAATAAAAAATAATTTTAGATAAGGGTTTTCTTTACATATATGCAAAAAAAAAAAAGTTTGAGTAAATTCAGGAAATAATCTATCATTCATTTCGGAAGGACATTTTTATTGCCTTGGTATCACTATTTTGTAAACATATAGAACGTAACAAATTCAAAAACATCAAAAGAAACATCAAAAAAGTGAAAGTGGGGTATGATTAAAAAAAAAAAATTTAAAAATAATAATAAAAAATTTCTAGGTAGAAGAAAAGTTGTTAATAAGGGATTATATAAATTTAATTACGGAGTAACAACTGAAACCACACCACTCACAATTATAAAAACACTATAATAAATTAAAAATATCTAAATTAAGAAAAAAATGAGTAAATTAAAAAACACCAAAAGAATTTTCATTGTTGTTTTTCTTCAGTTCTTTGAGACTTAAACCACTTAATTCCTCCCCACCCTAAACACACATTTTTCTCTACCATAAATTTATGTTCAAAGAAATTAAATGTTTCGTGTGTAATCTAGCTCGATCGATCAGACTAGATCATGAGGTAAAAAAATAGTCTTATAGTTGTTATTTTGCCGAAATTAGGTATTTAACCACTTAATTTTCTTGTTTCTTGAGACCAGTGTTTTAAAAGACTCTTCTGGGACTCGTCCTAGAGTGGAACTCTAGCAAAACGCCTCGAGATTCAAGTGTGGGACTTAGTTCTATAATACTTACGCTCCAAGCGACCGACTGTACGCCTTAAGCACACACAACGCCCAACGCTCGGGACTCGCCTAACAGATCTTACACAAATTATGTGTTAAAATCTTTAATTAACATTGTTGACCCTCATAATTCTTGAATAAATGAATGATATGTAACTTTTTAATCTATAAATACAAAAAGATTGAGAGTAACTCAAACAACAAATGTAGTGTCACATATTTACTATTTGGTAATACTATGAAGGTAATTATATATGAGTCCCAAGCCAAAAAGGTAAAAAATATTGACAAAAGTTCCAAAAGGGTATATGAAAAATCTTTTAAATCAAAATGGTAAAATCGCTGGTAATGTAGCGATTTAGGTGGGTGTCGTTAAGGAAAATCGTGCAGTAGCAGCGATTTGTAAAAATTTTGTTTTAACAAATCGCTGCCAAGGAAGCGATTTTGTAATGATTTTTTTAAAATTGTAAATCGCTGCCTTAGCAGCGATTTTACTTTTAAAAAAAAATTGTAGTAAATCGCTGTCTCTGAAAGCGATTTCACCTATTTAATTTTTTTAAAATTTTTTTTGTCGTAAATAAATTATAATTAGCCAAAAAAAAATTAACATTGTCAAACTTTCAAATTCATATTTCACATCCAGACATAAATATTAACATGCATGTGATTTGTTTTTTACAAATTTGACATGTTAATTTAATTCAAAATTAAAAAAAAAACTAAGTGAATTCAAAATTAAAAAATAAAGTAAAATTGCTGCCAAGGCAGCGATTTTACTTCAAAAAACAATTAATTTTTTTTTTAAAAGTATATGTAGCGATTTACAATTTAAAAAAAAAACTCATTTACCAAATCGCTGCCTTGGCAGCACGATTTGTTAGAAATTTTTTTTACAAATCGCTGCTACTTACCTTAACGCCACCACCTAAATCGCTACATCACCAGCGATTTTACCGTATTGGTTTAAAAGTTTTTTCATTTACCCTTTTGGAATTTTTGTCAATATTTTTTACCCTTTAGGCTCGGGACTCAATTATATATTACGTAACATTTTTCTTAAAAATATGTAGTGAAATTTTACTTTTTCACTTATCATTGGTCTTCGTGATTTTAACATATGTCTCAAAATCATCATATTTTATATAACTATTTGGAAGTAATTTTATTTTTATTCATGAAAGAGTGATGTTTATATTTCTCAAATAGTAATTATAATACTTTTTTTATTTTATTTTATAGATTATCAATACTTATCTCAAATAAAAATAATAATATAAATTCTATATATTATTTGTTTTTCATAAAAAAATATTTGTAAAATCATTTAAACGAATTTAATTAGTAGTAAAACTATAAAATTGAATATACATGAGACTACGCCCCGTAGATCCATGGGACTTACGCCCCGTGTCTCGAGGCTTAAGCCTCGCTACTTAATGTATAAAACGCCCCGCCTCACGCTCCCGCCTTTTAAAACACTGCTTGAGACTAATATTTATATTTTTTTTGTTGATAATTTTGCATGAGCAAAGGCAAGAGTAAGAGCAAGAGCAAGAGCAAGAACAAGGCCACGAACACGAACAAGAGAAGCAAAGCTGTGGAATATGAGAGGTACATATACAAGGTTATGAAAGAAGTGCATCCAAAGTTGGAAATATCATTAAGATCAATGGTTATATTGAACCATTTCATGCAAGACATGGCTGAGAAAATTGTAGACACATCAAAATCATTGTTGAAGTACTCGGGACGAACAACGTTGAAGTCTATGGACATGCATAGAGCTGTGAAAATGGAGTTGCCATGACAACTAGCTAAACATGCCATGTCTGAAGGAGCTAAAGCTGTTATTCGTATTCTACTCATGAAGACAAGTCCAAAAACAACTAGCTAATAAGTGAAAATTGAACTTAATTTGAATTATTAAGTATTAAAACACCTTGTTTGGGTGGTTGTATTGTAATAATGTTTGGTTTGATATTTGATTCTTGGTTATTATGTCGTTTGAATTAATTGTTAGGTAATAGTGAAAAGATCTGGTTTATATAACGAGCGATTTTGTGTGATCGCTTAGTTACTTTACTATTTCCTTAATAATCATATTTCATCTTTTATCCTACCTTCTCATAGTAGCTTTTACCTTTTCATATCCTACTTTTATCTTGTAGAATATTTATCATTCAAATAACGTAGTTGCTTTATCCATATCCTTTGTTTTTGTAGGTTTATCATTTTAAAAATATGAATGTGTGACATAATATAACGATAAAAAATTTGTAATATTATTCAAATATTGTATTAATTAAAATTATACGGTACGATCTACGTGTTAATATGTTGTTTTATGTAGTTACGTTGGAGTTTTTCTTTTCTTTTTGTTTGAAACTATTTCAGTCTTTTCTTCTTGGGGTTCTGAATAACTTCAAAGTCTGTGTTTCAGTTTCTTTTTTTCGTCTTCTACTTTAAAAACAGTATCTTAAGCAAAAGGTTAAATTAGAAAAACTAATATTTTAGCATTTATTTGATTTATGAAAAAAAGGTTATAAGACAAATTGAGAAGAAAGATGCCTTTGACTAGCTTTAGAAAATTAATTTCCGGAGAAAACTAAGTAATGAAATTATAATGTAAAATCATTATATGAAATTGTAATATAAAATTATAAAATAAAGCTGAAATTTTGTTTAAATATAGAATTTCGATTAATATATATGTTTTATATTTTTCATAAATATAAAAATCTCATAAGTTACAAAAACTTCAGTGAAATTTAAAAAGAATAAGGTGTACATAAATTTGATCGTTATCTTTAATTTATAAAGAAATTCTTTTTGAAAAATCCTCAATTTTACTCCAAGTCCTAATATGTATGACCTTTTTAAGTTTTCATATCGAATATGTTTTCTTTTATGAACCTTTAATTCTACATTACTGATGTTTAATTTAGAGTATTGATGTTGAAATTTATGATTTTATTTTGCATATTTATTTTTACGTCTTTATTAACTTAATGTCAATTATTGAGTAATCACGCATACTGATTCTTAAGTTGTTTTCACGTCGTACAAACTATTTTAACTTATATTATCGAGAATTTTTACACATTAAGTTAACCTAGCATGAAGATAATACAATAATTTGTATATGATGTTAAATAAAATATGAATGTAACTTTTTTAGAAGCTTATTAACTTTTAAACTCCATGTAAACTAAATATAATAGTATTCTTTAATCGGAAATAATCTCTTTACCTATAAAATAGGAGGAAGATCAATGTACAATAGAGTAACTCATATTATTATATATTGGATCCAAAAGTTTAATTAACATCTAAATTTGGTGAATAGAATTTAGTATTTATACTAACATTTCATTTCTTGAATTATATGAATTATAAGATTTGGTTTCCTAATAATCACTTGTTTTATCACTAAATTCTCGTGGAGATGCACATGTGGCGCATGTATATTTAAGGTGTGTTTAGTATGAAGGAAAATATTTTTAAAAAAATAATCATGTTTTATTGATCATAATTTAAAAAAAAAAATCTAAGAAAATATTTATTTTTAAAATGAAAGAACATATTTTTCCTAGAGAAATAGGAAAAACAAGTTCCGCAAGTTACATTCAACACTGATTATACTTTCTTACCCTCTGATGCACCTCATCGATTCACCTCACCCCCCAATACACCGACCCTCATCGCCACATTTCATAGGATTTGTCTAGATTAAATGCTTTAATTAAGATAATATTATATTCACTTACGTATCAATTTTAATAAAATAAGTAAGAAAACTCACTTATTTTTCTAATAAACATTTTTCTTGAAAAACATCATTCGTCATATTGAACAGAAACCCTTGGTATAATTTTTTACTAACACTATATAATTTTTCAGCGAGAGATATTCAACCGACCACACCCTTTATTATTTATGGCTACGTCGTTGTTCATAGAATCCTTAATTTTATTCTATAAGAGATCTAAGATTTGATATCTGAACATGAAAATGATAAGAAATTCCTAATGTGGAGCATTTTTTCCTTTAATTAATAAGCATTATATAATACAAGTCTCGAGACTCTAAATTATATATCAAACACCGATCAGCCTCGAAATTCAAATAAAAAATAATTTAGATAAGGGTTTTCTTTGCATCTATGAAAAAAAAAATTGAGTAAATTCAGGAAATAATCTCATTATTCATTTTGGAAGGACGTTTTTAGTGCCTTGATATCACTATTTAATAAACATATAGAACGAAACAAATTAAAAAACACCAAAGAAACATAAAAAAAGTGAAAGTTGGGTTTGATTAAAAATAAATAATAAAAATAAAATTGTTCAGGTGGAAGAAAAAGTTAAATAAGGGATTATATAAATTCAAGTACGAAGTAACAACTAAAATCACACCACTCACAAATATAAAAAGACTAAAATAAAATAAAAATGCTAAGTTCAAAAAATGAAGTGGGGTATGATTAAAAATAAAAAAATTATCTAGGTGAAAGAAAAAGTTGTTAATAAGGGATTATATAACTCAAGTATTGAGGTACAACTGAAATCACATCACTCACAACTATAAAAAACACTAAAATAAATTGAAAATACCTAAGTTAAAAAAATGAGTGAAAGAAAAACCATGAATCACGCTCCAACTTCAGGTAATTTTTTCACTCTTTTCATCTATCGCGAATTTATGTTTAAAAAAAATGAATATCTCGCATGTGATTAGATCAATTGATTAGACTAAATAAAAAATTAATGGTGTTGTTGCTATTGATTTGCCTAAACACTTCATTTTCTTGTTTTTACAATTTAAGGTTTAAATGACTTGGTAATTTTATTTACATGACCAAAAAAATGTTGAATTTTGTATGTGTTGTGTGTATATCATTTTTCAAATTTTTATAATCATTTCACCTTTTTCCTACTATGTTTTATCTTTTCAAAAACTCAATGTCACCAATGTATGAACCTGCAAATCAAATGATGACTTAATTTTTTTTAAAAGAATGATAATGATTGTGGTTGCATTTTTTCTCTTAATTTTTTTTCCGGCCTAAACCACTTGATTTTCTTGTTTTCTTCTTCAAGTTCAGATAAATTTTTTACTCTTTCCAATGATCATGAATTTATGTTCTAAAAAAGCTGAATGTCTCATATGTGATTAGATCGATCAATGAGACTAACAGTGTTGGTGTTGTTTTGCCTTAACACTTCATTTTCTTGTTTTCTACAATATAAGGTTTAATTAACTTGATACTTTTGTTTCCATGACCAAGAAAAAAGGTTGAATTTGGTATGTGTTGTGTGTATATAATTTTTCAAATTTTTATAATCTATTCACCTTTTTCCTACCTGTTTTAGTTTTTCAAAAATTTAATGTGTTATGAATGTATATCGATCTGCATATCAAATCTGAGTTAATTTTTTTAAAAAAATTGATTATGATTGTGGTTCTTTTTTTCCTTTTTTTTTCCGACCTAAACCACTTAATTTTCTTGTGTTCTGCCCTAATAAATTTTGGATAGATAATTCTATATGATTTAATTCTCTCTTTTTTTTTTATAAAAAAAAAAGTGAGAAGGGGAAAAAAGGAAGAAGGTTGAATTTTGTATATGTTGTGTAGATCATATATAAAAAAATTCTTCTTTTTTTCAAACAAATTTTACTTTACAAAAATTTAGTGTCTCATGATTAGATCATGAAACAGTCTCCCTTTTATTATCGTCAAGAGGTTCAACATTTCTTCTTTTTTTTTTCCTATTAACTACATTTTTCGTTGCTATTTTTTCTTTTTATCGTGTGTTTAATCATATATTAAATTATTTCTTCTCTTCCTATTTTGTGAATTTTACCTTTTCAAAAATTTAATATCTATCAATGTGATCAATCAAACCACTTAACCAAATTATGAGTAAATAAATAAAATCAACTATGATTGCCATTTATTTATTTATTTACCACGTCTAAATCACTAAATTTTCTTCTATTCTACAGCTAAAAAATTTCTTATTGATAATTTTGTATGTGTTGATTCAATATACCAAATTTTTGTGATTTGTTATCATTTTTTCTCATGAATTTACCTTCCAAAAATTGAAAGTTTTGTAATTTCCTTTTTCTAATTTTCTAAACCATTACCTAAAAAAATTGTTTCATGAACAATATTATCAAAACGTGTGTTCATTTTTTTTATTTTATTTTATTATTTTTATTTATTTATTTATTTTTGCTTTGAAGAACCACAAGATTCACATTTTCTACCGTAACATTTTATTTCTTTTATTTTATGTTTTTTTCTTTAAAAAAACTATTTGCTTGTATTCTTGGGAGCCTTATTAAAGTCTTTATTTCAATTTCGTCTTTTTCTTACTAAACAAACAGAAAAATGCCTCTTAAACATAAAGTTGAGATTAGAAAGACTAAATTTTTGACATTACTTGCGAGCGTCATTCTGAATAGGCCTAATAATATGTAATTTAAATTTAGCAGAAACTTCAATGTGGCTAAAACAAATTAATATCACATAATTCTTGGGAAAAAAAGGCAAATGATAGAGAAACGGAGAAAACTAAATTTTATATATGATCACTGATCAGCCTTTTCAATTTAGCATATTGCCATATTAATTTATTAATCTGCGATTCTTTTTCATACTTTATTAACATAATGTGGTGATATTTAAATTGATTTTATCTCATACTATATTAATTTACATTATCGAGATTCTTTTCTATACTTTATTATATTTAAATTGAATTTGATTTCGTACCAAATTAACATATTCGGTCGGAATTCTTTATAGTACCGATATAAGATTCTTACTTCAGGTCAATCATCACGTTTCAAATTATCTATACAAGCACTTCAACCAAAAAATCAGAGGCGCGAGTATACACTTGCTTGAAGATCGCGCGTGAACCAATCAATTTAACAATTTACGAGAATTTTTTTAAAAACTCAATTGTATTACGCGCTGTCTTCAAGCAAAGTGTAAACACGCTTCTTAAATATAATTTTTCTTTATGTTGTAATCTCAAGTACTAATCTAGAGCAAATATCTCATACATATATGTAATATACTTCATGTCAAAAAATTAATTATGTCCTACTATCATTTTAATACTCATATTGATTGAGTCATATATGATCCAATTAACATTTTCCTTTTATCTTAAGCTCATATATAGCTAAAATCTTGTAATGAATAAATGTCTTAATTAAACATAGTTTAAGTGTTTATGTTTACGATACTTTAATATTTCATATTACTATAAGCTTATAGACACTTGATTTTTTTGGTATGTAAGGTGCAAACAACACCAATATCAACATAGAGTAAGGTGATCTCCTAATTAATAAAATTTATTTTTATCTAATTATGATAAGTGCTTATAAAAGTTTTTCCTAATATAAACTTAAGTGAACTATAATATGAATACAAAAAAAAATGTCAAGATGGAACACAATGAATCTTGCCTCAAGTTCAGGTAATATTAATCACATTATTTTTTAACATGAATTTATGTTCTAAGAGAAATTTGAATGTCTTGTGTGTGATTAGATCGATCTGGCTAGTTCATAAGTAGATTAAGAAAAAATCATTATTTTTATTTTTTTCCTTTTTTTTAGGATTAAATCAATTGAATTAATTTTTTATTTTTTTCTATCATGAATTTATGTTTAATGAAATTAAATGTTTTGTGTGTGATTAGCTAAATCACGAGTAAATAGAAATAAAAAATGACTATAATTTTATATTTTCTTTTCTTTTCTTTGAGGTTTAAACCACTTAATTGTTACTTTTTTTTTCTTTATAAGAAATTTATGATTTAAGAAATTGATGTCTCATGTGTCATGATTAGCTAGATCAATGAGTAAACAAAAATAAAAAATGGCTATGATTTTCATTGATGTTTTTTTATTCCCTTTTAAGGCTTAAACACTTTATTAATGTTATCAATATTTTTTGTATATATCATGGATTTATGTTTTAAGAATTTAAATATCTAGTGCATGATTAGGTATATCGATTAGATCAGATCACGAGTAAATTAAAAAATTACTGTGATTTGTTGATTTTCTTCTTCTCTTTTTTTTAGGCTTAAACCATTTAAGTTTTATCATTTTTTTAACCTTAATTAATGTATGTCCTAAGAAATTAAATGTCTCGTGTGTCATTATGTAAATCATTAAAACTAAATCGAGAGTTTTAAAAAATATTATATATGATTTTCCTAGTTTTTCTTCTTACCACCACTTGATTTTTTCACCAGTCTTTTTTATCATGAATTTATGTTCTAAGAAATTGAATGTATTGTGTATGGTTGGCTAGTTCATGAGTAAATAAAAGTAACTATAATTTTCATTGTTGTTTTCTTTTTCTGTTCTTCGAGGCTTAAACCACTTAATTCTCTACCCCCGAACTCCCAACCCCCCACCCCCCACCCACCCACATATTTATATTCTAAGAAATTGAATGTCTCGTGTGATGAGCTAGTTCATGAGTAAATAAAAATAAAAAATGACTATTACTTTCATTATTGTTGTTTTTCTTCTGTTCGTTGAGGCTTAAACCACTTAATTACTCCCTCCCACCCCACCCCCATACCCCCAACCCACCCCGCACACACTTTCTTTGTCTACCATAAATTTATGTTGAAAGAAATTAAATGCTTCGTGTGTAATCTAGCTAGATCTATCAGACTAGATCATGAGTAAATAAATATAAAAAAATAGTCTTCTTATTGTTGTTATTTTGCCTAAATTAGGTATTAACCACTTAATTTTCTTATTTTTTGATAATTTTGCATGAGCAAAGGCAAGAAAAAGAGAAGCAAAGCTGTGGGATATGAGAGGTACATATACAAGGTTTTGACAGAAGTGAATCCAAAGTTGGAAATATCATTAAGATCAATGGTTATATTGAACCATTTCATGCAAGACATAGCTGAGAAAATCGTAGACACATCAAAATCATTGTTGAAGTACTCGGGACGAACAACGTTGACGTCTATGGACATGCATAGAGCTGTGAAAATGAAGTTGCCAGGACAACTAGCTAAGCATGCCATGTCTGAAGGAGCTAAAGTTGTTATTCGTTTTTCTACTCATGAAGACAAGTCCAAAAACAACTAGCTAATAAGTGAAAATTGAATTATTAAGTATTAAAACACCTCATTTGGGTGGTTGTATTCTACTAATGTTTGGTTTGATTTGATTCTTGGTTATTATGTCGTTTGAATTCATTGTTAGGTAACAATGAAAATAACTATTTTATGTAGCGAGCGGTTTGGCGTGTGATTGCATCGTTACTTTACTATTTCTTAATAATCATATTTCATCTTTTATCCTATCTTTTCATGGCACCTTTACCTCATACCCTAACAATATATAGTAGAACATTAAGTAATAACAGAGAACGATATTTATCATTGAAATTATGAATCTCATAGGCGTATCTAGAGGGGTGCAGCGGGTTCTCGTGAATTCACGCTACCCTTTCTAGATCATATATAGTAGTGCTATATTTTTAAAAAAATATTTATTTATAGATGTGTGAACCCACCTTTAAAGTATCATATAATAATACGATGTGGTTGGGTGCACCTCTCTAAGTGAGAATAAAATTTTAAATCTTATATCTATCTTATCTTTTTGAGTAACATATGATATCTAAGTGATTATCCATTACACTTTTGGTGTTTCGACTAGTCTTTGTTTTATTTTTTTCTTTTAATCTTTACAAAAATTTAAGTGCTTTACATTGAAAATTCCTAAAAAATTTAATGTTTATATAATCAAATCAAATGTGCATATTTAAATTTAAAACTAGTAGTATTATATATTTTGGATTTATAATTTTTAAAATTTAATGGTCATATTATGAACCTATGGTTCATATTAAGAATCTAAAAATCAAATTGATCAAATTTATATTTAAGATGCATTTTTCGTAATTGTGCACCCATCTTGTCGAAATGTTGGATACACCTCTGAAGCATGTGTCATTATGTAATGCTGGAAATTAAAACGATATTTATAGTTCAAATTATGAATCCATGTCATTATAAAATATCGGAGAATGATATTGATTATTCAAATTATGGAACTGTGTCATTATGTAATGACATAGACCAATATTTACCATTTAATTATGAATCAGTGTTATTATATAATGACACAAAATGATATTATCATTCAAATTATAAATCTGTGTCATTATGGATTTTTTCATAGTAGTTTTATCCGTGTCCTTACTTTTTTTGTATTATCATTTTTAAAAATATGAAAGTGTGAAATTATATAACGATGAAAAATAATATAATATATTTAAATATTGAATTTATTAAAATACTACAGTACAATCTACGTGTTAAATTTTTGTTTTATGTAGTTCCGTTTGAGTTTTTCTTTTCTTTTTGTTTGAAACTATTTCAACCTTTTCTTCTTGGGATTCAAAATAACTTCAAAGTCTTTGTTTCAGTTTCTTTTTTTCCGTCTTTTACTTTAAAAACATTATCTTAAACAAAAAAGTTAAATTAGGAAAACTAATATTTTGTCATTTATTTGATTTAGGCAAAAAAAAAAGGGTATGAGAAGAAAGATACCTTTGACTAGCTTTAGAACATTAATTTCCGGAGAAAACTGAGTAATAAAATTATAATTTAAAATCATAATATGGAATTGTAATATCAAATTATAAGATAAAGCTAAAGTTTTGTTTAAACATACTATTTAAATTTTATATGTTGTATGTTCTCCATAAATATAAAAACCTCATAAATTATAAAATACTCAAGTGAAATTTAAAAAGAACGAGGTGTATATAAATTTGTTCGTTATCTTTAATTTATAAAAAAAATATTTTTGAGAAATCTCCGATTTTTCAATACATGATATGAAATGAATAAAATCATAAAAAACTAGGTAAGATAAAGAAAATTACTACTAAAAGTTGAAATAGAAGAGATAATCAAAGTTTAAGTAATAAATACATCGATAGTTTAAATAATATTTACATCATTCAAACTTATATTACCTATTTTAGCTAGTAATCTGTCTTATTTCTTTCTAATAAAACATCAAATTCTACATTTAATATGGTTTATCTATAACTATTAACTTTTTTTTTTGAATAATTTAATAATGTAAAAAATAATTTAGATTAAGGGCAAACAATGTTTAAATCTTAACTTAAATATATTTTCTTTTATAAACCTTTAATTCTACATTACTGATGTTTAAATATGACTTAGTTAATCTGTATGATCAACTTTTTAATTTATAGTATTGATGTTTAAAATTTATGATTTTATTTTGCATATCGATTTTTATGTCTTTATATGTACTTATATTAAAATTGACTTTGATTTTATTTCATAGGTACTTAATTAATTTATACGATCACGATTTTTTCCCTATACTTTATTAATTTATATAATTGAGATTCTTGCTTCATGTCAACGATTAGTTTTTCAAATTATTTACATGAGCGCACCATAAGAAAAAATCGCGGGCGCGTGTATGTAACTTGTTTTAATTAAGAGCGTGAACTCCACAATATATTAATTTGTACGGTCAATAGTTTGATAATCACACGCAGTGATTATTAAGTTATTTTTATGTCCGTATTATTTTAACCTATATTGTCGAGAATTTTTACATGTTAAGTTAATCTAGCATAAAAATAATACAAATCGTTCAGTTAAGTTGTTCTTAATTTGTATATGATGTTAAATGAAATATGAATATTACTTTTTTAGAAGCTTGTTAACTTTTAAACTCCATGTAAACTAAATATAAGTGGTGTAATTTAACTCAAAAAAATTATTTCAAAAAAATTAATCATGTTTGATTAATCATAATTTTTTAAAAATTATTTCTTTAAGAAAACATTTTTTTTAAAATGAAGAAAATATTTTTTCCAGTGAAAATAGGAAAAACAAGTTCCGCAAGTTACATTTAGCACCGATTATACCTCTTTACCTCCGAACCACCTCATTAATTCACCCCCCCCCCCATGCAGTGACCCCTCCTCCACATTTCGTAGGATTTGTCTAGATTAAACGCTTTAAGAAATATTATATTCGCTTACCTATTAAACTTAAGAAAATAAGTAAGAAAACTCACTTAATTTCCTAAAAAATATTTTTCTTGAAAAACATCATTCGTCATATCGAACAGAATCAAAATCAATTAAAATTTTAAAATGTATATCAAACACCAATCGGTCTCGAAATTCAAACTAAAAATAATTTGAGATAAGGGTTTTCTTTGCATTTATGGAAAAAAAAAGTTTGAGCAAATTCAGGAAATAATCTCATTATTCATTTTGGAAGGACGTTTTTATTGCCTTGGTGTCACTATTTAGTAAACATGCAGAATATAACAAATTAAAAACCACCAAAAAAAACAAAAAAAAATAAAATGAAAGTGGGGTATGATTAAAAATAAATAAATTAAATTAAAATAAAATTATTCTGATGGAAGAAAAAGTTACTAATAAGGGATTATATTAACTTAAGTACTGAGTAACAACTGAAATCACACCACTCATAATCATAAAAAGACTCAAATAAATTGAAAATACATACCTTAAGAAAATGAGTAAATTAAAGAACACAAAAGAACATAAAAAAAAAGTGAAAGTGGGGTATGATTAAAATTAAATTAAATTATCCAGGTGGAAGAAAAAGTTTGTTAATAAGGAATTGTATAAACTTAATTATTGAGTAACAATTGAAATCACACCACTCACAATTATAAGAAAACTAAAATAAATTAAAAATATCTACGTAAGAAAATGAGTAAATTAAAGAACATAGAAAAGGTGAAAATGGGGTATGACTAAAAATGAATAAATAAAATTAAACTAAAATGAAATAAAATTTTCTACGTGGAAGAAAAAGTTATTAATAAGGGATCATATAAACTTAAGTACTGAAACAACATCACTCACAACTATAAAAAGACTAAAATAAATTGAAAGTACTGAAGTTGGAAAACTGAGTGAAAGAAAAAATATGGATTATGCTCCAACTTCAGGTAATTTTTTCACTCTTTTCTTCTATTGTCAGTTTATGCTTCAAAAACATTGAACGTCTCGTGTATGATTAGATCGATTTATGAGACTACATAAAAAATCACCGATGTTGTTGTTGTTGATTTGTTTAAACACTTCATTTTCTTGTTTTCTGCGATTTAAGATTTAATTAACTTGGTAATTTTGTTTACATGACCAAAAAAATGTTGAATTTTGTAGATTGTGTGTATATCACTTCTCAAATTTTTATAATCATTTCACTTTTTTCCTATTAGATTTTATCTTTTCAAAAGATTCAACGTCTTATCAATGTATCAACCTGTAAATCAAATGACGACTTAATTTTCAAAAAAAAAATGATAATGGTTGTGGTTGTATTTTTTCTCTTCTTTTTTTCGGCCTAAACCACTTAATTTTCTTGTTTTTTTCTTCAAGTTCAGATAATTTTTTCACTCTTTCCTTCGATCATGAATTTATGTTCTAAAGACTGATCTATGAGACTCTAAATAAAATACTAGAGTGTTGGTGTTGTTTTGCCCTAACACTTTATTTTCTTGTTTTCTACGATTTAAGGTTTAATTAACTTGATAATTTTGTTATCATGACCAAGAAAAAAGGTTGAATTTGATGTGTTATGTGTATATCATTTTCAAATTTTTATAATCTATTCACCTTTTTCTTATCTGATTTTATTTTTCAAAATTTAATGTCTTATGAATGTATCGACTTGCATATCAAATCTGAGTTAATTTTTTAAAAAAAATGAAAATGATGGTGGTTGGTTTTTTTCTTTCTTTTTTTGCCTAAACCACTTAATTTTCTAGTTTTCTGCCCTAATAAATTTTGGATTGATAATTCTATATGATTTAATTTTATTTATTTTCTAAAAAAAAAAAAACAGATTGAATTTTGTATATGTTGTGTTGATCATATATAAAAAGAAGACTCTTTTTTTTTTCTAACAAATTTCTCTTTACAAAAATTTAGTGTCTCATGACTAGATCATGATATCGTCAAGTGGTTCAATACTTTCTTTTTTCTACTAAATTTTCTTCTATTCTACCGCTAAAAAATTTCTTATTGATAATTTTGTATGTGTTGATCGATATACCAAATTCTTGTGATTTGTTAACATTTTTTCTCATAAATTTACCTTTCAAAAATTGAAAGTTTTATAATTTTCTTTTTCTAATTTTATAAACCATAATTAAAAACATTGTTTCATCAACAATATTATCAAAGGTGTTTTCATCTTCTTTTTTTTTTCTTTTTCTTTTTTTGGCTTTGAAGAACCACAAGATTCATGTTTTCTACAGTAACGTTTAATTATTTCTTTTATTTTATGATTATTTTTTACAAAAAGAAAAACTATTTGTTTGTATTCTTGGGATGCTTATTAAAGTCTTTGTTTCAGTTATTTTTTTCGTCTTTTTCTTACTAAACAAACAAAAACAGCCTCTTAAACATGAAGTTAAAATTAGAAAGACTAAATTTTTGGCATTATTAGGAGCGTCACTCTGAATAGGCCTAACAATATGTATTTTAAGTTTAGCAGAAACTTTAACGTGACTTGAGACAATGAAAAAAAAATTAACATCACATAATTCTTGAAAAAAAAGAAGATAAAAAGCAAATGAGAAAGAAACGGAGAAAACTAAATTCTATATATGATCACTGATCAGCCTTTTAATTGAGCATATTGATGTTTATATTGATTTTAGTTTTGTGCTATATTAATTTTTTATTGATATTCTTTTTCTTACTTTATTAATGTAAAATGTGATGATATTTAAATTGATTTTTATCTCCGTACGGTAATAATTTACAATATCGAGATTCTTTTCTATACTTTATCATGCTTAAATTAAATTAAATTAAATCCGTACTAAATTAACGTATTCGGTCGGAATTCTTTATAGTACTTTTATTAATTGTATGATCTAAGATTCTTGTTTCATGTCAACGATCACGTTTCAACTTATCTATACGAGCACAACAACAAAAAATCAAAGAGGCGCGTGTACACTTGCTCGAAGATAGCGCGTGAATTTAACAGTTTACGAGAATTTTTCTTAAAACTCAATTGGTATCACGCGTTATCTTCAAGCAAGTGTACACACGCTTCTTAAATATAATTATTTTTTTTCATTTTTTTAATCTTAAATACTAATCTAGAGCAAATATCATATATATATATATATATATACATACATACATACTTCATGTCCAAAAATTAATTATGTCCTTCTACCATTTTAATACTCATATTGATTAAGTCATATATGATCCATTTAACATTTCCTTTATCTTAAGCCCATATATAGCTAAATTATTGTAAGCTTATATACACTATTTTTTTTTTGTATACAAGGTGCAAACAACATGAGCAACGTCAACACAGGGGTGGATCAGCTAGCTCAACGTCTGTTGGAAGTGCAACTCCCAATGGCGAACGTGACGAGAATCATGCGTAGTATTCTTCCAACGAACGCGAAAATCAACGATGGATCGAAAGAGTCTGTCCAAAAATTAGGGAGCTACTATATCAACCGTATCACAAAAAAGGCTAAGGAACGTTGCAATATGGAGCGACGAAAGACTGTGACAGCTGAGGATATGCTTTGGGCCATGATCAATATGGGCCTGACTATCCATGCTAGGCTTTTAGCCCAATACCTCAACAGGTATCGTGAATATAATCCAGTGAGTGAATTAACTGTCACTCCACTCGCTGCATCCCATCCTATTGAACCCATCCCGGGTTATCCATACCCGTATTTCCCGCCAAATGTGCTGTTTTATGATCCTGTTACCGCTGCCTTGGTAACTTCCAGGTAAATATATCGTATCAGAATGAGTTTGAAAATGAATAATAGCGTTACTGAAAGATGAATTGATTTTACCGCCTCTAAATTTATAGGGACTTTGAGATGGCGGAGAGGAATGATGGTAGCCCTTTTGAGTCTTCTACTTCAACTGTTGTGCCTGCTTATCCATTTGGACAGTGGGGATAGTAGACTGATGGTGTGAACAAGCAGGTGGCGTTGTGTTGCGATATATTCCAGCTGGAATAATAATGTTTTTAAGTATGTTTTAAACTCTATCTGGAGTAACAGTATGTTTGTGTTTTCAAGTTTGTGTGTCTGTGTTTTTAAGTTTCCTTGTTAAGAACTCTATGTTTATGTACTAATAAGCCACCTGTGTTAACAACTTTATGCTATGTACTAGTAAGCTACCTGTGTTTTGTGTAATAAATAAATGTTTGTGTATAATTTCCTTGTGTCTGTTGCATGATGCTTATAGTCTCACTTTCTTGTGAAAAGAATTGAGCTATGATTACTCAAGACTCTTCTTAAATGTTATCGTACCTGTATTTGATACGCTGTCATGCATCTAGTGACATTTTGAAGAGTCCGAACAACCATAGCAAGCGAGTAGGCAATCATAGTTTATTTATAACACAGAACAACAACATATCTAGTGAAGTCCCAAGTGGACGCTTCATATATAATACACTTTTAATGAAATCTTGGGTTTATGTGTGTGTTCTTAATCACATGAAGCAGGATATGTACTTGCACTTATTTTTTTAAAAAAAATTACAATTGGACTCAGTTGTTGGATCATTGCTCTTTGTAAAGATTGTGTTGTTTGATATAATCAATTACTTCATCATCTGTCAAGTATTTCACTGATAACCCTTTTGAGATGCAGTCCCTGATATATGAATGAAAAGTTAGCTTGTACACCATTTTTATTCAAGATTCATTTCATGTCATTCTAGCTAGTCAGATCGATGATTTTTTTAACCTTAGTCCCGTTGAACTGATTCCATTTGGTACTACTTCATCCACAACTCGGATATTCTTCTGCAATTTTACATAAGCACACTGTATATTACATGTCTCTTCGACAATATAAATGAGGATGGGAAGTGTGAAGGAATCTTGGCATGTTCACATTTCAATAATGTTTACTAATACTACTACTACTAGTGACGCTGTACTACAGTTAATCATCTGAAATGAGAGAACAAGGGACTAGGATATGGAGTTCTTAACGAAGTTACCTTATATTCATTCAAAATTTCATCACCCGTGATGATTTTTTCAACATCCTGGCCACCTCTTCGGACACAAACCAAGCCGAAGTCTCTACATATGGCCCTGACCTAGAAAATCAACAGATGATCATATTGCATAATTTCAGTGCAACGTGAAGGAGAACCTCCAAATTTACCTGCTCAGGTATCCAAACACCAGGTGTGCTGAAAGATTCTAGCAGATCAGAACCACATACTAGCATGACCATGAGGTCGTCTGCGAGAAAAATAACCAGTGTTTAGAACTTGAATGGAACTTCATAATCTACAATAGCGTTAAAACAATTTCGCTTGGATTGATAATGCAAATTTAAAAAGTTAACCAATTATTCCCTCCCTTAAAGATAGAATGTCATGTTCACTTTTGCACAGTTTCTTAGGGTTGCACAGCGACCAAGTAATAAGTAGTTTATTAAGTAGTAACTAACATGCACATTGATTTACGGTAAGTGGAATCTTTGAACAAGTTTTCTTTCTAGCTGCCTATTAAGGCCTTTGCTACATTGTATTCTTGAGTTCCTTTGTGTTAGGTGGACTAGTTGGTTTTCTTTGAGATAGCTGGCTGTGTTGGCCATTCTATAGATTTGTAATTCATCACTTTGGTGATTTATGAGAAGTCTAATTACCAAGAAAAAAAGAATCTTTATCATAACGAAAAAAACTGGTTTCATGAAGATTGCAAGTTTCTTATTAACCATTGGCCATAAATTCCTATCAACACTATTCCAACACAGATCGACTTAACGCAGCTGTGGATCTTACCGGTGGATGTCAAACTTCCACCACTGATAGCGGTTTTTATTCTGGAGAGAACTGTCAATGTTCGTTGATAGCTATCCTGACTTGCCTGCACAAATAATACAAGAAAAATCATTGTCCATTGGCAGGATTAAGGGAAGTTAGTTTATCACAGACTGCAGCAGTGGTGTAAATACATCGATTATAAAACTAGACCTTATTACTCACACTAAAAAGGGAGGTTTTGGGGATATTTTTTTCTGGAGAGGAGGAGGAGGAGAAAGAGATAAGTGTTAGAGAGAGAGACCTCCCAGGGATCCGTCATAACAAATTCTGAGCTTTTACAGGCTAACTGGCACATTGCAACACGATGCTCAGCAGATATAAGATTCTGCAAAAACAAGGAGCAAATAAATTAGGAAGATCTTTTTTGGGAAACTTACATAAATATACTATAATAAAAAAATATTTACCATTTATAGCAATATTATTTCTTTTTCAATTTATGTAATTTTTCCATCCTTTTTTGCGTGAGTAACATTGACACAAGATATAAAGCATGTTCAATTTCTTATGATAATATATATTTGACCAGTATAAATGCTAAAGAAACTAAGAAACAAAACCTCATGACTAAGAACAGGATGCACTAGTATAAAGAAATTTCAGGTCCCAGACCAGAAACAACATAGACTAAGATTCACAATACAAAATGAGATGGATCAGAAGAAAGTGATTATATAGAAAAGCTAGTAGTACATGTTTTCTTTTAATTACCCTTTCCAATTACACATTTTTAGCAGCTTCACTGCTGGAGATATGCTAAATACCTTCTTCTTATATGCATCATTTACTGGTGACATGTAACCTCCAATCACACAAATTCCTTCTGAAGTCAATGCATCTCTTGCCAACTCTGAATTAATATCACCAAAAGTTTAGCAACACCCAATAAACAGATTATATAAACTTTATATTCTAACAACATATTAACTCTGAGCAGCTTATGTGCTGAAGGACTTAAGACTATATATGGCTTGTTGCTTTCATCTAAATAGAAGATAAATATGGAAGACTCTTCTCTTTGGCACACACGCAAGTACACCTCCTTCAGTCCCACAACTCTCTCCCTCCCTCCCCCAAGAGAGAATAAAGGGCTAATAAGAAGAAAAAAGATCAGTGGGGGAAACATAATAGAGGTTGAATGGTACATACCAAAACAGCGCAAGTGCATATAAGTTGGAGGATTGAAACTTCCTGTTGATACAAGAACTACATATGTCCTTTTCCTAGTAAGAAGGAGAGAGAGTTAGCAAGTATCTACAGCAGGGATTGAATCAGAGGAAGAAGGGTAAAGAAAAAATAATATAATAATGGTAAAGCTAACTACATTGGCAAGTATGTATATTCAGGTCTTGCTTTTTCACTTTTTTATGTATGCCTTACAATATACCATGGACGTATTACAACACTACTTCAGTTGTGAGAGTCTCCGCATTGGAAAGTGGACTTGGAAACTACTCAACTTTTCTTCCTTGTAATAAGCTTGTCAATTATGGTGTCCCTTCCCGACAAAAATAACAGTACATTTCAAAAAAAAAGAAGGTGAAAACTACCATTTCAGTAGCTTAATATCAGATCCTGTCATAAACAAGCACAATTCATGACAATTGTGAATTGGCAGCTCTAAAGAATGAAAGGCAAATGGGCATTATAAAACAAATGAGCCAGCATTGGATCTAAGGCTAGTCCACACTCAAAACTAATATAGAAAGGCTAGTCCAATATCACATACTGAACTTACCTCTTTTCAGGACTTAGTTGCCCCTCCATTTGTTTTATCAAATCCAAAGACAACTTATCCAGCGGTAAAGCAATATCCGTCTTACCTATGAATTTAAACAGAATGGTCAGCAAGAAAACAACTAGTTGGTTCGGTTTAGAGCAGTATCAACAACCAAAAATGCTGACTCACATCTGCTAGTCATAGCACATACTTTAGTGCAACAATAACAAACATACCCAGTGTAGTCCCACAAAGTGAGTTTTGGGATGGGTATGATGTATGCAAACCTTACTTAGATGTAGAAAGATTGTTTCAATAGATCATCGGCTCACGGAAAAACAGGCCAAAGTACTCCAGGAAAAAAGATAACAGAAGTGAAAGCATAATAAAACTAAATACTGCGATGACAAGAAACTAAGAGAACACTACTATGACTACTAGTATGAGCGGATAGCAAGACAAAGCAGTACAACCTACTAATCTACTAACTTAATTTGTGCCTTCCATGACCTCCTATATCTAAAGTCATGTCTTCGTTAAGCTGACACTGCGCCACGTACTTTCTAACCACCTCTTCCGACTCCAGTCTCCATTCATGCTTTCTCCTTATTGCTAATCAGTGAATGAAAACTCACTTTATACTAAAATCAACCTTTTCTTTTACCAGGAATACTGAAACTAATTTTAAATAAAAGCTATCACTATTTTATGAATATTGATTGCTTAAATTAACTCACTGCCTTTAACATGGTCGATAAAAGTAAAGGAACAATCTTTTTACATGAATATCACCATTCTCTATTCCACTATCCGGTATAATTTCTTAATTCGCACACATTTTAACCAAACAAAAACTCAAAACTGGAAACATCAATTAATTAAAGGAGAATAATTATTGACAAGCAAATTGAGTACTTACTAGACATGTTGCTGGTGAAGAGTATTTTCCACAGAGACTGCTCCTGAGGATATAAATAACCACGAAGAATATGGCCTGCGTGTAAAATAGGCTGGGATTTTTCTTGTTGTTCCGCCGGTCGCCGGTCGCCGGTCAGCAGTTGAGACGTGGAGAAGGGACGGCGAATGGGACTAAAATAAAGAGGATATTAGAAAGGATAAATTGGTCAAAGTGTAATTATTTTTATTTATGAAAAAATAGGATAAAATAATTTTTACGAGAAAATTCTTATAAGGAGAAAAACGTAATATCACAAATTATGGGGGAAGTTAGTATTACGAAGCTAAATATGAAGGGATGTTTGTGAGATTATCTCTAAATTTAAACGTTAGAGATCATTATATATATATATCAATAGAAATGAAAAGAGCTCAAAAAATAAACTAAAAGAGAAGTTTTTGGTTTGTCCTTTCTTATTCTAAAAAATAATACTAGCATATATAATGTTGTCTCGCAAATGATTAAAGGGGTAAAAGTGAATTTCATAAATTATAGATCAAATTTAGAGAATCAACAATAATGATATATCATAAAGAGTGAGTTAGTTCTTTTTTTGACGTATAATAACTTATAAATATGCTTTATAAATTCAATTGCATATACGATTTATAAATCAACTTATGAACATGTCTTATAAATTCAATTGCATATACGATTTATATATTGATATTGACAATTTGAGGCTTATAAATCACATTTACTAAATATAATATTGAGACTAATTTTAAATATATTACTCAATAAAAACATTTTATAAAGCAGAATAACAAATGCTACTTTATAACTATTTTTAGTCACACAACTTATAGATTGTATAAACATATCTAATTCATATATTGCGTGTAAAAATGTGTTTTTAAATAAAAAACAATTGAAAAATACGATTCTAAAATGTGCAATTTATAAATAGAAAAACTTACATAAATATACTATAATATTACTTATTCTCACATTTTAAATATATTTGATAAATAATAATTGAGAAGTATAACTCATCAACTACAAATTGTTAAATACTATTTATAAATTATTATTGTTTTTAAATAGAGATATCAAAGAATAGATGACCTAAAACATGAAGTTCTCACACATTTGCTTGAAATTTCGAAGATATCGTATTAAACTTGAAAATTTTCTCATTTGAAGGTAACACAATATAAATCTAAACATATTTTCCACATTGAGCAATTAAAAAACATAACTTAATTAATCTAAAATTAAATATATTAAAGTCACATATTTAAAATAAAAATTCAATCGTATCACATGAATCTTTACTAATATTTCACCTTTAATATCAAACGAAATTACAGGTCAAATAAAAATTAAACTCCAAATCAATTTGATTAAATATTTCTTAGGAAATTTGAGCGAACGTCGCCGTTTTGGGTCAAAAAATTTGAAAATGCCTAAATCCCCGCTCAAGCCAAATTGATCTCTGCCATTCCTCTTCCTCAACGTTCACTATCCCTACACTCCCCTTCCTCCTCCTCCTCCCCGTGCAGATGCAGAGTCGCCGGACGGCGTAGATACGACGGTGATACGGTGCCGTTTTGATTGAAATGTCGACGGTTGAGGATCTGTTCGTAGAAATCTTCGAGAGAAAGCATAAGATCATCGAACTAGTTAAGCAACATACTGACCTGTATAGTCAACACCTCGCCACTAAATTTAAAATCCAAGGAATTAATCCTCCTCCATGGCTCTTCAATTTTCAGCAGTCGTCAAATCCCAAAGGTAATTACTCATTTCAAGCTTTTGCTTGTTATTATCGCCAATTTCTGTTGTTCCAAGTGTTCTAGGGTTCCGGTCTTACGTTAGGTGAATGCAATTGTAGGATGCAGGTCAAATACGTAGTTAAATATTTCTTAAAAATATGCTTAGTGTGTGCAGTGGTACTCAGCACCCACTGAATGTGACTGATAGAGGAAAACTTGTTTTTTTTTGTTGGAATAATTGTGATGTCTGAGCCAGTTTTTTTGCACCTCGACAGGATACTTGTCATCTCGCACCAGCAACAAATACTAAGTAACATTGTCCACCAAGGTTAGGACATATGAGAGGAAATCACCTAGTAATTTTGTGAACTAGAGACTTCATTGGCCACTAGGTCACACCCTTGCGTGTAGGAAAACTTGCTTCTGCATTCTCATTTATCTGTCAAAAGTCAAAATTTTGAAGTTCTAACAGCAGAGAGTTAAGGATTTTCATGTTTCTTCACTCTTCTCCTTTTTCTAGTGTCTGATACGGGGAAAATGTGCTTGTTTATATACTCTTTGTCATCTGTTTGGTTTTCGAATTCATCTTTTATCCAGAATGTGTCTCCTTTTTCCTCAACAAATTTAAGTTTGAAGTTTTCAATTGCCATTTTCTATGCTTCAATAATTTCTTGTTCTGTTTTGTTGAACAAGCGCTTAAATGATATCTTTCTCTCTCTCTCTTTTTTTCCAGAGCTGAACAAAGAACAGCTGATTTCTGTAAATATCCCACGGCCACCTACTGTGCGCCAAGCTAGTGCTCGTTGCTCATTGATCAAGAGGCCAGTTGTCAGAGATGACAATGAAGAAATGTCTCAGGGGGAATTCTTGGAGGTTCATGTTACCAACAAAAGTTTTCACCCTGAAGATGGGTCTGCTAATACAGCTGTAGATCCTGATAATAACCAGGAATGTGCTCCGAATACTGTTCCTGAGCCTGATGTAAGTGTTAACTCTCCCCTAGATCAGACAGATGCGATAGTCCTGAACAATTTTAATGATTTAGACTTGTCGCTAGCTAGAATTCAGAGGTCTAAGTCTAGACAAAAGGCTCTTCAGCTTCGAAATAGTGCACAAACAGAAGCAAAGGACTGCTCCAGTCGGCAGAAAAAATGTGTTGTTACTCCTATAGGGATTGGCCTTTCTACTTCTGAACAAGTTGGTCACAATAATGAGACACAAAAATTGTCTGAACCTTGTGTAGTTAGTAGTAGTAGTGGTGGATTTAGGGAATCAGCTGAAAGAACTCATGAAGAAGAAAGACAGACCAATTTACATGTGGGTGAAAATTCGAAGCATAAAGCATCTACCAAGTGTCTTGAGGGTGTGAATCATTATGTGGAAGTAGATAGCTTGACTGATGTTGCTGAGAGAAGTCATACAACAGAAGTAGATAACTCTTTTGCTACAGCTCAGAAAGGTCATTCAACACACAGACATAGTTGCAATTTTGCTGCCACAGGTACCAGTTTGTCTGCTTCTCAACTAAATGAATTTTCAGACAAGCCAGACAACCAGCCAGAATCTTTTCCTGTTGTTACTGAAGTCAGCAAATTAACGGAATTTGTAGAAGTACACCAGCATGAAGGGATTGAAGTAAATACAGTCACGAGGTCCAGAAGTGATTGCAAACAACTAAGCTGTATAAATGATTCTCTTAAAGTGGATGGTTCTGTTGATGTAGTTCAGAAAGATGAACATACCCAAGCATACTCTGCAGGTTGTGTGTCAGGTAGGTCATTGGAAGTGGCTAATACATCTAATATTCACAAACCAACAGTCAAAAGCCACCAAGAGACTAAGAAGAAGACTGGTAGTTATTGTGGTAGAATCACAAGATCCAGGAGTATGGCCCCAAAATTGCCTTGTCCGGGTGATGATTCACATGCCACTATATCCACATTTTCAGATAGGGTGAGCACTGATGTTTTTGCCCCAGCAATTGGTGGATCATCGCCCGTGTTATTTACCAATCTTGATTCTTTGAAATCAGCTGAACCTTCTCTAATATTGGATCGTAAGAGCCCAAAGACACAAAGTAACATGGACAATGAAGTCATAGCAGAGCCTATTGATACTTCTACTGTTGCTGGTTCTGGTGGTGGGGGTTCCATGTCTGCTGATTCAGAGAAGTCTTCGCATGAAAATTACGACACTCATTGTCCAACTGGCAGTAAATCAGTCGCTCCTTCCTCTGATAACAATGAGACTCATAATAAGCAAGGTAGCACTGAAGCTGTGATGGAAGGATCTCCTACTTGTAGGTCTAGAACTGGCAATTCTAAACCAAAAGTGGGAGTGGAACATCTGGTTGCCAATCCTCCACATGATTGTTTTATGCCCATAAAACCAAAGCAACTTGACTTTGATGACAAAGAAGAGTGTAACCTGAAGATGACCTTTACTCCTAACTTTGAGGAGAAGAGCACAAAATCAACAGATGTAATTTCCAATACCTCACCGGAACCAACCTCAGAAAAGAAGATATCTGGTAGTCCTGTAGATAACAGAATCTCTAGGGAACAGTTAACACTTGAGCGAGAAATTCCAAATAAGTGTAGCGAAGTTCCAGGGAGTTCATTTTCTACGACAATCAGAGAGCCTGCCGGTACCGTAATGAATGGGTGTGCCTTGGATACGGATGAACATCGTGCATCAAGGGATACTATATATGAGTCAAGGGGTGGACAATGTTCACGGCAATCTTCTTATCTGCATGATGATGAGACACTGTCAAATGATGTTGGTCATCATGATGCAGACACTAACATTGAACTCAATCTGAAGGAATCAGTTAATTCAATGGTAGATAAGGTTGAAGTGGTATGTTACACAAATATTTTTGTCTTACATGCATCCTCTTTTGGTGACACTATAAAATTGTGTGGCAAATTAATATGTTCCTAATATCTATTATATCTTCATTTTTACACTTCACTATCTATTTTTAGGATATCTTGGAGTGTATTAACAGTTTTCTGGTGCATGACTGCATGAATCTTTTGATTTGACATTAAAGATCTGCAAAATAGCTTGACATATAATCTAGTGACATTTATAAAGTTTCAGGTACTCCTAAGTTTAGAAATCTATTCAATAGTCATATATGTTTTACTTTGTTGAATTTGGATGCCTCCAGATTCTGAAAAGCTACGAATATCTGTTGTTCTTTATAACCATGATGTCTGGGAATATCTTCAAATATTTGATGAAGTAGCGTAAATCATTCTTGTAATAATTTGGAAGAGAATCATCTACTACCGATAAAGCCTTTAGGTGGTTGTTGTGCCAGAAAGTTGTGATAAGTTCGTCTTTTCCTTGTCATTTCTTTGAAGTTATGTTCATTTATGGGCTTGTTGGGTTTGCTGAATGCAAATGACATACTTAAGATTTTGAAAGAGAGTATCTATGTCATAGCGTGATCAATATTTACACTCATGAGTCATGCCATATTTGTAGCTGGCTGATACACAAAGCTATACAATTCATATTTGAAATTAATAGTGGTATTACCATTATTTTTGGCATTCACAGTTTTGGGATCTCCAGTAAGTCATAGGAACTTGTTATTCTATTTCCTGGCACACCTTGGATCCTTTTCAATATTTAGCAAATTGGACAAAGGGCAGATGGTTGACCTATTTCTTTGTAATAGAGGGTGGATGCATGCTCTTTTGGCTGCTTCATAAAGAAGCTGTTTGAGTTTAGGACCTAATTTTCTTGCAAGATGACCTTCTATTTCAGAAGGAAAATCACCAATGTGTGCTCCTTTATTAGCAAGTTCAATCAATCTATTCCTCATATGAATTTCTTGGATCTTTGATTTAGTCTATTTTTGTTTTAAGTAGTAAACAGACAGAATTTACACAATTTTTGTGGTGCCCAGTCAGAACAATGCTCTGCTGACATGTAACTCAAGATTTAATTAGCAATAGAAAGTTAAGCATTGGTTTCAAGTGTATTTGAGGTTGAATATTTTCTCCATGGCTGGACAGGGAGGTAACAGTTGTGACAGGACTGCTCAATGTTTGTCTACATCTTATGTTGCCAACACCAAAATTGCTGCTACACCTCACATCTCAAGTTTGACTAAAAAGGTTACTGGAGATACCCAGGATTGCTTGGCGAAGAACTTTGACATTGAAGATCTAATTTCCATTTCTCCAGATGCAAAGAAACGGTCTTGCACGCCAAATGATCCAACTTTATCCCGTTTCAATGGTGAAGAGAGTTATGGAGATGTATGTGTCAAGTGTGATATGGACATGGATTCCCTACCATCTGGACAGAATGATGATGAGAATCTCAATCTATCCGTATCAAGCGAACTTGAGACTGCCAGGGAACCCTTATTTGACGACAGATTCAGATCTGCTAAGATGGATTCATGGCCACAAGTTAAGAGGAAAAAAGTTGAAGATAAGCAAACTAACTGCTTTTCTGCTTGTCCAAACTCTCAAATGTCAAAGCTTTATCAGGTACATGTGGATACTGTAAGCTTAAACATCAACACAAGTCAAGAAAAAACAGACAATGTTGTGGAACATACACCTTTCAGAACCAAGAGTTCTAGTGTTAGTACATCCGAGAAGAACAATTGTCATTTGAAAGAAGGAAGTGGTTCACCACCGAAGCTGCTAAATGAAATGGTACGTGAAGAATCACTTTGAGCATAAACCTGCTCTCTTGCCAATAGCATTTTTTTCACAAGTAAAAGCACTTGCATGTGCTCCTATGTTGTTTAAATTCAATCAACATATTGCTTGTATGAACTCTTTTATGTAGTCTATATTTGTTATAAGTAGTAAACACTTAGAACCTACACAATGTTGCTGGTAACCAAGCAGAACAATGTTATGCTGACATATAACTCAACTTTTGCTTACCGCTAGAGAGTTAGATACACATTGCTTTTATCTAACATTGTAACTTTTTCCCCCATGGCTGGACAGGGAGGTAAAAGTTGTGACAGGAATACGCAGTGTCTACCTGCCTCATATGCTGTCAACACTAAAACTGCTGCTACACGTCACTTCTCAACTTTGACTGGCGATTCCCAGGATTGTTTGGTGAAGGAACTTGAACTTGAAGATCTGACTTCCATTTCCCCAGATGGAAAGAGACAGCCTAGCATGCCAAATGATCCAAATTTATCTTGTTTGGATGGTGAAAATACTCATGGAGATGCATGTGGTAAGCACAATACAGATAGGCATTCCCATCAGAAAGAGAATGACATGCTTACATGGAGTCCACAACAATCTGGATCCAACGATGAAGATAATCTCAATCTTCCGGTTACAAGTGAAATTGAAAATGTGAGGGAGTCCTCATTGTTTGATAGACGATTGAGATCTGTTAAGCTGGATTCATGGCCACAAGTTAAGAGGAAAAGACTTGAAGATAACCAATCTAACTGTTTTTCTGTTTGTCCAAGCTCTCAAATGTCTAAGCTTTATCAGGCACAGATGGATGCTGTAAGCTTAAATTTCAGTGCAAGTCAAGGAAAGACAGACAATGTTGTGCAAGGTAAACCTTTCCGAGCCAAGAGCTCTACTATGGGTACACCTGAGAAGAAAAGTTGTCCTTTGAAAGAAGGATTTGGTTCCTTGCGGAAGCTGCAAAACGAAATGGTACAAACTTAAAATTAATTTATTCCTTTGCATATTCAAGTTGATGCACAGATACTTTTGTGTACACAAGTAGACTTCATTGGTGTACACAATAATTTAAGACAAGGTTTAGGGTGTGTAGGAATTTCCTGTTGCAATTCCCTTTTACCATTTGTTTAACTGGGAAAGATTTTTCTTTTTTGCAAGTTCCATTTCACACTACAAATGGAACTATTGCAAAAATATGTATGTTACCAATTTCAAAAAACTATTGCAAAAATATGTATGTTACCAATTTCAAAAAACTATTGCAAAAATATGTCATAACCATATCCTCTGGAAATAGCTATCCTTGTTGTTAGTGTGTTTGTTTTTGGCAGTTGTGACCCCTTGGGCAAATTAATGACTGCATGGATGTAAAATTCTGCTTGTCATGGAAGTCCATGCAGCGAACTTATGTGTTTAGGTTGTGTGATGACTCAAATTTTCTTCAATTCTAATTTGATCTTTTTGAGAGAAGTTGTTAAGTCTGAGCCACTGCCAGGGTCATTAACCGTATCACACCTTGTATTATGAATCAAAGACATCCTCGTATCACACCTTGTATTATGAATAAAAGACACCCTTTCTATGCTGGAAAGAGAAGAGGAAAAAGGAAGTCTCATCTTTGCTTAAAACAATATTTCATCATTTTACTTAATGACTCAAGCTAGTTAACTTAACTTCATCTATGACATAATTTCTGCCATGTCACTTATCTGTAGGATGCGAGATGTCATGAAAAGCTAAATAACAGCACCGAGTCTGCTTCCTCTTCTGATGACAAACTGTTACGTGTATCCCATGTCTCAAGTTTGTTTCAAAAGTCAGCTGAAAAGAAACTGGAAACAGGAGAAGAACATGAACTCCTTTCCAATGCTGAGAAGTTCTCCGATGAACAAGATATTCCAGACTCACTGCACCTTGAAAAGAATGTTGAGTTGGATCATCCTGAAAACCTGGCTTGTTTGGAGAGAAAATCTCATATTGGAGAACATAGCCTATATTCCCAATCTTTTATTTGCTCTTCTCCACAAAATAGAGACTTGGATATCGTTGATGCTGATCAATCTAAGCCCGTGCTTGAGGGTTTCATTATAGATGCCTCAACATCAGGTGGAGAATTAGATATTACGCAGCTAGAGATCAACTATGAGACGACAATTCAGCGTGCGAGCATTCTGGAGCAGATCTGCAAATCAGCAAGTGCACATACACCCTTATCTCATTTCACATCTTCTTTTGGGTTTGACCGTGCTCAAAATCTATATCAATCTTTACCTAATGGGCTTCTTGAGCATCTGGATCTGAGCACCTTCTTGTCGGAGGAGGATGTCAACAAACAGGTTAGGGCAAGTGATAGCTGCATGGATGAAGTGAAAGATTCTAAACTGGAGACACCTTGTTCTGATTATCAACCTTCTTACGGGTGTCAATTTGGAGGGAGGTCAGGAAATCGATACCAATCTCCTGTTGGAAAGTTTTGGGAAAGGATCCCGTCACATTCTAGCAGTTCAGAGAAGGGCTTGAACTTAAACCCAGAGCTCATGTGTTTCCCAATTGAGGAGGATCCCAATAGTAGTGAGGAGAATGAGACTGCAGATATGGCAGGTAAAATCCGTGATGAATTGGATTCAACAGTAGTGAAAAGTCACGTCAAAAGACTACCACTTGCATCAATGTCTAACTCATGTCTTAATCCCCCTGCTTCAGTCTCTGCGGCTGAGAGGTCTCATGCAAGGGGAAGTTTGGATTCTGTCAATACAGATGTTATCTGCAGTGGGCATCATAAGAAAGCCAAGAGAAAGCTTGGAAGTAGCTTCAGAAATATGAGTGCTGCAAAGGTAAAACAGACTTCTTTGATGGGTACAAAAGGAATTAAACAAGGTAAGGAATCCCTTAGGAGGTCTAGTAGACCAAAACTATCAGCTAAATCCAGTTTCAAGAGAGAGAGACAGAATCTTTCAGACAAAGGGCCAAGTAATAACAACATTGTCACAAATGTGACGTCATTTATACCACTAGTCCAACAGAAACAAGCAGCTGCTGTATGTACAGGTAATTTCCTTCTTTTCTTTTACAGAAAAAATTGGAACTATTTTCATTATAAAAAAGGTGAAAAGATAAAAGAAGATTTGTAACAATCTTGAATTCTTGATGCTCTTTAGTGGCAGGACTGCTTGTTAGTATCAAACGGTATCCGTCTTGGTTGAACTTAGCAGAGTAGGATAATGATACAAGTAAATTAAATTCTGCTAACTTGGTATTTACACAATTAATTTTGGTGGTGTTTTGCATCGATAAATTTGAACTCCCTGGACGTTGATTTTGGAGGTTGGAAACTTATCGCTCCCCCAAACTTAAAAGTCCGGTGGTATTAGCTAATTGGCCTTTGGTTGTCATTGTAGCATCTCCAGTGTTCTTCTTTAGAGTATCATGCTTCTACTATGCTTTGAGCATGTTATACCTGAGCTTTGAGATTCTGAAGAGTATTCAACAGCAATATCAAATTTTCCTTTTATTATGCAATAATAGCACTGACATTATTCTGCTAACTGAATAACATGTTACTTCAGTTCTCTCAGAATTTCCACACTTTGTTCAGCTGCTTATTTTGGTTGTGCTGTGCTGAGTACTGTGCTGAAGATAAAAACAATCTTTACTTGAGTGAAAATGTTTAATGTTGTTTGTATTCTTACTGGAACATAAATCAGGATTGAAACACTAGAAAATGCTTTACTTCTTTGAGTTCAATGCGGACCTAGCGCAAGTACAATGGAAGAAAAAGCTCTAAATAGGTGGCAACATATAGCTGGAATTAAGTTTTAGTCATGTTAATATGTTTACTTTAAGTCCAATGTTTTCTAGGAGATGCTGATTCCTATTAGAAATGTATATGCTAGATATAGCCAGTAGAAAATAAGAGAAAATTTAGTGCTTTTTATTTTTATCTTGATAATATTGGATTGAGACGAGTCTAAATGGAGTGACATGAGAATTCATATACCTGGGCCCAAGCGGCCGCAACATGCCTGCAGCTGAGGCATAGTTGTTTTCTTTCATAGAATTGGATTCCCTTGTGATGATCTGTTGCAAGCAAAAGAAAATTGAATCTCGAAGGTTCAACATGTTATTTCCCACCCAGCTTTGCTTATTCTGATCAGTAAAACAAACTTCTCCCACCCAGTTTTTCTCCTGAATGCTAATTCTGATTATGCAAAATGAAGCTTGTGCATGATCAAGGCTGCCTTTTGATAGTTACTGGTGTAATTACAATTTTTCTGTTTGTTCACAGGAAAGAGAGATGTAAAAGTGAAGGCTCTGGAAGCTGCTGAAGCTGCAAAACGCCTGGAAGAGAAAAAAGAGAACGAGCGTAAGATGAGGAAGGAAGCAATGAAGCACGAACGGGCACGGTTAGAGAAAGAAAATTCAAAACAATTGGAAAATGACAAGAAAAAGAAGGAAGAGGAAAAGAAGAAAAAGGAAGCTGATGCAATAGCAAGGAAAAGGCTGAGGGAAGAAGAAGAAAAAAATGAGAGGGAAAAGAAAAGAAAGCGAGTAGAAGAAGCACGACGACAGCAGAGAGAGCAGGACGATAAAATTCATGCTAAAAGAGCGGAGAAAGATAAAGGACTTCCCACTAATGTATGCAACATTCTTCTCACTAAGAATTATCCCTTTTCTGCTTCTGTTTTACCGTGCTGGTACACTAATTACTGATTACTTTTTCTGTAGGATGAAAAGACGATGGCTAGAAAGAAATGTAATAATGATGTTGATATGTCAAGAGTTGGAAAGACCTTCAAGAAGCAAGAGAGTGAACCGAAGCCAACTGAAACTTCGAGAAATGATTCATTTCAAGCAACACCATCACCAGGAAGATGTCACATTGTTGATAACTTTACTGATCATGAAAAGGTGATGCATCCACATAGAAAAGTCATAACTGATACGTGAACAACATCTAGGTTCATTATAGGTTCTGATTGTCCACAACCTACACTAGTTTTTCCCACAGCACCAATAAATTATTAACCTCCCTCCAAGAAATATTATGATTGACCGTGATCCATAGGGAGTAGGCTATGTAAGCTTGTTCCCTGTTTGCATAGACTAGTTTACGATTTGAGTTCTGAATCCTAGGGGATCTATGTTGACATCTCTTCTCACTTTTGCTTTGAGCTCCAATTTCTTTAATAGGCAATCCCCCAAACGTTAGTCGTACGCCCTAGCATAACAGTTCCTGCAGAAACATCTACAATAAGTTCACTGTGCTTACTAACATCTCCTGCAATAGCAGTATAACTACTACCCAATGAAAACATCCATTACATTCTCATTCTCAAAATTCTAGAATTTGTCCAGGTTTCTTTATTTATCTAAGCCATATATAAGTTTCTATAGTGGAATCCGACTTTAATCTTTATTCTTCAAATCCAACATAACTTTGTCAAGAACCAAGCTAGCAAAGTATAGTTAGAAAAAGAGAGGAACACATCTCAAAGAGAAGCCAGTTCCAGTTCATTTTTCGGGGACAGTCTGCTTCATCTAATAGACATTCCCAAAATGTGAGGTATGAGATGCATATGCAATTCACATATGTTATTCTACTCTGAAAAGTGAAGATAGTTGACTTAAGTAGCACGGTCTGATAGTGTTCAGCAAGGAGTGGTTGGTTAGTGGGTTCCTTAATATATGCTAAAAAATTGGTTTATATTATTGTGCCAAGAGCAAAGACCGTACCTGCTTGTGATGCAAATGGGCTTGGGGCTGGTACTGCTAAAAAGTCTAAGAAAGTTGATGCATCCCAATGACAAGGTCATATTATAGTTGAAGGGCTTAGTTGTTTCTGCTAGGATAATTAGTCAGTTTAATATTGTGCCAAATACTGTGCTACTACTGCTCGAAGCTCTCCTAGCCTTTTTATCATATTCTTCAACTCTTATGCCTGTCCTGTTTTTCCAGTTTCTTCAGAATTCTGAAGTTGTTAGGTTACAGTTCATATGGCAACTTGCCTGACAAATTTTGTACATAACTAATTATAGATAGAAGGCTTGTTTTTCGTTTTCTGTTCAACTGTTTATGGTAGAGTTTTGCTTTCAGTCCTCACACTGGCATGTATTTTAATTATTGCACAGGCTGACAGTGAGTGTGGTACCAAGAAAAGTCGAGAGAAATCATATGAGATCTCACCTTATCAGTGCTCTGATGATGAAGAGGATGAGGATGTAGATCTACCCATCCGAAAATTTATTCCCTCGTGGGCCAGGTGATCAAATCTATTCTTTATAGCACCCGAAGCATTAAATCTTCAGGCCCTTCCTTTATAATGTGTAGTTTATAAAACAAAAAAGTAAAGAAAATTCACCGTAACATATTTTAGCTTGTAATACTGCTAACATTTCTCTCAACTAAAATTGGATGTTTCTGCAGTAAACCCAATGTGGCTAGTGTCCTACCTCTGCAGCAAGAAATTGACCCTGATTCCATATTTCCCCCCAATAGTTTCTGCAGTATGGATGAAGGTATCTTTTTCCTCCTTTTATTTAACTGCTAATGGAGCTTTTTTTATTGCTTTCTGAATTAGAAACTCTTTCTTTGTAGTACTTGTGCCTAGGATGGTTCAGCAGAGACCTGCGCACATCTGATTGATTTTTCCTCTACTTCAAAAAAGCTTGTTTATACAAGGGTAGTGCTTCTGCTCGAAGACAAGGTTGTCTCTTCTTTCCCATAGTAACTTGTCATTTGTAGTTTCTTATTTATGCTTGTCACAACCATATGCGAGAAATCTATTATGCTTGGACTCTTCAAAAATGCGGCCAAGTGCATTGTTTGAGGATCCAACAACATTTTTGGAGAGTCTGGAGCAGCGTAAATTAGATTTGACTTCTGGTGTATATTTGGATAAATTTCCTTGTTCTGCCTCCCATACACGTTCATCATCGATCTCCAATCAACGAAATTAAACTTCATATTGTTTTTTGGCAGGGCTTTTGTATTACATAAATTGTACATATGGGAAGGTGATATTTGCTATGCAGCCTCGGCAAAGCCTGTCTTAACGGCTGTGCATGCTGTCGTTTTCATTCCCTTTCGACATGTTCTCACTTCCAATATCAGCGATTCAAAAACCTTTCTAACGTATATACGCTTGAACCTTGATGATTAGAATACAGAACTACAGTCATTATACTATATGGCTGTCATTTGTAAGATTTAAATAACTTTTTTGACTTATATGATTGAAAGGAAAAATAAACACATGTTATTATGAATGCAAATGGCTAAGAGAGTGATAGGGCTTAGCCTTATAGTGACGTTGAAGGTTGCTCGTACACATACCATGGAAGTCTTCCCGACATCTATTGCAACGTCTCTACTAGCATGTATTTACTTCGTCTTTCTCTTAATAAGTCATCAAATTTGTTGACTTTTGATCTCCAATTGCTTTGGGGAAAATGAAATAGTCGTTGATAGTTTCCAATATTGAACACTTTTCATACTTCTTGAATTGGGAAGTTAGAAAATTAAGTGTAGACGATTATGAGCATGTAAATCGCGTATTTTTATTGTGAAATTTTGATCTTTTACTAAGCGTCATTTCTTTTAAACAAATAGGTGTTCCGATTCTATTGGATTAAGTTAAAACATATAATGGAGAAACTAAACTTCAAATTTAAATTTTATTATGATTAGATGCGACTAGTAAGAAGCTATTCTCGAAACACATTTCATAAATTCACGTGTGCCTAACTAAATTAATGAATAAGGAAGCACACTGGTGTGAACTTCAAGAACTTTTGTTGTGCCTATTTAGTTTTTGCACAATTCAAATATGTTTATTTTTATTGATTCCACGTGATGAACTCATCATGTATAAGATTATTGAATTGAACCCCAACGGCTCTATGGGTCTATTACTATAGACTTTATATTATATAGATTTAATAAAGTGGAAAGTTGATCCAATAATCACATTGTATTCAGTGTCATTGTTGATCATCGAGGCCATTGCCCTATTTGGAGATACTCTGACAATTTTCTTAGATGACATAACTACTCATCTGTTTCTAATTTATGCTACACTTTTTGTTTTTCAAGAAATAAGCTATTTAAGTTTGATTAAAATTTTATGTATTCATGAAATTTATATATTTACGTACAAAGTATTATAAGTTATAATAATTGATAATTCAAAATATTTAAACGATTTAGTAAAAATTTATGATAAAAAATAGACTTGTTTAAATCTCGAAATCTAAAAAATGCTATATAAATAAAACAAATAGTATATAATTAAAGTTTTACGATAAAATAATGAGTATTACATCATTTTTAATCAAAGGTCTCGAATACAAGTTTTTTATGTGATGCTACCAACCGTAAGGGATAATTTTACCTCTCAAAATGAAACTTCTTCAGATTAATCGAACTTCAAAACGAATATGAGACAATCATGTTTTTAGATACTCCTATGTCACAAACAACATTTCTACTCCACTAACAGTGGTAGAGCCAGGATTTTCAATAAGGGATCCAATATTTGTAAAAATAGATACACGGAGTAGTCGAAGGGGGTTCGACATCTACTATATATACATAAAAATTATTTTAACCATATATAAATAGTATAATTTTCTGTCGTAGGAAATTCGAATGAACCCCTTATCAAGGTGGCTCCGCCCCTGTCCACTAACATAAGAATAAAATCAACTTATTACATATATCTTACTCTTCTCAAACTCCATTCGCAAAACTAACTACATATAATAATAATAATAATAATAATAATAATTATTATTATTATTATTATTATTATTAAAACTCCTCAAACCTTTTCCTCAATGTTAAGTTTCTACCAAATACAAGTAATTGGATAAATATGCTAGCAATCCACTAATAATAAAGTAATATAGGTGTATAGGGCCATTTGGGTACAATTATTCTTTTTCCCGTTAATTATTTTTATTTATTTATACATCCGAAAATATATATACATGCAATAATTGGTCAAACAAAATTAAAGAATTTGGTTCAAACTTTATCGTACAACGGCTTGTTTTGAATTTTAGTATAGTCAGTGGGACATAAAATTCACTTTCAATAAATACAATTGTGGGCTGTGTATAATTACAACAACAACGACAACGACTTACTACATCCAACAAATAAAAAATTACTCGTAGATTTTATTTCGTAAGATAAATAAATTATTTTTAACAAATTTTTAACTTAAAATAGATATTTTAGAAGACAACAACAATAATAATAGGATGCATTTATATTAGGAAAAAATGATAAATATATCTCCTAACTATCATAAATGATATGCAGATATCCTCCGTCATACTTTTAGGACATTGGTGTACATACCGACCAAAAATTAGAGCAAACATACACTTTATACTAACTGACATACGCATCTCATAATTTTATCAGTTGAACCGACGGACAAAATTGCACTGCGTGTCTTATTTAGTCTTACGTTGCAGTGAAGAGTATATATGCTCTAGTTTTAGGACGACAAAGGGACCAATAATGTCCCAAAAATATGAGGGAGCATATTTGCATATCATTTATAATAGTTCGAAAATATATATTTATCTTTTATGTTTATATTATAAGATATCATAAATTATTTTTTGATAGACTCTCAATTTAAACGAAAAATATATAAAAAGATATAATAATAATAATAAAATATAAATCACATTATTATATAAATTTCTATTTTAGTAGGGACCCTCAACTAGTAGGACTTCCAAATTCGTCTGCAAGTCTATATTACCGTTATAAGTGCTATTATATTCCTCTCGACATTATTATATACTTTTTCTCTTTATAACTATTTATGATAATAGTACTTTAGCCCCTCAATTATAAATAAAGTTAATTTTAATCTCTTGATATTTAATATATTAAACCTTCTGATGGAATGTGGTTTTATTTTTTTATGTAAGAAAATATGTTGAGTATAGATTACTTTAAATGTATATTATTCTAAAAACGTGAAATAACAATGTGTAGGTTTGATATATATAATAGTGATAGAAAAAGCTTATGCGAAATAATTGTAATGGTAAGTATTTTATTTAGTTCAAAATTTTATGGACTGCTTATCGAGAAGGTGAAATGATTCATCTTAATTTTATTATTGCCAAAAATGCTCCAAGCGATTGACTATTATAGAGGGTATCATTATTTGAGCGAGTTTAGAAAAAAAAATCGTGCAAATGTAAAATTATATACGAACAGTTATATAGTAGTGAAATAGTTAATTCTTTAAGAAAATTGTGATTGCTTGCGAGGAAAAATAAGAAATACACATTTCGTAATTGTAGAATAATATGATTTGTCAGATATATATACATATATTTCAATGATCAAGAATAATATGATTTGTCAGATATATATACATATATTTCAATGATCAAAAGTGTTATTATCCTAAGTATTAAGTATTTATATTTTATAAATTTTCTATTTTCCTTCAGAGTTATGAATAGAGTTGTAAAAAAAGTCTAAGTATGATAGGAGACAACAAAATTAAATGAATTTTTTGTTTTATTATTATTTTGATAAACAAAGCTACATGATAGTTGTTCCTGGTATTCCTGGTAGAAAAGAATAGATATATTATAAAATTTGTCGAAGTGAAGACAAGTTAACTCAAATATATAACTCAATTATACTCTCACAAAAAAAAAATATAAAAATATTTTTAAAAAAATTATTTTCAATAGATGCTCATTAATAAACAAATTATAAATAATTCGAAAAACAAAATAACTAAAGTGAAAGAAGTAAATGTATCTCAAAAGTTGAAGGTTATGAAAAATTAAAGTACAAAAGTGATTTGATTACTTCTTAATTAAAATACTTAATTATCTCATAAATATTTCTCTAATCTCTTTCTTCAACACAAAGGCGCCTATATTTTCATAACCGTTTACTAACCCATTATCACTTTTTTTTTTCTCCATCATCTCCACTAATTCAATCACTTTAATGTGTAAATTCAAGATTTTATCTACTTGTTCTTCATTTTTCTGAAAAAAAGATTCAATTTTTCTGATAAAAAGATAATCTCCACCATGTTCAGGTTCTTGATTTTCTTCAGTTTCTTCATATTAGTATCATCCCAAAATTGCAGCTTTGATTTACAATCTTTTACACTTCGCAATTTCACTCTTCTTGGTGATTCTTATCTACGTAATGGTGTTGTTGGTCTAACTAGAGATCTTCAAGTTCCATCTTCAAGCTCTGGTTCTCTCATTTACAATAACCCCATTTCGTTTTTCGATCCAGAAACCAAGAAAACGGCGTCGTTTTCCACAAGATTTGCTTTTTCTGTTACTAACATCAACCCCTCTTCGTTTGGTGATGGATTGGCTTTTTTTCTGTCACCTGATAATCAGACATTGGGTAGTCCAGGTGGGTTTTTGGGTTTGGTGAATTCTTCACAGTTAACTAAGAATAAGTTTGTTGCTGTTGAATTTGATACTAAACAAGATTTGCATTTTAATGATCCTGATGATAACCATGTTGGTCTTGATATTGATAGTCTTATTTCAATGAAGACTGCTAATTTGAGGTTAGCTGGTGTAGATTTGAAAAGTAGGAATTTGATTAGTTGTTGGATTGATTACAAGAGTGAGGAGAAGAAGTTGATGGTTTTCTTGAGTTACTCTAGTTTTAAGCCTAAAAAACCAATCTTGATTGTTGATATTGACTTGTCTGATTATCTAAAAGAGTTTATGTATGTGGGGTTTGCTGCTTCTACTGAGGGGAGTACTGAATTGCATAGTATTGAGAATTGGAGTTTTCGAACTTATGGATTTCGCCCTGTGAGGCCTCCTCATAATGTTTCTGATAATACTGTGATTGTAAAGCCTCCGATGATTCAAGATTCTGGTGGCCATAAACATCATAATAAGAGCTTTGGGTTGGGTTTTGGAATTGGTGGTCCAGCTTTCTTTTGTGCTGTTCTTGTAGCTTTTGGTTGGATTTCTGTTAAGAAATGGAGGGGTCTTAACACAGAGAAGAATTTGAAAGCCGAGCTTGTTACTGGACCGAGGCAGTTCAGTTACAAGGAGCTGAGGTCAGCTACAAGAGGATTTCATTCCAGCAGGATTATAGGAAATGGGGCTTTTGGTACTGTTTACAAGGCGTTTTTCATGGAATCGAGCTCTATAGCTGCAGTGAAAAGATCTAAGCACAGCCATGAAAGTAAGACGGAGTTTGGGGCTGAATTGTCGATCATAGCATGTTTAAGGCACAAAAATTTAGTTCAGCTGCAAGGTTGGTGTATTGAGAAGGGAGAGTTACTTCTTGTTTATGACTATATGCCTAATGGGAGTCTTGATAAGGTGCTATACCAGGAATCCGAGCATGGGAATCCGCTGAAATGGCCTTACAGGTACAATATAGCAGTTGGTTTGGCGTCTGTTCTGACTTATCTGCATCAAGAATGTGAGCAGCAGGTGATTCACAGAGACATAAAAGCAAGCAATATTATGCTGGATGCAAGCTACAATGCGAGGCTTGGCGATTTTGGGCTGGCAAGACTTATGGATCATGACAAGAGTCCAGTCTCAACACTTACTGCTGGAACAATGGGATACCTTGCTCCTGAGTACCTTCAATACGGAAAAGCAACCGAGAAAACTGATGTTTTCAGCTACGGTGTGGTTATACTAGAGGTGGCTTGCGGGAGGAGACCAATTGAAGGTGAAGGTACTGGTCATGAAATGGTGAATTTGGTTGATTGGGTTTGGAGACTGTACTCTGAAGGTAGGATTATCGATGCAGCAGACAAAAGGCTTAACGAAGACTTCAAAGAGGAAGAGATGAAAAAGCTGCTACTTGTTGGACTGAGCTGTGCAAATCCTGATAGCACAGAAAGGCCTTGTATGAGGAGAGTATTTCAGATACTCAACAATGAGGCGGAACCTATCTTTGTTCCGAAAGTGAAACCAACTCTAACTTTCTCCACTAGCATCGCGTTCAACATTGATGACATTTTCTCAGACAGCGAAGGAAGTGAGGCACCAGAACATGAGCTTGAAATCAGAATAGATTGAAGTAATAATAGTCTTGTGAATTTTCTGCAATATATATAGCTAGAAATTCTTTCATTTTTTTTTGTGTGCAATTGTAATGTGAGCTGATATACATTAGGCCTTTTGACTATTGATTGAGTTCAAAGCCATTATATTGAACTCTATGCTATTGTCTGTTATCCTGAAACATTTCAAGGTGGTTCAATCTAAATCCGATTAACATGTCATTTTATTTCATCTCCTGCACATTCTTTTACTGTTTTATGAAAGGAGAAACATTCTGAGAAGAGCTATTCGGATAGTAGTTAGTCGAAAACAGGATCTTTCAACACTATATTATGACAAGAAAAATGTGTGATCTTTGTTGAGAATCCAAAAGAAGAATAACAGTTTCTATTAGTAGAAGCAGAGAGAGCACATTCCAACAAACAACACATACCATTTTGTTGATAACAGATTGTGCTCTCTCTTCTGTCAACAGAATTTTTGAATCCTCAACCAAATCTTGGTGATTTCTATGATAAACATTGACTAATAATCGCGTAAAAATGTTAACTAACACGTTGTCAACGGTGTTAAACTATACCAATAGCATGCAAAATATTTATGTTGTCAATGTATGTAACCTACACCTCAGCCTCAATCGAGTTGTGGTTATGAAAAAACACAAAGGAATGAAAGAAAGGACACTTAGTAAATATGTCTTTAAATTGATCGTAACTGATATTTATATTGTTCAATTTTGGTAGACACTTAAACTTGTGTAAAGTTGAACAAGTAGACACACACGTCCTATAGTCATCACACAGGACGCTATAATTGACATGTATGACGACATGTGTATCTACTTGTTTTCTCTATAAAAGTTTAAGTATCTACTTGTACACACTCAAAGTTAAAAGACATAAATTTTAAATAAGACCAAGTTAAAGACGTTTGTGTATTATGATCATAAAAAATGAACTTGCACCTATTAAGGTTAAGGAGTACTCTATCCTTTCTTTCTGTTATATTTCACTATTTTACGCGTCATTTAAGAAATCATAAAATTGAAAGAATATTATAAAAGAAATCTTGAAAATTGAACAATTAAATTGATTTTAAAAATAAAAAAAAAATCTCAAAAATTCGATTACTTGGAAATGGAAGAGTATAATACTTTCTTTTCTTTAGATAGTTTGATCAATCTTTTTTCCTCGTCATAGTAAAACTATACAACATATTTATCATTTTAATGTAAACAAACAAATTTACACATTTATGTTATGGAAAGAAGCTAGCTAAGCTAAGCTATTATTCAACAAATCTCTCTATCGGCTGTATCAAACTTGTGAATGATAACATAAGAGAGCTACATGTTTATTTTTACAATATGTGTCTACGTTTTCTTTTCAAATTTATGTGACACTTTTTTTTCGAAAGTTAAACTATTCAACTTTTTAGAGGCCCACGGTATAGATGGACATTCTCTTTCATAATAACTCAATCTCTTGGAATATGTAAAAAATATTCACTCTATTAATTCGATATTATTTGTCATAATTTTTATATTTAAAGTTACATTATAAAAAATTTAACTAAAATTATAAGATGTTTCTTTTCATCATATTAATATGCAAAAAGTTGCAATATTAATATGATCCTCTGTTTCACAAATAATGAACTAGTTTGACTTGACACGGAATTTAATAGTATATAGACGACTTTTGAATCCTGTGATCCTAAATTAAAGTTAGGTCAAATATACAAAATTGCCTTTGATCTTGTGACCTTAAACATGTCACGTGGAAAGTTGTTACAAAAAAATAATGAAAGAGGTCATTCTTTTTGAAATATACTAAAAAGAAAGGAGATAATTCTTTTTGAAACGGAGGGTGTAACATTTTGTGTTATAGTGTTGATTTTGTAATATCTTTCTACCTTCACTAAGGCTGTTTTGATAGTTTTTAATCTTAATTTGATTATTTTGAATGTTTAAGATTTTTAAAATACATACAGTTTAAATTATTAATATATATTTGTTTTATCTAATGAAAGAAAAAATTTAAAATATCTTTAATTTCTTAAAATATTTTTTTCTTTTTATTACTTTCAAATATTTGAATATTAGCAGAAATTAAATCTAAAATTTAATAAGAGTTTTGTGTCATGCAAAGTACGGACAAACAATATATTTAATATACTTTTTAATATAGATCTCGAACTTAAATCACAATACGTAAAAGTGCACCAATTGAAGATATCCAAAACAGAAAATATAAACTAAATAATATGAAAAGCAATAACTAAAACAAAACGAAAATTGTTAATTGCTATTTAATTCTAAACCTAAATATTATAGATGTAATTAATAATTTATATTGATTATTTGGTTTTTATTTATTTTTTCGTCATAAAAATGAGAGTCCTTGAATAAGATATTTGTGGAAGCTAAAAACATATAATTCATCCAATTTGTTAGTAAATAAGCAATTCTAAATGAGAAGAGAAAGAGAAGAAAAAGGGATGTAAAAATAAAAGGTAACTTTCACATATAGTAAATAAAAAATGCATATTTATATGCTATAGCAAAGTTTGCATAATTGCGCTCCATAGCAAATATAGAAACTGTATAATTCGCTATACATATACAATTGAAGCAAATTGTATAAAACAAAATGTATAAAACGAGAAAGAGAAAGACACTTTGGCAGTGTATAAAACGAATTGTATGATTATAAGTGTATAGAACGATTATATACAATTTGAATTTGTATAAAATGAGAAAGAGAGAAAGACAAAAGAGACTTGGGCAGGGAATATACAATTGAATCGAATTGTATAAAACGAGAAAGAGATAAATTAGATAAAATTTGAATTTGTATAAAACAATAAAGAGGGCAAAGAAAAACTGGACAGGGAGTATTTTTATTGTATAATTATAAGTGTATAGGACGAAAATATATGTACTTGCATGTGTATATACAATTTTCTTCACGCTTTATACAAACAGAAACGCAATTTATACATTTAGCTTCTGTTTGTATAAATGAGAAAGGCAAGGGTGGCGAGCGAGATTTGGGAGAGTGGCGAACGAGATATGGAAGAGGGGAGAGAGGAGAACAAAAATATATGTATTTATACAATTTCCTCTGCTTTGTACAAATAGAAACAACTTTTATACACTTGTGTGTGTATAAAAAGTGAGAAAGCGAGCGAGAGATTGGAGCGAGAATGAGAGAGTGGCAAGCGAGATTTTTGGGAGAGAGGCGACTGGCAAAATTTGGAAAACGTTTGCTATGGAGCACAATTAAATCAAACCCTAGCTATTCCATTTATTTTAGGTTATTAATTTACTATTATATATAATTATCCCAAAATAAAATCGTAAGGGAATAACAACGGGTATGTGATATTTGTCCGGAGTTTTTTTTAGTTATAATTGGATGCTAAAAATAAAAACACAATTTTTTTTATATTTGGCGAGTAAAGAAAAATAAATCTATAAATAGAGGTTCATTCTTATAGTAATATTCACAATATAGCCCTACAACTTTGTCTACATAAGGGGAAAATAGTGAGATAACACTGGTGTAAAGAATTGCCCGTGCTATGCACAGGCCTAAATCTCCCTCAAAAAGTATATCAATAAATTAAACTCGGTAAATTAATAATATTTCTATGATAATATTTTCTTTGGAAAGCTAGCTACATAAATAGGCCATAAAGCAAAATAATTTTATGTTCATACCTTAATTCTAAGTACTCCAAGAAATACTCATTCTTTCAAAAAGAATTACAGTCTATATCCCCTATTCATTAAGGTTAATAATTTTCGCTTAACTAATATCAAATCAGTATCATATATTGCATTGGTATCATTAAAGCTGATAATTTCGATTAACTGATTTTAAATTAGTATATATATATGCTATTGATATCATTAAGGTTTATTGTTCACAAATTACTCATTAGTCATTAATACTATAGAGTATATGTACATTATCAACATGAGTTGTGGTGCACTGGTGGAAATGTTTCCCGATTAATCAGAGGTCTCGGGTTCGAGCTTTGGGTATGAAGAAAATATCTTATGGGGAGCGCCACCCCCGAATGGTCCTGCCGAGCGCAATTCGAATTTAATCAGAGCTCCAATTCATTAGTCAATGATGTAATGATATTATAAGAATATAAGTATTTAGTATATTATTGTGGTATTATTAAGATTTCTTGTTCAAAAATTATTCTTTAATTATATTCTTTTACGGCTTTTCTGCAATTAGAATTTTAAATTTTAGCCAAATCTAGCCGAATCTATTGCACTAAACTTTTATTACATGTAAAATCAAAAAAGGGTTAGAACCATAAGGGATCTATTTGTACGCAGTTCCTTTTCTCTATTTGCTCTGACTATAGATGGCTAAGAAACATAATTTCACATGAGAAGAAATTGTGTTGTTGCTAAGAAACACAATTTACGTGAGAAAAGAATTGTGTTTTATGGAGAGCTATATCTATATAGGAAAAATTACGTAATAAAATAAAATTATACTATTTAATTACTTATCAGAGCTATAATTTGCTATAATTATCACTCGCAATTAACATTATACATTAATTACGTTGGCTGACTTTGAGTGTGTATAATTAGTCACGTTTGTATATGTATAATTCGTCAGAAAATACAAATATATATGTATCATGTACAATTATTTAACCTATATATATATACAATTCACTTCTATCCCACTCTCTCCCCTCTCTCTCTCGCCTCTCTCCTTCCTCTCCCAATTTCGTTTGCCTCCCTCCTCCCTCTCCCAATCTCGTTTGCCCTATATTCAAATGTATATGTATAATATATAATTATATACATATACAATTCACCTCTCTCCCACTCTCTGCCCTCTTTCGCTCGCCTCTCTCCTCTCTCTCTCGATCTCGCTCATCTCTCTCCTCCCTCTCCCAGTCTCGTTATTCTCTTTCCTGTCTCTCTCAATCTCTCTTGCCATATATATAAATACATATGTATAATATACAATTATCTAACCAATATACATATCTAATTCACCTTTCTCCCACTCTTTTAATTTCCCCCTCTCTCTCCCAGTCTTGCTTGCCCCTCTCCTCCATATAACATGTATCCACAAATTATAATTATCAAATTATACCTATAAAGAGTAATTAATTATTTTTAAGTGACTATATGTGAAAGTTCCCCTATATATAATAGAAATTTGTACACACAATGACATGATCAGAATTTTCATCAAGAAATTTAAAATATAAAGAAATAAATATATAAGAAAAAAGATAAGGAGGTTTAAATTTGTTATATTATAAATTAAAAAAATAACACTTAGCATTGTGTAAAACTTATTATAGGGAGAAGGCCAAGAAAAAGTATTAAAACACAAAAAATAAACACTTAAAATGAAGAGACAAATCTGTTCATGAAGCATTAGAATGATATTTTAGTTCCTTGATAATGTGTGTTACACAATCTCACTATACATGCTGTCAGAGGCGGATCTAGAATTTAGAGTTACTGGGTGCCAAGCAGAGGCGGACCGACATGGTACCAAGTAGAGGCAGACAAACATGATTTGATAGGGGTGCACGTGCATCCATTAACCTCAAAAATAAGTCACGAGTATATATGTATATCTATCGTGAAAAACTCACATAAAGTAGGATATAATCAACAGTGCACCCATAAAAAGTGAAGGGGTGCCCTTGTTTAGTTGGTACAAGCTAGAGGAGCCACTCGTGGAAATACGATTTAGTCTTATTTATTTTAAGTTTAGCTTGTAAATCATATTTTAGCCATTAGTTACTAATCAAATACTACCTTATTCGTTAATTATAGTAAAAGTTTCGTTAACTACCTAAATTAAGATAGTATTGGCGCATCAAAATCTTCAAATTTTTTGATTCGTCTCTAATGTTCAGTAGACTCATTGATTAAATCAATTTTAAATTTAGATAGAATTATTCGTCTTGTGGCTAAATGTGAGAGCATGATTAGGCGATGAACGGAAGACTGAAGCTTTAATTAATGACAACTTTTTGTTGTTCAAAAGTTTAAAGGAAAAGTCAGGATTTCAAGGTTGAATAAATTATTTTTTTTAATCAGATATATTTAATCATTTAAAAAAAAGTCAAAAAATTAAATTAATTAGTTAAAAAATAATTATTGATTAATACTTAATAATAAGTTAATAAGTAAAAAGAAAAAAGAAAAAAAAATGTGCCTTCTGGATTAAAAAGGAAACGCTGCCTGCAGTTGAAAAAAGTTTGAAACAAAAAGCGCTGCTAGTATATAATAGTATATAATTTTTTATTATTTATTAAATTAAATTTGTGTGTGTCCTTTTATTTTTACCTAATATTTTATTGTGTTTCATAAGGATTCCTATATTTAGAAAAGACTAGATAGATGAGTCCCATTAGTAATTGGATTTGTAAATCATTATCTCATTCAAATAGGTTTTGGAAAAAGAAAAAGGTTTATATATATGATATTTTATTTATATAAAGGGTATTGAAAAGATCAAGTATATTTCTTTTTTTTCATAATAAGAAACTATTTGTTTATTGTGAGAATGTCAATGGGAGTATTCAACCGTGTCTTTCTTGGGTTGAAGAGTGTAGTATCAAATTATCGGATTAATGGTGCGGTTAGTCATGTTATTGCAATAACAGGGAAGAACAATCATCTATTATCAAATCATAGTGTAGTAAATCCCAAATCAATCACTATGTATCAGAGATATCTACATGATTTGAAGAATGTAGTATCAAATCATCGTGTTATTGCAGTAATAGGAAAGAGTAAATCTATTACTATGACTCAGAGATACCTACCTAAGAGTATAGTATCATATCATACAATTTGTGGATTTAATATTAGTATGGCCAAATCTATTCACCACAAATCGATTAGTATGGGTAAAGCGGGTGGGTGTATTGGTGGACGCGAATACAACACAGTGGCTAGTGGGTGCCGTTCTTGTAGACGGCTAAGTAATTATATTCTTGTTATACTATTTATGCATACAATCATAGATGTAATAGCGATTATGGCTATGAATGCAACGGATCAAGAATTAAAGCTACTCGAAAAGAAGAGGGAACAAAGGCATCGTACCTTAAAGTAGTATCATTTTTAATAGCATAGATTTTTATTTTTTTTTATCAATTGTCGTATTTCGTTTATGAATTTTTTCTTCTTAATCCTTTTTTTCAATAACATAGCTTATTTTATGTTGTATAAATCAAGTGGGTATGAATTTATGTTTTTGGTCTATGTTGTTAAAACAATTCGACTTGGTTTGGTTCGAGGGATTGGGATATATAAGAACTTAATTATTATCCCAACCAAACCAAACAGGTTTAGCAATTCTTACCATGACGAATTAGAACTAGAGTTTATTTGTTGCATCTAATATCGTAAATCGAGTCAAATTAGAAAAAAAATAATCATTAGTGCTTTGGTATTGGAAAAAAAAGTTAGACTATATTTGAATTGATTTGGTTTTAACTAAAAGAATCAATTCGAGATTTATACATAAAAATTTTTTACTTTGATATCATTTTAAAATATTTCTTATATTATTTCGTAGATTTTATCTATTAATATATTATTTCAAGTTTAGAACTTAGAATTCGAAATGGTTCAATAAAGATTATAGTTTATAGATATGGATAATTATAATGAAACTTAAATCAAAATCATATTAATACCAATGCAAAAAGAAAGTCAATTCAACACTAAAATGACAATAATATTAAATATTTATTCTTTAGTTTTACATTGGTTTAGACAATTAAATACATAATCTAATTTTAATTTTTCTTAAATATTTAGTAATGTAACTAATGCTTATTAACTTATTTAAGCATGATTTAGTACTTGATTATATATCAAGAATTTGTATAATTTTTTCATATTTCTAAAATATATAAAAAAAATTATGATCAAATTAAAGATAGACTTGATTGAATCTCAAAATTCGAAAGTAATCACATAAATTGAAATAAAAGTAATACTCCTGCATAAGAAGTTCGATGTAAATTAAAGCATTAATATCAGAATTCAGATCTGATGATTTTGATTTTAGTGTTGAATTGCCTATTGCTTGGGAATATCTATTGATATTGAATCTGTGCCTCTAACACATAGGTGAAAATAAGTCTAAATAATTAATTAACAAAATGAATATTAACCAGTAAGTAAATAAATGGAGGGATGGACTATTACAGAAATATTAACCAGTAAGTAAATAAAATCTTTTACTCGTCAGAAATAAGTCTACCTCTCGCTCTAATCTTTTATACATTTAACATAACGTTCGTTTAGGACCACAAGATTCAAAACATTTTTTATTTTTTAAAATTTTGTGTCAAGTTAAACTAGATCATTCTATTCGAGAGAATCCGGGTGTATATATTATATTTAAATGCTAATCAAATTTACAACTACTCACGCAGGAGAAAATCGTACAATCCTTCATACTATTTCCCTCGATAAATTTATCAATCTATTAAAAATCATATATTTTTTACCATCAAAATGTATAAATCATGCTTAGAAGATATATATATTTTTTCAGTTAATCAATCTCTTTTATTTCGTTAGAAATAAGTTCACATCTCACTCTAATCTAATCTTTCGTATAAGAATGGAAAAATTACGAGTTTGAAGTTTAAAGAGTAAAAAAAAAATATCAAAAATTTCAAAAGAGTACATCATTTTTTTTAAAACCAAAACGGATCTATCAGCGATTTTGTTCATTTATTTTTTTAAAAAAAAAGAAAATAGCTGCGATTTTCGTGGGAAGTTTTTTTTTTTTTTTGCAAATAGCAGCCAATGAACACTTCCTTGGCAGCATAAACTATTTCTTTTTAAAAATGTAGCTGCCAAGTATTTATTAAAAAATTATTTAATGTTGGTTAATTTTTTAAAAAATAATTAAAATCAGCGTTTTTATAAATGTTAAAACATTGCTTCTAGTAAATTTTTCTTTCTAAAAATATCGTTGCCAATTCTTTTTTTAAAAATTTTTCTTTTTTAATTTTGATCAAAATAAAAATCGCATTACAATTTTTAGTAAATATTTCAGTAAAAAAAATTTAAAAAAAAATCCAAATTATTATATTTTATTTAAAAATCACTGCAATTGCAGCATTTATATATTTAAAAGTCTCTTTCTTTTCAGTGAATTTTTTATTATAAAAATGCTGCTTGGTGGAAATTATTTCTAAAAAATAAAATCAGTGCCAATTTTTTAAAATTGTAAAATTATTTTTTAATATTTATTCACCAACATTTAATACAAAAAATTTTAAAGCAATTAACAGCGATATTTTAATAAAAATTAGTTCAGAAAAATAGCTGCCAAGACTTTATTTTATTTTTTTAAAAAAAACTTCCCCAAAAAAATAAAACTCTCTCACTTAAATTGCTGCTAGGCAGCGATAATAAAATTTTTTAGAATTTTTTTCAATGAAAAGGCTGAAGTCACAGCAATTTTATTTTTTTAAAATTAAAATTTACAAAAAACCCTGACCATGCAGCGATATTCTTTGGATAAAAAATTTCGCCAAAATCGCTGACGTACCAGCGATTTTGATCAAAGACGTGAAAGCAAAATCGCTACATCAAGAGCGATTTTGCCTTTTGGTTAAAAAAAAAATTGATGTATCCCTTTGGAATTTTTGACATTTTCTTTTGCCCTTTAGGCTTCGTACTCGAAAAATTACTTGAGTGAGTTGTTTTTAATAAATAATTACGAATGTTAGTTATATGTTTTCATTTATTACCATTTATATACTATGTTAAATCTACAATATGTACTAAAAGTGAATTAAGTATGCGATATATATGTATGATAACTATCTTTAAAAATGTATTATGCTTGTTTGGTAAGAAGTTGAGACATTATATTATAAGTGTTTTAAAATATGTGATAAATGTATTATCCATTAATAAAATTAAACTTGTATTATATATGAATAATAAATTAATTGTTCTTGATAATATAAATTAAAAGTATTTTATAAATGTATGAAAAGTGATCAAATAGGGAAAAAAAATTATTGCTATAAATGGTAATTTTTTTTTTTTTATATTATATTTACCTAAGTTTCCATAAAAGAATTATAATTATATGTCAAATTCTTCCTTATCTCTATTCCCTTCGAGATTCACAGTATATTGTCAAAATTTTATTTTTATAAATTATAACTTATTCGGATATTACCTGCATCAAAATATGTTAATAAAGTTATTTCACTATAAACTCATAAAAAATGACAATAATATTTATTTTTCATCTATTTCATTTTAGAATTACATTAACTTATATAATCAATTAATATTTCTCATTCCCTCTTCTTTGGGATAAACTTTATATTTGTATGATAAAGTTATTTTTATATACATTAAATAACAACAATATTATGATCTTAAAAAGTATATGAAAAACAGTTACTCTACAAAAATCTCAAAAAAGTGTACAAATACAAGTTAAAAATTGTTTTAGAGAAGGAAATCAAGTTACAAACTGTTTAATAATATTGACTTCTTCTCAAAAAAGTGATACATATTTGTCTTACCCAAATAAGATCATCTTCCATTTCTTTGTTAGGATTTTTTATACGGGAAAATTAATTCTGTTAGTAGGCATTTGTTAATGCGATATCATATTACGATATGAAATTGTGAAATTAAATTAACGTTTGGATATGTGATTTTACGTTGATTTCATCACATAATTTCATATTACGAGACGTAATTCTATATAATGAGATGTAATTCTATATTCTCCAAAAATCATGTTATGGGAATTTCATATCATGATTTGAGATAATTTTAATACAAAAAATTATATTTTGTTAAAACAACTCCATATTTATATCTACTAACCATTTATTTCATATGTAAATAAAATTTATAATCACATCATTACTTTTTAAAATTTACTATTCGCACCGACAATAAATTTATTATTATCACCAACATATAGTCACTTAAATTGAGTCCGAAGCCTAAAGGTATAAAATTTAACAAAAATTCCAAAACGGTATATAAAATTTCATTTTAACCAGAGCAAAATCGCTTTAATAGCAGCGATTTACTTATTTTAAATATTTTAAAATTTTTTTTTAAAGAAATCGCTGCAAAGACAGCGATTTCCAATATTAATCTTTTTTTAATAAATCGGTGCTTAGGCAGCGATTTAACTTAAATTATTTATTTTAATTTTTTTTAAAAAAAATTAAAGCAAATCGCTGCATTTTTTTAAAAAAATGGTACAAATTGCTGCGTCTGCAGCGATTTAATTAATTTTTTTTTTTAAAAAATCAAAAATGTAAAATCGCTGCTATTACAGTGATTTACTAAAAAATATATTTAAAAAATTTAAAAATGAAAATACTGTAGCTATTTACCAAAAAGGAATTTTTTAATTTTTTTTATCTAAAGCAGCGATTTAATTTACAAAAGTAAAAAAAATTATACAAATCGCTGCCTAGGGCAGCGATTTACTTTAAATATATATATTTTTTAAATTTAAAATAAATAATTTAAGTTAAAAAAATTAATATTGGAAATCGCGCGATTTCTTTAAATTTTATTTTTTAAAAAAATATAAAAAATTAGCAAATCGCTGCTATTGCAACCATTTTGCTTTTTCCGGCGAGCAAAATCAAATAACATCTTTCTAGCCGCCTAAAGGAAGTATTCAAAGATAAGATAAAGCCAGTGATTTTGCCGTTTTGGTTAAAATGAAAAATTTATATACCGTTTTAAAATTTTTGTTAAAATTTTATACCTTTGGACTCCGGACTCCACTTTAACTGACACCAACCAATTGTTGAGTAATAAATTTGTTATCTTCATTTACTTCAACACCTAATTAATTACTTATACCGTTTTGTATTTGATACAACTCAAAGTAACAATGTATTGGTTCGTCTTCTCGGTTGCTTGATCGAGAAATGCAAGTTCAACGTGAGGAAATTGTTCGTACTACGTGGGAGGATTATATTAAAGACTAGTACACTATAATTTATGTTCAATTTTTTTTATTGAATTAAAGTTAGATAAAATAGTTACTTAAGTGGAAAAGAAATAGTTATGTAATACTTTGTTATGTGATTTTATAAATTTTTGTTTATCTGGTGAGATTGAACAAACAATTAGTGTCATTTTAATAGTTTTACAACTACTAGAAATCTTGTTTAGTTGGTACGAGCTAGAGGAGCCACTCGTGGAAATACGATTTAGTCTTATTTATTTTAAGTTTAGCTTGTAAATCATATTTTAGCCATTAGTTACTAATCAAATACTACCTTATTCGTTAATTATAGTAAAAGTTTCGTTAACTACCTAAATTAAGATAGTATTGGCGCATCAAAATCTTCAAATTTTTTGATTCGTCTCTAATGTTCAGTAGACTCATTGATTAAATCAATTTTAAATTTAGATAGAATTATTCGTCTTGTGGCTAAATGTGAGAGCATGATTAGGCGATGAACGGAAGACTGAAGCTTTAATTAATGACAATTTTTTGTTGTTCAAAAGTTTAAAGGAAAAGTCGGGATTTCAAGGGTGAAGAGATTTTTTTTTAATCATATAAAAAAAAGTCAAAGAATTAAATTATTAGTTAAAAAATAATTATTGATTAATACTAAATAATAAGTTAATAAGTAAAAAAAAAATAAAAAAAATGTGCCTTCTGGATTAAAAAGGAAACGCTGCCTGCAGTTGAAAAAAAATTGAAACAAAAAGCGCTGTTTATTGTGTTTCATAAGGTAAATTTTTTTTATTTTTATTGTGTTTCATAAGGATTCCTATATTTAGAAAAGACTAGATAGATGAGTCCCATTAGTAATTGGATTTGTAAATCATTATCTCATTCAAATAGGTTTTGGAAAAAGAAAAAGGTTTATATATATGATATTTTATTTATATAAAGGGTATTGAAAAGATCAAGTATATTTCTTTTTTTTTCATAATAAGAAACTATTTGTTTATTGTGAGAATGTCAATGGGAGTATTCAATCGCGTCTTTCTTGGGTTGAAAAGTGTAGTATCAAATTATCGGATTAATGGTGCGGTTAGTCATGTTATTGCAATAACAGGGAAGAACAGTCATATATTATCAAATCATAGTGTAGTAAATCCCAAATCAATCACTATGTATCAGAGATACCTACATGGTTTGAAAAATGTAGTATCAAATCATCGTGTTATTGCAGTAACAGGGAAAAGTAAATCTATCACTATGGCTCAGAGATACCTACCTAGATACCTACCTAAGAGTATAGTATCATATCATACAATTTGTGGATTTAATATTAGTATGGCCAAATCTATTCACCACAAATCGCTTCGTATGGGTAAAGCGGGTGGGTGTATTGGTGGACGCGGATACAACACAGTGGCTAGTAGGTGCCGTTCTTGTAGATGGCTAAGTAATTATATTCTTGTTTTACTATTTATGCATACAATCATAGATTTAATATCGATTATGGCTATGAATGCAACAGATCAAGAATTAAAGCTACTCGAAAAGAAGAGGGAACAAAGGCATCTACCTTAAAGTAGTATCGTTTTTAATAGCATAGATTTTTTTATTTTTTTTTTATCAATTGTCGTATTCCGTTTATGAATCTTTTCTTCTTAATCCTTTTTTTCAATAACATAGCTTATTTTATGTTGTAAAAATCAATTGGGTATGAATTTATGTTTTTGGTCTATGTTGTTAAAACTATTGGGATTGGGATATATAAGAACTTAATTATTATTATCCCAACCAAACCAAACAGGTTTAGTAATTCTAACCATGACGAATTAGAACTAGAGTCTATTTGTTACATCTAATATCGTAAATCGAGTCAAATTAAAAAAAACAAATCATTAGTGGTTTGATATTGGGGAAAAAAAATTCGACTATATTTGAATTGATTTAAGTTTTTTACTAAAAAAATCAACCCGAGATTTAAATTCATTTATTTTTTATATAACGAGTGAGTTGTGACAAGAGAATAGTTGAAGCAAAGTACACTTGATTGTCATGTTTGTTGCATATTTGATTTCTGAATGTTGGTTATTGATAGTAATTATAGTCTTAACATATGATGATGATAAATCAATCAAATAGAATACTTTTGGATATTGGAGAAAATATAATCAAACTGCAGTACCATATAGCATTAGAAATTAGTATATCAATCAGTCAATACAATCAAACTGCTTTGTAATTATCAAATTATACCTATGAAGAGTAGTTAATTATTTTTAAGTGGCTATATGTGAAAATTCCCCTATATATAATAGAACTTTGTACCCACAATGACATGATCAGAATTTTTCATCTAAGAAATTCAAAATATAAAGAAATAAATATATAAGAAAAAAGATAAGGAGGTTTAAATTTGTTATATATATAAATTTAAAAAATAACCCTTAGCATTGTGTAAAACTTATCATAGGGAGAAGGCCAAGAAAAAGTATTAATAACACAAAAAATAAACACTTAAAATGAAGAGACAAATCTGTTCATGAAGAAGCATTAGAATGATACTTTTAGTTCCTTGATAATGTGTGTTACACAATCTCACTATACATGCTGCTGTAGGTATCAGAGGAACAAATAATATCTATTACCTGGCCAAAAATGATCTACATATACATGATACATAAACTAGGAATAACTACTCCTATTTGCTTGCCAGAACTTCATCTAGATAAAAAGATTCCGCAGATCGATCTGTTTCAGAGCAGCCATATGGTGAACTCATCACATCATCTGCTTTCTCATCAAACATCCTAACTTTGGTTTCTTTGTCACATACCTCGTTTCCCTTTTTCCCTCGACTTCCCCTAGAAGACACTTTTTTGTGTTTGATACCAACAGCTTCAGCTTGATCAGCGAATAATTTCTTTGAGATGGATGAACTGCATATTTGTTGATATACATCGTAGGTAGCTGCATGAGTGTATTCCCCGTTCAGAATATTTGAAAGAGGATGCAACACGGATATTGGATCACTGTTCCTACTTAGAGTTTCCTTCATTTCTAGAAACTTAGAAACCAGTTCTGGCTTGCTAAACTGAATAAAGACAGCGCTTTCATCCAAATGGTAGACAGAGGAAACAGAATTTGGGCCAAAGGCTTGTGCTATACAAGCTTTTATCTCCCTAGCTTTTAGTTTAGATGGCAATCCCCATAACAGAATGATGCTAGGAAATGAGATATCCTGGCACCGACTTTTGAGGTTACTAGAAGCTAGGGAGTCTGGTGTACATTTCCCACTACTTAGATCAATGACGTTACCACTAACCCAGCTAAGGTAAAGGCGATTGATATAATTCTGAAGCTTTGTATCCTTCGCTAAATCTCCACCAAGCACATGGAGGGTGAAATCAATGCCAAGATGATTGCACGCCTGTGCAAAAATGCATCCAGTCATGAATGCATCATAGCCGGCTTCATGCTTGGCTCCTGAGTTCCAGTTCGAGGAACTGCAAATCAACTTAAAAAATTAGTGACAAGGATTATTCACACTGTTCATTTTGATTTATAAATCGAGATACAGCGCAATAGGTTAATGCTATAGGAGTGCTGAAAGAGGCGACAAATTTTTTCTTCACAATCCTAATCAAATATACCAAAGATGCAAAGCAAACACAGATGAGACACACATAACATCACACTGTCAAATGCATGCAGAATTCCAATAGGAGAAAAAGAAGGATATGCGTAAGAGATGTAAGTCAAATCAATTGTCACGCTAGAAACAGTCAGGCAAATGGAAATGGTAAGCACGTAGTGAAATAACAAATTGCATCACGTAGATTCAGTCTCAAGAGTAGAGTAGGATTGGTGGTGACCTTTTTTCATCTACTTGAACCTCCACTTCTACACACGGTCTATCAGCCAAACTAGATGTTTTGATACCTAAAGCAATATGAGGACAGATAGAGACAAATGCTCTGGATAGTGAGGTGTTGCTTTTATTTAAAGTCTGTCGAAAAACACCGTTTGAATTCAAGAGTATCTTGGTGTCCACTATGGTAGGAAAGAGCTGCTGAAGGGAAGATACATAATCCTCAACGGTTGAAGGTAGTGGACCAATGAATTTACTGTACATATGCGCCACATCTGCATTCATTGTATAAAGTGTTGAGCAAAACTTGAAATACATAATGTAGCCTTTCCATAAATCAGAAAGGAAATATTTACCAAGAAAGCAATTGTGACCGACAATCAACTTTCGCTCTGATGAAAGAAGATCAATAACAAGTCGAAATCCAACAGCAGATTCAACCTTCATTTCCGCTTCTTTACGAAGGCCGTCCTTCACCTCTTTCTACTTGATATTAAGACATGAATAGCTTTGATGAGATGCAATCAAGGTACTGAGAAGATGAGGAGTCACTTATATTGGAAAAAATGAAGAGAATAGATCTCATATTGTTGAAAAAATGATACAAATAACAGCAGTTAATAAACAAAGAAGCTTATTATTAGTACTCATAGATTCTAAAAAGAAATCGGAAAAGCACAGCAACAGTCACAAATGTATATTCATTGCATCCATATCATGTTTCAACAAGAATTTCTTTATGATCAAAGCCTTTATGCCTTACCATCAGTACATCTCTGTCATCATTGGAATCTGTGTAAACAATCAATTGCTGTGGAGATGTTGCTTCACCTGCTACTCGGATATAGGCAAGATCTTTGAAATTCTTTTTAGTGACCTGCATTTTCAAGTTCACCAAGTCAATCATCATCAGAAAACAATATCATATCAACTCCTATATACTTTAGCACCACTCTCATATCTGAGGAATTGCCGAAGAACAAAGAAAAGGTTTAACTGATACTATTGTCGGGTAAGTGATTACCTCCTGCTTAAATAAAAAGAATGCATCCTCTTATACAGACCTTTAGACAAAAAGTGAAAGGTTGCTAACATTGATAAAAGAAGACGCTCTCACAGTGTCACATCATAAGTAGATTATAGTACAAAAAGAGAAGAATGAAATGGAAGAGGAGCTCGTTACCGCTTTGATCACCCTTAGTTGGCGAGAAGTAAAATCATTAAGGGCAAGGCCTGGACGGGTCTTGAAGAAAACCATTTGAAATCTCTGACTTGGATCAGTTGATATTTGTTTAATTTCAGAGCTACTGCTTCCCTTACTTAACAAACTATCACGCCATTCCCTTATTGTGTTCTTCATTCTCTCAGCAAATAGAACATCTGCCATCCTAACCAGTGGGAAGTCTGCACCTTCACTCAAGCCAAACACGGAATCTGATGATTCATCCATGTATATTGAACTTATACGTTCCAGTGCCTCCTTTTCTTGGCTTCTGGATAAATAAGAGATTCCTGAGATTACATAGAAGTGTAAAATCTCAAAAATAAAACAAATGAAGATATAATTGAGCTAGCAAAACTGAAACTCAATGTGTACATAACTCTTATAAAAATCTAAATAGTGACCTAGTCTGCAAATTTCAAACCCTAAATGCTTCAAATCAACAAAGTATAAACACCTCACTAACCAAATTTGACAGTATCAGAACGCTACTTGGAGATAAATCTGATGATATTGGTGGTAACTAATTAGTAAAAGAATGTACTTCCAAAGGAATTTTATATGAATAAATGAATTTCATATTTGTTCTTCTGGGTAAACATACAAGTCCATGATACCATTTAAAAGTTGATATAGGTTTGCTGGTATTCATGATTTGATAGTTAACCCTTTCTTTTCAATTATAGTCGCTGGAGATCTTGGTAAGATGAAAAAGTTAAAACCCACAATATAGCAAGAGACTTAAACTGATTTGGTTTACCATATCTCAGGATCGCCATCACAACTTGAGTCATAGGCTTGTAGACAAGTTCAGTCAGAGTTCGGACCTACCTCATATGACTCAGACAAGCAGATGCGAACTACTATAGGTTGAAACTAGCAGCTAATAGAAAATTGCCAAATCACAACATGATATGATCTCATTAAGTTGTCCAAGAGAGCAAATGAAGGTGTTAAGGACTTACCTTCACGTATGCACAGATTGAAATCAAACTGGTATTTCGCCAAGAAATCAAGTGATGTTGTCTGGCAAAGGAACTCACGGGATTGGTTGCTACCAGGAATTTCTTGCCGTGGGAATATGTAGAAGTTGTGTCTGCCAAAGAGAAATAAGAGTATCAGATTTGAGAATTCAAAATGTAACATTAACCGATAAAGACAATCTATGCTGCTTCTTCCCCTTGAAAAAACACATCTATTCTGCCCGTATTGAGCAAAACACCCAAATAGAGCGGACTTGATATTGACATTGCAGATTGTTACCATCCTAAAAAGCATTGATACAGAAAATGCAATATGCAACATCTCAAAGTCAAACATATAGGTTGCTGCTAAACAGGTGATGATTTGTATTTCATCAAAAGCAAAAGAGACAAACTTTTCATTCCCTCGAAGCTGAAATGCTCACATGAGCTCCCTACTTGGACAAACAGGCTCAACCATAAATAATGCAGACGGTTATCACAGTATTGTCAAAGGCGCCATAAGCCCTGAAGCAAGGCTCAGAACATGTTGAGTGTTTTGCCTTTCTTAATGTGTGTTTCAGTGTCATCGTCAAGGCTCTAAGATAAACTTCTCCTTGCGAAGTTTTCCACAAAAATTGATATTTCACTTTCTGTTAAAACAAATTAATTTCTTTGTTCATAAGAATTCACTAGGACAAAAGACATCAACCTATCAATAAACTAAGCATCAAATCCAAATTAGTTGCAGTAAACTATACTTATCCTTTATATCCTTCAGATAAACATTAGAAGATCAGTTTTAAATTACTTAGAGTATGATTCTCTATATCCTTCACTGAACAAACACGAGAAGGATGAGCGAAAACTTACGGATGAGCGACAAAGGATTGCTTGTGAGAATCCCACCGGAAGGGACAAACACCGAACTGAACGACGGCGAACTTCTCGGCGGAGTCCTTAACTTTGAGGTAGCTAATATCATACCGGTCGTAATCGAATGATTCTCTCCAAGGTGCACTGGTGACTCCGGTCATTTCCAGGTCTACAGCTACGAAATCGGCGTCCCGTAGAAGACCTCGAAGGTCCTTGAGAGCTGATTCGAAGTTTGATTTGGTAACATTCTTAATATCGAACAAAGAAGATGAAGAGAGTGTGCGGCGGCGCGTAGTGAAAACGGTGGTCGGAGCGTGGGATAATTGGCGCGTAGTTGATAAAGATTTCCACATACACAGCTTCTTCATTCTTTGCTTAGTCCTTCGCGTTCGTAGCTTAGGGATGAAGGTTCCTTTTTTTTTTCTTTTGGAGAAAATTGTAAAATACAAAAAAATCTAAATTAACTTTTATTCATCTATATTATTTTTTAGAATTAAAATATGCTTATGATTATATTTTAAGCTTATTTAAGCCTTTGAATAACTATCGACGACCACGTATACCAATAAAAATTGTAATAGAATAATAAATATTTATTTATTGAGAACTTAGGTGTAAGCGTCTTCAAATATGAATTATCTTAATGTAACCTTAAGCAATTTAGAATAGTTCAATCAAGATTATTTTATAATAAAAAAGAAACTATATAAAAAATACATTTTAAGCTTAATTCACTTTATGTATGCATATTTTAAAATTGAGTAAATGATTCTGATGATAATCTTAACCAATTTAATATTTTAATTAAATTTAGTATAACTAAACCAAATTACAATTCAATTAAATTTAAATTATATATATATAACATATTTTGTGATATTTATACTAAATTAATTATTAGTATGTGAAAATAACATACACCTCAAATTTCAATAAAACAATAAGTATTTTATCTCTAATTATATATTTCGAATTTAATCTTAAATAATAAATTATATTAACGAATTCAAATAGAAAACTATTTCATATAAAAAATAAAATAATATTTTTTATTCCTAAAAAACCACAATATACCTATTATAGAATATTCATCTATATAAAGTAAAAAAAACAATTCATCAACAAATCCTTATACCCTATAGTTTAATATTTCTGAATTTCTATCCACATTCACAAATACAAAACAGAAAAAATAAAAAATTTATTTATTTTCCTCAAAATTGTTTGGAATTCGTATATATATAGGAAAGCAAGTGGCATCACTTCACAGCTTTCTTCAATTTTCTCCTCTATCTCTCCGCGATCCTCAGTTACCAATCGTTTAACCAAAAACCCCTTCTCGAAAACCCTAGAAATTGCTTCGATCTTCATAAAACCTCATTGCCCCCAATTTGTGTTTATTCAATCGAAAACTTACATATATCAATTTTGATCCTTCGAAAACCCTTCATACCTTGATCGATTTTATTGGATCCATTCTCGTTCAGGAATCGACCGTTTTTTCTTCTCAATTCGCCAATGGTTTTATCACTTGGTTGATAAAAACATGAAGTTAAAGCGAAGGAGGGCTGTAGAAGTGGTAAGTGATATATGTATATGTTTTGATTTTTTTGATCATACGTGAATTGATTTGAAGCGTGATTGTTCGTTTTTTTTTTTTAGGTTTGCGAGTTGAATTTTGTTTAATATAACTAGAAATGTGTGCTTGGAGTTTTTTTTTTTTGATTGTATGTTATAAAGCTTGATTGATTGATATGTTATAGCTATGATTGATTGATATGTTATTAACTTTTCAACTGGTTGGAGCTCAAGAGGTGTATTTTGTGGTGTGAAGTATAGGAGTTTGATTTTTTTGTATGTGTGTCTTGTGTTTTAATGTCTGATCATACTAATTTGAGGTAAATTGATTTTTTTTTAGATATAGTGAGCTGAATTTTGTCAATAGTTTGTTTAATCTAACTGGACTTGTGTGCTTAGAATTTTTTTATTCTATGTTATGGAGGTTTATGGAATAGTTGATTGATTGATATGGTATAGGCTTATAGCTGTACCGTATAGCTGGAATGGTTCGGTATCGTGGAGTAGTTGATTGATTGATATGTTATAAGTTTATGGTTTTCTGGAGTTGAAACTGCACTTGTCAACTGGTTGGAGTCCAAGGGGTCTTCTTTTGATACTGGCACCATGGGGATTGGTGTGAAGTACCTGTGGTGAAATGGGCAGAAGGTTGATTTTTATGCAGCTGTTTCTTTCACTGGCAAAGAGAAAACTCTTGCCCCATTGAGATCAATCTGATTTGTGTTAGTAGACTAATACTCCAGTGAATAAAAGCTAGTCTGGTTTTTGTTAGTGTATCTTCTAGTAAACCAAGAATATCTAAAATGTTTTTTGTTAGGCATTAATTCCTGATACTCGCATGGCGGTTAATAATGTTTTATATGCACATTTAGTAATTTGAACAACATTCCCTTTTTCTTTTGAAATCACAGCGAGTCTCAAATTCTGATTTGGTGCGATTGCTGATTTGATTTTAGATATCTGCATTTTGAACTTCAAAGACACCAACAATATACTAATCATAGAAATTGCATAGTCAGGGCTGTCAGGCAGAATTTTGGACTTAGCATCCCAAAATCTTCTTTTATTTGTAGTTGCCAAGATGTCATTTTGATGATGTTTGCTCATTAATGTTCTTCAGCCTGGATTCATTTTCAAAGTTCAGAAGTTTAGTTGAGTAATTTAGGGAAAGACGTTCTCTTGAAGCACTATATTTCATTGTTGATTTTGTGATGCTGTTTTGAATTGGGCAGGCAGTTATGTTTAACATGTACTGCTTAAAAGTAATTTAAATGTGCACTGATCAAATTTGTTTTTGCCCTTCCTTTTTCAGCCTCCAAAGATCCGATCATTTATCAGTAGCATCACTGCTACTCCATTAGAGAATATAGAAGAACCCCTGAAAAGTTTTGTTTGGGAGTTCGATAAGGTACCTATCTGTTTATGTTGAAGATATTATACTATTCCCCCCTTTTGCACGTCTTCTCCTTTCTTAATTTATTTTCCTGTTCTTGTTCTTGTGTATGCAGGGTGATTTTTATCATTGGGTTGACCTGTTTAATCACTTCGATACATTTTTTGAGAAATACATCAAGTATAGGAAGGATTTGCAATTTGATGACCACTTTTTGGAATGTGATCCTCAATTTCCAAGGGAAGCTGTCCTCCAGGTCTTTCGTGTTATAAGGATAATATTGGAGAACTGCACAAATAAGCATTTCTATAGCTCATATGAGGTACTGAAGATGCCTAAAGCGACTCTTTTAATTTTGTTGCTCCTGATTTTATTCTGGTAAAAGAATATATGTATTGGCATATAATGTCTGTGTGTCTGCATGTTGCCCTGTTCTTTGTAATTCGAAGTTAGTGTGCTCTACCTTAGCACTATGGTTAAGCGTTGGATTGTTCTTGTCGCGAATCTTGATTACTATTGAATCATGAACGCTCAGCATTATTCTTAGGTCATAAAAGAATTTATAATTTGTAAATAAAATAAATATTTGGTACTCCATTTTCACTATTGAAATGAAACAAGGCGGATTAGTGGCGGATGCTTTTGGAGAATAGCAAATATGGAGTCTCTAGGATCTTTTACAACGATAGCATATGTGTTTTGGTAAATAAAAAATGGAGTTACATCATGCAATGGCGTAATACAAGGATATAATCTATGGAATTTAAAATCATTTACCTTATCATAAAATACTCTCTGAAGTTTATTGACATTAGCAAGCCAATTAGTTTTTTTCTAGTCACCAATTGGTATAAAACTAGTGAAGGTAATGTTTCCTGGCTCTATTTCCTTGCATGTCTTGTCGTATTGTGGTTTCTTTTTGGGAACAGGTTTGTATCAGATGTACCTTTCCTATCTTTAGATATGTGGAGTTATTTATCTGTGTCTTTTCCTTAGTACGTACCACGTGAGCAGTGGATGCAAAGATAAGGGGTTGTTAAACTTTTCATCTTATGCTTAGCAAAGTAAAAAGGATTTACATAGGTTAGAAGTGGCACATATTGTGGTGGTATTGTTGATGAACTTATATGCCTAAGGGCGATTATTCAGTTTTAGTTTCTGAACTGATTTTAAGATTAGGAAGTGCCTATTTTCTCTGAATAAAATAATGTATATTAACATCTTAGAACTCTTTCGGTCTCCATTTCTCCTCTTGATCTGGTAAGACAATATAGTTCTTGGTGTTTTAATCATATTCCCTACGTACATTACAAAATTTTATATTGTTTTGAATTTAAACTTTTGCTCTTTTTTTTTTCTCTTGGTGGTGCAGCATCACTTGTCAGCGTTGCTTGCTTCCACCGATGCGGATGTGGTTGAGGCGTGTTTGCAAACTTTGGCTGCCTTTTTGAAGAAAACAATAGGGAAATATGTCATTAGAGATGCTTCTCTTAATTCAAAGCTGTTCGCTCTTGCACAGGGTTGGGGAGGAAAAGAAGAAGGCCTTGGGTTAATTGCTTGTGCTCTGCAGGACAGCTCTGATGCAAGTGCTAATGAGTTAGGCCGCACCTTACATTTTGAATTCTATGCTACTGAATCTTCAGATGAGTCCAATGCTCCCATTGGTTTACAGATCATCCATTTGCCTGACATTGACAACAGAGAAGAGTCAGATCTTGAACTTTTGAACAGTTTAGTCTTGCAGTACAAGGTTCCTCCTAGTTTGAGGTTTTCTCTTTTGACAAGATTGCGGTATGCTAGGGCATTTAGTTCCTCAGCTTCTCGACAGCAGTACACTTGCATACGCCTCTATGCATTTATAGTTCTTGTTCAAGCATGCAGTGATTCAGATGATTTGGTTTCATTCTTCAATAGTGAACCAGAGTTCATTAATGAGTTGGTTACCTTATTAAGCTATGAAGACGCGATTCCTGAGAAGATTAGAATTTTGGGTCTGTTTTCCTTGGTTGCTCTCTGTCAAGATCGGTCACGCCAGCCAAGTGTGTTGACAGCGGTAACATCTGGGGGGCATCGTGGCATTCTTTCCAGCCTTATGCAAAAGGCCATTGATTCCATTGTTGGCAACTCCTCAAAATGGTCTGTTCTTTTTGCTGAGGCTTTGTTATCTCTGGTTACCATTTTGGTCTCATCTTCATCTGGGTGCTCAGCAATGCGAGAAGCAGGGTTCATCCCTACTCTTCTACCGCTACTTAAAGATACGGATCCTCAACACTTGCATTTAGTTAGCATGGCTGTTCATGTTCTAGAGGCATTTATGGATTATAGTAATCCAGCTGCTGCACTATTCAGAGATTTGGGAGGTTTGGATGACACCATAGCACGCCTTAATGTGGAAGTTTCTCGTGTTGAAAATGGTGTAAAGCTGGCAACTGCTAGTAGTGATCTCGAAAGTTCTGACTTTAATAGTTCACAGATTGTTGCTGGTACTTCTTCTGAGCCAGACAGCATGCAGGCACTTTATTCTGATGTGTTGGTTATTTATCATCGACGATTACTGATGAAAGCTCTACTACGTGCCATATCTTTGGGAACCTATGCTCCTGGAACCACTGCTCGTATTTATGGTTCAGAGGAGAGTTTGTTGCCTCAATGCTTGAGCATAATCTTCAGAAGAGCTAAGGATTTTGGTGGAGGCGTGTTTCATCTTGCTGCAACTGTGATGAGTGATCTTATTCACAAAGATCCCACCTGCTTCCCTGTATTGGAAGCAGCTGGTCTTCCTTCTGCCTTCATTGATGCCATTATGGATGGGGTTGTTTGCTCTGCAGAAGCTATCACCTGCATACCTCAGTGTTTGGATGCATTGTGCTTGAATAACAATGGTCTTCAGGCTGTGAAAGATCGCAATGCTTTGAGGTGTTTTGTAAAAATATTCACTTCAAAAACATATGTCAGAGCCCTTAGTGGAGATACTACTGGATCTTTGTCTAGTGGCCTGGATGAACTAATGCGGCATACCTCTTCGTTGCGTGGACCTGGAGTGGAAACTATGATTGAGATCTTGAAGGAGATTGCAAAACTTGGATCTGTTCCAGAAGCTATTACACCCTCATCTGACAGTCCTAGTTCTTCTAACCCTGTTCCAATGGAAACAGAAGGTGAGGATAGGGGTGTGGTTTTGCCCGAGCAAGACTCACAAAAGGCTAAAAGTTTGGAGCATGTCGAACCATCTTCTGATTCTTTGCTACCAAACATAGAGTCTTTTCTTCCTGAATGTATAAGCAATGCTGCTCGTCTGCTTGAAACAATTCTTCAGAATTCTGATACATGCCGTATTTTCGTTGAGAAGAAAGGAATTGAAGCTGTTCTGCAGCTGTTCGCTTTGCCTGCCTTGCCACTTTCTGTTTCTATGGGTCAGACCTTATCTGTTGCATTTAAGAATTTCTCTCCACAACATTCTGCTTCTCTTGCTCGTGCAGTCTGTTTGTTTTTAAGAGAACATTTGAAGGTAACAAATGAACTTATAGTTCAAATTCAAGGATCTCAGCTTGTTAAGGTGGACTCTGCTAAGAGGATAATTTTGTTGAAGAACCTTTCAAGTCTTGAGGGTATTTTATCTCTCTCCAATTCTTTGTTGAAGGGAAGTACTACTGTGGTTTCTGAGTTAGCAACTGCAGATGCTGATGTCTTAAAGGATCTTGGGAAAGCATATAAGGAAGTGCTTTGGCAAATTTCCTTGTGTTGTGATTCTAAGGTGGATGAGAAACAGAACGTGGAAGTAGAGCCTCAAAATGTAGAAGCAGGTTCTTCCAATATAGGAGGTAGAGACAGTGATGACGAGACTAATATTCCTTCAGTTAGATACATGAATCCTGTTTCTATCAGGAATAGTTCTCACACTCAATGGGGGGTAGAACGTGAGTTTCTTTCTGTAATTCGTTCAAGTGACGGTTTTAATCGTCGTAGTAGACATGGGTTAGCACGAATTCGTGGTGGAAGGACCAGTAGGCATTTGGAAAGTTTACAAGTTGATTCTGAAGTTGCTCCTAGTGTTGTGGAGAGTACAATCCAGGAGGTGAAGAAAAAACCTCCCAGTGTTCTGGTATTAGATAATCTGAACAAGCTCGCTTCTAGCATGCGATCTTTCTTTATGGCTCTTGTTAAAGGATTTACATCTCCAAATCGTCGGAGAACTGAAACAGGTTCTCTAAGTACAGCTTCAAAGAGCATAGGAACTGCCTTAGCCAAAGTTTTCCTCGAGGCTCTTGGTTTCTCAGGATATCCAGATGCCACTGCGCTTGATATACCACCTTCTGTCAAGTGTCGATATCTTGGTAAGGTTGTGGATGATATGCTGACCCTAACATTTGATGCCAGGCGTCGTACCTGTTATGCGGCCATGATTAACAATTTCTATGCCCAAGGAACCTTTAAGGAGCTTCTAACAACATTTGAAGCAACCAGTCAGTTGTTGTGGACACTTCCGTATTCCGTACTGACATCTGGAATGGTTCCTGAAAACAGTGGTGAGGAAAACAAGTTATCTCACAGTTCGTGGCTTCTTGGTACTCTGCAGAGTTATTGCCGTTTGCTTGAATATTTTGTCAATTCGGCTTTGCTCTTGTCTCCAACTTCAACATCCCAAGCACAGCTCCTTGTTCAGCCAGTTGCTGTCGGTTTGTCTATTGGGTTGTTTCCTGTTCCAAGAGACGCAGAAGTGTTTGTCCGTATGCTGCAATCTCAGGTTCTAGATGTTACACTTCCTATTTGGAACCATCAGATGTTCCCCAGTTGTAATCCAGGGTTTATTAATTCTATTATTATGCTTATAACTTACATCTACTGTGGTGCTGGGGATGTGAAACGAAATCGCAGTGGGTCATCAAGTTCTGCAAACCCACGTGCAATGGCTCCTCCACCTGATGAGACTACTATTTCTACCATTGTTGAGATGGGCTTTTCAAGAGGAAGAGCTGAGGAGGCATTAAGACGAGTTGAAACAAACAGTGTGGAGATGGCTATGGAGTGGTTGTTTAGTCATGCTGAAGATCCCGCTCAAGAAGATGATGAGCTGGCTCGTGCACTTGCCTTGTCACTAGGGAATTCATCAGAGACTTCCAAAGCCGACAGTATTGATAAAATGGTGGAGGTTCTATCTGAAGAACAACAAACTAAGCCACCACCTGTTGAAGATGTCCTTGCTGCAACAATTAAGTTGTTTCAGAGTGCCGACTCAATGGCTTTCCCGTTGATGGATTTACTTGTGACTCTTTGTAATCGGAACAAAGGAGAAGATCGTGCAAAAGTGACTTCATATATGATTCACCAATTGAAAGATTGCCAGCTGGAATTTTCCAGGGACACTGGTGCCTTGTGTATGATCGCACATACTTTAGCATTGCTTCTTTCTGAAGATGAAAATATACGGGAAATTGCGGCAAAGAACGATATTGTCTCTGTAGTACTTGAGATATTGATGAAGTTCAAGGCTAGAGCTGAAAATGAGATTATGGTTCCTAGATGCATCAGTGCGCTGCTGCTAATCTTATTTAATCTGTTGCAGACTAGGCCTAAGATCTCCGGTGATGATACTGAAAGAGTCATAGCTGCATCTTTACCAGAATCTCTAGAAGAGCATCTCCCATCCCAAGTTCCTGAAGCAGTTATTGAGAAGAAGTCAACTCTAGTCTCCGAGGATGATGAATCATCCATTGGTTTTGAGAAAATATTTGGGAAACCTACTGGTTATTTGAGTATAGAGGAGAGTGGTAAGGTGCTTGATTTTGCTTGTGACTTGGTTAAACAGCGTGCGCCAGCCATGGTTATGCAGGCTGCTCTTCAGCTGTGTGCACGCTTGACAAAAACACATGCTCTTGCCATTCAGTTTCTTGAAAATGGAGGAATGACTTCTCTTTTTGATCTCCCAAGATCTTGTTACTTCCCTGGATATGACACCATGGCATCTGCCATTGTTAGGCATCTTCTTGAAGATCCTCAGACCCTGCAAACAGCCATGGAGATGGAGATACGTCAGACCCTTGGTGGAAGTCGTCATGCTGGTCGTACTTCTGTTAAAACATTTTTAACATCTATGGCACCTGTTATATGTCGAGACCCTGGAGTCTTCGTGAAAGCTGCAGGTGCGGTTTGCCAGCTGGAATCATCTGGAGGGAGATCTATCATTGTCTTATCAAAAGAGAAAGACAAGGAGAGAGAGAAAGAGAAAGGCAAAACATCTGTCGAGTTTGGAGCTTCTAATGAGTGTGTGCGAATTTCTGATAATAAAGCCCATGATGGATCAGGAAAGTGTTCTAAAAGCCACAAAAAGATCCCTGCAAATATTTCTCAGGTAATTGATCATCTTCTTGAAATAGTAGCAGCATTTCCTACGCAGGGATTGGTTGAAGATTGTGTGGGAAACGCCTGTGCTATGGAGGTTGATGAGCCCATAGTCAGAGTAAAGGGGAAATCAAAGGTTGATGAGGTGCCGGAGGTTCAGTCTGACAGTGTATCAGAGAAATCAGCAGGGCTTGCTAAAGTTACTTTTGTACTCAAATTGTTGAGTGACATTCTTATGATGTATGTACATGCTCTTGGGGTTATCCTGAGAAGGGATCTGGAGATGTGTCAACTACGGGGACCCCATCAGCTAGATAATCCTGGTTTTGGCGGTATTATTCATCATGTGTTGCAACGGCTTCTTCCCCTTTCAATCGATAAATCTGCAGGACCTGATGAATGGAGAGACAAGCTGTCTGAAAAAGCTTCATGGTTTCTCGTAGTTTTGTCTGGCAGATCTAGTGAAGGTCGTAGGAGGGTTATTAATGAACTTGTGAAAGCCTTGTCTTTATTTGTGAAGTCTGAAAGCAACTCTGCCCGTAGCAGTTTATTGCCAGATAAAAAGGTCCTTGCTTTTGTTGATCTGGCATACTCCATTTTGTCCAAGAACTCATCCTCAGGTGACCTACCCGGTTCTGGTTGTTCTCCCGAAATAGCCAAAAGCATGATAGATGGAGGATTGGTCCAGTCCTTATCTGGTGTCCTTCAAGCAATTGATTTGGATCACCCTGATGCTCCAAAAGTTGTGAATCTAATTCTTAAAACATTGGAAAGCCTAACAAGGGCTGCCAATGCTAGTGAGCAACTTTATAAAACTGATTCCGTGAGCAAGAAAAAGACAACTGCCGTTAATGGTAGGTCGGATAATCAGGTGAATACAACATCAGCCTTTCAACATATAGAGGCCAGTGGAAATGGAAGCAGACAGCCGGAGGTTCCTGATACAAATGCAGGGCAACTGCCGCCCAGTGCTTCTGAGAATCACAGCAATGAGAATGTGACTACAGACCCGTCCATGGTGCAAGAATTGCGAACTGAGCAAGAAGCAAATGCAGGCGATCCTCCTCTCGAGCTTGGGTTGGATTACATGCGTGATGAGATGGAAGATAACGGTGTTTTGAACGACACAGAGCAAATTGGCATGGGTTTCCACGTTGAGAATAGGGCACATCATGAACTGGGTGAAGAAGATGATGATATGGGAGATGACGGTGAGGATGACGAGGATGATGATGAGGGTGAGGATGAGGATGAAGATATAGCTGAAGATGGCACTGGCTTGATGTCTCTGGCTGATACAGATGGGGAAGAGCATGATGATGCTGGCCTGGGAGGTGAATACAATGATGACATGGTTGATGAAGAGGATGATGAGTTTCATGAAAATCGAGTTATTGAGGTTAGGTGGAGGGAAGCCCTGGACGGCCTTGACCATTTACAAGTTTTAGGGCAATCTGGAACTAGTGGTAGCCTTATTAATGTTGGAGGCGAAACAATTGAAGGGTGGAACGTTGATGACCTCTTTGGTCTTCGCAGGACTTTTGGCTTTGAGCGCCGTCGCCAAACAACTAGGAATTTGGAACAATCTGTTACTGAAGTTACTGGTCTGCAACATCCTCTCCTCTTGAGGCCATCACAGCCTGGTGACTCTGCTCCTGTCTGGTCATCTCTTGGGAACTCATCCAGAGACTCAGAATCCTTATCTGCTGGTAGGCTGGATGTAGCTCGGTTCTACACTTTTGATTCTCCAGTACTCCCATTTGATAGTGCGCCGCCTAGCATTTTCAGTGATAGACTCACTGGTGCAGCACCCCCACCTTTGGCTGACTTTTCTGTTGGTTTGGAGTCTCTCCACGTTCCAGGCCGGAGGCCTGGTGATGGTAGGTGGACTGATGATGGTCAACCCCAAGCAGGTGGTCAGTCTGCTGCTATTGCCCAGATGATTGAGGAGCAGTTCATTTGTCAACTAAGCAGAATTGCTCCAGCTACTAATCCTCCTGTCGGATTGCTGGAGAGAGAGCAGGACATACCTGTAATTGGTGAGAATCAACAGCAGATGGAGGGTGATAGTACTGCTGGTCAACAAAATGATGATCGCCATAACAATAGTGGGCAAGAATCTAGTCAACCAGTTGAAGTTCAGTCTTGTGAAAGGGAAGAATACAATCTGGAGGTTGTTGCTGATCAGGTAGGTGAATTCCCAGAAGCTGTTGATCCTATGGAAAATGTACTATTGGACAGGTCAAATGATGGTCACGGAAGCATGGTGATTGGAGAAGAAAATGCAAATCCAAGTGATAATATAGTGGGAACTGCAGGTTATGCTGTGTCATTTATACAAGGTGAAGGTATTGCGATGCATGATAGGACTGCTGATGGGGATTTACACATATGCAATGCGACCTCGTCTGATGTACACAATGATACAACCACTGTAACAGACGGTCGTGCAATTGATGAGCCACTTCTAATATCTGGGGAAGCAATGCTGGATTCCAGTGCTCATCATGTTTCTGTAGTTCAGGAGGATACAGATATACACATGCACGGTACAGAATCAGAAAGGGAGAGTGACCCACCATTGCCTATTCTGCCAGAGGATCCATCAGTGACTCAGAACCTTCAGGAAGTTCAAGATGCTAGTCAAACTGATGAAACTAGTTTGAATAATGAAGCTTCTACTGCAAATGCTATTGATCCAACCTTTCTAGAGGCACTTCCTGAAGACCTTCGGGCAGAGGTTCTTGCATCGCAGCAGGCTCAGGCTCAACCTCCAACTTATACAGCACCAACAGCTGAAGATATTGATCCAGAGTTTTTAGCTGCTCTCCCTCCGGATATTCAAGCAGAAGTTCTTGCCCAACAACGTGCTCAAAGAGTCGTACAGCAGGCTGAAGGTCAGCCTGTGGAAATGGACAATGCCTCAATCATAGCCACATTTCCAGCTGATCTGCGTGAAGAGGTCTGTACCTAGAGTGTTTTCCGCCCATTCCTCTGAATGTTATATCATTGTCTTCATGTGTTTTTTTGTGGTGTTTGTCAGGTTCTGTTAACATCATCAGAAGCTGTTTTGTCAGCATTGCCATCTACGTTACTCGCTGAAGCGCAAATGCTTCGGGACAGAGCTATGAGTCATTACCAAGCACGCAGCTTGTTTGGAGGCAGCCACAGGCTTCATGGTCGTAGAAATGGTCTGGGATTTGACAGACAGACAGTTATGGACAGGGGTGTGGGTGTTACAATTGCCCGGAGGGCTTCATCCTCTTTTTCAGAGAGTTTGAAGTTGAAGGAACTTGAAGGCGAGCCACTTTTAGATGCTCATGGCTTGAAAGCATTGATCCGCCTCTTGCGATTAGCACAGGTAAATTGCTTCACATCAACCGATCAAGCACCTTTGAAATGAAAATGCTTCTGTCGTCAAACAATTGGCTTGCTTCTGTAGAGTTGTAATTGACGTTGTGATATTTTGGTTTTTATATTTTACTGTGTGCGCTCAACAACTTGAACTGAGACATTTAATATTTGTTTCTAGCCTCTTGGGAAAGGTCTGTTGCAAAGACTCTTGTTGAATTTGTCTGCTCATAGCAGTACAAGAGCAGTTCTAGTCCACCTTCTTCTTGAAGCTATCAAGCCCGAGACTGGAGCTGTTGGTGGTTTAACAACCATTAACTCACAGAGACTTTATGGCTGTCAGTCGAATATTGTTTATGGACGATCACAACTATTTGATGGTATCTGTCTCTTCTCAAGTGACATTATAGGTCTGTTTATACATGGTCTGTTGCTAACCATTTAAGTCATTTTCCAGGTCTTCCTCCACTGGTATTGCGGCGGATTCTGGAGATCTTAACTTACCTTGCTACCAACCACTCTGCAGTTGCCAGTCTTCTTTTCTACTTTGATCTCTCGCTTATTCCAGAGTGGTCAGATGTGAAGTGTTTGGAAAACAAGAGGGACAAAGGCAAAGAGAAAATTGTTGGAGAAGATCCCTCCAATCCTTTTAGAAGCTCTAACAAGAGGGATATTCCATTGGTTTTGTTTCTGAAGCTCTTGAACCAGCCACTTTTTTTGCGCAGCATAGCACATCTTGAACAGGTAAATTATGGTCAATTGCTTTGATGCTACTGAAATATTTAGGTCTGGCGATAGTTAATTCAGATACATTTGTTGTTTCCTTGAATGTACTGTGTAGGTCATGGGACTCCTTCAAGTAGTTGTCTATACTGCTGCATCCAAGATGGAGTGTCAGTCTCATTCTGAAGAAACAGTAGACCGTTCTCATAATGAAACAGTAGAGGGTTCTAATAATCCTGATGGCAATGAAACTATGAGTGATATACAGAAAGATCCTGCGTTGCCAGACATAAAGTCCCCTCAAGATGATAGCGGCACTGGTTCTGCCAACCCTGCATCTGACGCCAATGGAAGCACAATCATTCATGACATCTTCTTGCAGCTGCCACATTCTGATATGCACAATCTTTGCTGTCTTCTTGGTCATGAAGGGTATTTTTCTATTTAAATTGCTGTATCTTTCATTTCCCGTTCCTTTGGTTCATCTTTCCTCTTCACTTCTGAAAGATAAATGTTGTGTTGCAACTATCTGACCTCTAGTGTATGTCGTTTAGGCTCTCAGATAAAGTTTACATGCTTGCGGGTGAGGTGTTGAAGAAGCTAGCCTCAGTTGCTGCTCCCCATCGGAAGTTCTTCATTTCTGAACTTTCAGAGTTGACTCAAAGGCTGAGCAAGTCAGCTGTGGAAGAGCTTATCACACTTAAGAATACACACATGCTGGGATTGAGCGCTGGATCTATGGCTGGAGCTGCAGTCCTTCGTGTACTACAGACTCTTAGTTCACTAAGTACAGCTTCTGCTGATGGCAATACAGACACATCTATGGAGGAAGAACATGATGAGCATAACATCATGTGGAAGTTAAATGTTGCGCTAGAACCTTTGTGGGAAGGCCTGAGTGAATGCATAGGCACCATGGAGTTAGAGCTCACCCAGAGCACTTCTTCAGTTATGTCAAGTACCAACACTGGGGAGCATATACATGAAGCCGGTGCTTCATCTGTATCTTCTCCATTGCCCCCTGGAACTCAGCGTCTGTTACCTTTTATTGAGGCTTTCTTTGTTCTGTGTGAGAAGCTTCAGGCAAACATCTCTATTATGCAGCAAGATCATATGAATGCAACTGCAAGAGAAGTGAAAGAGTTAGCCGGTACTTCAGTCAAGTTGTCCTCCAAGTCTGTTGGGGATTCACATAAAAGAGTAGATGGTGCTGTAACATTTGTAAGATTTGCGGAAAAGCATAGGCGCTTGCTTAACGCTTTTGTCAGGCAGAACCCCAGCTTACTGGAGAAATCACTTTGTGTGATGCTGAAAGCCCCACAGCTCATTGATTTTGACAATAAAAGAGCTTATTTTCGCTCGAGAATAAGGCAGCAGCATGAACAGCACCTCTCAGGTCCTCTGCGAATTAGCGTTCGGCGGGCTTATGTGTTGGAGGATTCTTATAATCAGTTGCGTATGCGACCCAATCAAGACCTGAAAGGACGGTTAAATGTGCATTTTCAAGGTGAAGAGGGTATTGATGCTGGTGGTTTGACAAGAGAGTGGTATCAATTGCTATCAAGGGTCATATTTGACAAAGGAGCCTTGCTGTTTACGACTGTTGGGAATAATGCAACTTTCCAACCTAACCCAAACTCTGTTTATCAAACTGAACATCTCTCATACTTCAAATTTGTAGGCCGTGTGGTAGGACTTCTGGAACTAATTTTAAAATCCAAGCCATAATTTTATCCTTGTTTCACATCTTAATCTCATGCCTTTGATGTGATACTCTTTATAGGTTGCCAAAGCACTATTTGACGGGCAGTTGCTGGATGTTCATTTTACCCGGTCATTCTACAAACATATCCTTGGTGTGAAGGTCACATATCATGATATAGAGGCTGTCGATCCTGATTACTATAAGAACTTGAAGTGGATGCTGGAGGTGAGATTATATTAAGATGCAGTAATTTGTAACTGATATACTATTTCATCTATGGAACTTCTGATGGTTTCTTGATTTCCTATACCAGAATGATGTGAGTGATATACCAGATTTGACTTTTAGCATGGATGCAGATGAGGAAAAACTCATTCTTTATGAGAAAACAGAGGTCGGTATACATAATGTTTCGACCCCCCCCCCCCCCCCCAAAAAAAAAAAGGAAAAGAATAATGAAAAAAGCTAAATGAGCAACAGCAAGTCATATATTGCTCTGTTCAGGTGATAACTAAAATAACTTTTTTTTAATCTTGCATGATCAAGGTTACTGATTATGAGCTTAAACCTGGAGGAAGAAATATAAGGGTCACAGAAGAGACAAAGCACGAATATGTTGATCTCGTTGCTGACCATATTCTGACAAATGCTATTCGCCCTCAAATAAATGCATTCCTTGAAGGTTTCAGTGAATTGGTGCCACGTGAACTTATCTCCATTTTCAATGATAAAGAGCTTGAACTTTTGATAAGTGGTCTACCAGAAATTGACAGTAAGTGGACATGCTTCTCCACCATTGCTGTGTATACACCATGTTGTTTCCTATGAAGCTTCTTATAATGATTCTATATGCAGTGGAAGATCTGAAGGGCAACACTGAATATACTGGATATACCACAGCATCTACTGCTATTCAGTGGTTTTGGGAGGTCGTTAAAGGTTTTAGCAAGGAAGACATGGCAAGATTTCTTCAATTTGTGACCGGCACATCCAAGGTTAGTAGATATCATTGTACCCACAGGTTTTTTTGTCACATAGAGTATCTGCTAAATGGCGATATGTTTTGTCTCTACTGATGTGGAACCAAACTTACAAGAATCCCTTTCTCCATCCTTCTCCACCCTAGTAAAGATCAATTTTGTACCAAGGTCGGTTTTCCTTGAGAAAAGATCCTCTCCTCTTCGCAAACCAAATATCCAGGTGCTCAAAATTCTGTTATGTGTTGCTGAGTTCTGCTAATTTGTGATTGCAGATTGATGTTTGTTACCCCAGTATATCTCCTGTTCAATCATTTAAAAGAAGACTTTACTTTCCCTTTGTTTGTTGGTTCAGGGTTCTGTATGCCCTTTGGTTGTTTTACATAGTACAGTGCATGCACATTCCCCTGTAAATGTCTGTGCCTTGTGGATTTCTTCGTTGTGATTAATTGTGGGTGCTGTTGGCCTTAGGTTCCTTTGGAGGGTTTCAAGGCATTGCAAGGGATCTCTGGCCCTCAGAGATTTCAGATTCACAAAGCTTATGGAGCTCCTGAGAGGCTCCCATCTGCACATACCTGGTTGGTGCTTGTATATCAGACTTATTGTATGCTTATCAGTAGTTCACTCATAATTAAGTAGATTCCATCTGGGTGATAGTATGTAGCAAAGCTTTAGTGACCCTTACTGTCATTTGTCTTTTCCTTCCAGCTTCAACCAACTTGACCTTCCGGAGTATACTTCCAAAGAACAACTTCAAGAACGTTTGCTTTTGGCTATCCATGAGGCTAGTGAAGGATTTGGTTTTGGTTGAGACAAGCTTCCCTTGTGCAGCTTTCCTGAAAATTGCATATATTTGATCACCCTGTGATTGCCATGTAAATGTAAGTATGTCCTCTTTTCATTTTTCTTCTCTTGTTTCGCTGTAGTTGGTAACTAAAACCACTCAATTGTTCACTGATTTGTCAAGTGATGAGAATTCTGTTCTTTGATCTGTCGAAATTTGTTTCCTTCACCTTCTTTAGATGAGGTTGTTATGAAGGTTGTTGGAGTACCCATTAGTTCTGTCTATTTGTTGAGTGCTTAAAGCTTGCTCTACTTGATTGCATGTGATTTCCACTTCTGTGGGGTGTCTGCAGATTCCTGTGGGTGTCCTATGATAAGAATGCCTTCTAATACGTGATTGACGGAAATATATGTGACTTTTGTTTCTACATGTGCTCAAATATTGGCATGTTCACGTCTGAAACTTCGGTGCTAGTGTGCCTTGACCATCTGTTTTCTCATTGTCAAGTTTCCCTCGGGTTGTGTTCTAGTTGCTCTCCTGCACCGAAGTAGTAATAACATATAATTACTGAACCATTGTCGTGCATGCCTAATTTAACATGAATGGGGCAATTCTAGTTATCAAGTTTAAGACTTATAATAGGTTTCTGCTTGGTTGATTTACTGGTCATTTAACTCGAATTCAGCAAAGAAAAATGCTGATGGACCTTCCCTTTGTCTCATGCAGACTGGCTGATTGACATCAACTGCACAAGATAGATTTGGAGTGGTATTGCTTACAAATTTGAGTCCATGCACAGCCTGCCTCAAGGATGTCTAGGTAGTTGGCCACACCACTGTGGTCATGTACATGGCAGTTTAGTATCTTGAGGGTAGTGAGTTATGCATTACAAGTGGTGATCTTCTTGCACAGCGGTGAGGAGCTCTGTTATTTTGTTGTTCCTTCCATTTGCGATAGATTCAGAAGACACTCCTACAGCCATCCCCGTGTAGATAAGTCGGTTCTCTTTTTGTCAGGGGTTTTAGTGTAGGAGGTCTACATTTATTTTGGGAAATGGGTAGGTGCTAATTCTTTCATGCTTTAGAACTTAATTAGTTACCTATGATCACCGATAACTCTTACATCACCTTATAATGCTATACTACTTGATCTGGTATTTCTTTTGCAAATGGCGAACATGGTCGCCCTTTTAAGTATTTTATCCTGGCATTGTCTATCTCTCCTGTTTGATAATGCTTCCTCACTGCTACTGTCTATCATGAAATTTGTGACACCTTCAACTTGTACCTTTCCTTAAGCCGAGAAGTATAGGGAAGTGTGCCTGAGTCTTCTATAAACTAATCATATCAAACGACTTGTTTTTGCTAGACCTTTGACTTGTGTTCCACATATTACGAGTCAAAGTATATAAACCAAATATAGAAGCAATGACGGCATGTTGGAAAAAAATGTAGAACAGAACATTAGCAACAACAAAAAACTAATAAATGAAATTAGGTAATACTAAAACCGAAAAATACTGATGAGGGAGTCTCCTAACACTTGACTACCTATTATTTTTCTACCTCGTCTCCATCTTGTCCACAACGAAGGTCATTTCACCTTATTTCGGATAGTTTTATTTTTTATTTTAATGCTATAGTTATGTACCGTACATCCTTTCAACATCCTCCGCTATACTAGTCATGTCATCTACTCTAATCTACTATTATTATTATTTTTGTTGGTTGTTGGTTTGGCTGTAAGATGTCACAACTACGTTTTAATCAGCTAATGAAACTTAGAATTACCTTGTTGATCATTTGACATTAATTTGTCATGTCAAACGAACTTATTCTCAAAGGAGACCCTAGGAGGTGGTTTGAATTGTGGAAAGTGGAAATCTTTTTTCAAAATGCATAATAAGATTACGTATAATATACTTATGTAGTTTGGTCCTTCCTCAGATTTCGTCTACTTATGAAAATGAGATGTTCTTTTTGAAATGTACTATAAAAGAAAAAAGTTGTGATTCATTATTATATTTAAAAATGATTTGTTGGTTGAGCAGTGTTATTGAACTTATTTAGTAGTTGGAAACAGAATATATATGTAGAAATGGTTTAGTTCTTTTTTTTTGGTTCTACCAATTAAAGAAAACTATAATAAATGTAGAAGTCAAATCTTGGCTTTCATAACACGACAAAATGAAGTAGGGTCTAATAATTGAGTAATGTGAATAGGTTATAGGCCTATTGAAACAAAAAAGGAGTCTCAACGCAAAAGAAAAAGACATGATTAGTTTCCTTAATCCTTTTTGCTTATAAGATGGATTATCAATTAGATTCTAGGGAACATATAATTATGATTACAAGGCTATAACTAAGAAATTTTTGAGGGCCACTAATCTTAAATTCAAAATTCACTTACTCCTTTTCATGTTATCACACTAAACGCTTAACTATACATGAATCACAATTTATAAAGCTAAATTTTATTACTTAAAAAGACTATAAAATTATAAAATTTTATTACTTGATATAGGGTCATTTGCACTTTCGCTTTTATTTTGTGCTCAAAATGATTTTTTTAACAAGGTATTTGTTTATAATTTTGTATATTTATAGTTCATCTTCTTAAATTCGATTTTTAGGAACAAAAATAAAAATTAACATATTTGAAAGGTATAATTTAAAATCAAAATTCATTAAAAAAATAAATCGTGTAATGAAATAAGTTTTTTTCACTTATTTACTTCATATTTTTACACATTAGAAAAAAGTGGGGAGTACGAATATTCCTTTGTCTTGCGTTTTGTACTCAAAAATTGACCCAATGTCTAGTTAGTCGAGTGTGTATGCACATTGGTTTACAAATTCACATGGGGTTGGTCCACAAAAATTAAAACAATAACAAATTTGTTCGAACTCGATATTTATATTAATCACTAATTATTATCTCTTATTTTTCATATATATTGTGTTGATACTTATCTTAAGTCGTTTAAGATCATCAACGAGACGAATTATTTTTCAATACTATAAATATCAATTAAAAGTACAAGATATATATAACTAAGATATTTTAACCAATCACGATTAGATTGGAACCTTATTCGTACATGACATGATTAATTAGATCAAGTACCTATTATGTATTTTCATTGTTCAAATTTTAACAACACAAAAAAATCGTTCAAACACAATATGAAAAACTCCTCCCCTCCATGTCTAGGACTGACAAAGGCCTTTGATGTCCCATCTAATAAAAAAATGGAGCCTCTCACCGTCACTGATTAATATGTTTATTTCTCGTATTTAACAACCTCTCTATCCACACAAGATAAGAATAAAGTTCATATACATTTTACATTTTCTAAACACACAGACACATCGATATGTATACTACTAATTGTTGTTAATATTTATATTTTAAATTAACAAATATATTTAAATTTTTTAATTACTAAACTTAGATTAATTGATTTTGACATAAACATGTCTAGTTCTCTTAAAAGAGTATAATAATGTGTAGTCCCATTTTACATATATATGTTCCATATTCCCAAAATACACCTCAATACACCTAATACCAAATTACACATTTTCATACTTTTCTCTCTCAAAAATTCCTTTTTTCTTTCGCTCTGTTCCACTGAGGAAAATTCTCATTCTCTATAGTTGGATTCATGTCGGTATGTAATTTTTCCTCAAGATTGATTTTTTAATCATCTTGATTGTTTGTTTCTGTTAACTCGATTTCACTTGCCCTTTTTTTTTTCCAATTTTTGTTAGCTGATGATGTGATATATGTGTGTTGATCATGTGAATGGATGATTATGGTTTGTTTGTTTTGGGGGTTTATTGGGGTTTTTTTTTTTTTTTTTGCTTGATGGGTTTTCATTGATGGGTTCATTTTTTGCTGAATTTGCTGGTTTTATTTTTGAGTTTGAGTTTGATCGAAAATCTTGACTTTCAGCTAGATCCTGTATAGAGCTTGGTTTTGTTGAATTTTGATTCTTGAAATTTTTGCTTTTCATTTTGGTATGACGTTGGATGGTTAAACTGAGCTGAAATGCCCCTACCCCTTTTTGAAAGGGGACAAGAAAGGGGCCAGTGGACTGCAATTGGAATGGAATGTTATGAGCTGGACTCTCAGTGACCTCCTGGATCACTGCTATCCAGTTGGTTTTGTTTATTTTCATTGAACTATGTGCAAAAAGGAAAATTGTTTTTGCTTTGTTAGGTTGTTTAGTTTTTCGATAAAGCTTTGTTGGGTTCCTTTTATTGATGACAAAGGAACCAGCAGCTGCTATGCTTTGGGTGCTCACAGGTAAAGCCTGCCTGCTTTTATGAAATAACTCTCAAACTATGAGCTCAACCCCTTGTCACAAGCTGGGGGTTTCGGTGGGTTCCTTATTACTAGTACTTTTAGTTTGTTTTTTTTAAAATATTTTTCATGTGCTTTATATTCAAAGGGTAGTTCTTGATGTGATGTGATGACTGTCTTAAGATGTTTTAACTTCATAACTGCAATTACCCCATTTTCCCCTAAGGTGGAGTCTACTTTTTGCAAAATATACACTTAGCTTAGTTACAACAACAACATACCTAGTGTTAATCCCACTAGTGGTGTCTTGGGAGGGCAGGATATACACAGGTCTTACCTGCCCCTACTTTTTGTGGGGTACGTATCTCAGTTACATATCTAATATGTATACGTTTATGCATACAGATGTTCCAAATTGAAGTGTACTTTTACTATCTCTGTGGCCATATAGGGATATTCAAGTTTAGAAGTTTCTTGGATGTGCTGATTAGATAGGCTCTTTCCTGCCAGTAGTGATAAGTTTTTGCATTCTATGTTCAGCGTTTGAATTTGTTAAGTTGACTATTTGCTTGTTTTTTCAATAGAGAAAATATGGCGCACCCAAAGGGTAGCGGCTGCGGGTTCCCTTGTCATCGAAAAAAAATAGAGAAAATCTGAATAGCTTAAAATTTATGTTTGCATTGTTTCCTCTTGTGTGGATTTTATAAGCCGTGTCAATGTATGTATTTCTAGTCTTTTCTCCTTTTAATGCTTTGATCTGCTCATGCATCAACTAATGGGAAGGTGTATATCTCCAGTTGGAGTGAAGTCGAGTGGTTTTAGAAAGGTAGTTGACACTATGATGGTTTTGTTACGATCTTTAGAGTACATTTACATTCCTTGATTTGTCATTGCCCTTTTTATGGCATTGAGGACTTGGATCATAGTGGTTTAAGAGCTTTTTAGAGGTAACATGCCAGCAATGCCAGGGTACAATTTCTGGAATCAGTTTGATATGAATTCTAATTCATTTTAAGAAGAATTGAATTGACATTTTGTGGATGCATATTGTAGTTTGCCAGTTGCTGGAGACTTCATAATATTGAACATAAGCAGTTCTGATAATTTGGATATAGACTTCAAGCAGGTGTTTTTTCTTTTGTTCTCAAGTTGTTCGTACCTTCTCCACATCCTTTTTCAGTAGCAAAATTTTGAGCCTTTGGTGAGATCAAAGGAATTTCAGAGTTGTCCATCACTTTGTGCATGCTTCCTAATGGATCAACTTCACATTTTCATGTAGTATTATAGATTTGGAGAATTTTGGCCTTCTTCTCGTGTTGATTATGGGATGGAGTCATAGATATGTATTCTTGCACGTTATATCAACAAAATTCTAGTGGCATAATGATAATTTAGCTTCTCTCTCTGTGACTGCTATAGGATTTGTTCTCACGGTTCATTCATGAAATTACTCACTTGACTAATGGCAACTATACTGTTCTGAAGTATTCTTCTTTTGGTCCAATTATTTACCTTACCTATTTGGCTTTCACATCTATCTTCAAGCAGGAAAAGGGTCGACCATTGCCTAAGTTTGGTGAATGGGATGTCAATGATCCAGCTTCTGCAGAGGGATTTACTGTGATTTTCAACAAGGCTAGGGATGAGAAAAAAACTGGTGGCAAGCCAGACTCACCATCAAAGGCTGATGGTAATAGAAAGGAAGGAGAAGAACCTTTAAAACCTCAAACTGTAAGTTATTTTGATAACTTTTTCTCTGGATGAGTATATTAAATGACTTGTACCCTCTACACTTTTTGGTTGAAATGTTAAGAATTCTGCCCTTTGCTCTTCACATATTTAAACTGCCATTAGCTGTGTGATTCTGCATCTTCACAGAGAGACTTTTGCCCAGTCAGAGGATAATTCATTTATCAAATAGGTGATACGCCATCCCACTCTATGTCCCTCTCAAAACAGTTGAAGGACGCCAATATCCAATCTACGATATAATTATCCACTCTACACCAACTAAGCCACTTTCAGCTATCTTCTGCTGTCTCATATTTTCATAATATTTTGGCTGTAATATAGTGAATTGTATGTGCATGTTTATCAAAATCAAATTTCCATCACACTGTATAATCATTTAAGAATAATTTGCTAGACTAATGCAAAGGCTTCAGCTTAATTACTTTAAGATCCCGATCATTAACTTAACCAGCTATAGTTTAGAACACATGGTAGTAGGTATTTTAGGCTGATGGCAATTCTTGTTGTGTGGAGAACTTCCCCTTTGGCTTTGAGCATCAGTAAATTCTTATTGTACAGTGGTCAGATCATATATACTCTATTGGAACTCCAAGTGGAACTTCCCGTATAAGCATAGGATTAAAACCATCATTTAGGGAACTCAAGTAATTTATTTGCTCTAATCACTCTTCGCTTCTAGTCAACTATCTAAGGAAAAGATATGTAGGCAATGTTTATCGGGAATCCTTTAGGATTTTCTAGATGTGACGTAGGCTTCTAAACGAATGAGGGCAACCATGAAGAGCAGAAGTCTTATAGAGATAACACCTTGACATTTGTAGCTTTCATCTTGGGCATACTATTCATATTGGTTGTCCGCCTCGTATGTCTCTAGACCTCAAGTGCACTTTACAACTTTGATAGTTCATCTTGTACGTACTAAGACTGTAAGACGATAACTTAGCTTTTCATTCTAAGTGTTAAACTATTAACTTCTTTAATTAATATTTGTTTGCTCCGTAGTTTGAAGATGTAGTATAACTTTTATGACACACTATTTAATTTGTTTTTGTACATTTTTTGGTTCTGATTAATACGATTTTAAATGTACTTTCATGATATAAATTTTTTAGGGGGTGGACCCTAATATTATATACCTCTACTTTTAAACATTGGAAAGAAGAACCTACCTTTTCTTACTCGGGGATGGCTTGGTTGTTCCCAACATGATAGTTGAGTGGTTCAGGCATAGAATTAACAACATAGAGATCGTAGTTTTCAGTGTGAGCCAACCTGCTAGCCTTGGTGGTACGTATGCTTGTGGTCTGGACCAGAGTCGACCTGCTCGCAAGCTTGCTATGATACCAGGGTCTCCGAAAAATGAGTGATATTCAACTTTTTGATTTCTACACTCGCAGTAATGAACTTTAAATAGTTGCCACCTAGTATAACTTAATATTGAAGGAATTAGAGAGCAAGACTAATTATGTATTGTTTGGATGGCGCTTCCTTTACATAGACGTTTTGAGGAAAAGAAAATACTTGTCCGGTTATCTAAGTAGTTGACCAGCTGCATTTTTTTTCCCTTCAGTATGAGTAAGAGTAGTTGACCAGCTCCATTGTGGTTTGGGTTAGGAAGAGTTATCCTGTCCTTAATTGTCAAACTTTAGTTTTGGAATCATCAGGTTAGATTTCTATTGTCTTTTGCTAATATGACTAGATGAGTGTGGCTGCGAGCATACTACAATCATGTGTTTGCTTTTTGATGTAACGACAAATGGTGACCCATCTGAATATACTTTTCATATATATTACTTGTCTCATTGATCTTTGAAGCATTCTTATTAGAATTTCACCAATATATTTGTTGTTTTGCAGAAAAAATGGTTTTGCTGTATGCAGAGCCCTCATGCAGAATCTTGACAATATTGTGTGTAAAAGCTGAATATAGGATGCATATTCATAATGAAACCCCACAACTTCTTTTGGATTGGTACTGGAGACTAAGGCATTGCTCAAAGTCCCCTTTTGTCTTGTAAACTTGTGTTATATTGTTGGGGAAACAAAATGTGAAAGACAAAAATGTTTGATGTTGTACCTATATGTTGTATCTTTTTATTTTACCTTTAGCAGACAAGCACATATTGTGGTTTGTAAAGCACCTTTCAACCGTAAATTTTTCTTGTTGATTTCATGAGATCCTGTTTTTTTTGCCTAATAAGTAAGAAAATGCATCGTAAAACTTCCTATTTCTGTGTTTGCTTATGAAATATATGGACATGGTATTGAAATAGACGCGGCCTAGTGTATTGAGCTCATGAGGCCACATTATATATAGTTCATATTCCTATTTATGTGTTTGTTAAGTGAAAAATTGACATGGTATCAGAGAGAGGCTCGGTGAAATAGACATGACTTTGGAGATGCAGACTAGAGTTTTGAGCTCATGAAGCCAAGTTAAAACGTCTGAATATGAATGCACAAAGATTTTATCTTTGAATGTCAAAACTTTTTGTTTCTATCAACTTGCCATTTGTGGTTTGCCAATGTTGTTGGTTTTGCTTGTTTCAAAACTGTGTTTGTCAACATCAATGTTGCTTCAACATAATTAAATCAAATTAGAGACAAAACAAAATAAAATATCAAAAGGAATTGTAATTTATCATTTGAGATTATTGAGCATTCAACATTCAACTAAAGGAATTATAATAACTTAATCTCTGGCAAAAACCGTTCATTCTAGTTTTTACAGTACATAAAGGCAATGCATTTGAAGTTCAAAGATGATCAGCAGTATAAATATCTTCAGTTCTGTCAAAAGCTAAACTCTGGATTGCCCCAGCTTTCGTTCGAAAAGATGCTTTAGAAGGTAGACTTGTAGAATGCTAACGCCAATGAGAGCAGAAGACTCGAGCAAAGCTTTGTAGACTGCTCTTTTGCTCATTATTTCATTCACTGCATAAAATAGAAACGATATCAACGTATTAGAACTACAAGCTGTGGAACATGCAGAGCATCATGAATCGGCAAGATTTGTGAACACGACTTTTGCCATTAGTATAAAATTGAGATGCCAAGACCAACGCCAAGAGAAACAGATCATATAGATGATATTCTCTTCTTGCTAATGAACATAAAAGTAATACTGCATGTGAATATTCGAACCACTAAGTCACGGATATATAATATAAGTATCCTATCCAAAGAACACAACCTATGAAGTACATAAAACCTATGTTGCTCGGACTCTCCAAAATTGTTGCCGCAGCCGTGTCAGGATTCTCCAAAATGCACTACATTGGAGTTAACCGAAATGCGCATGTCGACATTTTTGAAGAGTCCGAACAACATAGCATAAAACAATCTTGCACTTCTTTAGCATTACCAAGATTATTGAGCTTAAATGGTCATGAGCTAAAGGTCATGACCATTCACACATTCAAGTTGGACAGAGAGATGCATCCTCGAGCTTGTAAAATTGATCAACTAAAGAAATGAAATTTAGATCTAACAAACTGAAACTGAAGCAATAACGATTTTTCACCGGATTTATGACGAACATCACGTGAAAAAGTGAGGAAAATGGGAGAGGATAATTATCTCATTGAAGTGTACGCTAAAGGGAAAAAAGGACTGTTTCTACTAGATAAATGGCAAGTGATTGGAAAATCTTGATTTGCCGAAATGTGGGACAGTCGTATATAGGAAATATCCAAAAGCAAATACCTATTGCTTGTCGATCTGTCTGGGCCTCGAGCCAATGCTGCTCAAACTGAATGTTGTATAATGCTTCCTCTAGTTGTCCAATGTGCTCAAACAACGGTTTGAAATGCTCTGCAGTATCATAATAAAAAGTAAGATCTCTTGTAAAGAGCCCCCAAATAACAAAGTAAGATGAAGTAAAGTGACACGCTAACCATCTTTTGCGTGCTCATCGTGGTATGAGAAGTGGGCAGCATGTAGATCAAAGTCTATGGTTTCATGATAGGGTGACTTGTTGGTGAAACAGAAACGATAAACTCCTTCTTGATGGGCCACGAACTCGGTCTTCTCACTAATTTTGTCACGAAAATCATGAAGCTGCTCCCCGGAAGGTCCCTTCACCTAATTTCCACCAACATAGCAAAACCAATTGAATAAATTCACAAGACAGAGAATAAAAACACAGTTCTTCTCTAGAAGTGAATGTAACATATGGTTCCTATGGAAAGCATAAAGAACCAATTGCAACAAAGTTCAAAACTAATGCCAAAGTCACCACAAATTTGCAAACAAAACAACGAAGCTTGAATTCCAAACCTCACTTTCATTATTAACAGTAGTCCATGAATCACAGCAACAAGATATATAACTAATCCGATAACTACTATATCACCTTTCATCTCAATAAAGATGAAATCTTTACAATTTTCAATCAGCACATATTTAAAAAAAAGCAAATTACATAACTATATACCAGCTAACAAAACAATTAAGCTTGAACAATTCAAGTGTCTAATGAATCTTATAATCAAAGTCAACAAAATGCAAACTAAACAACAAAGATTGAATTCCAAACCCCACTTCATTATTTCAGTGCAGAATAAAAGCAGCAAGAAACATAACTAATCCGATAACTACTATATCACCCTTCATCTCAATAAAGACGAAACCTTTACAATTTTCAATCAGCAAAAATCACAAAAAATGCAAATTACATACCTCACAAGCTCAAACAATTCAAAGTCACCACAAATTTGCAAACAGAACAACAAAGCTTAAATTACAAACCTCACTTTCATTATTTACTTTAGTTCGAAATCAAAGCAACAAGATATATAACTAATCCGATAACTACTATTTCGTCTTTCATCTCAATAAAGACGAAATCTTTACAATTTTCGATCAACAAAAATCACAAATAAAAAAAATGCAAATTACATACCTTACAAGTTCGAACAATTCAAGTGTCTAATGATTCTTAAAATCAAAGTCACCACAAAATTTGCAAACAAAACAACAAAGCTTGAATTTCAAACCTCACTTTCATTATTAACAGTGCAGAATCAAACCAACAAGATATACAATTAATCCGACAATAAAGACTAAATCTTTACCATTCTCAATCATCAGAAATCACAAAAACTGCAAATTACATAACAGAGAAAACACAAACAGCTAGATTAAAGTAATTTAGTTACCACAAGGTCAACACCCTCTTCACTATAATGCCAAGAACCTTCTGATTTGATAACAACAAACGAAAAATGTACTGATTCTCCCATTTGAACTTTATGTGAAAAACATTCTTCTCTATCAATCACAAATCTAATTCCATAAACCCCTCCACATCTCCATGCCACCACCAATATAGTCACCAAGATCCAAACTTTCAATGACCCAATTCTCATCTGCAATTAATTCTCAATTTTAATTTCACAAAAAAAAAATCAAATTGAACCAAAAAAATACATCAAAATTGGATTTTTAGAACTAGGGTTTACCTTTTCTTGGCGAAAAAATTGGGATTTTGGACAAGAGGTTGAAACTTGTACGATTTTTTTGTGTTTATTTGACTTAGTTAAGGAATACAACATACGACTTTGCTTTTGTCTTAAAATTTGATGAACTAAACCCGTATTTGTATTCGGGTTATCCGTACCCGAAAACCCATATTAGTTTTTTATTTTTCCATAATTAGTTGGAATTTGAAAATTGGGAAGTCAAATGGTAAAGAATTGATTTTAAATATATATATATATATATATATATATTGTTTATTTTTACTCTTTTTTTTATTTTTTATTTTTCTACAATTTTATACAATATGAGATTTAATAATTAAATTTTCAAATAAACACAAGAGTTACATTTATATTTATGGGATACGAAGCCTAATAGTTTTATTAAATTTAAGCATTTTGTATCAACGATAATTTTTCGTAGTGTTAAAATTTAAATGGTTGATATGATGACAATTTTGCTTTTCGATATTTTGGTTGTTTGTTTACGAATTACTTCGACCCTCAATTGTTACTACTAAAAATTATTCCTCAAATTAAAATCATGTCAAAAAAATTTATGAGAATGGAGTAAATTAAGTTTCATTTTGTTTAGGTATTAGTAATATAAGTCAACAAGATCATTCAATTAAAAGCGAAAATAGTCTAAATCAAAAATTAAATTACTAAAATGTCCTTTAAAAGTTTATTTATTATTTTATTTTTTATAAAAAGTTAATTGTCTATTAAATTTAGTTGGAAAGACATTTCATCTACCCTTAGGGTTCATAACTTTATATTATATGCACTTGAAAATTGGGTAAACACTTGAAAGAAATAAAGTTATCTCATATTATTCCTCTTGTCTTATATTCTTCTTGTCACGTAACTTAGGCATATATTTCTTCTCATGATGACAAAATTACACATTGTTCTAAAAATATCTGACGTTACGGTAATAAATGAATTCTGAGTCTCAGTCTTGAAAGTTAGCTCATAAGAAGAAAATCCCTATTTCATCTGACGTGAAACTCTTTCAACAATTACATATATGCAATACATGTGCAAACAGAAAGTGCAAAAGCAACTGACTGAAATGCAGTGAAACTAGGTATTTTCCCCTTATCTTGCCTAAAGAAAAGAGCATTATACAAAGGCAAGTTAACAAAAACAAGAACCCCACAAAGCAAAATTTGCAAAGCCATAGTTTCAAATACATATTCCAATCCCAATTCTCTTGTTAATACCAATTTTTTCACCAACCCCATTAGGCAAAAAATATTGATCATTGCCAATGTTGACAAAATTGTAATCATGAGTGAATCACTTCCAAATTCCATTTTCTCTTGTTTGTATCTCAACAACACATCATCATTAGTTACTTTTGGAGTAACTATGAATGTTGTATTGGAAGAACCAAATAACTTCAACATTGTATCAAGAAATGCAAACATATAGGAGCTTGTTCTCTTGTAAAGCCATATTCTTTGTTCATTCCACCACCCAAGTATCGTTCCGCCACTCCACAAGAACTCAGCAAAACTATATACTAGTTCCGCGATTATCACATATGCAAATGGCAAGAACCATTTACTAGAGACCTGAAAGTTAATTGTTCCTTTGAGTAGATATAACGAAGGGAACGATAGAGTATGTGATGATAAAGAGGCGAAAAATACCTGTGGAAATAGGGGAATTCCTTTGAGTAGATAAAACGAAGGGACGATAGAGTAGTACAGAGTTGCCCAGCAATTCGGAGACCAGAGACAGTAAATGAGATATCCCAACACAAGGCCAGGATTGAGCTTTCCAAGACCATACCAAACAGGGCTATACTTAGAAAACAGAATCATTAAATCGCCCTCGGACCATCTCTTATGTTGCACTAATATCTGATCCAACGTCGTTGCAGTAACCCCTACGAAGGCATCCCTTTCTGGACGATAATAAACAGATTTCCAACCTTTACACTTGATTGTCAACCCAGTCAGTACATCTTCGACTGGGCACCCGTACTTCAAACCAATCTGCCATGTTACTACGAGTCAGTTACTAAACTGTGTGACCATCTCATATGAAAGTTTGAAATGCAGATGGACATTCACATACCTCATTTCCCCATTGAGTGTTTAGGTCGTACGTTGAACTAGCTAATCTTTCTAGTCTTTCTTCTAACTCGTGCACGTTTTCATCCATCTTCTCAGGACGTGCACTCTTCAAATCAATCCTAGCTTCCGTGCTATACTCTCTACCGTAAAGTGTGTCTCTCCTATGAAAGCAGCCAGTTCCAGTATACAAAGGGCCTCCGTAACCATCAGAACCGTGGAATTCCACCTTACGTTGACATAAAAGTAACGATACGAAAGTTTCAGCAATGAATATTCATCAACACCATAAAACCAAATAGAGATGTACAGTGTACTAACCTCATCAATTACTCTCAGAGAACCATAAACTTCATTTTTAGTGGCATTTCCGAAAGACTGTGGAAATTGCACGAAAGCAATATCATGGCTTCTTTCTTCATCCATAAAGAAGCAAAGAGCATCTTGAATCGCGTTTGAGTTGTTTGAGTACATATCACAATCTACATTCAGAATTACTGGTGCATTGCTGATCTCCGAGGACACCCTGAGCTGAACGTTGTAATCAACAAAATCATCCACAGGTTTATTCAAGATTACACTTACGTGATGAGAAACTGGTACTAGACTTACCAATGCATTCATCGCCCCGGCTTTGAAATTATGGAAGTGCTCAGGATGCTTCTCCCGAGCCACATAGACCAACGTTGGCAGTCTTAACCCGTCAATGTCCTTTGTCTCTTCATCTCTGCTGTCGATTAGTATCTAGTACGCGAATGAAAGCAGATAGATATATCAGATGTGTAAAGTTTGCATATAATGTGATAGTCAGCAGCAGAGCTACCTTTAACGAAAAGAGGATTCAAACATTCAATTGAATCCCCTTCATCGGAAAATTATAAAAGAAAAGTTCTGTATATATTAATTGTTGAATCTCTCTAAACATACGAAACGAGTACATAGCTTAATTTGAACCAATATTTCTGTTACTTTTTTGTACCTGCAAGATAGCAGCATGGTTTTTCTTGGATGAATATGAATTCCATTTGGAAAATCCTTTGTACTCTAGTTTTGCTTGATCTGAGACTGTCCCAGCCTTGCATACAACGTCAATTTTGTTTGCCATCTCCTCGTATAATCTCTGCAGTGTTAAGAAAAAGACGTTGACTATCAAAATCCGTATATATACCTCAGCATTTTATGCTTGACATTTGACATTCAACAGTTTTGGATCAATACTGGAACGAAGGGTAGAAGGGAGTACCTTCATTTCGTAAAAATCTGCATCAGATTGATCTGAAACAGACAAAGATGCAAAATAGGCAGCAGGAGATCTCGGCTCAACGTTGAATTTCTTACAATAAGGAAGCCAATGCTTTGCAAAGCGAGAAGCTTCTAGCAATGCATAAAAGGTAAGCTCGGAACCAGCATCATCCGAGAGAGAAACACTGAGTTTTTCTGGTGGATAATTGTAAGCCAAGACAGATAAAACTGTATTGATCACCATAATTGGTGGCTCTATTGCAGGATCAGCTGTGCACACGAATACATCAACTCTCGGCAACTCATTCTCGTACCTATTTCACTCAACAGTAAATAAGAACGTTAACAAAACTATGTTCTCTTTAACAACTTGAACTCAAACTCTTAGACGAGATCATCACACAATTCAATGCAGGCACTAGAGCAGGCAATGCTTTGAGTTGAAATGTAATAAATGAATAAACGAGTAATCTGCTCAATAAACTACAGCAACAACTACACCTTAGTCCCAACACAAGTTGGGTCGACTGTATGAATCTCCACCACTTCATTTAAGCTCGACTAATGACATCATCATTAACGAGTGCTTAGCTCAATAAACAACAACTAGTACACCTCAAGCACAAATAAGTTAGGATCGGCTCTATGAATACTCACTACTTCATTACAGCTCAAACTATGTCGTCGAGTTCTTAGCTGATCAGTAAACAACAACTACGCCTCAATCCCAAACAAGTCTAGATCGGCTATATGAGTCCCCACTGCTTCATTTAAGCTCAACTAATATCATCGTCATAAACAAACACTCAAATCAACAAACAACAACAACTACACCTCAAATCCAAACAAATCGAGATCGGCTATAAGAATCAGATCATCACTGATTCATTACAAACAAGTGCTCAACTCAGTAAAATAAAATAAAATTATACGCCTCAGTCTCAAACAAGTTAGGAATCGTCTTACATGAATCATCTAAAAAGTCAACTCATGTTGTCATCATAATAAACAAGTGCTCAACTCAGTAAAAAAAACAATAATTATACGCCTCAGTCTCAAACAAGTTAGGAATCGTCTACATGAATCATCTAAAAAGTCAACTCATGTTGTCATCATAATAAACAAGTACTAATCAGCTCAAATAACAACAACAAATCCTAAACATTCACTAAACCTGAATCTAACAGATTAAACTTTTAGATGAGACAGTCGTCATATATAACATACCTCATCAAGAGCCTATCTCGAAATGTATGACGATAAATTCTGTTCCAACGAACAGACTGAGTGAGGAACCAGTAAAAACTAAACCATAGTTCAGCTCCAACCATTCCAATCCAAACATATCTACCATTTTCACCTGAATTTGGTATATTACAAAGTCTATAAATCCAAATCAAAATAATCCCAACAAAAAGTGAAGATGCAAATAGCCTATATAATATCCTTCCCTTTCCCTTCTTTGTCTCAAATAAAGGCTCATACTTTAACTTTTCCATATCACTTATGACTCTCTCTTATCTTCCTCTATCTCTCTTATATATATATATATATATATATATATATATTTGCATTTATTAACAAAGAGAATCCTTACGTTTGTGGTGACGTTTTGATGATTTTACACACATTCAACTATGGCAACTCGAAATGATTAATTATTGATATTTCAATTTATTTGTTTATTTCTCATTTTGATATTTTTTATTTATTTTAATTTTTCATTTGTAAATATTTAATAAATACAAAATTAAGGGATATTTTGATACGTTTTAAGGTGAATTTCTACTAATCCAAAACTTAGGACCAAAGTCATCAGAGAACCAATATAAAACATAAAAAGTCTTAATGCTTTTAATAAAAACATTTTTATATATTATACATGAACCTAATAAAGCTAAAACAAAAAATAAATTTGAACGACCATATTCTCATAAATAAATGGACCCAAAACTATATAATACCAAGATGGTTGGTGAACTTTTCCTTTTTGGTATAAAAATATCACAATATGGAAATCCTTGTAAGCGTAACTATTTTACAACTTTACATGTTTGTTGAACCTTTTCTTATGAGAGAGAAAATGACACAAGATACAAAATTTACGGGATCATTTTATCGAGTTCCTTTAATATAATTTTCTAAAAACAAATGCGAATTGGCATATTGTCCATTCATTATGAATATGAATAAATAATTTGAGTGAAAAACACATTTAATTTAAAGTCGTCGTAATTTAATTAAAACAAAAGTTCAAATCCACATTTGTTTTTAGAAAATTATAATATTAAAGAAACTCGATAAAATGACCTCGTAACTTTAGGATCTTTGTGTTTTTTTTCCTCTCATAAGAAAAAGGATGAATATGAATAAATAATTTGAGTGAAACACAACACATCTAATTTAAAGTCATCGTAATTTAATTAAAACAGAAGTTCAAATAAATCGATCAATTGTTCTACTAAGATTCTTCGAATATTATTGATATTCACTTGTGACACTTAAAGTGATCAGCTTGTTGATACATAGTTTTACATTTCTCAGCTAATTGACCCGACCCGTCATCATCAAATTCACAAATTTCCACCGTAGCTTTCCTCTGATCCAACCCTCGACTCGCCGGAATACCTTTGCTGTGTAATTGACACAATCGCGATAATTCGTTCTCATCGAGTTCTCGTTCAGCTAGCTCTTCTTCTTTAATCGTCCGTTCGAGGTTCGATAGTATCAGATGGTGTTTCCGGTGATCGCCGCCGTGCTCCGCCACTTTCTCCGTCGCCATGACAGTGTTTTGGGAGAAAATTAATTGTTATTTTTTTTTGTTTGTGGAATTAATGTATTTATGAAGAAGGAATTATCTATTTCAAAGGCGGTTTGATGATGACTCAGCATGACACGTGTTTAATAACACGATGAGCTGTCATGTTTTTGAAATGAGGTGGCACATTTTTGGATGGAGTTAGAGGTGACAAAATTAATTCAAAAAATCGTAAATTATCTAATTCGTTGTGTTTGAGTAGACTTTTAATTATTAAAATTTGGATTGATATTTACGAATCGCGATTAGATGAGATAATTTGTAGGGACACCTAAATTATGATCATCAAGTAAGTGACAAATTAACTTTTTGAGATTAATCAAGCACTTTTTTTTTTGTGTGTGTGTGTTTAGCAATTGACAAATTAGAAAAATGAAAGTGACTAGATAAACAATTCATTTACAACTAGTACAACCATTTTTTCTAATTAGTATAAGTAAAATAAGAGGATCTTATCTTATCTTATATCAACACATTTTGTATTATGTTGCAATCTCTTTCAATAATTCAAGCAAGTTAATTTTTTTTATTTCCCATGTGTAGTGAGATATTCTCAACATCACTAATATCCAAAAAAAAATCCTAATAAAGAGTGTATCTTTTTAATCACATTTTGTTATGTATCTTAAATTGATTGATAAAGCAAAATTAAATCAAACCAAGAAAAAAGAAAAAAGTTATGTAGGTGGGTTGTAAACCTAACTTATAGTCTAGGTAGTGGGAACGTCTATTAAAAGGGACAAAGTAGTTTGTCAATTAGGTAAAAGTCCTTCAAGTTTTAAAAATTAGATAAAAGTGACAAAAAAAAAAAGATTAGTCCAACAACTGTCATAGTTGTCCGGACAACTTCTTTAATCGTCTGACAACCATCATAGTTGTCGGAACAACTTCTTTTAGTTGTTCGACAACTTTAGAAGTTGTCCAAACAACTGCAGTGGTTATCCACACAATTATGAAAATATTACTTAGTTTAGTCCTTTTATTAATATTAAAAATAAAAAAGTAAAAAAAATTTAAAAGGCCACACTTGTCCTATTTTTTTAATTAAAGACTTGAAAGGCACTATAAGCTCATTTTCTCCTAGGTAGTACCTATATATGAAAAATTTACTTGCACATGGTGTATATATTGCATCAAATGCGTATCCGTCACATGTAAATTAAAATTAGTAAATTTGAGTTGAGCTAAAAAATAATATCTTCTACATTTTTGTTTACTAGATTTAGACTTGAAATAAAATTTTAAAAAAGTATAACTTGTGAACCAGGTAGCTAATCTATTTTCTTCAATTTAATTTGTTTTTTTTTTCTTTTTAAAAAATCTTTAATTAATTAAAAATAATTAATTACTCTCCATAGCAATAGTTTGATCATTACAATTTATAGCTACATGTTATATGGAGGAGAGAGGCGAGCGAGACTGAGAGAGAGAGGAGAGAGGAGAGCGAGAGGGGGAAAAGAGTGGGAGAAAAGTGAATTGTATATGTATATTGGTTAGATAATTGTATAATACACATATGTAATTGTATATATGGCAAGAGAGATTGTGAGAGGGAGGAGAGAGGCGAGCGATACTGGGAGAGAGAGAAGAGAGGCGAGCGAGAGAGGGCAGAGAGTGGGTTAGAGGTGGGTTAGAGGTGGATTGTATATGTATATAATTGTATATAATTGTATATTATACATATATATTTGTATACATGGCAAGCGAGATTGGGAGAGGGAGGAGAGAGGCGAGCGAGATTGAGAGAGGGAGGAGAGAGGAGAGCGAGGTTGAGAGAGGGAGGAGAGAGGAGAGCGAGAGAGGGCAGAGAGTGGGAGAGAAGTTAATTGTATATGTATATTGGCTAAAAAATTGTATATTATACATATTTATTTGTATATCCTGGCGAATTATACATATACAAACATGACTAATTATATAAACTCAAAGTTAGCCCACATAATTAATGTATAATGTTAATCGCGAGTGATAATTATAGCAAACTATATTTATGATGAATAATTAAATAGTATAAATTTTCTCAGCCGCGTAATTTTCCCTACTTTTTTCTATGTATGACAAGTACTGTTGACAATCCAATATATTACCAAAATCTTACTCTAACTTCTTTCTTCTTACTCTAACTTCTTTCTCCTTCCGTGATAAATATAATGATAAATATATCTTTATTTTTATTTATAGATTTTAAATTTGAATCTCTTATGTACATAAAGAGTCATTTTTATTCGAAGCACTTTCTATTATTATTATGAAGAGATGAGTACTTTTTTTTATAGTTTATTGTTAATAATAGATTTTATATTTGAGTCTTTTATATGTAAAGTCGTTTTTGTTTTAAAATATCTTTTGTTATTGTAATTTGTAATAAAGTAGTAAGTACCTCTTTTACGTGTGAGATCATTTTTGCAATATTGTTATGAAATGGTAAATACCTCACCAACAAAGATTTTGATGAACCGACACTCTTTTATCTTTATCCGATATCTAAAGTTCAAGTCAGGTACATAATCGTTTTTGTGCTTTACCCTCCAATGCAAGCACCTCATATGTAAAAAAATTCGAAACTAATTTAAATTTAATCAAATTTCAATTTAAATACTCCCTCCGTTTAAAAAAGAATGACCCTGTTTCCTTTTTAGTCTGTTTTAAAAAGAATGACCCCTTTCCTTTTTTGGCAACACTTTAACTTTAATTTTTCACGTGGCATGTTTAAGACCACAAGATTAAAGGGTATTTTGGTAAATTTGATATAACTTTAAATTAGAACCATAAGATTAAAAAGTCTTCTTTTTGTCTTAAACTCCGTTCTAAATTAAACTAATTTAATCTTTTTGAAACGGAGGGAGTACGAGATATCGAATAAAAAAAAGCCCTCTTTTTTCTCCTCCATCTTGTGGTATTTTCCCCTTTGCGTGCAGAAAGACAGAGTCAGCCTTGGACGGTGCCATTTTGCTGACTTGGACTTGTCTTTTCTCTTTCTCTCTTTCTTCTCTGATTAGCTCATAGTAGTAGTATACATTATATTTGTCTTTCAACATACACAGCTTTTTTTTTTCATTTTTTTTTTTAGCTTTTTGTAAAACTTTCAAATCATCTCTCAATTCAAGATTCCTTGTCTTTACTGTTTGAATTTTTTCTTTGTTTTTGCTTATTGAAACTACCCATATCTCAATTTTTCCTCTTTTCATAGTTTCACTAACAAATAGTGTTTTCCCCTTCAAAGGAATTGTCTTTTCTCTTCTTTTATACTTTGCTATTGAGGGTTTTAGGTAAAAAAAGATTGTCTTTTGAGTGTTTTGGGCAGTTTGTTTTTGGTGTTTGGTTTATGGGTTTGTGTTGATTAGTTGAAAGATTGACTTTTTTTGAAGCTTTTTGGTCAACCACTTTTGCCTATCTCTGAGAATTTGCTGCTGTGTATCAACCCTTTTGGCCTTTGGGAGTTAAATGATTTGATGGTTTCTAGGGTTTATGGATGATTAGGGCTTTTCATCATTTAGGTAAGCCCTTTTCCCTATTTTACCCTTTTGCTTGCCTGTTATTGTTGTTGTTGTTGTATTTGTTGTTGAAGAAGGGTTAAAGTTGAAGTCTTTATTAGACTTGGTGAGTAGAATTTGGTTCTTGGTAGTTGTTATTATACTATTGGGTAAATTGTAATGGAGAGATGTAATGATTGTGTTTTTGAGTTGTTTTTGAATTTCTTATGGGTTTCAGATTGATCAATAGTCCTGTTTTTTTTATTTTGTGTATTTCTTAAGGCCTTTGAATTGTTAAGTTGTATAAGAATATGTGTATGTACACCTGCAATTTAATGCACTGAAATGGTTTGATTGCTTCCCTTTTAACAGATTATAAATTTTGTTTACCTAAAAAGGTAAAAAAGTCGAAACGTGTTACTTTATATGTTTATTGTGACCTAAGAGAGTGAAAATGTTTACATTTTTGGCGTAGCATACATTGTCAGGGGTGTTTGTTTCTCTGTACTCACAATGACATCTGTTTCGATCTTTTTGTTTCACTTCCAATAATGAATGACTAGGCAGCTATTCGCAACCCATCATTCTGTATACACCTAGAGAAACTTGGTTCTAGTTTGAAAATTTTCTGGATTGTATTTAATGTGTAGTTTAGTCGATTTTACGTCTAAACTTAACTATATCCAGGGGAAAGTCGGATTATAAGAAATTATGATTTCCTTGCCATTTAGTGCCAAATAGGAAATGGTGTGTGTTAGACCTTACTATAACTCTCGTCTAGTCTGATCTAAGCTTGTCAAGATTTGCTAGTTTATTACAACCTCACTCTTTTTAAACAAGATATGAAAAGGGACCTGTCACAAGAACACCTTAGTCTGTTGGCAAGCAATGAAAAATTTCATTAGGCCAATTTGATAGTTAAAATTCCTAAAGAGAGCTTCAATCAGATACTTACATTTGTATGTCGTGGTAAAGACAACTGCTGCAATGGGATATTGACATATTTATCTTCCGCACAGTCAGATACAGCAAACCAGAGCTCAATATAGTTTTTCCTTCTAATTTGAAAGTACAGTAACATAACTCTCTTTGAATATTTTTGAATCAATAATGTTTAGCATGAGTGTTTGGCTATTCACATTTGACATTTCAAGCCAATTATCTTTTTGTCATGTAGGAATTATTTGAAGTTTTAGTAGGAGGATAACTTGCTCTTGCAGTGGCTAGAATTGGAGATTAGTGTGATTAATTTTGAGGAATGAAGTGCATTTTCATAGACATATCACCCCCTCCCCACTTTCTTTTCTTTCTGACAAGTCATGTGTACATAGAGTTCTCTGAGTATGACATAACATTACCATTATTTAAATGAAAGAAAAAGTCGAAAACAACCTACTCCCCTCAGTGTGACAAAAGGGAGCGTCTTTCTGTATATGTTTATTGTGACCTTAGAGAGTGAAAATGTCTACGTTTTTGGCTTAGCATACATTGTCAATAATGGCTGTAGAGGTATTCGCTTCCGTGCACTCAGAAAGACATCTGTTTCTTATAATAAATGCCTAGGCAGCTATTCGCAATCCATCATTAAGATTTTCAAGTCCTTATCAAAAAAAAGATTAAGAATTTCAAGGAAAAGGAGGACGCTGATGTTAAATATACCTAGCTTGTATTGCATGATGACCACTTGTAAACTGGTATCTCAAATTTCTGTGCTACTCTTATCCACAATGTTGAAATTCCGTCTGTGTTTTTGGTCACTCCCAGTAAACTTTTCTTTGCTTTTTGTTGATAGGTGACTTTGTGTAAAAGATTAAAATATGGTTTCAAAAGACCGTAAGAAACCTACTGGATCTCCAAAAGTACAAGTTGGGGAGATAGATACAAGTGCACCATTTCAGTCTGTCAAAGATGCTGTTAACTTGTTTGGGGAAGGTGCATTCTCAGGGGAAAAACCTGCAATCAGGAAGGCAAGACCTCAGTCAGCAGAGGTAAATAATACTGTGGTTCAAAATGTATATCGTTATCCTGAATGGAGAAGCTTTGTGTTTTTATTGTGACGTTTTATCTAGAACTTGCATCAGTATCTCAATTTCAATTCAAACATGGGTTTGATTCACACTCCATGTTCTGAGAAAGATTTATCATCCGAAAAGAGGAAAAGATGGAGTCTTTGTCTAAAGAAATGCGTTGAGAAAGGGCAGACGTATAGAACCTTTCAACGAGATAGTGCTTTTTCAACTCTCCCAAAATGGAATCTATTCCAAACGTATATGCCATGGTTTCTTACTTCGACAGGGTACAAATATCTAAATTTGATATTTTTAGATACTTTTTCAGACCTATTGCCAATACTAAGTAGCATTTATTGTTTGTGCTGAACATTCGTTTTATGATTAAGATTGAATTAATATCTTATCAAACAAAGAAAAGTTAGAGAATGAACATCTAAGAAAAGTTTCCTTTTGTCTAACAAATACTTGTAATTTGTCTTTTACATCAAGTAAGTCATGCTGTCATAGAAATTTGTGCGTGCATGCATCTCCATCTATTCATTAAACTTTTTTTCTGGTGTATGTATCCTTGAAGCATCTTCTTTCTTTGATTATTCAAATGTTTTCACATGGTGTTTAATGACTTCGAAGTGTTCATAATTATTTGGTGCTTCATTTTAGAGTGTCAGAACTTTTTCACTAAATAGTAAATATGCTCATACTTGAGTCTTTCGAGTACTGAATGTAACATGTAATCAGGTGCTCTCAGGAGTGCATGAATGCAAAAGTATTTACACCTAAGTATTAGTTAGTGTTCTGAGACTGCAATCAAATAGCCTCACTTAATTACCCTTATCTTATCTTGATTTCAGAGGGTACTGGCAAAGGAAACACGGCTTCACTTAGCCCAGAAAGAGCTGAACAAGTTGAAGGATCAGTTGAAAAATGCGGAAACCACTAGAGCCCAAGCACTTACTGAGCTCGAAAGGGCAAAACGGACTGTTGATGACCTCACAAAAAAGCTTAAAATTGTTTGCGAGTCAAAGGATTTGGCTGTCAAGGCAACAGAAGCAGCAAAGAGTCAGGTGAACCAACTTGAAGCACCAAATGATGGCTCTGTTATGGGAAAGGATGGTTCTTGGAAAGTGGATCTGGAAACTGCAAGAGAGAAGTATATGGCTGAAATAGCTGATCTTGATAAAGCTAAACAAGAGCTGAGGAAAATACGCCAGGATTGCAATACATTTATGGAAGAAAAAGCTGGCGCTATTGAGCAGGCAGCAGAAGCTGAGCGTACTGCCAAAGCAAATATGGAAAGAGCTAGTGAGCTTTCCAAGGAAATAGCAGCTGTCCATGAGTCGGTTGATCAACTAAAACTTGCCTGTGTGCAGGAGCGGGAAGAGGAAGCAAAGATTTATGCTGAAAAGGATGTCCAGAAGCAGTCCTACAAGGCTAAACTTGAAGAGTCAGCAAAGAAGTTACTTGCTTTGAAGAAAGAGACTGATGCGGATTTAGCCAAGAGTCTTGAAGCACAGTTAGCTGAAACAATGTCTGAAATTGAAGCTTTGAGGAAAGAAATGGACAGTGCGAAGTCTTCTGACCTTGATAAGGTGAAAGTTGTCACTGCAGAGCTCGATGATGCTAAGGAATCACTACATAAGGTCGCAGAAGAAGAGCGTACTCTTCAAACCTTGGTGGAGACCCTTAAACTGAACCTGGAGAATATCAAGAAAGAACATTCTGATCTGAAGGAAAAGGAGGCTGAGACGGAATCACTTGCGGGAGGTCTGCATGTCAAGCTCCGGAAAGCCAAATCCGTGCTTGAAGTAGCAGTTGCAGAAGAAGCCAAAGCAAGAGGTGCTTCTGAAGAAATGATCTCTACTCTCCACCAGCTGACCTTGGAGACTGAAAACGCAAAGCTTGAAGCTGAAGAGATGAAAATGCAAGCAAAAGAGTTAAAGAAAGAAGCTGAAGCCACTAGAATGGCGCTTGAAGAAACAGAAAAGAAGCTTAAAGTGGCGATGGAAGAAGCTGAAGAAGCAAAATCAGCTGAGGCTGAGGCTCGTGATCAAATTAAGATTTTATCTGAAAAAACCACAGCTGCACGATCCTCAACTTCTGAGTCTGGTGCTCGTATTACTTTATCAAGAGACGAGTTTGACTCATTGAGCCGTAAAGTTGAAGAACTTGATAATTTAGCAGAAATAAGAGTGGGAGCCGCAATGGCTCAGGTAGAGGCCGTGAAAGCAAGTGAGAATGAGGCCCTCAAGAAGTTGGAGGCTACTCAAAAGGAGATTGATGATATAAAAACCGCAACTCAGGAAGCCTTGAAGAAGGCAGAGATGGCAGAAGCTGCCAAGAAGGCTGTAGAAGGGGAGCTTAGAAGGTGGCGAGAACGTGAGCAAAAGAAGGCAGCTGAGGCAGCTTCTCGTATTCTTGCTGAAACACATATGAACTACAGATCATCTCCTCAAAGTTACAGAGTTCAGAAGGAGAAACCATCTGAGAAATTCGTGGAATCACATGTAAAGATGCACTCACCCGTTGAAACCAAGAAGCAAAACACACAAGAGAACATAATGGAAACGCGCAAGTTGCAGAAAGCAAAGACATCAGTGTCAAAGAAGAAAGTACTGATGCCTAGTATCAGTGGCATTTTCCACAAGAAGAAAAACCAAGTAGAGGGAGATTCTCCATCATATCTGCCTGGAGAGAAACCTGTTTGGTAACATTTTGTGGAAAATATGTGTGGTGGAGAGGAACTGGTCTCTATGCCATGGATTGTGTGTATATCTGAAACCTGTGGAGCAGCAATGTTATTTCCCCTTTCACTTTTGGTATTTATTGTGTGTCTGCAACTTCTTAGTGTTATATACATTTGTCTCCTATAATAATAATAATATGCTTACGGGACTCGTCTACTCCACTTGGGAAATTACATTAGGTATGTTTTTGTTGTTGTTGCTTATGTCACTCGTCGCTTCACTATCCTTGACTTACATTGAAAAAGGAAAAAAATGAATCCTTTTCTCTTTTTGTAAGGATCCTTGCTCGTCTTATGTGATGTGAATTTGAATTAGTCGTATAAATGAATTTTGAATGTTAAAAAGGATTAAACAAGAGAACAAGGAGAATAAATGCTTGTATAAATTATAATTACTTTATTAAGAAACTACTTGGTCATAATAATTGTTTTTTTTTTTCATTTTATTTGAAAATCAGCTTTTGAGCTTTGTGGTAAATAAATAGTCTATGTCAAATGTTAAGTTGTAGTAATTAGTGAGTGCACTTATACTGATAATATAATAAATTCATTATAATTATCGATATATATAACATAAAAAACTGCAATTATTATCATCTTATGTAATGAATACTAAACTCTTAATTTTAAAGTTGGATTACATTTTTGTTTCTCTGTAAATTAAAAGGTTATAACATATATAATTATTTAAATATTAAATGTCATATCATTTTTAATTACATAAATGTGTAATAAATTTTTGACTTCATTTAATTAATTCCTTATTAAATATCTGTTTTGATGAGTAAGCAAAAAAAATCATTAAGTTAAAAAAATGGAATTGCATACTCACCAAAAATTGGTGGGATTTTATACCGCTAAAATTAACTTTTTCTTAATAATAAAAAATAGAAAATAAAGATTAAAAATTTTCTGCAAATCTTAAGTTTTTTTTACGTGATTAGACGTGATTGGTATAAGCATATAAATATATATCTTAAATAGTAAATATTATTTTTCAAAGATATAAATCTTCACGATAAATATATAAAAAAATTATACTTTAGAGAGTAATAAATAAAGGAAAAATGCTCAAATGTGTTATCGAATTTTCAGAAAAAGCTCATTTATATCATCAGTTAAAAGTTTGGCTCATTTATATCATTATCGTTAAAGAAAAAGCTCATTCATGCTATTGTTTTTTAACGGTAGTTTTGTAAAATCATTTTGACACGTGACCAATTATAATTGGCCATGTCATCAAATTTTTTAATAAAAAAATCAAAATTCTGAATAAAAATTGACATTTTTTTGGATTTTTTTTCTTAAAAAATGTGATGGCGTGGCCGAGTTATAATTGGTTATGTATTAAAAATGGTTTTGCAAAACCATCGTTAAAAAATAATGGCATGAATGAGCCTTTTCTTTAATGGTAATGACATAAATGAGCCAAACTTTTAACTAATGGCATAAATGAGCCTTTTCTGAAAGTTCAATAACATATTTGAGCCTTTTTCCCATAAATAAATAATATTATAGTCATGTCCTTTCATCTGTTCTTATTGGAAATATTGAGGACAAACTTACAAAAATAAAAAACTAAAATCGATGAAGTACTGGGTAATATCGTAGCTAAATCTTTTATCTACTTTTATTAAAATAAAACTTTAATGTATTTTATATTTTTAAGTTGCATTACATATATGTAATAAACTAAAGTATATATATGCTACTACATTGGTCTCACGATATATGTATATAGTGACACGAAGCCATGCAATAATTATATGTGGTTCATTTCAATTAGCATTTACTTCATAAGCTAGCTTACGTAACGTCTAATTACTTTCATATATTATTATATTATTTGCTACTATATTAACATCATGATAAATGTGGTTCAACAATTAGAAATATACTATGACCTCAATAAATATAGCATATTGACTAGAACACGTGTAATTATTACAAATGATTTATTCTAAAAAGAAATTTATACGTGAACTAATTCACGTGAAACACATATGTTTTCATAGCTAGTTGTTAGACTGTATATACTTTCTAAAAATAGCAAGTAGAAATGAAAACGAATCATTAGTTAAACTATATATGCTGACTTGAAATATGCCATCATTTCTAGTGGTTCAAATCAGTTAATATATAATTCATCGACTACTTCATTGAAGATCGGGTACTCTTATAACGAGTTAAACTATACATTCACAATTATTGTAATGTAACGACTATAAATATGCATTTATTCGATATTTACACTAAATCAAATGCTACACCAAATTAGGAAAAAGAAGACAGACGTATATTTTTAAAATTCTTTTATGAAGTGTCCATATTTCAATACGAGATACACCTTCAAAGTTTGTACTGAGAAACTAGTTACAAATACAGGTGACTCATTAGCTAGACTCTGCTCTATTATATTGTCCTTGCAATAGATATGATATAACGACTAGAAATATGTAATTATTACAAATATAGATGGTTCAATAGCTAAACTATGCATTATTATACGATTGACCTAATGATAAATGAAGCATAACGACTAAAACACGTGTAATTATTATAAATTGTTCATTCTAAAGAGAATCTTTTACGTAAGCTAATTCACGTGAGGCACATACTTTCATAGTTGGCGGTTAGATTGTGCATACTTTCATATGAAGATCAGGATAAAGAAAATATAGCAAATAGAAATATGTAACAGTTATAAATGCAGACAGTTCACTAATTAACGTGAACAATACAATATACTGTAACAGTTATAATTGCTAATTCACGTGACGTCCAGATACTTTCATATCTAACTAAATTGTCTACACGGTAAATGTGATGCAACAATTAGAAATATATAATTACTACAAATACAAATGGTTCATTAACTAAACTCTGCACTATTATACTATTGGCATCATGATAAACATAGCATTAACGACTAAAACACATGCAATTATTACAAATGGTTTACTGTAAAGAGAATTTATTACATAAGTTAATTCACATGATACACATATAATTCAGATCACACTTTCATATAAAAGTCAAGAAGATAATTAATGAATATATAACAAGTAGAAATCTTTTTTTTGCTATAAATACAACAGTTCATTAGTAAAACTATGCATTAAGGTATTAATCAAACAATAAATATTGTATAACCACTAAAAATATGTCATCATTTCAAGTGGTTCATACCAAGAAATTCTTAATTGAACGACTATTTTCTGCGAAGAATAGGTAATTTTATAACTAGTTATGTTAAATTATACCATTTTTACGATAATTATAACGTTAGAACTAAAAATAGACGATCATTCGATGTTTATGCTAAATCAAATGCTATAACCAATTTTTATGAAAAAATAAAATAAAAGTACATTTTTTTTTATTTGTGTCCATATTTCAATGTCCTAGAAGGTCTTTGCTTCATTTTGTACTGAAAAATTATGAGTCAAAAAGCTTCCAATTCACCGTTAATGGCGAACAGGGACGATTTCATAAACCCTAACACTTCTTCTCCTGTTACTGTTTCCGATGCCGACAGCTATCTTCTAGATTCTTCTCAGATCGGTAGTGCTTCTGGAAGCTTCCAGAATGAGGGTTTTCTCTCCGGTGCTGATGGCGGCGGCGCCGCCGCTGCTGATGCTGAGTTTGGTTTCTCCCGTCCTGATTTTCGCCAGACGCCGCTTGTTGGTACTGTTGATTTCTATGAACGCCACGTGTTCCTTTGCTATAAGAATCCTCAAGTTTGGCCTCCTCGTATTGAGGCTGCTGAGTTTGATCGATTGCCTAGGCTTCTTGCTGCTGCTCTTACTGCTCGGAAGAATGATGTTAAGAAACAGGTTTATTCTGTTTTCATTTTTGAATTTTGTTATCTTTGCAAATGCTGGAGTGTTGCTTTTGAAATGTTGAGTTATCCTGCATTGTATGAACTGTTATTAGCTTCTAGAATGCTCATTGTTGTTATTGCTAACCTGTTTTTTTTCTTTTTCATTTTGTCGCGCGCGGGAGGGTTTATCGGAAACAACCTCTCTACCCCATAAAGGTAGGGGTAAGGTCTATGTATCCTCTCAAGACACCACTTGTGGGATTACGCGGTGTATTTTTTCCGTTTCATCTGGTCATAATGAATAGGCATTAAGCAGATGCAAAGTATTACAAAATTAGAAAGTAATGTTAGCTTTAGAACAACAAAGTTGCTAAATTAGGGACAGGGAGCTAAAAGATTAAATCTTCTATTAGAGTTTGACCAATAAAAGATGAAGTCTTTTAAACCGCCTACTACCCTCTTACTCGCACGCCTTCAAACTTGAATGAGGACAGTCAGACTAACCCAATAAAAGAACTCTCACTCGAGAAAGCGGCCCCTTTCTGCTTTTCTTACTTGATTCGTCTTTCATCTCAGTGTCTTATCCGGATTGAATGTATACTATCCCCCTATCGGACTAAGGATTTTTATCGAATATTCCTCGCAACTTTAATTCTAGATTTCTCTTAATTTTACTGAAAGGAGAACTTGTTTAGAATTTGTATGAAATGGGCCTGATTAGAGTCAAATGAATACGAAGTATTTGTACAGCGAACCTTAATGTGCTTATAAGGTGTGATTGGTTTGATTCAGCTTACGAGTTCAAACTTCATTAATCTAAGCTGATGCTTTCTTTCGAAAGAGGGACGTGCCTTACTGTTTTTTTTGGCTACTTTGGGATGTGTACCAAGTTTTTCCTGCATGTAGTTATAGAACAAAGTGCAAACTGCAAAGTTAGGTCCTACATTCTGTTCTCATACACTTTTTGGCATTTGCAAATTTTTTTCCTTCTTATTCCTGACTAACATTCTTCCCAAGTTTCAAATTTTTCGATCCACCTGTATGATTAAATGATCATTAACTTGCCAATGTCCAATCTGTATAGCTTTGCCTCAAGTTGAAGAGTAAATTGTTCTCGTTTGATCTCATTCTGATTGGGCTTGTGTAGTTTTCAAATTCCCTTTCTAAAGCAAATTGCTTAGTTGGTTATGTTTTCTTTATAATCCCAGTAATATCCATAGTGATTTACCTTGTAAATTTTCTGTCTTCCAGACTCGGTTGACAATATGTGAAGGGCATGATGGAACTGAGACATCGAATGGGGATGTGTTGATCTTTCCGGACATGATCAGATACAGGTTTAAACGATGCTATCCTATTCTAGTGCATCTGCTGCTGTTGATTACATATCTATTAAATGACATAAAATTTACCTATGGTGCAGGAGATTGACTCATTTTGATGTTGACACATTTGTTGAGGAGGTGCTTGTGAAGGATGGTGAATGGTTGCCTGGAAATCCTGAAGCTCTGACTGGATGGTACATATTTGTGTGTTGTCATGGTTCAAGAGATCGTCGATGTGGTGTTTGTGGACCAGCTATAGTTAGTAGACTTTTGGAGGAAATAGAATCAAATGGTCTTCAAGGAAAAGTATCTGTTAGTCCATGCTCACACATTGGGGGGCACAAGTTTGCTGGAAATATGATCATATTTGGACGAAACACTCACAAGGAAGTCTCCGGACACTGGTTAGGAAATATCCTTTTGCCCCTTTTCTTTTGGAAATTGTTCTCTCAGTTGTAGGCAGTTGATGATATTTAGTTGGGTAGTTAATTATATGTGTTTTTGTTTTGCACTAGGTATGGCTATGTTACACCTGATGATGTACCACAGTTGCTTGAACAGCATGTTGCTAAAGGAGAGATTGTTGATTGGTTGTGGAGGTAAATTCTCTCTCCTGTTGCTATTATAATTGACATCTTGAGAACTACGTCTCCGAGCTATATATCCCTGTTTAATTCTGGTCATGGAATAAATGAAACTTGCTTCTAGATGAATTTAACTCGTTTTTAAGCTATTATATACTTGTCAGCTCTAAAACATTAGGAATGTTACATTAGGATGCAAGTTATGTATTGGCATTGTTAAGTCAATATTGTTACCTCTTAAACGGCTTAAGTCCCATAACCCGTGCCGTGATCTTCCTATGGACCATAGCTTGTGTTTTTTATGAAACAAATTTTTTAGATATATTCAATGGTAATTCACTACTTCGTGAAGTTCAGAGGGTTTAAGAACACATAATGTTGATTCAAGTTTACTCATTAATGTGATCTAAAGTACTAAAGAGGATGTGTGTTGTAGCAACAATCCTAATTTTGTAGAGGTTCAAAATTGGGTTTTGAAGATTCATTTGTTAGCTAATCTATCTGCAGGAATGCAGAAGGCGTTTTTGTATTTGTTAATCTAGAATACTAATGTCTTGTTTCAGGGGCCAGATGGGGCTATCTGAAGATGAACAGAAAACATCCCAACAACATAGGCTCAGTATTAATGGTGGAACAGATATGGACAGAGGCGCCATTAACTCAAATGATGTTGGTATTCGCACATGTGGATCCCAATTAGAGGGTATGGGCTGTTGCCAGGCAAATGGAAATGTCTCATGTTGTCAGACCACTCAACCACCAGTTGATGCAGACAATTTCAATCTCAACCAAGAGAACGCTGAGTTTACAACTGAAAAGAAGAGCAGCTTCAAGAGACAAGTTTCTCGAAGTAGCAGTGGCAAAGGGACTCGTTCTCGCAAGGTGTGCTCAATGCCTACTTGGTACGAGTGCTGGGAGCGTGAAGATACGTATGCTGTTCTTGCTGTTGTTGGTGCTGCCATATCAGTTGCCTATGCCTTCAACTGCTACAGACAGCTGAAGTAATATTATTTATAAAGAAGCTCACATTTGATTTCATTGTTGGTTAAAAACATCTATCTACTTTGTCTTATGTAAATTTAGGTTATTGCATGTGTGTAAGTCACTTGCAATGAAGTCTAGAATTTAATTTACTTGGGGGGTTAAGATTTATGCCAAAATAGTATTGTAATGATAGATTATTGGTTCTGTAAATCTAGGAGCCTTCTTTTGTTTGCATGTTTCAAACACTTCCTGGTGTCTGAAGTGTTTATTTGGTCTATGAATCTGTTGGTTCTTATTATTTAAGAAAAAAAATCGCTTTGTCCTTGGTGGTTCACTACTCTCTCCGTCTTAATCTATGTGACACTGCTAAATTCCTTGGTGGTTCACTACTCTCTCCGTCTTAATCTATGTGACACTGCTAAATTTTGTAACGTCGAAGGTAAAAAAAAAAAAAGGCACATTATATAGATGCATCTTAAGTATTTCATTATTAACTTTAACAGCTATTTATGAACACAAGTTAGTTTGTTCATTTATTTCAAAAATTGTATCGAGTTAATTGATGTCACATAAATTGAACGGAGAGAAAAAAGGCACATTATATAGATGCATCTTAAGTATTTCATTATTAACTTTAACAGCTATTTATGAACACAAGTTAGTTGTTCATTTATTTCAAAAATTGTATCGAGTTAATTGATGTCACATAAATTGAACGGAGAGAGTATTTTTACAAAGGTTCTTAATGGTGTGCTTGGACAAGAAAACCATATCAGATGGACAAGACACAGAAAAATATACAAAAGGTTCTCTTGTCCCTTCTTATTTATCATAGCATCCCCTTCCCCCCCCCCCCCCCCCCCTTTTCTTTTACAGTCCTTAAACCAGAAGAAAGTTTATTCTGTCTGGAGAAGTTTCAGGGATCATGAAAGCAACAGTAAAAATCAGATCAGATCAGCGAAATTCGCGTACAATACTTTGTTGGAGCATAAACATTTTTGACTATTCATATGATAGTCCACTCCAAGGTAGCGTAAATGCCATGTTACAACTTAGCTTCTAACTAAATCCTGCATCGAGATGATGCAAGCCATATTAGTACTATAACAACGCTTACTTAAATACTCTCGTCATGTAAAAGCTGGATTCAAAATAAGCAGTTACCAAGACTACATCGAATCAGCTTCAATCGCCATTGATCTTTATTTCATGAAATGATTGACAAATTCCGTTTTTCTCCCCCATTCTCTGGAATGTGGATTCTATTGTTTCAGCAATCTTTGCATCATCTGGATCAGGCTCAGGTAAGGTCACATGGACAGATCCTTCTTTGCTTGGTGCTACAGCCTCTAATGCTAGAGCTTGTTGCTTAGTATAATCATAGAGTTGCTGATGAAAAGCGTGATCGAAGGAGAAACAGTTATCATATGTACCATTTCTACTATGTTTAGATGAACCCGAGCCTTCTCTTTTACAAAAGTGTGGTAGTGATGCATAATCCATTATCTGCAAGTTGAGAATCAAGAGTTTTTCAGTGCTCTAAGTCGGAGATAATTCTAGTAAGATCTGAAGTCAAGTATTGTATTCCTTAAAAACACGAGGTGTGTGACCAAAAATTATTAATGTCCTCGTTTTATGTGAATAAAGATGGATTCATCTGCAACGGTAAGCCTCTCCTGAAGTGAGAGAAACAAGGGATAAAAGGCGAACACTTGAAGAACAGCATCACACCTTTAAAAACTCAAAAAAGAAAAAATGTTGGAAGGGTCAAAAACACAAATGAAGAATTCCACTTTTCGAGTTTCATACCTAAAGTACCTTTCTAGCTGAACTATCACCAATTGTTTATCGAAACACACCTCAATTAGAAGTTTTTCGCTTTTCCTACTTGGTTCGGGTATGATAAGGGAAAAACTAATAGTTGAGGTGTGTTAGTTCAGATGGTGTTTTTGACCCTTCCACTCAAAAGAAAAAAGACATCTTACCTTCAACAGTTCATCTTTTCCTGAGCCGGAGAGCACTTGGACTTTCTTTTTAGTTCTTTCCTGTAAAAGAGGTCTCACAACCTGCTAGTTTGTACAGAGTTAGGCTTTAGGTAAACTGATTCAGCAAGACTCGTGCACAATTATAAGTTAGACACGAACCTTCCAGCAGGCTGAGAATATGTATGGAGCATTAACAATGTAATACGTATCTGTCTTCTCAGGATAATTTAGGTCATCAATGGTAGATATAGCAGTTAAGAGCTACAAGAGGAATAAACAAAATGTCAAGTTTAAAAAAGACAAATGAATAAATCATTTCAATAATCAATATCAATCAAATGTCTCAATCCCAAAGTAATTGGAATCAGCTATATATGATACTCTACATTCATTTTGTTTCCAGTTACAAATGATTTGTTTTCTACAACAAACTAATAACTATTTCTTCCTGCCTAAGCCTTTGGTAGGTATTTATTCAACGCCTGTGTTGGTGGGAGGTAGCAAATACTCGGTGGAATAATCGAGGCACACACAAACTGTCCTAGACACCACCGTGTTATAGCCACCAGGCCTCGGGTGGATGCCACATCCACATCTAAGTATTAACAAGACCAAAAAGACTCTTGACAAACATAAGTTTCTTAACTAGTTGTATCACCTGTATAGATCCTTCCTTTCCATTGTGCTATGTTCTTAGTTTAAGTGTGTACTGATGTTGAGATATCATACATCTTTCGAAACGTCTTCTCTCAATGCAATTTTAGTTTTACCCATCCCCCTTTTATCACTTCAATCACTACTATTGCACCATCTCATTTGAGCTTCTAGTTGCTATAAGCCTATAACTCCTGTTGTTCTCGTCCTTGTGACTATTTTCTCATCCATATCCTTTCTGGTATCTATATGTCTGATGCAGGTTACTTTCTTTCTCCAGCACCACCCAAGAACTTCTCTTGGCACTCTAATATATGCTTTTTTAAGGTTGTTTGAGTAATTGATGATTAATAATTTTTTTCAGAAGTTCAAATTTTGTAAATTGAAGTAATTAGTGAATGAACCAATGCACTCAAAAGAGTCTTTTTGACTCCGAAAACTTAAACTTCATCTCCATTTGGAGAAAGTGACAAAATTGGACATCATTTCAAAACTTTAACAAGAACTAGTAGTGTGGACGATGAATGCAGAACCAAAGATTTTCAGCGAAATAAGTGGATCTATACATCCAAGAAGAATGTTGACTAGAAAAAAGATGATAAGGATTTACACAGTAGGATTTTGGTAGGAAGGTCGATGAAGTATAATAACAATGTCAAACAAATAACGAGATACCTTAATTTGGTTTAGCGCAGAAAGCTTTAGACCAGTCATGTCCAAAACCTTAACACAGGTCCCAATATACCGCCCGAATTTCTTTGATGCAGAAGGCTGTAACATGAACATCAGCCAGTCAACATCATAGGCTATTTTTTTCGTATTTATCTCCTATTTGAATGAACAAACACAAGGACATACCAATATTATACGGTCACGATATTCATTCATTTGGATATGTGATTGAATATAGTAGTGAATCTACAATAGAAAAACACTATGTCAGTATTTTAATGCCGCCTGTAGGAGACAAATTAAAAAAAAAAGATGTTTGAGCAGCTGAATTGACTTGTTAACAGGGCTAAAAAATTCAAACAAATGACCCTTACCGATGCTTTGTCGTATGTGCTGAGGCCTACTCCAACAGCAACGACGGGAAGACCCTGCACACATTAAAGCCAAGTAGAAACCACACAATAAGATTATATTGGCCAAGCACAACGCCAAAAGTTGCATAACCCGAATGAGAAGAGAGCTAATCAATGATAACTTATATATTCAGATCAAAGTATTACCTCTCTTGTATATCCAGACATCCCCACAAGCTGAGTGTCCCTCACTCCTCTATAAAAATCAGTGGGTACAATTGGCTTCTACAACAATAAATGACAAATATCAGCCACATAGTAAAGGTGGAATTCGCCTTCATTTCTTTACTATTTGTGACTTAACTAAAGGTTTTCCATTCAAATATTCTATGATAAGAGAAAACTTACTGCAAGTATCTGATCGATCTCATTGTCTATCCTCCAATTTAAACAGTCAACAAGCTGCAAAGTGCTGATTACAGTTAAGAATATTTCCTCGATGCAATATTCATCCTGAAGCAATATTGAGCTTCAAATGTGAATGAAAACTGTATGCACTTACCATCTTGTGTGCTTTAGACACACTGCCATCCCTAGCTTTGAGAAACCTCACCAGTGTCTCGGTTCGGTATCCCTGATATACATTCTGCACAAAATTTGAGACATCATATACGTACGGTCATAACATAGTTATAGGTTCACGAAACATCACTAATAAGGATCTCCATTTTTATTCCTCAAACCTATAATTAACATTGAGCAATGAAAATAGCCAAGCTTTTATTCAGTATCTAACTATTGCACATGCCAAAATGCGTAGCTCGTCTTATTTTGTTCAGCCACTTCACTAATTTAAGTTTTGACGGCAGATGTAATAAGCCTTCTATTTGTCCAAGTGTTAACAGGAGCAATCACCTGCTGCTACGTGAACTCGTAACTTTCTTTACCCAGTTAAATATAAAGGGAGATACTGGCCATTCACAGAGAGTTAATAATCAAGGTAAAAGACCAATCTTTGGCTAAAAACTTCACTGGACTGCGATCACACTGACCATTAGCTATGGATATAAGTCTTCGGAGTAACCCGTTGATTAACTAGGCTCAGCATTCTCCAACTGCAGATCACATACATTCTAACATTCGAACAAGGGCGTTTTATTCCAAAAACAATAGATCTACAATAAGTTTAAGCTGCATTTTTTGACCAAGTTTCATTTAGGTGAATTCAGATTCTGCATCAAGATGCTAGCTTTGAACATCCATCTCCACGAAATACAATCAAACTGCAATAACTTACCTTATTATGTTAAATTGTTGTATCCTAATTCATAACTAGGCCACCACAAGAAAAAAAGAACAAAATAGCATCAATGAAAATTTCCATTTGCACCTTCTGTGTAATTAATCACACCAAGCAAGCAAAACTAAAGCAATTTGGTCAACATTCCAAGGCTAGAGTTTGCTAAAAGAAAATTGGGGTAGGAGATTTACGAGGTGGGGAATCGACCCAAGGTGAAAGTTTAGCTAGTCAACCAACTAAGCTACTGAGATTTCAAGTTTGTCAAACCTCAAACAAAGAAATCTAAATTTTTTTGACTTGGCATTGACTAACTTAACTCCACAGTTGAATAAACCAAAATCAAGAATCACAACAAGTAGACAGATCAAATCCAGAAACTAATTTTTTTTTAGCAAAATTTTGAATAAAGTTGAGTTAATTAGAAGCAAAACCTGAAAAGTTTTCTGAAGTGGCTCAGCAACTGCAACAACAACATCAACAACAACAACAACAAAATTAGAGATCCAAAAACAAAAAAAGCTGAAACTCAAAAGAAATGTACAAGCAAGATCATAATAAGTAGTAAAGATACTAACTTTCATCCATAGAAGTCTGCAATTGCTTAATCATATCTTCAGTTATGCACACCATTCTTGATCCCACTATAAATTTACCCAAAAAAGATTCACACCCACCTCCTAAAATTATCAAAAAACCTCAAAATCTTGCTTTTTCCCTAGATTTTGGGTCTAAAGAGGAAGAGGGGTTGTTGTATTTTTTGCAAAAAAAAGCAACTTTTTCTTTTGATTCTCAATTTCCACTCTCCTCCCTCTTCCTCATAGAACAGTGACTCAAGAATTGAAGGTGCTGCTTCATTGTCAGATCTTCTTAAATTTAGGCAAAAGACAACCTTTTTTAAAAAAAAAAGATTAATTAATACTAAGTAGTATTAAAAACTTTAAGCTAATAATAATCTTGATTGACGGAATAGTAATTTTCTACCATAGTTTTTTTTGGTTTTTGTGTTCGTTATTCGTATTGAAATTTTGACTAATTCATTTATTCATGTTAGGTGAAGTTTATTCAAGAGTAACGCTTTTTATTTACAGCACGAATAAAAAATTTCGTATCAAAATAAGAAGAAGCAATTTCATTCACTGTAATACGACTAATAATAAAATTTTGATGGTAAATTTGGAGAATAGTTATTATCGTTATTCTTTACGAATATTAGGCACGGCTGCAATACACTGTTTAATTTATTTATTTATTTAACTTTTTATGGACGTTGTTCTAAGTTCTAATTTAGGAATATTAGTCAATTATGTTATATTTTCCTTTTTAACTGGTCTAAAGAATATTACATTTTTTTATTTTGGAAATAAGTATTTTTTTCGTTTTTATTTAGTTGTCATATATATTAAAAATAATTTCTAAATATTTGTTAAATTAAAAAGTACGAGAGAATTAATTGTGTTTTTCTTATATTGCACTTATCATTAATTATTCTTTAGCTAAAAGGCATGCAAATGGACAATGATTAAAGAAGATATGATAAGTGCAATTTAAGAAAAACACAATTAATTCTTATTTAACTTATATTTTGTATTAATTTTTTCTTATTAATTGTGAAAAACTAAAATAGAAAAAGGAGGGAGTAATTTTAAACTGCATACTAGATTAATAAGTCAAATATAATATAAATTGAGATGGAAAAAATGATCTTATAACGACGAAATTTAAATAGACGTAAACTAAAGTACACATAGCTAATTTATTTATTTTTGTTGTCGTTGGAGTACTTCATTCCGATGTATATTTCCAAAACTTGAAAAATTGGGAAGTATTTTTATGATTTTTTTGAGTCAATTATTATTTGGGATAATTATATTCTTCAATTATAAATATAAATAAAAATAGTCAAAAATGGCGAATATTAAATGCAAAATAGAGGAGAACCAATGCAAATATTTTCAGATAGTTAATTTCGAATTATTTGAGATTGAAGTGTAGTTAATTGATAATTTTAATAAAAATAAGATTTCAATCATAATTTATTAGAAATGATCTTTTAGAGATCAATAACAATAATTATATCAATATATTTAGTGTAATTTTAGAGATTCGATAAAAATAAGATAAATGATTATAAGCAAATATTATTTCTATCATTATGATATAGAAAAACAGTTTTCGATAAAGTATTGACATATTCAGCGTAATTTCATATTTTTTCATTCTTTTTGGTCTTTTCAACTAAGTTGTTTACCATAATATTTCAACGTTGATGTCTTATTGTCTTTGTTTGAAATTATTTGTTTTCTATTGAACAATAATACTCTCTTTTAGCATTTTCCACATTTTACTTTTGTTGAAATTTGATTTAACAACTCAATCACTTGTCATTTTTTATCGATAATAATTCCTTTTTAATGAGTAAAAAATCACACTTAAAATGCAACTTAGACTTTAAAAGGAAAAATAGAAATTATTTAAATATGATGATCTTAAACAATCTCACCAATTTTCTAACTGTAAAAAATATGTTAGTAAAGATAACTAGAAAATAGTGTTGTATAAAATTAAATAAAAAAATGCTAAATTTTATATGCTAGAAAATGTCAATTCTTGGTACTAGACTTTATTATTGTGTTATATTTATTGACTAGTTCTTTTTATTAGTCAATTTAAAAATCCAGTAAGGAATATTATCCCAATTTTAGTCTACTTAATTTATTTTTTAAAATTGTCAATCAAACGAACAAGTCATTTAATGTACTTTGGTGAAATATTATAATTGGGACAATAATTAATTAAAGCAGCCTACTATTTTATTTTTTAATTTAGGGGTCGGAAAGAGTGTACATCGAAATAAATAATTCGTGGTATAAAGTTGGTTCAATAATACCTTATTTTAGGTAGATTTTGTTATATGATAAAGTATTTAATTTTAATTAGTTATATTATTAATTACCTTATTTTAGGTAGATAAATTTGTTATATTCATTATATTATTAATTTCTTATTTTAGGTAGATTATTTAATTAAATGATTTGTATTTAATTTTAAATTTAATTATATTAATAATACACATTAAGTTTAAAAAAAGGGAAACTTTCATAATAGCCACCTAAAATTAATTAATTACTCTTCATAACTATAGTTTGATAATTACAATTTGTAGCTACATGTAATATGGATGACAGAGGCGAGCAAGAATGGAAGAGAGAGGAGAGAGGAGAGAGAGTGGGGAAAAGAGTGGGAGAAAGGTGAATTGTATATGTATATTGGTTAGATAATTGTATATTATACATATGTATTTGTATATATGATAAGAGAGATTGGGAGAGGGAGGAGAGAGGCGAGCGAGACTGGGAGAGAGAGAAGAGAGGTGAGCGAGATCCAGAGTGGAGGAGAGAGGCGAGAGAGAGGGCAGAGAGTGGGAGAGAGGTGAACTGTATATAACTGTATATTATACATATACATTTATATAAAAGGCAAGCGAGATTGGGAGAGGGAGGAGAGAGGCGAGCGAGAGAGGGCAGAGAGTGGGAGAGAGGTGAACTGTATATAACTGTATATTATATATATACATTTGTATAAAAGGCAAGCGAGATTGGGAGAGGGAGGAGAGAGGCGAGCGAGAGAGGGCAGAGATGTGAATTGTATATGTATATAGGTTAAAAAATTGTATATTATACATATGTATTTGTATATCCTGGCGAATTATACATATACGAATATGATTAATTATATCAACTTGAAGTCAGCCCGCGTAATTAATGTATAATGTTATTCGTGAGTGATAATTATAGCAAACTATAGCTATGATGAGTAATTAAATAATATAAGTTTGCTTCGCGGCGTAATTTTCCCCCAAAAAATGTATATTCAAAGGGAAGAAAATGTCATATTCCTTATGTTTGAAGTAATATTTTTCATTTCTTTTTGTTTCGGTATTCGACTAATATTAATTAGCTTCGAAAAATTTTATTTCATAAGTAAGATGTTATTTATTAAAATAAATAATCATATTATTAGATTGTGGGCAACATTTTCTAATGTTTTTTTCGTCGATAATTCTTTACTAACAAATCAATTTTTCATATGATGTTAGTCGAAAATTACAAAAAATTTTGATGATAAATAATTTTTAAATTTATCAAAATGAGAAAACAATTTAAAAATGATATATGTAGCTGATGCAAACTTTTTGAAGGGTGACACACAAACACGTGTTTAAGTGACTTTATTGTGTATTATGACAAAAATAAATAACAACTCCTAATGTCACAACAAACACAAAATCTAATAAAAAAAAATACTACATCCATTAATAGAAAATAATGACACAATAATATTTCGGTGATTTTTTCTTTATTTTCCTAAATATCGTCGGCTATAGTTATTTTGTATATGTGCTGATAAAAAATAATCGATATTCAATAAAAATATCATTTATTTGAATTTTTTTGAACTATATCCTCAAATTTGGATATTATAATAGAAATTTTAGACCGAAATTCAACATCAGAAAAAAAAACAATAACTATGTTTTATACATAAATTTTGTATATATATATTTTTTATAGATCCTCTACTCGAATATTTTTACTATAGAAAGACATTGGTCATGAATAGATATATGTACGTGGTAAATAGTAAATGAAATATTAAATGGTGTCATAAAATAGTTGGTGTACAAAATTGATGATCAAACAGAAATGAAAGCAACTTTTGACTTATTTTTCAAAAAGAAATAAATGGAATTTGGTAAAGAAATTAAAGGCTTACAACCTTTAATCTAAACATTTTAACATCCTTTTTGAATTTGGACAATTCAAAGGGAATTATATGGTCCACTACCAAGTATTTTTATAGTTTAAATGTCCCAAGTTTACTTAATTATATTTACCTTTTTCTTTTATGAATAATTTTTAATTTAAAAGGGAGTTTTAAATAATATATATAAAGTTGTTTGATATATGACTTAGCTTGTAGTTACAAGATTATGAGATTCGAATCACAAAATTAATCGTTGATATTTATGTTATGATATACTAACCACTTACCACATTACATGTAATCTTTTCTTGACCTAGGCATAAACATAAAGTATTTTATGCATAAATTTAGAAGTATATTACATACAATACTCGTATATCTCTCTATTTTTACGATAAATAATATATATATATATATATTAAAAATATATTCATTGGATAATCTTGTTATTGTTTAATGTGAGCCCTTGTTTAATACTATGAAATGATCCCTTAAGACTTTAATTATGTGAAATACATAAGGGGAATTATTACGTCGTATATTTAACAAAATATTCTATTGTCTCTTTAAGATGTTTTTGGTTATAAGAAGTGTATTTGATTATGTTATACTTCTCGAGAGACTTTAGTTATCTGTAAAACGTAATATTTGAGAAGAAAAAACATGAATATCTATCAATAATATTAACTGTGATGAGATAGTTTGAAATTTCTTTATCTTTAATAAAAAAATTAAAATTACTAACTCCAGAAATATACGTATCATCAAGTATGAAAAAAAAATAATATATTCTTCAATCAATTTATAACTTTTGATTTTCTTTTTTACGTGGGGCAATCATAATAATATCAAAATATATATAAAAAAAAAACATACGTATATTTAATGTTTATATTAAATTGATTTTTTTTTTAAAGTAATAAAGTATAGTACCACTTACGTATTTATCTGTTTGATGTAACTATAGTTTTTTTTTTAATTTACTTTTTGATACTATATATATATATATATATATATATATATATATATATATATATATATATATATATATATATATATCTTTTTTGGGGCATGATTTTTCTTGTACCGTCATTTTTGTATTCCAAAAATAAATATTTTAAAAAATTACATGTGCTACCATAGCTTAACATTATTAATTAAATTATAGGATATTATTAGTTGTGATCTATCACTTAGTGGAATCTTAATTTAATAGTAATATATAAATCCAAAAATTGTGAACAAAGTTCCAAGAGAATAATTCTTTAATCAAGTTGGCCAAATTTTCCATATATACCACGAATAAAAAGAACCAAAAAAAAAGATTTATTTTATATATATAATAAAAAAATTAATTATGAAAAGTAATGTTAAATGTCTTAATAATGGGCCATATAGACATGATTTTGTAGCTAAAAGAGAAAGCATTTTCTTTAAATAGATTTGCAAAAAATAATTGAAGCCGTTCTTTTGATAAATTCCATACATAGTGTTGGGATGGAATATGCATATACTTATACTTCGTGCGTTTTAAATTATCTGTCATATTTTTTTTATATATTTTTTTAAAAACAATAATTAAGACAAATTTAACTAATTTACTTTTTAATTGTTTCTATTCTTTATAAAAAATAAATAAATACAGATACAAATTATTTAAAATAATTATTTATCACTCGTTTTGAATCGCAATATATATTATTATCCAGACAAACTCAGAGAATGAGAATTCAAAAAAGAGCACATAATAAATATACTGAAAATTTTATCAGCCATTCAATAAAATTTGATTTGATGCGTCTGCCATTAATTAGCTAAATATTCATTCTTTAAATTAAATAATTATATGTTCTTTTCCTTCGAATTAACTTAATTAATACATATATATATATATATATACCGTGACCGTCCAGAACTATGGCGAGAAGAATGTGATTCCTATACTCTTAAATATTCAGGTTAATTAATTACAAATCAAAATAAATTTACGATTTGAAATTTATTTTTGAATATGAAGTTTATTATATATGAACATATTTAATAAATACACAATTTGAACTTATGTTATTAAAATCAATCAAATTATACTTTTCATGTTAGTACCACCTCTATTTTGAGACGTAAAAATAAAAAAACGCTTGATAAAAATAACTTCCTAGTTAATATATTTATGTAATATCAGAGAGTTGTAACAAAAAGAAGTATAACATATAGTAGGTGACAATTTTAAATTTTGTATTTTATGATCGATTTTATTTATTATGAATTTAAATTCAAAACTTGTAACAGAATAGAATATGAAGAAGAGTACTTATTATTCCGCCCTAATTTTTATTTGGGTGCTTAATAGTAAGGAGTACTTGATTTGTATAACAAATAATGTGTTACACTATAATCAAGGAAACTTGACTTTTACCAATAAAGGAATTAAAGGCATGAAAGTAGATATAGACAAACCTAATAAAGTAAAGTAAACAATATATAATTATCTTAAAATGCAATGTTTTTATGACTAAGATTAACTTTATTTGAAGGATAAGAAAAAGCACCAAAAGGATGGGAATCCTTTATATATATATAATATAATTGTGAGGTGAAGACAAATTTAGACAAGATTTAAAACTAATTATAATAAAAACATTATGTTATATGAGTGCACACATGAAGTAGTTGTTTCTTCAAAGAAAAATGTTTTTTATGGCAAATTGTTAAAGTCTAGTTTTGTAGGTAGAATCTTGTCATGTGTGTTTGCCAGACACATGCCCATGCTAGAAACTTCCCTTTTTTTTTACTTTAAATCATTTAACATCACTTTTGATGAGGAAATAATCTTGTATAACCAGTCGTAACAGATATATATTATTTTTTATGAAGAAATTGATCATATATTATATATGAAATGGAAAGAAGTTACTCAAATACACAATACTAAAAATGTAGGTTTTCAATGAATTTAGTTTGAAAATTGATTCGTTAGAAAAAACGTTGAAATCGAATCAATTTATCGTAGGACCTACATTGAAAATTTGTGTTATTTTCTAAGTATTATTGACATTTAATAATGTGATTTTCTATTCAAGGGGCCTTCTAAACTCATCTATATATAACTAGTTACAATTTTAAAATGAAAATTTTCTAGATAGATTATCGTCGAAAATCTCTATAGAAAAATTTGCAAATTATATTGATTTTCGAGTTGTGTGTGTTATTATGGATATCTTATTTATATGAAAAGGACTAATTAATTAACAAATTATAATTGTGATGGATTATAAAGCTAATTTCCATTATTATGTCAAGTCTTGTCCACTAGTTATAAGTTAATGTCACGTAAAATATATGCCAAGTATTAATATTAATTTTTTGGGGTTCCAATTTAATTGGCCCATGATCAATTATATTAAATTTTAGTTTTTAACTATTACTCCATCAAGCAATCAACATCACACTACTACTAATAACATTTGTTATTTCATAAATAGTTAGAACACAACTTTATATAGCTTTTTTCAATAAAGAATAATCATGATTTGTTGACCTATAGATTAGTGGGACTTAATATATTAAAGGGTAAAGGGTATGATATACCCTTCAACTTTGTCATTTGGAGTTGATATACCTTTTGTTATGAAAGTGACTCATATATACCTTATCGTTATACAAACGGCTCATATATACCCCTGCCGTTACAAAATGAGCTTATATATACCCTTCATTTAACGGAAGTGAAAAAATTAGTTTTAAATTTATATTTTTTACTTTTAATTTTTTTTAAAAAAATTGTTTAGGGATATATATGATTCTTTTATCAAAGTTCAAGGTATATTTCAATTATTTTCATACATAAATTATTTTTTGACTTCTTTTATTATAATTATTTGAGTTTCTTATTCTTATTTTTTTTCTTTCATTCCTTAGTATAAAGAAAAAATATTTAAAACTATTTTTTATGTCTATATTGTAATTTAATTTTTGTATTCGAAGAAAAAAATTGGTCATCTACAATAAGTTTTACAAGAATATTAGTGAAACTTTAATAAATTTGATCATCAAAAATAATAATTCTAAATAGTCATTAAAATAAAAAAAGTTAAAAAAAATTATGTCTGATGAGGATTTAATCTACTCATATGGGATTATATTTTTTAGAAAAAAATAATAAAAAATTAGATTAAAATTATTATTATTTTCATTTTCGATTAGGAAAAGGGTATATGTGAGCCATTTGTTTATAAGTAGGGGTATATATGAGCCACTTTCATAACAAGGGGTATATCAACTCTAAATGACAAAGTTGAGGAGTATATCAGACCCTTTTCCCTATATTAAATATCTAATATTTTAATTTACATCACTATATACACCTTTGAAATATATATAGCAAGTGCTTTATTTGTATATAATATATATATTTTTAAAAATCTACCTAGCTATATTCTTTTACAACGTGGTTTATATACATAATATGATTGTTACTAAGGTTGAATAAAGAAGGAGAATTACAATAAATTAATAGTCAATGTAAAAGTAGTAAAACTATATGATGAATCATGTTGATACAAATAATTAAAAAGTTTATATTACCTTTAACTTTTTGTTCGTTTATAAATTGATTAACTTAGAAGTCTATCGCTATAAAATGCTATAAGTTTCAAATCTCGAATCCCCGCAATATTATACCTGCACTATTCATGTGGTGTGAGTGGAAGTTGTAAGGATGTCCAACAATAGGAATATTTTTCTTTATGGTATGGTCATGAATATATAATTAAGGAAAAAGGCTTAAATATGTCATTAATCTTTCAGAAAAGGCTTATTTATGTCATCGATAAAAAGTTTGGCTCATTTATGTTATTACCGTTAAAGAAAAGACTTATTCACGTCATTATTTTTTAACAGTAGTTTTGCAAAATCATTTTTGACTCGTGACCAATTATAATTCGGCCACGTCATTAATTTTTTTAATAAAAAAAAGAATATATTTTTTATTCAAAATTTTGATTTTTTTATTTAAAAAATTTGATTACGTGACAGAATTATAATTGGTCACGTCATCAATTTATTTAATAAAAAAAATAAAAAATTAATTCAATTTTTTTTTCCAGAATTATGATTTTTTTAATCAAAACAATTGATGACGTGACTGAATTGTAATTGGTCACGTGTCAAATATGGTTTTGTAAAACCACCGTTAAAAAATAATGGCATGAATGAGACTTTTCCTTAACGGTAATGACATAAGTGAGCCAAACTTTTAACTGACGTCATAAATGAGCCTTTTCTAAAAGTTTAATGGCATATTTAAGCTTTTTTCCTGTAATTAATTGAAATGTATATTTTTTTTTTTTGGCTTTTTGGATGTATTAACTTTATGCATGTATAATATTTTATAATATGATATGTTATTTTAATTTCTCCAAATAGAAGATGCTTATGAACTTTACTATATGCTCCACGTTTAATATAACAAACATTCGAACCAATTGAATTTGCATGGACATATTTTTGGGAACAAAATTATTCATATTTTTTTTTTTAGATTTTTGAAATAATAACCAAAGCATATGGTATAGAATCAATGCTCTTCCTCCATGAAGTTCCAATAACTCAACCCCCAATAAAATAATAAAATGAATAATCTTTTCTAGCTTGATTATTGGTTCATAATGATATATTAGTGTGATTTGTTATTAGTTACTTAAGTGATAATTACAAATACATAAAATAGCTATCTATTATAAATTGACATTTCTGAATGCGAACTCTTTATCGAGCTTTATGTGAAAATAAATTTTTTTTGCACTAAATTATTCTTTTTCAGTTATCTATTAAAATTGAAAGTAGTACTTTAAAAGATAAGATAATTATTTTTTTATGACATGTTAAAATCTGGTAAAATAGTTTACAGTTTATATAGATTGTAGTAGACTAACCACTTTATATATGTTTTCGAGATACAAATATTTTTTGAACCCTGATTGAATATGAAATATTTCGTTCATCAAACTTGATTTTTTGTTATAGGTTAAATGTAAGAAACGTTAACATGTTCCCTATAAAATATAAATGCAAAATGTTTTGCAAAATATTTATATATCATTATTAATATGTAAACATCAACAAGCGGGGATAGCTCAGTTGGGAGAGCGTCAGACTGAAGATCTGAAGGTCACGTGTTCGATCCACGTTCACCGCATTTTTTTTTTATATTTTCTTTACAATCATTTTGCTTTCTTGTTTGCAACTTATTATTTATTTATTTTTTAATCTATGTAGTCGTAACATTTATAAGTTACAAACTTGAGTAACTGATTTGATGGGCTACATGGACTACGTAAACGCTAAATATTTTGTATATTACATTATTATTTATAGCTCAAAATCGATAATACATAAACACAAATGTTTTGTGTATATCACGTTTTCTATTGTTCATCATGATTATTGGTCTGGTTTCTCAAAAACATGTGGAGTGTTTTAATCACTACAAATCAAAGGCTTATAGTCTAGTGATATCATGTCGAGAGTTTCAAACACTACAAATCAAAGGCTCATGAACCAATAATCATGGCTTCTCAAAAACATGTGGAGTGTTTCGAACACTACAAACTAAAGGCTTATAATCTAGTGATATGATGTCGAAAGTTTCAAACACTAAATATTAAAGGCTACCGGACAATTATCATCATGATTATTGATCTGGCTTCTCAAAATCATGTGGAGTGTTTCGAACACAACAAATCAAAGGCTTATAGTCTAGTGATATCATGTCGAGAGTTTCAAACACTACAAATCAAAGGCTTACAAACCAATAATCATGGCTTCTCAAAAACATGTGGAGTGTTTCGAACACTACAAATTAAAGGCTTATAGTTTAGTGATATGATGTCGAGAGTTTCAAACACTAAATATCAAAGGCTACCAGACCAATAATCATCTGGCTTCTCAAAATTATGTGAAGTGTTTCGAACACTAAAAATCAAAGGCTTATAGTCTAGTGATATCATATCGAGAGTTTCAAACACTACAAATCAAAGGCTTACAGTCTACCGATATCGTGTCAATAACTCGAAAAAATACTATTGAAGCAACTGACCTCATACATCAAAAAGAGTTGTCGAACCATAAAAGGAAGAAAAACAAAGATCTAAATAAACTAACAAATTCACATTATCGATTGATAGCATCAAACTTGTAGTGTTTTGGCATGCAACAAATTTTCAACTGTTGAATTACAACTCAAACAATAATATGATCATCAAACCTTTCACATAACATCTTCCAAATGTTGTACCAGCCTTCCTATGTTTCAATTTGTGAAGATGAACAGCCAATATCGCCTCGACGAAAAAAAAGATATTTAAAAAATAGATTAGAAGAAATCAAACTCAAGATAGTTGTCTGAATTCTTCTGGTAAGGAACAGTTCCAGCTACACCTTTCTCACTGGTTGATGCTGCTGGTGGAACTGAAATTCTTTCGAATTCCACGGGCCTCGGGATCTCAGGAGGGCTCGCGCAACGTATCAAAGCCCAATTTACACCTTCAAAGAAAGGATGTTGCTTGATTTCTGTGGCTCCTCTTTTGTATGCCAATCTATGCTGAGGCTCCTTCACGAGCAAGCCTCGGATAAGATCTCTAGCTGAGAAACTGACCACTGGAGATTCTGGAAACCGCAAGGGCTGACCAACAACGTTGAAAAGAGTTTGTCGATTTCCTGATCCCTTGAAGGGTGTTTTGCCAAACAGTAACTCGTATAGGAAGATACCAAAGGTCCACCAGTCTACTGCACTGCCGTGTCCTTCACCTTTGATTATCTCGGGTGCTAAATACTCGTGAGTCCCGACAAATGACATTGACCGTGCTCCAGTAGGCTCAGCAATAAGCTCTGGTAATGGGCTAACTTGGTTACCTATTTCATTTTTAGATTTCTTTTCTTTCTTTGACTTGCTGGAAAAGAGGCGAGGCCCGAAACATGTAGAAGTAACAGCACAGGATGGCTGAATACAAGAGGGCTCGATGCACGCTGGCTGCACACAATAAGCTGAATTCTTGCGCAGTGGCTCACCTTCAAGAGATGACGACTTGACAAGTGTTGGACTGACAGCACAGCGGAGGGAGAGGTCAAAATCAGAGAGCATTATATGTCCATCTTCTCTGACAAGCACATTTTCTGGCTTGAGATCACGGTAGACAATGCCAAGCATGTGAAGGTATTCCAGAGAAAGGAGCACTTCTGCTACGTAGAACCTGCAATTTTAAGATACAATACAACACAAGAAAATCAATAAACCGCAGCCACCAACATAATCTTTTCGTTCATGAGTTTGAAATTGAGCAAAGGCAATGAAAATCCGGATAATTTCTTTCTGCTTTGTTCATTGGAGTTTTAGCACTAGCAACAGAAGGCTTATATATCTACTATTCAACTCAAAAGAAAAATGCACAAATATTTATGATACTGCATATATTCCGAAAACATGCAACATCCCATTCAAAAATCATGTCAAGAAACAAGTATGAATACACTAATTTAAAACTTTCTTCATATGCATGGTATGCAATTTTTTAGACCCCTCCCACTAGCACAGACAACAGATAACTCTGTCTATCAAGGCTAGAACAGATGAGAACAAACCTCCTAGTTTATTTGCTTCCGATTGGTTCTGAACCAGAGACCACATGGTTCTCAACTCACTTCATTGACCACTAGGCCACACCCTTGGGTGCATGGGAAGATTTTAATTGGAAGGAAGAGAGAACTGCCAACAAAAATGAAGAGCTGGTTACAGCTTTCATTATTCCAGTGACTAGGGAGACGGGCAAGAATCATCAAACAAAGACGTTGCCAGAAAGGTGTCCCCCACCCACCACCACCACCCAAAAAAAAGAGTAGTACTGAATGGTAGTGGCTTAGTCCGACGGTGACATCTTTTTCACTGGTCCAAAATATCATCCCGTGTTTGGGTTTCAACATTTTCCCCATTTATTCTAGGGGAGGGGAACACGAACACTTACCCTAGATCTGGTTATTTAAATGCTTCCTACGTCTGGTCTAAACTCGTTGAATTTGAGTTATGCATACATTGAGAATACAAATGGATGGGTTATAATAAGAGCTTGCTAGAGATATCAAATTAATAAGCAAAACAGCCAGGAAAATTTTAAGATGTCACATACAATTGAATCTAATATTTTTGACAAAGTAAATATTTCCATTACAACTATTAACTTCACAAAATAAAAGTTCCCCATTACACTAAAGAGGTCAATGTTTTGCAAATGACAAAATGAAAAGTAGGTCACAGGAATGAGTCTAAGTGAGCATTAATCAGTCTCTCAATAATCCAACACCAACCAACAAGTCAATAATGTTAATATTTAAAATTACGTGGATGACTACTAAACTGAAGGATTCATTTGCCAAAAAGAGAAAAACACCAGCCTGCACATTAGCTGATTACCCCAACTACAGGACCACACAACAAACAGTGATCTTAATGACTACAAAAAAATATGTTATGACCCTGCAGGCACCAAACCTTAAAAGTAAAATAAACAGCATTTATCATGTCCAATTAAAATAGTGGTCATACTAAATTGCAGGTATCGAATTGGAAATAGTTTACAAGAAGAACATGCAATAGGCAACAAAGACCAAAACAGCTTCGTATAGATCCAACACAGAAGAACATAAATCAGTTTAAACATCCACTTGGCTTAGTAAGAAAAACACAAGCAGATGATACCTACGGAGGAAAAAAACTAGACAAATGATCCCAAAAGTAGCTCGAGCACACTCATTTTATGAATTTAAGATTTAGGATCTAAACCACTGAGCAAAGAATAAAGTCAGAATGTCAAATAACCAGGTTTTTGAACTAACAGTGAGGTCAACATGCATTTCATTGTCCAGAGGTAAATGATATAACTGGTAAGTACATGCAATCCGACTGCTTTAGGGACTTCAAAGAACTTGCATAGAAAAGTCAGTTTGCTTCAACTCAATTTCTTGGTACCACGAAGAAAATCATGTCATGTAAAGGCATGTATATCCCTTGATTGTTATCAACTATATCTGTTGGATTAATTAATTTAAAATGAAGAGATAATGGATGATGTTGGATTAATTATGTCTACAGCCATAACAAAAACATATCTAGATCTAACAGTTAAAGATATAGTCGATGCTTTAAATTGTGAAAATAATACTCCAGACTGAAAGCAACAAAAGATTCCAACTTTTTTAAAGAAAGAAGAGCAAACTATCTTAAGACAGTAAGGTCAGAGATCAAGTATCATACTTCACCGCTTGTTCTGAAAAATGCTTCCCTGGTTGTCTCTGTCTGAGTGTGTGCAGGTCTCCTCCTGGGCAGAACTCCATCACTAGACATGAGAACTTTTCTGTTTCAAAATGGCTATATAATGTTGGGAGAAATGGATGGTCCAGGGACTGCAATATCTCTCTTTCTGTCTGTGCACGAAGTAATTTCTTACGACTAGCTAACGACGCCTTATCCATAACTTTCATGGCAAAATAACACTTTGTTCCACACAACTCAGACAGATACACACTTCCAATATCACCGCTTCCCAACTTCTTCAGCAACCGGAAGTGCCTCAAATCCAATGCCCCATCTTTAGTCCGGATAGCTTGAATGGCTTCCCATCTTGAGTCATTAGCTTTATGAGGTTTGTTAACACTGCTGCTCAAGCTGCTAGAAGTACTCTCCTCACTTACGTCAGTTCCTGTGCTCCCCCTACAGATGCTGCTCTTACCACTCTCAAGAAAATCTGCTCGATCGCTAATTTTGGCACTTCCACTTGTTTTTGCAATACTGCTAGCTCCATCACTAACTTTGGCTGATGCTGAGCTGTCCTTAGTAGAATTCTTCCTTTCCTGATCAGCTGTCCCTTGTGAGCCTTTTGCCTCCGTAGGCATAGCACCTACTCCACTAGCTGAATACTTTGAATTTCCCAAATATAAGTTTGAATCGAATTTATCAGCAAGTGAGTTGGAAGATCCCTTAGGTTGACTGCTCTGCGACTTTTGGCTGACAGTTGATTCTACCACAAGCTGTTTCGATACAACTTCTCGTTCTTTAGAAGTCGCGGTCTCTAATTTGTTATTTTTTGGAACTTGGGAAGGTGTAGACCTGCGAGAACTCCGTTCTGTTGTCTGATTTCCAGTTGTCTTGTTCAGCTTTTCGGCTAAACTCTTGGAAGAAGGTGTCGAGGCCATAGAAATAAATATTGATACCTAAATACACTGTGCTTACCAAACCCATCACTCGGACTCCAAGCTTAAGCCATTAACCCCCTTCTTATTAGAAAAACACACCAATATAAGCAGCTCCATCAACAACATAGAAAGTTCCTAAATTGAAACAAGAAACCATAAAAACACAGCCTACAGCACAATCACAGTCAAAAGTTCCTAAATTGGAACACGAAAATCATAAAAACACAACTCAACAGTCAAAAGTTCCAAACTTGAAGCAAATAGCAATAGAACTATAAAACAACAACAGATGTCACTATTTCAAAGAGACAAAAAAGAAGCAGAACTTGAAATCATTAAGCAAGGAAAAAATAGAAAGTAAAAAGATCTGAACACACAAAGGGGTTGAAAATGATGAAACCAAACTCCACAAGGTCAAAAATCAACATTCATTTAGTAGACTAATCCAACAAAAAATAAGCAACAGATAGCAGATCATTATTACTTAGCAACAATTAAAGGTCCAAGACACCTAATGTCTCAAACATTTACCTCAAAAACAACCAAATCCCTTTTTTTCCTCCAGGAAACAGGAACCTAAAACAAGGCAAAACATTAAAATGCAGACATTAAAGAGCACTCAAACACCACATAGAAGAAGATAAGAACAACCCCACATAGATAACAAAAAAGAAACAGAAGAAGGGTCAATGAAAGCACACAGATCTTGTGTAAAAGACCCACCTTTTTTTTCCAAGAAAACCCTACCAAGCAAAATCGTTAAACCCCACAAACCCCCAAATGCTAAAAACAAAGAAGGCCTAAAAAAAACCACCCAACAAATCACTGGTCCAGTTCAAAAGTACCAAAAAAAGCAGCCTAAAAATAGTACCTGAAGTCACAAAGATGAAAACTTTGAGGGTTATTTTGTTGAATAATGGACAGAAAAAGGCAATCTTTATACTGTTAGATAAAGAAAAGAGAGAGAGGGGACCTAATTGTGATGAGAGAAAAAGGTTTGGGAGTGAACTAAAGGATGATTCTTGACAATGGAAGCTAAAATTAGTAGAGTCCCTATTAACAAATTGAGAACATGGGGGGTCAAAGCTAAAGTAAAGCTTTTCACGTTCAATTATTTCATTGTATTTTGTCCCAAACACAAGTGTCTGAATCAACAAACATATGGGTCACCACCCCTCTCCAACCTGTCTCTCATTCCAAATTTAAAATACCAATAAATTAGAGATCATCAATCTCCACAAAACAAAGAGTTATTGGTATTATTACTAATAATTTTATTATAGAGGATCTATCGAAAATGACTCTCAATTTCACAAAGATTGAAACTTTCAAATGCTCAATGGTCTAAAACGAGCAGAACAAGACACTTTCATGTTTATTGCATTGTTCGAGTGAATAAGTAAAGTCTATTTGATAAAGCTTTTACTTTTTGTTTATTTGGATTTTAAAATGAAGATAAGCTTCGTAAAATAACTTAAAAGAATAAAAAACTAACATAATATAACTAATTAAATCGACTTGTCTGTTAGTTGAAAGAATTTTTTCTGCACGATCTTTGCACTAACACTTCGCTCCATACAATATCTTATATGGTGTTTCACAAACTAAAATTTTCCATTAACCACTAGCCACACCATATTGTGGTTATTGGCCTGTGAAATGATGGCTTTCATAGAGTTGTTAGCAGTCAAATCAATTAGATAAATGTTATATGGTCCAAATTAGGTGCAAAAATTAAGAAATGAGATCTAATTTTAGGTAGCAAAATTTATAAGTGAAAATGATTTGTGTTATGGATCATAGCAATTGTATTTATTAGGTCACCTCATAACAGTCTGGATTCTGATCTAAAACAGAACAAACAAATAAATTAAAATATTTTTATATATAAAATTAATAAAGATAGAAAAAAGAAGAGTCACGGGTTTACTCTTAATTGCATGTGAAGAGGGAATAATGTCAAATTTTTCCTTTTTTCCTAAATTTTTTAAAAGCAAATTATGTTATTATATGTATATCTAATAATGATTGAATCTGGCCAAATAATTAGATATACTAAAATTTGCTGAGTATCTTTTTTTATTAAAAGGTAGAATATATTAGGTTCTTACGATTAAGTTTTTACATATTTCGATAAATTATGAATTCAGAATATATTATTTATTAAAATTTTGATAATTTTTCATACGAAATAGTTATAGAATCTTCATGAATAGTTTTTGTAAGGTTTACTTAGTGCTCTACTTTGACTTTTGATTTTACATTATATAAATTAGAAAACAAAAGATTCTTATACTATGTATCGAGAACATATTTATATTATCCATCCGTCATTGGTTAGTAGGTAGATGAATACTCTTATGATTAAGCAAAAACTTTAAAAGACAGATAATACGAACCGAAAAAAAGTTTGATTATTTTAGAATTTAGATTATAGTTGATTACCTGAATTTGAGGTACTCCACAACTATATATACAAAGGGGTATGACATGACATGATTTGGTCAAATTGGTCTGACCTTTGCCACTTTCAAAGCCATTGTTTATTTGAGCAATTGCATAGTTTATTGAAGGATGATACATTCACTAATTAACATTACAAAACAACTAGACATTGTTGACCACAACTAATTTATTTTTTTGCAACAAAGAAGTAATCATGTTCTTTTTCAATAATTGACCAAATGTTTCTGTATGACAATAACTAGCAAGATTTTAGTGAGATTCAACAACAACGACAACAAATTCAGTGTAATTCCGCAGATGGGGTCTAGGGATGATAAAGTAGGTAGAGAAGTTGTTTCTAAAAGATCGTCAACAAACAGAAGCAGCAGGCTCAAATGGACTAACGAGTTCTCATATGAAATGAAACTTATCAGGCACAACTATCTCTAGCTTGGCAATTTTTGAGGCAGTCTTCACAAGCGCGAAGAATTCTTCATTATTGTGATTGACTTTCTTGGTTTGGTCTTCATTGAACCAAAAACATTATGTCCAACATAGGACAGATCTGCGAAATTGTTAACCTAAGGAGATATGAATGAAAGTTGGTCTAGGAGATATCTGTGATATCAGCTTCCAGTTTTGTTGAATCATCTGAAACCACCTTCGAAATGATACCAGAACTGCAAACAACGCGTACATTGAGAAAATGTGTATATATAAGAGATGGACTCGATGTGATGCATATGCTGCAAACAAGCAAGAATGTGGAAATGGATCAAAAACTCTGCAGACAAGTAATAAATGTTAAATGTTTTATGGAACCATATCCACAAGAATTTATCCGACTCATTCATATAAAAGTACTTCAAGCTTTTGGCAAAATCAGAGCCACCACAATGTCCAGTAACATCGTAGATGCAAATCTCCATCAACAACCTGACAATAGCAACACAAGAGCCACCACCATCCCAGACCTAATCCTACGTAGATGTACTTCTAGCTACGATTCCATCTATTACAGTTGTTTGACCTGGATTACACAATTTCACGTCCAAAACAACCACTCAAGTAAAAGACGAAAGGCAGTGAGTAATGCAGCTTCTGAAATCTTAAATACTATCAAGATGAGCCAATTAATGATCTGAGTCCTGAATTCAATTAGCCATTGCAGCAATGAGGTTACTTTCCAAATGGAAAAATTCATCGGATTCATCAACAAAGAAAAAATGTATATTTAAATCCTAACCGTATTGCTAGAAAGGAAACATTCATTAAGAAGTTGAAAAAATATATATATTTGAGTAACATGCTACAACATGAAGCTTGTTAGCTCTGTCATTTCCAGTGGTTCTTTCATTTCTTAGACATACGGACTTTCCAAGCTTAACGTGCTATGACATGGCAATTTTTGGACCATAAACAACACAACATAAATGGATCCATCGTTTACCACAAAGTCACATAATCAAGCAAATGGAAAGGAAACAGTGAAAACTTACCAACTTTTAATGCTGATAAACATCAGGAAGGCGTAGACCCACACTTGCAGCAGATTTGTTCAGCACTTTTGTCATCTCATTTGATCTATCCACTGCGATGTTGTAAGAAAATAACAAGTCCTGCAAAAACAAAGAAAGCCACATTTGTAAGATACAATTAATATCACAAGTCAAGATAACAAGAACGCAAGAGCCAAAGAATCCTGATCGCGGAGAGAGTTCACCACGCAAAAAATGTTATAGTTGAAAAAGAAAGACTTCCCATGACACCCTTTAAATTGTTTCAACTTATGGTCAAGTAATAAGGATAAGACGACTAGTTACAGCTATACATTAGGCTTATCAGAAGGAAAAAAATCCTTCGTAATATGATCGAATATACAACATTAACAATGACATAATAACAAAACCTTAATCTAACCAATTGGTATAGACTCTATCTAACCCTTTTTATCCTAACCAAAACCACATTGATTCCAAGAAATTGTACGTCTAATGAGAATTTTCCTCCATATTATTTTCAGTCTACCTCATTCCCTTGTAGCAACTCCAATTATCATCGTATCTCATCACTATCTCAAGTGACCTCTTATTTTATCCTACACTGTGCCACTTCCACTCTCTACTGAATGTGATGACTTATAATCTTATCTGATATTGTGTGATTACACATACATCTTGCAATCGATATCTTTGTGAGCTCTAATCTTGTAGGTGCATAGGACCTTAAAGGCTAAACATTCGATCCGCATAACTTTGTTTTCCTACTACCTTCTGTGACACTTATAATTCGCTAGGCTATATACGCCTTAACCAAGAAAATTAAAACATTACAAATCAACTAGATATGAAACATTCAATCCACATAACATTGTTGTCCTCACTCTCTTCTGTGATACTTACAATTCACTAGGCTATATGCCTTAACTAAGTAATTAAAACATTATAAACAAACTAGACATTTCATATGCATACTTCTCATGTCCAAATTTATCCAACACTTCTAAAACGACTCTCAAACTAACTTTTAATTACTTTTTAACAATTGTTTTCATACATTCTTCCATTACTAACACTAATTCCCCACTTTGTGAAACTACACTGATTATGTTGTTATATATTTTCCCACTACTAATACTATAATAACGAGTTATAACTAACTATGTATATTTCATTTTAGTCAAGAACCAAAAGCTTCCGCTATGAATGGAGTCCGGGGAAGGACTATTGTATGCAATCTTACCTTACATTTTCGCAAGAGGTTGTTTCCACACTCAAACTATAACATCCTAATCACACGACAACAATTTTACTAGTTACACAAGGCTTCCCTTCCAAATAATATAACGACACGAATCTAGGGGTGGAGCAAGGTAAGGATGAGGATTACACTATTTATAGGTGTATATATAATAGATGTTGAACAACTTTTGGTTTTCATATTTTGAACTCCCTTAGTGAAAATCCTAAATCCGCCACGGGATAGAAACCACACCAAATAAGTAATTATACATAAAAAATGAAATCTTTCATAAAAATCAAAACAAAGATAGTACTTAAAATAACAACATGATACAATACAACAAGTAACAAGAAAAAGAGGGGCTACAACTTAAACAAAAATTGGGGATAATTAATGAAAAAGATGAAGCTACCTTATGATGATGGATACTATTGAGAAGATAAGTATAATTTTGAGCAAGATTAGTCCTTTGCTGAATAAAAGAAGAGTCTTTTGGGTATTCCAGATTTACATTCTTCTTGAATTCTTCCCTGCTGAAATCAGTAAAATGAGATTTGTGTTCTTCCTTCCCTATATGTTTTTTCACTGCTTTGAGTAGATTTCTATACACCATTAAAGTTGCTCTTCGACCTTCAGAAGATCCCATTTCTGCAAAATACAATTGAACTGATATTGTGAAAAATCAAAACTTTATTGGGCATTTAATGTAGTTTTTGAAAGATTCAAACAGGGTGAGAAAATAGCAAAAATGGTCTCAATGTCTGAGAGTAGCTAAAAATAGTCCCATAAGTATGTATTGAACAACTTTGGTCCTTTTAAGTTTGCTAAAAGTTAATAATAATTTGAGTCTTCTTTAAATATTTATTGAATTATATCTCTTAAATTTAACGTAAACTATGAAATGAACTTAGCGGAAACTCGCATTTAGAGATAAATTTTGTAATTTTTGTTTTTAAGATTTAGTTCTCAAGTTTGGTGACTTTTTTTTAAAGTATAATTTCAACTTTATTTTTAATACTTATTGGAACTTATTGTGCGACATACTTTAGGATGGGACTTTCTTGGTGTATATAGTTAAACTAATTCATTTGTTCCAGTCAAATCTAACAAGGATAAAATTTAGAAAAATATTTGATGGGTATTACAATTTTAACTTATTGGTAAATTTGAAGGACTAAAATTGTTCATTAGATACTTAACAAACTGCATTTCAATTTCAATCGAGCCTATTATCTCTTGAGTTTCGAATTATGTGACACTGACCTTCAGAAATTTCTCGATTATCAAAACAAATACATTTTGACTTCGCATTGGAAGTACAATGCTTCATTTGAATCAAGAAACAATATATTGCAGTATACAAAAAGTCTCCAAGTGCCTACCAATAGTCTTTACAAGAACAAAATCCATCTTTAAAACAATGAAACCTATTCCTATCGCGCACAACTATCTCTCTCTTGACGATTTCTGAAATTACTTTGAAAGCATCATGACAATCTTCACAAACACGAAGATTCTTCATTATTCTGATCGTTTCTCCTGGCTTAATGTTCATCAAACCGAAAACAAGAGCCAATTTTTCACTATGTCGATACACATATTTTTCTTTCTCACCCTCTTCTATGTCAAGTAGAACCACTGATGTATTTGGTACATACCCTTTGGACTTCATTTGTTCCAACAGTTCATCCCATCTCTTGAAGATCTGCTCAGCCTGAGGATGGTTATCATCTCCAGCCACAAATTCGTGTGTTGCTCCTGCTATAGTAATTGAACTCCAACCTGGAGTTTTCTTTACTCCGCGATCTTTCATCAACTTCCTCACCATTGCTGCATCTTCCCAACGCTTAGCTTCTGCATAGATGTTAGACATGATAATGTAGTATCCATCGTTAAGAGGGTCTAGGACACCTAGTTGCCTGATAGCTTCCTCAGCCATTTTTACGTCCTTTTGGATTCTACATCCACCAAGAAAAGAACCCCATACAACAGCATTTGGTTTTATAGGCATGCTTGTGATGAACTCATACGCGTCTTGAAGAAGTCCTGCTCGACTCAAGAGATCAACCATACAACCATAATGCTCGATTTGAGGAGAAATGTTGTAGTCTTTACTCATGCTAGTAAAAAATTCTCGCCCCTTATTGATCAACCCCATATGGCTACAAGCATGCAAGATTCCAAGAAACGTGACCTCGTTAGGCTTCATTCCCATTTTGATCATCTTGTTAAAGAGTTCTAAGGCTTCATCCCCGTGTCCATGGATAGCTAAACCCTGGATCATGGCTGACCATGATACAATGGTTCGTTCCTTCATTCCATTAAAAACAGCTTTTGCAGCCTCTAAGCAGCCACACTTAATGTACATGTCAATCAGAGTGTTACAAATGTGAACGTTTCTCCTGAACCCGCTCTTATTTGAATACTCATGAATCCTCTTACCCAATTCAAGTGCACCCAAATCAGCACAAGCTGCAAGAACAGCCACTACAGTCACCTCATTCGCCCTCAACCCTGTTTCTTCCATTTCTACGAAAAGTCTAATAGCCTCTTTAGCCTTCCCGCAATGAACAAAACCAGTAGTCATGGCTGTCCAAGACCTTAAATTTTTCTCAGGCATTTTCTCAAACAAGTCAAACGCCCCATCAACATCACCCTTCTTGGATAATTGGGTAATCATTATATTCCAAGACACAACATCTCGTTGAGGCATTTTATCGAACAGAAGGATGGCATCATCCATTGCTCCACAAGTAGCATAGAAATGAAGAAGTGCATTTAGCAAAACTAAATTCGATTGAAACCCAAGTTTCTCTACATACCCATGAACAATCCTCCCACGTAAAAGATACCGTAACCCCACACAAGCCTTAAGAACAAAAGAGCAAGTGAAACAGTCAAGACTCACATTGTAACTACGCATTTGATGAAACAAGAAAATTGCATCAATTAAAGAACTACCCTCAGCAAGATTTCTCAAATAGCTATTCCATATAGCAACTTCTTGCTGATCAACAGAGCTGAAAATCTGTTGAGCAAAGGGGAAATCAGGAGTAAATGCGCAAATGGAAGCTACCCGAGAAAGTGGGAGTAGTGAAAGAGGTTTATTGGTTTTGATGAGACAGGCAACAGCTTGTTTGAGCTCGAATGGAGAAGTGAAATGGTGAAGGGTAGTACTGGGGATTTCTGAAGTGCCATTAATGGAGTCTTTGAGCTTTGGAGAGTGAAGTGGTGATGCCAAGCAAACAGAATGCAGCATTGCCTTAGCTTCAATATTAGCTGCTAATGAAGCATAAAAGCCTATATAGTAGTAGTACTTTTTTGTTGTTGTTGGGCTACTTGCATTAGCATTAGGATTCGACTAAATTCTTGAGGGTCACACGTAGTTACAGAGACGTTTAAAATGTTTGTTTTTGATGTGTCTAAATGAAACTTCGTGAAGTACAAGACAAAGCAGAATAGGCACAAGAATCTCCGAGGCAATTCCGCATCACCATTCACCACAGCTTATCCAATGATTTTCACTTTATATATAAATCAAGTTTGAAACATCCTCTCTCCAATTGGAAGTTCTGAAAGAATCAAACCATATAGTATGCTCATCGGAAATTCAAGAACCACAGGGCGTAAACTGCTTCATGCATCCTGAAGTTAGTCCTTCATACTGTGGAATCTGATATATTGAATACAACACATAGAGGCGTCGACCATACAAAATTATGTAAAAGAAATAAAATTGAATTGACACGCTGGGACAAAATAAATGCTGCAAACTCATCAAACTCGAACTCATTATGAAAACCAGTAACTACATTCAGAAGTTATTTGAAATGTTAAAAGACAAAATGTGTGTTACAATAAAAACTATCACAAAACTCATTACAGAAGCTAGTAACTACATTTAGAGTTTACATGAAATGTGAAGACCTCAATAGTCAGGGATTGCAGTAAATCGATAACCTTGAGCACCTCTCCACGAGTAATATGCAATACGCGTCTCATAGAAACCTGTTCAGTAATTATCAAAGTTAAGGTTGATAATTGGAAGTTGCCTAATCAACTTACTAATGTAAAATGAATATGAAACTGAAATAAAAAACTTAATATGCAACCAGAAGCGTAGGCAGTATTAGACTCAAGACTGTCTAAACAAAACAGAGAAAATATGACTTGAAGTAGAATCTATTGCCTATTGCAGAAGTTTACAACGTGTATGGGCATCCCAAAAGATCGATTAAAGAAGACCATTTTCAAGTGTAGATCTACAATCACCTAGATATGGTGCTTCTAGCAACTACAGAGAGGACAGATACGGTAACAAGTAGCTTAAACATTGTGCTGCAAATTCAATGTAAAGTTACCTTGTTAACACAAACTTATAATCACGCTGTCAAATAAATGGCATAACCGCAAATTGATTCTGGACTTAATGAACTACTACACTCCCCTCGAGGATATCTTGAACAATAATGGCAAAAGTTTTGCAGCTTAAGCATCCAAAGCAGTATAAATTGATGTATGTTTTTGACTTACCAGGGAGAAAAGTGAGGATTCCCAGTCCAAGGAGACCATATGCCTGGGAACTCTCTCCTTCCATATGACCAGATAAGATGAAGTAGGATAGTAAGAGAAGCAGACATCCCAGAAAGAGCAGAAAAAGAGCAAGGGCAATGGACTTCCAGGGGATTCTATCTAACGATTTTGGTGAATAATCAAATCTAGGGTCAGCTCGCTTGCCAGAATTTCCGTAATAGTCGTCATCGTCATCCACAGCGAGACGACTGTAATTAATATTCCGCCTAGAAGCCATACACTAGAATTCCCAGTCTTTGAATTGGAATAGATCTCTGCAAATTTGTCAGATGATCACTCTGAATAAGGCAGCTCAAAAGAACACCAATCAATTATGAACACAATCATCTGACTACCAGAATATACAATAAGTTGGCAAAGTAAGGTATAGTTTAAAAATTAAATACCATGTTCGGTCTAGAAGGACAACTACAAAGAATAGGTGGATAAATACAAATGACAAATAGGTGAAACATTACAACTACGGTCTACATTGTTACAAAAGTATATTACAACGTATCAGTTTTTCATGTATTACATCACACGCGAGAGTTGATAACTTTTAATTTGTCACTAACACACTCATGACATGTCTGTTCTAATTATTAGAGAAATACAAAAGAAGAATCGCTTCTGGAACCTTTTTTGTTTATAAGGTTTACAAAAGTGTCTTGTAATGATATTTTTGAGTCAGAAATTTGGTGGTTTTGGCGATCAGTGTATCCCAAGGATCAATAAATAAACCAAAACATTAAAAGTTATCGTCAGCCAAATCCTTGTTCTGAAGGATCATCAAATTCTAATCACCCAATTGAGGATTTAGTGAGACCTTTACATAGCTGCTACATTAGCGCTTATAATTTGAAAAGTATATGAGATTCATAAAACTCATTGACCATTTTGTAAAGCTCTACAGGTGGCATATTCTTATAAATTTGATACTCAAAAGCACTAAATTAAGACAGTATCACACCAATTCTATCATAGACAGCCTTTTTGTGAATTGTATCACAAGGAAAACTTTTCAAATAGCATTGTCCTGATCTCCTTGCCTTTTTTTGTGCAAATTGGCTGGAAAGGCAAATACGGCCTTCTAACAATGAATAATTGTCCCTTGTTAACTTTGACACACTTGTAAAGAGCACACTTTTTCTCTTTAGAGAAACTATGTCAATCAGAAAAACAATGGTCAAGAGAACATTTTTGTTTGGTAAGATGCCAATCCAAATTAGCGTGGTGAAATCATATGTCCTCCAGATATCCTAATGTATAGTCGACTGTCTCAATTGACACTATCGCTTTACCTCTGTTTTGAAAGACTTTTTCCAATAAATCAACAGCATCTACATCCCCTTGATACTACTTAACAAAGAATAGAACCACGGGAGAGTCGTCTTTGCCCAAGTGTGAACTGCAGACGACTGACCTTGGAAGCGGAACAGAACCTATTTCCACTCTTCCGGATTCTTATTGAGCATAGCACAATCAAGGTTGAAGATAAAGTCAGCAAAGTTTCAAGGTGTTCTACCTTTGCACAGTCTCGGTCACATTAATGTGTAGATCAAGGTAAAGGCGAAGTTTGCATACATCCTATAATCGTGCTTTGATTTCTTTTTTCTTTTAAGCTAAATCTCTAATGGAAACAACTTCTTTAACCACATAAAGGTAGGGGCAACATCTGCATATATCCTACATTCCCCAGATCCTACTTGTGGAATTGCACCAGGTATTCGTTGTTGTTTGGACTATCAAATCTTTCATAATTCTTTAGTGGCTTTTAAATCATGCAAATTCTTTTGAGTGTTCTCTAAGGAACATCAAAATCATAACAATCAGAAATTCCAGATGCCATTTCCTTCAATCAAGTAAAAAAACCATTTTTTCCAATCCATGAAGGCCAAACCAATATCAATACTCATCAGAAATCAAATAACATATGAATCCAACTCAATCAATAAACCTACAGGCTACACCTACCAAAAACAGGATGCATATACATACAAACATATAAATCAATAAAACATTCTGCTGATTCGAAAAACCTCACACTAACCTTGAAGAGAAAGAAAGCACAAATTCACCTAACAAGGTGACCGGAACACCGACGGAAGCTTACCGGCGACGATTACAGTAGACCCGACAAATAGCGCCCAATTTTGACCCGATACTGCAATTTCTCTTTGCTTCTTAATGTTGGTATAATTTTCCTGTTGCTTTCTAGTGATACTATATAATTAGTTAATTTCTTCACATTTATATTATCTTAAAAATTTAATACTATATTGATATAGAATTTAGAGTAAATTATAGTACGAAATCATGTATTTGCACCTTTCATATCATGATAAAAAAAAAGGGAAACTTTCACATAACTACTTAAAAATAATTAATTACTTTCTATATCTATAATTTGATAATTACAATTTGAAACTACATGTTATATGAAGGAGAGAGACGAGCGAGACTAGGAGAGAGGGGGAAAAGAGTGGGAGAAAGGTGATTGTATATGTATATTGGTTAGATAATGGTATATTATACATATGTATTTGTATATATGGCAAGAGAGTTTGAGAGACGGAGGAAAGAGGCGAGCGAGACTGGGAGAGGGAGGAGAGACGCGAGCGAGATTGAGAGAGGTAGGAGAGAGGCGAGCGAGAGAGTGGGAGAGAGGAGAGAGGCGAGAGAGAGAGTGGGAGAGAGGTGAATTGTATATATATATAATTGTATATTATACATATACATTTGTATATATTAAAAGCGAGATTGGAAAAGGAAGGAGAGAGGCGAGCGAGATTGAGAGAAGGAGGAGAAAAGCGAGCGAGAGAGGCAGAGAGTGGGAGAGAGATGAATTGTATATGTATATAGGTTAAATAATGGTATATTATATATATGTATTTGTATATCCTGCTGAATTATACATATACAAACGTGACTAATTATACAAACTCGAAGTCAGCTCACATAATTAATGTATAATGTTAGTCGCAAGTGGTAATTATAGCAAACTATAGCTATGATGAGTAATTAAATAGTATAGGTTTGTTTAGCCACAATTTTCCCTAAAAATACTAAATTGGGGATGCTTATTTTATTCGGCTCATTCTTAAATATGTCAATTTAAATCATTATCGATTTATAAAACTGTTAAGATATCAATTATTAATTATTGACGATTTATTATTAATTAACAATTTATTTTAAAATGTTATTATTAGATATTTCTTGTATAAATAAGTATTTTTAAATAACACAATATATAAACACGTTTTTTTAATTAGGTGTCATCTTATATTTATATTATTCAACTTTATGTGGATATAAGTATAAATTTAAATTTATATGCAATTGAGCAAGTATACATACTTCCTACTTGGTATGTTACGTAACAATGCATGTCTTACACGACATTTAACGTGATGTTCTCAATCTAATATGCTAAGTATGATATGTGTATCTAATTTTTTAAATCAAAGAGCTTATATAGCTATAAAATCAAATTAAAAAATACATTTATATATTATGTCTTTTAAATTATATATTACCAGTTACGAGAGAGATGGAGCTTCAAAAAAAATGTAGTAATATATTACATTAACTAATTATTTGTGTGTCAATGTCTAAAAAATTCATTTATTTCGAATCGAAGAGAATAATATTTAAATGTTAATATACATTAAGAAAAAATATATTATCTGAAAAGTAAACTTGCAACCATTGTTTTTCTCCTAATGATTTCAATTGTGCATGCTCTAATTTTGTAATCTCTCCGATCTCGTTGACACCATGAGCACCGGCGTTTCGAGAGTTATAATTCCGAGCAATGTTCGGAAAACGATCGAAGATATAAAGGAGATTGCCGCCGGCAAGCACACCGATGAAGACATTTACGCAATGCTCAAGGAATGCAATATGGATCCCAATGATACCGCTCAGAAGCTTTTATATCTCGGTAATTGTTACCTTTAATCACCAATTTATATAATTATTTAGCTTGTTTAGCGATACAATAGTACTTAACGATCATCCAAACAAAGCTTGATTTGATGTTTGTGCTCACAAACATTTTGATTTGATGCTTGTATGTTTCACAAACTTTTTTCATATAATGATCTTTTGGGCTAGCTCGCATAATACTCGACTAATTCGTTAGGATACCTTTCATCTCCTACCAACAATAACATAACAATAACATGTATTAGGTAACTTTGTCTACCAACGCTAGGAAGGAAGAAATCATTTTATGAGTTTGTGCTTAATTTTGTGAATATCTGGTCAATTTTGCTAATTGTGGTTTCATCGGTATACTCATGGTACTGCAGGAAGAATAGGGAGCAAATACTTCTAATCATTTTTGTTTTTGTTTTCGTTTTCAATCTTTTTTATTACTGTCTATGCTTAGAACTCTCCTGTCAGTATATGTTTATGTGGAAACTAGGAGTATATTTTGTTCTAAAAAAACTATCTAAATTCTGCAGATACTTTTCATGAGGTGAAAAGGAAACGAGACAGAAAGAAAACAGTAAGCGTTTCTCTTAATGATTATGTTGATTCAGACTAGGATTATTCAGGGGACACAGCTAGTAATATGGAAATAGACGTTATAGATATTACTACAAAAATTTCACTTAGCTTGATCATTCACTGTTCCACCATCTGTTTATCACAGAAAGGCAGCAGCCAAACATTTGATGATTACAGGTGGATGTCAGGCATGCAGAGAAGGGCTAGGGATGGTCGTGAGATAATTTCTGCAAATTACATCACTGATAGTAAATATGGGGCTTCAATCGGGGGTAAGATAAACTCACCTACTTTTCTTGAGTATCCAGAATGTTGTGTATTGGCTTTACTCTTTTGAGTCTTTGAGCATACATTTCAAGAATAATAGAGCAACTTTCATGAGCAAAGAAAAGAGTCATCCTCCTTAGTAGTTGGATGCTGGCTGGTCCACTCCTGCCTTCATGTGCAATATTTTGATTTATGTACTGTTTCTTATCACTTATGCAACATGGCATCTGTTGGAATCTGGAAGAGTGTTTCATATTGATAGAGGGAGATGTATTTTCTATATTTATGGCTTGCAATGTGAACTTACCCTCTTTCTTTATTGTCGACAGATGTCAGTGGCAGAAGATACATTAAGAAAGAAAATGGAGTCAATAATTCGAAGGATAGAATTTCTAAGGTCTCCATACCACCTGCACGTAAAACAGAAGATGCTAGTATACATCATAGCAAACAATTTGCTGTTGAGGTTGCTGGAGATGATCCTACTCATGTCAGTAGAGTTACTTCGTTTGTTAATGTTAATAAGTTGGCAAAAGTTTCAACTTTACCTCCTAATTTAATAAATCGTCATCTGAACTTGGATCCTGGCCCCACTCCCACCCCCACCCCCACCTTTGAACCTGGAACCAGATTTAAAGATAAAGTTTTCATATCAATACCTCATGAGCTTGTGAAAAGCAAAACTTCAGCATCAGTTTCTGGTGTCTACTCTTCTTCATCGGATCCTGTGCTAGTGCCAGCCTTGAACCCACGAAATCCAGGAACAGTTGGTACAATAAAACGTGAGATAGGTAGCCAGCGCACTGTTACCGACTCCACTGTGTCTCCTGCAAATGAGGGAACATCAGATGCTTGTCAAGATGCTCCCCAAAATACTAATGCAGTCACTAGAACTGTAAACTACATAAACACAACAGGGCCAAAAGAATCCTGGGGAGTTTCAGTCACTGCCATACAACCAGTTGCAATTAATCATGAAAGTCAGCATTCCAAACAAGTTAAAGGTCATTCAGGAGGTACCACTTCGATTTATATCGGCTCTCCTTTAATATGTTTTTATCTTTTCTGCAAGTCTGAATTTAAGCGGGACACAATCTCCTTCAATCAAGTAATATGGATGGATTTCTTGTAAACTATTTCAGTTGCTCAATGTCAAAGGCCGAAGTATTATTGTTGATGTGGTTTTCGAGATATACATGAGAAAAATAGCTGGCTCTATTTTACAAGTCCATTTCACTGCCATCAATTCATGATGTGGATAACTGCTTACTGGCTTTGTCGTCTGTTGAATCATTGAATTTGGTTGGCTTTCTATAAAATCAGATATTAATAGCATTACCATCATGAGCTTACCATGTGTTTCTTTTGAGGAGGAGAGAAAGGAAAACTCTTGTGATTCACACTTTCTTCTTTTACTTTTACTTTCTTGGTAATCTCACTTTATATTATAATCTTGATGCAGTATTGCCATCTCAGGCAGCAGCCGTTGCAAAGGGAGACAATTTACCATCAGTTTCTAAACCAAATTCTTCTTTGGAACAAGCAGTTCCACAGCTTGACATGAAGTTAGAGAAGTTAAATGTCTCTGCCCCTTGTCAACCTGTTATTTTTCCGAATAATCTTCAAGTACCTGAATCTTTTAGGAGCGGATTGACTTTTGGTAGTTTGGATCCTCAACTGGATCAAAGCATAAGCTGTGGCAAAGACTCGAAGCCCGTGGAGACTGTTCCAGCTAATGATACTACTTCCATGGAACCTGGGAGGTACGTAATGGAATGACATATAATGTCTTGTATTCATTTGTGATTTTATATATCTAACTGTATCTCTACTGAAGCATTTTTGTTGATTCGCTGTTGTCTGTGAGGATGTCAAAATATATTTGTAATCATGTATAACATTTTGATGAAGATTCCATGACCAATTGCCTCTGGACTGTCGAGTTCTTTTTTGTAGCTTATAGTAACACTAGGATGGCCATGTCATTCTGCTTATCCTGATCTGATCTGTAACACAGTAACTGTTTATTGGGTAACCTTTTCTTTATATCTTATACTTGACCTCTCATCACCATATAAAACTAACTGCAGCTACAAAGATGCATCTTCAGCAGCTCAGAGAGGTGATTATCCTGACAATCTGCTGTCGCACCAACATGGATCTGAAAATACATCACCTTTTGAAGTATCTGGTGCTTCTCATGTGTATGATCCGTCAAAGCCGGAGAAATGTCCACCTTCTGCAGGCTCACAATTGCCACTTCTCCAGACTCCTCCTGATTATAGCTTGGGTTTTGTACCACCCATGCTTGGGCCCCATCTTGTGTGTATTGAGGGACCAGAACAGCAGGCATGTCATTATGTCCCTAAAACATCTCTACTTCCCATAGTTCATTAGAAATGCTTTCTTTTCCCTTGCTCCAGTCTGTGCTGTCAAAATGAATATTTAGTCAGTTTCCTCTTACATAAGCAATCTAACTGTGTAAACAATTTGAATGGGAAGATCATGTAGTATTGGCTATTGAAGATTACTTTAAGATAGAACAAGTTTGACATAATTTCTTGGCTCACTTGCAGATTAGTTGTTTATTTGGTATTTCTTTCTACAATATCTGATCTGAACCATGAAATACTCAAAGTAGACATCATCTCCTGAGTGGAAGTGCTTTATTTGTGTTGGCCAACAGTTCACTAAAACTATATCTTGTGTATGTCCAGGGTAAAACACTTATTCAGTGCTTTCCTTTATATCAAACAAAGAGATGGATATGACATAATGCATTAGTTATCATTAGCAGAGTGATTATTGGCAAACCAGTGAGTTCTGTAACAAACCGATCTTTCTGCCTAATTACACCTGTCAGAGCAGACAAATCAGCTTGCAAATAATTTTTTATATTTCTCACTCCCCCAAAATTTCTTCTCCCCAAGGACCCTAACCAAGATACACGTATCTGTATATATGGGTAACAATGTTGATGTTACCTTCTTTCTTTTGCTGGAGATTCTTGTGACATTACTTGTAGAAGAATGTTTGTCTCTGCTTTAAGTTGAAGGTACTTGACATATCGAATTAACTTTTGTCTATTTGGTGCTTGTTGGCTCTTGATTATGTGCCTTATCTTCCTTCCCTCCCCACATCACCCACTCTGTCGTCTCTTTTTTTGTGTTGTTATTTTTGGTCTGACAAAGTTTTGTTAAATCTATGGCCTGCTGCAGGGTGGGAATTCTCAAGCTCCTTCAACATTGGGCTCTAATCAACCTGTGGCTCAACCCATAGGCCTTGGGCAGAGTTCTGTCAGCGTTCCTCCACATTTGTTCCCTTTAGTACGCCAACCATTTCCTCCTAATTATATGCCGTATAACCCTTACATTCCCCACCTTTACATGCCACAGAGTGCCCATCAGTTTTTGGGCCCGAGTGGATTCCCTCAGCAGCCTTCTCCTGCCAACTTTTATATGTCACCATCAGTTACTGCTGCTGGTGTCAAATTACCACTTCCGTCTCTATATAAACCTGCAGCTATTGCTGGGAACTTGAACCACTTTGGCATCCCTACTGGCTACAGTTCATATGGGTCATCAACTGTTTCATACAGTGGAACTCCAGCTCTAGTTTCTGCTAGCAATGAAAATCTCACTACACCTGATCTGAAAGAAAAGAATGTATATTCCATGCACAAGCAGGTTTGGATTCTTATCCCCGTTTTCCTTTTCTAACTTATGTCCTTTCTACTTTTGGTTGATTTGGATGTGGCATATTATGTGAACCTATCATAAATCATGTATCGGTTTCTGTCCAATTCTGATATTGAGATATCACCTAATCTTTTTTCGTGCAGAATGAAGATTCCCATTACAGAAACTCTGCACCTGGACGTGATCAATCAATGCTTCAGACCAATTATTTTTACAACATCCCTCAGGACCAGCACATTGCTGTTGCGCCAGCACATTCTTCCAATAGCTCTTATCCTGGAATTAATGCATCTCAGACACTAGTTGCACAATCTACTGTTCAACCCTTAGCCCAGCAACCTCAAACTGTTGCCAGATCAGGTGATTCTGGCCTTCCTACATCTGGTGCTTTTCAACAACCTCAAGCTAATATACATTGGAATAACAAATTGCTGAATAGAGAAAACGTCTAAGAATAAAGACCATAGATATGCTTACTGTTTCCATTACCCAAGTATGTAGTAAAGACATCACTGATAGATCAAAATCGTTCCCTTAAGTGTATATAAGATGTGGCTAGAAACTACCCACTCGCAGTGAGATTATGTTGGAACGTTGACTTCTCAACCTTTGGTTCTAAGATAGGGTTTCTTGCTTTTGATAGTTAGCTGTTAGCTTTCCTCAATTCCCTGATCTTTTTTAGGCTGGAGAAGTTTTTGATGTTTGAGTGGAGCTGGTGAAGATACCAATTGTTTCCATTTCTCTTTCTAGCTTGTATATCAACTTTTCACAGTCCTCCTTGATTGTGATGATTTTTTTTTGTTCCAACAAAACTTACGTGCAATATCCTATGATGTGTTAAAATATCTGGCAAGGTTTTTGCTGGTGCAAAGCATGGTGTGTGTATTAGGGGCAAGTTACGGATTCATTATCCACCAAGTTTAAGTCTCTGTGATTTCTTGGTAATCAAATAATGAAGATTGTAATGTTGCCATGGGAAATCCTGAGTACAACAAGAGCAAGTCTCAATATCATCAAGATATTGCAACACTATTAACACTCGGCAATGGATTCCACAAAATGTTGATAGGTAGATCAATGTGTGTGTTCTATTAGAACATTACAGCAAAAAATGAAACTTAAGAGTTCATAACATCCATCTTAGATAACCAATCAACTCCAACTGTTCTACCCTACACTTTGTGATGAGTCTTTGGATAATTTCTTTTCTAGAAGATCATTTTCCCTCCTGATGGTGTCAAGATCTGCTTTCAGCTTGTCAATATCAACACTTCGAGATGCCATGTTTGCAAGTTTGCCTTCATAATCAGTCACTTCTCGCCGAGTTCTATCCGTTGCAAGAAGATTTTCAGCTATTTGTTCAAAGCTGTCATGGATGTTAGTCAGTATCCTGTACGCTTGTTGTCCCACTTGGTCCTTTTTTGCCTCCCTTGTAAAAGATCAGACTATTTACATCAGAACAATCTACACTCGCGTGAAGATGTTAAATCCATGGTCACCAGCAAATCAAAAATTGTACCTGAACACCATCTCATCCACCACTGCATGAGCTCGATTAAGCCGTTCTTGGACAGAGTTGCTCTCCAACTGAAGCTCCCTTGTTTCTTTTAATATTCTTTCTATGTCAATCTCCTGTTTTCGGCTGTTTTTGGTGATCTCTTCAACACGCTGAATGTAGGTTCTCCTAGGTTGTAATTTGGGCTGCTTCTCAGCCTTGGCTGAGAGTACAATGAGTTCGTCCTCTCTGCAGAGTGACGCATAGCAAACATTCAGACAAAGCTACCAAGTTGATTAAATTTCTCTACATGCTTAGAGAAATGAGTTACTCTGTAACCAAAACAACATTTTTCATGGTATATGAACAAGTCCTTAAGCAGCATTAAAAGCTCGGATATACAAATAGATACACGCTACTTGACCTCTTTCCATAATGAGTAATGAAAATTCTTAAATGTCAAAGAATCCAATCGATAAAAAAACCAACAAAGGTACAGTTTCTTCTCTCAATTCTCTCTTGGTTCAACTATGTAATCTAATAATCGATGGATATTTTGCATGACCTAATAGAAGATGGTACCTTCTTTTGTTTTCGGCTAATATATACTCCAGTTTCAACTCAATCTCTTCCACCTTTTTATATTTTACATAGGTCTCTGGGTCTGTTGCTCTTAACTGTTCCTCGAGAGAAACCTTCTTCTGCTCAAGGGCCTTGCTTCTATCAATGCTGTACGAGATTTTAAAAAGGCTTAACAATTGATATCATCCAAGTTTCAATAGGGAAAATTATAAGCAAAAATGTTTAAAAAATAGAAACATCATTATCCTACCAGCGACTCTCCATTTCAACAATTTTGCCCCTTTTCACTTCCACCTGATCGTTTAGCTGATTCACATAAAAGTCACTGGGATTTTTGTGATCAGAAGCCATCTCCACTGCTGCTTTCAACATATCAAGTTTTTCTTGCAGTTCTTGTAATTGAACAGAGCTTGAGACTGAATTCTCCACAAGCATTTCCTTTTGATCTTGTAAAGTTTCCGTCTTGAAGTTGGTCTGCAATATGGCGTGAATTTAGAAGATAAAACGACACGCTGAAGGTTTTCTGCATGCCTAACCACCAAATCAAATAGTATCATTGTTTGTTCCCTATTTCTGTTATCTTCATATGCTCCAATTCAAAAATTATTGGCTTGTTCTGCTCTATTGGACAACTAGCTCAAAGCCTAGAAGGTCTACCACAATATACCAAAGATGCAATGCAATCCACCTATAATTAAGTACCTGAGGCAAATGCACGCATGGTGAAGTTGATTGTTGTCCTTGTCCATACTCAAAATTATGCTCACCGCCTCTCAAAGAGCTCCTCCGCACGCTCTCCACCAAATCTAGGAAGTCTTGTTCACCACTTGATGTCTCATTGCTAGAACCAGTTCCACCTTCTATAGGTATATCAACACCATCATAGACCTCTTCCATCTTATTCGGAATAAGATCAGATTCCTTTGACGCCTCTGGTGTTTGTGTCATCATCATCAACGGATCACCCTGTCTCTCCGAAAGCCCCTTACGTGGCAGCAGTCCTGCATCATCAAGCTTTTCTTCTGGAGTCTTAAGAACTCTTTTAGATTCTCGAACTACATCTTTTCGAGCTTTAACATCAGATAGCCTCCGAACCAAGAACCTCATCAACTTATACAAGTCCTCTTCCGATGGATAAAGGAACTGCCTAAGCAATAAACACAAATTGCATTCTCTAAGCACAAATCTAACAAATGCAAATGAAAATCAATCAATTAATTAGGCATTGAGCTGCATCACCTACTACAAAAGCATATAATTTGACACAGGAAAACGATATTAAGTAGTAAGAACTTCGGTTTCGTCTGCAAAATCAGCTCGGAAGCTTTGCACAACGCCGCAAAACGATGACGTATTCGACATAGATCAATAGAGGAAGAAAACAAAGGAGAGGTATATATAACAGTAGTAAGTAAAACCTTGTGAAAGCTGATATCTCCGAAGAAACCTAGGGATTTGAAAGCGTAGGCAAGCTCCGAGCAGAGCTTTGAGCGGTCGGCAACTGAATTCTCCGGCAAGGAAGTGGGAAACGACGAGTTTTGGCGGTCAATGAGGTACAGTGCCTGGGAGGAGACGGCAAATAACGTCGCCGGCGTAAGATCTTTCACCGATGATACGCCGGGAGGAATCGTCACACCGGAGCCGGCGATGGAGTTCAGTAGAATATCTTGCGATTCTTCCATTTTTCCTCTGAAGATTTTGACAGGGGTTTAGATCCCTTTATTATTCCATTAATATTTTATATTTTAATAATTTTATTAGATGTTTTATTATTAATAACTTAATAATATTCGCAAGGTAAAATTGGTGTTAAATTTGAAGATGAAAAAAAGTAGTTTTATATAATTTGTATGAGTAATTGTTATTAAATCATAACAAATAATATAAATCTATACAAGATTATATTCACAAACATGGCGATATATTATGAAACGACACGTAAAAATCAGCCCTAGTACAATATTTACATATTCCCTTTCATTTGGTATCCTATGAACAATTTGACAATATTATTATTTTCATATTAGAAATCATCTATTTTTTCCTATAATATTTGCCTATCAATATTATTTCATGAAGTAATTCCCTTACTTTTATCTAAGTTGATCGGACTCTTCAAAAATATTGTTGCTCGTGTTGGATCCTTTAAAACTACACTGTTTTTAAAGGATCCAGCACACCTCCAATGACATTTTTGAAGAATCAATGCAACATTTTCATTCCTTAGAATTTCAAATATTATTAGAAGTCTAATAAAATAATAGGTGAAGAGCAACAAGTTTGTGTGCCATAACTAGAAATTGACCTCAAAGATCATACAATGCATCAAGATCACCAACCAAAGTATATCTAGTAGGTTTCAATAGAAAGCATGTGTTTCAACAAGTTTCAAGATTTTAGGCAAAATTCTAGTTTTGTTCCTCAACTTATCTTACCATATATAATTGTCATGAACTTTGTAAACAAGATACAAATCTTCCTTTTTATGATACAATGGAGCATATGGCACAAGATGAAATCGAGGACTTGTCGTTGTCCCTTCCAACTGTTGGCTCAATGCAGATTGCTGGAAGTAATGGTTTTGGACATAACATAGAGTTCATGTCTCAAGCTTATCTTAGAAACAGAAGCTCCGAAATTGATATAGAAGTTGAACATGATACGTCTATCGCTCATATAGATCAACCTCTTCCCATATTCCTCAAGGTACTTTTTCTTTCATGATATATGCTTACGAGTCGTGGCTTCTGTAATGTGAATGGTTTTGTATGCAGTTTGCAAATGTGGAGTACAAAGTGAAGACTAATCAAGCCTTCTCCAACAATCCTGTCAAGGCAGTTGTCTCAAAGGTAGCTTCTCAGTTTGAAAATGATAATTACAAACATATACTCAAGGGTATAACGGGAAGCATTAGTCCCGGTGAAATTCTTGCCTTAATGGGACCTTCGGGCAGTGGAAAAACGACTTTGTTAAAGATACTGGGTGGAAGATTGCACGAAAATGTCAAAGGAACCGTCACTTACAATGACATTCCATATAATCCAGCTCTTAAAAGAAGGTGGTTGCCTCCTTTTATTTGCTGTCTTAAACCAGAGAGTAGATATATACAAGTTTTTCTTTCAGTGTAAATGGACTTGTATTAACTTCAGTTTCCGATATGTGCTAATGTCTAGGGTGGGTTTCGTGACACAAGATGATGTGCTTTTTCCACAATTGACAGTTGAGGAAACTTTGGTTTTTGCTGCATTCTTAAGACTTCCAAGCAAGATGAGTCGACGTCAGAAGTATGAAAGAGTAGAAGTGATTATTAAGGAATTAGGCCTTGAAAGGTATGTTTGTTATGCCTTTCATGTACTTCAGTACTCGCTAAAAGCAACTATCGTTGCAACTGTTCACTCGTGAATTTCACAATTGTAGATGTCGTCATACAAGAATAGGTGGAGGACTTGTAAAAGGTGTTTCTGGTGGAGAAAGAAAAAGAGCTAGCATAGGTCACGAAATCCTTGTTGATCCTTCTCTCCTCTTGCTCGATGAACCAACTTCAGGCCTTGACTCGACCTCTGCAAATAGACTACTTCAGGTTCTTCAAGGGCTTGCTAAGGTAAACACTTCAATAATCACATTTTCACTATTTTCTACTCTCTCCGTTTCAATTTGTTTGTCTTGCTTTCCTTTTTAGTCTGCTTCAGAAAGAATGTCACTTTCTTTTTTTGCAACTCTGTAATTCTAACTTTCCACCTGACATGCTTAAGACTATAAAATTAAAGTTTATTCTGGTACATTCTATATATATTTGCCTTAAGATCACAACATTCAAAAGTCGTCTTTAATTTCTTATAATCCGTGCCAAGTCAAAACCAGACAAACATACTGAAACGGAGGGAGTAAACCATTCTTTTTGCTCTGGAACAAGTTAGCCAGATCTAATACACTTTTGCTCATCAGATGGGAAAGACAATCATAACAACAATTCACCAGCCTTCAAGCAGGATTTTCCACATGTTTGAGAAAATTCTGTTGATAGCGGAAGGTTATCCGGTTTACTATGGTAAGGCAAGGGATTCGATGGAGTACTTTTCGTCTCTAGGTTTCATCCCGGAAATTGCCATGAATCCAGCAGAGTTCCTGCTGGATTTAGCAACAGGACAAGTAAATGATATCAGTGTTCCTGATGATCTGTATCCACCTCAAGTCACTAACGAACGAGAGAAGATTGTCATCAGAGTATGATTCTCATTTGTACTTTGTTCTGATTTAACGTGTTTCGTTTAGTTTACTTGAAAGCTCTTTATGGGACATACTTTCACAGAAATTATGTCTATGAACATTAGTATCTGCAACACAAGTACAAAGTCCTGTTGGAGCCGAAAGAGAATCATCAAGTGTCGAAAGCACCAGAGCATCTTCAAATGGCTGTTAAAGTAAGGAAAGATTGGACTATATCTTGGTGGGAACAATTCAGGGTACTGTCAAAACGAACGTACAGGGAGAGATGCAGAGACTATTTTGACAAGCTCCGGTTAGTTCAATCAGTTGGAGTTGCATTACTGCTCGGACTTCTTTGGTGGAAATCCTCAACTGCAACTGAAGCTCAACTCCGCGATCAGGCAAAATCCTGATCCTACATTTTCCTCTCCTTGTAGTATTTTCAAGAATGTTAAAACTTATACCTTCATTGCAGATTGGTTTAATGTTCTATATCTGTATCTTCTGGACTTCTTCATCAATTTTCGGAGCAGTGTATGTTTTTCCATTCGAGAAGATGTATTTGGTGAAGGAAAGGAAAGCAGACATGTATAGACTAAGTGTCTATTATGTCTGCAGCACATTGTGTGACATGGTAGCACACATTTTGTATCCGACGTTTTTCATGTGCATTGTGTATTTCATGGCTGGCTTCAAGAGGACAGTCCAATGCTTCTTCCTAACGTTGGCTGCAACGCTACTAATAGCGATAACTAGCCAGGTAAGTCCAATTTTTTTCTCGAACTGAAGAACTTGTACTCAATTGTTTTCAAAAATATGAATGTTTTTTGTTGTTATAGGGAGCTGGAGAACTGTTTGGAGCTGCAGTTATGAGTATTAGAAGGGCTGGGATGGTTTCTTCACTGATATTGATGTTGTTTCTTCTCACTGGAGGTTACTATGTTCAGGTATCCAAATTAAAAAATAGCATTGTTGCAGTCGCACCGTGTTTGATATTTAAAATGCACTATTTTTGGAGGATCCGACATGTATAGAGTCTGATAAACACATTATAAGAGTACTTATAATAACATTTTATTCATTCTCAGATAAGTTGAAACCAAGAATCCTACTCAAGTTAAACTTGATGATATTGGGTAGAACATATTAAGTAGTCGAGTGTTATCTTGCTTATCCTTCCATTGTAGTAGTCGTAATATTTCTCAAAAAAATTTTGTCCAACAATTTCTATTACTATCTACTGTCTCTTGTACTTCGATTATCACACTATTTTGTTGTAGTTAGTGGTCTTTTTTCAGAATACATTGTCATACTTTCTACAGTATTTTCTCATGATTTCTTCAGTTTCCTTATTTTTTTCCGATCTGCTTTGATATGCGTTTCCTTAAGCTGATGGTCTGTCCGAAATAACTTCTCTACCTTCGATCTGCGTATACTCTACCTCCCCATACCTTACTTATGGATTGTACTGAGTATATTTTTGTTGTATAATCAATTGAATCATTGGTTTCTTTCTACGTTTACTTCTTTAATTTCGAATACCATTAGTAAAATTTCTGACTACGTCACTGATAAGATTGTTTTTTTTTCCAGCATATACCAAAATTCATGAGGTGGCTAAAGTACTTATCATTTATGTACTATGGATTTAGGCTATTATTAAAAGTGCAATATTCAGGTGATGATTTATATAATTGTGAAAGCAAAGAGGGTTGTAGAACTCTTCAAAGTTCACCTTCATTTGACACAGTTGGTTTAAATGGTGGATTAAAAGAAGTTTGGGTTTTATTAGCAATGGCTATTGTTTATAGATTTTTAGCTTATATTTGCCTAAGCAGAAAAATTAATAGTTGTAATCTTTAAAACCAAAAAAAAAGAAAAGAACTTTATTTCTTTTTGGTTGATGAAAAATGTGAAGAGATGACAAATGAGAATTAATTTATTGATGTATTATTGACTAATGCGGAATTGAATTAACAAATTGTATCTTTGAAAGTAAACATTTTGATTTTATCAATCTTTTCTTGTGAGATGAAGCTAAAATAAATAAATGAAAGTATCTTTACTTTTATTTTAATTTTTAGTTCCTCCTCCCACGAAGAAAGGAAGTTTTCTATATTGATATTAAATTAATTATAAAGTAAATAAAAATTGAATTAGTTAGGTCTCAAACGATAAAAATTATGATATTCTATATATCTTTAAAGTAATTAATAATGGAGATCAACTTAACAATTAGTGAAATATTATTTAAAGGCATAATCAATGATCATGGTAGTGAAAGTATAAATATTCTTTTGTTCTTAATAAAAAGGTTCAAAATTAAAATCTAAAATATAGTCATTTTTATAAGAGAGCATCTTTTTTTACCATAACTTCTTGGTGTGAATCCAAGTTTAATTCAATCTTAATATAAGTATCGAAAATCGAGAGAGAAATAAAAAAAATTAAATATTGTAGAACACGTTCTTTTATTCTTAATAAAAAATCACACTAATTACGATCAAACTCTAAGATATGAAATTATTTTTCTTAGAAAATATTTTACCTCATAATATGAATTTTTTTAACACTAATTTAAATTTAATTAAATTTTAATATAAATATTCAAAGTGAGAATAAAAAGAGTAAAATAAAGGGCGAATCACGTTGGTAGTAATGGCGCTAATGTCTACATCTGCCGTATTCTTTGGTGGGTCCCTTAAACCCCACATCCCACGTTCAAATTGTTTGATTTATTGCTTAATCACATCTTTACCCTTTAATTATCTGTGAGTTTGGAAAAACTTAAAGTGTACGCAAGCCTTTTTCATTACCTTTATGAGGTAAAGATGAAAATAGACTCTTCGTTTAACCGCTCGAATCAAATCAATCATTAAATAAATAACGATACTGAAAAGCAACATAATAACTAATAGCAAAGCAGTTCAGTACATATACGTAAGAAATCAAAACAACAAGAAGAAGAACAAGATATAATCCCTTAAACACAATAAATCATAGATGATGTCGTATACGAAAAGCCAAAGACTATGCACGCGTGTCAGGCCAAAATCAAACATATGGATCGAAACGAGGAGAGTATTAAACAAATTTAAAAGACAAAAATAACCTTATATGAGGAATTAAACAAAGGGCAAAACTGTCATTGTAAAGGAAACAGTAATGTACCATGTGGCTAAAAAAAAAAACCAAGTGGTCCTCAAATCATTGAAGTTGTGGATACTAATAAAGACATCATTCATATTGAGTCTATGAATCAGTAATAATAAGTCCTCCAAAAAAATTCCCATTGGGGAATTCACAATCTGACAAATTCTTCTTGTGTCAGCTTAGTCCAAAATAACCTCAACCCTGCAAATTTCCTTAAAAAATCTTACTGTAAAACTTAAAGTCACCATTAATGGTGAATCAAGAAAGTCAATCTTAAGAATTTTCCCATTTTTGAAGAAGCATAGTAATAAAGATTGAGTCTTTTTAAGTTTTCTGAGGAAAAAAAGCTATCTTTATCAGAAATTAATGGAGCTGGTGCCTTATTCAGACCCCAAATCTGAATCAAGTGTTGTTAATCCACCTTGGGAAGATATGTTTAGATCAGCTTCAATGAGGAAACCAGAAGAACCAAAACCCCAGAACCAGGTCCCTTCAGAGGCTCAGCCAAGAAAAGAAAATGAACCAAATCAAGATTCAGTGTCTGCTGACCCTCAGGTGAGACTAGCCCTTTATATAGCTATGGCTCATGCTGGACTTGTATTTACATTTTTCATTATTTATGGTGTTGGTAAATTGCTTGAAGAGTATTTGAGAGCTATGTTATGGGCTGTGCTTTGTTCAATTCCATTGAGGGGAATTCAACAAACCCTTGTTGCATTTTGGTCTGAACCTTTGAAGTTAGGTCTTACTGAAACTATTTTAGCTGTCCCTGTAGCTGTTTTCAGTGTTTTCCTAGGGACCCTTGTTGATATTAAAGAGAAGATTTTTAGGGTTGTTCTTAGGAGGCCTAAAGGTAACGCGACGAGGCGTCATACGAGTGGATTTTTCGTGTTGTTGAGGTGGCTTATGTCTTTTGGGGTGTTTGTGATTGCTTATGAGCAGATTGGTGGGATGGGATCAGTTGCACTTCTTGCATTGGGATTTATGTTTACTGCTAATAGTGTGGATTCAACTATGAATGCAGTAACATCTTTAAGAAGTCATAGCTTTCGTAGGTTTGCTATTTCTGCTTTCTTTACAAGAGGGATATTGAAGAAGTTGAAGACGATTGTGGCGATTGGGTTGATTGTTGGATTGAGTGTGGGTTCGTTGGCAGGTATGATTTTCTTCTCATATAAGATTGGTATGGAGGGGAAAGATGCTGTTATTGCGTTGAAATCCCATGTAGAGGAGAGTAATTATGCTGAGAAAATTGGCGTTAAGCAATGGATGGATGAAAATGATGTCCCCGGGATGGTGGATAAATACACCTCTCAAGTGTATGAGACCGTATTTACCCAGATAGATGGCTATGCTATGCAATATAATATGACGGAGTTTGTCTCTGGGATAAAACATTTTGTAATAGTTCCTGCAAATAACACATTTAATCAATCTACGGCTTTGGCATCCCCCTCTCCTTATGCAGAGAAACTCTTAAGCCTGAAAAGGAGGGTTAAAGATCGTGAATGGGCACAAATATATACAGAAGTGGATGTGATGTTCAGGGAACTTCTGATCACTAGAGAGGACTTGGTTGAGAAAGCCAAAGGGTTCGCTCTCCAAGGAGTAAATGTAATGCAACGGATACTGGTTAGTAGCACATCTATCTTAGGTGGAAGCATGAAGGTCATGTTCTTGATTGGGAATTCCATCGTTTCGGGTGCTGCTGGTCTTTTTAATTTTGTATCTCAGCTAATGGTATTCATTTGGGTACTTTATTATCTCATCACATCGGATTCTGGTGGAGTAACAGAACAGGTCATGTCTATGCTCCCTATGTCACATTCCGCAAGGAGGCGAAGTGTTGAGGTTCTTGACAAAGCTATTTCTGGGGTTCTTCTAGCAACTGCTGAGATTGCACTCTTTCAGGGGTGTCTAACTTGGCTCTTGTTCAGATTATTCTCCATACATTTTTTGTACATGTCAACAATCCTCGCATTTCTTAGTCCTTTGTTTCCTATTTTCCCATCACTGTTTTCAACTATCCCAGCTGCTTTACAGTTGGTGCTTGAAGGTCAATATGTATTGGCCATCAGCTTATCAATTATACATCTCGTACTTATGGACTATGGTACATCCGAAATTATGGAGGATATACCTGGCTATAACGCGTATCTCACTGGTCTCAGCATTATTGGAGGAATGACATTGTTCCCTTCTGCATTTGAGGTAATCAAAAACATCACTCTCTTGAATTTCCATTATGACGTTCTTGCATTACTTAGTTACCTGTCATGTTACCTCTCTTGTTGAGTCTGAGGAAGGAAGTGAACTTGGAGAATTCGCAACTGCTATACATCAGCTATTAACATATCCCCAATATTAGACAGAAAATGTGAACTTTTTAGTCCTTCATTTACCTGTCGAAAAGAGAAATATGATTGTCACACGAAACAACATGACAGGAAAGACGATAATTCTATTGGGGAAAGAAGCTATGAGTGCATTCCCTTTCAACCTTCTTCTTAACTCCAGTTATTGTCTAGATCATGATGGTCTTGGAACTAGACTCTCTTTATTTCACTTGAAGTTGATGGTCAAAAACGCACCTGATCTTCCACACCCCAACTATTAGTTGCTTCCTTTTCCTGCCTGAATTATCACAGTTATGTGTTAAACCACAACTGAGTAGGCCAACTATCAGTTGTTTCCTTTGTCGTCTTCTGCACACGTATAAAGATGTCACCTGATGACTTGAGTAAGACCTGAAAACACACCCACTCCTAAGTGTGTTTAATACATAGATGCTCATAGCTCTTGTAGGAAAAGGGAATAACTGTTAGTTGGGTTGTGGTCTCGTAAAAACAAGTATAGTCCATGTGTGTTTTTGACCATTATCTCTTTCACTTGAGATGATTTCATTACCATAAAGGTTGCATCTTTGATATTAATTGTGCGTTTATGTTGTGCAGGGAGCAATAATGGGACCACTGATAACTACTGTTGTGATCGCGATTAAAGATTTGTATGTTGAGTTTGTATTGGAAGAACAGAAGGAATAAGTAGAAGAAATCTGTGTTTGCAATGCCTGAACCTTTGAAGACATTGAGAAGAACCCCCAATTACTTTCATTGATGGAAAAGCATTAGTGAATTCTTTTTTCTCCCAGTCAACTATTGTTTGTTTTCTACCTGTGTTTGAGGATTCTTTTTTTCTCTCAGAAAAAGCTGTTTATAGTGTGCAGAATTTTGGTAAATTATTAAAATTGGAGTATACAATTGTGCATTGTATCTTCTTTGTAAAATCTTTGATCTTTTGAAGAGAAATAGAATTGTTTTGACATGTTCTTTTCCTTCTCTCAGGGTGAAATGCTTCTTGCACTAAACTCTTTTTTTCTCTTAAAATGTTATCACCAACAATATTGTTCATAAGAATCAACAAACCAAATAGGATTTGAAAATGTGAAATAAAGTTTTTTCAGTTTTTGACATATTTCCTTGTGTGATGTGGCTTTTTCTCATTGGTAGCTCATGCTACATCAGAGCCAGTGGCATTCAAGCATTAAACTTTATACTAAGTTTAGAATTATGAAAATATGTGTTCAAATAACACAGTTTGAATATAACTGTTCAGTAGGTACAACTCTCACCTGTCTATTGTATTTGACCTTCCTTTCTTTTTTGGCTTTTCTGGTAATCAGTTCAAACTGTAAGAGATGAGAACATAATAAAGAACAGAAATGTATTTCCATATATAGTTTAGGAATGACAATATTACAGTAATGCTTGAATGTTATAACAGGGTGTTGCAGAGAAATTTGAGAAACAACTACAACAAAAACAATTCACAAGGCACTGATGTTTGTTGATTGCTTTTTTTTCACATCAAAATCCTTTTTTCATTTCATGTATTTGTGGAGAAACTTCCTGTGAAAGTCATTCCGGATGGTGTCATTAATAAAGCGCTTGGCTACCTTCAGTTCTCCGCGAGCCTGATTCTTGAAGACCACATCATCATCCCACCTAAAGAGAAAATGGATCAAAGACAAATGTGGTGAGTTTTACATAGAAGTAAAGCTAAAAGAATCTTAAAAGAAGCCATGTCTTAAGGGATTAACCTTCTCTTCACACTGAAAGACGTTGGCTGGTTTATAAGAGGGTTTCCCTTCAACAATTCTGCTTCCTTTGCTTTAAGCTCCTCCTCTTGCTCTTGTCGTTCCTGCCAAAATCACACAACTTTGAGTTCATAGCAGTGTTGATTGTTGGTATTCACATTATCAGATGAATATGACGATTGGTACTCCCTTCTATCTTCTCTGAATGGAAATTTCACTCAGTTCTAGAAGCTATCCGCATGGAGAAGGAATACCGCCAATATTAAACTCAGGAAATGCGGTTTAAGAAACAAGAAATTTGAAAGACCCACATAACAAATTGGTAAAGAAACTATCGAGCATTTAGTAATACATACTTTTCGAAGTTTCTCCTCAGCTTTCTCCTTCTTTATCTGTTCAAGCTCTGCCAGTAGAGCCTCGGTATCATCTTCATCATCATCATCATCATCATCATCATCACTAAAATCAGCGTAAACAACTTATAAGGGTTTGAAGTAACAAAATAATACAGTCTTAATGCAAAACTGCGGTAAGGGTGGAAACATATCAGTGATGAACTGGAAATATTAAGTACATGCACTGCAACAAATTTTGATCGTACAACAAAAAACAAATGTCCAACATCCCTTATTTATCAATGAAAAACATCAAGCATTCCAACGTTTGCACAAATAGGAGCTTACTAAAAGCATTTTTGTACAAATGGGGAACAAGGTACAAACCTCTCATCGTCACTTTTGGTGTCTGCATCATCATCAGCATCAGCGCTGCGTGGAACAATGCGGTCTTCAATCTCTCTTTTAGTACCTGCAGCAGAATATCATATAATAATGGAAACATGATGAATATCTTGTTGAAATTCTAGACTAATCTAATGAACAAACAGCACTCACCATCTAAAAGCAGTTGACCACTCTTTCTACGATCTCTGTCCTCTGCAACAATATATAGTATAAGTTTATGAGTTAAGCAAAATCAGATAGGGTTTGATATGAGTTCATACGTGTGTCGAGGGAGAGAGTCTGTCCACATTTCACATACCGTAGCCGTTGTCTTTTGAAGAAAAATGTCTCCGCTCACGGTCCTCCAACTCTTCCCGGAGATTTCTCCTATGCAACTCATCCTGAGTATCCTGTCCCTCCTTTCTGAATCGTACACGACAACGGAAATAGAGATTTGGAATCATGATAGAATTTAGAGGAGCACCAATTTAAGCAACTCAGGCAGAACCATTAATGGAAATAGAGAAACGCCTTGAGTGTAATATGCATGAAACAGTATCGAGTTCAATTCAGATTCACGATACAATTAGGAGGACAACCAACTTATGTTACCTTAAAGACAAACCCATTGAGTTCAAAAATGAACTGCATAAATTTCCATATGCCAGGAATACGACTAATGCAAGTTCATCAATCAGTTTGAGTGTTTGACAAATTACAGCATACATCATCTACCCTATTTCTCACACAAACAAATCAATTCAGCCCTCGAATCAACTTGGATCAGAACTGTTTCTACTCGTAAGTGACACGAACTAAACTCACTTAGAATCTACAATAATCTACACTCATACCATGAACTGCAATAAGTAGATAAAATGGGCATAGGATATGTTACACTATACAGCATTTTCTAATTATAGCATTCGTGATACACAGTTCCTTGCCAGGCTATCGTTTTGATAAATTGATCCTTGACATACTATTGACGCATTTATTTACAACAACTCAAATTAAGAACAACCTACCATTTTACCCATACAGAGTAGAAAATAAAACTGCATATCTTTAGTCACATCATAAATGTGCAACGCCTTTCTCTTAAGAAGATTGACTTAACAGAACTTCCCAGGTAATTCTATGGGGAAACCATGTCTGTTGGACTACAACTATAGGAGGAGACAATAAATATAACAAGCGGAACTACTGACCATATTATCATTATAAGCTTCAATTAATTCAACATAACCTTCCAATTGGGCTTAGTTCCGCTTTAACATAATCCACTTCACTTATATTTACCTTCCTAAAGAAAAAGAGCATAAGCCACTTCACTTCACCTGAATGCAAAATAAGATCATACATCTACAGACTCAATAATCGAAAAGGAATGCAGGTTGGAGCTAGGTAAGTTGAGCCACAAAAATCCCATCTTTAGACTAAGTAAACTCCGTGTTAAGTCAAAAACCATACAAACAGATTGAAACGAAAATGTAATAAAAAAAGAAGCAATATTTCAAATTACTTGCCTAGGCTTTAAAGTAGTGTGAGCTGCAATATCTCTTGAAGAATACTTCTGAGATGGACCAAAAATTCTAGTTCCACCTTGTTCATTCCCTCCTTTAGCTGGTGCCCATGTAGGTCTAGCTGCAGTTGTCATACTTCAAAATTTTCTGTGATAAAAAGTAACTTCTTTACTCAGAAATCCGATTTTTCTGAATGTAAACATCAACAAACAAACAATGAAATTAGGTTAAAATAAGCACTAAGAACCCTAGAAAACAACAATTCATTTCGAGCCCTAATTTCGAAATTCGAAAATCGGATTCTCAATTACCTTGACGAGTAATGGAAATCGCCGGCGGAATCGGAGAGATGATCGGAGCTGGGAGATTCGGATTTTGGTTCGACCCGATTCACACCGGATTATTTGGGACGACGCACCGCTTATGCGCTTGGATAAATAATAAGCGCCGTCAAATATTTCACTATTTATATTTTATAACAAGTGGGGTCCAAATCATGCATTATTCAATTAACTTCTTTTTTTTTTTCTTTCTAATTATATCTAATCAACATTCTTATCTATATGTTTATATATACGTGAAGCGATATATAAATTTAATTTGAATTTATCGAGAATATACTCATTCATATAAATTAACTAAATTTGATTGAGTGATCCAACTTGATGGTAAGATAAATTTTAAATCTTTAATTCACTATACGTTCACTGATAGTGATCGATTAGGATCAAAGTATACTAAGAATGGATAGAAAAAAAAAGATCGATAATAAGTATACATTTTTTATATCCGAATAAGACATTGTGTTTGGAATGACTTTCATTTTTTTAAAAATCATAAATACATTTGAGAGCAAATAGTATAATTTTATGATCATACATTTGTATGGCTCAATAGTTGGGATAAGTGAAGTATTTGATAATAATGATACTACATTGAATTGGAAAAATATCTAAATATAGACCCACAATTCAAGATTATTATGATTTTCTTTGTTCTTAGACACAATTATTAGTTGGAGAAGTTATGTAACAATGACAACCCATCCCCATTGATGTCAATGACACAAGTGACCTTAGTTGTTTCTTACGGATTCAATTATATTTAATATTTTAGTTTCAAATTCTATATACATATATATTAAGTTTTCTAAATATATATTAATATTAATTTTTAACTAGTTACCGACACTTGAAATTACATTTTCTAAAGTTTTGAATGTATGAAACTTAAATCTGATACAATTTTTAATAAACAAATAGTTATTGAATCGACTTCTGTTACTTTTTTTTATTGTTGATTTTGAGCTCCTCTTAAGTTGCCTATATTAATGATGTTTGAAAATGTAAATTTAACCACTAATATTGTAATAATAAGTTAATAATCAGAATAAAATTATTTTTTGAAAAAAACAAAACAAATAAGTGCATATGTAGAATTTATTTTGAATGTATTTGGACTAGTGAGAAGCAATAAATATGAGTAGGGTATATAAGATATAAGTTCTAACTTATGCTTTCAGATTTTTCAAAATCCTAAATATATAAATGGAAAAAAAAAAGACTAAGACTAGATATCAATTAGAATAGAATTTTATTGACTTAAAACTTCAAGATAATGATATCAAATGTTGAATTACAAATTTAATCTTTATATATAATTAGTAAATTTTAACATAAATACAAAATATTAACCTAAAATTATTAACAAAAGTCTTAATCAAAAGTATAGTATTATTTGTATTTTGTACAAAATCAAAGGCACAGCCCTGACAGTGGCTGACCACTAATATTAAACCACACTTTCTCTTGTAAGTTGGCAGGGAGACGAAAAGAGTTTCACGTCGTGCTCATCTGAATTCTGTATTTTTAACGTAAAATATAGTATATAAATGATATTAAGAGCAATATTTTTAAACTTTATAATTAATATTTTCATGATTATTAGATAAAGAGAGCGTATATAAATCATTTACGTAAACTATTTTTATAACGAATCAATTTTTTTCAAAATTAAAATTTTGACTTGAAGTTTGATATGCTCCCATGACACAAACACGATGACTAAAGTTGCTTGTACTACTGGTTTTTGATTAGGTGGCCAACTGCTATCCTCAGCAACCGATTAACTACTGTACCCGCCACTTTTCAAAAAAATTAAATATTTATTTATACAAATATAAATAAAAATAATACATTATCTTAACATTTGTATTTAAAAAATTGGATACACTCAAAGTTATCAAAATAAATAAGAGTAATGTATTTTTCAAGAACCCCACATTTGCTTTCATCTTTCATACTTTGCTTCTTCTCAAATAAACAAACAAAAAAAAGCCAAAATCTTCTGAATAAGTTAGGCCAACAGTTATTATACTTCTTTTAAAAATTCACTTTAAATCAAAGCAAATAATTTTTTTTTAAAAAAAAGGTGTCTGTTTGATTCTTGGTCACCATCTTGAAACCAATCTTTACCTTCCTTATGTCATGTTTGTTCAACTCCATTAACCTATTTTTCTCTTCTTTTTTTTTCCTTTTTATTCTCACTTTCATTTCTCTTGTTTTGTATATTGTTGTATGACTTTCTGTATCGACTGAATAACTCTTTTTTGGTGTTAGTAGTTGTGAGTCATACGAGCTAGTTAGATAGATACGTGGAGCAAAGTGCTCGTAGCACCCCCTTTGATTGATCAACTCTTTTGATGTTAGTGGTGGTGAACCATACGAGCTAGTTAGACACGTGGGCCACAGTGCTCGAAGTAACCCCTTTGATTGATCCAATCATTTCTTTGGCTTTGCTAGTGAGTCATTCCTCTGTTTCACCTTGTTTTGTTGAAATTTTGAAGTTATTAGCAAAACCATTTTGAAAGATTGAAACTTGAGTTTATAAAATAGGTTGAATTGTTTGCTAGTGCACCTTTGTATCGACTTAATAACTCTTTTGGTGAATCGGGAGCTGGTTAGATACGTGTAGGTAGGGCAGAGGAACTTTTATCTATTGAGATTCTTGAATTTGGCAGGCAAAAACCTCTATTTGTATCGACTAAATCACTCTAATAGTGAACCATACGAGGTTATTAGATACGTGGAACAGAGGGCTCGGTGTAGTTAATCATCACCAAAAGGGGCAGGCTAGCACGCCTTATTCGTTACTTATATAAGTGATGACATGTTACTATAAAGTTGAAAGTTCTTAGAAATTTCTCACTGTTGACAAAAATCTGTGTCATCATTTCGAATCATGAGTAACCGTTACTTTATTACAACAGACTCATTGTGTAATTCTAGGATTATTGGTCCAGAAAGAATGAATCTTGATATAAGAAGAACACCCCCTTCTTCTTCTTCTTCGTCTTCGTCTTCATTCTTGATAAGAATGGCAATTCGAATATCAAGATCAAGATGTTTTAGTTTCTTGAGAAGAGTGTTTCATTATCAAAATGGTTCAAGATCAGAACTTGGCTCAAATCCTTTTAATTCTGTGACTTGGATGATTATGGAGTGTATAGCTTTAAGTGTTCAAATAATTGTTACAACATATACATTAGTTGTTACAAAAAAAGATGAAAGACCTGTTTGGCCAATGAGGATTTGGGTATTTGGATATGGTTTTGGTTGTGTTATTAGTTTGATTCTTCTTTATTGGAGATATTGGGCATTATATGTTAGCCAAACAAATGATTCTGATCTTGAGCAACAAATAAGCCACGACGAATCAAGGTAACTTATATAACACTGACAGTATAAAACTGTTATCTTTCAGGTGATCTTATCTGTTCGTTTTTTTTTAGGGCGTTACCGTCTCTGATGGAGAGATGTAGGACATGGATAGAGTTCTTCTTTGCTATATGGTTTGTGATGGGGAATGTTTGGGTATTTGATTCAAGATTTGGATCATTTCATAATGCCCCTAAACTTCATGTTGTTTGCATATCATTATTAGTTTGGAATGCTATCACATACTCTTTTCCCTTCATATTATTTGTGTTGTTGTGTTGTTGTGTGCCAATTTTGAGCAACTTTCTTGGCTACAATATGAATATGGGATCAATAGATAGAGGTGCAACTGATGAACAACTATCCAATTTGCCTAGTTGGAAGTACAAAGAAATTGGAAATATAGAGGAGATTACAAGTTGTGATGTAAGTGATCTATTAAATTATAAAATGTTTCCTTCGTTTAAATTGGTTTGTCTTACTTTCTTTTTGGTTTGTTCCAGATATAGTAAATAAAATTTAGTGACTATACGTGAAAGTTGACAGTATGTTTGTGAAATGACAGGAATGTTGTATTTGTTTGGCAAAGTACAAAGAGAAAGAAGAAATTAGAGAGTTGCCTTGTTCTCATATATTCCATCTCAATTGTGTTGATCAATGGCTCAAAATTATTTCTTGTTGTCCTCTTTGTAAACAAGAATTAGAAAGGTAATCGATGGACAGAGTTATTAGATACTTATATTGATAGAAGATAGCAAGTATCATCGTTCGAACGATTATTAAAAAAAAGAAGTTAAGTTCCTGATAGTGATTATACTTCATTTATTTGTTACTCGCACATCCAATTTTTTCCATTTTTGTTCTTTTTTCTTTTAATTTCTTTCAAGTCAAAAGTCAAACACAAATTGTATGCAACATATAATTACTAGAGTGAGCAGAAGTTATTGTAAATTATAGTTCACCAGTGACTATGTATGTTGCTATTAAAGTAAGCTTTAGAAATAATTTATGATTTCGCAATTCAGCTATGTACCAGTTTTCAATTTTATAACGACGGGAACATGATTGATAATACTTTTAAAAATAATTATGTGAATTGTACCTGAACTGAAATAAATAATTGTTCTGATGTAACCTTCTCTTCTATCATAGATTGGACTTATATACCGCTATCCACCCAAGATCTAAGATAAAATTATTTTTTACTATTTATCTGGGTCATGAATATCTGAACCGAATGTTTGTTGTTAACAATTCCTTTTTAGACAGTTCATACTATCCATACATAGTGTTTTGAAATAAAAAAGGATTGAACTACTGTTTTGAATTAAAAAAGGATCGAACTACCTGCTCATTGTTTGGAGTTGAATCATAGAACACCAAAAGATAATTTTTATTTATATATACAACAAATGGTTAATACATATAAAAGTAGTTTTTCTTTTACAAGTTATAAACTTGTGGGTTAATTTCTATATTTGAATAAAAATCTCAAATTATATATTTATTTATTTTTTGGAGAATTTGTGAGTTTATCTTATAATATGAAATAATAAGATAAAATCAGTGTTAAATTACATATCCAAAATATTAATTTACTCTTATAAATTTATATCATGATTTGAAATCGTATGTCCAAATGTATAGTTATGATATTAAAAAGTGTGTTACTTGATGAAATGAAATGAAATAATTTTTGACCGTTTTTGCAAAATATAATAAACAAAATAATGTTGGGAAGTACTTTAATAGTTACTTTGGCCCACCTCCTGCTATGGACCATTAAACGAATGGGCTTTTTCCATTAAAATCTTGGGCCCATCTTAATATTTGTACTTTTTTCTTTCTCTAACTTTTATTTTCTTTGTTTGTACTATTGGGTACATTTGTATTCTTCCTTACTTCCAACACCAATTTCAAATATTTAAATATATACTTGTAAGTCACAAGTATCTTATAGATTATGATTAAAGTATTAGAGATATATTTTAATTAAATTAAGGTCTTATTACATTGAATCCATTTTTTATAATTCGTACATCTTATTTAGCTTACGTGACATACAAACACCTCTCACGCAACTCAACTACGTATAGTCACACAATATGCCACGTAAATAAAAAATGTAATAAAATTACAAAAAAATACAATAAATTGAGGATAATAGGACCTTACCTTAATTAAGGTGTTTCCACGGGATATATAGTCACTATCATATGAAGGCAAAGTAATGCATATCAACATCGAATATTGAAAGGAAATATTGCAATAAAGAAGCCACGTGAAAAAAACCAGATTAAACAAGGACTGTAACAATAATAAATGATTATAGCAATCAAAGTAAAGAATACAACAAGTAATAAATGAATCGATAGATTTAATTTTGATGAATTCATTTACGTCAAAGACTTTTATAGACAGTGAAAAAAATAGAGTAAACAAGGACAGTCACAACAATAACTGTCAAAACAATCAAAACAACAAAAACATTAAAAACAACAAGTAATAAACGAATTGATATGTTAAGTTTGATGAATTGATTAATTTTTTATTTACGTGACAGACTTTTATCGATATCACTAGACTATAAAACATTAACATGTATGTATTTGACAGCTGGCAAACATGGGTGGGCCTAATATCAGACATTTGGGGCACCATCAGAGACCCATAAAATATAATTTATAGTTTCCAACAAGGACACAACTTATTGCAAATTACAAAAAACCAAAAAAAATAATAAGGTTAAGGAGAGCTTCCTTCTTCTCCTGCCTCAAAAATTCATCTCTGATTTTGCAATCATCTCAAATAAAATCTCCATTTATTCATAAACGTAAGTTTTTTTTGGTTACCCTTTTTTATTGTTGTTATTTTTTTTGTAATTATTAGATCTGTTTGTTAATCAAATCAAACTGTTTGATTGAATAGTTGAAATTCTTGATCTAATTGAATTTTGATGTGATATAGAAGTTTGTTTTTGTGTAATTTGATGTGGGGTTTGTATAATTTTGTTGTTTATATAAGTAAAGTTTCGAAATTTAAGCTAAATTTGAGTTTAGATATAAAGATTCAATTTTTAAAGAATTCAATTTCGATCGTCCTGCAGAAAGGAATGTGATTTTGGCGTGAACAGATTAGCCAAGTTGTTTTTGCAAGTTCTCACTTATGAATTAATCATCGAGGTGACTGTTTGTTTCATTTTTATTAATAAAAGAATGATCTTTTGGTGTTGTGTGGTCTTTGAGGTTTAGTGTTGTTGTTGAGTTTGTTTCGAGGTGACTGTTTGTTTCATTTTTAGTAATAAAAGAATGATCTTTTGGTGTTGTGATATATTCGAGGTTTAGTATTATTGTTAAGTTTGTACATTGATGTTGAACCTGAAATCTATGAATTATAAGTCAATTTGTGGAATGGGGGACTGGAGTTATAGTATAAATTAGTTGTAGAAGAAGAAAAAGTTGCAACTTTTTGATTTTTGTTCGAATGATGCAATCGGTTAGGTTGAAGAGATACGTGAAGTTATGGTGATAAATTGGCGGGATTTAAACTGCATGAGAAGAGGATAATGAATAATGAGATTTACGTTGAAAGATTTGACCATGTTGACGGAATTAAACGGCGTGTTTTAGTGCTTCTTTTATTAGTTTCAGTAGATATTTATGGCACTAAATTGTGTATTGACATGTTGATATGGCAGATATATAGCTGCATATAGATAGGTTTCAGAAACTTTCAGTATTTTGGATTCATAAATAGACAAAACAGAGAATGGTCGAAAGGTCAGTTTTTTTTTTCATGTCCGAGAGACGTTTCTTTGGTACAAATGATCCAATTAAAATAGATTTTTGACTTCGTCTTCTGCCATTCTTGTTGAACAGATATGGAGTGTTTTGAATCTGAGACGTTACCATGCTGCAGTGCTTAGGTTCTTACCTTTCGAGGTGTTGCGATCTTGATTTTAAGCAATCGGGGGGCCTCGACGATCCTGAGATACTTGCACGAGAGACAGTTTGTATGCTACTTGGACATTTTGTGATTTTTTCATAGAAACATAAAATGATTATGGAAAATAACAAAAGCAAAGTCAAACTGGTTCTGAGCTTTGTCCTTTTCTTAGTGGTTCTATTTCCATGATTTGTACCATCATTTTAAAGCTTATTACGGTTCTATGAAAATGGATGGCATATGCTCCTTTTGGCCCAATTTATAAGACATTCTTCCCATATCGGGATGTATCAAAGTGCTTGATACCATTCCTTCCAAAGGAAATTCCTCACAGAATTTACGGTCATTAAGTTGTTTAAATTGTAATACATTGATATTCTAACATTTGAGACTATGTATCTTTCAAAAACCGTCTCAGTACTAGTTTGATCTATAATCAGAATTTGCTATGTTGTTATTGTCTTAAAGCATTTGAAACTACTATAACCCATCCTCACAGAAGTTACGGTCATTAAGTTGTTTAGATTGTAATACATTGATATTCTAACATTTGAGACTTTGCATCTTTCAAAAAACCGTCTGAATACTAATTTGATCTATAATCTGAATTTTCTATGTTATTGTCGTAAAGCATTTGAAACTACTATAACCCATAGGTTGTTAGCGTCACGTGGTTTTTGCACTAGTAGAAGTACTATAACTGAACCTACATAATCTTCTTTCTCGTTGCAGTTAGCGTCAGCGAGATTGAAGCTCTTTATGAGCTCTTTAAGAAGATAAGCAGTGCAGTGATTGATGATGGTTTAATCAACAAGGTTTGTGTCACTTGTTTTCCTAAGAACAATCTAGTATACTAGCATCAGTGCTCTAGCAATCCATTGTCATTGAAGAAGAACTATCTACATGGTCTCTTCCTGGCATGGATGCTAAATATGTATTTATCTTCCTCTGTTCTTTTGGATTTTGATTTTGTATCTTATCTTGCAGGAAGAGTTTCAATTGGCACTTTTCAAGACAAATAAAAAGGAAAGCTTGTTTGCTGACCGGGTACGTTCTCCTTACTGCTATTAGATTTTTAAATGTAATCCCGTTTTGATCGAATTTAATAAGAGTCCGTTACTCGCTGAAAATTAGATCTGTTGTCTGTATCTTATATTGCTGTACGGCTGAAGCTGTTCTCGTCTAACAGATCAGTTAAGTTGCTTATCCTCTTTAAGTAAGGGAATATGATGGAGGAAGTACACCCATGCTTATTGTACTCCCTTCTCATGCAGTGCATAGAATAAATTAGATTTTGATGGCATTCGTCAATGAAGTTTTTGGTCTGGTTGTCAAAGTGCACGCAAAAATTTCCATTACTGTCGAATATGATTAGGTATAGAAATGTGATTTGGTAGCGCCCAACAAGATTAACTTCAAATATTATTTAAAAGGGAACTGACATGGTTTTACAAAAGTATTCACTTTTAAAAGTATCCTAATTGAAGGTTTGCGAAGGAAGCGGGAGGGAAACGTGGTTTAAGAATTTTTAAATTCTCATGGGAATGAATATATCTAGGTTATCAATTTCAGTTTTATCCATAAAATTCTATTTTTACCTTATATGCTTTAATATTGGATGTCCAATGGTAGTCGTAGTCTTCAAGGTGTCTAAAAAGTAAACAATGTATATAGCTCAAACGCTGTTTTAATTAAATATATTCTTTTGATTTGGACACCCTTAATAGACGTGAGAGGCACAGTCCAGCGGTAAAGCCTGCTCGCTTGGAGTTCTGAGTCGCGGGATCGAATCCCACTTTGTACTTTTCATCTGCGCATTACCTATTTTAAACTAAAAAAGGAAAGTTGAGTCTACCTTTATTGATGCAATAAGGGAACATTTTTAACTATTCTTTTCAAAATCTAAGAATTTCTTAAGAAATAACTTTCAGAAATTATGTAAAAATAAATAATTAATTTTTACAATATGTTTTACTAAAAGTATTACTAAAGAAATCTTCAAGTATAAAAATCCAAATTTATAAAATTTCTTTAACAAAGAGTTCTTTATATATTACAAATTCTCACGATTCTCTTTCATTTTATTCTAGGTTTCTATCTTTCTACTCTTCGACAATTGCTAGTCTATCTCCATCCGTCCCCTTGTGTCTACTGCCATGTGCCATCCTAAGTTCACAAAATCGAAGTAGTGATGATTTCGAAAGTGTCTTATATATAGAAAGAATCTTTTTTATATTATTATTTATGAGTCTATAATTTTAAAAAATAATGAAAAAAATTGTGATGATATATTGGACAAGATGTTTATAGTAGAATTTTTTGTTAACTTCTTATGTTAGCTTTAATTATAAAATTGTAGCCCTAGTATAATTTTTTAAATCATTTAGCTAAATATTGCATAGGTGGACTTAAAATTTTTGTGAACTCATTCATTGATTCTTTTTACTGACTTTCTAAAATTTGGACACCCTCGATAAATGTTTTTGGCTACGCCACTCGTTGTAGTATAGCTCTTCATTTGCAAAAGTTTTGGATAAAATTACTTGGTACCTATGGTGGTGGACCTGGTGGTGATGGAATGTAACATGCTTACTCAATGGAATAGTTGAGGTGCGCACAAGTTTATCCGAACACTATTGATATAAAAAAAGAAGTTATAAGCATACCTATAGTTCACTTGAATGTGAGAGGAATTGCTTTGAGTTGAACATGTAAGTAGTACGTTATATGTATTACAAGATCATGCATGAACAATTGTATTAAAGATATTTTACTCATTTTTCCTACAAAGTAGTTCAAGATGAAGCAACTCTGATTTTACAATAGAAAATTTAGATGTCACTGTAAAGGCTGCTAAACTTGCTTGTCCAATTTTTTGGACAATTGGTGGAGCTAACGCATGACAATTGGAATTCCATGAATATGAATAAGTATTTGATGGCGTATTTGGATTGACTTGGGGATATTTTATTAAGGCAAGTGGAGTTGGAATTCTTTCATAGTTTAAGACAGTTCAAGTTCTAACAGAATAGAAAGGTCATCAAGCACTTCAGAATCTACTAGGTCGTAAAGAAGTTGAAGAGGCAGAAGCAGATAATAAGATCTATATAATAATGAGGTTCTGTATGTTTCAATCAATCATGCGGATGAATAGGTTTATATATTAATATGGTCCAATTGTGATTTCATGAACGTCTTTATATTAATATGGTCCGAATGTGATTTCAAATATTCATGAATGTCTTTAGGACGTGTGGATTTTGAATTTTGAGTAAATTTTGTAGGTTATGCTTGTTTATGTGTTGTTATTGCATTTATTTTATTTTTATTTTTTCTCTCCCTACAAAATGTGCTTAGCTTCTAGTTTATCGCCTAAATTCCCGGAACCTTGTCATTTTAAACATTTCTATTATTGGTCTGGAAGGTTGAGAAGACACACCAGATGGAATCATCTTTATTTCCCCCACTCTGACCTATCTAATTGCAGGTGTTTGACTTGTTTGATACAAAACACAACGGAATCTTGGGATTTGAGGAATTTGCTCGTGCACTCTCTGTTTTCCATCCAAATGCACCTATCGATGACAAGATTGAATGTATGTTTTATGTTTGCATTTAATGAGTCATGACTATTAACTTTAGTTGGTCTTAACTGCTTCTAATGGTTTACTACTATTGCAGTTTCTTTTCAGCTATATGATCTCAAGCAACAAGGTTTTATTGAGAGACAAGAGGTAAAATTATAAATCTCAATAAGTGAAAGTGATTAAATGTCCCCAATCTTGAAAGTCTTTGTTTAAGTAGTTGACTGGCCTCTTGAGGCAAGGCAAAAGACATTAAACGGTCTGTGTCCAGGTGGCAAAGCTCCACCGAGGGGTTTGCGTTTAGGGCTTTTAGGCTGATGAATGTACCTTTTTACAGGCATCTTTCTTGGTCTTGCATTGGGCGATGAAATTTCTGGTCCTTTTTGCTCCATATTTCAGATTAGTATGGAATAATTTGGTTACCTTAAGCCCATTTAATGTATCTCTTTTAATTATATGATAAGCAAATTAAGTGCGACCAAAGTCCAATTTTGGTCAGTAGTTTCCAGTCATCTTTCTGCTCCCGTTCTTCTTTTTTTTCAACACTCCACATTCCATCTGATTTACTATTCCTGTTTTTTTCTAAAATTTCCGATAACTATTCCTTTTATAGTTTACTCAACATTTTAGCCTTCTCAAGTATGGTCGTCATAATATGTAGAATGTTTCATAGTCTCTTGTCCTACTTTATAGTGTCCCAGTTTTAGATGCTTTAATCATGAAACCTCACTGATGTCTCTTTACGAGCTTTATTAACCAACATTACTTGTGTGTGTGCTTTTTGATGAGATAAAAGACGTGCCTTCTGAGTGCAGGTAAAGCAAATGGTGGTGGCTACTCTTGCGGAGTCTGGTATGAACCTCTCTGATGATGTGATCGAGAGCATTATTGACAAGGTGCTTCATCAACCTAAAAAGTACTTGTTTCTGCATGTTGTATAAGTCATACATAACAATAGTGATTCACCTCTTGGTCTTCTGCCTATCTATCTATGTTGCTAAGTTTTATCTTGGACCAAAGGGAAAGTCTACGCTTTCAATTCCCCGAGGGTACCATAATCTTATCGCATTTTTTCTTATTTTTACTGATCTGGTGCTGCTGCTCAGAATTTGTTGTCTTATCATCACTGCTAACCTCTGGAACGTTTCGGGCTTTGAGTCTAATTTTGTGTGAAATTAAGGAACCAGATGCATTTAATTGTCATGTAGGCTCGATGCTGAAAGTGAACCTTTTTATGATTAACTAATAGGTTGTTGTTTTATCAGACTTTTGAAGAAGCCGATACCAAGCATGACGGAAAGATTGATAAGGAGGAATGGAGAAACTTAGTGTTGCGACATCCTTCACTTTTGAAGAACATGACCCTCCAATATCTCAAGTAAGTGTGACACATGAAATATTGAGGTAGTTCATTGTTTTTTTCGTTGTATTAATTCATATCTTTCCTCCTCTAAACAGGGACATTACTACAACGTTTCCGAGCTTTGTCTTTCATTCAAGAGTTGAGGACACCTAATTTGGGATTTGAGAAGAGGAGTTGCTTGCAAAAGTAACATATTACTTTTCTTTTGTTTTCTGGGAATCGTGATTCCGTGAACATAGTATAACATTCTGTTTGCTCTTTACATTTTTTCCATGTTAAATTCGACATCTACATGGTTTGTTATTCTTTTTTGAATAGTTGTTTTGTGATTTATTTCTATGACTGATTCTTCTTTGCATTTAGACTACTTTGGGTCTTTGTTCTTTTACTTAGGTTTAAAATTAAAAGATACTGCAATAGATACTCTGTCAAACAATACAATAAATTCTATCAAATGTTTAAAATATCAAACGACATGGCAACAAAATTTTACATTCTTTCCTTTTTGAAGAAAAATTATAGTGCTTCTTTAAGAACATATTTTTGAAAGAATTATATTAACAGTAGCATATTTTAAAATATAAAAATTGAAAGCTAATTGAATCGTAAGATAAATCAATCAAAGCCTAATTTTGATTATATTATAAGATACTCAAAAAGTTGTGATGGTATAACTTATAAAAGATAATCGACCCCATTAACACAAGTTGGTGAATATTTGTGATGGCTTAAAAATAGTAATATGTATAAATTACTTAAGTAAATTATTTTAAATTCAATATATATTTTTTTTTTTATGATTTTACCGGATTATATGTGAATTACACTTTGATCATGACCATTTGAATTCAAGATAATTAGTCAACACGTCTTTTTATTATATTGCCATTTTATTAATGTCGACACCCTTCTAAACTATACTCCTTCTGTCTCTATTTACTTGTCCATATTTTTTTTTATATCTGCTCCTATTTACTTATCTATTTTAACAAATCAAGAAAGGACAATATTTTTTTTCTAATATGCCCTTATTTAATTCTAGAAAATTTATAGTACTACTAAGTTGTAATACATGCTTTTTGGAACCAGAAAATACATTTATTATACTTGGTAAATTGCATAATCTTTTAAGTTAAGGGTAAAATCGTAACTAACCTATGATAATTATTGGTGCCTCAATATGTGTGTCACTTTTAAGTGGACAACTACTATTGAGTATAAATATACTAGAAAAATATGACCCGTGTCAGGGGCCAACGTAAAAATTGTATAAACTAAATTGATATGATTCACAATAATAACTAAAAAGGAAAAATTACTTGAATGGAAACATTTAGTAATAAATAATTACTGATTTTAACGATACTTTTATGTATTATCATATATAGCATTACATAATAATACTATGTTAAATCTGCATTATATATTAACAGTGCATTACGTATGCAATATATATGTATTATAATTATTTTTGAAATATATTATGTTTGTTTGGTAAGAATTTGACACATTGTATTATAACTGTATTAAAATGTGTAATAAATGTATAATCCATCAATAAAATTTATATTATATGTGAATAATAAATTGTTCTCTGTAATATGAATTAAACTTGTATTATAAACGAATTAAAGTGATCAAGTAAAAAAATAAATATTATTGCTATAAATGGTAAATATTTTTAAATTATAGTATACTTATGTATATTGATAGTATTTACTTAGGAAGCCTAGTATACAAAAATAGTTTTGTACACCTTATTTATATAAAATAACATGTGTCTTCAAGTTTGGAAATCTTAATCCTAAAATTTGAAAATCGTTACATAAAGAAGTTGAGATTAAAGTGAATCACAATCCCTAAAATGATTAATAATCAAAATGAATAGAAATATAGAATTATGGCCACTTTTATTTCCAAGTATACAAGCATGGCCCAACACAATATCATCGTTACATAGGCCCACACAATGAGCAAATGACAGAAAACAAATATTTTTAATACAATTATCATTTATCGCTTTTAATAATCTTCTTAATTAATTTTGTTATTTTACTTAGTCACACTTGTCTCTTGTGCTAATTACTACTGGCCTCACTTTCGGTAAAACAAGCAAGAGTGATAGACATGAATAATTAATTTATATTAATGGTGTGTTTACAAAAATAATTGTTAAAGGATTAGAGAATATGAATTGTGATGCAATAGTTCGCGATTTATATATTCTTTTAGTCAGAGGTTTGTGAAATTTGAGTTCTTGGGCATGGAATTAATACATTGCCCATAAAAATGGGTTCTGCAGAAATTTAATTGGATTTGGTAACTATCGGATATCAGATAAAAAAATAAATTAGAAAGTGGAGGCATGCACCATTACGTGTGATCAAAAGATTTCTTGTGTTATACTATATAGTTTTTATTTAGTGCATGAAAGTTGAAGAAAGGAATAATTTCTTTCACTTTTGGGCTTTTAGGTGGGGAAAAGATAATCACTCTTTCTTCTTTTTAACCCAACAGGCAATGACCAATTATGACTATACAATCCCTAACTAATTTTCACTATACTTTTTGACAAAAAAAAAGAAGAAGATGATTGATTATATGTTGGCATGATACTTCCAAATGATTCCTAGGGTCCAAACCCCTACTATATCCAAGACTTTTGAGAAGGCGTTTATTATCGTCAGTGCAATGAAATTTTTAATTTTTATGTTTTTCTATTCATTAAATTGATAAGAAATACTTATTGGGCTTAAACCAATCTTAAAACTAGCTAAAGAGATCAAGATCGTCTGAAATTATATAAAGAGATCATATTTTCCTTCCACAACTGACGTGGACTTGAACTTATTTATGGTTTGGATATCTTCTACATGAACAATATAAAACACGACTCAACATCGACAAAAACAAGATATAGACTCGATCAGGCATAACTCCAGCCTAAAAGCTATTTTAATAGGTGGAGATTGCTCAAGAGTAGGGGTGTACATAACTGGGTTGGTTCGGGTTTTTTAAATATCAAACCAATTCATGTAAAAAATTTAAATTTATAAATCAAACCAAACTAATAAAATTTAATTTTTTTCCGGGTTTTTCAACTTCGGATTGGTTCAGGTTTTTCAAATACGAAACCAAACCATTGTGTCAAATTTTAAAATTTATAAATCAAACCAAACTAATAAACATCGAATTTTTCCAGATTTTTAGATTTTTTCGGTAAAGTTTGCATACAAACATATAATTAACTTGTGCTCCAAATATTTCTTTAGTCCAACCAAAATACAACTATCTAAGGTGTTTCTTAAAAAAAAAAAACACAAAATATGAGATGAGTATTGATGACACAAAAATATTCAATAAAAATAATAATGAAATCATCATATAAAATAAATATTGTAAAGTCATAATGAAAATAATCATAATTTAAAAGTACCAAATAATGCTAAAAGTTTAATAAGTAATAGTTACATTACTAAATATTTAAGGAAAATTAAAATTACATAATGTGTTTCAATTGTCTAAACCAATGTAAAACTAAAGGACAGATATTCAACATTATTGTCATTCTTAGTCTTGAATTGATTTTTTTTTTTGCATTAGTATTAATTTGATTTTGATTTAAGTTTTATTATAATTATCAATATCTATGAACTATAATCTTTATTGGACCATTCCAAAATTTAATTTATAAGCTTGAAATAATATATTAAAAGATAAACACTATGAAATAGTATAAGAAATATTTTAAAATGATATCAAAATATATATTTTTATGTATAAAATAAAATTTAAAATTATATATATAATATCGGGTTGGTTTGGTCTCAGGTTGTTTTATAGTTAAAACTAAACCAACCCAAATATAGTCGGGTTACTTTTTTCAATACCAAACCAAGTCAAACCAAACCACTAGTCGATTTTTCTTTCGATTTGATTTGATTTGCGATTGATTCAATTTTTTATTCGATTTTATACACCCCTACTCAAAAGTATATAAAGTGGCTAACTTACCAAATTTATGATCTGGTAAAAATATATATTGGATTAGTTGTTTTGTATTGTGAATTAGTACTTTTGATTTCTTGCTACATAAGTCGTGATATTATTCATGATACAAAGTTAGTTACTACTTTATACATAAATCGGTTGCATCATAAAAAAAAAACATAGCTTATGATTTTTTTCTTGGAGCAACTTGCAACATCTGTTATCGTATAAAAGATTCAAGACAATATGGTTATTCTGAAGATTTCAAATGAACTAATTTGCTTTACCCTCTTGCTGAGTTTGAGAAGCAAAAGCACAAGCTTATGCGTTTTGTCCAATCACCTTATTCTACTTCTCTGGATGCCAAATGTCAAGGTTGTTTTCAAATTATAACAATAATTTTCACTCACTCGCAAATCATGGTTACATGCCCCATTTGTTGGGTTATCCCACATCGGAAGTGAAAGGGGCTGGTGGTCAATTTATAAGTGTGAGGGACCTCAACCTTTGAGCTAGCTTTTGGGTTGAGAAGGCCCAAGATCACCCAACATTGGTATCAGAGCCCAGGTTGTCAACAAGTCTCAGCCCACCGGGAGAAACTGGGTTGTCGTTCTCTCCAGCCCAAGGCCCGATGTGTGAAGGGGGAGATTGTTGGGTTATCCCACATCGGAAGTGGAAGGGGCTGGTGGTCAATTTATAAGTGTGAGGGAAAGCCTCAACCTTTGAGCTAGCTTTTGGGTTGAGAATGCCCAAGACCACCCAACACCATTCCCCAGCCAGTGTTATGCCAGCCAATTGGTGACCGCGCAAAACTTACTGAGGAATGCTCTTTTAGGGTTAAAGAAAAGGATATGATGGTCTAGGGTTGATACTTTCTAGAGGTGCTTTTAAGCTACGATATTTTAAACTAGGTTTGTAATAGTTAGTTGGTCAAGATAACTTTTTCTTTGCTCAGTATTTTTTTATGGCATTTTGACTATCATATCGTCCATCTTGTTAGTCTTGATACATTTTGAAGTAATTAATCTTCTACTCCATGTTTGCTAAAAAAAAAGAGTTGCATCATATGTGTTAGATTTTTAGATTTGTGTATCATTGTGTGGTAATTCTAAAGTATCAAAAACATGTGAAATTTTAATATATCATTGACGATGCGTAAGTAATTATGATACATTGGTATGAAATATATCATGTAGTTCTTCTGTATCCGAAACATATAAATGTTGAGGACAATATGACCTGTTGAGATTAGTTGTAATTAATAATGTATCTTACATTGATTTATTTTTTTTGGAATGATACATGAAACACTTGCAAACTTTTAATGTATCTTGTACAATTGCAACAGTGAACAAATGGAACATAATGACTTCTAACATCGCAAAATATATCAATTAGTTAGCTTGTTGAGTCATGACAACTACCTACATTATACTTATTGAAAGAAGCTAGAATTCTATTTGGTTAGTGAAACTGCAAAAATTGAAAAATAACATTTTACAAAAGATACATTAGAAAGGATATATAATATAATGTATTTCTATGTTTGACACGATTTCAAGCCATTTCATCTTTTTGATATTTTGTATCAGATCATGATATATAAATCAGATACTTATTTTTTGATATTTTGTATCAGATAATGATATAGTATCAAGTGTTATGATGTGTTAAATACTTATAATAGACAAAAATGTAACCATATACTAAAAATATTGAAATTACATTCAAAATAAACAATTATTTTTTTTACAGAAAAATTGTTGAGAAAATGTATCTTAACCATCCAAAACATTATTTAATCTATCTTAAAAACAATAAAATATCAAAAGTTGTATGTGAACTGATACATAATTACTAATCTACATGAACTAAGTCATCATGTTGTGGTGGACTTAAATAACTTTTCGGCTCTGATAGACTATCTTTATCGTTAACATATCTCGCCTTGGCCTTTTTGAGACCATACTTCACAAAAGTATTGCATATCATATGCAAAGATTGTCAGCTCGGAAACCATTAGATAAAATGTTGACTTCATCACTAAATTTTTTGGCAAGTCACTACAAACATTTGGTAATCACTACAACCATTCCGTAGATACATTATAAAAATGAATGAAATTTGAATTAAAATGTAACTAAAATGTTAATTACATGATACATTTTAATAACTACAAAGTACCTTACTGTTTTAGTTGATACATAATGATAAAATAGTAACTAATACTCAATGCCACTTGATGATATTGTATTTGATACTAAATGAAACATCATATATTCATTATTCGTATTTAAGTATCCTATCAAAATAATTTGAGACATTAATTGCAATATATAAGGGGGAAAAATCAAGATTAGAATTTTATATATAATTTCAGAAGATTTAAAGCAAGCCACAAAATAATATAATAATATATCGACAATAATGTATCATATAATGTATCATTTTTCGCCCCAACAATCATATATCATACCAAATGATAAAAATAATGTACTGTCTTATTTTGACCCAACCCACCATAGACCATATCAAATATTTTGAATATAACGTATGAATTTAGATACATATAATTAAATGTATATACTTACTATATAATCGAGATACATGTTATTGGATAAACATCATTCATTCATTTATCTAAATATACAAATTTGGCGAAAGAAAAGTCAATTTACAAGAACTTTATTTATTTTATCATATAGGAGTATAGAGTAATCTTTTATCTTTAACATTCAACTTTTTAAACTTAACTGTATATGTAATGGACTTGAAATTTACGTTTTGGCTTAATTTAGTTTGTTTTGTTCTTAAAAGTTAAATAGAACAAAGATTAGTTTAATTGGATAGTCATGTATAAAAAAAATGCACTATTTTATTAAACGTATCACTGGAAAAAAATTAGTTTTACTCAAATTTACAAATATAACATGTCTTCAAACAAATAAATATTCCTAAATAGGATCATAGTCCAACTTTTTCTATGGAGAAAACCTAATTCAAAAAGACAATTATTTTTTCTTCTGATTAATTTTTATGGTATTTCTAATTTATTTTGAAGATTCATTTTATTTTTTTTATATTGTTTGTTAATAGGTAAAAAAAAGTTATGATGGTAAGCAAAACAAATTTTTTCTTCAATTTTAAATTAATTATAAAAGAATATTTTTCAAATTTTACTAATTAAGGTTACTAATTTAGAATACATTCAAAACTGATTTATTTTTAATTGGGAAAAGTTTGTCCATTTGTGCGTGTGGTTAGTGGGATGGGTATGACAGTTTTGTTTAAATAAAATAAATTATTGTGTCATTTTGTTAACTGGTAGTTATTAATATTTTTTTAATCTTGTAAATTAAACTTACGTGTGTCCTTTTATATTTACCTATTTTATTGTGTTTCATAAGGATTCGTAGAAAAGACTAGATGAGTCCCATTAGTAATAGGATTTGTATTCAAATAGGATTTGGAATACCAAATGTTATTTATATAAATAAAGGGTATTGAAAAAGGTATATTTTATATCAAGTATTTTGTTTTTAGGTTTGTTGTGACAATGTCAATGAGAGTATTCAATAGTCATGGGTTGAAGAGTGTAGTATCAAATCATATTGCTTTTGGGGTTAATCGTGTTATTGCGATAACAAGGAAGAGCGTATTATCAAATCATATTGTAGTTAATCTCAAATCGATGACTATGGCTCAGAGGTATCAACATGAAATTAATATGGCCAAATCGATGACTATGACTCAGAGACAAATTAGTTTGGCCATTGCAGTTGGTACACGGGGATACATCACAAGCTTATTATCAAATCAGACTATGGCTCGGAGGTATCAACATGAACTTATTATTATCAAATCGATGACTCTGACTCAAAAAGAAATTAGTTTGGCCATGGCGAAAGCTGAAGCGGGTGGAGGACGCGGATACATCACAATGACTACCAAAATCACAATGGCTACCAAAGGTGATGCGTGCGGTAGTTCTACAGACCTAAACTACTTGAGTTCAAGTAAAAGTGAAGATCAGATTCAAGAACAAACTCGAAACCCTTGAGTTCAAGTAAAAGTGAAGATCAAGATAAAGTTCAAAGTCAAGTTCATCGAAAATCTAAGAATAAGATTTAAAGCCCTTGAATTCAAAGATTAAGTTCAAGACAAATTCAAGTTCAAGCTCAAGAGCCCTTGAATTTATATTTGAAAAAGATATGTAAGACCCCGAAAATGACTTAGGTGAAGCTAGAGCCTAACGTGGTTTTCATGATGGTCTAAGGTCCTAAAATGATCTATAATGTGGATTAGAGACAGTAGCTAAGAGTTTAGGTGCATTGAAAGCAAACGTCAAGGGGCGACCAAGACGTTCGACGACTAAGTCACCTATGTGCCTCATATGTGGTTCTATGTGTTTTATTAAAAATGTTATTTAATGATCACATGCATTTATACGATTTATTTCTTTAGTTATATAAATTTATGTTATTAAGTACATTTCATTGAATATAAAATAATAATTATATTTTAATAAAATAAAAATGATGTATTACATTTCAGTAAATAAATAATTTCTAATAATCGCACATATACTAAACTGTAATTGAAGTTTTTACTGTTACTTCAACTTTTCACTATTTTTTAAAAAAAATTCATTTTAACAGTAGTTTACATACGTGATATTGTTCCCAAAAAATTGCACATAAATTATAAGCACAAATAAAACATTGAAATATCCATATCTTTGTGATATTGATTAAGTAGTTTAACATTTTTATTTATAAATAGAAATTTAACCAAAAACAATACATTAAAAAGTGTCAATCTTAATTATTTTAAAAACTTTTAAATATGTAACTTCAGTTACACAAAAAAGAAATTACAGAAAAGCAACCAACTATTTTTAAAAATTCCTATTGATAAATACGACTCAAAAATAAAAACTAATATTTAAATAATAATAAATAACAATACTACTAATAAAATTAATATTAATAATAATATAATAAGGTGGATAACAATGAATTTAATTGTTATTCAGTTTTCGATTTCCATAAAAACCGTTTTCTTATTACTTTAAAGCTTTTCTATTTTGAGATAAGACTTTGGGAGATGTAAAAATGTCACATGTCAGCAAATGAAAGATATTGGATATCAAACAAATTATTTGATTGAGAGTTAAGAGGAGCAAAGTCGAATATTTCACAGGAAAAAAAAAGTTTGGCAACAAAAGAAACTATATCAACCACGAATGTTGAAACAAAAACAGATATAACCTAACATTGAACTGCCATTCTAAAAGAATGGCATTAAAACCCTACCACATATTGTTCTGATGGGATAAAGCAAAAACTAGAGAATAAATAGCAGCAAGGGAACCCATAAAACTATCAAAACATTAATTAACTTAATCAACCTCCTCCATCTTGCTGCCCTCAGCATCAGCTTCAGGATCCTCCAATGCTGGCATTTCAGCATCAGCATCTCCGCTTTCGTCATCAATGCTCAAACCAAGTTTCAGCATCCTGTGGATTCTGTTGCCAAAGGTGTTTGGCTCCTCAAGGCTGAAACCTGAGGTGAGAAGGGCAGTCTCAAAAAGCAAGAGAACCAAGTCCTTCACAGACTTGTCATTCTTGTCTGCATCAGCCCTCTTCCTCAGCTCATCCATGATGGAGTTCTCTGGGTTGATCTCCATGGTCTTCTTGCTAGACATGTATCCAGCCATGCTGGAGTCCCTAAGTGCCTGCGCCTTCATGATTCTCTCCATGTTAGCAGTCCAGCCATACTCACCAGTGACCAAACAGCACGGAGAGTCAACAACACGGTCAGAAACAATGACCTTTTCAACTTTGTCACCTAGCACATCCTTCATCACCTTACACAGTCCCTCGAACTTCTCCTTCAATTCTTCCTGCTTCTTCTTCTCATCTTCACTCTCATCAAGCTTGAGGCCTTCCTTGGTAGCAGAAACAAGCTTTTTGCCCTCAAATTCCTTAAGCTGACCAATTGAATACTCATCAATGGCATCAACCATGTAAAGCACCTCATATCCCTTCTTCTTCAGTTTCTCCAGGAAGGGAGAGTTCTCAACAGCCTTCTTGCTCTCACCAGTAATGTAGTAAATATCATTCTGGCCCTCCTTCATTCTGGTTACATAGTCCTTCAAGCTGGTCATCTCATCACCACTCTTGGTGGAGTGGTACCTCAGCAGTTCAGCAAACTTTGACCTGTTCTGAGAATCCTCATGGATTCCAAGCTTGAGGTTTTTAGAGAACGCCTCATAGAACTTATTGTAGTCCTCCTTGTTCTCAGCAATTTCAAAGAAAAGCTCAACACACTTCTTTACCAAATTCTTGCGAATAACCTTTAAGATCTTGTTCTGCTGCAATGTCTCTCTGGAGATGTTGAGAGGAAGGTCCTCAGAATCCACAATACCCTTCACAAAGCTCAAATATTCAGGAATCAACTCCTCACAGTTATCCATGATAAACACACGGCGAACATACAGCTTGATGTTGTTGGGCTTCTTCTTTGTGTCAAAGAGGTCAAAAGGAGCCCTTTTTGGAACAAAAAGGACAGCCTTGAACTCCAACTGACCCTCAACAGAGAAGTGCTTCACAGCAAGATGCTCTTCCCAATCATTAGTCAAGCTCTTGTAGAAAGCAGCATACTCTTCCTTCGTGATCTCTTCTGGCTTTCTCATCCAAATAGGCTTCTGCTTGTTCACGAGTGACCACTCATTGGAAACTTCTTTAACCTTCTTCTTTTTCTTCTCTTCCTTCTCCTTTTCCTCATCGACCTCCTCTACCTTTCCCTCCTCATCTTTCTTCTCCTCTTCCTCCTCATCATCAGAAATTTCCTTTTCTATGGTCTTCTCAACCCACAGAGAGATAGGGTAGCTAATGAACTCAGAGTGCTTCTTAATCAGGTCCTTGAGCCTACGTTCTTCAAGGTATTCAAGCTGATCCTCCTTGAGATAAAGGACCATCTTGGTACCCCTACCAAGGCTCTCACCAGATGTATCCCTGGTAACAGTGAAAGAGCCACCGGCTTGAGACTCCCAGACATATTGCTCATCATCATTGTGCTTTGTGGTCACAACAACCTTCTCAGCTACCAAGTAAGCAGAGTAGAAACCAACACCAAATTGACCAATCATGCTAACATCAGCACCAGCTGCAAGAGCTTCCATGAACTCCTTGGTTCCTGACCTTGCAATTGTACCCAGGTTATTCACCAGATCTGCAAATAAAACAAAGAAGGTCAGCAAATAGAAATGCAACATTAAGAACAGATTATATAGATGAAACTCTGGTTGAGCATCTAGCTTCCAATATGTCCCTACTACTTACCAGCCTTTGTCATACCAATACCACTATCAATGATAGTGAGAGTATTGTTGGCCTTGTCTGGGATAATATGGATGAAGAGCTCTGGTTGACCATCTAGCTTGCTCTTGTCGGTTAAACTCTCAAAGCGGATCTTGTCTAGAGCCTAAAAGTATAATCCCAACATACAAAGAAATATCAAATATGGCATACAATTAACAACCAAGTAAGAACAAACATTTCATTTCCTGTGATATAATAGGATCCAGATAACAGAACTGAATCTCTCAACAAAAAATTATAACACAAATACAAGCTATTTATTACTGAATCGCATATGCCAACTTAAACTACTTTACCTCAATCAATTATATACAAAGTGATACACTTAACACCATGATGACATCTCTATAGTACATATAACATTTAGACAACATCTAAAATAAAATTTAGAATAAAATTTAGAAGACACAAACCAAGCAAATATTTGCATTACCTAGGGACAACTAGAAAACTACATAGAGTATTATGATGACAAAGCAGAACATTGAATTAGGTGCTTTCAAATGAACATCAAAACATGCAAAGAATGCCTGATATATGAACTGTTATGATATGATATAACTGCTCTATATTACTCAAATGATTTTGCGAAGTCACAGAGGTCGATGGCACTATGGTATATCATCTAAAAAATCATATAATAACACTACGATGATACATATGTTCAGACTAGGGATCTAGAAGACACAATACACAAACCAGGCAAATTTTTACATTACCATTGGAGATACACGACAGACTAAATACTCACTCCTATCCGCTAAGTTTTAAGATGCCAAAACAGAAGCTCTGAACGATCCTGACAGAGCACTATGGAAAAGCAGTATCCCAGACAATCACATCAAGCTATCCACGAATACAATACATATGAAAAACCTCAAAAAAATACTCAGCTGCTCTAAAATAATCACAATTCATAATCAAAGAGCGCCATAGCACTACAGTGTATCGTAGAAGATCACCTTAAGCTATCAACAACAACAATACAGATAAGCATAACCTCCACATAGAAAATAAACTGCTCTAAAATAATCATTGACTCAAAATCATAGCACTACAGTATCCTAGAAGATCACGTTAAGCTGTACACGAACAAAATACATATAAAAACTCAAAAAATTGATGCTGCTCTTTAAGAATCAAACTTCAAAATCACATAGATCACATTAAGCTATCTACGAAGACAATAAAAAAAGCGCAGATCGCTCTAGAATAATCAAATTTTAAATTAACAAAGAGCAATAAAACCACAGTATCCTAGAAGATACAAAAAACTAAACCGTCGGAGACTTACATCGGAAGAATTGCTGATGAGTTCACGGAGAAAGATCTCCTTGTTGCTGTAGAAAGTGTTGATGATAAGACTGAGAAGCTGATTGATCTCAGCCTGGAAAGCAAACGTCTCTACGTCCGACATTTTTTTGTAGATCTAAAGAGCTGAAGAAAACAGTAAGGCGAAATGGAACACAAAGGGACTCGAATGCAAGAGGAGGATCATGGGAAGTTTTTAGCGACTTTATATACTAGTCTATTTAGGGTTTCTAGATCCTTCTATGGGCTATTATTTATTTATTTTAATTTTAATTTTCCTAATAATTGGATATGGAGCGGCCTATTTTAATTATAAAGTTTTAATCACGCTTTTACGTTTTCTTATCAATCATAACCCAATTTTGAAATTATTTTGAGCAAAAAAAGGATTTCCACACAATTTATTTGATTTTTAAAATTTTGAAGTCGAAATATTTGATTAAAAATATTTATTTATTTCCAAACCTTTGATAATAACATTAAAAATATAAAAATGTAATTTTAGGTATATATTTACATAAAGGCCCATACCGATAATAATGAAATATAGTAAATATACGATTAAATTAGAAGTGTTTATATGATAAAATGTCATAAATATGGATGATAAATTTATTTATTTTTTGGATTTTGTTTTTTTTTTTATTAATGTCAATTGAATTGTATAAGTTAAAATTATATTATTTATTTAATAGCTAATCTTCATGAGATTATTAATGTACTATATGTCACGAATGTATCTCAAGTTGACAAGATTTTATAATGTAACGCCTTGGGCGTCTAGAATTATTTTTTGTTTCATATAAAAGTCTTACGAGTCTTAATTTGAAAATTCTATTATAACGCTGCACATTTGTTTATAATGTCATATTTTAACTGAAATACAAAAATATATACACAAGGTATTAAATATTTGTGGAAAAGAAAAATTCTTAGATACAATAATTTGAATAAGTATTTATTTTATATGACTTTTTTTATTAATTAATAATATTTTAAAGAGATAGTAAATCTAGTTATGTGAAGAAACTAACTACTATCATATGATGTCGACTTTATTTGAAATAATTTTCTCTTAATTATGATATATTCAAAAAAGATTATATAATTTTATTCATTTCCACGTGGAAGTGGAGGAGGTGTTAACAATATTTCAAATATGTTGCTGCCACTTATCCCAATTATAAGTAATTAATAAGTATTGTAAAGGCTTTTAACCATATGTGATGTTATATGTATATTAATATACCGTCAATTATTGATTCATTGTTCAAACAAAAGACTATATGTGATTTCTGCATATACTTTGGTGCATACTATGAAAATATTTTTGAGTATAGTGAAAAAATTGAGTGAGACGTTGTGAAAATTGGTTTGGTTTTTGGTATATTTTTATTTTTCAAAACAATCAAGTTAAGGAGATAGTGGATTATTTACGCATAATCGTAGCTTTGTTGAGAAAGAATTTTACTAAAGAATGTTGTGAAATGTGTCTTGATTTAACACACCAGAAAGTCACTATGTTTACCAAAGATCAACTTCGTACTTCAAATGTAGAACTAAAAAATTACTTAAGATCGTAATGGACAGTAGATTTTAAAATCGCATGCACAAGATGTCTGCCGCAAAAATATAAATACCAACTTTATGATTCAGTTAGCTTATGTTCAAACATCCTTGACTTCATATACTCCATAATTTATCGATATCATATGCAAAATTATCTTATTACAATTATCAAGCAATGAAAGAATATGATTTGTTCGAACATATATATAGATCATCCTTGAGTAATATTCTCCTTTTTTCCAAATATTGCTTTGCTTATAAATATTTTTCATTTTATTGCAAGCTAACGACTTTTTGTCAAGAGCCAAAATGGATTTATTACACTTAAATATTCTGAATAACCAAAAAATAGTGATAACCAATTGCAATTGCAAACATTATTAAAGATCTCTTCTCGATAGTTATAAGTACAATAGAAGTGGCCAATTATATTTCAAAACATAAGCATGTCAAGTTAGTTGGTGCAAAATCGATAATGGAGACACCTTTTATCAACTGTTCTTTCACCAAATTTATAAGCGCTAACGGGTAGAACTTGAATCATGTACTAACAACAAACATGCTCAATTAATTTACTTCTCATATGCAATTGGACACACGTGTGGCCCAATGCCTTTAAAGATAGGCATATGTCTTAGGCCCCAAAATCGAACGGCCTAATTTTTTAATAATAATAAAATTACCAAAAACTTTCTTTTAACAAAAACAAATAAAGAATGTTCTAATTTGTTTCAAAACATTAAGAAATGTTCTTCTTATGGATCAATTTTAAAATTTAACTTCCACTTGATATGTTTAAGACCACAAGATTAAAAATATTTTGGTATATATATATATATATATATATATATATATCTTTAGTTTAAGATCGGAAAAAATAAAACATTTTATATTGAAAAGAAAGTAATAACTTGAATCTCATATGAAGAAAATAATTAAAATTTAAACCTCCAACTTATTGTTGGCTTTAGGTCACTAATTAGCTCCAGTTGCCACTTAAGGGATAAAATCACACAATTAATATGACATTGTATCACCAATCATAACAAATTCGAGAAAAACGTTATACCTGCTGCGAGTAAGGAGAAAAAAAAAATTAAAAAGTTTTGGACATAATAGCTGCTAGGGCAACGATTTTTATTTTTAATAGAGTAATGACGTTAATATTATCATTTTTATTTTTAATAGAGTAATGACGTTAATATTATGTGAGGGAAATCTCTTTATCAGGAGCGATTTTGTCCTTTTAATTTTAAAAAAATAATTTGTTCTGTTTGGTTTGTCATTTCGGTAATATCACTTGGTAAATATCAATATACTCTGTGTATATTGTTCCAAACTGATCATTTATTGATTTGTTAGTTATACTGCAGGTTACATTTATAATCTGGGCATGGAGAGAACGATCAAAATGCTAACAACAAAAGATGTTAACTAGAAGAAATCAACAATTGAAAAATATTGTCGAAGAAACGATGCAAAAATCTTATTGGGAGTATTCAATCGTGTTGTCCTTGGGTTGAATAGTGTATTATCAAATCATACCGCTTTTGGTGTTGATCGTGTTATTGGGAAGAGTGTATTATCAAACCATAGTGTAGTGAATTCCAAATCGATCACTATGGCTCAAAGATACCTGGGTTGAAGAGTGTAGTATATATCAAATCATACAACTTTTGGGGTTAATCGTGAGAACTATGTATTATCAAATCATAGTATAGTGAATTCCAAATCGATCACTATGGCTCAGAGATGGGTTAAAAAGTATAGTATCAAATTATATAACTTTTGGGTTAATCGTGTTATTGGGAAGAATACTGTATTATCAAATCATCCGAAATCGATAACTATGGCTTGGAGATACCAACATAAAATTAGAATGGCCAAATCCACTCGCATAACTGTATAGGCATGGCAAAAGTGGATGGTAGACGCTGATTCATCACAATTCTGGTGGATGCTGTTGTTATAGAGAGCTAATCAATTTTGTTCTTTTTATACTAGTTATGCATACAATCATAGATTTAATAGCAATTAAGCGGATGGACACAAGATTTAAAAGCTACTCGGAAAGAAGGGGGAACAAAGGCATGAAGTAGCTTATTGTTTTCAATAGCATAGATATTTTTTTATTTTATCAATTTTCTACAAATTTGTTGTGAATCTTTTCTTCTTAATCTTTTTTCAATAACACAGACACATCTTAGCTTATTTTATGTTGTCTATGAATTTATGTGTTTGGGCTATGGTGTTAAAACAAAATAATTTACTCGTGCACAATTTTTATTTTTGATTAAGCTCCCTAACCCTAAATATTTTATAAGACTTGGTTTGGTTTGAGGGATTGTGATATAGGAACTTATTATCCTAACCAAACCATTTGCAATTGTAGGTTAATTAAGTTAATAATTTTTTATATTTAACCACACAACAAATCAACAACATACCAATGTAATCCTATATATATATATGCAATTTTGATTTTGGGGATCCCAACATCGGAAGAGATGTATCCTTGTCATTCTTTAACAAATCCTTAGTGTTGACATAGTTGATTTGAATAAGGCCCTTTTGAATTTTGTTTCGAATGAAATGACAATTCATCTTGATGGGTTTAGTACGCTCATGAAACACACGATTTGCAACAATCTATATAGGAGCCTTCCTATCACAGTACATAGAAGTTGGTTCAATCAACTTTACTCTTAGCTCCTAGTATAGACTTGCAATCCACACCACTTTAACTATCAGACAAGTAATTATCATAACGAACCATACCCACCGACCACTATCACTAACAAATATAAATGTTTCATTTGTTGGGGTCAAATAAATAATTACTCATATATTTTCTTATAACATTAATTACTTTTTATTTTAGTTGTAGATTCATTATATCTATACAAATAATAAATTACACAAGCTAAATAATTGAATAAAAATCTTAATTATTCAATATTAAGGTCTAAAAAATACATTCAGATTCCACATTTTAATCTTAATAATATAAATAATATAAATTAGGGCTTAAACAATAGGTGCAATTGATCAATATATAACAAAGACACTAATAATATCCCTTAAATGACCAAAGGTTGAAAATTAGAAAATACAAAATAATTACAATAAGTAAGGAACTGGAAACCGGAGATTATTGAAGCTGTAGCCGGAAAATGAGTTGCCGGTAGGTGGGAAAGCAACAAGCAATTCTGGTCTCCGGCGGGGCTCCGTTTGGATCCGGTCCAATTTCTCCATATTCCTCAATTACTATAACACTGCGACTGTAGTCGACTCGCCGGACAGAGATACACGATGCAGAAGTGGTTTACAGCGGGCAGCGGCGGCGGAGATGATCGTTATGTTGAGCAACAACATGCTTCTTCTTCAACTCCTTCTTTGCTGGCTGATTGGAATTCATACGCATCTGCAAAATCATCGGATGAGAGCTCCAGCACTGCGTTCATAGGAAGCTTCGATCTCGAATCCGCTGTTCGTTCCGCTAACGATACCGTTTCTGGCACTTTTAACGTGTAAGTTCCTATCTCATCCTGGAGTCAATTTCCTTTTTATCTGTAATGTGTGCTTTAAAGGAAATGATACGTAATTCACTAATACTACACCAATTTTGGCTCTCGAGCTGAGGAAGAAAGCTGATAACGAGTACATGTAGCTGAAAAGTTCTGTATTACTCTTAATTCTCGCTGATCTGTTGGAAATGTTCTGAAATGGACAATATGGTTTGAATTTGGTAGTTTGGATGCCACAAACCTATTGGGATGTTTTATTGATTAAGAAAATGGACATTGGATCTAATCAACTCCAAAATTTAGCTTATCAGGTGAGTATTGTCAAAGGCCATAAATCCGTTATGTCAGTCAGTGAGACGCCCTTAACGTTTTCTAACTTCTCTTTGCTTTCATGAGATTTTTTTGCTAAATATGTGTATCCACCTAGTAAAACACAATTTGCAATCTGTTGGATCACAGTCCGCCATAGTGATAAATTCAACAAATAAGCCTTATAATGACTAACAAAAACAATAAGGATATAAAGAATTTACGTGGTTTAGTGTGATGATGATATGCGTTGAGTTTAAATGAAGCAGTGAAGATTCATACAGCTGATCTAACTTGTTTGAGACTGAGAGGCGTTATTGTTGTTGTTCGTTAATGCTACCTAGTCCACTTGTGTAGAAGAGTAATTCCATTATACCAACAGGTCTACAAAACATTAGAGATTAACTCTAATTTATTTTCTTGATGACAAGGGCTAATTTATCCCGATCTCTAAGTCCATTGTGTTGTATCCTGGACTTCTCCTCCTAAAATCGTCCATCTCACATTTAATTTTGTTGTTCTGCACTCTATCACATTGTTATCTGATCCCTACCTTGATTATTAGTCTTCTCAACATTTCTGTATCTTTTGAGATGATTACTCCGAAAGATAGGTTGTTCAAAGGAATTGCTTCAGGGATTTTTTCAATAGTGTTTGACAGGTTAGACTGGAAAAATTAGAAGTTTGAAACTACAGAATTGTATTTGTTGCTCGCTTCCCAGAAAACAAAATCTGAAATAGTTATTTTTTAACATAATGGCTAGTTATAAATCAGATCTCACTAAGAAAGGCAAGACTAGCAGTGTAACAAGGTATTGTTTTGCCAACATTGCTTAATAGTGAGTTGCACAAGCAAGGTACAATATTTTCGTGATTCTTACATTTGAAATGAGCCTAGACCTGAGTATTGATATAGAAATCAATGTTATAACTTATATGACACTGATTCTCGTTGTTGATTGAAAGTCTGATAGTGTTAACATTTAGCAATGACAAAAACATTAAGGTGTGCAAGCTAATACTTTATTTTATTTTGACGTGCTTTTGGAAAGTCTGGGCTCTCAGAGTACCTAAACCTAATTATTGATATAGAAATTATCTTTAGATGTCCAAATGATACTTGCGTGGGTGGCCCTTTCGTCTAGAAAATTTTCATTCCTACAAATTATATCTCAAACTTGTAAATTCAGCTTAAAGTAGGCGGGATACATCATTCAGGATAGTGCTTTGGCCTACTTCTGGGTCTGCCGAGGATAAGGAGAGTAAGCGAGAGCCAATTGAATTCAGAAGGTAAAAAAAACTTGCTCCCAAGGAAAAAAGAACCTTTAATCTGATTGATATTTCATGTTGATGGAGCCATTTTCTGGGAGATCGTAAATTGTGCATGTTATGAAACTTTATGAGCCTGAATCTGCTTTCATAAAAATAAAAAAAAATAAAAAAAACTTTATGAAACAGAGAGCTGATTTACTAAAATCAGAATTCCTAGTTTCACTCCAAACTGCATAGTGCATGGCACAAGTGAGATAACAATAGAGGTTTTGGGAAGTGGAAACCATGGAGATCTGTAGTAAGTTGGCTAGTACTTATCACTAGAGAGTAGAGAAAGAATTCTCTTTTGGTGCAGGTTGTAGTCTTTAGTCGTAACTTTTTATCATAACCATTGTCAATGTTGTGAAACTTAGTTCTTCTGTAACCAAGTAAGATGACACTATAGGTATTGAAAACGCAAAAAATTGTAGTTACCTGGTTGGATATTATCATAGGAGAAAGAATCCTCTTCCAGTACATATTGGAGTCTTCTTGTCGTTGATGGATTTTCATCATAATATTTATCATCATCAATGCTGTGTAAGTCATGATTTTTATCATAATCATCATCAATACTGTGAAGTCATACTCTGTGCCGATATCATGTCTTTATTTGGGAGGAGTCCTCTATGGTTGCTCGGTAGACTCCCAAGTCCCAACCTTGTTTCTTCATTCCTTGTTGTATATACAGTAAAATGTTATATGGAAAATGTATTTCTTCCCTGCTTTTTGAATAAGTTGACATTTTGAGGAGTTATTTGAGTATTGTTTTGATGACAGAATATTGGTTGTTGATCTTAATTCAGGGTTTCTAAAGGAGTGAGGGACATTCCAGGGAACTTGCAGTCCGCCACTAGCAACATTCCTTCTGGGAAAGCCCTCATGTATTTTGGTCTATTCATGGCGACTGGAGTCTTCTTCATTTTCATGGCATTCACTTTATTCCTTCCAGTGATAGTATTGGTGCCTCAGAAATTTGCCATTTGCTTTACTCTTGGATGTTCGTTTATCATTGGGTCATTCTTCGCACTCAAGGGCCCAAAGACTCAGTTTGCTCATATGTTCTCAATGGAGGTATTTTTTTCCCTTTACTACTGGTCTATGGTGCTGTGTATCTCGTGCTTATTGTCCTCTAAATCTTTATTTACCCCGTAATTTGTACCAGAGACTCCCTTTTACGCTAGGTTTCATGGGTAGCATGATTGGCACTCTCTACGTTTCCATGGCACTCCATAGCTATATCCTTTCGGTGCTCTTCTCTGTGATTCAGGTAACTTGGAACTTTCAGTGTTCTTTTCCTCCCTTTGTTGGTTCTGTTTCCTTTTTCACCTTTTGCAGTTATTGTCTGTCACGTGATTTATTCTCGTCCCTCTCTCCAGTGTTTCTTACTTCCAGTTTGCAACTGCTAAAAGCAATTATTGTTGTCTCACTTCCCTGTCATTTCAGGTTCTGGCATTAGCATACTACGCAATATCTTACTTTCCCGGTGGCTCTGCTGGCTTGAAATTTCTGTCGTCTTCTATGATTTCTTCAGTGTTGAAATGCTTTGGCAGGTGAAGGCTTGTAACGCAACTGTGTCAACTTTCTGCAGCTTTATTGTTCATTAGTATACATTCTGTAGTTGTAGACTTGTATTGTGAATCTATGGTGTACAATTTTGACAAAATTTAGTTAAGTTTCTCCTTTGAAGCCTTGCCGGATTTGTGCCAGGGTCAGTCACTACTCGATTTATATAGCTTGTATTTCTATGACTAACAATTTATATACAAGAATCCTAAATTGATAGATTTGTATATGAAAGCAAGGAAAAATATAAAGCTAGAAGCTCTCTAAGAAGTCTAATTTGAATTATTTTTTCTTTCAATAAACCATGAATTGCATTAGAAATTTCTTTCGTTGTGTGTTGAGATTTTCCAATTAGAGTCCACGCTCCAGTTGGGTCTGTTGTTTTGCTATTTCATACTCGGCCTAGTTCACATCGAGTATCAACTAGGTGTAACAAGTTTTGAATTCTGTCTCGATAGGTTATTGTATTTCTATAACTATGAAATTTATAAATGAGAATCTCAATAAGAGTGGTTCTACTTTTGCTTTCGACTTCACTTGTGTTTTCTATTTAGCAACTTTAATCAAAAGGAATAATACTCCATAATCATATTCAGCATGCCCTTGGTTAATGTGAGCCAAACACCTTGTGACATCACCTTTTTTTTTTTTTTTTAATAATCATGATATTCGAGTCAGCTCATGCGTACCTCAATTAATCTCACGAAATATCTACCATCTCTACTAGCAATAAATATGAATTGTATTTTGTTTATCAAGTTAAGAACAATTAAAAATCTTTTACTAGTATTTCTTGTCTTTATTGAAATTTGAACGTGAGATCTCATGATTGTCAATTCACTTCATCGTGACATCATTAAATTAATAGGCTCCTTTTTTTCCTTTTTCTTTATTGTTGTGTGTAGCATACAAACATTGACTCATCAAGTTATCATCATCAAAATTAAATATTAGTTGTTAGGTCTCGATGTAAAAGTTAGGAGCTTAAATAAACTAATTAAACACAAATGGAAGAAGGTCACACTCCACATTTAGACCCATTTATGTGTATGTTATAAGTTAAAATATTAGTCAACTAAGCCTGAAATTAAGGAAGGATAATGACAAGAGAAATGCAATTTGGAGACAGTGATATGACATTTAAAGTGACCTTGATTAGACAGGCCTAATCTTTGATTTATCAATTAACTAGAGTAATGTGATGATCAAAATAAAGCTAACACGTACGATCGACAAATTGCAAAAGTTAAATGGGTCAATATAATTTTGGTGTGGCATTTAGCTAATAGAAAATTAAAAAAAAAAAAGAAAAGAAATAGACAAAAGATTTAGTTTCGTATTCAATGAATATTGTTAATCTCAAATATTTACTTTGATGATTATGACATGCAATCATAAAATTATTAAGTCGGTGGTACTCAATAATGTTTTTTTTTATTTAACCGATTTTTGTATGATAATGAATTTTTTGGGTTGTTATAATCAGTCTCGAATCTAAGATTTTCATTTGAAATATTAAAAATATAATGTAAAAAGTAATGAGTTTTGTATATGCGTCTAGTTTTAATCCTACATGACCTTTGGTTCAAAGTGATAACGCGGAGCTCTACTTACTAGTTCCATCCTAGGGCATACACATAAAAAGTTTGTTTGGGCAGAGTATAAATACTCGATGATCGATAATCTCATAACTTTTTTGTGAATGGATCATGCAAATTTAGTTCAAGAAAGTGATTATAGGATCCATCAATAAAATCTTATATTGATCAATGGAAACAAAAAATATGCTATGTGAGAATTCTTTTAAAAAAATTATACAAATATGACTTAGAGCCAACAAAATCTTATTATACAAGAGAATGTTATTGAATTGTTATAGCCTAACCATACAAAATTAAAACACGTAATTGTAGTATAAAAAATCATTATATATTAACTTAAATTTATTAGACAACAATCATTAACAAACTTTTTCACTAGTTCCAAAATGGAGGATATAGTTAAATTATTTTGTGGGCTTAGAGGGCCCACCTACTCACACGAGTGGGCTAATATAAAAAAGCCCATTCATCATCCCATATGTCTTTCCACTTTCTAATTTTTAATTTTTCTTTTATAAAAAAAACTCAAAATATTTAAAAGTAATTTATACGCGCTCCAATTAATTTATTATGAAGTCCGTTATAGGTAGGGGAGTAAGCATTTGAATAAAAGGATTTACATAATGTATATTATAATTGTACACTAAATCAATCTCATATTATGTATATCTTCGAGTTTCAACATGTATTATTTTTTAATCCGATTGCAATTTCTAAAGGACTCTTTCGAATTATACATATATCACAAAAAATGATACATCTTATTATATTACTCTATGGGATTATATAGTTTTGTAACAGTAGATTCAAATTAAATCTAGATAACAATATATAAACATGCCATCATTATTATCTTCATAGATATATTCTTTTTGCATAATAAGGTTGAGAATCCTCTAATAATTGTTATATATTTTATTCAACTTTAAACAATGGATGACAAATAATTTGGAACTTAATTTTATTGCCAAAAAGACAAAAATAAAATACTCAAATATTTAAAAAATAAATAATTGAGGTGGAGGGGTTGTGGGAGGAACATGGGGTACATTCACATATATAGTTGGTGGCATTGATAGTATATAATATATACTTATAATAATATAATCAATATTAACTCTATGGAACATCCACAAACTTCTATCCTCTTTATCTTAGTTTATATTCCTTTTTGTTCATTCTTTCATTATTCGATATTTGTATTGAAAATCTAATTAAGCCGAATACGTTCTTAGCATATGACTCTATAATATCAAATATAATTTCATTTTTAGAATTTGAACTTCAGACTTTTAATATTACTCCGTCGCAATATTTGATGGTTCTTGATTTTGTTTATTCAATTTCATAACTAGGATAAAACCAATATTTGCCCATGATTGGTAATGTGATAATTTAATTATTTGGATAAATTATAAAATCCAATCATTTCATGTTCTCATGTGACCTCCAATTTAAATAGATGAATGTCATGTGCCATGCATTTGCTAAGATCTATACCATTGCTCACGTGATCACATATATTGCATCTTTAAATAAATAAAAATAGAGTAGAAATTGAATCTTTAGATCTTAAAGAAATAGTCAAATAAATTCACAAAAATAATCATTTTTAAAAAAAAGTTCGTAGAATTTGAGAATGAGGTGAAGTTTCTCTTCTTTTATTTTTATTTTTATTTTTAGGTTTAGATGAAAAAACAAAAAGTATTAATATTATATCGAATTAATATTGTAATCATGCAGAGTAAATGATATAAAAGCCATGACATACATGTGGCAGATCCAATTAAAATGTGACACCTGTCTAATAATTTGAACAATAATTTTTATTTTTTAAAAAAATTCACTCTTGATAAATAAGTATGAGAATAAGGAAAATTAATGCTTCTTATCAAACGCTTTTTTATTTTCAAAGATTCAAATTTAAAGAATCCTATCGACGATTAATTACATACTACATTCTCAATGATTCTCTTATTTATATTTACCATGTGAACCACAAGAAGAATATTTCACCATCAATGCTACGACATTGAAAATGAGTAGCTTTATAGTTAAAATAAATAGACAGTTACTCTATACATTTATTTTTTCCCAACTATATAGTATAATTGTCAGACATCTTTTTACTCAAAGAGAATGACTAATCACTAGATTGCCATAAGTAACAAATGTGATTATTTATTTTTTCCCACATTAAAATCAACAAGTACTTTCTCAAAAGGTACTGCTTTTTTTTTTTCATGACTTAAAAAAAGAAAAGGGTGGTGAAGATTCCATTTTATCATATATAGTACATAAATATTTTCATCCCATTTTTAGAGTTTTTCTTCCTTTTCACTCCTTTTTATGTGTCATATATCACTTTGAATTAAGTTCTTTTTTTTCCAAATATTTATAGAAGAAATGTTAAATGATTTGAAAAGTTATTAAGTTAGTGTGGAGCAAAAGATATATATTACCTTAGAATGAGCATGCGATTCATAGACAATAACTTGATTTAAAAAATTAAATCGAGATAAAGGATAATAAATCATGATGCATAAGTTATTGTTATCTTTTACGAGCATAAACTTATATGATTTTTGTTAGAATCCTAATGAAATTTGAATAAAGCTAAATCGACTAATATTATATCTATGAATGTAAGTCAAAACCTAGCTTGCTGGTTCTCTCTTAACATTTAGGTGAATGGTAAATTTAGCTATAACCAGTCATTATTTATGTTACGTGACTACACAACTGACTATTGATAAAGAAAAAATGAACTAATAACATTTTTTATAATAAATAACCCGTGATCGAATTAAGCTAAATTTAAGAACAAAAGGATTGAGATCTAATCTACAATTATTATTTTTAAAATAAAGAAAACAATTAAAAAAATTAAGTTGTACTTTTGTCTCTCCCATTAAAGGGCAGTGCTCTTTTTCTTTTTCTTTTTAAGTATTATTTTAAGACAAGATTAATATTCTTCCCGACAACATGACCTCAAACTTTTACAATTTATTTAAATTAATTAAAGCTTAATTATTTTTTAAAAAAAATTGCATGTTCTCATCACTACTACTAGAAGAGATCTCAATCTTAATGATAATATTATAAGTATAATTATTGTCTTACAAATACATTATATTATATATTATTTATTCATATGCACTTATTCTTCTACTACCTCCTAAGAATTATGGATCCAGATCCCCAAGCTTTAAATTAACAATATGTTTTTCTCTTTAATTATTTGTTTAATTTTGGGTGAGAAAAGATCAGTAAGGAAACTTTTTGGTAATCACTTGTGCTTAATTATTTTATGAAAATTATCCATTATTTGTTTTGGCAAAAAAAGCTAAGGTATAGGTCTACTTCTCTATTATACAAAATATTGAATTTTATCGTCATTCATACCATTATCGATATCCAATTATCTTATACTTATTTCTGATTTAAATGAATCTCTTATATGGACTTGATCGAATCTACGTGTCAAAATATTTCATGAAAAATGTTTGAACTTACATTTTTTTTTACTATGGTTTAAGATTGCCACCGATCATCCTTTAGGTTATAGCTTCACTATAATCAAGAGCTAATTAAAGCGATAAATATATACTAAAATAGTTGAGAATAATTTTGAAAAATTATTAATATTTATGCTGATATAAAAAGATAAATATCTGATAAAATAATCGAGATAATACGTAAACTTAATTGTATCCTCTCTACTTCATCATAAAGTCATTACTAGCCATAAGTATTATATAACTATAACATGTGGCTGACTCATACTATAGTACATGAGATGATGGACCATTTCAATATAAAGAACATGCTCTTCTTCACTACTTTGTAAACAAAAAAATATTTACCAGAATGACCCTACCCTGACCCCTACCCCTAAAAAACCAAACAAAAAATAAATTCTTATAAAATACACAACAAGAATGGCAGAAATTGGTCCTCATAAAGAGTTATTATTTGTAATGGTGCTGGCCTTAGAGCTATCAACAATCCTCATTTCAAAATCAAAGACATTAATTTTACAACTAAAAAGAAAGGGATATGATAATTAATACATTTAAAACCAGCATTTATTTGTTTCCATTTTGAGCCATACAATTCATACTAATATTGCTCGGATTTTTAAAAAAATATTGTAGGGTACCTAACGTTATAGATTCTTCGAAAATGATGCATGTTGTGCACAATAGGTGTGAATTTCGGATAACCAACTCTCTACTAGACAACATATGAAATGACCAAGAAAAAAGGTCCTTTTGGATATATAATCCCAATCGAGAGTAGAGCCAACGACCATCATTTAAATTGGTCTTGCCGATATAAACATCTATGAAGAAACAACCAAAAACAACAACTAACTATGACTCTTAACCCAGACAACGTCCTAAGCGTAGAGGAGATTCGTATCGCCCTTTATACCCAAATATGAGAATATCTTAATTATCTTGCTGTAATTTGACTTGGCAAGTGTTTTTAATTTGCGACAACAAACAAGTCACAAAAAATAATATTTTTTTGAAAATTCGAACAACATAGACGAGGACACCGAACTTATTGGACTTATCATATACTAACAAAAGAAAACAAAAAAAGAAAGATAAAAGATGGTATTGATATAAACATTAATATATATGAATAAATAAATCCAAATGAAGCCATCTGCATCATCAACTCTGAATTAACAACTATCACCAAAGTTCAATAATAATAATAATAGAAAAATTCAAAGTGCTCTTGGATCTAGATCTTCTTCTGTTTTTCCTCTATAAACAAAACATGGGGTTCCCCCTTTTACAATCCCAAACTCCTCAACTTTCTCTCTTCTCTCTTAGCAGCAGCAAACAATGCTTGCTCCTTCAACATATATCTTTCTTCTTCTTTTACTTTTCCTCTCTTCTTGTTATTCACTTGATATACAAACACAAACACTTCTTGCATGGAAAAAAACATTAAACATAACTTCAAATGATGTTTTAACATCATGGAATTCTTTAGATAAAAGTCCTTGTAATTGGTTTGGAATTAGTTGCAATTCCAATGGTCATGTTGTTAGTATAAGTCTTAAATCAGTTGATTTACAAGGTTCATTGCCTTCAAATTTTCAGTCACTCAAATTCTTGAACACTCTTGTTCTTTCATCTGTTAATCTTAGTGGTCCAATCCCAAAAGAGTTTGGTGATTATCTTGAACTTAAGTTTATTGATATTAGTGATAATTCAATCACTGGTGTCATTCCTCAAGAACTTTGTAACCTTATAAAGTTACAAACTTTATCACTTAGTTCAAATTTTCTTGAAGGTGATATCCCTTTAGAGATTGGGAACTTGTTTAATCTTAAGAAGTTTTTGATTTATGACAATCAACTTAGTGGTGAAATTCCAAAGGGTATTGGAAAGTTGAAGAATCTTGAAGAATTTAGAGCTGGAGGGAATCAAAATCTTAAAGGAGAACTCCCTTATGAGATTGGTAACTGTTTGAACTTGGTTTTTTTAGGCCTTGCTGAAACAAGCATTTCAGGGAATTTGCCAGTGTCAATTGGAAACCTGAAAAAGATTCAGACAATTGCAATATATACAGCTCTTTTGTCTGGATCAATTCCTGATGAGATTGGGAATTGTAGTGAACTGCAGAACTTGTATTTGTATCAGAATTCGATATCCGGTTCGATTCCAAGGAGTATAGGGGAACTCAGGAAGCTTCAAAGTTTGTTGCTTTGGCAGAATAGTATAGTTGGTGTGATTCCAAATGAGCTTGGGAATTGTAAGTCTATTACAGTTATTGACTTGTCTGAGAATCTCTTAACAGGTAGTATTCCTACAAGCTTTGGTGAACTTTCAAGTCTTGAAGAGTTGCAGTTGAGTGTCAATAAGTTATCAGGTATAATACCTACTGAAATATCAAATTGTACTAAATTGTCTCATTTGGAAGTTGACAATAATGATATATCAGGGGAAATTCCTAATGAAATAGGTAAGTTAAAGAGCTTGACATTATTCTTTGCTTGGCAAAATAATTTAACAGGTGAAATTCCTGTTTCATTATCTAACTGTGAGAATCTTCAGGCTTTAGACCTTTCTTACAATAATCTTTTTGGTTCCATACCTAAAGAAATATTCAGTTTGAAAAATCTAACAAAGTTGTTGCTTCTTTCCAATGATTTGTCTGGTTTTATACCAACTGATGTTGGAAACTGCACAAATTTGTATAGATTTAGAGTGAATAGGAATAGGCTAGGGGGTACTGTTCCATCAGAAATAGGAAAGTTGAGTAATTTGAACTTTCTTGACATGAGTGGAAATCATTTTATGGGAGAAATTCCTTCAGCAATATCAGGATGTAAAAATCTTGAGTTTCTTGATCTCCATTCGAACGCGTTTACTGGTTCTTTGCCAGAGAAACTGCCAGGGAGTCTACAGTATGTGGATATTTCAGATAACAGGCTTTCGGGTTCGTTAAGTCCAAGTGTTGGTTCTTTAACAGAATTAACAAAATTGAATCTTGGGAAGAATCAACTTTCTGGTAGAATTCCAGCTGAGATAGTATCCTGCAGTAAGCTTCAGTTGTTAGATCTTGGGTACAATGGTTTATCAGGCGATATACCTAAAGAGTTGGGTCGAATACCATCCCTTGAAATCTCTCTTAACCTTAGTTGTAACCAGTTTACAGGAGTGATTCCAAGTGAGTTTTCTGGTCTTAGCAAATTAGGAAACCTTGATCTTTCCTACAACAAACTCACAGGGAATTTAGACGTTCTCACGAACCTTCAAAACCTTGTTTCACTAAACATATCATTCAATGACTTCTATGGAAAACTTCCCAATTCTCCATTCTTTCATAAGCTTCCTTTGAGTGATCTTACTGGAAACCAAGCTCTATACATTTCTGGTGGGGACGTGATTCAAACGGGCCCTGCTGGACATGCCAAAACCACCATGAAGCTTGCTATGTCAATCCTAGTCAGTATAAGTGCTGTGCTGGTGCTGCTAGCCATCTACATGTTGATCAGGATGCGAATGGCAGCAAAGTATGGACCAGAAGTTGATACTTGGGAAATGACTCTTTACCAGAAGTTGGACTTTTCGATAGATGACATTGTCCATAATCTAACATCAGCTAATGTCATTGGCACTGGGAGCTCTGGGGTTGTCTACAGGATAATGACCGAAAATGGGGTGACTTTAGCAGTCAAGAAAATGTGGTCATCAGAGGGATCAGGAGCATTTGGTTCAGAAATTCAAACGCTTGGTTCAATCCGGCACAAGAATATCGTACGCCTTCTCGGTTGGGCTTCAAACCATAACATGAAGCTTCTGTTCTATGACTACCTTCCCAATGGAAGTTTGAGCTCATTGCTCCATGGTGTTGGCAAAGGAGCAGCAGAATGGGAAAACAGATTCGATGTGGTCCTTGGAGTAGCTCATGCACTTGCATACTTGCATCATGACTGTGTACCCCCTATAATGCATGGAGATGTCAAAGCAATGAATGTATTGTTAGGCTCTAGAATGGAGCCTTACCTGGCCGATTTCGGGTTGGCAAGGATTGTCAACACTGATGTTGATGCAGACTTGTTAAAGGAGAGTCAAAGGCCTCATCTTGCTGGTTCCTATGGATATATGGCTCCGGGTAATTATATTTACTGCATTTTTACTCATTATCTCAGATTTTTTGATGGAGAATGTAAAACTAGTCGATTTATGATGAATCCTCACAATACAAAAGATATCATTGTTGTAGAACTCACTATCTCAGCTAGCTGAAAGCGAATGTAAAACTAGTCAATTTATGATGAATCCTCATAATACAAGAGATATTGTTGGTGTTGTACTCATTAGTCATTATATCAGCTTGATTAGTTGCATCAACTTTTCTTGAATTGACAAAGACTCTTGGTTATTATGTGTCCACAGAACATGCTTCGATGCAACGGATCACAGAAAAGAGTGATGTATACAGCTTTGGTGTGGTCCTCTTGGAGGTACTAACAGGAAGGCATCCACTGGACCCAACGTTGCCCGGAGGTGCACACTTAGTACAATGGGTACGCGATCATTTACAAAGCAAGCTCGATCCAAATGACATTCTTGATCCAAAGCTTAGAGGCAGGGCTGACCCTGAGATGCATGAAATGCTGCAAACTTTAGCTGTTTCATTCCTGTGTGTGAGCACGAAAGCTGATGATCGTCCGATGATGAGGGATGTTGTAGCCATGCTCAAGGAAATTCGGAATGTTGATCCTGTTGTGTCCGAATCCGACTTGTTGAAGAAAAATGCTAGTGTAACACCTCTTCCAAAATCACCTGGCACCAAGAATGTGGATTCTCAGATGTCTTGTAGCTGCTCTTTTGTATTTTCTGATAACTCTATCTCCAAATAAGGCATCAACATAGTGAACAAATTTGTGAATATAGTATGAGTTAGAGCAGGTTATAGATTTTATGGAAAATCATGTATCTTATTAAAGAAGTTTTCAATTTAGCCTAAGCATTATAGAGTGAAAAGATCAGAGTTCATCATTATCTGAAATTGGTAGACTTTTTGCATATACCAATTCAAACGACTGTTCACTTAAAGATAGTTTTCACTCGTAAAATTTTGTAACTCTATGATAATGGCTATTTTCTAAAGATACGGGCTGAAAAGTAGCATTGCTAGATTATTTTCTCACCAGCCTAAGCCTTTAGTAAGCGAATTGGTAAAAAGTAATAGATATTTGGTTAAATAATTATGTGCATGCAAATTGTTTTAAACATCGCCGTTATTAAAAGAAAGTACATGTGGGAAGTGAATCAATCATTGTGGGGGAGAGGGTTTTGGAGTTATGTACCTTGAATTTATTGAATGCAAATTAAGATTCCCAATTGTCTTGTAAGAAATAGTCAAGCTACCAACTATGAGTTGGCCCTATCACATGATCATGTGATTTCTGATAAAAGCTTTAATAAGCAATTAGTAGGCTAGTGGGTTGGGGATGAATGTCACATAACTTCAATTTCAAGTTGGAATTTACACTCATAATGTGGGATTTTGTGTAAAAACATGATTACCATTTGCTTGAAATATAATCAGGTCTCGAGTTCAAGTCTTGTGAAAATATCTTGACAAGAAGCGATTTCTCCTTTAATGAACCTTACACAACATTACAATGTAATTTGGTAAATGAATTCATATTTATCCAAGGGAAAATAATGACTACATAAATACCACAACCACATATGGAGAATGGACAGAAAATTGTCTATTAATATATGAAAAATAAGCAGAAAACATGAAAGTTGAATTTTTTCGATAATCTAGAAATCCCGAGGACAGGTGGCACATAGTTAGAAACTCAACAGACAATGAGCACGTCCCTCTACTCTTCTCCACTTACATATCAAGTTTTTGTCCACGAAAGGTTTCAAATTTCACGACGTGCATCTAATCCACACATCATTGTACTCTTATCACTAGATCAAAACCCGAGGGTGAAACATCAAGTTGAAAATGGGAACATTCTAATTTATAATCTGGTTAATGTGGCAAAATACAGTACAATTTACTTCCAATGAAACTGCTCACTTCCTGATACAAAAAGACTTCAGGGCTCTTGACCTCTTGCCTTCTGTGTTGATCTTAACACTTAAAACTATTTTTGAGATGGCAAAAATAGACCGAATAATCGACCCAGTTCCTTGTACTTCCACTAAGGACCATTTTACAGTAGGAAGAGCTCGTCTACCTCAACGAGTTAAGGCAACATCAAACAGATCATTATAATCCCTTTAGCTGAGTAAAGGGACTCTATTGAGGATAGCTGAATTCTAACTTCTTAAGTATGAAACTAACCACGCTCCAATCAAAGCCACGATACTGAAGCCAACGAATAATCCTTGCTTTACGTTTTTCTCTAGGCACACCTTGCCCTTTAAGCCACTGTTTAGATGCCTGGACATACAATTGATCCAGAGACGGTTTTGATATAGCATGTCCTGATTCTCTTGATTCTTGCTCTTCACCAGCTTCTTCGTTCTTGAAGACCAATTTTATGGCATTGTCTGCATCCACTTCACTTACACCCTTCTTGATCAAGGCCTAAATGAAATAAAGGCCATTCAATGGGCATAACCCCGGGAAAAGGAAAATATCAGATTATCCAGGGAATTTCAACGAGTGATTTAGCAACTACTACACATCACTAGCCTGACGAAAATCAAGTTTGGAAGGGAAAAAAAAGAGAAATTGTAGGTGAGGATCATGTTATTAACCAGTAACCACACAACCAATTGACTCTACACAAAAGAATAAAAAGTATGCTCAAAATCTCAATTAGTGAAGCAGTTCACAAAGAGGAAATTTTACTTGCTTGATTCGTCGTGGACCCCAACTTGAGGAAGACCATCTGGACCGAGAAAACATTTCAGCATACAGACCGTCATTGATTAAACCCCTAGAGCAACACACAGAACAGATCCAGATGAGGCCAATTATGATGAAATTAAGATAATCAGTGAAATACGAACTCATAAATGACATGTAAAACCTATCGCACTATGTTCTTCAGTTTTCCCTTTAGCAAGTTTAAGTGTAGCACATCACTCTAGATACCAATAGAAAAATATAGGTGAACAAGTGACAAATGAGTACCAATAGCAAAATGTAACAGACTTGAAATAACATTTCTGTATTATACAAGACATGGTTGACAACTATGATGGGAACATCAAGATTCCAGTTTGATTTACCTGGTATGAAAATCTGTTATTATAGCATTAACAACATTAACTGTAAACTTTCTTCCCAGGAGCTTCTTCTTCAGTTCTACAGCCGTAAGTGCTCTGCACAGTAAAAAAGCATGCATCAAAAAAGTGGTTCTCCTTGCACTTCAATGGTTGGAAATATAATTCATGTGCATCAGCAAGGGTCTAACAGTTTCATCGTTCACACATCTTTCTATAAGTGAATTTAAAGCTCACACAACTCTATGCGGTAGGCCCATATATAATTAAGGAGATGAATGTTTTATCCATTTTAGTATAAAACTCAAGAGAGTCAGAGTCATCAACACTCAGGTTGCAAGTAAGATCAGTACAGTGAGCTAATAATAGTTGACAGCAAATAAATATTGACCAGATAGAGAGAGACGAAACATTTAATATTCTAACCTTGAAGCAAGTAATCGAACTGCGATTGTCTCAGCATCTTGCCTAGCTTTATCAGTTTCAGCTATACCACGTTCAAGTACAAAATCTTCATCAACTTCATCTTCCTTCCCTAAAATTCCATATTCAGCCTCTTATTTGAATTTGAGTTTCCACTACAGGTAAAAACAACAGAAAGATGTGGATGAATTCAACCATACCCCATTCAACCTCATCATCGACGCTGGTGATAAGCTTTTGATTATGATTTTGAGACTTGGAATGAAAAGGTATATCTCCATACTTTGACCTTCCACCGACAGAAAATTCAGTTTCCTGAACTTTCCTGTTTAAGAAGCTGTTTTTTTCGATGTCCAAAAAGTGCTTCTTTGGCAAAGCAGATTCTGACTCTTGGCTTTCATTAGATCTCTTGGGAATGTGCCTGACTGGAAAAGCGCTATAATCTCTGCCACGGGAGCAGCTTATGGCACTGAACTTCTGCACCCTAATAATCATATACTCATATCATACTAAAACAGACCATTTTTTTGGACTAACATACCTACAAAGCCAACCATAGTTATATGCCCATTTCAACAAATTGTGTATGAGCTGTACTATATTTCATGGCCATATTTGCCCCAACTATCAAAAGCTACCATGAGACGCAGGTACCAATTCAAGAATTTTGAGAAAGAACTGCTTAGATCATTTCTATGTGCAGGTTTGCACAATAAATTTCAAATTTGCTTAACAATTTCCACGTAATACAAGTACTCATTTCGAGAAGTTGAAGAATGAACTGCCCTAATCTTTTCTATGGTCAAATTTGCTCTAAAGATCAAATCTTAGCTTCACAGATTCATGTAACAGAAGTAACCATTTCAAGAATTTCGAGAATAAACAGCGGTACTCTTTTAGTTAAATGATCACGTTTACCTAAAAATCAAACCTTTTTTAACCAATTCACATAACACAAGAACTTAATCAAACCTTTTCTTCATAAATCCATTAACACAAGTACCCATTTCAAGAATTTGGAGAATGAACTGCTATAATCTCTTCCTATTGTCATGTTTGTCCTAAAGATCAAACCTTTTCTCTAGGAACCCCACGTAACACAAGTACCCATTTCGATAATTTGGACAATGAACTGTAATAATCTTTCGATGGTCACATTTAGCCTACAAAATCAAACCTTTTCTTCACTAAAATCCACTCACACAAGTAGCCATTTCAAGAATTTGGAGAATGAACTGCAGTAATCTCTTCCTATGGTCATATTTGTCCTAAACATCAGACCTTTTCTCTAATAAAACCCACATAACACATACACATTTTGATAATTTGGACAATAAACTGCTCTTATCTTTTCTATAGTCATTTTGCCCAAAAAAATGAAACCTTTTCTTCACTAAATCCACTCACACAAGTACCCATTTCAAGAATTGGGAGAATGCACTGCTGTAATCTCTTCCAATAGTCATATTTTTCCTATAGATCCAAGCTTTGCTTAAAAAACCCAACATAACACAATTATCCATTTTCGATACTTCGGACAGTAAACAGCTGTTATCTTTTCTGTGGTCATTTTTGCCATAAAAACTAATCCTTTTCTTCACTAAATACCCATTTTCAAGAATTTTGGAGAATGAACTGCTGTAATCTCTTCCTATAATCATATTTGTCCTAAAGATCAAACCTTTGCTTAAAAGCCCAACATAACACAACTACCCATTTTCAACAATTTGGACAATTAACTATTGTTATCTTTTCTATAGTCATTTTTTCCATAAAAATTAAATCTTTGCTTAACCAACCCACTTCACAGAATCACAGAAGCACTTAAAAGAAATGTCAGGTTATAAAAATACTATTCTATAACATCAAGAAATGCAGTAATATGTGTGAACATGACAGAAGAACTCTATTAAACATAATTGCAGCTACTAGTATGAAGAATTTCATATAAATTCTAAAGTGAGGGAAATTGCTAACCAGGGGATGATAATGGCTCTAGAATGAAGCTGGATTGAAGCTTTAACTATGAAAGAAAGTGCCATGTTCTGTTTCCCTGAGCTAGGGCTTGGTACATTTTTATTTGGCAAAAGTGCCAAAAATGACTCTTGAACTATATTTTATGTATTTACTTTGCTTTTTTTTTTGCACAAATATATGTCTCGAAGGAGTATGTGACTAATTTCTGTTACATGAAAAAATTAATAGACTAATTGCTAACACATAATAAAATTTAAATCTTAAATTTATATTTCACTGAAATATTGAATAAAGAGACTGGAAATTGCTAATATATGCTAACATATTACTCAATCGTACATGCAAAAGTTTGACGTTTATAATAACTTTGTTATATATTATTTTTAAATCATAAAAATAAATTGCTCCAAAAAAAATTTGTCTAAATGGTTTTAAGTGGCAACAAAAATAAAAATAGAACTATTTACTAAATAGTAATGTCAAAAGGAGATATCTTCCCAAAAAAACCAATGCACTACTATTCGTCAATTACTCAATTGTGTAACACAATTAAAATTTTAACAGTGAATTAGAATATAATTATTTATTTTTTTAAAATAAAATGTATATATTTAAATCTACATAAAAATAGAGTATTAATTAGTAAATTAATGAACACTCAGTTGCGGAGTTTGCTGTCTTTTGTTCAAATGTAATTGACATAGAGATAAAGATGATGTTTAGGAGTATCACAGAGAGAATATAACTTGAATGTTCATTAAATCCTCACAAAAGCCTTTGATGTTTCATTCCAAATATCAAAACAAAGAACAACTTTTTACATATATTTTAAAGTTTGTATAAATAAATACATAGACAATATATATCACTTCAAATAAAGTTATTAGTGGTTGAAGTCCTCAATGATATCAACAACCATCTCTCAGTAATGAGGGGCATGCTCCAAAATGCATGAAGTGGCTGTACAAGAACTACCGAATTAGTTGATCATATCAAACTTCTCTCAGGGCAAAAACATGAATTTTCCGCGTGGTGTTGATCTGCTTCTTCTCAATTCTGGAGCCAATGAGTTGCTCACTTCCTTTGAATTTCGAGCAATCCTATTGGCATTCGATGGTTTATCTTCTGGTTTCCTGAATTCAGGATTGAATGAATTGTTTACCTCAGCATTTCGAAGCATGTTGTTTCCACTTGATGGTCTGTCTTCATATTTACCAGCTAAAAATGCTTCAACTGTCTGTGATATTTCTCTGTATGAAATCGATTAATTAATACAAAAAATAGTTGTTATATAGTATATGTTGATTCTCAAAGAAGTAGGCCTTACCGTTCAACGTTTTGAGAGTTCCTTGAGAAGTTTCTTGGAAGATTTCCATTACCAAACCTTATGGTTCCACTTATATTGGATCCAACAAATCCATTCTCATTTTCAGACTCAGAAACATCGCTTCTCTGAGCTTCGTCCATCATTCCACCATGACATCCATCAGAAAGTAAGGTCACTGAAACATCTGATTTAATCTGTATTTTAGTTGATAACTGATGCTTGGATTTGATCTTGTTCTCATTTTTACTTTTCCTGATTGCACCTTGTCTTACATTAAGCACTTGCTTAAACTGCTCCTCGTCATGTTCGGGTATTTTCCTGTTGCTCATCTTCTGGAGGCTATATAGAACATCAGAGATATTTTCCTGCCTGGATTGCTCTCTTGAACTCTGATATCCTCTCGTTTTATCCGAAGAGACAATAGCTGGCATATTGGAACTAGACTTATGGATGGTGACAGGAGCTCTAGCAGGAAAAGGCAACTTCATTACTGGTTGATTTTCAAATGTTTCAGCCTTGTTTCTGCTTCTGACATGAGCACCTCTATCTGTTGATATCGATCTTCTAACAGGTGGCGATGGTGATCTCCTCATGGAGGAGGCTGCTGATTTTTCCTCTGTGAGCAAGGGCATTTTTGGGATGAAATCCTTGTCAGTGAACTTCGAGGGAAACTGAGACCTCCTTTGTTTACCTGATGAACAGCTTCTTACCTATGTCACCACAACAGAAGTAATTAACAGTTGCAAGTATGATATGTGAATGTGATGTTTGACTTGGATTTCCAACTCATTTACCTCTCTAATGTCATCTAGAGGACGCTGATTAACTTCCGTTTTCAAGTTACTATTACCAATGTGCCTCATTGTTCGTAGAGGTGATGCTTGCCCTCGAACATTTACACCACTTTTTAGGAGTTCAAGTTCAGCTTCCTTCTTCTCTAGCACTTGCTTAAGGTTTGAGATCTAAATCAACCAGAAACAACACAAAGACATCAATTACAGGTACAAGAAATTGTTTGGTACTTTCAACCAGTAATTAAGAAGTTATGACCTCTTCTTTCATGTCTCGAATTTCACCAGTTTCTTTGTTAGATCGAGCTGCACCAAGATCTATGGAAGCAACCCTCTCAGCAAACTTGAGGGTGCTAACTGTTTCTCCAAACGCATCTGCCTCTGGATTTATGTGCACGAACATCAACGTCTTTGCCTGACCACCTGTAAGGAGGTACAGAAGGTAAAAGTGTTACTTTTTCAGCAGGATTATACATGGGTGTGACAAGCCTAGATAGATCGAAATAGGAATACTATCATTATTGGAGGTGAAAATGATTGCATTAACGAATTAAACTCGAAAAAAATGACCAAAAAGTGAGCATTATCTACCTAATGAGTCTTGTAATACTTGGGTAAGCTTGCTGTTTCTATAAGGAATATGTGAGCTCTTTTGTGCAAGAGCAGAGATGACATCTCCTAATGCAGACAAAGATTTGTTTATATGTTGCGCCTCCTTTAGTCTCTCGCCAACAGCTTCAGATTTATCTACTCTCTCACTTCCAGCTAAATCCACAAGGTGAAGGCATCCCTTTAATGTAGATCCAGATACCAACTCTCTTCCTCGAACATGAACTGTCAGAATACTGCAAAAGTAGAAAGAAAATTAATGAAGAACTACATCACGAACAATTCATAATGTTCATCTGCTTATGTAACAGGTACCTGTGAGACCTGCTGCTCCTCTCATTTAAAGCAGTAGCACCAACAGCACGGTTCTTCTGCCCAATTCTCATCAAATCAAGAACATCTTGAGTGCATGTTACTGTAATCAGACTAGCATCAGGTACGTTGAGTCCATTCAGTTGAGAGTTATTTCGTATATCCAATGTGTGAAATGTTAAGGTTAGACAACTAAATTCGAATTATTTACTGTGTAAATGATGCAGTTCAGTTGAGCATGTTACTATGTAATTCATCATATATCTATGTGTAAAGGATATCGCCTGTTAGCCCCGTCAATGACTAAGAGATCTCTCACTTGCTCATTATATATCTCGATCATTTGGACTCCAACTTCATACTCTATCATGTCCTGTCTTGCCTTTGTAGTGCTGAATAAATCACGCAAAGCACGATAATTTACACCCCATGTCTCCTCTGTGGTCAAGTCTGGACCACTCTGGAAGCATGAAATATATGCATTTATAAGATATCAAAATGCAACATACTGTTATCAGTACTTGAAGTAACACAATATTCAATCCCATAAAACATTATATATTACCATGGTGTATGTCTTCCCTGAGCCAGTCTGTCCATAAGCAAAGATACAAACATTAAAACCATCAAGGACAGTCCTAACCAACGGCTGAGTGTCCACGTATATTTGTTCTGAAAATACAAAAAGAAAGATGTTGATTAAGAGAATACTCCACAAACACAATCTTGTGATAGAAGAGAATGAAATGTGCTACTGATTATAAACAGAAAAAGAGAGAAGGTGCTAGAGCAAGGCGAGGTGAGAAAGAAGACATACGTTGAGTTACTTTAGTTCCAAAGACCTTGTTGAAACTGAAAATCTTCCTAGCATCTTTACCCTGCTTACGAGGATTGACAATCATGATATCTCCATTTTCTCCAATATAATCTACTGTGGACTGCATATCAGGTGGTCCTGATAGGAAGGGCCTAACTCTACAATATACCCTTATTGTCCCTGGTGAAGAAGTAAAAACTTAACGTCTATGCCACAAACATTTTATATGAAAATGTGAGAATTCAAGAAACTTACCTTTTAGGTCCTGGACTTGATTGTAAAGCAATCGATTTTCTTCCAATACTTTGTGATAAGAAGACGAGGCCACCTCGAGGCCCTTAATATGGTGCACTGAGGAAAATTACTTTCAGATTCAAATACAGCGAAAAGATTATAGGATTTGGTAGATGGAACAGAAGTTGCATTCATTTTTGTACAATTGAGGACATTAACATAGTACTAACCAAGCCTTCTAAATTCTTCTTCCCATCCTGACTTATACTTTTGAACATCTAGCTTGGTCTCTCTGCAAAAGATTCTGAGCTCCTGAACGATAAATTAACGAGACAAGAATCAGTCGTTTAATGTCCTCGTTAGTCTTCATTGTTTATTTGTGTTCCATAATATTCTCTACAAACAAATTGTTATCCATGATTCAGTCAACTTGCTGTAGTCAAATAGTCATACCTCTAACTCCTTTTGTTGAACAACTATTTCTTCATTGGCAGCGGTGAAACCATTATTACGCCAGCTGCTTTCACGTTTCCCACCACAAATGCATTCACTGGAGACCAAACTAGTTCTGTGGTGCAAATAGTTTGATATGGCTTCGAGAACTTCTGATCTTGATAAAGGACTGCACTCATCAGCCAATATTTTCTTCAGAAAAAGTCTGAGCTGCAGATCAAAGTAACTGTCAATCTACCACATTCGGTGACAAATGGTAATCGACATTAATATTGGTGTTACACAAGAAAATGCCTATCACAAAGTTGCTGTTGTTACCTGATTACTCTGAGAAACCAGCAATCCAGAGAAGTTCTTGACTACTTTCCTCAGCACAGCATCAATTACCTGCAAATGTTCATCCTTAGTACAAAAGAAGGAATGACCCTTCAAATTTGTCTAACATGAGATGTCTAAATGAAATGCATATACCAACTACTTGATTGCTGATATATAATACAAAAATTGTATCAATCTAACAAGCTGCGGCTTCTATAAGGACGTCCTGGTTTTAGATAAACAACACATAGTCTTACCTACCATTGAATTCAAAGGGAAGTCCTCAACTCCATTCCTCTCCATAAGATAAGCCTGTAGAAGCCCGAGACCAAAGCGATCAAAGAGGAAGGTCAGTATATTAGCAGCATTTGATTCTTCAAGCGAGACTTCGCCAGATAAATGGAGAAATTCCAACAGCTGGTCGAATTGTGATGACTCGGAGTCATCCACTGATTCATCTGTACTGTCACTACCACCAAATGAGGACGGTGATCCTTTTGGACAGCACGTGATCCTGACAGTTCCACCATACTTCCAAACTCCAATTCCTCCAGCTTGTTTCCATTCATAATATCCTTTTAGGCACAAAATGCAGTCTACAACTTTGTTTGATGAACCACCCTACAATTTCAAAACCTTTGCTCAATACAATGTACCTTGGAAAAACAATGTGAAACATACTTACATATAATTCGCGCCAATGTGAACAAACTGATTAGTCTAACCTTTTCAAGATCAGATGCTTCGAATGTTAAAAGCTGCATTTTGCCAACAGCTACAAGGAAATTCCTCATGTTCTCGAAGTATTGAATAGCAGATTGAGCTGCACATTCTGAGGACATATCGACCACTGAATTCACCACCACCTAATCTCAGGTATCAAAACATAGTTAGTTACTTAAATGTTCAAGAATCCCTTCTTTTAAGGACATAAACTATGTTTTAAGTTACTAATTTCACATTTTATGGACGAGTTTATGTTCAGTACTCTGACAGTACCAAAAAAATGTGCACACTGTTAGGTATAGACATATCAAACCTGATATAACTGGTTGAATTTCACTGATATTATGAAAAACAATCACAATGTCAGCGTATATAGCTTAAAATCTTTGTGGTAATTAACTGAAGTTATGTTTTAGGTGACCTGATAGCGTATAATTTATTTTATACTAGCAATATTTAGAAGTTTAACTCTACTATAAGTACCTTGTGAACAGCACCAGGATTGACTTTGTTGAGGACATTGCAAAGAATGAGGCCATTGCGAAGAGCACAACGGAATTCTTCTTCACTTGGTTCTTTTGGGAGCACCTCCGATGCACCGGAGTCCATCTGCCTCAGCCATTCCGCCGCCTGATACCTCCTTGCAGCTGCAAGTAATTAATATCTAATTTTAGTTTGAAATTTTGAAAGTAAATTAGTAGTGTCATGTATGGTTTAATCTCCCCATGCATGCATGGTATGTTCCCTTAAAAATATATTAAGAGTATTATTAGTGATCCGGTTATCATATTATCTTTTATTGCTATTGTTACTTCTTCGTTATATTTACTTTCACAAAGTTGCATACGCAATACCTTCCTCAGACTCCCCCACATTGTTGTTTTATTAGTAATATTATTGTTTTCTTATACCTCCATTCCATTTCAATTTTCAGGGGAATGAACATATCCATTTTATTTGTTATATTTTACGTGACTCGAACTACTAACCTATATTGGAGGTGCTTAAAAAATTATTAATCTTTCTTTAACAAAGCACTATCTGGGCTGCTTAGGCTCCTGCCGATGGGCTCATAGACAGGCAATAATGTATAAGACATAGCCCTACTTAAAGCCCAAATCAATTTTTTTTCCTTGCACATTTGCTTTCATGTCCATTTATTCCTACCTAAAAGTAAAGGCTCCTGAAATAGACTTGAGGTCTAGTAAAAGACAGTTACGGAGTCAGGAATTGAGATGAGATTTCAAAAAAAATAAAAATTAATAAGGTATAATTATTAAGGCATGAGAAATAAATATCAAACATATTAGATACTACTAGAGGATGATCTAGCCTTAAAGTAATGATTTTACGTCAATTCAGTAACTTTTGTAAAACTTAAAATTCTAGATCTGCTAAGTATGAGTGCATTTTGGCCCACATGTACATAAAAGTAGAGTTATATTATTTGGATCCAATCTTTATCTCAAGTCGTGTAGCATAAGGTTGGTAGTGCACCTTGTGTAATTAATGATTATCAACCTCTTTTAAGCGTCATTTAAGGAAAATACAATTAATTATACTAATTAGTTATCAATATTTGTTAATTTAACTTTGTTTAGGCAAAAGTATAGTAATGGGGGTGGACCATATAGAATACTAGAAACTTTTTTTTAGTCTAAAGACTAGTGAACCAAATAACTCAAAGTTCCCAACAACTCCACAACATCATGATGTGAGGGACATACTTTTATTTTTTTTAATTATTTTTTTCATCTTTTTCATCTTAAATTTAAATTTCTGGTGCAACAACACCATTAGTACCACTCTTAGAATCATCTTAGTTTATTTGTTCGTATCTATAATCACGATGTCCTCGTTAATTTATACATACATCAACTTATTATTTTTCATAACTGTCTAACCCGCGAAGCTAGGTTGTGGTAATGGTAATCTGAATCTCCCTTGCAAGAAATCATAATGCACCATAATAAATAGTGTATTTTTGTTATATAGAAATGATCGAATTCTCTTGACATAAGGGAATATTCGATATAGTAGTAAAAAATGATTTAAAAATTTATTTATAGTCAAGGTTCAAATCTAATTAAGTATGACATTTTAGGACTAGTAACTTTTCTAGCTTCGTCACTAACGTCGTGATCCTATGTAATTTGTTCTCATTTGTTTATAATGAATAGAATTATCTTATATCTATGTTCACTATGCACTGAAAGTAACGTGTCCGGACACTATTGTTATAAAAAATAATATTAATGTACCTGCTTCTTCAGCTTTTCTTTGAGCTAAATCACGATCGTTGAACATCTCCTCAGTGTTAGAAACTTCATTACTACTTGAATTATAACCCAAATTTCCCTTCAATCCTCTCAAATTCTTCACTGGACTGTTGAACAATGAATTGCTCTGATTTTGATTACTCTCTTGTGGCATCTTCAATCTCTTCAGTAAACTTTAAACAATATATAATATTTAGCTCATAAGTAGCAGAGTCAGAATTTTCATTAAGTGCCTCAAAATATAAAAAAATAAAGTCAAACGTTATTCAAAATCTAACAAATAATTTTAATTGCATATAAATAGTATAAGTAATTGGCATTAAGAGTTCATGCAAAGTAGCAAGTACATGAATCATAATTCATATTTATTACTATGAAATGATTACGAATGAAACAGAGCACAAAACACACTATTATTTACTAATTATGAAATTGTAAATTAATACAATCCAAAAAATGTTAAGAATAGCAACAATCAAAGTTCCCGCGGTTTTTCGTTTATAAGTTCTGAATTCTAGAAAACGTATTATTTAAACCAAAGCTATTGAGTTTTGTTGAACCGTAAACAAAGCTCTAGCTCCACAGATATGTAATAAAAATGAGAAAAATTAACAAATTAGTTGATTTGTAGATTCAATGTACCTGTCAGAGAGTGAAGAATGAGTAATCGCCGGTGCCGGCGCCGGAGTAAGTAAGTGAACTGCAACGGATTCTGGAAAGTGAAAGAACAATGAAGAAGAAGAAGATTAAACGGATGTGGAATTTTTGGATCTGAAAATCCTAAACAATATGAATTGATCGATCGAAAAAATTAACGAGCTTCTCGTGTTTGGTAATTAAGGATTCAAAAAAAAATATAGGGAGAGATTTTATTTTAATGCAACGGATACAGAGAGACTCTGTTTTTTCAATGGAAAACAAAAGTTATCTTTATTGGACTCTATTTTTAACGGTGAAGTTCACGGAAGTTGAACAAGCATACAATATTCTTTTTATTTGGTTATCATTTATGTTTTATTCCTACTTTTTAAAGTGGTACTATTATATTATTCATAAGTTATTTCTAGACATTTGTTCCGTTTCTGAAGAAATAACGCTCTATTAAGTACGAATCTCATTATCAAAGGGCAAAACTTAAAGATCAAAGTTAATTGAGCAGAAAAATATATTTATATTATTGAATTTTATCGATAAATTATTAGACTTATCATCTAATATTTATAATAACAAGTAAAAAACTGTTAAAGAGTTTAACGGCTTTTGACGGCGATGGGAAAAGTTCCACGTGGCGACCTAAGAGAGCAATTCAGGTGGTGGACAGGTGGGTTCCACTGTGGGACCCATCGAACGTTGGACTGGGCGGCAAGATCTAGCCCAAACAGATGACATTTTTTACTTTCCATTTAAGCCCTTGGACTATACTACTATTTTTTATTAATTTTTTTTAAGATAAAATATAATATTAAAAAATTAGAATAAGATACAACGTTAATATTTAAAATGTTTAATATTGTAAGAAACTGGAAGAGAAAAAACTCTCACATTCAATTTTATAGTAGGAATGGCATTCAAAATAATTTTCAGTCATAACTTTAAATTTTTTATCAAAAGTAATTTTATTTCTGGAACTTAAACGAAAGAAAATTTGTCATTTTATCGATTATCAGAACCTTTAAAAAATTAGTATAGTTTAAAAGATTATTGAAGATTCAATCGAAATGCGCATCAAAATTTAATTATTTTTTTTTTAAAAAAAAAGACAAAAACTATTTGTGTCCTAGTAGATTCTCTGAACAAATAAATTTAGACATATAATTCAGGGTGAGGAATCACATAATTATCTTATATTAGGACGAAAACCCACAGTATGCTTATAAACAAAAGAAAAGACAAAATAGTCGCTATTTTCAAAATGTTAAATAAAATTAATCAAATAAAAGAAAATTATAATGGCATTTAAATTCCTGTAATAGCAGATTTAACTAAAAATGTGACATATAATGAAAGAGGCAAAGTTCATGTGTGTGGTATTTACTGGTTGACATACACTTTTAGACTTATGGGATAACGTATAATGTTATTATTATTATTATAATATTATGAATATCTATTTAGCTTATTTTTCATATTTATTTTATTTGTTATGGTGATGATATGAATTGAAGTTAAATGAATATATAAGAATTCATATAATCGATCATAACTTGTTAATTGAGATTAGCGTGTTATTATTTTTTATTGTTGTTAAATGTTTGGGGGTTTTAACATATTATTTAAATAGAAAAAATAAAAGGATGGAATATGTATAGAACAAAGTCTGTTAGTATAAAAAATGAACGTTACGTTGGATACCTTCTTTTTGAATGATTTAAAGAGGCAAAAGTTTATCATGTCACCTTTTACTGTACTATATTGGACCACTTTTAATAATCTTCTTAATTAATTTTGTTGTTTTACTTTGTCACACTTGTCTTCTTTGTGCTAATTACTGCTGGCCTCACTTTTGGTAAAAACAAGCAAGAGTGATAGACATGAATAATTAATTTATACTAATGGTGTGTTTTCCAAAATAATTGTGAAAGGATTAGAGAACGACATGAATTGTGATGGAATGGTTCGAGATTGTTTTATTTATATTCAGAAATACATGGGGTTCGAGTTCTTAGAAATAGAAATAATACATTGCCAGTAAAATGAATTTCGCAGAAAATTGATTGAATTTAACAACTATCGAATATCAAATAAAAAAATAAATTTCGAAAGAGGAGGCATGCACCATTATGTGTGATCAAAAGATTTCTTGATCATGCTTAATTATGATGAGGCCCGTTGACTATTAATTGGTTAATTTCTTCAATGATAAGGTTGAATTTCTACATTTGTGGCATGCATGTTATATATATATACTATATATCAAACCTTACTAATTAGATATATATACAAGGTGTAAAACATTTCCTATAATTAAAAATACTTACTATTCTATCGTAATATTTCATAATAATAGAAAGATGACACGAGAATTTGAACTCTTAGACCTAATATGTAAAGGTTCATGCAATCACCATTGCACCAAAGTGCTCTCTTTGAACTTTTCTTGGTTGAACTAATTAACTCCTCGATCAAGCTCTTATCTTTAATTTATTTCAAACTATTTATTGAGTCTTTGATGCATCCGTTCGTATATGATAAACCATGGTGAGTTAAAATGAGATGAAATACACCTAAAATCAATAGAAGAAAGTTATTTTGAAAGACGTATAATTATGTTTTCATGGTATAGTGATGATATAAGTTGAGATAAAATGGAAAAAAAATATGACGAATAAGGTTTAGTATATCTAAATTGAACTTTTTTCAAGACTGACATATTGATAATATAATAGAGTACAAGATATTAACTTTCACCAACAAAATAAAGAAAAAAGATAAACTACTAACTAAATCATTCTTGTTAGCCGACAATGTTCAATGGATAATAATCTTCATAATAATCTTAATTTTACCTAGTTGACTAATTTTAAGTTCTTTTGAGGTGAGTCCGCAATTGTGGGGTAATTTGTGGGATTATGTTATACTATATAGTTTTTATTTAGTGCATGAAAGTTGAAGAAAGGAATAATTTCTTTCACTTTTGGGCTTTTAGGTGGGGAAAAGATGATCACTCTTTCTTCTTTTTAACCCAACAGGCAATGGCCAATTATGACTATACAACCCCTAACTAATTTTCACTATACTTTTTGACAAACAAAAAGAAGAAGATGATTATATGTTGGCATGATACTTCCAAATGATTCCTAGGGACCAAACCCCAACTATATCCAAGACTTTCGAGAAGGTGTTTATTATCGTCAGTGCAGTGAAATTTTTAATTTTTATGTTTTTCTACTCATTAAATTGATAAGAAATATTTATTGGGCTTAAACCAACCTTAAAACTAGCTAAAGAGATCAAGATCGTCTGAAATTGAATGGAGACCATCTTTTCCTTCCACAACCGACGTGGACTTTGAACTTATGGTTTGGATATATACTACATGAACAATATAAAACAAGGCTCGACATCAACTAAAACAAGATATAGACTCGAATATGACATAACTCAAGCCTAAAAGCTATTTTAATAGGCGAAGATTGCTCAAAGAGCATATAAAAGTGGCTAACTTACCAAATGTATGATCAATCAATATTTTCATAGATGGACCAAATTTATGGCCCATCAATATAGTAAGTGCCACTTCCATAAAAACATATGGGCTTTTTGATTAGTGGACTATCAAAACCACAGCAGCCTAAAGAAAATTTAGTGGGCTATAAGAATGAAAACATAAATTATAGGAACCACATATTATAAATACTATCACATTGCCAATTATATAGCACTATAAATATTGTTGTAAATTAATTGGTAGGTAACTATCCCTCGAACTTAATCAAAAGTGTTGAATTCGAGCCTTATAATGAAGTAGGATATACCTAGTATTAAGTAATACTTTCTTCCACGAATTCAAACTAGTCGAGCCCAGTATAATAGCTACTAATTGTGTTATTAACCGTTATGAAAATTTCACATTATACTTTGAAAAAATGTGATTTTAATACAACATAGGCTTTTCTCCTACATTCAATACAACTTGCTTATGTGAACTTGTAAAGAAACGAATCATGAGCGTGTGCGAGGATGTTATAAGAGTCATACCACTAAAAAAAGGTATGAATCACATGAAAATTTTTCTTGGAATTAGTATGAAAATTTGCAGGAAACTAAATTTCGTAAGAATTTTCATACTTGTGTTATGAGTTATGATGATCTTGGGTAATTCTTTTCTTATGAGTTAATTTTTGAAATTGAGTTAGACATGATTCGTTTCTTTATAACATTAATAACAAATATTGTTATATATATAACTGTAACATAGTTAAAATTTTAAATTAAATTATTATTATTTTTTCAAATATATAAAAAATAAGTCAAATCGAGAAAGTGATAGTGAGTTATAGATTGTTGCGTAATCCATGGTCACACTAATTTAGATTTGTCGGTTGATATTGTTTTGGATTGAGTAAAAATGATTTTGATAATATAGGGAAAAAATGACCAACGGTGGAGCCCTCCTCTTTGATTTTTCTAATTATTGCTTAATTAATACCTAACCTAATTATTACAATCTCTAAGTGCCAGCAAATGTGTCACACACTTCTAGACCACTATTTGTCTGAGTTGATTTTTTTTTTTAAAAAAAAATCTCTAATTGGTGAGAAAAAGGAAGAAAATAAAATAATTTGAGGGAGACATTTTTCCATAGTATTCAAAATATTTGAATTAATTTCTGGGGTCTATTTGGATAGTGTTCAAAATAACTTTGTCAAATTAGTGCAAGTGATTATTACATGACAAACAATGAATGAGCTAATAGGATGATTGACATTTCTCTAATATTATTGATTAAAAATTTTAGTAATAAATCATACAAATAAATATAGTGTATTTAATAAGAGAGAGATTTATCGTGAAAAAGCTTATACTTATATCTTAAATAATCATATTAATAATATTATATTCAAATAGAATTGTTTCGATATAAAGAGTATGCAAATAGAGTTGAAAATATATATATTGAAGTTAACACTTAGATTGTCAATCCAAATATAATTAATTAGAAGACATTAGAAAGATTAATATGATTTACTTATTAATGGCGGTTATAATATACAATTAACTATTTTTGGGTTATTTTTCCATCATTTTCGTTGTGTTACATATTGAAATTCTTATAATTTTCTAGTTGGAGCAAATCAAAATTTTGAAATATTATGTATATGACCTTTGAGCAGGGGCGTATTTAAGGGGTTATAATCGGGTTTACGTTAATCCATGTTTTTCTCTAGTAATTATATATAGTAGTGTTATATTTTGTAAAAATATTAAAATATAGATGTGTAAATTCACACTATAACGACGGGGTACACCTCTCTACGTGAGGTTAAAATTTTGAATTTTATATTTATCTTATTTTATTTTTCTTTCTAAAATTATAATAGCTCTCTTACTGGTTATTGGTAGCTCTTTTGACATTTTAATGACTTTTAATAATAAGCATCTAAATTTCCAACATCAAATTTATATCTTAATTTATTTATTTTTTATAATAATGCATCCATTATCTAAAAATCTTAAATACGTCTCTACCTTTGAGAGTGTACCCCACAATACATTATCTAAATAAAGAATAGATAATTCTAACTAGAAAAAGATTTCTCTGATTACGACAAAGAAAGAAAAAAATAGTACTAATAAAAAGAGACTGATAGCAAAAAATTTATAATTTAATAAGGTTTATACACAGAAAGAAAGTCTAAATGTTAAAACAACTTTTCTCTTCAAAATAATTAGATATGATATTTCCAGTTCTTATGAAAATTCATATAAATGTTAATGTGGAATGAAATAGTTATTCATATATAAGTTATTCCACTATTTTTTCTACATAAAATGGTGTATACTTTTTTTTTCCATAATTTATATGTATACTATTAGTTATGTTGATTTTTGAATTGCTAAAAAAAATCATATTAATTTTATATATAAACAATTAACCAACTAAAATATTCTATTATTTATCGAGATTAATTTATTTACTCCCTCCATTTATTAAAATTACAGCCGTCAATATGGGTTGGGTTTGTTGAGTCGACCAGGCTTAATCCGGAATCTAATAGGGGTGGGCTACGATTATTAGAGCTCATTTGAGAAAAGAGTTTTTTAGTCCGGCCTGAATAAGCCTGCTGATTTGTGGGGCTTGAGAAATATCGGTAGGGCTGGCCCGTGGGTCAATAAAAATTAACTAAAAATATAATATAATATTAAAATTTAAAACTAAAGAGAGTCCAAACTCAAAACAATTAGATTAATATTTCTATTTAGATATTTATACTTTTACTTAAAAATTTTTTTAATAAATATTATAAAGATAATTTTATTTGTGGATTTGATTAAAAAGTAGTAATATTAACATCATGTAATATTGTTTTATCGATATTTATGATAATATATTTAAATTATAATTTATAATTTAATATAATAATTCTAAAAATAATATAATTTTTTAAAAAATGGGCTGGCCCGGCAAGTCTGTAGTCCACGTACTTGTGAGTTGGGCCGGCCGTTTTCTAGTCTGCACAAAAAATGGGCTAGTCCGACCTGATCCGTAAAATATCAAAGTCTGTATGAGATAGTCCGGATGGAATGGGCTAGCCCATATTGACAGCTCTAATTAAAATAGTTAAATGACGAGATTAATTCTCTTTGTTAGCAAACAATCTTATTTCCTTAAACAAACTAAATACATATTTTAATTACAATTATTATGTGCCTTCTTTTTAATACCTTTCATGGGATATTCAGTGATAAATAAATTTTAAATTATATGAATCTTTTTTTTAATTAGCCTGATTTATTATGAAATGGTTGAAATCTAACCCTTAAACAATATGTATTTTCTTTTAATTATATATATATTAATGTCAATTGAAATAGGTTTTAATGGAACTATTTCTTTCATTTTAATTTATTTATTCTGATTTCTTTTAATTATTAGTCCATTTAAAAAATATGCATCTTTCTCTTTTTATTAATTTTCTTAATTTTGACTTTTTACGTCACATGTTTAAATTCACAAAATTCAAAAGTTCTTTATATTTTTTTGATATGTCAAAATAATAAGTAAAATATTTAAAAAAATAAATCGACAAATAAAAGTTAACGGAAAATAAAATAAACGAATGAAGTATGATTAAAGTAGATAAAATATTTTAAAAGTAATTAATGTGTCTATGTGCTTGAAAATAATTGAGTGCCATCATACGGCGCTTGATGAATTTCATGAAGAACATGCAGCGCCACGTCATTTTCTCTCGTTAATCGAGTAATATTATTTATTATTATAGCTACTTGATTACTTCTTTTTGTCCTTTTTATTTACAGTAATTTTATTTATATATTTATGCTTAGTATTTTTTATTTTTTTAATAGAAATAATATTTTTTCTATCCCTAATTATTTATTTAGTTTTAAATTGATACACTTATTAAAAAAAAAATTGATACAGTAAGTTTATTATTTTACCTCTATTAAATATGAAGTGAATGAATTAAAAGTTTAAGATTTTCAAAAAGTTCTATAATTTTTAAATTAATTAATTGAGGGTATAACAATTTTTGATTTGTCAAATTAGACAAGTAATTAAAAACAACTAAAAAGTAAAAATGAACAAGTAATCAGGGACTGCAAGAAACTTATCAAAGTTTAGGGGGATTCTACTATTATTACATATGGGATTAAATTAAAATAATAAATCAAATATTATTAATATCTCAATGAAAACAATTAAAATGACAAGACTAATTCTCTTAGTAGCAAACAAACTTATTTCCTTAAAGAAACTAAACACATATTTAACTACAATTACTTTTTTTCTTAATACAGTTCATTGAATATTCATCAATGATTAATATGCTTTATAGAACGGATAAATCTTTACCATATTTGTTTGTTATGATTTGTAAGGTAGTTGAAATTTCCAATTTTTTTTTTTGTTGTTCAATTTTCTTAGATTTAAGCTACGTATATGAGATAAATTTTGTTAAAAATAAATTTTGTAATGCGTGAATTTAATTTTATTAAGCTTTAATGTGAAGATGAAGTACCAAATGACAAAAAAACTTGTTTCTAATTTAAGGACTTCAGTGCATTTATAAGTTTTTGCAAGGGGTTTTAGGTAGATTCACCAAACTACAATAAGGTGACACTTTGGTCCAGAGTCGATATCGCAGGAGTTGGGCTCCACACCCCACTCGCTGCCAACGTGTAACCTCCATCGTTTAAAATATTCGATCTCGATTTATACAATTTTGAATTAATTGGCTGAAATATATTATTTAGTGAATTTTTACGCGTTAGAGATCCTCCGATTGATTCAGATAATACAATGGTGATTAACGAGATTATTTATACCTTTTATTGAGTAATTGATACCAAATTTTCCTCTATATTGGATCATATTTTCGGCAGACTGAAAATGTATCATGTTCAGCTTAATCACGTTTCTCCAATTCTTCTTCAGTCTTTTTTTACCTGTCCTCGGACTCATCATGACCAACTTTTCACACCTCCTCCTCACTGAGATATTTGTGCTTCCCCTCCTCATATTTCCACGTCATTTCAGCTTCGCTATCCGATAACATAAAAATCACTCTTATCCCTATATGATTGTTTCTAATTTTTCCTTTGATTTTATGATCACACATGGATCTAAACATCCTTTTAATGTCGCATTCGTCTTCGAAAGACAAGATGTTTTTATGTCAACACTCAATCGTGTACAATATAATCGATCTAATGATCCCACAATAAAACTTAACTTTAACTCTCGACAACACATTCTTATTTAGAATAAATTAATAATTAAGGTACCAAAAAGTGTTGATTAAACTCTTAAAACATAAATTAAAAAACCCAGTGGGCGAACTTGTAATATCACCTAAATACCAAGCCCATAGTCTTAAATAGAGAAGAAATCACCTCTTTCGGCTCCTCTCTATAAATTCATGTCCCTAACGAAGCCCACAAATTTATATATATACATACACTACTTCTCATAAATACACACTACTGTTCATTGTATCTCTCTTTCTTCTTCTCCAACTGATTTCAAATCTCAAATAAATCTTCCCCAAATTTAGAACGAACAAACAAGCTTCAGGTATCATCATTCTTCTTTTTTATTATACTTTTTCTCTGTAAATCTGCATTCACGCTATCAATTTATGCTTTTCCAGTTGTTACGAGCTGTTTATGTTTATTGTTCAGTTCAATTTTGAATCTAGAAAGTTTGTTTTACGATCTATAATCCGTATTTGTTGATTAATTTGATTGTTTCTAGAGTTTTTTTGATTTCTAGTTTAATTCGATGATTGTGCTATTTCCTGTTCCTCATAGCTTGGTAACGTCGGGGATGTTTGGTTATGGTGGAGGATCGTGGATGTGTGAGCTGAGGCTGACGGTGAAGTGAGTTATAGTGTGATGTTTTATGAGTTTGAAGTAGGATGCAGCAATGTCATGTATATCTATTTAGGTGAGAGATAGATTATATAAATTTACTAGGAGATGTACTAGAAGCTGTGTTTGTGCTAACTTGCTATTGTCTAGACTTATTAAGATCTATGAATTATATTTACTCAAACGATGTAGCAGATCATGTTCCATATCGTATATACGAGGAGGTTGTTGCGTGTTGATGTATATCCATTTAGGATTCAGATTATCACATATTATTTTGATGGGAACTTAAATGGAACGCGAATCTGATGGGTTAGAGGTTGGAGTTGAAGGAAAGAAAGTGATGGTGCAGGGGTTGACGGTTTCCAGAATATAGTTGGGGTGTTTGAGCTAATGTTAGTGAGCTAAACTGTAGCTTCCGACATTGTATAATTCTCTATCTAGAGATATGCATTATGCAGTGTTGAATTCCCTCGCACTCAAGGGTGTAGCCTAGTGGTCTATGAAGTGGGTAGAGAATCTTGAGGTCCTAGGTTCAAATTCTAGTGGAAACAAAAACTACTAGGTGATTTCTTCGCATTTGCCTAAGCTTTGGTAGGAAGAGTTACTCGGTACTTGTATGGGTGGGTAATCGGTGAAATAGTCAAGGTGTGCACAAGCTAGCAAGCTAGCTCATGAGGTTAGAATTGCCTAAAATCATGTAAGGAATGCAACAAGTTCCACATTCCACTCGATGTGGGAATGCAACAAGTTCCAAATTAGAATATAAATTTTGGCATTCCATAATCTTTTCAAATATCATTGTATAAATTCCTAGCCCCAACCCGCAATGATGACCAAGATGGTTGGGCGAGTGATCTCCCAAATGGAGGGTCTCAGGTTCGAACCCCCTTGTATACTTTCTTGGTGCAACTCGTTGTATGAGGCTTCCCTAATGCAGTTTACCTCTCTTGTGTGATTGGCGAGCTAATTGGAGCAGGGCTGTGAGTTCCCTTGACAAAAACAACCTAGCTCCACCATTGCAAACTTGATCATTTTCCCATACACATTGTCTTACTTATGCATACTTAAATATCAAGGAATCATGAATGAACTTCGGTTTGTTGATATCCAACTGAGTCGGTCTCACAAGATACCATGGTAGGCCGATATGAGTGGATTCTTTTGCAGAATTAGCTTTCTCGGAGACATAAACTAATTCCTTTTTAATGCTTGGGCCATAACTTTTGAAGGTGTTTGCCTAGGCACCAAGATAAGCCAACCCACTATAAAGCCTAGATGTTTAATGTGTCTGCTAAACTTTTATCTCTTTGATTCTTAGCTTCCCTCTTGTACACTATAAATGCATGATTCAGACGTATATGTGTCATAGAAGCATAATTGTCGTTGCAGCTTGTACTGTAGGTATCAAGAAAATATAATTTATAAAAAACTAGATGAATTTTTACAAAGAGCAAACAGTGTTATGATGAGAAAGACGTGATATTTTCACTCGAAATGCCTAGGCAACAGGCCAGGACACTGCTCAGGCTTGCTCACCATCTCAATCATGCTTTAGAGTTGAAAAAAAAAAGAAGAGAAAAGTTTCTGATATTACTAACCATCTGGGTTCCAATTTGTGATATTGGTATTTATATTTTATAGAAGCTTGTAGTCCATCACTGATTGTTGGTAACTTAAATGTAGAGCTTAAAACCAACAGATGGGTTCAAATGCAGTTGATGATTTGATAGAAGCGTCATCGGGAGTTCATTATTCTGGATTCCATATGGAGCAGCCACGTACTTCAGAAATTGAGCAACCAACCTCTATAGATGATAGTTTTCATAAGCAACCCTTCATCATTGGTATGTATACACCGTGGTATCTCTCTTGTTGTCACCTGAGCATTGTTTTTTTTAAAATAAGGGTCTTCAGCATTGTCAATTCACTTTTGCAATTGCAGAAATTGAAAAAAAGGACTACTTATCTCAATATCTACTCAATTGTTGTTCTCCTCAGCTATTCTTGGAATGTTTCTTTGTGATGTTCATTTTTTATGATTCCCAGAGCAAAGGATATGTTAGCTTAAGAAACTGACTTAAATATTCAAGCTTTCATCATGTGTACATCAAATGATAGTGTTCACTTCAATATGAATGTTAACATTTAAAACTATGGTAGAGCTATTCATGGATGCATATAACGTCGGGATGACAAGGGGCTACAATCTTGAGCAGCATTGAAATCTAGTTTGCCATTTGCCTGCTTGTAAGTGATTTAATTGGCTATCTGGTTTGGCTTAGAACTTTGTGGGAATCTTTCTTTGACATTGGATTCTGGCTGCTTTTCACATGAAGTTAACACAAAATTGATTATGCTGGGTATGTGTAAAGAAAATTCTCAATATAGATTTTGCACTCAATCCTTCTATTTGCCTACTGTTAGAACATGTCAATGATGTTAGTTCAATTGTTTTTGTGTGCACATTGTTGGTCAATAGAGCAGTTTATGATTTTCATTCTCAGGAAGTGTGTCAGGAATATGGATGGTGATGAAAATTGATTATCTGGCTTATCAGTTGAATCATAAAACTTCAAGCAATTTAAGGCTGTAAATGCTATTGGTGTTTCTTTTCCTTGGTACATATTTTCTAATCATGCTCATAAAATATGTTTCACCGGCAGGCGTTGCTGGAGGTGCTGCATCTGGCAAGACAACAGTTTGTGATTTAATTATTGAGCAGCTTCGTGATCAGCGAGTTGTACTAGTTAACCAGGTGGGTTTCTTCGGACTGGAAAAAAGTCGTTTCTTTATTTTGATGAACAAGTTTAAGCTTACTGCTAAATCATCCTTAGTATGAACAGATAGTATCACGAATTCATGATCTTCTCCATACAGCATTTTTTAACCGCCTTCATTCTCTTATCACTTCCTATTGAATCTATAACTATTTACAATGTGTTTATAGCTCCTCTTTTCTTGTTTCCTCTTGATAAGATGATTGGTTAGCTAGGGTCTTCTATATCTCAATTTTCTCTAGGTGTTTTTTTCTGCATATTCCCCCTTCAATTTTTGATAATCTTAAACTAATAAACTAAATTTATATTTCATCTATCTTTAAGATCAATAAGAACTTTTTGGTTGAATTACTGATTTGTTGGTCTTCATGTGAGATGTTCCCAACAGAAGTTGTGGGAAAAAATACGGCTTAAGAGGATTCATAATGATATTTCTATTTAACAAGTCGTAAATGCTACATTTCTATATTTTAGTTTGCACAAATTTATTCTCTGATTTATCTAACCCAAGTTTGAATTTGCAGGATTCTTTTTATCACACTTTGACTCCTGAAGAACTGACAAAAGTTCATGAGTACAACTTTGACCATCCTGGTTAGTCTAGTCCATTTTATTTGAGTTAAATTCAGTCGCAATTGTTTATGGTTTAATTTCCCAGATAGAAAATGATACTTCGTATTACTTTTAGGAAAAAGCATCACTATAGTCTATATGTGTCATTTTGTTTTCTTCTCAAAATCATTCTTGCATTTGCCAATAAAAATATTTATGAATTGAAATTGGACTCTCTTGTACAGGAATAGTTCTGACTTCGAAGAAGTATGTTTATGTGTTCAAGACCTGTGGCTCGTAACTGTCCTCAATTTTATTAAAAATCCTTCTTAATTAATGATGATAATTCCTGGTGATTGAGTTTTGATTTATAGTGTTCGTACATGTGTAAACTCTTTGAAATTGTTTAATATTTATATGTCATTTGTTTGAATTATTAAATATCAGATGCATGTTATAAGATAATGTTTGCTGTAAGTTTCATGATTCTCTTTCTTATTGTTCAGATGCATTTGACACCGAAAAATTGTTGCGTGTGGTGGAGGAATTGAAGCAGGGGCGAGCAGTAGATATTCCAAAATATGATTTTAAGAGTTACAAAAATGACGTATTCCCCCTTCGAAGGGTAAATCTTCATAGTATGATTTTATTTTGTTTCATTTTATTGCATAAGTCATCCAACTTTCTAAAGAATACATCAATTTCTGGTTATCTTAGTCAACATTTAAACTCCCTCATCTTTTTGCATAATTTCTTTGTTCCAACTTAATACCTTATCTAAAAATATTTGAAAGGAAGAAAGAGGGATTGGATTCCAATGACAAAGAAAACACATGTCTCTAGATAGACAGCTGGATATATAGGTGGAGACACACACAATTGCTTGCATTTCGAGTTGTAGCTGTCTTTTTTTCAGAATGCTCCATTAGTGCCAATTCACCTTTTTTATTTTACTTGGTAGGTCAATCCTTCAGATGTTATAATCTTGGAAGGCATACTCATCTTTCACGATCCACGTGTCCGAGATCTGATGAATATGAAGATATTTGTTGATACAGGTTCTTTCATCTCCTTTCTTTTGATGTTCCTTTATTATTGTTGTGGCATGGGTTGTGCCTTCTCATTGACATGTGACCATGATGTACAAGAGAAAAAGATCAGCATAGTGTCCTAGTAGTCATCTCATATAGTAATCTTTTACTTGTATGTTCTGCTTTAGTTCTTGAGACACGAGCATGTTGTATCCTTCCATGTCTACTGGACAGTGCTTTATGTTGGGTCTTCTACTTGTGTGGTTTCATCATCTTAAATTTTCAGTGCAGATGCTGATGTACGTCTCGCGAGGAGAATAAGACGTGACACAGCTGAAAAGGGAAGAGATATTAGTATGGTGCTTGATCAGGTTAGGAAAACTTTCAGGCTTATTTGAAACAAGTGGGGATCTTACACTCGAATTTAACAGATATTTGATAAAGCATTTCTTGAGTTTCTTACTCTTCCAACATATTGCATTTTGCATAAGGCCAAATGTCATAAATTAGGATTTCTAACTTCTGACATTTGGCTTATTTTTGTTTCTTTTAGCTTTGAAACAAGTGCTAAAAAGCACTTCTTTTATTTTACCCAAACTGCTTAAAAGCTATTTTAGCTTAAAAACACCTAAATAAGCCAATCCAAATAGGCTCTAAGTTTCTTTTTTCCTGCTTCCTTTCCCAGTTCATGTCTGTGAAACTTCCATTATGAGTTTCTAAAATTGCCTTTTTGCTAATAAGCTCAATATAAACCTTTTTTTTTAACTGATGATTCAACTTCCATCTCAACTTAATTGCCTTCTCAAACTGGCTGTTCAAACTCTATTAAGTTTCTAATTGCATTTTTGAAGTTGATTGTCATATGGAATTTAGCATGATTTTTATGCCTAAGTGTTTGGTTTCACTAATAATTTGATTTAATCTTTGATGCAGTATTCTAAGTTTGTGAAAGCTGCTTTTGATGACTTCATTCTTCCTACAAAGAAGTATGCTGATGTTATCATTCCCCGAGGTGGAGACAATCATGTTGCTATCGATTTGATTGTGCAACATATTCGGACAAAACTTGGTCAACATGATCTTTGTAAAATATATCCTAACTTATATGTCATTCAATCAACTTTCCAGGTACCATTTTTATCTTCGAAATTTAAGATATTACTTGTCCCTTTTTACCTGTTTCTCTTTTTTTTCTTCAAATCGATTCGCTTTGTTCAAGATCCATCTCCCATGTGCTCCTAAGATTGGTATTCTTTTCATTCAGATACGTGGCATGCATACACTTATACGGGATGGTCATACAACTAAACATGACTTTGTATTTTATGCTGATAGATTAATTCGATTGGTAAGTATATTGCTTTACTGGTTATCCTATTTTTCTCAACCAGTCAGTGAAAGTGAATCCTTTTTTAGCTTATCAACTAGATTCATCTTCACTTGAACCAGGTTGTTGAACATGGTTTAGGACATCTGCCATTTACGGAAAAGCAGGTGTTGACTCCAACTGGTAAGCTGCAACTGTAATTGATTAATATGTATGCCCTTCTATTTAGAAATCTTATTCAGAGCGTCTTTCATTACTACATTTTATATAGTAAGGTTATTGAAATTAGGTCCAAAGAGCAGGCTTAATGGCGATCTTCTTAGGACAGATGAGAGTGTGGATGCAATTATGATACTTGGCCATGGTTTCTGAAGTCATGACTGATACCAAGAAAAAAGGCTGAATTTTATTTTTAACTGAAAAAAGTCTAGGCATTATAACACATTAGTGCATTACGACTAATGTTACTGTATTGGTCAAAGTATGGCACTGGTCACTGTAACATTGGGATGTCACAAGATAGCATTGCTTACAGTATTAACTTTAAACTTCCCATAGGGTTATTGTTGAAGACATTACTTTCCCGCAAAGATATTTTCTTTTACAGTTTGAATTAGTAGAGTTGTTGGATTGTGTATGTAAGGCATCATAAAACATTATTGATCCTATAGCGGTTAGAAAAAAACTAGCTACACGTTTTCCTCCTTTTATTTGTGTCAGCTCTTGACTATTTGTTCGTTACAGTACTTCATTTTGGTCATTTTCAATACTTGTATCATGATTTTAGCATTTTATTCTAAAGTCATATTGTCTGGGATTCTAGGAGTGGGTTTTATGCAACTTTTGTTTCTTCGTGGAGTTTAATCTTTTTCTATATACCCAGTTGAGTGGGAACAGCTTGAACTAGCAAAAAATAAATTCTTAATGAGATATATTTCTTATGAGTGCAGGATCTGTTTACAGCGGTGTTGATTTTTGTAAAAGGTTATGTGGTGTTTCAGTAATTAGAAGGTGAGTTTGTAACTGGCATTTCCCTTGCTTTTCTTGTATGGTAGTAATAATTGCTTTAGAGCATTTAAGGACTTTCTGATCTTTGTAATGGTGTTGTATGCGTGTATATATGTTGGTCCATGTAATTTGGTAACCTTCACTAGATTGAGTGATTGATTGTATGGTTGTCCATGTCCTTAATGCCTATGTTGTTCACATATTCTATTGGTATATTATGTCCCAAACTTGGCTCGTTTAGTGGATCGAATGCAATGGTCTGTGCATGTGTGAGGCTCCGATATATTTGTTTAAAGTTTTCACATGGAGCATCATGTTAGTGATTAAACTGAAGATAACAAATGAGTCTCTTTTCTCAGAAGCATATTCATCATGGAGAAACTTCATTTTGCATTTTTTAGGATAAATACTTGTTACATGGCAGGACAATTGCTAAATCATCATCCAGTTTCTAGTAGAGAATCTAATTAACAAGTTTTTGTTTGTGTGTCTTCTCTGCCTTCACCAAAGTGATCGAATTGTTGTATTTAGTTTGTTAACCATAAAACTTTCTTAATTATACACAGTGGAGAGAGCATGGAGAATGCCTTGCGAGCATGTTGTAAAGGTATCAAGATTGGCAAGATCCTGATCCATCGAGAGGGTGACAATGGTCAGCAGGTCAGCAATCTGCAGGGTCCTCCCAAGTCGTTACCCTCGTGAGTCATTATATTTCCTTTTGCGTTCCTTATGTTAAATTAATACATTTTGTTAATAATGATGCAGCTGATCTATGAGAAACTACCACTAGATATTGCAGAAAGACATGTCCTGCTGTTGGATCCCATCCTCGGAACAGGTTAGTTTTTAAGAATGCTCTGGATATCATATAACTGACCACGAGCTTCATCCACGCCTAGTGCTGAATGAACTACATCATCAAGATTTTACAATAATTTCTCATCAAAAGCTTACGTGAGCAAAACTTGTTACGTGTCCATACACAGGGAATTCAGCTGTTCAAGCTATTTCGTTACTGCTGAAGAAGGGTGTCCCGGAGTCCAACATTTTATTTCTCAATCTCATTTCTGTAAGTTCACTGAATTATCCAGTACAGGCTTCGCATTCCTTCCAACATTTTGCAAATACTACTTCTTGTGGTGTTCAACGGAGTTGTCGAATAATAACTGTTTTTCTTTAAAATTAGGCACCTCAAGGAGTACATGTGGTGTGCAAGCGATTTCCAAGAATAAAGATTGTGACATCTGAGATAGAAATTGGCCTGAATGACGATTTTCGTGTTATTCCTGGGATGGGTGAGTTTGGTGATCGATATTTTGGCACAGACGATGACTAAACAAAGAGTTGTGGCCCCTCCATACCCCGCAATCACATAATGAGAGATGTAACGTTCTATTCCAATTCAATTTTTTTTAAAGATCTTTTAAAAGAAAAAGTAAGATGAGCATATGGTGAAAACACTTGTGTAACGGATAAATGGACATTTTGAAGCATTTTTGAATATACAAGCCTTATAAACGTGATTTCTTTTTGCAGTCTGCACTATCGAGTCCTTTAAACTACGCATATATGTAATCAGAAAATAAGAGTATACCACTAAAAATTGTGGCGGAGTAGTAATATTCCTCCATCTCTAATTAGAGGTCTCGTATTTCAGGTTTGGAAATAGTATCGTTTTTGATACAGTCCGCTTTCACTAAAGGTGAAACTTCCTTGCTTGAATCTGGAATGTGTATACATGTTCCATTTTATTCACTACTCGAATCAGAGTTCCTCGTGTAACAAAAATAAGAACTATAGAACAACTTGAGATGTATATTTGGTTGCAGTGTGAATTCAAAGTTTAGAGCCTTTCGAGAGCCATACACAGATTAAGATGATTGTTTTTTGGGCTCTATATCATAAATGTGAGAAAGAAACAAAATATTGTAGATGAGGCATCAACTCCTCACAATATTTTTTGCCTCACACAAATAGAAAGGAGACGTTTGGCAGTGAAATATGTAGTTCACTCATTTTTTGTTAGAGAGGACGATAATCTTTGTTGGGCTAATCTATAGACACGTGTCAAGAATTGGATTATCATAATAGGAATATCCGTTCCAAGTCATTCACTATATAGATTGGGTTTCTAGCTTTTTGGGTTCTCGTCCTTTTTCAGTTGGCTGCTTCCTTAGCTTTATCCTTTTAGCACAACCATGTCTGCCTTTGTGGGAAAATATGCTGGTAAACTTTATTTAATATTTAAAGTTTATGAAATTTCATAATCATGTAATATTTATTGAGCTCATGATCAAATATTTATTTATATTAAGTGAATTTTCCTAAACCCTATATATATAAAAGAGTTTGTCTTTGGCAAATAAGTATGTACATATTTTGCTAGACAGCATGCAAGGCAGTAACGGTTCTTTAAAGTACGCGAGAATGTGTATTTTACATAGTACGTGGTACATATATTGTCATGCATATATAGCCAACTTATATATGTAAAGTAAGTACATATTTTGATTTTGCTTTTGATTTTTACACTGTCAATGTATTTATATATACTAGCATATATACTAGGATATAATAGCCAATATATATATATATATATATATATATATATATATATATATATATATATATATATATATATACGTGGGGTCGATGGTAAGATGTACACCTACCTTAAAAGTAGAATTTCAACTCTTATGATTCTATAAATGCAGAGGAACTTATCAAGAATGCCAAGTACATAGCAACACCAGGGAAAGGTATTTTGGCAGCAGATGAAAGTACTGGAACTATTGGAAAACGTTTATCAAGCATTAATGTTGAAAACATTGAACCAAATCGTCAAGCACTTCGTGAACTCCTTTTCACTTCACCAAGTGCTCTTCCTTACCTCTCTGGTGTTATTCTCTTTGAAGAAACACTTTACCAAAATACTTGTGATGGAAAGCCATTTGTTGAACTTCTTCAAGAGAACAATGTTGTTCCTGGGATTAAGGTTGACAAGGGTACCGTGGATTTGGCCGGTACCAATGGTGAGACAACAACTCAAGGGCTCGACTCGTTGGGTGCACGTTGTGCGCAGTACTACAAAGCAGGTATGTGTGTTTGAACTGTGAAATCATCTCATTTTAATTTGATTTATGTGAGAATGCACTTACGTACTTTGTTACGCTATATTTCAACATGCACTCTCACGTGCATCATGTGAAATGCATCTTTACAGAATTTACTGTTTATATATATGTTATGTATACGGAGGCTATTTAGATTAATTATTCTTCTGATTGTTAAAATCATAAGCTGTTAGAGCTAGGGAGCACAAGTTTAATTTTTTAACTACATTAAGGTGCTCGTTTTGCCAAGTGGAGAGCTGTGTTGAAAATTGGGGCTACTGAGCCTTCAGAATTGTCCATTCAGCAAAATGCTCAGGGGCTAGCTCGTTATGCGATAATTTGCCAAGAAAATGGACTTGTGCCAATTGTGGAGCCAGAAATTCTGACAGATGGAAATCATGATATCAAGAAATGTGCAGCTGCCACTGAAACTGTTCTTGCTGCTGTTTATAAGGCACTCAATGACCAGCATGTTCTTCTTGAAGGAACACTTTTGAAGCCTAACATGGTCACCCCTGGCTCTGATAGCCCCAAGGTTAGTAATTTATTAAGTTATATACATGGAGATCGTACAAGATTGTTTTACAGTTAGTGTATTGTAGCCTATGTTACGTTGCTTGGATTCTTCAAAATGTTGTTGCACCATGCACTACTTCTAGAGGATCTGATGCCACTGACAACGTTTTTGAAGAGTATAAGCAACATAGGTTGTTATAGTTAAATTGGATGAAAATATAACTCGTCTAATCTGTTCTAGTTTGAACTAGTTAGTTGGAATGTGTATATTCATGTGTAGGTTATATAGTTCATATCTTAAAGTCAGGACCAATTTGAGGGGCCTATTTATGGAGCTAATTGTATTATCCATTAGGAAACTTATCAAAAAGTGAGAAAAAGGATATAAAAGAAAATGATTTCGTAAGTTTGATTTGATAAAAAGAAGGGACAGTCCAGTGCACAAAGCATCCCACGTTCACACATGGTCCTAAGAAGGGCCGCACCTCAAGGGAGTGTAATGTCAGCAACATAGACATGATCCATTATTGATATTGATGCGATGATTTAGTCCAATCCGCACATGTGACACCCGTTCTCATTCGTTATCTTAGGTTGCAGCAGAAGTAATAGCAGAGTACACGGTCACAGCCCTGCGCCGGACCGTGCCACCAGCAGTGCCAGGGATAGTGTTCTTATCAGGAGGACAGAGTGAGGAAGAGGCAACAGTGAACTTAAATGCAATGAACAAATTGGAAGTGCTTAAGCCATGGACACTGTCATTTTCATTTGGTAGAGCTCTTCAGCAAAGTACCCTCAAGACTTGGGGTGGAAAAAAAGAAAATGTTGGCAAAGCTCAAGAGGCATTTTTGACAAGGTGCAAGGCTAATTCAGATGCAACACTTGGAAAGTATACTGGTGGAAGTGGAAGTGGTGCTGCTTCTGAGAGTCTGTTTGTTAAAGGTTACAAATATTAGAGGAGGAAAAAGTTGGAGTTGATGATAACAGGTTATATACTATTGTCTTTGTGTTGATTTTAATAACTTCTTTTATGTTAAAAATTGAGTCTTTTCAATTTCAATAAGTAACTCTTGTAAATTGTTGTTCAAAGTTTATATTCACTTAACCAAGATAATAAAGAAAAAAAAGCTATACATAAAAAAAAAAAAAACTTTGACGAGTGACAGATTTAGAATTCTTATTATTATAGTTTGAATCTAAATAGGAATATTATTGAAAATCACTCTACAGAAACTCTAACCCTTTATTATTCAAAAGGATTTATCAGTTGAACCCATTTCCTTTTTATCTCTTCAGATATTTTATCTCTTTAGATATTCGCACCACGATGGATATTTTTCGTGAATGAATCTTGGATTCGGAGAATTGATAAATTCCATATAATCGCTCCAGGTTGGGTATTTTCTTGGATTCGGAGAATTGGCAAACTCTTCTTCCTTGCTTTTTCATTACTTATGCATGTAAAATCACAGAAAACTTAAATAAGAGATAGTAATCAATAAATGAACCATTCTGGTTACAAAACTCATGAGGCAATATGGTGCTTACGCCACCTGCACCCAATACACAGTTTTCTTCCCTTTCTCACAAAAAATGAAAATAGTAAATAAGAACTCTTAAGACAATTTGGAAGAAATACCGATTCTCTAGAAAAAGCCACTCGTTACTTGTGTTGATTTGAATAACTTGTTAAAAATTGAGTCTTTTTAATGAATAACTCAAGTAAATTGTTGTTCAAATTTATATTCACTTATAAAAAAAAGCTATATATCTCATCTTCAGAAGACTTTTGTACTTGGAGAATGATTTACAAACTTTTGTACTTGGAGAATGATTTACAAAACTTGAGTGGTGCGTTGCAAATAAATGACACCTCTATGTATTTGTTTGGAGAATGATTTACAAATTGAGTGGTGTCTTGCAAATAAATGACACCTCTATTTATACTATCAGGATTAAAGTATACAAGTGCCTAAGATATTTACACATTGATTCTTTTCTAGAGAATTCTACATTATTTAGGATGTTCTAAAGCATTCTTGAAATATCTAAGGCATTCTAGAGTTTTTCAAAAGCCTCTCCTCAACTCTAGAATCCTCTGCCACTATCCACTATCCGGATGCAAAAATTTGACTGATCGAGTGGCGGGACATGACAATAGGCTTTCTTCATTGATTTGGAAAGATGGTCTGCAGGAAATAGTCTATTTTCCTCTTTTGAGATAGTGATAAGATTTGCACATACTCTATCCTCTTCAAATCCGACTTTCCAAGTCTTTTTTTTGGTTCGCTCGATCAGTTCCTATATATTCTTTGTGGAATTTCCATACTATGTCAATCGTATGAATCACTTCTGCATATTTGCTCCGCGTTGTTGTCCATAATACTCGTGGAAGTTCCATAGAAAATTTTGATCACATATATATTCTTTGTTGCCATTTCTACTAGTGTGGCTGCTTATATAAGGCACACATTATGTGACTTTTTTGTCATCCAATTTCTGTTACAACTACTTTGTAAATTTGCTGTCAATCATTCTTGATAGTGCAGAGCATCACTTTGTCTATATGTTTGCACTGATCTTCTCCTGTAAGTCTTGTTTGAGGCAACGTCCATGACCATTTCTCGATGCGTGTCATCTAGCACATGAGCCATGTTGATCTTCTCTGTATTGTTCCAATTTTATCAGATGTCTCCGAAGGGACAGGCTAGGTCCTAGAGATTTGTGAATTGAACAATTATATCTACTTATTATTGAAATAGAAAGGTATAAAAGAAAAGGTGAGTTGTGTATCTACTTAGGTACTTCTTGTATGTTCTACTTTACTATCTCAGCTACTTTTGAACCACCAGAGAGGATTTGTTAATTGATCAAAGCCTTTTGCCTTTCAATTATTGAACTATACTGTAGGAAACTTCTAGTGCTAAACAACTAAGTTTTCTCTAATGTTTGAACATAGAAAAAAAAAGAAAATTTATATAGCCGATCTCAGCTTGGCATTGAGAAACATAGTTTTTGTACTTGACATAATAGAAGGAATATAGAAAATCAAATCAAATTGCTGTACTAAAGTATGCAATATACAAAAGTAATCATTTTTTTTTCCACCTCTTTGTTCTACAACTATGTGTAATAAGTGCACCAGTAGGTGGACTTGTCATCTCTAATTGACATCTCCCATGTAACCAATAAGAGTAATGAATTAGGCCAATATTCACTCTGACTTTAAAAGTTCCTCTGATGTTATACACAACTCTGTTGCTAAGTACCTGTTTTTGTAGTTTGAAGGCTGACATTGGTGGCAAATAAACCAAGCTAGATATCATGTGAACTTGTATTAATCGCGTTTCGCGTTGCCTCTGACTGAATGGTTGAACAACTTGTGTTGCTATTAAGCTATCTGAGAAAAAAAGTTCAATGACCAAATGCTCAAATCTCACATCAAGTTTCTTGTTTGGATTGGTGAAATTTGCTATAAATGTGAAGTCACCATTCATATACTTAGGTGAGTCTAAGTATATAACGCTTAGACTAGCATTTGATGTATCAAACACTGGATTTCTTGGTTTGATAGATAGAAAAATGACTAAAGTTCCAATACCAAATAATATTAGTAGTAGACAGAACATCATGCATAGTATTGCAGCACACCACACTGCAGGATTTGTACGTCTTCGTTGTCGTGGCACAACATACTGTACTATTGGTTTACTCTTGATTTCATGTGACATTTCTGGTGTCAAAGGTTGATTTAGGGCTTGTTTTGCCGTGATGATTTGGCTCATAGGCGATGGACCGCCACGTTTATGAGTTGGTGCTGGTGTTGGTGCTGGTGTTAGAGGAAACATCGTAGGTGTACTATATTCAGGAGAAAAGAAACTTAAGCTCTCTGAGGAAGTCATATTTGGCTTAATGAATTATGAAAGGAAAGATGAACAAATGAATTGTTGGATCTATTTATTATAAGATAATGATACTAATAAAGGAATTTGGAATTGGATTAAGGAAAGTAAAAGGGAAAGAAGCTTTTTTGTTTGTTTTTAATATTTAATAATAGTATATGATAAAGGTGTAATGTGAGTAGCAACTAAAGTTGGGACATAGATGTTTTGATTTGAATTGTTTGTGTTGCTTTTCTTTTTTTTTCCATAGTTGAATCTCTGTATTTATTCAGAAAAAACACTATTGCTAGTGCCCCATCCAGGCCACCACAGGGCTCTATAACTTTTGTTTTCTCCAATAATTTTTTGTTCAGTTTATGCGTGTCTCAACTGTTTTTTTCTAACTCATGCTATGTTTTACTGAGCAACTCTGCCTATCGAAATCTAGGTACACAAGATTATCTAATGTTTTTTTCTTGCATTTGCTAGAACCTTTAAAGTTGCTTGATGTATGCTAATGTGCCCTTTTTAGGTCATTGTTAAGATTTTATCCCTATTTATAAAGTTGTGGGAATATAGCCTTTGGAAAATTATCCTTCCATGCAACATAAGATTCATTTAATATTTTTCTTATATATTGTTTAAAAATGGAAACAATTATTTAACATTTGTAATAACATACAAGATTTCATAATGTGAATTAACTATTTTTTATAATAATAATAATAATAGTTTATTCAAAAGAGATTTTTTTAGACTGCAAAAATTAAAAAATTCAATACAAAATAGATAAGAAAAATCATCTGTTAAACCTATTTTAAATTGTATTCATTTCATCGATTATTAAATCACACTCGTACCTAACATGGTTGTACCCACTATTGGGGGGTCTTAGTTGCACTTTACACCTTTTTTTTTTCCCTTGAAATTCTACTTATTTATTTAACATTGACCTGTCAAATGGAGAACAGTTGGATTGTATTGGTAGACAAAAAATCAATGGTTTTTATTGCAACTCTGCAGCATAATAAGTTGCCTTTTTGATTTGATAATACTTGCACACTAAGAAAGTAGAAAGAAAGTCAGAAAACTATGTGGTTAAGAAAAAATCATTATTCTTATAATAATGATTAACCAAAGAAAATATTATTGTTAAGTGGCTGCTTTTATTGGTTTTAAAAAGCATAACAATAGGTTATGGATTCGAGTCGAAGTCCATAAGATTATTGATTTTTCATGGTCTAAATCTAATGATAATATATTAGATTACGGTAAAAAAAATTAACGGTAGATGAATTTAGAGTTACGATAAAATAATTTTCGTGTGACCTATTTTCGTGAAAGCAACTACTAATACTTCTTTTATGTTAGATTGTCTACATCATTACCCTTAAGATGCGGCCCTTCCCTCAACCTTGCATAAATACGAAATATTTTGTACACCGCAAGATTATCACATACTAATATTTTGTCAGTTACAAGGGCTATATTTGGTACAACTTCAAAATTTGGTCAAAACTTAAATAACAACCACAAAGGGACATTTTAGTAACAAAATCCCATATTACTACTGGGCCAGCCAAATTTGGGCCAACATGCAAAGCCCAAAACATCAGCTTCCCCTAATGCAATATGTGTTGTATATATACAGTAAAGAAAGTTTAATATATACTTGACTTATACAATTGCATTATACATAAAATAGAGAAACAAAATATTAAAAAGAGAATTTAGAAAGAGTTTAAACATTGGAAGTGATTAGTGAACGTTGTGATATTTCAAGGTGCCAAAATTTATGGGATGTGAGAATCTAATTTACCAAAGTTAAAAAGAGAATTTCTTATCTAAATATATATGTTAATAACAATATTTAGAATGTTTGTGAAGTAATCTGATTTGAACTTTTAAAAATAAATGAATAAAGGGAAAAAAAATTAAAAATAGGGGTGAAATTGAAATTATAAACAAATAATCCATATAACTCTTCAATATTTTATACGACTAAAGAAATCAAAGTTAATACCACATGCTCCTTTTAGTTTGAAGGCTTTAGCCTAAAATATTTCAATTTAACTCTTTAAATTTTGATTTTGATGAAAAGAAGACAACATTAATGACAAATAACTCCTCTAGTTAGAAATAATTAGATATAACCCTTAAAAATTTAATTAGACGAAAAGAGATTATTATCGCATGCTCCTTTTAATTTGAAGGCTTTAGTCGAAAATATTTCATGATGAATCTTTAAAATTAAATTTTAAAACAAAAAAGTGAAAGATAATATCATATGCATTTTAAATTTAATTATTCTAACACGAAACGATTCAACCATAACCTTATACAATTTGAATAAGAAAAATAACACTACAATTTTTTTTATTTTTCAAATTTCATACCTGTAAAAATAAAATTCATAGTGACCCAGAAAAATTAATTTAATATCTTAATTCCATAAATCACATCAAATAATTGAAAATTTACTATTTATTTTCCTTACAAGAGAAGCTAAAAAGACAGCATTGGTTCGTACACAAAATAACCTGTGATTCCCATTTTACCCCTAGAAGCTACAAAAAGCAACTCATATAACCCGTTAAATCCTAATGTCAAACTCGTAATTCCATTCAACTTCAGCCCTTCTTTCACAAATTCAAATTTTCTTTTTATTTTTTGGCCTACATAAACAGAGTAGAATAAAGTAGAAAAAGAAACTGCACTAGCTATGGCGGAAGTAAAAGAAAACCCAAAAGTGATCAATGAAGAAGACGAAGATGAAGAAAAAAAAGAGAAAATTATTCAACATTACTCTTCATTTCATAAGATACTCTTAGTGGGTGATGGAGATTTCTCTTTTTCTCTCTGTTTAGCTCAGGTTTTTGGTTCTGCTTCGAATATTGTTGCTTCGTCTTTACAATCATATGGTAACTTTTTTTTCTCTTTTTCTTATCTGGGTTGTGTTTATTTTGATTAATCTATGATGGGGTTTTCGCAAAATATGAAATTTTGGAGTTCAAGTTTGTGTCCTTCTTTGTTGTTGTGTGTAGGTGACGTGATCAAAATGTACAAGAATGGGCAATCGAACTTGGAAAAGTTGAAGTCTTTGGGAGGAACTGTGTTGCATGGTGTGGATGCAACTAAAATACAGAGTCATACTGATCTCAGTGACCAGAAATTTGATAGGATTATCTATAATTTTCCTCATGCAGGGTTTCATGGCAGTGAAGATAGTAATCATGTAATACAGTAAGGTTTCCTCTTTTTTGTTATGTTCTTTATTTCTGCTTGTATTGTGTATGTAGTGCCATCACGCAAATGGGGTTTATGTGTATTAGTTTTTGTGTGAGGGTCTATCGGAAACAACCTGTGTAACTTCTCAAGGTGGGGGTAAGGCTTGTGTATACACTACTCTGTTCAGACCCCACTTGTGGGATTCCATTGGGTTTGTTGTTTTTGTAGGGTTCATGTATAAACATAAAAAACTATAGTGTGATATAACAAAAAGGATGTTTAACATGGCGAATGAGGTTCGTATGTACCTCTTACATGCCTCTTGTTTCGCATCCTTGATGCATGTAACATTTTTCCTTGGGATTGTTGAAAAGAAATATACATTTTCAAGTTATTTTTGTGTTAGAGGAAGGTAGCATGTATAAGAGTAGAAGGTGGAGTTTGTAGCCTAGTGATCAATAAAGTGGATGAAAAATGTGGGAGACCATGATTCAAACTCTTGAAGAGACAAAAGACTTAGGTATTTTCTTCTTATTTCCCAAGTGTTGGTGGTTAGAATCACCTAACCACACGGTAAAATAGTCGAGTTGCATTGACATCACCCTTAAAGAAAATGAGTAGAAGGTGGAGGGATAGGGTTGCATTTAGGTTTTAAATTAGTGCCTCTACTCTGCACCCATACCAAATATACATTTTTGACAGTTTTGTAACAAACAATGAGTGTGGTGTACCATTGTGGATGAGGACAGGAATGGATGGAGTAGGATGTTTAGGATATCGATAGTGAAGATTTACGGCAATGAGTTAGAGCTTGTAGAGGACTTGTACCCTTAAAAGACAGTTGTTTTCTTCATCCAAGCAAGCGAATATTGTAAAGTGCTTTCATCAACAAAGAAGCCAAACACTCTTGTTAGTTGGGAACATCTCTTTATGACCATTCTTTTTTGGCTCATTCAGGCCAATTTTGATCACACTGGGAAGGGAATAAATCCCGGATGCTGTGGTAGTATTGGCTTTTATCCTCTAGGCTAGTTTCTTAATTGCCTTTTTTGCACTGGATTTTGCATTTTCTCAATGTATTGTATGCCTTTTTGTCTTTGAGCAGAACGCATAAGGATCTTGTGGGAAGTTTTTTTGGGAGTGCCAAGAAAATGTTGCGAGTTGATGGTCAAATTCATGTAACACATAAAATTGCTCCTCCATATGACCTTTGGGATCTTGTTGGACTTGGATTGAGAAACTCCTTGATTTGTATCGAATGTGCTGATTTCAAGATTGAAAATTACCCTGGTTACAACAATAAAAGAGGAGCTGGTTCAAAATGTGATGAGCCTTTTCATTTGGGTGAGTGCAATACCTTCAAGTTTATATTCGACCCATCTCGTAAGAATGTGCCAAGAAGAAAACACAAGAAACGCTTTTTACATGCGCCATCTCAGAATCTTCAAAATGCCCCCAACTCCATAAGTCCTCCGTTTTACTCCTGCCAACAGCCACTAAGTAGAAATTCTCCAACTTGTGTCATCAATGGCATGCACGGTTTTCCAAGTTATTCATATCAGAACTTTCAAAAAGTTCCCAACTCCACAAGTCCTCCGATTTACTCCTTCCAACAGCAACAAAGTTGGATTGACAGTAGAAATTCTCCAACTTGTGTCATCAATGGCTTGAACAGTTTTCCAAATTATGCATATCAGAACTTTCAAAAAGTTCCCAACTCCATAAGTCCTCCCATTCACTCCTTCCGTCCATCTTATGTGAATGACATGAATGGTTTTCCAAGTCATGTTGGTTTACCTGCAAGGCATGACTTCAGAAGTGAACTTTTCAGGATCTTTAAGCCGTATTTCACTTATATTGAAGAAACATTTGGAAGAGTGGACACTAATGTTGAAGATTCAGTTCGTCGAGCTCTACATCATGGTGCTGTGATGTTCAGGGATGAGACCGGGAGGCCCCCTGGAGATTACTTGGAAACTTTGGAAGAGCTTCATTGTTGGAGCCGGTCAAGAATTCTGAAGTTACAACAGAGACTCATCGAAGGCTGATTGAGCAACATGGTATTGGAAATTACCTATAAATTATGTGAATAACTAGATATGCTTATGCAAGTATATAGTTGGTTGTTAATTAACTACTCCTTACATGGGAGTGCTAAAATAAATGTCTCTCTTAATTATGCTGAAATATCTTAATCACAAATGAATATTTTTAAGAGCTTGTTTGATAAAGGTTGAATTATGTGCAACAAAGTTTGAAATACTCTTGAAATTTGATATGTTACTATATATGCTTGATACTTAGTTACTACTTTTAGTAGTGTGTTCTAATACATTCTAATTGTGTTTAGTACTACTACCTGTGTGTTGTCGAGGGTTTAAGGGTAAGATGTGTGTACATTCTAATTGTTGTCGTACTACTTGTTGTGTATTGCTAAGAAAGCTCAAGTGGCCAAGGGTTCTATGTGCTTTAACCAATATCTGAGTTATACTTAAACAAATACAATATGTTTGATATGTTGCTTATTGATTGTTTGGATGGTTGTTACCGTGCAATACAATGTGATACGATATATTATGAAATGATATCTAAATAAGCTGTAAATCAACAGTCGAGAATGAATAGTTTAAGATTTTTCATTTTGCTTTGTCAATTGTTATGAAGTAATATATGTACTTGGTTGATTTATAATATATTTATTGCAATTTTATGTGGTATAGACATTATGTGTTGATTGATTCTTCTTTGTTTAAGATAGTGTCCCCCTGGGGTTTGTTTGAATTATAAAAACGCAGTGTGAGTTAGATGTACGGCACGAGTTTAATAGATAGGTGAGTTCATTATTCATCGAGTTATAAATTCTGCCAACTGACCCTCTGATAGGTGCTGTGGGGGTAAGGGAAACAACAATTAACGTGAATTGTCATTTATGAAACTTAATTTTCTAATTCTCACCTTCTCCCAATTTTAATCATACTAATTATTTTTTTTAAAATATTTTAACTTGAAAAATATTTTCAAAAATGTTTCACCAATACCAAACACACCCATAAAGCCATAATTATAATTAAGAGTTACATTAGTTGATATAGGACCCAAGTTGTTTGGATGTTGGAACCATCCTAGAACATAAACCTAGTATTAATTTTAAAAACCAAGTACAATATATAATAATAGAACAGGTGGATATTATTATATATAATATATATAATATATCAAAGTTGAAAGTTTCTATAACTATTATTTTTCTCTATATGGTTTATGGAAATATTTCTATTGGTTTATAAATCATTAGGTAAGACAACGACTAATGAAGTTTCATATCTACCTTAGTGGATGAAAACGATTTACCTCCTTCATTTTAATTTATTAAAAATCATAGTCCTCCTTTAATTACGATTTTTGAAGTGAAAAAGAGAATGCGGAGATCGAAGATTAGTAAATAATCGAGTGTTGTTTAGTTTTTCTTATTAATATTATCGATTATCTTATTCTTTTTTAATAAAATTAGCACTTGTTGGTTCCCTTGCTTTGATTATCATATTATTTGTTGTTGGTACTATTTTTTCTTTTTCTATTATTTTTATTACGATTTCTCCGCTACTGTATTCTTGAAAAACAACATCTCTCCCTTGTGTCGAGGCCGAGAAGAGATTCAATACAATGTACGATATCTTCATCGATCTCTCCATCTTCTTAAATAATGAACTCACATGATACTTGAAATGTTCTTTTTTGATAGAACTTATGCATCGATTTTCAATATTTTCAACTCTACGTTATAAATCGTTATTAAATTTACATTCCAAATATTTTATTTTAATCCCGCTATGTTTACCAATAACATCTTCGTTCCAAGTAAAAAATATATCTACTATTTTGGATCTTTCACTTATTTTGGTTAGCATATATGTAATCACAAGCCAACAAAGATAGTTCAGTTCTAAGAATCTTCCACAAATAGTCTTAATCACATAAATCATCTTCTTAGGCGGCACAAAGATTCCAAACCAATTAGTTTGAATAAAAAAATACAATAAACTCAAATTAATGGCGGATTTAGATTTTTTATAATATATAAAAAATTTAAATTTTGAAGGGAATTTAACATTTGTTATATATAAATAAAAATAATTTTAATCATATATAAATAACGTAATTTTCTGCAAAAGAAATTTAGATAAACTCTTCGACTCTAATTACTGATTTGATTTTTTCTTTTCTCAATATTTTATATCCTAATTGTCTCTAGTGGCAGCAAATTAACAACTCAATTAAGAAGACTTAGGAGTTGATTTAGTTTTTTTATTTGCATTGTAGTTTGTGGTATTTATATTTCTATGGCTTCTAATAATTGTTAGTGGTATTTTTAAAAAAATATTATCCTTTGATGCAATAAAATAAAACAGTAAGTAGTACTATACCATATAATATATGTTATTTGTATGGCAATTATAATCAGCTATATAGAGAGAGAGTTATATGCAGGCTACATATTTATAAAAATCGTTCATAATCACCTTTTGAGAACCACAAATTAGCTCAATTTCATAACAAATATGAAGGTAATTATCAATTCCCTAATTACAAATTCTCTCAATTTGTCTTTTATATTCCCTTAATTTCTTTTGTATCTATTTTAATATTTTTTTCTAATTAATTATTAATGTTTATATATATAGGAAAAGATTGTGATCGATATAACTCTCAGCACTGATAATCGTTTATCAAAGGCTATGCAAATTGCTGTAAAATGTGCAGGTATTTATACCAATTTTTTCCTTTTCGAAAAAAATAATTTTTATCATATCAAATCTGTCTTTTATGAGAAATTGATATGAGGCGTTGATTCACCTGTAATCATGTATAAGAATGTTATATATATTTACTAAATCTTAAGTATATATATGCGTGCACCTGATAAAGTTAATTTATAAATATGTTTTTTTATAATAATGAACGTATTTTTTTGAAATTTTGAATTTGCGTTTGATGCATTTGTAGGGGTACTATCGGTGAATTCAGATAAAGAAAAAGGGCATTTGGTGGTAATTGGAATTGGTGTCAATTTTTTTAAATTGATGAAATGTATAAAGAAAAAATTTAACTGTGCTCGTATTGTAAGCGTAGAAGAGGTCAAACCCGAAAAAAAACCTGACCCGAAACCGCAACCAGTTTGCTATCCAAACCCATGTGTGCAGTATTATCCAGTATGCCGACCCGTTTATGATTCCCCTACTCCAAATTGCACCACCATGTAAAAAAACAATTTTAATCTATCGTATTGTATTATTAAATATGCTATTACGTAATAATTAATTTGGTGTGACAGAATTATTGTATTTCTATTTAGTACTTTTTCCTGCTTATGGAGTACTTATTTTTATACTTTATTGGTGATAACTGATAACTGTGGTGAATGATAGTGATAGTCAATTATAATAATGATAACTGAGGAATATATCATAGTGATTAATGACGTTGATTGTAATGATTGTAAGTGGTAGTCGGTAATAGTGAGGGTTGTTTGAGGTGATTGACGATATAAATGATAGTTGTGGTTGAGAATCATGGTAATTGATCATGGTGAGAAGCAAAATGATTAAGATTTTAACTTAAGAGTGAACGGAATTAATGAGCTGAATAACTGAAAGTTAGACCTCTATAAGTTTAAGCAAATTAGATTTTCACCTCACAAACCAGATAACAACAACCACAAATCCATAAAACGCACTAGTAATTTCATAAAATAAAATCTTAACGTAGACGGTAGACCTTATGTAAAAATAAATAGGTTATTTCGAAAGCTTCCCAAATCGAATAAAAATTGTTAATTGTTTGTGCTCAAGTTCAAATCGCTAGATTAAAATTGATAAGTGCCGTTTGAAATCTTTTACAAATTTAAAGTGAAATTAACTTGACTTATCACTAAATCCCAAACTGAAATATAATTAATCATAGGGTATATCTCACCAAAAATATAAACTGATATTTTAATTAAAAGCTAATTTGTCGAATATCTAAATAATGTGTAATATTTTTTTGTTGGCCTGTGGCATCAATAAGATTGTCTTTTTCTCGTTTTATTTTATCATATTTATTTAAATAGGAGTAGACAAATACATATAAATATTTTCCTTTTAATTTACTCCATATCCCAACTCTTGTTTTTCTAGATCTTTGACTTAGATTGAATATTTATAAATTTTGTATTTTTTTTTTTTGCTTCCTATAAGATTTTTATAAGTATAAAGTAGGAATATTGTGATAAATGATTTGCAATAGATATTGTTCTAAAATTGAGTTTCAATGAAAAATTTTGTCATCAAATAAACTTAATCATATCTTTTCTATATTGTCTATGCTCTAGATATTCAATCCTGGTAGTGTGGGAAAGTGATCAAGTGTTGAGTCTCACATTGATCGAGGCTTTGATCATTTATCTCTCCATATGGTTTGGGAAAATCACTACGTACGTCTTAAGCTAACTTTTGATTTTTATGAATTAAGCTTAATATTCGTTTGAAATTTTACATTATATTAATTCTAGTGGACCTCCTTGTACGTATGTGTATATCTTACTACTCTAAAAAATTAATCAATTTGCCTTTCGAAAAATAAAATATGATAACTGATTAGATACGAAGATGTAACACCCAACGTCACTACCATTCAATTCAATCGATACAAAAGACGTCATTACATTACGCAAGAACAAAAATCGTGCACGTAGGAGGTGAAAAACTACACGACATTATGTATAAGTTTTAATTTAATAATTTCAGTTTGTTGGAATATGTTGGGACCTACCACTATATATATAATTAAAATAATATAAACCTAGTATTTTATAGATAACAAGGACAATATATAATAATTGAACTAGATAATTATTCGATCAAAGTTGAAGTTACTATTTAAAATAAAATAAAATACTTCTCTCTATATATGTATGTAAATATTATTGGCTATAAGTCATTAGGTGAGACGATGACCAAGTTTTATCCTCCAGCAAATTAATAATATGATTAGGAGTTGATTTAGTTTTTTTAATTATAATTATAATTAGTAGTACGAAATTAGTATATAATATATTAACACGGTATTTGTCTTTGTCAAAGAAAAATAATAATCATGACCTATATAAATGTCCTTTCATTATCATTTTGACTAACAGAATTAAGTTCCATTAATTCACAAGAACATGAAGGTAATTAAGTCTTTTAAATTATTCTTAGTTTCATTTGTATTTTTTTTTATGTTCTTAATTTGATATAATTTTGTTCTAATTAATGATTAATTATGTGATATACAGAAAAAGATTGTGATTGATCTTCCTGTCAACACTGATCAATGTAGATCAAAAGCTATGCAAATTGCTGTTAAAAGTCCAGGTACTTAATTAACTTCGAAAAATATTATTCATCAAAATGAAGAAAATGACTTTCTTTAGTACTTTGGAACAGAATTAGTTATTTTTTTGGGAAAATGTACAAGTACCCTTAGACTATGATCGAATTTTAAAAAAACACCTTAACTAAACTAAGGTCTTACTACTCTCCTGAACTTTCTTTTTTTTTGTAATTTTATGCACCTTTTGTCTTACGTGGCACACTCTGTGACTCCGCAATTGAAGCACGTGAGAGATATTTGGATGTCACGTAAGCCAAAAAGTTGCACAAAATTACAAAAGAAAAGTTCATGAGGTAATGGGATATTAGTTTAGTTAAAATGAATTTCTGAAATTGCAGTTATAATTCAGGGAATACTTATGCATTTTCCCTTACTTTTTTTTTATAATCATCTCGAAATCATTACTTTATGATCGTATTACACTTGGATATTCAGAATATCATCTGATTTGTTAAAACCTTGTTATCAATCTTTAACAAAATATTTTTTTTGAAAATAAGTCATTTTCAGAAGCACATGCATATTCAAAAATGTGACTTTTATCGTGGCAAATACACTAACACACACACAAAAAAAATAATAAAAATAATAATGTTTGTTTTCATATGGATCATAGCCTTACCACTCGATCGTCGATGATCATGCAGGGGTGATATCAGTGAATATAGATAAGGAAAAAGGTCATTTGGTGGTAATAGGAATTGGTGTCGATTTCTTTAGGTTGATGCATTGTATAAGAAGGAAATTCAAGTGTTCTCGAATTGTGAGTATTGAAGAAGTAAAACAAGAAGAAAAGAAACCCGAACCCCCTAAACCTAAGGAACCTTGTCCTTGTCCTTGTCCTTGTCCTTGTCCTTGTCCTCGTCCTTGTCCTTCAACATGCAATCCATGTGTACAATACTACCCAACATGTCAACCCGTTTATGACACTTACGACAATTCAACTTGCTCTGTTATGTGATATATTGGGCATAGATCGACCTAGAGAGAAAGTTACGAGTTTTATAATTGGATTTAGTAATTTTATATTTATTTAAAATTTAGTTTTTAGAATTAAAATTCTAATTTCGTGTCTCTATCTTCAATAGGTTGTTTTGGTCATTCAAAGATGTTTATTAATTTTCTTTTTATTAGTTCTTGATTTCATGACATGTAATGCTCAATTTTCAATTGTCTTTGTACGTAGAGTTGTATAAATAATATGTTGGTAGATAATAATGATAATATCATGAATCAATATTATGAACACATTTTTATCTATTTTATATTCTATCGCGCACAAAAGTATATGAATTTATATGTTCCCTAGTAATGAATAAGTATTTATACTTTGATTTATATTAACTTTGTAAATAAAATTAATAATTGTGCGGAGTTTGATCAGGCTAACCAAAAAAATGTCAATTAATAAAGTTGTGTGATAATTAACTTTTTCTTAATTAGGCTGCTAATCAAATAATATTGTACTGACTTAAATAGAAAGTTTGTGTTACACTATTTTTATTTAATTAAATGAATTTTAATAACAATAATTACATAGTTCAATGAAATAAACTTTGAAAGATCTTTTTAATTTGTTTTTCATTTTATTTTAATATCACGTTAAAGTTTAATTGATTAAATTTGAATTTCTGTCGAAAACTATAAAAGTATTTGAGCGCACAACTTATTATTAATGGTCTCAGCGTTAGTTGACGGAGGAAGACTTCTTCTACAACATCTCAATTTGGTACATACATTCCACTAATTTTAGGCTAAAAAGTCAAAATATTCCTTTGTAAATAAAAAAAAAATATTTTGTAGTACAACTCAATCTAAAAAACTATTAAAATGTATTTAAATATACTTTAACATTTCACAAAATTATTTAAATTAAGTTGGACATTTAAATTTAAGGTAATTATAGGAAAATGATTTGTATTCATCACACGCCGTAACTATTTTTATAATAAAATCATCAAAAATATTATTAACGATCTAAATTCCTACTTAAAAAATTAGCTTGTGGAATGAACAAGCTATAATTTATAATCTTATCTAATTTTAAACAATAGCAGACTTGTACTAGTTGAACAAAGAATATATCCATCAAATATATAAATATTTACACAATAAATTAAAGAATATAAAATATAGAAGTAAATGGATCAAATTATCATGGAATAAAGAAATCCTCTTTGACTTCTTCACAACATCAACGTGGATCAACTTCACAACTTCTTAGAATTGAATATTTAAAAATTTATGTTCCTTTTTTAAGCACAAATCGATATAATTATTCATCTATCAAAATAATAATTAATTAATATATATATATTCGTCATAACAATTTTTTTCTTTTAACGATAGTTTAATTATTGTTATTATCTAAGAGCCACCAAAGTCTTTGTGTCATTTATATAGAGTGGTGGTTATAAATACACTTATTAATTATTGGCGCGGTATATTATAGACAATTATATCATTGTTACTAAAATTGCTAATTAGAGATTATTTTTTTTAACCAGTTGGTTAAATGTGTAATTTGGCCCTTTATAAAAAAAAATCTTTCATATTATGACCTTTTTCTTTACCAGTGGGCTAAATGTGTAACTATGATCGATAATGGTGATCAGAAAATGCAGGCCTAAAGAACATCGAAATACATGGGCTGGTCCAAATGAAATAAAATACAGCCCAATAATATGGGCTTTTGTAAGCTTCTTAGAGGCCCAGATATAGTAAATTACGATGAAATTCGATTTACATACTAATTTGTTGCGGATATAGATTTAAATTTTGATTTCCAATCGTACTAAAATTTTGAATTAGATGAAGTTTGTTCGATGTCCGAATTTAGATTTGGTCAGTTCTCAACTTCATATTTTTGGGCGGAAGTTATCAAACTTCATCTTTAAAGGTTTGAATTTGTGAGTGACCAAGCTTAACTTCAGATATTCGAGTTTGAAGTTTAGACTATCAAATTCAAACGTGAACTATTAAAGTTTAAAATTTGAGATCTCGTGATTTTTTCTTACACATCTTTGTATATACAAAGTATAGTACTTATAATAACATTATTTGTCGTGTAACATGTCAAAACATTAGCATAAAAAGTGGGTAATTGTCTTGTCCACATGTACTATAATTGATTACTTGTAATAGTATCTTCATTTCTTGTTATCCCTTTCAACTGAAATTTAATGTCATGAATAGTAGAGTGGACACTTGGTGTTTCTCAATTCTTGTCCACCCTACAACAATTTGACTTCACGATGAGCTTTGTTGTTTCTTTGGTCCTTAATTTTTATGATCGCAACTTTATATTCTAATATTTTTTTGAAAATTGTTTTGGAAAAACAATAATTTTGAGTAGGAACTGAAAAGTTCATTTGAAACGATGTTTTTATCTCAAACTGAAGGTTGTTTGATGAGCGAATGAAAGAAAGAAAAAATGTCAGACTTCTACACATGTGCTCTTCGAGATCTGTTTTCATATTCAACGCTCAAATCAAGATCTCTAGCTAAGCCGGGAGGAATCATATTCATCCCATCACATTACTCCAATATTGCTTTTGTTTTAGAAGGGGTTTCGGGAGGGGGGGGGGGATTCGTGGATCAAATAATCCCTGATAAAGACGACTTTGTATTCAACAGGACTCAAATCTGATACCATAATTCCACCATAATCCTTATTGTATGTCAAACACACAACTCTTGAATTTTCAAGTAATTGCCACTAGCAATATAATGGACTTAATAGTTCATGGGACATTAGTAGGAACCAAAATCAAAAGTCATTAGTAATGAGTTGCTATCATTGAAACATAACAGAATTTTTAAGCAAATGAAAACTAGCCATGTTATGATGGTGCTAGACTTGATATTTGGATCATAGTGGACAAATAATCAATGATCAACTGTATATTCTTGGACTAAGTATCCACTAATTAGAATTCAACATTGATTAATCAACTCTATTAACATCCTTTGTCTAAGTATCCACTAATTTTCTTGTATTCAATATCTACCTTCTAATTAAGGCTATGAGATTGACCAAAATAAAAGTGACCCAAATTATGAAATATCAACTTGTAATTAGGAAGGCCATTATGAATTACACCATGAAGTACTCATTAAACCTATATCTTAAACATCAACACTAGCTAGTGAATGTAAATTAATTATGACCATATTTTTTATTTCTTTTAAAAAGAACTATTTGTTTGTTGATATTCCACAACCACCAATGAGCAGACATATTGGACTTTTTTTCCTTCTGTATTAATTAGAGTACAAGTGATGGAAAAATTTATATTTATCTTATCTGTTTTTGTTGTTGAACAACCAACTAATATCAACTTGATTGTAACTAATTATTGCAATATTTTTATTATAGACAATAGTATGGTGTAATTTTATGTATGAGGTCGAAAAAGGATAGTGAATAATCGACTTTGTTTATATCTTAAAAGGTTGCATAGAGACTGTTTTCAGTACACCCTCAACTTAAGGACAATTATATCAAAACAGTTCAAAAAAGAGAATAAAGAAATCACAACAAAATACAGTTAGAAATTTTCTATGTATATATTTGTGGTTGAATGAAAACAGTGTAAGTCACTATGATTTTAATCAAATAATTAACCACAACATCCCAAGTTACTGAAAATATATTCGATACAACATTAATTGGTAAAAAATAAATTTGTTAAATCTAACTCATCATTAAATAAAATTAATTAACGATATATTTTTATTTAGAGATGGAAATTATCCTTTGCTAATTCATATTTTTAATGATTTTTTGTAGTAGGACAATGTCTGCATACACTTCTTATGAATGCAAGAGTAAACATTCGGAGAAAACTTATTGAATTCTCCACTATCAATATATATTTATGACATTCAATATAAGAATAACAAGCAAATCATGTAACAAAAAGAAATGAGAGCAGGTTGAAGAGAGCTCTAACAGGCCTTGGAGGACCGGACCCACGTATGTGGCAAAATACGGAGATGACTTGTGGCTAGGTTTATAAATCAACTAAATATTACGTACATCATATTTTCAACTAGTAAAGAAATCAATATAAACAAATTTAGAATCTAGAGTCATGTGTAATTCAAAACTAATCATAATCTCTTATTTGAACTTTATATATAATTCGTATTAAATCAATGAATATAATATCTAAACATTTGATACAAGTTGTCTTAAACTATATCATTACTATAAACAAAGACTTGACAATGAAAAATAAGTGGAAGTTGAGAAATATACATATATATATAAAGATTGCTTGCAAGATTCTAATAAAAAGATGCATTATATTGCCCCCACACAACATAAAATAGATACCTCTCTTGTCAAGTTGGCATTTCTCTTCCAATAAAAAGATTGCTTGTAAGATTCTAATGAAAAAGATCCTTTTGATCATTGCCCCCATCTTATATTTTGCTTTTGCATCTACATCAAGTTTGAATCATTCTTAATGTTAGATTAAATTTTGGTTTAAGTATTAACATATTCAGATTCATGTCGTATGATATTTATTAGACAAAAAAATGTTTTTTATAAGAATTTACATCGAGCTTGAATTTGAAGTTTAGTTTTAAAAAAAAAAAAATTTATTTATTTTATCACAATACTCCACAGAAACATTCAGAGTCAATTAGATATATGGTATGATTGGAATCCACTTCCCCTATGAACCGTCTAATTAATTTGAGTATGTTAATAATTTCTAATATTTATTACTCAATATGCATGATTGTCAAATCCAATTCATTTAAAAGTTAGATTGCTGTATAATCAAAATTATTCAGAAAAAATTGAATCATAATTTAAAAAGATAAAAGTAATTTTTTTTATGACCAGTCCCGGTTTTTACATATATTTTGATAAATTTTATGAGATATTTGTTACCTTCCATCAATAATAAGTACCAGATAACTCTATCCATCACGATTAGAACATATATATATATATATATATATATATATATATATATATATATATATAAGATTTTATGTAACATATATTTAAGTTAGTCAGAACTTTAACGCGAATATCAAACCTCGAAAGGAGGAGAACAAAATAAAGAAATATGAATGTGTCGATTAATGAGAATGCCAAATACACATATCTACATGAGTTTACGTGTCACTACTTCTATTCTACGTCAATAGTTTATTTCTTTCTTTCCAGACATTAAGGGGACCATATAAGATATTTGAATGTTAATAATTTTTTTATTTTAATACAATTGATTGTATGATTTGAGATGAAAAATCATAGTATTGAATAATAATTAAATTTTATAATAATATATTTCTTTTTAAAGTGTCACTTTTAATGCACCAAATGTTCTAAGTTTTCAACAACTTCTTTGTGAAAAATTCAACTTTAGTTTAAATTAAAGTACGGTAAATTGACTAAGGAAGATGACGAATGCTTCAATTTGTTTTGACTATATTAATTCAATTTATAAATTTTACTCAATTACTTCTCTTAGTAAACTCGTTTATATTATCGATTTCAAATTTAAATGACAAAAAAATTTATCGAAGATCAATCGAAAAATAATCTTTATAGTAATAAGATTGTGTGCTTTTTTACCTTCCCAAAAGCACTTAATATTTACATAAATTTCTCTAAATTTGTTTCATTATATTTTAATTTTAAGTATTTACAAGACATAATCAATCATAGTTATACAATTAACTATTCGTTTATGGTAATTCTTCTTTATTTGGGTGGAGAAACGTTAATATTTTTGCAATTCTTAAATTTTATTGAATTAATGAATAAAAAATTTATATTAAAGACGTCCGCAAATTTTCTTCAATATTTTAATGAGATAGTGATGTTTTGAAAAAGAAAAAAGAATCATAGACCCAATTATCTGACCAATCATTATAATAATCTTTGTCACCAACTAATTAACGGCAATTAAAAAAAGTTTAGCGATATTAAATTTAATAAAAATTAACTAAAACTGATAAATTAACATTCTTTATTAATATATATATTTATTATAGCTAACAAGTATATTTAGAGATTTTAACTATACAAACAAATATTCTAATTAATCAACCCCAATTTATGGATGACGATTATTAAATATATAAAGTGAAATAAACTTCCTTTTTCGAAACAATATAAGATATTTTTCCAGACACAAACTTTATATCAATTTTGACTTGTTGTTTATATTATATTGGTAATTGTTGAAGAATATATTTTTTTAACTAAAACGTATTTAGAGCTAAATATTACTATGAAAATATAGCGCAACTCTACGTGACATTTGGCATAACTGTTTGCATGGGCCATGGTTGCATGATCTAACGTACCACCCAACCATAAGAAAAAAATAATAATTTTCTTAAAATTATTTCGTGGTCATAATCATTCATCCGATTAGTTCAAATTCTCATTATATAACGTTTGATAAAAACGAAAAATACTCTAATAAGGATTTTTACATTTTTATTAAACTAGTATGAAATCAGTTAGTAGTCCTCATCATTCCACACAATTATCTTATACGATTTTGTGCTATTCTCACCCCTAAATGATTTTTGGAGTTATATTAAGCTTATTTTTTTATTTTATTTTTTTAGGAAAAATGACAAAAAATTCACTTTTAAGTTCTCTTATTATCAATATCCCTCATTTTTACGTATCAGATTAATGTATCAGCGCATCAAATTAATGTATCTCGCGCATCAGATTAGTGTATCGTGTATAAAATGTATATAAGTTTAGTGTATCATGTATAAAATGTAATGTATCTTACTTAGCGATTGATATATCTCGCGCATCAAATTAATGTATCAGTTTGAGTAATTTCTGTGCTTATAAACTTGTAAAGGACAAATGATATTTTTGCCTTAATATATGATTTATGTCTTTTGCCTTTTTTTAACCTAATATCAAAATCAGACTTATCTCATATTTATTTCACCCAATACTGGACTCTAATATTATCATTTAATCGGATAACTGTGACAATTTATTTTCTTATATAATTTTTATAATTTGTCATTTTTTAGCTAATTTTTTTATGATACTAGACGCAAAGTAGTTATGTAAATTAAAATTGTAAATTTCCACAAAAGAAAGGAATAAAAGAACTAAAAAATAGAAATATTGCAAACAAAAGCAAAGATACTTTGCTTGAAAGAACCAAAAATTAAACATTCTCTTACTTTTCTGAGAATTTACACATGCCCCTTATCTACACTCCAAACAAATATTTATCTAAGAACTAAATAAAAAATAAATAAATGCAATACCAAATTTTCCACAAAATCTTAGAACTCCTAGTATACTACAAACTCAAATTTAAATTTGAAAAATTATAATCTCAAAATAATCTAGTCAGCAAATCAAATAAAATTTTGCACTCCTAATATACTACAAACTCATTTGATATATGAGATAAAATAAAATTTTACACTCCTAATATACTATAGACTCATTTGATATACGAGATAAAATAAGATATCTCAAAATTTAATCTGAACATATCCAATTTATCTCATTAAATTCTAATCTCAAAATAATTTAATCGGTAAATTAAACGGGTCTACTATTATATAAACGGAGTAACAATCATCCCTGAAGTGTAGTGTAAGCCAAACAAATCACCCAAAAAAAAAAAAGAATAAGAATCCTTTCTTTTTCTCCCAATTTTTTCTCAAAACCAAAACTTCACTATCAATGGCGTAAAGCAATATCAAGAGACTCTCTTGCGTGTCCAAAATCTTTACACAATTGGGGCCATACCCACAAGAAGAAGAAGAAAAAAAACCTATTTACAGTGGAAGTAGAAGCATTAAAAATTGATTTGTGTATGAGGAATATAGAGAAAAAAAGCAAAGCTGGGAAAGCACGGAGATTTATTGTTGGAAGGTTTATTCGATTGTATCCATGAAATCACTTCAGCGCTTGTGTTTTCTAAGATGAGTGATTCTGCTTATCGTGTTGATACTACTTCTCGTCTTGCTCAATGGCGAATCGACAATTTGGCTTCTTGTACTTATCGCAAATCAGATCCTTTCAAGATCGGAAATTGGAATTGGTCAGTTTTTTTTTTCATATTCAAAATCCATCCAATTTATTGAAATTTGTAGCTCCGCCTCTGTTTTCTGTATTTAATGCCTAAAATTAGCTTCAACAATAACATATTTAGTATAATTCTACGAGTAGTGTTTTGGGCATGATAGAGTGTACGCTGATGTTACTTCTAACTCGTAGAGATAGAAAAATTGTTTATGATAGAAAAAGGGGAGATAGTTCACTATGATAGTGTAATTGAATGAGTTTTTGAGGAGTGTAGGTTATGTTGATTGAAAATATTTTTTGTTTGATTGTGAAGGCATTTAGCTGTGGAGAAGAACAGGACATTGTCTATTAAATTATATCCAGAGATATCAAATTTCACAAGAGAGAATCCTCCTATTGCATCTTTTATTATTACATTAATCTCGTCGTTGGGAGATCGCCAGACTTTGAGTCACCCTGGTAAAATTGTCTAAAAACTCATCAATCTTTTCTTTGTAAAAATTGTGTTTTTGTGATAAAAGTTGTCTTCTTTTTTGTGCTGTTTTTTTGACATTTGTAGAAGTTGTAGACAAGCAACTCAAGAGTAGCGAAGATTTTGTTTGGCCTATTGAAATCCCCTTAACGGGGAAGTTCATCATTGACGTTGAATTCCTTGATCTGAAGACTGCAACGCCTAATGTACTGCTTCCTCGTTTCCTCGTCTTTTACAGTTATTACTATGTTAATCTATGTTCATATATTCATATGGAGCATGTTTTCCTAATACAGTGACGTAAACAGTTCTTTTTATAGTTGAGTGACTTTATGAGAGAATAACCAATAGTTGAGTCATGAGTGACTTTCTTAGTTATAGTTGAGCGACTTTGAGCTTATTAAAGAAAGTTGAGTGACTTTCTAAAAAAACAAGTGACCATCCAAGATATTATCTCAATTGATTTTCCCACTCAAATATAATGTCAGTGGTGGATCCAACCATCAGTTCACGGGTTCTGCAGAACCCAGTGTCTTGGTGTCTAACACTGTATATGTCGAAAATCAAGTATAGATAGAGTTAGATATACTTTTCAGAACTCACAATGTCTTGATTGTGGATTAGCCACGTACTGCCTAACGTAATGCTGCTCCACGAGTAAGGATAAAGTTTGTTCAACGGATGAGATGTTTCTAATGTTACATTTCAGAACTTCTCTAACCATGTGGAAACTTATGCGTGGAAGATTACTGTAGTGTTCCTCATTCATGTTCATTTGTGTTTTGTTAACTGGCAGAGTGGGGAGCTGTGCTCAATCTGGGCTGAAGGATTAACCGACAAACAATCGAATGCAACTGCTCTGTCATCACTTGGCCGAATGTTGTCTGAGAGCATTCACACAGACATCATAATCAATGCTTCAGATGGAAGCATTGGAGCGCATCGTGCAGTTCTTGCTGCAAGGTCACCTGTCTTTCGAAGCATGTTCTCCCATGACCTGAAAGAGAAAGAATTATCCGCTATAAACATCTCTGACATGTCAATAGAAGCTTGCCAATGCTTTCTGAATTACATTTACGGGAACATACAAAATGAAGAATTTTTAACCCATCGGCTATCCTTGCTTCGAGCAGCTGATAAGTACGACCTCTCAGATTTAAAGGAGGCATGTCATGAAAGTCTAATGGAAGACATTGACGCCAAGAATGTTCTTGAGAGGCTCCAAACTGCTTCTCTTTATCAACTGCCGAACCTGAAGGCCTGTTGTATGAGGTATCTCGTGAGGTTTGGTAAAATATTCGATATAAGAGATGATTTCACTGCATTTCTGCAATATGCAGACAGAGAAATCATCGGTGAAATCTTCCACGAAGTTCTTGCTGCTTGGAAAGGATTCTGATGTATTTTTCGAGCTAAGGGGGGAAAGTTGAACAGGGCAAAGTTCCTGCTGCTTGATTGATTCAGTATTGCTTACCAGATCAGTGTGTAAACATATGTTTACTGGGCAATAGTCTTTGGTTTGTGTATACTCAATCTTGTACATAAATTTGATTTTACTGAAACATATGTTACCATTGGGCTTATGAACGTCGATATCATTGTGATATTTTAAAATTATCAATAGCATGTCGAAATGATTTGCATGAATGTGTGTAGTACATGTGATGTGTACTTGTCATTTGTTTAGAATCGAATTGTGATGTGATGGATGAAATACTTTTTACCCTTAATCAGAGTTTTCAGGTTCTTGAAAATGAAAAAACTCCTCTCGAGGCGCGGTTAGTGAATTTCAAATACTAGACACTAACTTTCACTAGTGTCCATGCCTTTGGCTTTGTTATGGATTTAATAACCTTTATTTCCCTACTCATGATTGAGTTAGTTAGCATTTGTGAAATCGTAGTAGCTTAGCTAATTGGCTACTTGAACTTTCACCTTGTCGATGAGAATTCGATTCTCCACCTTGTAATCCTCTTCCCCTGCCCTCAGTTGTTGTTTTTTTGTTTTGAAAAGGATAGTTAGCATTTAAGAAATCATGGTGAGTCATTACTTAAGAAAGGTTTGTTGAAGATGATGTAACAAACTAAGCAATGTAACTTTGCCTTACCAGAAGGTAAACAGTCAATATCAAGGAATACCTTCCAGTGAAGCAACCTTTTATATAATACAACACATACATCAGATTCTTGATTTCTTTGTGATATCTTTTAACTTTTCAGTAAAAGCTATATCTAAACATGTCTCCGTGGCGTTCGAGTGTTTAATAGGTATCATCCCTAGTTTAGAATATCTAAAATCAAATAACTTTAAGGGGTTGTCTATGTATTTAGTTTTTTTTTCTTAGTATAAAAAACATGTCATGTGATAGTATGAGGATAACGTATTTCTAAGGTTAAATGAATCAAGTGATATATTTAAGGACTAAGGAAGTCATTTTTTTTTGTGTGTGTGGGGTGGGGTGGGGGGGGGGAGGAGAAACAAGTAGGGAAATTCTCACCTCGAATAGAAGATTTTGGATGGTGATTATCAGTTTCCACCATTTTTGAACTCTCTCCCCTACTAGGGACTTTAACCAGCAAATGGAAGCAAGACTTGATAAAGAATATGGAGGGAATATTACTAGAATATCATGGGAACATTCTCTTTGATTTGGGCCAAGTAAAATAAACCTAATAAGATAAGGAAAAGATAACAGATTATGGGCTTGGATTTTATTTGGGCCTTAATGTGTAAAAGGAACAGTCTATAATGCACCCTGTCAAAAAATACTCAATTTGATCCTTAGCCATATAAGTAAAGATAATTGCTAATATATTGTGCACAATAAAACGATCAAAATGGTCCTTAACGTATGAGGGTGAGGCAGGGTTGAAGGTAGAAGCGCCAATATAGTTTCAGCTCATCTCGTAGCTTTTGCTCAATAACGTCTTTATGTTAAAAAAGTTAAAATATGTATTTTCAGAGATAAAGGAATTTCTGTGCAGTCTGATATCCAACATAAAGTATCTAATGGATATATTTTCTTTTCTTTTAGTTGATTCTTTTCTCTGTAGGTCATGTAAAGTACACATTGAGTTATTGTACTTTGACATTTTGAGTTTATTGTATCTTATCCAACCATCTCTAGATTTTGTATTGTTATATACATTCAAATGTCCATAAACAACAACGTAAAAAGAAAAAGGTTTCGGATACCGTCCTTATTTGTATAAGCATTTGTGGACAAAATTATTCAATATATATCTGATAAAATAATCGAGATACAAATACACATGACAATTGTTAGTTAGGTTCTTTTATGACAGAAAAGGTACTTAAAAAAAAAAAAAGCAAATTAAAAGCAGAGTGCAAATGTCCATTTAATTTAAATTCCTAAAAAGACCAAAGAAAAGTTAAAGGAATAAATTTAGAAAAACAGTAAAGTGAAAAACGTGACCCCTTTTATCACAAACTTTGCAGTTTGCAGACTATTCAGTATTAAATTTATCAAACTTGTTCGATCGGAGCTTGAAGATTCGAAGAGCAGCAAAAACACCATAGAGTCGCCAATCAAGCGCGCACAACAAAGATGAAAGCGAAGCATTCACAAAGAAATAGAGTTTTGCAAAACAAGATGAATTATGAATTTGGATCTAAAACAGAAAAACACACAGCAAAAATTCTTCAAATTGACGAAATTTACACAAAATTAACCACTGCAACATTATATGAACGAATAAACAGATCTATAATGCTAAATTCATAATCTAATTACTCCTAATTCAATGGCGAAGGAGCAGTCGCATTAGGATGAGGAAACCCTAGAAAAGGCCTTGAAGAAGAACAGTGAGATGCAACAGCATTGATACAATTATCAGCGAGATGAAAAGTATCCTTCAATTTATGAAATCCATTTTTGAAAACTCCAAATCCAAACAAAAAACCAATCGCCACCACAATTGCTATTAAACATACACACAGCATGCACATTCTTCCTCCGCAACACATCTTTTCTTCCTCGATCTGCAAAAAAAATTGAAAAATTATGGGTTCTGCAAACTGCAATTGGATGAATTTGTATTATATATAGTGATGAGAGCAGTTGATTTGTTGGAGAAGGAAAAGGAGTGTTGGCCTTCTAATGGTCGCTAGCGGTTACTCTACGCATCGTTTCTGCTTTTTAAAGTAATAAATTCTATCGCACCAAAAACATATTCGTTTTCTTTCTTTCCGTCTTAATTTACATAATATTACGATAAATCTTTTTGATTCATTATTTTAATTTATCTAATTTTGAGATATTTCGATAAACCTTCTCGATCCTATCGTTGCTCCACAATTTATTCTACACACATACAATAATTAGTTATTGCTTTGTTTTTTTCTGAAAACATGGCATGTTTTATATTTTATATTATACATGACATGTTTTATATTTATTCCATTTAAAAAAGATAACAATTTTTTACTTGTTTTTAAGAGTTTTTGTCTTTTTATTCGATTGATGATTCAAATTTATAATCTAAAAAATTGAGATGTGAGTATTTATTTTATGAGCAATCCGATTCTTTTATCTATCGTATTACTATAAGTTTTAACTTTAAAGTATCTTTATTCTTAGTGAGATTTTTTTAATAAGTTTTCTAAGTTTTAGTCATCAAATTATAGAAATGTTAAATACATTCTCTTTCAAATTCCTATTACATTTCAATTTCTAATTTTTAAATACCTTTAGGTTAAAAGTTCAAACTATGAAAATATCTTTTTTTTTTTTTTTATAAATGTCAAGTAAAATGCTATATAGTAGATTTTTATCATTCGATTTTTTTCTTAACTTTGCGACTAGAACGTATGCATTGAATTGTCCTCTTTCCAAACTAACTCACGTAAAATGAAATCAAAAATCAATTTTAGATTTATACTTTTTCAATTTATTATCGTTACGAGCAAGATAAACTTATCTTATACTTTGACGATTAAATTTCTTCTTTACATATTACTCTTTTTTTTATTTACGTAAACACTTATTTCTGTACCTATTTGTTACGTTAATGAATTTGTGGCGTTACGGCATTGAATTCATGGTTACGTTGAACGTATTCAAAAGAGCAATTATTAGTCACTTTATGACTTATTTTATTACCAAATAAACCTATTTTATGTATATATATCCTTTTATATTTGAGCGATAAAATTTAGTAATTTTTGTCCTTGAAATTAACAAATAATAATTTCTTATGTACCAAAAGCAATAAAATAAAATATGATTTCAAATATGAAATTAAAATTTTAAGTTCGCCTCTAATTTAATATTTTTATCCACTTACAATTGATACTCTCTCCCGTGAAAAGATTCTCAATACACAAAAAAGTGAATAATAATTTTGCCTAAAAGTTTTTAAAAGTTTGGTCCTACTATTGCAATATTAGTCCATTTGTTTGTTTGAATGAAATGGACTTATGAACAATTACTCTAAAAATAATTCATGGATTAGGAAGATTAGTTTAGCTAAACCTCAAACATTATATGTTTTTTGTCGTCCTCTTATTGTAAATTATTGGCCTATTAATAGTACAGCTCAAATTTAATAAATAGAGGTTATTAATTATAATAAAGTGCATCGATCTACTTTTTATTTTTATCTTTTTTTATATGTACAAGTTGAATTTATAAATTCCATGACATATATTTATACGTGCATGAACTTCGACAACAAAAGTGGAAGCGATACAAAAATGATAAAACTTCAATACAGAAGTTTAGTCGGAAAACAGTTGAACTCATACACGTATAACTAAAGTTCATATAATGATATAATGAATGAACTTCAATTATATAAAACTTCAAAAGTCACGTATTCCAAATGGACATACATATACCAAACAACTATGTTTTCTAGAGTAGGACAGATAAAAGCCCACGATTGTATAATTGATTGGGCCCATGAAATTTTATGAAGTGAACTATTCAAGTTTTAGCTCGACCCAAGCCCAATATCCTTTTGATAAGTTTGCACTATAAATCAACAATTATTTCCAAGAAGTATCAAAATGTTTTTCATTATTCAACATTATTTTCGCACTTATTTTTAATCATCTATTTGAAATATATTAACACAATTAATTTAAATTTGCATTGTATTATATTTATTTAAGATAGAACTCATTAGTTAATATAATATCCTTTTAAGTATTTCTTTTTATCATTGATCATCTTGTATTTTAAATCAATTAACTCGACTAATCTAAATATTTTTCTTTTAATATTCTTTATAAGAAAAGTGCTCTGTATTATAAAATTTTTAACATTTTAAAGGAGAAATTTCGTCCATCTTAATAATATCGTTAAGAAATTTTATTTTCAAAACATTACGACATTTTAACTTGAAAATGACATTTGAATCCATTAAAAGTACTAGACATTGACATCCCTTGATTTAAACCCCACTAGCATATTTTTCTATAGTTTCTTTTACCCACTTATGACATGGATTAGTTTGAAGACTAATGAGCAAGTCATCACTTAATTTATTTTTATTGAAACTTATGATTAAAAAATGTTACTATATTTATCATCTTACTTTAATTCATAAGGCCACACATTTAAATATTGAGCCAAACATTATGTAATATTAATTTACGAAATATCATATTAATCGGTGATAAAAGAAAGTACCATAATAATAGTCGAAGGACAATAACATCACAACAAAATTAAAATACACATAGATCTTCAAATTTTTACAACAGTACCAATTTGTTAAAAATTATGAATTATTTGTGATAGATCTTTGGCTGGAACTGTTAAAAATGATATTTTTTTCTTTTATTTTTATAATCCTTATTGTTCACTATAATTAAAATCGTAAAGAAGTACTAATCTCATCTCTCTGGCGGCTCTGCTCCCAAGTCTGCATCTTTCTCTCTTCAGTCGGATCTCAAAGGTATCCATAAACCGATCCATCTTCTTCTTCTTCAACGATTCAATCCAAATCCCTAATTTTCTCTGCAAATCTATACGTATAGTATATCTGTATCTATCCATTTTCCCCTTAATTAAGCACCTTTGAGTTGTCACTATCAATAATGGCTTCTTCTCCTGGTAATCCGAACCAACCAGGTGGTACTGGTTCAGGACCATTTGATATACACAAATTCTTCAAACCCTCAACCCCAACAAACCCTAATCCCCAAAACCCTATAATTTCATCCCATTTTCCATCTCCAAACGCTTCATACCCACCACCCACCCCCGGAGCCGGTGCTGGAGTCGGAGTTGGACCCGGTGGGGTTTACCCTTACCCAACTCAGACTACAAACCCTTTTCGTCATCACCCTCAATTCACTCCCAACTTGCCGCAATACAGTACACCACATGATACCCAGTTAATGCATCAGCAGAGATCCATGTCTTTCCCCACTCCACCGCTTCAACCACCACCACCTACTAGTAGTCCTCATCAATTACCTAACCCTGGTCCTGGTGCTGCGCTTATGGCACTGTTGAGTCCTCAACCGTCTACTTCGGAAGTTCAGATACAGTCCACTATGCCTATGCCTCCTATACAACCTACCTCTTCGGGGTCTGAGTTTTCAGATTTTTCCTCTGGACCGAATGTTGGTGTTTCTCATTCGGGTCCGGGACCAATGAGAATGTCGAGCAGTAAATTACCTAAAGGGAGACATTTGAATGGTGATCATATTGTTTATGATATAGATGTTAGGTTTCAAAGTGAGGTGCAGCCACAGCTGGAGGTTACTCCTATTACTAAGTATGGTTCGGATCCTGGTCTTGTATTAGGCCGGCAAATTGCAGTTAACAAAACCTATATATGTTACGGATTGAAATTGGGGGCTATTCGGGTTCTTAACATTAATACTGCATTGAGATCATTGCTTAAAGGTCTTGCACAGGTTGGCTATTAGGGTTCTCAAAGCTTCTGTCTTTTTCTGTTTATTTAGATTTCTTAGCTATCACATGCTGGAATATCATTATTTATCTGTTATACAAACCTTATAAGAATAATGTTACAAGTTATGCTATTTGCCAATCATAAAATGTGATATTGGTGGTAATTGGGGGAAGTTACATTACACTGTGCCATGCGTTCCTGATAAATTTCTTTGATATATTTATGCCTGATACGAGGGCGTCCAATTGTTTGTTTGGTGTTTTTCCTAACGTGCATTTCAACTATTGAAAAAGTGTAATTTGGTTGAAGGACACTGATTTTATACGGAAGCTTTGATTGGCGCCTTTGCATTCTAGCTACTGTGTCGGTTGCACATGATATGAGAATATGCTTTGTTTCACGTGATTGTATATCGAGTAAACAAACAAAATTCTGTTATCTGCACATATGTTTTATACGGAAGCTTTGATTGGCATATTTGCATTCTAGCTAACGTGTCGGTTGCGCCTTAGATGAGAATATGCTTTGTTTCACATGATTTGAAGATTAAGCTTAGTAAAATTAATAGGCATTTAAATTTGACTGTGTCTCTAGTAAACAAACAAAATGCTATTATCTGCACATATGTTCTATACGGAAGCTTTGATTGGCATATTTGCATTCTAGCTAAGGTGTCTGTTGCGCGTGAGATGAGAATAGGCTTTGTTTCACGTGATTTGAAGAATAAGCTTACTAATATTAATATGCATTTAAATTCACATGTGTCTTGAGTAAAGAAACAAAATGCTGTTATCTCCACATATGTTTTATACGGAAGCTTGATTGACATATTTGCGTTATAGCTAACGTGTCGAGATGAGAATGTGCTTTGTTTCACGTGATTTGAAGAATAAGCTTAATACTATTAATATGCATTTAAATGTATCTGTGTCTCGAGTAAACAAACAAAATGCTATTATCTGCACATATGTTTTATACGGAAGCTTTGATTGGCATATTTGCATTCTAGCTAACGTGTCGGTTGCGCGTGAGATGAGAATATGCTTTGTTTCACGTGATTTGAAGAATAAGCTTAATAATATTAATATGTATTTAAATTTAACTGTGTCTCGAATAAATAAACAAAATGCTGTTATCTCCACATATTTTTTATACGGAAGCTTTGATTGGCATATTTGCATTCTAGCTGATGTATCGAGATGAGAATATGCTTTGTTATACGTGATCTGAAGAATAAGCTTAATACTATTAATGTGCATTTAAATGTAACTGAGTCTCGAGTAAACAAACAAAATGCTGCTATCTGCACATACGTTTTATACGGAAGCTTTGATTCGCATATTTGCATTCTAGCTAACGTGTCGGTTGCACGTGAGATGAGAATTATGCTTTGTTTCACGTAATTTGAAGATTAAGCTTAATAATATTAATATGCATTTAAATGTCTAACTCTCTCTCGAGGAAACAAACAAAATGCTGTTATCTGCACACATATTTGTTGTTCTATGGCTTAGCACTGGAAGACTAACGTGTACTTTCAAGTTCAGAGTTTAAGCCCATCCCGCTAATGATAATTGTCTTTGAATTTTTAGCAAACTCAGAATTCTTGTTCATGACTTCCTGGCATTTGTTTATTAGTATATCTGTTGAAGGAATTTTTTTTATTGATTGATTATTGTATATATCGTTGATATGGAATCTTGTTTGGTTCAAAAAGGAATTATTGATTATGTGACGTATAAAAATCTGGAAATTATAATCTACTTTGTTCTTACTGATATCCATTATTGTAGTCATTTGAAAATCTTGTTCTAATTTCAGAGGGTCACGGACATGGCTTTCTTTGCAGAGGATGTTCATCTCTTGGCTAGGTAGTGCTCTGCTCTTATGTAACTTATCATACTTATGTAGTAGTTTTTTTTATGTTTCTAACTTGGGTTTTGTCTCAGTGCGAGTGTTGATGGCCGGGTTTATATATGGAAAATTACTGAAGGACCAGATGAAGAAGAGAAACCACAAATTGCAGGAAGGATTGTCATTGCTATTCATATTGTTGGTGAAGGGGAATCTGTTCACCCACGTGTTTGTTGGCATTGTCATAAACAAGTAGCTACCCATCTCTCTTTTTGGTTATCCTTTTCTTCTGCTGACATTGTGCTTAATTTTTCTTATGTTCTCTTCAATAGGAAATTCTTGTGGTTGGAATCGGGAAACGCATTTTGAAAATTGATACCACTAAAGTGGGAAAAGGTGCAGTATTTTCAGCTGATGAACCTCTCAGGTGTCCTGTTGACAAGTTGGTTGATGGGGTACAACTTATTGGTACCCATGATGGAGAAGTGACTGATTTATCAATGTGCCAGTGGATGACCACTCGTTTGGTATCTGCATCAGTGGATGGCACGGTTCGTGAGGGTTCTGCTTTATTTTGTAGTTTTAGTTGCTTATGCAATGTCCTTTTTCAGTTTTTCTATAAAGAAAGAACTGTTTGATATGTGTATCTTTGGCATAAGCATTATTTAATGGTTCATATCACTTAACATGATTTTTGTTGTGAAAATGATAACCTAACCAAAAAACTCCGACCACTACTTGTTATTAGCTGAACTTTTAGAGTTGAGTTGTTTGTATTTGTTGAGTGGGACTGTATGTATCTTTTTTTGAAAAATGGCCTCCCAATGTTAAGAAGTCGGAAAGAATAGAATGTGAAAATTTTCAGTTCCTGATATATGTATTTCCAACGGGTACTTGTATGGTTCCTTGGGTTTTAGGCATTCATTATCTTTTACCTTTTGGACCCGTTTAAGATTCTGTAATGAAGCTATGGTTAAGTCTGATCTTCATTGCAAGTTGATTTATAACATGGGTAGTTGGAAAAGTTTGGTTCCTCTTTATTGACGGTTGCCTGTGGATTTTACTGTGTTTTCCAGATAAAGATATGGGATGACCGTAATCCACTTCCAATCGCAGTTCTCAGGCCTCATGATGGTCATCCTGTTAGTTCTGTTACCTTCTTGGCTACCCCACACCGCCCAGATCACGTCGTACTCATCACTGGGGTATGTGCTACTGCATCTTGTGCTGGCCATTTTTGGTCAGAATCAACTGTTTTATTTCTTAGATAACCTCATATTCTCGGATTTCTACTTGCTGCCCATGCTAATTTTTTATTCGATCTGTTTCTCAAATGACAACCCATTTGAATATCAATCACAAGTCTCTATTTTCTTTTCCATGAGTTTGCCTGTTGGTGATTCTTGAGTGTGAGTTGACCTTTTAAAGGTTTTCAGGGTCCTCTTAATCGGGAAATAAGGATATGGGCATTAGCGGGTGGAGAAGGCTTTTTGCTTCAGAGTGATGCTGAGTCATGGCGCTGTACACAGACATTGGAGCTGAAGAGTTCAGCTGAGGCTAATGTCGAAGAGGCATTTTTTAACCAAGTTGTAGCCTTGTCTCAAGTAGGTCTGCTCCTACTAGCTAATGCAAAAAAGAATGCTATATATGCTGTGCATCTAGAGTATGGCCCGAATCCGAAGGCTACCCGGATGGATTACATAGCAGGATTTACAGTCACCATGCCAATTTTGAGCTTCACTGGGACGAGTGACCTATCGCCCTATGGTGAACTGATTGTGCAGGTGTATTGTGTACAGACACAGGCCATTCAGCAGTATGCCTTGAACCTGTCCCAATGCTTACCATCTCCAACAGAGAGTGTGGTTTTCGAAAGGACAGAATCTGGCGTTTCGCGCGATTCTGCAAACATTGATGGATTTGCTCCTGTTGACCCCCCAGGAAGTCAACAGCAGGAGTTTCCTTTATCTAGTTCAGCACCTAAATCAGCAGTACATGACATTGGCTCTGAGATTTCACAAACAGCTAGATATCCTACAAGTGCTGCACCTACCGATTCGACCACCTCTCAAGAGCTTGCTTCCTCCATTCCAGAAACTAAAAGTGTAACTAGTGATAATGATATTGCCCCCAGTGCATCACCTCCTCCTTTGAGTCCTAAATTGTCTCGAAACTTATCTGGTTTTAGAGGTCCGTCAAACAGCTTTGGGGCAGACACCTTTGATAATGACCAAGTTGGAAATCAAAAAGTTGTGGAATATCCAGTAGATCCGCAAAAGGATGGCACGCCCCCAATCTTGTCAGATATTGCTTCCTTGGACGATGAACATAAAACGTCAGGGGCTGATGTTCCCTCTGGTATCAGTCATCCTGTAAAGTTCAAGCACCCAACTCATTTGGTGACTCCTTCAGAGATATTGATGGCTAGATCATCCTCTGAGGTTAGCATTGTTAATGAGCAGAAAAGTGAGTCAGAAATGAATGTTCTGGATGCTGTAACTAACAATGACACTCGCACTGTAGAGATGGAGGTTAAAGTTGGTGGTGAAGCAAAATTTAGTCAAAAGACTGATATGGGCTCTCAAGACCTTCATTCTTTTGTGTCTGAAAATAAAGAGAAGGTTTTTTGCTCTCAAGTATCTGATCTTGGATTAGAAATGGCTAGAGAATGTCGCACCTCATCTCCCGAGACCTATACTGTAGAGGAATCTAGGCAGTTTGATGGGGTTAGTGGAAGTGAGGGACCATCTCAACCTTCAGTTACACCAGAGGAAGATCATGACTCTGCAAAGGACATCTCTGAAAAAGATTTAGACTCAACTATGTCAGTCACTGTTCATCAACCACCAGCTCCCAGTGCAAAAGGGAAAAAGCAAAAGGGGAAGAATTCTCAAGTGTCTGGCCCATCTTCAGCATCGCCTAGTGCTTTTAATTCAACAGATTCTTCAAATGAGGCTGTTGTCAGCTCAAGTACCCCTTCTATGGAAAGTGCTTTCTCACAAATTTTGTCCATGCGTGAGATGCTTAATCAGGTGCTTGCCTTTTGTCCTAAGAGCATATGTACTTATGTATGTTTAGTTTAGTGCACTTCTCATTTTGTTATGCCTCTATAATTGTATATATCTTTCTTCATTTTTTTGTTTTAGTTTTATTGTACCTGTGTTGGTACTTAGTTTGACATATCCTCACTGTTTATGCATTAGCTTTTAGGTTATTCCATGTAATTATAATAGTTGCTTTCATCATTCTCATCATTCATGAACGGTATCTTCGTACTTTTCCTTGCTCTATATGCGTTCTCTAACTTCCTTCTGCAGTATTTCTTAGCCTGGCTGATTATCCTCCTGAAATCTGTTGGACAAATTTTCCAAATTCCATAATTTTGGTGGTTTTTTACGTGTTCATCTTCTGCAACTATTTTTATCAGAATTTTCATTAAGTAACTCTTCCTCAATGGTGGAAGCTGATTTTCTTTTATATGCTTCTCTGTGTGGGAAGAACATTCTTTACATAATTGAAATGTGTCATGTATTGAAGATATTTTAAAGATGCTGACATTTCAACCGTCCTGCAGTTCTATTGATTTGATTACACCAAACCAAACCAAAAAATAAATAAAATACTCATTGTACTAATGTTCTTCGATATCTTATTCTTATGTGTTGTCTTTTTACTCTGTTTGCTGTTCCATTTAGGTTCTGACTATGCAAAAAGAAACACAAAAGCAGATGGAAGTGATGGTCGCTGTTCCAGTGACCAAAGAAGGAAGAAGACTTGAAGTTGCCTTGGGACGGAGCATGGAAAAATCTGTTAAGGCCAATTCTGATGCTTTATGGGCTCGTTTACAAGAAGAGAGTGCAAAACAGGAGAAGTCTCTCCGTGATCGTACACAACAAATAACCAATTTGATCTCTAACTGCTTAAATAAGGACATGCCAGGTCTGATGGAAAAATTAATGAAGAAAGAGTTAGCAGCTGTTGGACAAGCTGTAGCACGCAGTATTACCCCTACTATAGAGAAAACAATATCATCTGCAATTTTAGAGGCCTTCCAGGTTATTATTATGAAAATCTAAAGATTTTCTTGTCTGGATTTGCTTGTGCTTGACTGAATGTTATGGTGCAGAAAGGAGTTGGTGACAAGGCAGTGAACCAACTAGAGAAAGCAGTAAACTCCAAACTTGAAGCTACTGTAGCTAGACAAATCCAAGCACAGTTCCAAACCTCTGGCAAGCAAGCTCTTCAGGTGAGCTGAAAGTCTCTGATTGAGCAATACCAGTAGTGTGTACAAAAACATTTTTCTTGCAATGTCATGCTGCTCGTGTTTTTTTCTTAATGTATGGTTTACGATGCTGGATTTCTAGTTACTCTTGTCATCTATCATATCACCAAGAGTGTAACTTGATGATCCTCTCAGCATGCTTCCCTTCCTGCTGCCCACCTCATTTTAGGGGGATACTGTACTCCTCTAATAAGTGTTGAATGTTTCTTATCTGATGGTACTGTCATGCAGGAAACACTGAAATCTACTCTGGAAGTCTCAGTGATCCCTGCCTTCGAGATGTCATGCAAGGCAATGTTTGAGCAAGTAAATTCAACATTTCAGAAAGGCATTGCTGACCACACAGTTGCTGCACAACAGCAATTTGAGTCCGTGCATTCACCTTTGGCAATCGCTCTGAGAGTACGGACCTTTATATTTTGATTAATCCCTTTGTTATCTTGCTAATCTTTTGTTGAACTGTTCTTTTTCTGCTCTTACTTTATCTAAACTACATCAATTAATCATGCCTTCAAAATGCAAAGTTGGTTGACTAAGCCCTTCATGCTACTTTTCACGTTATTCTCCAAAAACAAGCATCCAATCTATTACGCAGCTTGTTTCATTATACTCAGTTCTCAATTCAACTTTTCATTACACTCATGTTTCTGAAACAAGACAAATCACTGGTTCCTCTCATGTTAATAGTTGAGTGGAGTTACTGATCTTCTCAAAATGGGAAGGGGGGAGTGGTATCTTTGTTATGTGTACATCTATTTTTTTTTTCCCAACAGATAATTAAATTTGTCTTTGTTCAAGTGGATGTTTTCTTTCTTTTCTTGTTTCCTCCCTCCATGCTTCCATACCTGGTGAATGTGTTGATGCGATTTTGCGTGGACTCGAGATATTTAAATCATGGATACATTTCGGAATTGACTGGAATCACATTCTCCTTAAAATTTGATACTCATTAGGCTCAATTTTTCAGGATGCCATCAATTCAGCATCGGCAATGACACAGACACTGAGCGGAGAGCTTGCTGATAGTCAGAGACAGTTGCTTGCTCTTGCAGTTTCTGGAGCAAATTCCCAATCAGCAAATCCACTCAACCACATGAATAATGGATCATTGCTACATGAAAAGGTTCTTCCCATACCTTAGTGGATCAAAGAGTTAGCTGTTTATATTTTGATATTAGGAATTTACTACTTGTTATTTTTTGTTATTAAGAATTTGCTACTTATACTTTGCTATCACCCTCTTCTTCTTCTTCTTCTTTTTGTCTTACTTACTTTGATATCATCATGTTTTTATGTCTGCAATATAGATTGAGACACCTCCAGATCCAACCAAAGAGATATCTAGACAGTTAGGGGAGCACAAGTATGAGGAAGCATTCACTGCAGCATTACAAATGAGTGATGTGTCAATTGTGTCATGGTTATGCTCTCAGGTATACTGTTTACATTGGCACTTATTTATATGATTATCAGGTAGAACCCCGTTTCTGAGAAATATTGTTTTATGGGGAACAAAGGAGATCCATAAGATCCAGGAAAAGAGGCACAGTTAGGGGAGAGAGAAAAAAGTAAACGGGGTATCTTGATGGTGTTGAATGTCTTTTGTACAAAAATGAAAAACTTGGTTTTGCCATTAGTTTTAGAGCATATGTTTTTTACCTTAGATCAAATAAAATTGGTATGATACACAGAGAAGAAAGTTCTTTTACCTCAGAACCTATTCAAAGAAGTAACTCAAATTTCTGTTGTAAAGAATTTTTATGTGCTTGTATTTAATTCTTGAGATATGTGATGGGGATAGGTAGGATAAAATGATCATGCTGATTTTAAAGGTCTTATTCATGATTGTTTCCTGGTATCTTGTGCCAGGTTGATTTGGCTGGGATTTTATCCTTGAATCCCCTCCCTCTGAGCCAAGGAGTGCTCCTTTCACTTCTTCAGCAGTTATCGTGTGGTATTAGCTCAGAGACGGTCCAAAAACTCTCTTGGATGAGGGATGTGCTATCTGCCATCAATCCAAATGACCCACTGATTGTAGTGCATGTTCGGCCCATCTTTGAGCAAGTATATCAGATGTTAGTACAACGCAGAAACGCTGCTACCACTCCTCCTGCTGAACTTTCAATCATTCGGCTTCTTGTGCATGTTATCAATTCGATGCTGATGGCTGTTAAATGATGATGATATCAAGAGCAATTTGGTGAACATAGTAAAAGCCCGTACAAAAGGATTTTCATGTGAAGGCTTCAAGTCGCACCAGTGTACACCAACCTCCAATTATCTCTTCTCTCCTTTTGTTCAACTCTTTCTAGATAAAATCTGTAATCATTTTGCCTGGATTCTCAAGTTGTAGACACTTAGCAAAAGCAAAAAAAAAAAGTAATTTTCAAGTTGTAGAGTTTGGATGTTGCATATTACAGGAATTTTGTGCTTGTACATTGATACTTTATTATACTCCCATTTCATTTCAAGTGGTGGGAACTCATAACAAGTTTCATTGGACAAGAACAACTCCTTTCTTATAGTATATTGTAAGAAAATGCTTTTATTAGATGTTTTGAAATGCTAAATTTAATCGTATTATATACACTCTATCCTTTAATTAACACAAGTATTTGTTCCTCAAACAATGAAAATTTTCTTCTCTTTTTTTCATTTTTGCCAATTGGCTCAATTACAAGCAGAGCAGAAAAAAGGAACCAAAAAGAGGAAAAGCAGGATATAATATGTACATTAGCTAAATCTCCATCCAAATGCCATTAGACAAAAAAAAAAATGCAGGTCCCTAAATCATCTCATATCACCAGCATTGATCCGTTTCCCATCTCCGGGTCGGGTATATACGATATACATCAACCGACCGGGAAAAACCTCGCCGGCGAGAGCCAACGCTCAGCTTGAGATCGTAGAGAGCTCTAGCTGAAGGATCAGAGAGCGTGACATAAGCATCGTGAATCTCAATGAAACTCCGTCCGTCGGACGATTCCTCCGACAGAGAAGCAGAGTCAGGATGATACAATTTCGCTAAATTCCGGTAAGCAGCTTTAATCTCTTTCGGTGATGCATCTCTTTTAACTCTTAAAACATCATATAAACTCACCGATCTTCTCTCCATCATCATCGGAGCTTCGGCAACGGCAGATGCACATATTAGTCCCCTCCGATTACTCTTTCCGTTGAACAGACTGCGGCGATTAGACTGTATCGCCGCGGCGGCGGAATTGGAGGATTTATGAACGGAAAAGGGGAAGGGAGATGAAGAAATTAGGGTTAGGGATTGAATCATTTCAATTTTTTTTAGGATGAAAGAGAAAATGAGAAAGAGGATTTTATATAAAAGTCTAAAAAGAGGGAATCTTTAAACCAAGGACGGCGGGCATACCCACTGATTTTTTGTTTAAGAAATACAGTTGGAAAATGAAAGACTGTGTGCTGATTAGGCACTTTTTAATGCTTTTTTTTTTTTTTTTTAATCTTCTAGAAGCTTAAGAGCTTTTTGTTTATTAAGCTTGTAGAAGATCTAGAGTTGTAAGACTTGTTGTAGTAGTAGTAGTAGATGTAGAATTTCTATCGTATGTTGTTGAAGTGGTATAAAATATGGACTTTACTACACAATGCTTGGCGTATAAGGACAACTAGTGTTGCTATTTTCTAGTATATACTTCCTAATATTAGGGATGAATATATGAAAAAAATATTATTTTTTGCGAAAGAACGAATCAGATTGTGATATATCGGCCTCTCCCCGAGGAAAAGCCTGCTTTTTAGTGCTTAAGTATATTGTCATTTTACACTTAAGTGACGATTTAATCTTTTAAAACATACTATTATTAGAAAAATAGAAGGCTCACCCTTAAAATCTCTTCATCTTCTCGTATATTTTTACTAAAAGGAAATGAAATTGATCAGATCTTAACTCAATTATTTTTAACCTCATTTTATAAATTTTATTGCTAATCAAACTGATAAAGTTTTTGATAAACAATTGCTCTTAGAAAGAAATGGAGATAATACTAAGTTTAAAAAAGTCAAAAATATACCCAAGTGTGTCAAAATACAACAAAATTCGATCCAAATTCCTTTTACAATTGGGTCAAAATTTTATCTTCAAGTAATTGAATACTTTTACTTGAGACTTCTAAATGACTAATTGACTTGTCAAAACTACAATTTTCAATCATGTTAAGAATAAGTTTTGAATGATCATTTTGGACTTTTAACCCATTTTGAATCATTTTTAGTCATATCATTTAATACTTTGAAAATTGGGGAGAGGTGGGGGGACAATGCTTCTAAATAAAAAAAATAAATTGGAGAAAAGTCATTGTCATTATTCATAAATTGGTACTATTGACATCTACATAATTTTTTTTTGGTTTTGTACTTTGAAGGTTGGATAGGTCTTCATGCACTAAAAATAGGTTTCAATTATAATTGCATTCAACTAGTATAAGATAAGCCTTCTAGAAACCTTTTACATAAATTATTTCTTAAGCCACTAAATTAGTAATATTATCACATGTCTTTGTAATAGTTGTGCTTTACCACCATCTCCTCCCAAATTTTTTAAATAAAATCTTTCCTTAATTAGTAGAAGATCATCCATTGATTAAAATTTTGATTCATCACGCATCATGTGAAAATAATAACGATCGTGTCTTCCACCAAATCAAATACCTCATTAGTAAATATTACCTATATCTATACAAATATATTTTTTCAGTTGTGTTCCTTTATTTTGCTAAATTTGTAAAAGTATTTCTAAAAGTTTTTCCTTAAATTATACGACTCAAATAACATCACTATCATAAATTCGGAAACAATTTCTCTATCTTCAACTATCATAAATACGAAAACAATTTCTCTATCTCCACAAAGTGACATTTTCTCTATCCCAAATTAATTTTTCACTTTTCCTTTTCTTAGTTTTCCTTTCATTTTAAGTCAAAAAAGGATAAATTCTTTTTTTATCTATTAAATATCAATAAATTACTTTGAAAAAGATAAAACTTTATGAAAAATTTAATTTTTTAATTCATATTTAGTAATTAATAAGAGTAAATGGTAAAGTCAGTCAATTTTTTTTTAATAGGTGTGTCAATTTAAAATTGACAAAATAATTAGAAAGGAGTGATAAGATTTGCATGACTTTACTTAACGAAATTTCAGTGAGTATATTGTTATGGTATAATACATAAATACACCTTTTAACTTAACCTCTTTTTACATTTATGCCCTCCAATTTTGAGTATCCACAAATAGACACTTAAACTTGTATAAAGTTGAACAAATAGGCACATGTGTCCTACGTGTCACAATTCATGTAGAACACAAATTTCCATGTAGGATGTCATGTAGGAAGTTTGTGTATATTTGTTAAATTTTATACAAATTTAAGTGTCTACTTGTTCACATGCAAAGTTATCAAGTTAAAGAACATATTTGTATTATACCTATTGTTATTGTTATCATTATTCACCTTATTCATTTTTTTTAAAAAACAATTAACCTTATTATGAATAAGAGAGAAAATTGTCAAATATACGTTTACTCATATCCTCAAAGGAGACCTTTTTTTAAATTCCATTGAAAAAAAAGTACAGGATATATACGTATTATCTAATCTCCAACTAATAAAATGCCATATACAGTGTTAACGCGGCAAAGTGGGTCCCCTAAATCCTAATAATCTGACGTCACCAACACTGATCCGTTTCCCATCTTCGGGTCGGGTAAAACTCTGACCCATTCATACGAATTCCATCGCCGGAGCTCCCAAATCCTCGTCGGCCGGAGCTCATGTTTATCTTGAGATCGTAGAGATCTCTAGAAACAGGATCTGATAACGTAGCATAAGCTTCGTGAATCTCAATGAAATGCCGTCCGTCGGAAGATTCCTCCGACAGAGACGCAGCATCGGGATGGTATAGCTTAGCTAAATTCCGGTAAGCTGTTTTTATCTCTTTCTGTGACGCATTTGATTTTACCCTTAGCACATCGTAGAGACTCGCCGGTGTTTTCCTTTGCAATTCCGGCGGTGCTTCCGCAACGGCGGCGGCATATACCGCTGCTGTTCGATTATTCCTTCGGGGAAATGTGACTCCGGATCTGAAACCGGCGGTGGAAGAAGGAATGTTGTGTAGAGAAAAACGGAAAGTATTTCCGGCCGGTAGTGTTAGGGATTGAACCATCGGAAAATGATAATTTTAAGTGGAGTGAGAAGAAGAAAATTGTGAGTATAATTTAAAAGAGCGTAAGATCTGTTTTTATATAAACTCTTAAGCACCCACCGTTTGTTTCTATTGGTTTACAGTTGGAACTTGAAAGACTGTGTGCTGACTATGCATTGTACTCATCCATTGGTTAGCCTCGGTGTCAAATGGACGAATTGAATTTTATTATTTTTAGATGGAAGTGTAATTAAAATGCATATGTTTAAACAAATTCTTAATTAAAAGTCTTAAATTCAAGTCATCTTTAATAAGTACACATAAATCTTTTTTATACTAATTCAAATTAATCAAATCTCAATACAAAAGAAAAATAAAGTACTGATATATTGGTTAGCTTGGGATATTGTAACTTTAGCAACATTACGAGAGAAGTACTATATAGTATTAACTTGAGATCGATATACGAATTATTAGATTTTAAATCTCAAATCTAGAAATTTGAAAGGTTACAAAACTGTGGTCTCAAAGCTCATAGTTAATGATGGTCACTTCACTTGTAACGTGGCAATTCTTCTAGAAGCACTTCCCTTTTTATTTTGTACGTCATAAATTTTTTTATAGCACCTCCCTTTCACTACACAAAAAAACACACAATTTGGAGAAATGTCACTATTCTTCATTTGACTATTGCCGTCCCCTTCAATTTTTATACGATTTGATGTCCGTTATTTATATTAAAATTTGATAAATTTAAATTTGTATAATAAAAATTTATTTTAGGAATAAAGAATGCTCTAATAATATGATTCTATAAGCAAAAATGTAGAATTTAAATCCCAAACTTCTAGTGATGAAATAATACTTTATCATTTTCTTTCAATATTTCCATATGTACTATATCTTCTAGAAACATTTTGCCGAATGATTATTAAATTCTAAGAAGTATAGTAAATAATTCATATAACACGATTAAAATTATAGTAATAAGTTATATAATGTGTCAACAACAGTTGTGCTCTACCATTACTTCAAATAAAAATCTTTCTTTTATTTTTTTTCGTTCAACTTAGTTGAAACTGACCCTTTTTCTAATTTCTTGAATTAGATAGCGTTATGCATCATATTTCTCTATGATAAAATAAATACATTTTAAATTTTTGTGGGTCTTTGATTGTTATAGTTGACATATCTTGCTGAAATCAGTCTATTTATTGTTCTTTTTTTGGATTAAAATCATAAAATATGAGACATTTGATGACTCAAATCATATAATAAGGTGTATATATATAGCCCACATTTAGATGGGTTTTATATCTAATAAGCCCAAAGGATATTTGTTTGAAGTTGGGCTTTGTCAAAAGTCAAAACTAGTTTTAGACAGTACTGTATAGAGTTTGAAGCTTGTATTGTTAAAAGACTTAAATTGCTCACTCTCCGGTTTTTTTGTCTTACTTTCAATTTTAGTCGTTAAAAAAAAAAAAACATTTTTTTTTTGAGGATTCTTTAAGTTTAGCTTTCAACATAACATGTTTAAAACTCCAAATTTAAAAGATATTTTGATACATATATTTATCTTTATTTTGAAAGCACAAGCTTTTAAAAAAAATTCTAATCAGATCAACATCAATAACAAATCGAAATAGTGATGATATTTTATTGCAAAATGCTTGAAAGTTGAAATTGCAAGCAGACGGTTCACGTAACCATATGATTGCATGTGTCATTATCATATAATTGTGGCATTATTTGTGGAAAAAAAACAAATAATGGAGGAAGTGATTGGTTTAATATCATATGTTTCTCTTGGTTCAAATGGAGAAATGAATTATTGAACAACGATCGTTATACATTTCAATAAATAATATTTCCAATCGAAGTGTCAAGTATAAATAAATAATTTTTTTATAATATGACTGCTCGACTTCGTTTAACCCCAATTATAGTTTGTGTATCCATTCTTTGACAACCTAGTGAATGATGTTCATTGTTTTTCAAGGATTTTTGTCGCTTTTATGAAATTTTCAAATTACGAAACAAAAAATAAAGATTATATTAATTTTTTGTATATGTTAGTCCATAAATTTATTTAAATATGACTGACCGACTCTGTTTAACTCTAAACTTTGTAGGACCTAGAACTATTCTCATTATTTGGTACTAGTATGATTAGTATCCGAGGTGTCGATGACTTGTTTATGTCAAAATCATATAAAAGCTGACGTGTCTACAATACAAACTTATCTTTCATAGTTTGTTTGTTCATTCAAGTGGCTTTATGGCATATTTATTATTCACACATCATATACATGTCATTACGATATGAATGGAATTATTAGTCAAAAACAAACAAATTTTAATTCACAAAATCCAAATATCCAATCAGTCACATATTTATAATCAAATCGATTCCACATTTTTTTGATGTATTTCATGAGTGCGATCTAAAAAAAACAATGAAAAAATATTATAAAAATCATATTAAAACATTTTGAAAAAAGAAGAAAGGATAATAATTGAGATACAACAAATTACATGCTTAATATTAAGATAACTATAATGGAAGGATAGAATTTATTACCTAAGAAAATAAATGAATAAATTATTTGGAAGATATTTCCGTTTCATTACGTCGCTTCCCGCCATAAAAAAGGAAAAGTATAAGGAAAAAAAAAAATTGAGTGATATAAAATACAGAAAAAAATCCAATTTTTTTAATTGGTTGGGAAGATCAAGAAGTTTTTTAATAAAAAATCTAGATTGGATCAAAACGAGCGACTAGTCCCCCACCAACCATTTGTTAATAATCTATCCAGTTGCGCGAAACCAAAATTTTTAATAAGAAATTTAAAATCTGAAAAATATTGTACATATCTAAACAAAATTTAATTATATATAAATACTATGATATTTTCGTCAAAGAGTTTCGAACTCATAAATATATGCTGCCTCCGCCCATGACTATATTCGTGTCATAATAAGTGTCACTTTAATAAAATCACGTTCATGAAGAAATTAATAAAAACTAATGCGTAACTTAATGGAGTATTAAGGTTATAATTAAGAAAAAACATACTCATTTTTATTTCGAATATTAAATATTGAAGGTGACACTTATTTTTAAACGGAATAATAACTGGTACAGTTTTTTTTTTTTTTTGGACGAACCAATTAATTTGATTCTAACGTAGCCTAAATTTTTTTGTATAAAAGGCACAAAATCCCGGCCATTATATTAACCTCCCAAGCTTTTCTTTTCTCAGCTCTCAAAATTTTTTCAATTGCTATACAAGTTTTGATTTTGTCATTGCTTATTCCTTGTGGGTTTTTTGAGATTTTTTTTTTCTATGGTCTTAGAAAGATAAAGATTATATATTTTTTTTTTCATTTTTGTGTTTTCTTGTTTAATTGGTTATAGAAAGAAAAAAATGACAGTAGGAGCAGGAATTTGTGTAGCTGAAAGAAAGCTTAATGTATTGGGGCAAAGCATTCTAAGTGATGTTAATGAAAATATTATTGTTACTCAGCCAAATGGTGAAGCTTTCACTAATGGGGCATTTCTTGGTGTTAACTCAGACAGAATTGGTAGTCATAGGGTCTTCCCTATTGGCAAGCTACAGTATGTTCCTTCTTCTTCTTCATACTATTTTCTCTGTCTGGTTTTAATTTTTGAATTTTTGTGTATGAATCTAAGGATTCTTTGATGATAATGGTGTTTTATGTTTTAACTTCATTGTAAGTTATCCCTTGTGTTTTATCTAAATGTTGAGATTGTTTGTTCTTATGTAAAGATTGCATTTTTGTTGTAAAGATTGCTTTTTGGTTTTTGGTTCTTTGATTTTCATGTGAGGTTTTACTAGGAAGTTATTTACTTGTTGAATGCTTGATTATGGTTTGTAGAGGATATTGTGTATTAACTTCATCAAGACTTTCCATGTTCTTAATCTAAGCTAGCGTTTGACCATAGATTTTGAAAACTTGTCTTTAAATATGTGCCTAGCCATGAATTGATCAGGTTTTGAAAATTTGATCTTCAAATGTTTTCAAGTTCCCAAAATTTACTCCAACCCAGTTTTTGAAACTTCCGTTCACAAAACTTCAAATTTTCTAATTACAATTTTCAACTTTAAAATCTACGACCAAATGGGAGCTAAATGTTGAGAATCCTTGGGAGTTGTGAAGTACAATTTGCAATTTTTTGGTTGTAATGATTGCTTTGTGATTTATTTGGTTTTAACAAGGAAATTATTTTTGTGTTTGAATGGTTTGCAGAGGATTGAGATTTATGTGTGGTTTCCGGTTCAAGTTATGGTGGATGACTCAAAGAATGGGTACATCTGGCCAAGATATACCATTTGAGACTCAGTTTTTGATTGTAGAAGGAAACGATGGTTCAAATTTTGATCAACACAACCAGCAAAATTCAGAATTGTATGTTGTTTTCTTGCCTATTCTAGAGGGTGATTTTAGGGCTGTTCTTCAAGGAAATTCAAACGATGAGTTAGAGATATGTCTGGAAAGTGGTATGGATATGATGATATCCATTGATACATTTTGGATCTTGTCGTATGGTCTTTACCAATTTTCGTGATGCTAATGATGATGGTTGATTGCAGGAGATCCTGCTGTGCAAGATTTCGAGGGAAGCCATTTGGTTTATGTAGCAGCTGGACCAGACCCTTTTGATGTCATCACTAATGCTGTCAAGTATGTTTCAGTCCTTTCTTTCATGGTTTCCATTCTCGGAATTTCCTTATTCAAATGTTCAACTCATTGTCCTCTCATAACTATAGAATCGTCCCAAGGACAACTATATGGTAATGGGGAAAAGGGAGTCCTTTCCGAAGAAATGCCTAGAGAAAAAGGCAGACGTTTAGAACCTTTTGATGATCCAGTGCTATTTCAACTCAACAAAAATATAATAGTCTCGAATATATATGCTATGTTCCTCAATTGTACCAACTATTTTGATCTTTAGATGCCTATCCTGGCCTATTTTCATTGTAATAATCAAAATTTATTTATGTTCTGCTTGAGATTTCATATGTTGCACCAATTTGATAACTGTACCATAGACATTTTGCCTTTCTGAAATGGAATTGATGGTTAAAATACTTTATCAACACAGGACAGTGGAGAGGCATTTACAGACATTTTGTCACCGTGATAGGAAGAAGGTACATTTTGGATGTCTTCTAATTTCTGCAAGTGCGATTGACATCATTACTTCTGAATATATGTAATATCATGTTTTTATCATGATTCAGATGCCAGACATGTTGAACTGGTTCGGATGGTGCACGTGGGATGCTTTCTATACTACCGTTACTTCAGAGGGAGTGAAGCAAGGATTAGAGAGGTAATCGACTTCAATTTTTTGATACTGATTAGCTTCTAAATTCCTGCATTGCATAGGGTGCTGAAACTTTTATGTCTTTTTTAGTTTGGAGATAGGAGGTATTCCCCCAAAGTTTGTACTCATTGATGATGGATGGCAATCAGTGAGTATGGATCCCGATGGCATCGAATCCATTGCTGATAACCATGCAAAGTGAGTAGATGGAACGCATTTAATATCATCATCATTATTTAGCAACCCCTTAAAACGTTCTGATCGTTCTTTGGTCGTTTTCAGCTTTGCTAACAGGCTAACTCATATAAAAGAGAACCATAAGTTTCAGAAAAATGGAAAAGAAGGTCATAGGGTTAACGATCCTGCAATGGGACTTCGACATGTTGTTACCAATATCAAAGACCAACACAATTTGAAGTATGTTCTTCAATATCTTCAACTATCAGGTGCTGTCCTTTTAATTATCAACTAAGTGTTTTCCTTCTTTGACTCATGCACTTTAGGTATGTGTACGTGTGGCATGCACTTGCTGGTTACTGGGGTGGTGTGAGACCCGGGGTCCCTGGGATGGAACACTATGAATCCAAGTTATCTTTCCCAGTTTCATCTCCCGGGACTGAGTCACAGGAACCTGATGATGCTTTGAACAGCTTGATAAAGAACGGTCTTGGTCTAATGAACCCTGAGAAAGTTTTATACTTCTATAATGAACTGCACTCATACCTCGCTTCTGCGGGTATAGATGGGGTTAAAGTAGATGTTCAGAACATCCTTGAAACACTTGGAGCTGGTCACGGTGGAAGAGTAAAACTCGCAAGGAAGTATCATCAAGCATTAGAGGCATCTATTGCTCGAAATTTTCCTGATAATGGAATTATTTCATGCATGAGCCATAGTAATGATAGTTTATTCAGGTAATTTTGTCTCGCTCTTTCTTGCTTGTAAATGTTATAAGCTGAAATAGTCCTAAGAAACGGATAATCATCGTAAAGAGATACTAGATACTCTTACCATATATATTCTGATTCAGTCTTACTACTCTTTCATTGTGTAGTGCAAAGCGTTCAGCTGTAATTAGAGCATCGGATGATTTCTGGCCACGAGACCCTGCATCACACACAATTCACATAGCATCAGTGGCGTACAACACCATTTTCCTTGGTGAATTCATGCAGCCTGATTGGGATATGTTTCATGTGAGTTGATGATATGAATCTCAGTTTCTTTGTATACTTCCCAACTTGTCAAAAAAAGGTTCAACTCACTGAAATGCTTGCAATATTTTAGAGTGTGCATCCCATGGCTGAATACCACGGAGCAGCACGAGCTGTTGGAGGATGTGCTATTTACGTTAGGTACTGCTTATATATACCTTAAGAACAGCTAGTTATTTGGTGTATGATCCAATTTTCGTTAATATTTTCTCATCGCTGCTTATTGCCATGTAGTGACAAGCCTGGACAGCACGACTTTAATCTTCTAAAGAAGCTTGTACTTCCAGATGGTTCCATATTACGCGCCAAACTTCCAGGAAGGCCAACTAGAGACTGCTTGTTTTCTGATCCAGCAAGAGACGGGATAAGGTAATTGCTTGATCAGATAATTTCACCATCATTTCCAACTGTGATGTATTTTGTAATGTACATTAATCTCACTTATGTATATGCAGTCTTTTAAAGATTTGGAATCTCAACGATTTCAATGGAGTAGTCGGTGTATTCAACTGTCAAGGTGCTGGATGGTGTAAGGTTGGCAAGAAGAATCTAATCCACGATTGTCAACCAGGAACGATAACTGGGATTGTTCGTGCTAATGATGTCAATTACTTACCAAGGATTGCTCATGATGGATGGACTGGCGATGCCATTCTGTATTCTCATCTTCATAGTAAGCTGTTTCAATCACTTCGATCACCCTATACTGCATTCTGGTTTTAAAAATGCACATTTTGCTGACCTGATTGTAACCAATACAGGGGAATTGATCAATCTTCCTAAAAATGCTTCGATTCCAATCACTCTAAACGCGAGAGAATATGAAGTGTTTACAGTTGTTCCAATCAATGAAATGTCTACAGGATCAAGATTTGCTCCGATTGGTCTTGTCAATATGTTCAATTCAGGAGGAGCAATCAAAGAGGTGAAGTATGAAACAGAGGGAAAATGTGGATTAGTTTCCATGAAGGTTCACGGATGTGGCATGTTTGGAGCTTATTCATCTGGGAAGCCTAAACGAATACAAGTTGACAACGAAGAAGTACATTTTGATTACGACGAATCCTCTGGATTAATCACCATTAATATTAGAGTTCCTGATGAAGAATTATACCTTTGGGATGTTAAAGTTGAAATGTGAAAAGTGCACAATCACCATAAATGGATGAGTTGAAGACTCGTGAACAAAGTCTCTCCTTTCCAGTTACTCATAATTTTTAAATTTAGAGACTGTTATTTAAATTTTATCGCACCGTAGATAACACGACGAAAATTCTCTGATTTAGTCTGATCATATTGTTATCCTATTATTTTTCTGGTTTCATCGTTTTCTATTAGTACTTAACAATCATATTTTGTTATTTATAGTAATTCTACGCTATGCTCTATTTTTTGGTATAGATTTATTATTTAATGTGTGATCTAGATACATATATTACATTGGATAAACAATGAAACTATACTCTATAATGCCACGATAACTTCAAAACAAATCGACTCTGTTTGCGATGCACCACGTATAGAAAAGTATCAGACACGTGCCCTGTTTTCATAAATCGTCCAAATATGGAACATAATATATGATCAGATAATCATTATACTTGTGTTGAGAAAAAAAAATTATTATGGCTGAAAACAGGGAATTGATGGAGGTGAATCCGACCCGAAAGACGAAGATTTGGGCAACAATAGCTGGAATTGCAATTGAAGCCCCAATTTTGGGGTTAATGGGTTTTAGTTTTCTCACTTCAATTATACTTTTGGTTGTAACTTCTCCGTTACTAGTTATATTTAGTCCTCTCTTAATTGGTGCTGCTGCGGTGCTGGGAGTTGCTATGGCGGGATTTGGAGTGGCCGGAGTTACGGCGGGTTTAGGATTGTCTTCGTTTGTTTTGGTGTATAGATCGGTAATTAAAGGTAGAATTACGAGAGGAGAGTATGACGGCGGTGTTGTGGATAAAATGGTTCAACTGGAGGAGACAGAGGAGGAGGAGCGTGACAGAGAAGTAGCCGGTACTGGAGATAAAACAGAGGAGGGCAGCACTAGTTCAGAGGCAGTTCATGTAGATAAAATAGTTGAGTTATTTGAGTCTTTAAAGGAACATCCACATGATCAAAATGAAACAACTACTATTGTCCACATAGTTACTGTAGAGGTTGATGATGATGATGAGGAGAATCAACACAACAAAGATATGGTCAGTTCTGGTGACTATTTGCAGCAAAATATGCCAAGACAGATCCCACAAGAGACTTGAATCAACAACATATATGTGGCTAGTTTATAAACTTTGCTCTTTACTGAGTTGTCTTCATTTCTTAGTTGTTGTAGCACTGCACTGTATATAAACTTTTTGGAGAATGTTGTCATTTTACTTCTTTAGGTCTCTACAGTATGTACATATTTGGTGCTGTTTTTTAAACATGTGTTTAGTGCAAAGAAACCTACAAGGAAACTTGGACAATCTACCAACCAGGATTTTGTAGTTGAGTGATTTCCTACCTCTCTTTAATAAGAGATTTCGACTTTATATTAAATCACTTATTTTATTATCCAGCGTAAATTAGCTTTTAAATTTTAATACTGAGTATCAGACGGTAAAAACAGAAAAATCACGTGGCAGAGATGAATTACTATTCCTATTAAAGTTTTTGGAAGCTGTCATTTAGAAAAATCCAGGCACCCATCAGTCACATAAACTTTTAGAATCATTGGGAACTTCTTTTTAATTAAAATGTTCACAAAGTTCAGATTTTGTTTCCAAATAGAAAAAATATTAACTCATGGATGATACCCTGTTCTTGCATCTTAAAATGTTTAGCTATATTCTGTTTTTTTTTTTTCTTTCAAGTAAACATTAAACAGGATTAAAAAAAATTGAAGCTAAATTAATTTTTTCTTTATGACTTATAAATCATGGTTTCGAATGCAACTCAAAACCATATCTATGCAACTTTTTAAGTCACAAAACTCTATAAACTATAGGTCACGAATTCGAGCACGTGCTTATAGTCATAGATGTATAGACCAAACAAAATCTTTTGGTTTCAACAGTTATTTTTTGAACTACAGTGACTTGTCTATGCATAATAGCTTCAGTAACTATCAGTCTATCACCAAATGTTGCCGTATGATAAAATATGACACTCTTAATGAGAGAACCTAAATTTGGGTTTTAAAAATGAAAAGAAATCTAATAAGTATCATTTCTCTTTTAATAGGTTCTGTGTTGATAAAAAACTTTTTTTATCACCAAATTGTTGCCGTATGATAAAATATGACAGGGCCCGTTTGGCTATAGATTTCCCAAATAATATTTTGGGGAAAATTTGGCAAATAGTGTTTGTCCATACACTTTGTCATTATTTGACAAATATTTTTGACAAATATCGCAAATGAATCTTGTATGTGTTCCTAAGAAAAGGAATTTGTCCATTTTTCGGGGTCTCAAAGGGGCGTGGAAACGCATAAGAACTCTTGAATGGAAAAGAGATGTAACTCCAGTTCCTTCGGAATCGGTAGTCAATCCTATTTCCGATAGGGGCAGTTGACAATTGAATCCGATTTTGACCATTATTTTCGAATACTAGTTTTTTCTAAGGATAATTATAAATAATGACAAACTAATAAATGTAATAAATGTAGTAACTTCCTTATCCGTTATTTCCTTTAATGAGCAAAAATTCGGTCAATTTGCTATTATAGGACCCCACTAAATTGTACAAAATATCTAAAAATAAATAAAAAAGAAGTTTTCTCTTTCCCCTTCATATCATACAATCTCTTCTCATTTCCTTCAATTTCTTCCTAATATTCTTCACAAATTCAATTTCAAATTTCAAATTTCTCTAACACATTCTCGTCATTTTCAAAACTACTTCAAAAATTTCAGGTACCGCCAAAATTGTCTGCTTATACAATTGTGATTGTATAAATGTATAATCTATCTTAGGTATATGTATATAACTAAATAGGTATATGTATAGAACTGACAAATTCGTATAAACATACAACAACTTCATACACTTATACAACAGTTCAACCTCTATATACACAACTTAAAGTTTTATACAAATATACAATTCACGAAAAAAGGCTAAATAAGTATATGTATATAACTGACAAATTCTTATAAACATACAACAGTTTCATACACTTATACAATTCACCAAAAAACACTAAATAGGTATATCTGTATAACTAACAGATTCGTATAAACATTCAACAGTTTTATATACTTATACAGTTCGTATAAACTGACAGTTTCAATAGCTTGATCGATTTTTTTGAACTGACTACAATGGAGTTCTTTCGATTGAAGGAGACGAAGAAGGAATGATATTATACTGAAACAGAATCCGCGTGATTGCTGGGACTTTTTTCCTTTTTCATCAAACCAAAATTACAGCCCTTATTAATTTAAACAATTAAAATGTATAAATTATACAAAAAGCACATCCGTAGCAAACTACAATTTTGCTACGGAATGCAATTTTGGAAACTTTGTCAGCACAAAATTCTTAATTTTATATTTGCTATACATAAAATTTGTCCTTTTTTCTAATATTTGGGCCAAATCTCATTATTTCGGATCTTTTAAAAATTGAAATTTTATCCAAACTTTATCTTTTACAAAAACACCCTTTATAGTTGTTGCTTACGTTGTATTACATAATTTTTTACGTTAATTTCAAGCATAGTGAAATTTTAGTTGCCAAGAATATTTGGAAATCTATGGTCAAAAGCTAGCTTAATGAGAAAACCTAAATTTGAGTCTTAAAAAATGGAAAGAAATCTAATTAGTGACGTTTCTCTTTTAATAGGTTTTGTGTTTGATAAAAAACTTCTTTTTGAGGAGTCTTATACGACACAAATATATTAGTGTGACCTAACTTGTGATCTTAGAAATAGAAGAAAAATGGGTAGGAAATGACTTCCCTCTTTGAAAAATCAGGGGCTTTCTCTTTTTATGCCTAGCAAATCCAAAATAATTGAACCTTATTGTAGATACATAAAATAAAAAGGGAAAATTACACAACGGGAAAACACATAGACATGAGTTTTAATTTCGAAACATAATTATATTTTTAGATTTTGTATCAAATAAATATACATGTGCGGACATAATTCTTTTGCGCGATCATTTCTAATAACCTCCTCATACAATTTTTTTGGATAACCCGAGTTATATAACTCTTTTACTTAACTTTCATATTCCTTGTGATATAGTAACTCTTTTAACACCTACAATTATACCTCCAATACAACTCTTCACCTGATACAATTATAGCTATTTATCAAAATTTTCTCATAAATCATGAGATAAATAGGCTCACCTATTGTCAGAAGGCTCACCTATAGCGATAATGAATATTGGGTGGAAAAAAAAAAGTTTAGGTGACGTGCAGAGAAAAAGGAGTAGATATTAATTGCTCATATTAAAATGCCTAACATTTAGTTGTATAGGCCAAAACCAATTGAAAAACAACAACAGGACTCATTGTTATTAATTATAATAAATATATTTTTATATATTGTACGTACGAGGAATACATAAACTGAAAAAAAGAAACATCATGGCTGGTGGAATAGAACATAATCCAGAAACCCCATTGCTGCTGGCAAAATTTTCTGGCTCTTCTGATTCAAATGGTAACTTGATTTTTCTTAAAAATTCTATCTTTATGACCTTTTTGTAGTAAATGGTATCTTGATTTTTGTTAAAAAATCTGTCTTGATGACTTGGTATAGAAAAATGTTGTGTTTGACTTTGTTAATGATTCAATCTTTTTGAATAAGGTTTGTAAATGGTGTCTTTGATTTTTGTTAAGAATTCCATCTTTATATGACTTGGTGTAGCAAAATGGTGTCTTGATTTTTGCTCAAACTTCTGTCTTTCTGACTTGGTGTAACAAAATGTTTGCTTGACTTTGTTAAAGATTCTATCTTTTTGAATAAGTGTAGTAAATGGTGTCTTCATTTTTTTGTTAAAAGTTCCATCTTTATTGCTCTTTTTATTCCATATTAACTGAGATTTTTTTTTTCATTGTTCAAAATAATTGAATAGTTTAAAGTTCAAGATTGATGTTTGAAACATTTTTCATATTTGCTCTTTCCTTTAATGAAGTTTGATTATTTATAGGTAATAAATTGTATTACTTGCAAAGTTATATTTACGATTTCACAAAGGACAATAGTGTAAGTATAGTTTAAATTATGTTTATGAACTTGATAAGTTCCTCACAAATTCAGTTAATATGGAATAGAGGGAGTATGACTTGGTGTAGCAAAATGGTATCTTGATTTTTGTTAAAAATTGCATCTTGATGACTTTACGTAGCAAACTGTTGTCTTGATTTCTTCAATGATTCTATCTTTTTGAATAGATTTAGTAAATGGTGCCTGGATTTTTGATTAAAATTCCATTTGGTGTATCAAATTAATATCTTGATTTTGCCTCAAACTTCTGTCCTTCTGACTTGGTGTAGCAAAATGTTTCTTGATTTTGTTAAAGATTCTGTCTTTTTGAACAGGTGTAGTAAATGGGGTCTTGATTTTGTTAAAGATACTATCTTTATGACTTGGGGTTGTTTGTTTGCTACTACTAACTTGGGTTTTGGTTCATTTTTTGTAGTTGTATACTCAGATATTGGGAAAAAGGGTACAATATGGACTGCAGGAGCACATATTTTAACAGGGGTTATAGGGGCAGGGGTACTATCACTTTCATGGAGTATAGCACAATTAGGATGGATAGCTGGTCCATTGGCTATTATACTCTTTGCAGTAGTGACTCTATTTGCAACTACCATACTTTGTGATTGCTATAAGTCTCCAGATTCTGTGCTTGGCCCTACCACAAATCACTCTTTATTGGAAGCTGCAGGATATTACCTAGGTAAGTTACTGTTCACTGTATATCTTTTACCTCTTATTATTGTCTTGTAGTGGCAGAGCCAGGTAGGTCCGAGGAGGTTCATCTGTACCCTTTCAGCGGAAATTATACTGTTTATGCTTTATAGATGGATAACATTATTTTTTATGTAGATATAGTAGATGTTTTGGAATCACTTAGTAAAAATCCTGGCTTCGCTACAAAATCGGGCTAATTTACCCACCTCTGCTAATTGATTGGTACTGGCTACCTACCACTATTACATATGTTGGATAACTCTATCACCAAGATTTAGGCAGAAGAGAGAAATCACTCTGTTGGGATTTGATTTACCTTCTTATAAAACTTTGTTGTTATCATCATCATCATCATCATTTATTTTGCATATGGAAGTTGGATGACTTTCAGAGAGAAGGCTTAACAGTTATGTGTTGCTATTGTGACTGAGAGTTTGCATCCCTGGAAATAGAAAGAAAAAATAAAAAAAATCCACTAAGAAGAACAGAAAATATAAATATAATCATGTTATTGAGAACTCAAGTGGCTTTAAGAAATTGAGAGTTACTGTATCATAATTGAAACAATGTAAAGATTATGGAATATTTTACATACTCTAGATTTTTGTTGACCTTATTGTGACATTACAGGCAGTCTAGTGGTCCCATGCTCTAGTGATCAGGACATTGGATACTGAATCCAGTAACCCGAGTTCAAATCTCGGTGGGACCTTTAGTTTTGGGTCTATCGGAAACAACCTCTATTCTAAAAAGGTATGAGTAAGGCTTGCCTACATCCTACCCTCCCCAGAACCCACTAGTGGAATTACACTGAGTGTGTTATTGGTGTTACTTTGCAGTCCCAGTCACATCGACCAAATTTGTGATTTTCCATTTATTTTAATATCTTTTTTTTCCATACTAGCATCCAAAAAAACCAAACATTGATTTGAACCTAAGTTTGGATTGATCTGTTAGGCCTTGAAAAAGACATGCACATGGAGTCTGAGAATGTAAATATGTTATGTACATAGTGACAAGATCCAAAATGGGTAAAAGTTACTGGACTCTATGTTTAAATAGTCATCCCCCCTTGTGAGTTGTGAAATGTCTATCTCATTGGTAGGTTCAATTTGGACTGTTGCTTTTATAATTATATGAGAAGAAGATATTTTTTCTTCAAAAATTGTATCTATTTGCAGTTAAAGGGTAGAATTACAGCAAAAGAGCTACAGCCAAACATTTCTTTATAGTAGAAGTTCCATCATTGTTGACTAAATTTGTGGCTAACTCCAACAAAGACATTCTTTCCCCCTATCTTTTTCATTATATGATGACTTATGAGAACTTAGCACTACTACATGGTACTATATAGTATATATAGTGATGTTGTTGTGAAGGGAGGAGTATTAGAGAAATACGTCTTTGAACGTTTCTACTAATAGGTGAAGGCTTTATGCAGCTCATGTTTTATGTAGTATCATTAAGGTTTTTAGTGTCCGTTGTCTAAGAATATATCGGTCGGAGATGGAAGTCCAACGTTCTCTAGAACAAGAGAAAACTTCAGGCGAAGATGATGCAGATACAATTAGAACTGGTAAGTTTTAAGTTGTCTCAAAATTTTCTAGAGGGACTGAGTTTTATAACATCGACTAGGATTAAATCTAAGAAACAATAGTCGACGTGTATTTCCCTGCCAGGAACTTTGTGGACTGCAGTTGCGCACATCATTTCAGCTGTAATCGGAGCTGGTGTTCTATCTCTAGCCTGGTGTACTGCACAATTAGGATGGATTGCAGGGCCAATCACTATGCTTTGTTTTGCAGTTGTTACATACATATCTGCATCTCTCATATGTGATTGTTACAGGTCACCTGATCCCATAACAGGAACGCGAAATCCCTCTTACATTGATGCCGTTAGAGTTAATCTTGGTAGATTGTTCCATCCTACAACATAGAATTATCTTAGAAACTCTTTTAGAAGTTTCTCATATGAGGATTCCTCTTTTACATTATTTTTTTGGAGGGGAGGGGATTAGATGCGTCTTTTATGTATTTTGACTTATACTCGTTCAGGCAAGAAATGGACGTGGTTGTGTGGTTTGCTTCAGTATGTGAGCTTCTATGGGACTGGTATTGCTTATGTAATTACAAGTGCAACAAGTATGAGGTCAGTTAGCCATATACATATAAATACAGTTTAGATTTTTGTCTATCTGAATTCGTGAGTGTCTCGATAGCAATAGCCACGACATTTTTCTTTGCTCATTTGGTTGGGTTATCTGATAACATTATATCCATTATAGTGATGCCTAGTCTGCAAGAGACAGTGTATGCAATTCAAGCTGAATGAGATATGCTTCAGTTAAGTTATTAATCCGACGGACAATTTTTGCAGAGAAATTGAGAGATCAAATTGTTACCACAAAGGAGGAGAAGAAGCTGTTTGCCAGACTGGGACAAACAACTTCATGCTGATTTTTGGCATTATTCAGATAGTAACATCGCAGATACCAAATTTTCATAACATGGCGTGGTTGTCTGTTGTTGCTGCGCTAATGTCATTTTGTTACTCTTTCATCGGATTGGGCCTTGGATTCTCTAAAGTGATCGGTATAGCCTTGACTGTTCTTTTCTCATTCTGTTTCTTGTTTTTTCATCTCGATTTCCAAAAATATATCAAAGAATCTCGTGTATTTTGATTTTAGTTCTGATCATGGAGTAAGCATTTTCTTGTCTCATTTCCCCATTGATGTTGGATCTGCAGATAATAGGGGTATCAAGGGAAGCATTGTGGGAGTACCAACAAAGAGTGCTGCTCAGAAGATTTGGTTAGTTTTCCAGGCACTCGGAGACATTGCTTTTGCCTATCCTTATTCGATTATTCTCCTCGAGATACAGGTATTGATATATATTCCGCAACTATACAAGTTTTAACTTGTGGCATTTCTTAATATATCAATAGTCAGATATAAATAGATCATCTCTTAGAATTTGCCCTGATACTAGATCATTGAATATTGATTTATTTAGCTGACCTCGACTTGTTTGGGACTGAGGCGTAGTTGTCGTCGTATAATTTTTCAAAAAAAAATTTATAGATCAATATCGGAGCGTAAGTATCAACTTAGCTAATGTTTCTGAAACCATACAAGACATAACAGTAATACTACCACTTTTAGTTGGAATAGTTACACTAAAAGTATCACAAAGACTGCTGATGTTTCTCCTAATATTAAAGCTGTTCTTTTTTATGGATTGAAGGATACACTAAAATCGCCTCCACCAGAAAATCAGACCATGAAGAAGGCGTCAATCAGCGCGATAGTTATCACCACTTTCTTCTATCTATGCTGTAGTTGCTTCGGATATGCAGCCTTTGGGAACGCCACACCAGGGAACCTCTTGACAGGTTTCTACGAGCCGTTTTGGCTTGTTGATTTTGCCAATGCCTGCATAGTCCTTCATCTGGTTGGAGGGTATCAGGTAGTACTAAAACCCGAGTCTTTTCCTTCCACCCTTTACTTGGTTTACGACAATTCTAACCTTAACACGGACAAAATGCTCGTTTCCTTAGGTATACAGCCAGCCAGTATTTGCATTTGTTGAAAAATGGGCAAATCAGAAGTACCCTGAGAACAGTTTCATAAATAAATTCTATGCCATCAAACTCCCGGTGTTGCCAGCTCTCCAGTTGAACCTCTTCCGGTTATGTTTTCGAACTCTATATGTTATATCTACAACAGCAATAGCAATGGCATTTCCATATTTCAACCAGGTATTAGGAATCTTGGGGGCATTGAACTTTTGGCCTATGACCATATATTTTCCAGTGGAAATGTACATTGTGCAAAGAAAAATTGGAGCTTGGACAAGAAAATGGATACTTCTTGAAGGTTTCAGTATGGTTTGTTTGATTGTATCTTTACTGGGCTTGATTGGATCAATTGAGGGAATAGTTAGTGCTAAATTAGCTTGAAATGTTATATCTTACTATTAAATAGTTGGCAAGATTTGTAAAGCCAAAAGACACTCTATTCATGCCATTCTTCAAATGGAATTTACAAATCTCATTTAGTAACTTAAAGTACATAGTCTTGCTTTTCAATATGTTTCATATTGAACCGAGAGTTTATTAGAAACAACTTCTCTACCGACTATCATAAAGATACGAGTAAGTCTACATTAAACACCATCCTCTCTGGACTTCATTTGAAAATTGTTTCATGTTTTCAGGTAAGTATGTTGAAACAACTAAATATTATTTGCAAAAGATATAATCAAACACAACTCCAACTTTAAAATTTTTAAATAAAGTGAAAATATTTATAATAACATGTAGTAGCTCGTAGATGAAATCGATTGTATGACATTATATGACTATCTATTTTGAAGTATTACTCTTTAGAACATATTTGATTGTATGTTTCATATAAATTAGTCAAATTTAGTGATTTTGCTAGTTTCTAAAATTAATGGAGATAACTATATTTAGATAAAGATATAAAATTCTAAATATTGTGACTTCAACGCTAAAAGATATTTAATTTTCATGACCGAATTTGTACGTAATAATTCATTTTTTTTTTGACGTTTCAAAGATGTTGAAAGGCACCAATATAACTATCATACAAAAAGTTGCGGCCCTTCCTTTTCAATGTAGAAAATATCCTACTCCACTATAGGTTAGATAGAAATACTAATATTCAATCATTAAAAATAATATTCAATCATTAAAAATAATATAAATAAATAAACATGTATTAATTTCTTTGCAATATTATAAACGAGTAATCTCATTTTTTTCCCCCTCAATCATTAGTAAATTCCAAATTTTAATCCTTATAAATCATCATAAACATATTTAGTCTTTCAAAATATGCCCCTTTGATCTCTTTGCTATTAAATATTTACAAAATTATAGTAAATATTTAATGTGATAAGCTTATAATGTAATTTCATACGCTAATATTTTTACATATAATCTCAATATTATGTACTTTTTCCGATATAAGAGGACTAAACATACACGTAATTTTTAAATTTAACTTTTTAGATAATATGTTTAAGATCGTAAAATTAAAATATATTTTATTTTTAATATGAATAATTCACATTTTTGTTTACTTAAAAAAAAAAAAAAAGAAGGGAATTTTGGACTAAAAAAATAGTATCATCTTGTAGAAAGAAGTTTCCATTAAATTTGGAATATTCAGAAATAGATTCATTGTGATAGCTGGGGCTATGGGGTTGGATGAAGAAAGTGACTCTCAAATGCCATTTTTGGACCCAAATTATGTTTCTTCTTCTTCTTCTTCTTCTTCCCAATCATCTAAGCTTGCCCTCAAAACAACAGGTAACAAAAGTTCCTTCTTTTTTTTTTTACTTCAATTATTATATTTTTCCCAATATACTATATAGGTCAATTTTTTTAATTTTTTTTTTTGTATCATACTTCACTTATTCCTTTTTTCTGGAACCCCCTTTTATCTCCATTTGACCATTTAAGAATCTTGATTTAACTTGTCCTCTGCAGTTAATGCTGTCCTATCTCTGTTTATTGAAGGAGATTTGTCTTAAGCTTATTTGGATGGTGGTTGTATTGTATTTTGCTATATTATTTTAGACTTTTGGTAAACACAAACGTTTGGATAGATTATATCGTTTTTTCGTAGTTTCATAATACTGTGCACCAGCAATATGAAGTATAAGTTAATTAAGGTAAAGTAAAATTAAGTAAGAGAGAGTTAAAGAAGAAAAAGGCGACGAGGGATCACACCAAATCGATCCTTACATAAGATAAAAAACTTTTCGTTCCATAACAATGAATTTGACAATACAAAGCAGTAGAGTAAATTTAAGTAACCATCAAAACAAATAATTTATTTAAAGTAACAATAGATAAACCATCCAAACAAGCTGTAAAAAGGGTAATCATCTTAATCTTTTCTTGTGTTAATTTAATAGTATTAGTTTCTTTCAATAATTGAAACCTGTACAAGTAGATGATCTCACAGAAGCTAATATGTGTACTCACCGTGAGAATTCAGGAAATGAATGGACAGCTTTGGCACATATAATTACAGCAGTAATTGGCTCTGGTGTTCTATCACTAGCATGGAGCATGGCACAGCTTGGTTGGATTGCTGGTCCATTGATTATGCTCGTATTTGCTTGTGTCTCTCTCACTTCTGTATTTCTTCTCTGCAATTGCTATAAGTCACCTGATCCAGAAACTGGCCCTTATAGGAATGGCTGTTATCTTGATGCTGTACAGAAGATTTTAGGTGAGAATTTCAAGCTAATAAGAAATTAGAAAAAATCTATGTCCTGCACTTTTTCAGTTCAGATGAACCATTTATTTACTTCTTGTTTTCCTTACTTTTCGTGGAAATAAATTATGTTCAAGTAAACAAACACGTCGTTCTTTCAGGAATCTATATATAGATTTTAAGGACATGGTGGCCTAACCATTGTAAAATTTCTCTTAATTGGAGGACCAACTGAATAGTTTATGGGATGCCAAAATTAACGAACTTGGCTTGGCAGCAAGTTTCTTCTTACCTTATGGAACTCAAGTGGGCTGATATATACTTGGGCTTACACAGCAAATTCTTTTTTTCTGGCATCTCAGGAAAAAGAAATGCCTGGTTTTGTGGAATCGCTGTTCGTATAAATTTCATCAAGCTTGCAATTATATATACAATTACATCCGCCTCCAGTATACAGTATGTCATTGATCTTTTCTCTACTAGTATTGTCTATGTCTCCTTTCGACAATTTCTGCACATACATTTCCTTTATGAGCTTTGTTGCTTATCATACTGAACTTTTGTTTGGGTTATTCTAGATTACATGGTTGCATTTCCATACTATCAGACAACGATGATTTCTTTATGAACTCTTACCAAATTCATGCTTCGGACCTATTATCTTCTCTAAAGTCCAGTGGCTGAGCCAAGAGTTTGGCGAAGAGTGTGCAGATTTTCTTCTCAGTTGTGTTAAGGGTGTACAAAAGCAAATATACATTCATAATAGCTTACAATTAACCTTTGTACACCACATAATATTTCAGCAAAGGGTGTGCACAGGACCATCCATCGCCTAAGGTGGTGAGCCCATGCTCTAAACTAGTGAGGTTTTCATGTTACACTATCTTCTGAGATTCCTTTGACCATTAACAATTCAAATATAAACTTGTTATTCTTAAGGGTTCAAGAATTACCGAACAATACAGTCTGAACCTTCCGAATCTTGTTATTAGCAAAGATTTGTATTCATGTCATCATTCTAATCAGATAACTAGAGGGGGATAAGGAAAGTATATATCATAATTAGTGAAATCAGGATATGTGTTCCATTATCAAGGAGATAAAAGTTCCATAACCAATGGGGTTAGGAATATATTTAGAAAGGGTACACATTACTTAGTATAAATATAAAGCTGATATTACTGTCATGTATTCTTAAAATTAAACTCACACTCGGTATCTATTATTGGATTAAGGGAATGTGTCCCTAAATGATATTAAGAGTCTCATATAACCAATGAAATAAAGAATCATAGTAAATAAGGCTATGTTGCATAGCACATTTGCATAAGAGTTGAGAGTTGTTACTCGCACGCATTCTCAAATTATCTATTTGGAGTTTTTTTTTTCTAAAGGTGATATTAATAATGCATCCTCTAAATGCTTCCAGAGCTATCCATAAATCAAACTGCTATCATCATCAAGGTCACAAGGCTACCTGTGGATATGAAAGTACTAGGTATATGGTAATATTTGGATTAATCCAAGTTATAGTGTCTCAAATTCCTGATTTTCCGAATATGAAGTGGCTCTCCGTAGTTGCTGCTGTCATGTCCTTCACATATTCAATTATCGGATCAGCACTTGGCTTAGCCAAAGTAATTGGTAGGTTACCTTTTTGCATGCCTTTATAGTCCTAAATCTTCACAATATAGATGATCAAACTTGTCATTATCTTAAAATTCCATTCTGCAATCTTGCTATGCAGAAAATGGAGAAATCAAAGGAAGCATTATAGGACTGCCAAGTTCTACAGCTGCTGAGAAAGTATGGTTGGTTGCTCAAGCGCTCGGGAACATTGCCTTTGCCTTTCCATTCTCTCTTATATTTCTGGAGGTTCAGGTGCTGCAATTTGGCTTTCTAAATTAAATAATTTTCTTAATCAGCACTAAGCAATTAATGAAAACTTCCAAAAATATGTAGGACACATTAAAGGCACCTCCTCCAGAAAAGATCACCATGAAGAAGGTCTCAATTATGGCATCCTGTATTACAACTTTTTTCTACCTTTGCTGTGGAGGATTTGGTTATGCAGCCTTTGGTAATTCCACACCAGGGAATCTCTTGACAGGATTTGGTTTCTATGAACCATATTGGCTTGTAGACTTTGCTAATGCATGTGTTATTCTTCATCTTGTTGGTGGATATCAGGTAGTTTTACTTAAGTGTTCTGTCAAGTATAACATTGTAGCCCCGTGTATTTATTCTTAAACAACTTTTACACCTTCACCTATAACTTGTTCGGAACTAAGGTGTAGTTGTCATTATAGCGTTTATGCTTTCACAATCTTTTTAACAGAATAACTCTTGTTAGTGGATATCTTCACTTTTGACATCTTCTTCTAAACTTATTAGAGTGTCCCACATTGGTTGAGGGAATGGGTTGTTGTCTCCTTATATGATATCAAAAGTATCCTTACACGAGCTAGCTTTTGTTCTTGAGTTAGGCCGCAAGTCTTTTTTCTTTACAAAGCAAATTCATTCTTCTTGTTATGTTTCACAATATTGAGCCCCCAAGTTATGTTATCGGTGCTCCAATTGTCCAAGCCGGGGTGCGTAGGGTTGTTATAGTGTCCCATATCAGTTGAGGGGATGTGTTGTTATCTCCTTATATCATTTTGACGATTCTCATCTCACTAGCTAGTAGATGTTGAATCACCTTGATTTCTGTCTTTACTTCTTTATGTTTAGATTCCCTTGGTGAAAATTCTAGCTGCATCATTGATTGCCTAAGTTATATTTTCTTTACAAAGCTAGAAATTGCTTCCTTGTAGTTGATTTTTTTTTTTTTGTATCGACTTCAATATGCTTTACAGGTTTTTAGCCAGCCAATATTTGCAGAAGTTGAGAGATGGTTTGCCAGAAAATTTCCAGATAGCAAGTTTGTTCACAAGAATCACACTCTGAAACCTCTATCAATGCTGCCATTTAGTTTGAATTTTATGAGATTATTCTTCCGAACAGCATATGTTGCAATAATGACTGGGATTGCTGTATTGTTCCCTTACTTCAACCAGGTCGTAGGGGTGTCCGGAGCAATCACATTTTGGCCTATCGTCGTTTATTTCCCTGTAGAGATGTACTTAACTCAGATGAAAATTGGAAGTTGGAAAAGCAAAGCTATCGCGTTTCGCGTCTTTACAATGGTATGTCTGGCTGTGATATTGTACGCATTTGTTGGGTCTATCAGAGGAGTGATTGTTGCTAGGTTCGGGTAAATATGCTTCTTCACATCCCTATAAGGTTTGCGTACACGCTTTCCTCTCCGAACCCTTATGAGATTATACTAGATATGTTATTTACAGAAGAAATGTAAATGAATTCTTAATAGTTTTAAAATGTTGATTATGTAAACAATGCCTTATTTTGTCAACAACCAAATATGTATATAAAATTATGTCAATTTTCGTTTGCTATATAGTCCATAAAATTTTTGTGATCCGAAATTTTTGAAACGGAATGACCAAATTTTTTCATGGACGTCCGTTAATACGTTAACAATCTAACCAGTTCATCCCACTAGGAAAATGAACGCATTCAAGTTCAAACAAGTCTCAAAGCTGTAAACGCAGATTTTGCCGATTTTCGTGTGTTATAGTCCATGGAATTTTGGTAATTTGAAATTTCCGAAAAGAAATGATCGAAATTTTTCTTTAACATCTGTTAAGACGTTAGCAATGTACCCAGTTCGTCCCGCAGGGAAAACTGACGCATTTTCAAGTTCAAACGACCCCCAAAGCAGGTAAACGAAGATTTTGCCAATTTTTATGTGTTATAATTCATGATTTTTTTGTTATCCAGAATTTTCGAAACAAAATGTCCAAAAAATATCAGGGACGTCCGTTAAGACGTTAGCAATGTACCGAGTTCGTTCCACTGTGAAAACAAGTGAATTTTCAAGTTCAAAGGAGCCCCAAAGTAGGTAAACGCTGATTTTATCGATTTTCGTATGCTATTGTCCATGTATTTTTTGTGATTCAAAATTTCCGAAATGAAATGACTAAATTTTTTCATAGACGTCCGTTAAGACGTTAGCAATATACTCAATTCATCCCGTGAGGAAAACGGATGCATTTTACAAGTTCAAACGAGCCTCAAAGTAGGTAAACGTGGAATTTACGTGTGCTTATAGTTCATGGATTTTTTGTGATTCAGATTTCTCGAAACGAAATGGCCGAAATTTTTTATGGACGTTTGTTAAGACATTAGCAATGTGCCTAGTTCGCCCCGCGGGGAAAATGGGTGCATTTTCAAGTTCAAACGAGCCCCAAAGCAAGTAAATACAGATTTTATCGATTTTCGTGTGCTATAGACCATGGATATTTTGCGATCCAGAATTAATGGAACAAAATGACCAAAATTTTTAGTGGACGTCTGTTAAGACGTTATAAAAGTATCAAGTGTACCGAAGGAAAAACTGGTGTATTTTCAAGTTCAAATGAGCCTCAAAGCAGGTAAATGCAAATTTTCATGTGCATATTTCATAGATTTTTTGTGATTTTAAATTCCCAAAATGAAATGAAATGGCCAAATTTTTTCATGTACGTTTGTTAAGACGTTAGCAATGTACCAAATTCGTCTCCCGAGAAAATGGGCGTTTTTTCAAGTTCAAACGAGCCCCAAAATAGATAAAGATAGATTTTATCGATTTTCGTATGCTATAATCTATGAATTTTTGGTGATATGGAATTTCTGAAACAAAATGGATGAAACTTTTCATGGTCGTCCATTAATGCGTTAGCAATGTCTTTAGTTCGTCATGAGGGAAAAAGAAAGCATTCTAAAGTACAAACAATCCTTAAAGCAGGTAAATGCAGATTTTATCGATTTTCGTGTTACATAGTCCATGAATTTTTTGTGATTTGAAATTTCTGAAACCAAAAGGCCAAAAGTTTTAATGGACGTCCATTAAGATGTTAACAATGTATCCAGTTCTTCCCGCAGGTGCATCTTCAAGTTCAAACGAGCCTCAAAGAAGGTAAACAAAAATTTTGACGACTTTCGTGTGTTATAGTCCATGAATTTTTGTGATCTGGAATTTTTGAAATTAAATGACCAAAAATTTTCATAGACGTCCTTTAAGACGTTAGCTATGTACTCAGTACGTCCCGCGGGGAAAATGAGTGCATTTTCAAGTTCAAACGAGCCCTAATGTAGGTGCACACAAATTTTGTCGACTTTCGTGTATTATAGTTCATGAATTTTTTGTGATCCAAAATTCTTGAAACGGAATAATTTTTTTATGGACATCCGTTAAAACGTTAGTTATGTACCCAGTTCGTCTCGCAGAGAAATAGAGGCATTTTCAAGTTCAAACAAGTTCCAAAGCAAGTAAGTGCATATTTTTTGATTTTTATGTGTTATAATCAATAATTTTTTTGTGATTCAGAATTTCCGAAACGAAATGGCCGAAATTTATCATGTACATTCGTTAAGAAGTTCGCAATATATCACTTCATCCCGCGGATAAAATAAGCGCATTTTCAAGTTCAGACGAGCCCCAAAGTAGGTAAACACAGATTTTGTCAATTTTCGTATGTTATAGTTTATGGATTTTTCGTGATTCAATATTCCCAAAATAAAATGACCGAAATTTTTCATGGACGTCCGGTAAGACGTTAGTAATGTGTCTAGTTCGTCCTGCTGAGAAAAAGAATTTATTTTCAAGTTCAAACGAGCCCAAAGCACGTCCATAGATTTTTTGTGATCAAGAATTTTGAGAACGAAATGATCAAAAATTTTCATAGACGTCCGTTAAGACGTTAACAATGTATCCAGCTCGTTCTGCCGGAAAAACAACCACATTTTTATTTTCAAACAAGCCCCAAAGTAGGTAAATGCAATTTTTACCGATTTTCATGTACTATAGTCCATGGATTTTTTGTGATTCGAAATTTCCGAAATTAAATGGTCGAAATTTTTTATGGACGTCCGTTAAGACGTTAGCAATGTATTCAATTCGTTTTACGGGGAAAACAGACGCTTTTAAGTTCAAAACGAGCCCCAAAAGAGGTAAACGCAGATTTTATCGATTTTGTGTTTGATAATATATGAATTTTATAATCCAGAATTTTTGAAATGAAATGGACATTATTTTTCACGAACGTCCGTTATGATGTTACTAATGTACCCAGTTTGTCCAAGAGGTAAAACAGACACATTTTTAATTTCAAACGAGCCCCAAAGTAGGTATTTACAAATTTTACCGATTTTCGTATGTTATAATCTATGAATTTTTTGTGATCCGAAATTTTTTAAATGAAATGGCTGAAATTTTTCATGGACGTTTGTTAAGACGTTAGCAATGTATCAAGTTCGTTCCGCATGGAAAACGGGTGCATTTTCAAGTTCAAATGAGCCCCAAAACAGGTAAACGTAAATTTTATCGATTTTCGTGTGTTATAGTCCATAATTTTTTTGTTATCCAAAATTATCAAAACGAAATTAACAGAATTTTTCGTGGACATTAGTTGTGACGTTAGCAGTTCCCAGTTCCATCCATGGGAAAAACGAGCGCATTTTCAAGTTCAAAGGAGCTCCAAAGCATGTAAAAAATGATTTTTCCGATTTTTGTGTAATATAGTTCATAAATTTTTTGTGATCCAAAATTTTTGAAACGAAATGACCGAGACTTTTCATGGACAGTCGTTAAGATGTTAGCAATGTACCGAGTTCATCTTGCGAGGAAAACGAACATATTATCAATTTCAAACGAGTACCAAAACAGGTAAGCACAAATTTTGGTAATTTTCGTATGCTATAGTTCATGAATATTTTGTGATCCAAAATTTCTAAAACGAAATAATAAAAAATATTCATGAACGTCCGTTAAGATATTAACAATGTGAACCAATATATATTTCTAATACCCAAATAAAGGATCAATTCGGCATCAAAATAGACACTTATGAAAAGGTTTACAAATCTAAAAGGATTGCTAAGAAGTGCAAAAGAAGAACAATTCTCTATGCTTGAAGAAACATATATATAAAATTGTTTTTTTGATTGTTTTTCTAACATTGTATTGAGTCAAAAAATTTAGATGTTTGAGTGATAATTTGGTTGATCAATGTATACATTTTTCTATACAAATTTATAGAATGTTGTAAAAATATATGAAAAAGCTATTACTAACATGGAAGATGAAAGAACCAAAACATTAAAATTGAAATAATTACTGGTGATAACTAAGCAATTCAAAAATTTAATAATTGTGGGAAGATGACACAATTTTCTACCTTCAAATTCAATGTAGAAAATGAATGATTTACTTTCTAAAAGTTTTTTTTAAAATTTTTTTAGTATAGAACAAAATTGTTAATAAAAATTTGTATGAGCATTTTTGTAATTCAAACTTTAGTCTTGGAAGCTTCCCACTTACAATATATGAGATATATGATATGGTATAATTCTATCTCTCATGTAAGGCACACCATGAATGTCAAGCAAAGTATGATGAGGATGATGATGTATCAGCCAGGACCTGCAAAGATGTCACAAAATGATCTTGTTAGCTAAGAAAGCACCAATCATCAATTATTAGAGGTGGCTTGCTGAACTACTCAATTCTTCTAATTGTCTTGCCAAAATCTCATCCCCATATGGAACTAGGATTTGATATAACAAAAAGTTCAAGTCTCTTTTATAGAGCTTCAGAAAAAAACTTCCTTTTCACATTAGACAAGTAACTAATTTTGGATGGAATCCAATACGGAGCCCTCTTGACCATTAGATCTCAACAAGGTCACACCCATGGATCTAAATTTTGACATTGCCCTTGTATGTTAATACTTTGGTTAAAGAATTAGTTTGGAGAGGAACCTACATCAGCGAAATGTACAAAATAACAATAAATGTATGTGCGAACCATACCTCAAGTTGTTCTTCAGTGAAGGAATCTTTCTGAACATTCCATGTGTCCGCATGAGTGCGTCGAAACTCTGCCACAGCTTTTGTCACGGTAGATTTTACAGGTGATGATTCAGAAACAAATTGAGCCAATAGTGTAACGTGTTCTGGCAACCAACTGCGATAAAATTTGGCAATTTGTCACTAATGAGAAACATTTCTCTAGAGTAATCCATACTACTGGAAATATCTAAGATTAATAGTAGTATACTACTTTGGACCATCTCAAAAAGAATAATGATATCTTTGTACATGTAGAAATAAGTTATAACTTTAAAAGAATTATATTTTGAAAAGGTAATAATATTATTTGTAAACAGCACAAAGTTAGTGCTGGAATTTCTATACAGTGAGCAAGCACATTGCCCTCTTCTAATCCTTAAGAAACTCTATGAGTTCTAGCAATGCTTCTGCGTCACTTACATATTCCTTTTAACAACAAAAGTGAAATAACACAACACACTCTTAACTAATAGACTGATTTGTGTGTTTTCTGATGAGATGTTTTATAGCATCACAAATATTTTTGGTTTGTTTTAGACAACAAGTTTCAAAAGTCTTTCATCATTTCTTTCTTAAACTTCATGCATAATCAAACAATATCAAATAAAACAAGACAGGAGACAAATACAGTATTTCCATCAAGTATTAAACTTATAACTCTCTAAATTAAAGAAAAAGCTTGCTTATATAATTTTTTTGTTTTTTTTTTCTTTTAACAAAACTTAGTTATACAAAACCAAAAAATCGAAAAAGAAAGACACTAGCTAGCAGCTACTATTCAATACACTGAATGGCATATGAAACTTGACTAATAAAATGTAATGCATGGAAAGTAACTTGACTCTTTTGTATTAACAAAATTACTAACTCCTAATTTGAAAGTTTAGAATGTCAAGCTACATTCAAGTAGATATAACAAAATAAAATTGATTAGGTAAATATACAATGGAAATTTAAAGCAATATACCATGTGGAAAAAAAGTTGACGTCTTGTTAGCGACAATTATGACCCCATACTTAGGAATGTGAAGTCCATAAACATGATTATCCTACACTTTTGTAAAGACTGCTTGAAAGAAACTGTCTGCTAGAATACTTCAAAACATTAAGCACGATCTCCACACACTCGATTAATTTGGACCAGCATAAGTTGATCAGTTTAATATTTTATCAGATTGCTGGCCCTGATCATCAGGGTCATCTCAAACGCTATTTAAGTTACATTTCGTTTTATTTTACTTCATCTTTTGTGACAAGTTAAAATGCTGTTTATCATTCCTGCAGTGGATTGCTACTTCCAGGAACTTCCTAGGATAACACTTGGTCATATATATCTTTGAACATATGAATTTATGTTATATAATGGGTGGTGTGCCTGGGAATATTATAAGAAACTGATAGTGAAATATATCTTGAATATATGAAACTATATCAGACAATGGACGTACCTGGGAATATCATAAGGAACTGATAGCACGCAAGCAGCCAAAGCAAGTATCTTTCCATGTAGGGATGCTACAGAGAATCCAGAACGCATGTTTCTGCAATAGCAATTTCTTTTTTGAGAATGGTAACACATTGATTATATGTATATATGTGTATATATATATATATATATATATATATATATATATATAACCATCAGCACAACATTTGTTTTGGAATACAAAATGATAGTTATATCATCCTTGTTCTTCTTACAGGGATCCTAACACTACTGTGTTTGCAAGAAAATCTACACATACATCAGGTGACATGTATGATCCTTCTCTTCCTACGATTCTTGGTTGTCAGTATCGCTCCCCTAGCTGCCAACCACACATAGAAACACACTTTTCTAGGTGCCCTAGGTATCCAAATCAAATTACTCGCTTAATTAATGTTTGTGTAATATCTTCGTAATTTTTAGCTACTACAAAACCAAAACAATTCACAGGAATTCTTTTATTAGAATTTTGCAAATGATTATTATATATATATGCGTCTTGAGCAACAAAACCATGATGTTAAATCATATGCAGAAAGGCTTGATCTCTCTACAATGATCATCAGGAAGGACTTAACAAAAACATGCCAGGTGCATGGTTAGAGTGGATTAAAGTCCCACATCGGTTGGGGAATGGACCGATGGTCTGGACTTGGCAGTCCTCCCCTCATGAGTTAGCTTTTGGGACTAAGTTACGCTCTGGTGTCATATCTTTACATGGTATCAGAGTTAGGTCCATCCCCCTTTGGGCTCCCGATCCATGCTCCAATTGGGCCTAGGCGTGGAAGGGGGCACTTAGTGTGTTAAAGTCCCACATTGATTGGAGAATGGACCAATGATTTGCTTATATGGACTAAATCCTCCACTCATGAGCTAGTTTTTGGGGATGAGTTAGCCCCTTATGTTATATCTCACATAATAAAGACAGGCTTGATCTCTCTAAGGTTATCATCATTAATGTAACAAGCCCATACCAGGCGAATGGTGTTAGAATATACAGATAGGTGTGACCTCTCTAGGATGATCATCAGTAATGACCCAACAAATAATAAAAGCATAGTAATAATAACTAGCCAAAATTGAGTAAAACTAAAACAATAAAAGAACCTTTGTTTTCTCTTCTTCTGAATGATACTTGCTTCTGTATAAGCTCTATGACGGAAATCCTGAGCTAAATCTTCATCTCCACCCTTCATTAGGCCAGCCAAGACTGCTGCCGCATGCTCCCTTACCTGACCAAAATATTCAGAAGAATTCAAATGAGCTTCTTTAAATCACCATAATCTCCATATTTAAGTAATCAGGGAGAACTAAAGCTATTTTTATTATCGAAAGGATATAACATGACTACTTGAAATGAGGCTCCCACCACTTAGTAATGGGAGCATGAAGCCTCAAGTAAATGGGGGTGTGATAATCAATTGTACGTTCAAACTAAAGAGCTTTCAGACACCAAGTAACTTAAAAGCATAATAATCTCACTTGATCAGAACAGGAAGGGTTGAAAAAGGTTTACAATCAAACACATAACATCTACTACCTATAAGCTCATGGTACTATATTAAGCACATGACACACTTACAGGCTACAGCAATAGAAGAGGAACGGCCGTACGAAAAATGGATGAATTTGATAATACTATAAAGAATTAAACAAGACATTCTGACATAGGATAAGCAGGAGTGATCTTTGAAAGAAGGTTGTCTTTTGGTGCATCAAACATATGATAGGATAGACAAAGAGGTAAATTGTATTCTATCCTAGCTCTTCCTCTTCTATGTAATCAAACATGACCCAGTAAGTTTAGGAAATTAAAAAGGCAAAAAAAGCTACCTAAATAAGCTTGGACCAAGAACCACCAGTTAATTCCGCTTTGGTCCACCCCTTACTCCACTATTATTATAGGGGTATGGGGTTTGAGAAATCAATAATATATTTGTTCTAGATCAACCATTGAACAAAACAAGCAAAGAGCATCAAGAGATCCATTTACTTTCTCCAAGACTAGACATCATATGATAATGCACAACATTTTAATTATTTACATAGTTGATACCGCAAATATTTCAGCTAAAATTTATGTGAACTTACCTCAACTTGATTATCTGTGAGTAGCTTCTCGACAGTTTGCCAAATTTGTTGTTTGTCCACCTTAGAGAGGACGAAAGTGTGCCTGTATGGTGCAACAAGATAGCAACTCGTTTATTCAGGATATTACAAGTTTATTTTTGCATTACTTAGCTATTCTAGACCACCGCAACACCTGAAGACTGAGTTTGAAATAAAAATGACAATGATTCAGTTTAGAGTGATGATAACAAAACTTGTTTCTTTCAAAGTAACTCATTTTCTCTTCAAGAACCAAAATAAGGATTTTTTTTCCTCGAAGGAGGAGAGAGGAGGGAAGATCAAAATGGAAAGATCATACCTATACATGAAACTCCGTAAATAGGTCAGAGTCGTAGATCTTGTGCGCCAATTGGTATCATTGGCTATAGAAAGAATGGTGAGTACAACTTTCCTTAAATGGGACTCTGAATAAACTCTCCACTTTAGCAATTCAAAAGCTATTTTGGCCAGTGACGACAAATCCTTATTTGACGTCTCCTACAAAAAATCAACAGTATCAAAAGAGAAATGCACTTCTATTATAAACACCTCCAATGAGAATATATTAATTTATAGAGTGTATCAATTTCTTCACGTGTGCAACAGCTGAAAAAATGTCAAGAATTCAAATTTTCAGTATCATCCGTTTGAACAAAATTAACTAGGACTTACTTCATATGTAGATATAAATCAAGACTAAAACTGGACGAAAGAATTAGGGAACTAAACATGCAGATCTAATATGCTCTGGGATAATATATACACCAGAAATATCACCAAGACATGAAGGGAGCAGAGACTCGCAATTCTCCTACTTTGTACAGGATACAAGTTCAATGGCTATGGCTCGTGTACCAAGCATAAAACCATGGGAAATTAACAATGGAGATGCCTTGCAGTCAGAATTTAATCCAAAAATGGAACTCTTCAACAGGAGTCTTTTCGATTTAATCCTTTTTTGTTAATATACAGTAGTTCCCGTCAGTTAAGGGAAAAGGTCAGTTTAGTTAAAGACTCAGAGAGAGATAAGAATCAAAATTCGGCAAGGAGAAGTTTATGTACAATAGTTTAATGCAATAATTCTTATATTGATTATGATGTGGCTATACCTTCCCTAAAAGCTATGTTGTTAAAGTTGAGAGATTTATTTCTTTAAAGATTTCATCAATACCACTGATATGCAGGCTTAACTCTTATAGGCAAGTAAGGATGACAAATTGGAACGAAAATCAAACCTGATTGGTGTCACCTCATCTAAAATCTTAAGCCTTTAAAGAGAGGAGATATTTAGTTATTTTCTTAGGTCTCAACATTTTGTACACACTCATTTGTAAAAACTTGAACAAGCTAAAAAGCAGTAACTCAAAAAACTATCTTAGACGCCAAATGATGAGATGAAGAAGAAGAAAAACATGTAATTTCAGTATTATCAGCCTATTAACTTGGCTCACAGAAGTTCCTCTTATATTTCAACTATGGAAACAACTACATCCAATCATCTGTTTCCAATAATATCCTGCCTTCATAGATTTCTCCATCCTCATCACCAAAGAAACGCAGACTTCTAGTTCCAACAGTACAAATATGTAGTTGGTAAAAAAAGAAGAACAACCAGCCAAATGTGAGGAACTGCAAGAAATAGCTGTTAAAGACAAGAAAAATTACAGAAAACTTAAAAGTATAGCCTTATGACCATGAGATAAACAAGGTGCTTCTTATCAATTTTGTCAAAAATCAGAAGTCAAAGTTTGTTCTTGAAGGAGATCTCAGTCACAGGAATTGACGAAAAACAAAAATCAAAGTTTCTTTTCTCCAAGAGACCTCAGTTACAAGTTTTACCATTTTCATCCGTAAATGGAGGGGAAGTGTGTATATGCCAAGTTCTTCAAACAGTAATTTCATCCCTTCAAAATGTCAAAACAACTAAAAAGACAAGCAACAGGAATGATGTGATGTTGCAACTAACCTGTAGAGATATTACAGGATACAAAAGACCAACAACAACATCCAGCAGAACCGAGGATCTTCCTGACTTTAGAGATGAGATAATGAAATGAAATAGCTGCATATCACCAAAACAAGTAATCAATAAAAGGTCTTAGGAGCAAAAAGCCCAATAGATGAGTTGGCTGACTGTACCGTCTCCATCCATTTAACATCATCATGAGACTGTTCGGTTAATACTCCATTGTCAGAAATTATGTCCGTTTGCACATCCAGAGTGTCTGACTGGCTAAAACTTTGGATCTTCACCACAAGCTCAGATGCACGTTCTAGAAGATAATGATCCCAATTCCCTGCTTCAACTTTCCTGTTCACATTACTTGTCCCTACTTCATGTGGATGAACTTGATTGCAGGACACCTGGAGCCGAATGTTTGAGCATAAAACAGACAGGGTGACACCAATGGATTCCCTCACCTGTTCCATAAATTGTTCATTATCTATCACCACAGAAACTTCAAATTCTACAGAAGACTTTGAAGGGGGTAGATGAAACTGTGAAAGGATCCACTCCTTTTTCTGGGGTGGTCAATTTTACCAATTTCCCTTAAACATAGATTAATTTGTCTTTGAAAGATAAACTTTTTGTTAGAAACTAGATATGAAGAACAATAAGTAACAATGTTCTCGTTTACAAATGAAGAAATTATCTTAAACAAAAATAAAATAAGTGATGACATTATACATTAAAAAATTGTAGTCAAAGATCTTTCTTGGTGAACAGGAGTCAAAGAATACCTTTTTGATTATCAAAGTTCAACAATTTTGGATACAAGGAATGTAATGAAACTATGAAGTCGAGATCAGCTCAAAGATATAGCCTTAATGTATGTACAACTTGAAAAGAAGAATGGTCAAAGTGAATATACATGGGGGCCATAATGCCTTCGAGATTAAAAGAGATGAAGCACAAAAAAAATGGGATCAAGATCAGATGTGGATCCATAACCATGAGGAGCAAAAAGGTTATTGAAAAATATATTTTAGAAGATCTTAGAAGGGACCCAACAATGATGCTCAGAGCTGAACCTATTGATCTGGAAAAGCTGAGACTAACAAGATTGTCTTTCCGGTAGAACAACTGAGAAGAACCAGCTCAACTTGTAAAACTAAAACTGATCGAGAAGGAAAGATCCTATCAAGCAAAGCAACTCATCAAAGAGGTATGCAATTTGAGTTGATCGACAGATAAACGTATGCTTCCTTTGACAATCAAATCAAATATCAAATGGCTCATGTAACCAAGCAACTCTTAGCATAACCAGAAAAATAATAGAGAAACTGAAAATGATAAATTGTGATCCTAAGCAGAAAATTGAAATGTTGAACACTCACTTGTGGAGATGAATGGCTCATACTGCCAAGCAATTCTTCAAGAAGCTTATAGTGAAGCGCTAGTTCAGTAACTGGCATTTTTGGTGGGGAAACTTCTATTAGTGCAGCTGAAAGAAACATGTATCGCTTCGCAACTACAGTAGTACTAACTGTTTCAGGCAAGGGGTTCATTAAACAGTCCATGACCTTTTGTCTCAAGAGTGGAATTTTTGTTCCATGTTTTCCTTTTCCAGTAACTGCATAACGAATACAAGCTGCCCACTCAGGTATGGACTCAACTGTTGGTGCTTGAATAATACTCTGAAAATGGGTCATCAACCAGCTATCCCATGCTTCTGAAACACCAAAAACATCGGAATGTAGCACACCTGCCACTGCCTCAGCAGCAACACACTGCTTTGTCCTCTCCTTTGCATTTATGTAGTCTGCTAATGCATCTTTTAGTGCCAGTATAACAGGAGCACCACATTCCTGTACTAGACGTTTAAAAATTCGGGCAAAGCTCGAGTAGAATGTGTCATTTCCAAACAAAGATATCCAATTGGGAGTACGGGGCCATGATGAAGAAAATTCAAAATAAAATCGAGTAATGGATTTGTCAGCCACACTCTGAAATGAGGAGGTGCCATGATTTCCTTTAGAAGAAGCACTATCAGTGTCAATTATATGAACATGAGAAAGACTATTCAGGGTTTCATTGAAAAACCCCTCTTCCTGGAATATATTACTTAAAGCTTCTTCGAGAGAAGACTTGGATTTATCCTGACGGTTAGTAGAGCAAATGGATCGGTCCTCAGAGAGCTTGTAAGGCGATTCTTTCAGCAAAGTATTTAGAGCTGAGATTGCCAAAATTCTTGTCTGTGGTAGTTGACTTTTTAAACTCTGTAAGAAGTGACCTGACAAGATTAATCATAAGATGAGAATTTCTCAAAGTCTATAGGTAAATTCAAACATGAGACATAATGCTGCTTACTTTAGATCACAAAAGAAACACAGTAATAAAGGTGAATTGAAGATAGCAATCATTTTGACTGCTTGTTATGATAGATCATATTCACGGAACAAGAGTACTGTAAGGAGAAGAATACTGACCATAAATAACAAAAAACAATAAAATACTAGAAGGAGTTCCTATTTCTACCCTATTGAGGGAACAAGAATTCTAGCAGAAATGTTCAACTAATGAAATGCACTGAAGCAAAACCCACGGACAAACTTAACTAACCAGCAGTTTCACTCAGAATTTTGGAGGACGAGTTAGGATCATTTCTGGAAGCCATAGCCAACAGCAGCAGTACTCGGTTAGCCATCAGATTGTACCTGAAAGAAATCAAGGAATAAAATATATTTTATGCAAAGAAGAAAAAATGGGTGTTGTTGGCAATAGGAAGACAAAACCAGTCCGCAGCAAATCTGTCATCGTGGACAAATGCTGAAGTAGAGAATCTATATCTCTAAAGACCTATTCATCTTTTACCCACTGCCTGTAATTAGCCTCCAACAGTATCCACATTTGAACCTCTCATTGAAGTCTCTCTACCCACAACTTTCTTTCCCCAAAATCAATATACAATTCACACAAGATAAGAGTAACAACAAGCAAATATGAAGCTTAGAGTTCTTCAGATATTAAGAAGATGACATAAAGTTTAGGCACAACGTCATTCACAGAATTACATATTTTTTTATTTTATTTTTTTAGATCACACTGAAAAAGTAATGGCTTTTAATGGTATTATTGGTTTTAATATCTATTTCCATTTCCTTGATCTTTTGACAATCTTGAAGCATTATGTTGAACTTCTCTTAATTTTCAAGATAGGTATGCTCAAACAGAAAATGTTGCAGCATGCAGACAGTGTGGGGCCGGGATTTGCAGGAAGAAAAGAGGGTGTGCGATGAAGAGGGGGTGTAGTGTGGCACTGTTACAGCGGAATTTGAAACCTGCCACACCCTGCCCTATACAAAAAGCTTGTATGGTGAAGTGGGCGTTGTGACACAGCATTGTTGCAGTGCAAGTTAAAATCCGCCACAGCCAGCCCTATAGTCATTCCTAGATGTGATGGTTCAATTGAGACACATACACTTGGAGGAACTCATGAAGCTCCGTGTCTCTGGGGGGGGGGGGCATTACATAAAGCTTTCTTACCGCCAGTGCAAGTTGGAGCTCTCAAAACTCAAAGAACCTATCTCAGAAACCAACACTCCAAAATCTGTTCCTTCTGAATTGCCTGATGCCTTGAACATGTTTCTGGATACTCCAGAAAAATGAATGTTGTACTTGATGAAAAGCTGTTAGATATCCAATAAAAATATAAACTTTCTTTTGTCAACATAGAAAAGAGAAATGAAAAGACTCGACTTTGAATGTATATCTCACCTCATTGATGGCTTTCTGAGCTTTTAGTGTTTCATGATGAGAGCTTGAGCAATAAAGATTCAGTAACACAGAGTCAACACCAACATTGGGCTATAAGGAATCACAAGCTAAACAAGATGCAAGCATAAGAATTTACCTTGACAAAATTCCAAGCAGGAAGGAAGAAAGTGCCTTCAAATCCTTGTGTCATGAAGAGCAAAAACAGAGTCAGGTACTCACTTCCTAAAGAATAATGCATGTAGTATGAAGATCAATACCGTTGTTAAACATTTAAGAACAGTTTGTGTTGCAAGGACTGCACAGGAACCTAAGACTGCACATTCTGGTGCGCTAGAATTTTTCAAGTTCTGACTCAGACTGAGCACACATTTTGAGATTGTAGAGGGCCATCTCTTCATCATCTTCAAGAGAGATTTTCCAGCAAGTCTGAGGAAATGAGGAGTAGATAGATGAGATACAAAAAATCTTCCAGAAGATGCAACTTGGTTATGGGACCTAATCATGAGCAATCAACATAAAAATGGTCTTCCCAATGGAAATTAAGAATGACAGGACAATGACCATGAGAGATATGCACACAGTTAGTACTCCTCATTGTATTGCTTAAATCACTCAAAAGATTATATCATTATTCTACTTCCATGACTTCCCTACAACAGGATAATAGGATGTAATTATATTAGCTTAAGCACCTATACAATATATGAGTACTAAGTGAATGAGTAAAAGGTTTAAAGGCAGGAAGTATGCCCAATATAGAGCGACTGTGAAGCTCCTGTTGCAGCTATTCTATTCGTTGATGTAGAAATATTTTGTAGGTCAAATTCAATGAATTTATAAACTTTGACCTCATTTAAGGCAAAGAGGACACATGTTCAGACAATATGAGTGAAAGATTAGAACTCACCCACGGACTGTTTCATAACTATGCAAGGAGAGATTAAGAAGATCATCCGTCAAATGAATGATATGATCTGAAGAAGATACATTTGCACTCAGCCGGAAGATATGATATGATGATTGTGAGGCTCTCCAAGTACTATGCATGCATGCTTTGTCAATAAGTGCCCAACTAGGCCTGCAAAATTGGAGTTATCTTCAAAGACGGAAACACCATATTCAATATGGCCGTGAGTGTAACATACAAAAGCATAGCTAAATTTACCTTTTTTTCCCTTTCGAATGAGATGACACAATAAAATTAACTGGAGGTTCTATTATGGCAGAGGATTCTAGTTTCCAGGACTGCCTGTGATTTGACCACTCATCATATTCTGAACTCCCTGTTGACCATCTCAATAACTTAGGATACAAGTTATGGGAAGACCCATAACAAGAAAAAGAAGATTGTACAAAGAAAATTCAACTACCGTAGTTCCCCAAGGAGTCAATTATACGAATCAGAAGCAGCAATAGAATGCTATCATCTGATTTTTCCTCCAGTAAGTATCTGTCACGACAGTAGGGGTCAAATTCACCACATGAAACCAAGGGAGAGAAGCAAGAAAAATTTATAAGAGATAAGATGAATACTGGCAGGTTGCATGAATAATGTCAGCAGCCTTTGCTCGCAGTTCCATGGTGCCAACACATGAACCAGAAGCTCCAGCAATTACGAAAGGAATGTCAGGTTGCTCTTCAGCCATCCCGTTCCTATAGGATGGTCTGAAATCAGGTAGACACGTTAAAACACCTTGAAGTGACGAATCGATACGTAGAAGGGTCACTTTTAAGTGTTCTTTCTCTATGCCTGCAATCACAAAGTAAAAGAACAGTAAAACAATGAGTTACAGAGAAGGATACACAAACAGCACATATTTTTAAATGGAAAAAAAGAAAAGGTCGACAACTCTTCTTCTTTTTTGAGAAGGTAACAATTGTGTATATTGACAAGTCAGTACATGAATTGCTCTGAAACCATATTTACAGCATAATTAAAACAACAGAAAGCTGACTCAATTACTAACAAGATTTTAGGATGTATATAATTGAGTCAGTCACCTCTAAATATATTTGCTTACACCAGAAACAAAAAAGTCTTATGCAATTAAGTAAGACAACTTTTAACTATTCCTTTTTCTTCTTTTTTATGCATGCTTTATATCTTTTTATAAACAAATAATACATGTTTTGGGTTTGAATAGAGCAAATTGGATATAGAGAATTCATCTAATTCACCCCAACTTCATATTGGAACTAATACCTAACAAGTTTAGATCTTCCGGCAATAAATTTAAGGACTTATTCCGAGCTTAATGATCTATGCAAGTATCATTCAGCAAAATGTTATGCCTTCATTCAGTACAGGAATAGAAAATCTCCATAAAGTCTATCATAACAAGTGTTATGATTCATCCAATTGGCAGATTGCCCTTTCAAGAATCAGAATTGTTATAAAAAAAAAAATAGTTACCTGGATCAGAATGGATTTTGGATTTGCATATTTTCAAAAGGTCATCTAAAGGAGAATCAAGATGCAGCTTCAAGAGTTCATTTGCAAAATGAATTTCTTCAGCGCAAGGGACATGCCACTTGGGGGGTAACCAGGGTTTATCTTCGGTAAAATCTTTTGTGCTGATCCATTCCTCCAGTGCAGGGGCTGCAGCATGGTGCAAAACACACCTGGTATTTTGAAGTGGAGCAATCAATAGATACATACATACATGAAAAGTCATCTAGTAGAAAACACTTGTCCCGTATATTTTGAGCAAAAAATTAAATAGAAAAGAAACTGAATGGTGAATGTATAAAATTCTTAACCAGACAAAAGTTTCACGTACTTGTACTGGTTGATGGGATAGTAAAGAACAAGATTCCCAAGGAGAGATCGAAGGAGATGATCACCAGCACCATTAACCTGACATGTACAACTAAGCTTATCAGATAAAACTGAAGGACCAAGAATACTTTGGTTCAAAGCTTCATATGAACAATGGTCTAGCAGGACTAACTGGGCGTAAATAAACATATATGCCGTTAACTGTAATTCTCAGTTTACTACTACCCAAGACAAAAGTTAAGAAAAGTCGACTTCTAAGACAGGTGAATAACTGACACTGCTGCAAATAAAAGAAATGATTAAGGGCTTATAACCTTTTTGGGATAATTATTCTCAAAAATACTTGTAGCTTAATCAAGCACAAAAATTGGCTCATAAAGTGAGTATTGTCAACAACTTTATATACTTGACTAGTATTGGACTCTAAGACCTGAACGCAAGCACTATATGCCATGGTTGGACTTCTGGAGCACAGAAGCAACATATATAAGGTTCCAATAGTAGAAAACCAAGAATAAGATGGGTCTAGTTTTCATATCGTGTTACATAAGCGGTGCCTAACTCAACCCAAGAGGTGAGGATCGTCCAACAGTGTATAATGAGACAGCAACCTAAATATTTGATTAATGTGTGTACAATCAAGGGTTTATAACAATAAAAAGGTAATCATCAGAAAATGATGTATAGTTGGGAAAAAAACCTTCCAAGATGGTGAATCGAAAGCATAAAAAATAGCTTCCTTGAATTTGTCTTTGTAATGAAGAAGTGATGGACCTCCATAACTAATTGCAATAGATAAAACTTTCAGATGATATTCAATTGCAGTTTCGAGAGCGGGAGAGACCATTGGTTTTGCCTGGAGAAATGAAAAATGAGAAACCAATGCAGACCGTAAGTTGAATCCTGAAGCATATTACAATAACCATTAGTTAAAGAAGAGAACCTTGCTTGCTTCAGAAATTTTAAGAGCTCCTCTTCCACCAAATCCTGTAACAGGTGTTCCTTTTAAGGATGATAGAGCTGACTCCAACAGGGGTTTGATAAGGTGAGAAATTGCCTCATCAGGGTTAGAGTGAACACAGGCACAGCAAAGCAGTCCAACCTCTGCAATAGCCCCAGGAAGAATATTTGTTGTGACAAACTTGGAAATTTTTTTAAGAGCCTGCTCAGTAAAATAGAAGTTAACATCAATAGAAATCGTAAATCTCAGAACAAACATAATCATTTTGAAATCCAGAAAAAGATACCTTCTTGAATAGCGATTCTGAAAGCCTCCCAAGCAGGATTTCCAGCATGCAAAAATAAAATGGACCATCTTCTACCAGGAAAGTTCCTGAAGTTGCTTGCGAATGAAGACCTTCATTCCTGAAGCACCAGTTATTACAAAGCCTTGAGCATTCAATTGACTTCATTTACTTGTGCTCAAGTTTTGTCCCATTAAAAATGGAAAATATGATGCAAAAGGGAGAAGAATCTAACTAGTGATACTTACACAACACTGTTAGCTTCCAAATTCTGAAGTAACGAAAATAAGCGGAACAAGAACTCGTCAAGCCATTCTGAGAAGTGAAATCCCGGCATGATTGAAGACTGGTCCATAGTCTCTTCCAGTATAGACATCTGCAAGGTAAGACAAATAAGCATAATCCTTTTGTGGATCAAGCCATAACTGGAAGAACTTATAATATTGGTACGTACATTGGAGAACAAGGACCCAATTAGTTGCATTGTTGCTAAGGTTTTAGGTGGGTCATTGGCATCCATCCCAAGTAATGCATTCGACAAGGAAATCATCATCAAGTCAACAAGTGAATCAGAAGGATCAACAACGTCCACAACCATGGATGAAGCTGACAAGGTAGTCAGGAGAAGAGATCGACCAGCATATGCTACAGACGTCACAGCACTTTTCAACTGGTGAGTGGCTGTCATCTATTCAGAAAATTGTAGTAAGGGAGTAAAAACATCAGTCTAATTCAAACAATATTAACTCTTCAGCCAAGTAGGAGCATTTGTAATGGCTCAAAAGGAGTGTGAATCCAAATTGCCAAACAAACTAACCGTCTCTAAGGCCATACGAAAGCGAGATGATAGAAAGGGAAGAACCAGAGATGGTTCAACATATGAAAGGATAGAAGTGGCAGCTGCAACTGTTTCAGAAAGATGTTCATTCTTGCTATACTGTCCACGATCAATTAGCTTGAGAATAGAATTCACAAAAGAAACCCTCTCTGACTGCCCTAGGAAGATTTCAGACTGCTCGCCATCATCTTTTCTCCTGAGCCCACCGTCTCACAGTCAGACAAAGGCTACATACTCTCATACAGAATCTAGAATTACTATGATAGATTAAAAATTCTTACTGTTGCTCATTTTGCAAGCGTTTCTGAAATATATTTACCAAGTGGAACAAGAATCGCTCCAAGGAATAAGTCCAGCGACCACCATTAGAAGGATGGTAATACCTAAAACAACAAAATGAGATGATTTACAAAATTTTACAAGGCAAATTTTTTTAAAGTAAGGTGATATAAAATCTGTGTAGAAAACGAACTGTTCCAAGAGGTTGACCAATTTCTCCAAATGTTCTTGTGCAGAACCACCAGGTTTTAGTAGATAAACCTGCATTTACATTGACAAAAACAGAGGTCATTTTTGCCACATGCAGATGTATTCTTATGATCACTTATACAAGTGCGCTTACTATAGATTTAGCAATGGCTTTTGATGGAGTGATTGTTCTATTTGAGAACAAGAATCTTGTGTTTCTGGGAACATCCACAGAGAATGGATTTGACCCACTGCCATTTGCTACTGGAACCTGTGAACAAAGATGAATGAAATATTACATGAGAAACACCAGGGCAACAAGTTCCATTTCTCTCTAAAATAAGGAACCTTCCAATATACAATTATGATGGAATATGATCTTCCATACAAGGCATAGTAATAAGACAAACTTGTTTGCTCATGCTCATTTGCTAAGAAAATTTCTTCAAGCAACAAAGATAAAGTCTATGCAACATAAGTACATAACCTACCTCGAACATATTCAAATATTTATTGAAAATATCTGGTAAGAAATGTTCCCAGTCAATGAAGCTATAGTTCTTTAAAACACGAGCTGTAACAGAGGCCCACTGGCTGTTCCAAAACTGGGAATTTGGTACGGAATCCCAGTGGACTAAACACGTAACAATCCAAGTGCTGCCATAACACCAAAAAGAGAATTAGTTTACTCATGTAGTGAGATGAAAGTGAAAATATCTTCAGAAGAAGTAGATTGTCCTTACTGAGAAAAGAAATCCTGGTTGTCTCTATTGGTGGGAAGGAATAGTCTTACAAAACCAGCACCCTCGAAGGATGAATTGTGCCATGGATTTTCAAGCAAAGACCTGCAAAATGCACTCCATTAATGAATGAGGACCTAAACAAGCCAAATTCAACCCTAAAAATTAGCTCATGAGAGGAGCGCTATCCATATAAGGAAAACACAACCCAGTCTTAACACTCCGCACACGTGCAGGACTGGAACTACACCGTGGATAACATACTGTGGGGCTCAACATTGAGAAACACATCAATAGTGGTTGATGGATCTTGGCCTAGGAAAGAAGTTCAGCAAACACCCTAAATTACTGACAATTTTCGCACTCCCAGAGCCTAAACCAGGAAGTAAAATCCTACCTGAACTCGGACCATATCTCAAATGCAGAGCCTGGAGGGAAAAACCTCCGGCAGGATCGTACAAGAGAAGTAACGGTCTCAAAATGTCGCTGTCTTATTCTCCACCCTTCTGGGCCTGTATTCCTTTAGCAAATAAAGTAGTTCAACAAATCAGCATAAAAGTGTATTAAAAAAAACAGTTTCTGGGTTAACGATACAAAAGCTACATATTAAGTACCTGACAATGAGATTTAGATACGTAATAAACTGATTAAAGTACAGATCCCACTAGTTACAGTAGAAAAGTAGTAACAAAAAGAAACATGTATCACCTCTAACCTCCAAAAAGACAGAAATATGTAGTATGTGAGCAGTCAGATTTATATGATATTAGGTTTATAAACATCAAATTTCAGAATGGGTTGATAATGTCACTTTTTGCGAACTTCTTACACTTCTAATATTGCTGCTGGTTATTGTATTTTTACTTCCCATCCAGATTAACTAATAACATCTAAAATTCATTAAATTGTGAGTGACGCGTTGACAAAGACCATCAAAAAGGATAATTCCTTATTTGAATTACTCTCCCATCAATAAATCTATGGAAACATGAGGTACCCAGTATGAGTTAAGAAAGATGAGAATAAGAGATGAATCTTCAACCTCCATCTGGAAAGACTGGAATTGACGGGGAGAGACATGGATATTTTTGAACCCTCAACTATTTGCAAATTTTTACTAAAATTGAATACAAGATTGAGGAATAATTCAAGGCTCTTATCACTTTTACATCACATCCATTAAACAGCAAATGAGTGTGAGCCCTGATGAGGTTTTCAAAGCCATGAAAGAAGACCATACTCCTAAGCTATTGACCAGCAACTATTAGGTTTCACAAACTTCATGAGGGTAAATCGCATATTAGCTGCAAAGGCATTCAGATGTAGGTTCAGGAAAGTTGTTATCTGATGTAAAATCCAGGTGTCTTAGTTGTGACCACAAACGAATCAATTTTTGAGAATGGTAACAAGACCACCAAACAAACTGATTACGATGTCCATACAGAAAAGGAAATAAAAAGCAAGCTAATTAAGGAACAAAAGGTTAAAAATAAAAGTAAAGCAGGGACTTGCCTCGTGAAATGTGTGTGAATCAGAGTATCATATAAAGGGCGCCACTGAACTTCCAAGGACAACTTTTTCCGGTATTTATTCAGTAGCTTTACCAAGATATTTCCCCATCTAACCTGATGAGAGCAAATGACCTTAACTATGACGATAGACAGCCATCAAAAAGGATATGCATGAATATGTATCTTTCTGAAGAAATTACCTGAGCAAAAAGTTTATTTTCTGATATACGGAACAATTCCAATCCAACTTCAACTACTTCTGTAACATCCTCCAGAGCTAGTTCACTTTTTGCTTTTATGAAGCTGCAGGTAAGTCCATCAGTAAATAGGTTTATATAATTCAACAAGTTTGTGTTAAGTTTGCACAGGTCTCAAGAGATAAGTATTTCTTTAGTCAGAAATAACAAGTTTTTCTAAATCAACATATTTTTTCTCAAGTCGTGCCAAGTTAATCTTGTTATCGTATCAGGATTAGCATGTTTTTCAATTCTATAGAAAAATAAGACAGTAAAATTAATCATGTTACTTGAATTGAAGAGATTCAAAGACCCCAGACTAAAAAAATGAAAGAGACAGCAAACCAGGGAGTAAAACCATTCAGCACCCGGAGATGGTACGTCAGGCATTCTAGGTTGTACGTAGCCATTGACCGTTAAAATATAAAATAAGATTAGTTAAGTATTTTCTACTATTACACTTAGTCCACAATTATCTACTTAGTCCATTTGAGTCCTGGTGAACTGTCCAAAGTGTTATCAGTTTGTAAAAGGTTCACAAGTTCAGTGAGGTCTTGTACATGATTGTAATAGAAATTGGGTTTATGTAATGAAATTTGTTCCTTCATTTTACTTCTCTTCTTCACTGTTTATTATTCTGTCAATTCCACTCCTGGCTAGTTACACTGATCCTGGTTAGTGTAACAGTTGGTATCAGACCCATCGATTCCTTCCCAACTCTCTGCTAGACTTAAAAGTTCGGATGAAGAACGGAAGAAGGTGGAGGCATAACTCTCCCGGGTTCAGAGGTCGGAGAGATTGGAGAAGCCTTAGTATGAGAATCCTGAATTTCAAGTGACTGCACAAGAGATCACAGAAATTCATTGGATGATGAAGCATTTGATGAGACAAGCAGACCTCATTCATAGAATTGAGGAAATGAATGCCTCAATATCATACACAGCTGTAATGTTGCAAGGCAACACCTCCTTTAGCTCCTCTAAATAGTAAGGAAAATTCTTCTACTGTCGGTCCTATGTCTGTCTACTTCTACCATAAGTTCCCTCAACTAGTAAAAGAGTGGTACTTCCAACTGTTCCTGCATCCATTTAACCCCAGGGGGAAAGTCAACAAACACCTACTATACCTTTTCCACAACCTAATTTCTCAACTGTACACTTCCCTTCGCAACCTCAGTTCCAATACAAGAGCCTATACCCAATATTCCTTCTAATACTTAAATTAACTTTTCAACAGCGATAGTGCTAAACTCGATTCCCCTGAATTCAATAAATGCAATCCTAGAGATAGTGGTACAGTCTGCGTCCCCGGTGAGATTTTGTTGTCCTTGTCTATCTCCTGAAGAAGCTAAATGAGAAGACTGCAGTTTGTGAAGTCTCAATTTCCAACTTCTCAGGAATAGAGTCTAATGTTTACAAGGGAACTGGGATGTAGCATCCAGAGATGGTACTTCAAGCATTTTAGGTTTGATCATATCCATTACCCATTAAAATATGAAATGAGAGTAGTTAAATATTATCTATCAGTATCCATAACTAGCTCCTTAGTCCATTTGAGCCCTGGTAAGCTGTCCAAATTGTATCAGCTTGTTAGGAGGAGCTTATACACGTGATTGTAATTACTGGCTCAACACGATAAAACTTTTCCCTGTCCTGTTTATTACTCTTTTCATTTTCATCCCGGACAGTGTAACAAACCAATCAGTTCACTTAAACTCAATAAATTCAAATACATCAGACCACGAAACCGAACAAGCAGTAGAATTCACTGTACACCACACTGAAAAAGGTGAAAAAAGTACAAAGCCACATGCCAAAATCAAAAACTGAACTTGCAAGTGAGTGATCAAAGTCAACGAGCAAATGAATACAGCATACACACAAGGAATTACGTAAAACTAGGAGTGAAAACTAAAACTTACAGGTCTATAACGGAAACCCATTTGAGGGTAGCATAAACTGAATCGGGATCATCCGACTTGTACGATTCTTTAACTGATTTCAGTACTTTAGCAAAGGATTGTTTCTCCTTTTTCGTCTCTTCTGCCACCGGCGGCGGCAACCAAGCGTTATACAAGTGCATTTCTACTGATTTTTACAGTATCTGAGAACTGAATTGAATTCTGTTAACAATGGAGAAATGTAAAATGTTAAAAAACCCTCTTTCTTTCAGCTGGGATATTTATAGCAAGGGTCTTCCTTTCTTTCTTCCCAAGACAAATTTTGACCATAACCCAGTTTGGAGTTTGGCTCAACTCATTTAATTTGAGCTAATATGCGGAGTTATAATTTTGAGTTTAATAATTTAGAATTATAATATAAAATTTATTATAAAATTATTGTATTTTATTAAAATTATAATTGAAATATTTAATTTTTTTTTTTTATGTCTAATATATTATTATTTTTTACAAACTGAATTATTTTATGATTATAATATTTAGTTTGAATTATAGATATCTCAATTTATTTTATGAAGCTTTTATTTGCTAAATGGAAAATATCATTTAATGTATTTGAATTTGATATAATTTTTTCAAAGATATCATAATTTAGAAAATTACTTAATTATTCACTAAAATCACTATGTTAATGCATTTTAAATTAATTTTTCAATTATTTTCTTGCTATTTAGTACCAAAAGTACCCTTAATCTTCGGTTTCTTAAATATGACATGATATTTAAGAGGTTAGTTAAGGTGGGCCACGGATTTGGAGACAATAGGGGCATTACAATTAGTTGGCTTATTTTATATGTTTTTAAGATAGAAAAAATATATTTTAAGTATTTTTGTAATATTAGACATTATACAAAAGTTATTTTTAATTTTTATTTTAAGTCAGAATAATAAAAATAAACCAAATGTTATATGCTAAGGTTTCAAATTTATGCCTCTTGAATTATAAGTCAAGAGGTAAATACTCATCCTAACCTATTCTAAGAACAGATAACATACTCTAAGAATAGATGTACATTAGTTAAAGTGTGTCACGTAATATTATTTATAGGCATAATACATATATTAGACCCTAAATTTGGCTTCAAATTTTAACTTTGTCCTCCAACTTTCATAATGTACAAACAGGCATTTTAACTATCCAACTTTTAAATAAATAAACACATGAGTCTAACATGGCAAAATACACGTGAGACACCACGTAGGACAAAAAATGACATGTAAGATGACATGTAGGACATGTGTGTCTATTTGTTAAACATTATACAAGTTTAAGTGTCTACTTGTGCGTACCAAAATTTAAAGGGCATAAATGTAATTTGAAGTCAAGTTAAAAAGTATATTTATGTATTATGCCGTATTTATATGATAAATTCATTAACACACATAATATATTAATATATAACTATAAATTAAAAGAAATTACTGAGTAATGCTTATTATGTCGGAGTGATAGTTGTATGTTACTTTTCACTCATTCGAATCCTTCACATCAAAAAGAAGAATTACAGGATGATTTTAACCTTACACCTAACTTGTTTTTGCGTTTTAGTATATATAATAAATATATATTTAGAATTTAAATTCTAGAGCTAACGAATGCACGTGATTTCTTTTATCTCTAGTGAAATAACTAAGCTAATACATAGAATGCACTTGGCACAACTATGATGAGTTGGATCCGAGGTGGATGAAAGCCACAAGAACTATGATGCATGGAACGTGTATTTTTGTCATTTCCAAATATAGACATTTGCTACTTGGTTAATAAATTATTTTATATTATATTTGCCACTTTTTGGAACTTCTATCCTAAGTTTTAAATTCGATGCGCATTAACATAAACATCAGAATATATCACCAAAAAGATTTCCCATTAGCCTTTTTGCTTTACAATTCTCCACCAAGTTGCAATATCTATGTACTCAAAATTATCAATCAATAGAACTCGTTTGAATATAAAAACTTTTAAATTTAATTTGAAAATATAATATAAAATTGGAAAATAATTTATAATTTATAATTTTGAATAATTTTTTTACTTTTAAGAGATTAATAATATTTTATGATGAATAAGTACGTCTATATATGGGTGTTGTGAATTTTATTCCTAAACAAAATGATTCAAACTTACTTCTGAACTATGTATTAAGGTAGATATAATTGATTATTAATCAACAAAGACGAATCTTGACCTTGCTTTCTTTTGTAACAACAACAGATAATGGTTATACACACATAAAAGCTATTTATTAAAATACATCTAGATTAGGAAATTAATATAATTTTTCATTCGTGTACTCAGTAGTTGTTATTTATTTATTATTTTTTAAAAGTGTGTTAAATCAATACTGAATAAGTAAAACGAAGGAAGGAGATTACATGTGATAGTAGATTATTGTATTGTCATCATCTTTCCATGATCCGACCGTTGAGGTTGGCAGCAATGGAGAACAAAAAAAGTGACCGTTGCAAAACTCTAGTTTAAATATCTGGTTATCCCCTCCATTTCGGATATCAAAAGCTATCACAATCTACTCTTAAAGCTAACTGCAATTTCGTCTTAAGCTCACTAATCTCTTTCTAATTCATCTTATTGTTAGTATTTTTGTTTAGCTGTTCTTTCATTTCAGTTTTTCGTTAATGGCGGAATCAAAGGATTGTCATGTTATCGTTGAAATTCCGGTTGATGAAGAGCATCAGCTTAAACTTTCTTCGGCTATTACTACCATAACTGCAATTCAAAACCATCCATTAATGGAAATCTCAAAAAGTCCAGGTCATCTCTTGCTTCTCAAGCTTTGGCAAAGAGAAGAGGATCTCTATGGCCGCAGAATTGCGGCCAAAGAGGCACGAATGGACAGTATTAGGAGAGAAATATTTCAGATCTGTTGTTTTTTCTTTATATTTCATGCTCTGTTTTTTACGATTCTGTTCACCTCTGTTTCTGAGGACCACCTTGATGGTAAGGTTGTGTGTCAAAAATCGTGGATTCCTTCGATTCTATCAGTTTGTACTTCGTTTTGTATTGTGTTTTTGGTGCAGGTGAAACTTTACAGGTTTTGGAAGGTATCGAGGCAGTTGCAGAGGGAGAAGGGGGATGGTAGAGCACTGACAAGGTGCATTTCGGAGTTGAGGATGAAAGGGGCGAGTTTTGATCTGTCGAAAGAGCCACAGATTGGGAAGAAGATGAAGAGCTCAAGTGTGGAGATCAAATGGAAGCCATTAACTTGGTTATCTCAGTATGCTGTAACTATTTGTCTTATTTGTTTTACAGGATTGCTCTTCCCTGCTTCCAGGCTCGTCCTTTGCGCTTGATGTTCTTCGTCTTCAATCTCTGTTCATACACAAATCAGCAAATTTGGAATCTGGAAAGAGTTGTTCTTTGTTTCAAAGAACTTGCAGACATCCAAGTCGAGGCATTCGTACATGAATAAAAATGGTAAATGATTATTCTCAGATTGATTTTGTCACCTTCTTCAGTAAGCAATTTGTGATCTCATTTCATTCTTCACCTTTGTTTCTTTTACAGGGAATATACAATTTCAAACTTGATGTTTCCCACATAGAGCCGACTGGCCAGAAAAAGAACCCAAAAGCAAAAGGAGAAGAGTTGGCACCTTAATCTAACAACAGTAGAAGGAAGTTGCCCACCAGCAGAGAGAAAAGGCAGTCCAGTGCACAGAACATTCAATATTCAGGCAGGGATCTGGAAAAGGAACACACCCCAAGCGACGCAAGCTCCCATGTGGCACCACAGCTCAAGCATCACATGAAAACTTTATCGTTGCTCCTACACACAAATTTCTTTACACCTCCATATCGATCATGCTGCAATGACATCAATATTGGAAACTTACTCACCATTTTCTTGCGGCGTATTGACTCAGCTATCAGGCTCACTGCTCTGCCCACTGCATGAGCGAAAGAGCAGAGGTATAGAGTTTCAACAGCCAGCACTTTTGAAGTTTGCAGATTTGGGAAATACAGCTATTAATAATGCTGAAACACTGCCCATGTTTTAATATCTCTTTCAGAATTTTTCAAAAATGACATGTAATAAATGTTACAAGATCTGTAAACAACTTGTTCATCTGAAAATTTTGCTTTCTTCTTCATAGATTATACAATGATTTTTTCAGGCTCTATGCACTCTCAAAGCCAAATATGCGAAACACACCTACATAGAAAAAGTAAAAATATCAGGCCTTGTAACTCGTAAAGAGAAGGAAGAGTTGGCGTTCTTTCTTAGATCAGAAATTTACCTTCATCAGCCTGGTATTTGTTCTTATCATCCCCAGCAAAGGCAAGCAAGTTGTGTTTTGGATTCCATTCAACACTGTTCATGGCAGCACGGCATGGAATCTGGTGAACTGACCGTCCAGTTTGGACATTAGCCTGTGGAAAATAATGGCTGAGTTATTGAAAGGTAAAGAGATTTTCTATGTAAAGAGAGGATAATGGCCAAGTTATTGAAAGGTTAAAGTGATTTTTTATGTAGAAGAAGAGTATATACAGGTTCTCGACAACATACAATATCAATAAACAAATCTTCACTAGCAGAGGCAATGTAGTCTCCTGTGTGATTAAAACTTATTGTCCGAACTGGCCACCTGAGTAGTAAAAAAAAAATTAAAATCAGACATTTGTCCCAGGAAACTCGAATAAATTATAAGATGGACGAAAACATACTCGAGAACTTACTCAAGTTTTGTAAATGTTCGAAGACATAGCATCTCCTTAATGCTCCAGAGGCTGACCAATGAATCAGCACTTCCAACAGCAAAATATCTTGTGTAATATTGAATCAAAATAAGGTATAATTAGTTCAGATGAAACCCCCAACTCATGGTCTGAGAGCACCTATGAGTGGTCCTTCAACAAAAGTCATAGTGCACAAGGTGCCAAAGAATTCTCCCATTACTAGAAAGGAATGTCACATATTCTTGAGCTGTCTGAGACCTCTTTAAGTCTCATTTAAACCATAGCACAAAGCTCACCTTCCTAGTGGATCAATTGCAATGCAGTAACAACCAGCAGTGTGAGCGTTAAGCGTGTTAACGGCTTGAAGAGACGGATAAGCTAAGACTTCCACAGTTCCTATATGACAAACACGAAAATTTTGACACTGAGAAAAGTTCATATTGGAAATTCAAGCTTTTTCTTACTGAATGCCAAAGCCAACTCGCTAATTTGTACTCACCATTTCCGGTTGTAAGAAAGAACATATCGCCACCTGTGTTCCATGCAATCTCATTTACCTGATGAGACAAAAGTGTAACAATGGGAACTTGGGGGAGTTCAAAAGTGTTAACAGTATGGAACCCATCATGCTGAATGCCCGAGTAGGAATATGACTCAATGCATTTAGCAACTAATTACTTTTTTTAACAGGTGTTCTAGAAACAAGAGGCTGGTTACATGCATGATCAAGAATACGGATGAAATGAATAGATATGAAGAGCTTTGGCAAATTAGAGTTAAAAGACTTGTCCTGAGAAGCAGAAGCATTCACCCATACTTCAAGAGCATCTCTAAGTTTAAGAGGAAATGGTTATTTACTCATACCACAAGAAAATCAAGTTAGGAGAGAAATACATGCATCAAGCATGATTTTTCTGCATTATCAAGTAATTGTCTCTACACCCTCGGAGGGGAAGAAAAGAATCCTAAGAGGAAGAACTGATGTTCTGTAATTTCAAGTCCTTTTTCAGAATATCCAACAGATCCCTACTTCGACTATTAGTTACATACAGCAGATAAAGGTCAAAACTTGCAGCAACACATCTGAGAAACTTGATTCACATTGAAACACTTGCAACACAAAAGCAAGGGCCAGCAGTAAGAGAAAGAGACGGACCAAATGCAGAAGGCTTAAACCCAGTACAGCACAAGTCAAGTTTACATAACTTTTAATAACCTACTACATGGGCTTACGAATCGCCGTAAACTTAGCTGGGGAAGAGACTACCTCATAATTAAACTTGCGCTTATGAATAGGTTTAAACTTGCGAACATCCAAGATTGTTAGCTCATCATCCTGCACCATAAAATAACTGAATAAGAATATGCACCAAATTAATTTCTATGATAAGCAGTTAGTAGGGAACTCCACAGAATATCACCAATAAAACTCACCATCATAAATATGAATGATAGAAAATACATGATGAAGCTAAGATACATATCTGTTTTGTGTCTACACTCATTTTGACTACATACATATCTATAAGCAGCTAAGATAATAGAAGATAGAAGTGCTTATTTTTGGAAATAATAAATGACAGAAATAATGAGTACCCTGTTCCCAACAGCTATATGTGTCCCATCAGGCTTGTAAGTGATATTGATATTTTCCCCACTGAGTTCAACTTGCTGTGAGCATTTCCCACCTGCCAAATGGAGACCAAATGTTTAAGCATCTGCAACAACCTGACCAATAATTAAAACCATATGAATATCTTCAACTTCCTGGCAATTGACGGGAAACTAGGCTGTGAAAGTGTACGTAGAGTTACTTAACTCATACCCAACCCCCCGGGTTCCACTTTACGTGACATGTTTCTAAGCAGTCAAATAACCTTTTCTTTGACCAAAAATATTTTCATATTCAAACGTGTAATTTATAGTTTTCCTTTTTCCAGTTTCTAACTATATAAGATTGTTCTAGACATAAGAAACTGATGTATGAATTGAGACCGGAAATTAACAGGTTTGACCCACTTACTGTAGACCCCTCCAAATATTTTCGAAACAGGAGCAATATTGTTCTTGGAATGATTACTTTATGAGAATAAATATAGTGCAAGTCCTCAAGTAACCAATAGACATAGGCTCTTATAGCATTACGTTCTTTAAATTCCAACTCATTATTTCATACAGTACTTTGGCAGCTTATTGCTGGTGAAAAATAATATAAACTTACTACGGGCATCCCATAATCGAACTGTCTTATCCCCAGATGCTGTAGCTATCAATTCTGCATGTTTCGGATCCCAACATAACTGGTCCACACTGTCAGTGTGACCCTTTAATTCAACATCTTTTACCTTTCCCTGCAAAGAGCTATCAGAAACTTGGAGTGTATGCAGACATAAGAGGTTCTATACTCCACCTCTCAAGAATGAGAAAAGACTAGAATATTGAAAACATAGATAGGGCGCAATCATTTTAGGGTAGTCTTATGGTGGCAAGCTATTAATGGTTCAGGTTTTTGCAAGCAAAGGCAAAATATACTACAATCTCCATGCAAGTTCCAAAGTTGAGGAACTTGGGATCTGTGACTATGAAACAAGATAAAAGTACATTTATAGCATTGATACAGAGTAACAAAAGCAAAATATCATTCAATCTTCATGCAAATTCCAAAGTTGAAGAACTTAGGATTTGCGACTATGAAACAAGATAAAAGTACGTTTGTAGCCTTGATACAGAGAAATGACAAATGATATAGAGTTATGGAGCACTAGATCCACTAACAAAGTAAAAATTTATCTAGTCCTGCAGAGACACTTCAGAACCCCCCCCCCTGCAATCCTCTTGTGAAGAACAAGCCTCCCATTTGCAAGTGGCCATGACAAATCCATCTTTTTTTTTCTATGACCAAGTAAAAGATTTGATTGATAATAACAAGGCCATATTGGTCATATAAAAGGAGTATACCACAAAAGGAGAAACCTACAAACTATGGTTCTCCAAAAGACACCTCAATCCTCTATACAAACAGAAATTACACCAAAAGAAACTAAGGGATCGGAGACTACTTCTCAATTGAGCAAAGCTAATCTCCTGTTCTCCACCCTTTCAAAAGCTCTCCTATTTCTCTCTTTCCAAATGACCCACATTACTGCAAGAGGAGTAACATTCCACACCTTGTGTCTTCTTATCCTAACTCCACTCTTCCAACTGAACATCAACACTTTCATGGACATTGGGATTGCCCAAGAAATATCAAGCCATCTATAGATATCCTACCATAACCTCAAGATGTTTTGCAATGTAACAAGATATGATCGATGTCCTCTCCTGCCTCTTTACACAGGAAACACCAGCTTATGCACACCACCTTTCATTCCCTAAGATTCTCCACCGTCAATATCACCCCTCTAGTAGCTAACCACAAGAAGAAATACACCTTCTTCAGCACCTTAGGTGTCCATACCGAGTCATACAGAAAACTAACTTCCACCCTAGCCGGAAGCTTTTATAGGACTTAATAGAGAACACATTTTTATTCCCCAACTCCCAACTCAAAGCATCAGGTCTATCTACCAGCTTGCATTGCTTATGGTGTAAAACTAGAAATCTTTGAAGCTCGGTCACCTCCCAATTTTAGAAATCCCAGAAGGTCCGCACCCCCTAATTTGCTGAACAGACAGCTCCCTTTGCCCAGTGACCCTATACAACACCAAGAAATCATTCTTTAACCAAATCACCGCACCACTTTTGACCCCAAAAACTAGTCTCCTCCCAACCCCAAACTTAAAGAAAATGTTTTTGTTAAAGGCTTCCCATCCCTTCATTATATTCTCCCTTCATTATATTCTTCTACATGCCACACTCGGAAGGTAACCACATTTGTTCTCCACCCCCCTTCCATAACTCCATATTTGTCCACTATCACCCCTCCCATAAAGCTTCTTCCTCCAACTCGAATCTCCAAAGCCATTTATCCAAGAGGACTTTGTTAAAAACCTTCAAGTCTTTAACCCCAAGTCCTCACCACCGTTTAGGAGATGTCACGGTCTCCCGTCCCACTAGATGAAACTTCTTTGTCCCATCCGCCGCATCCCAAATGTTCCTTTGCTACCTTTCCAGCATTTTTATAACTCCACCAGGTGCGTTGAACTGGGACCTGCAATATTTCACCATCCTGCATAATTCTGGAGCATATCTGCATCTTTTAACCCATTCTCCCTTTTTCTCCCAATTCAAACCTCTTTGTGTATCTATAACATTGAATTCATATGACCTCCCACAAGTGAGGTTACAGTTTACACATACCTAACCCCTACCTTTCATAAGTAACAAATAAAAACATTTTTTTTAAAATCTAATAAGCATTACTACCATAGCTTCCTCAACTCATACCACATAGAACTAGACTTTGGTAGAAGAAACTAAAGTGAGAGACCAGCTTCTTAACTCTGGAGAAAATCTCAGGTACCTAACTTCATGCATATATCATAAAATCTTATTGTGTCTAACGTAAACGAATTTATCCAGTTTATTTACAGCACCCAGTTTCCCACTTCAGTAGAACCTTTAAAAATCAGAGAAGGTAGGCAGAAAAAGGCAACAATAACAAAAAGCTATCCTTATTTCAGCATGTAAACTAAAAAAGATGAGCTCATGAAGCTTACATGACCATGAGGCTCAATTTGCCAAATACGAGCTGTTTGATCCACAGAACCTGAAGCTAATTTCGTGCCACTGCAGTTCCATGCCACCGAATGCACCTTTAATAATAATAAAAAAAAAAACATTGAAGATAAAGTATCACATAGTCAATTCATCTAATCAGAGTGTTCATAAAAAGGAAAAGCAAAGTTAGGGTTGCTGTTGTTAACAGTAAAATGGAGGAATGGTTTTAGAGAGAGAAACCTTCTTCTTGTGTCCCTGGTACTCTCGGCTATGAAGATTTTTGAAGGGTATTGTTTCCGCCATTACTCTCTGCTTGTTTGCTCCGTTTACTTCTCTTAATATTTTCCTTGTTTAGAAGACGAACAGAACGACACACAATGTTGTCGTTGCATGCCAACCTTGTTTAGAAAATGATAGACTAGTCCCTTAAGTTTGAGAATGGTCTAAAATAGTCCTTTATATTGTCGAAATTGAGCATTTTTGGTAATTAACACATGACGGTCGCTAGTAGTTATTTTTGTTGATACTAGCTCGTGAGAAGTAGGTAGCAAACGGACTACAATAGTGAGTCTAGTGACTACTAGAGTAGAGTTAAGTCAAAGGGCATGGTATAGCAGCCTTTCCGAGCGAGCTTTTGGGATCTCCTGTAAACCCAATCTAAATTAGATGTTGTGAAACTTAGATGTTGAAGCACGCACCTCAATCACCCTGCATGTGTGAATTGAACAAAGGTGATTCTGCTCTGGCATTTTTTAGACTTTAGACTTTGCTAGAAATGGCTAGTTTAGACTTATCCTTAAGAGTAAAAGGTTTCACCAATTTTTTAGTGTTCGGCCATTTCTAGCAAAGTCTAAAGGACATATTCGCTGCCGATTTTGGGTTCTGATGGAAGATACTGCTGAGGTTATACACCAAGTACACAGGTGATTCTGCTCTGGCAGAAGTGCACACGCAATTCAGCTCTGGAAAAACTCTTAGGTGGAAGGCGAAGAAGGCTTCCTTCCGGGTGGCCCGAGCCATCAGTGAGATACCACTCTGGTAGGGCTAGAATTCTAACCTTGTGTCAGGACCTACGTGCCAACGGACAGTCTCAGGTAGACAGTTTCTATGGGGCGTAGGCCTCCCAAAAGATAACGGAGGCGTGTAAAGGTTTCCTCACGGAGATTGGCCCTCGAGTGCAAAGGAAGAAGGGAGCTTGACTGCAAGACCCACCCGTCGAGCAGGGAGGAAAGTCGGCTTGAGCCCTTTAAACAGAAAAAAAAATCATCTAAACAGAATTTTCAAGGTTTATTTCTATAGAATTTTGTCTCTATAATATGCTTAAATTTAAATGAGTTACATACTTCTCATACATTAATTTCATCCACGATAACATTATTGTGTGTTATAACAATGACTAAGAGCTAAAAGTGTTTAACTTTAATAAACATAAGGACTTAAAGTATTTAGGTGTATAACATTTAAGATCCATTGATTTATCATAATTATATATCATATATTATAAAAACAATTTATATATTTTATATAAATAATGAATAATAATAATAATAACAATAATAATAATAATAATAATAATATAATAATATAACAGGGTGAAAATCGACCCTTAATTTTTTTCATCCAATAATTGTGAAAGGACATTAATCATATAAATATTCATTGTACATTTTAAGTTGGTCAATGGTAATTTTATTCGAACATGTTTGTGTGTACTAGCATATATTTTACTTTTCTAATAATATAAATAACTATTTATTTTTTCACAAGTGTAAGTCAAGTGTTCTTCAAAATAATATCTTTTATATTATTTATTTATTTGGTCTATTGATTGAAAAACACATATAACAAAATATCAGTACCTATCAAATAATTGTCAAAACTGTACAATTATGACTTTTGAGCAAGACAACATTTTCAATAATTTTAAATTTAATTCAAAAGTTTGAACAAATACTACTTCTTATTTCCCAATTTTTCTGGAGATTAATTGATGTGATTGGGGATTGGATATAAAATTAAATAAGTAGCTTGCCCATCTATTCAAAAAAGCAATTTAAAGAATATAGGAAATATTAAAATAAAAAGGTTCAATCAACTTCCTAAATACGTGGAGAAAGTCCAATCTCATCCATTTAAGAGTACTATTAAAGATAATTCTACTTTTATTCCCTCAATTATTCATAATTTTAGTCATTATGATATTAGATCAAGTTATATTTAATTTGTAATGAATTAAAAGTGGGTTCAACTTTCACATATAGCAAACAAAAAATTCATATTTGTATCCTATAGCAAAGTTTGCATAATTGCGCTCAATAGCAAACATATAACTGTATAATTCGCTATACATATACAATTGTATAATTCGCTGGCCTCGCTATACATATACAATTGTATGATTCGCTGGCCTATTTCAGTGCAATTGTATAATGCGCAATTGTACAATTCGCTGCCTATTTCGCTGCAAAATATCTGTATAAAATTTGTTTTGCATACAATTGAATCGAAGTAAAATGTTTGTATATTGTATAGTTATAAGTAGGAAGAAGATATATGTTTTTCTCTCGCTTTATACAAAAACAGAAACACAATTTATATACTTCTGTTGTATAAAGCGAGAGAAAATTGTATTTCACTGCAATTGTATAATTCGCAATTGTATAATTCGTTGGCCTTTTTCACTGCAATATTTGTATAAAATTTACATTTGTCTACAATTGAATCGAAGTAAAATGTTTATAAATTGTATAATTAAGTGTATAGCACGAAGATATATATTTTTGCATGTGTATATACAATTTTCTCTCGCTTTATACAAAACAGAAACATAATTTATACACTTCTGTGTATAAAGCGAGAGAGGCGAGCAGAGGGAGAGTGGCGAGCGAGAATGGGAGAGTGGCGAGCGAGATTTTTGGGAGAGAGGCAACTGGCAAACTTTGGCAAACGTTTGCTATGGAACACAATTAAATCAAACCGTAGCTACTCTATTTATTTAAGGTTATTCGTTTGCTATTATATACAATTATCTCGAATTAAAAGTGGATTCTTTAAATTATATTTGAGTAATAATGTAAAATTAACATGATATTTTGATAGCGAATAATTTAACAATCAATCATTCGTGATATATTTCAAAGGACTTACAGTTAAAAAAATCAAATGCTTCATGAAATTAATTGAAATATTCATTAATTTACTCAAATATTATAATTGTAAAAATAAAATAAATTTCATTACAATGTTAGTTTCTTAAAATTTTAGCTAAGCTATAGTCTCCTTTGACAAAATTTAGAGGAATTGAAGTTAGTAAAACTTTAAATTACTAATAAAAATTACAAAATATTTTTTAATTTTTAATTAGAAAACTTATATTTGAGCTGTGAATATAAAGTCGTCTTAATTAGAGATTACTTTATTTTTAATATATGAAATTTTTAATAAAAACTCAAATTTATTAAACAGTAAAAAATATAAAAAGTAGATGTTAGGTGAAAAAATTAAAAATTCCCAAAGGCCCATAAATGGTTGAAAATTGAGGAACAAAAGTAATTGAGAAAAAGGAGCATTAGAGAACTAGAACCAACAGTCAACCAATAAAAATGGTAATGATAGATAGAATTTCTCCGTTTTTAATTAAATATTTTAAATTTAAATTTAGATAAATATTATACTAAAGAATACATTTTCTTACATAAATTTTATATAATATAAATTTTAATTAAAAATAAACAAAAATATCAAACATAAAAAAGAAATAAATAATTATTAGCCACCTACCACAAAATCCACCAATTTAAGGTGTGAAGCACAAGGATGGTCTTTGGTGATACAGTAAAAGGTTGTAAACTTTTTCCATTTGGCACTTATCTTTCTTTTTATTTTTTTTCTCTCGATAATTTTAAATTAGTCGTATTAATAAATTTTGAACAATAAATTATTGAGGAAAATATCTCAAAATAAAGAGCTATCTACATGGTAATTCATATACAACATATTTACTTTCATATTTTACTTATCATAATTTTATATTATAAATTTGTATGACTAAATTGTAAATCATCAATTTCTTAGAGTTTTTTTTGATTAATTTTCAAAAATAATATACTTAGTTGATCAATATAATTATAATATCACAAGTGATATGGATTTGATGTGTCACAATATATTCAATTGATAAATATAATTATAACATGACAAGTGATATAGATTTGATGTCTCGTTTATGTGAAGATTATTGAATATCAAGTAGGTATAAAAATCAATAATGAAAATTTTAATATACTTTTAAAAAATTGAAACTTTATCATTTATCTATTAAAGAAATGAAGAGTATTTTGTGCTTACGTATAGAAACACATTTTTTAGATCATAGAGTATTGAAAAGAAAACAAGTTTAGTGTTGTCATTATACTCGACTTTAGTCAAATAATTTGATTAATCGATAATATTTTTAATGTTAATTTTACAAATCATAGATTTTATATATTTTTTTAAAACTATTACTTCAATCACTAATATTATCGGATAAATTAATACCTCAAAATCTTAAATATAATAAAAGGATTTAATTCTTTAAGAACGCACACAAAATTTTATGGCTTAGATAATTATTCAATGTTTTTAGATTATTTTACGTATTATAATTTACTATTTAAACTATAGGATATTAAGATGAGACTTTACTTTTAGGGTGTGTTTGGTATGAAGGAAAATATTTTTCATGGAAAATGTTTTCCTAGAAAATGTTTTCCTGAAAAACAAGTAGATTTTGGACTTATTTTCTCATGTTTGGTTGGTGAGTAGAAAATATTTTCCAGAAATAATTTTTAGTGTTTGATTTATGAATGAAAAATATTTTTTGAGAAACATCTTTTATTTTTACTAAAGTAGAAAATAATTTATGAAATTGAAAATATTTTTTAGAAATAATTTTTTTGGGGGTGTGGGGGTGTGGGGAGGGTGGGTGTGCATGGGTAGGTGAAAAAATAAAAATTTGAAGTTGAAAATATTTTTTTAAAATAAAATTATTTTTTTTGGGGTTGGGGTTTGGGGGGGGGGGCTGGTAGGGGGAATTTTGAAGATTAAAATAAATTTTTTTTTTTTGGGGGGGGGGTGGGGGTGGGGGGACTGGTAGGGGGCTGGCGGGGGAGGGAGGTAGGAGTTTTAAAATAAAAATATTTTTAAAAATGAATTCAAATTTTTTTGGGAGGGGTGGGGGGATGGCCGGTGCTGGGTGGGTGGGGGCTCAGGGATCGGGTGAAGAAATTCTTTTTGAAATTAAATTTTTTTTAAAATCGATATTTTTACCAAAAAAAATGTAATTTGAAGTTGGAGAAGAGTTTTGGAAAATGTTTTCCTTCATTTGTGAAGGGAAGTCATTTTCCTTAATTTTGAGGAAAATGAGTTGATTTGGAAAATATTTTTCAAGACTTTTGTCCCAACTAAACATGAGAAAATTGGAAAATATTTTCTTCATACCAAACACACTCTTAATGTAAAAAATTTCAATTCAAATTTAAATTAATCGAATTTCAACTGGATATCAAATTCACTCTCCCTATCCACCGACGATTATATTAAATCTACTAATAACAGGTCATTGCCAGTCCAAAAGAAGAAACAGAGGGACTCCTTTTTGGAAAGTGAAAAGTAGGTGAATCTGGCCGTCATCGGATTCTGTCGCCGCCAGTGAAGATGTCGTCTGGAAGATACATGGCCTACTCACCATCTCCGTCTGCTCCTCAGTCTCCTCATATGGCCGGACTTCGCTCTGCTTCCTCTGCCATCGCCGAGCAAGAGAAGTGCGTTTTTCCTTTTTCTCTAACAACTTATGTTTTTTCTTTTGAAGTCATCGTCTTTGTTGATTCAGTGGATCGTGCTGAAATTGGCTAAGCATATATCCGATCTTCAGTTTTTGTGTTCCTTAATTTGTTCCTTTAATTTTACTATGTGGTTGTGATTTGTGACTTTGATTTTCATTTTTTGGTTCAACGATTTGTAAGTTGATTTCTCTGAAATGAAAGATCTGGTTTAGCTGTTTTCTTACTTAGTTAAAAGCATCAGTTTAAGGTTCAATATACTTTACCGCAATTTCAAACAGTCTGGATTGGTTCTAAGAATTCCTTGGATACTTTGATCAGGTTTGTTCCTCCAAAAAGTTGGTTTCTTTGATCTTATCAGAAGTTGATTGTTACTGTTTCTTATTCTTCGGATCATTTTGTCAATTCAAATACTTTTTTGGGTTGGTTGCGTCGAAAAGTTTGTTTCTTTGCTTCTATCAGATGTTGATTGTTGCTCTTTCTTTTGTTTCTTTGCTTCTATCAGATGTTGATTGTTGCTGTTTCTTCTTCCTTCGGATCATTTTTTCAATTCAAGTACTTTTTTGCGTTGGTTGTGTCGAAAAGTTTGTATCTTTGCTTCTATCAGATGTTGATTGTTGCTGTTTCTTCTTCCTTCGGATCATTTTTTCAATTTAAGTACCTTTTTGGGTTGGTTGCGTCGAAAAGTTTGTATCTTTGCTTCTATCAGATGTTGATTGTTGCTGTTTCTTCTTCCTTCGGATCATTTTTTCAATTCAAATACTTTTTTGGGTTGGTTGCGTCGAAAAGTTTGTTTCTTTGCTTCTATCAGATGTTGATTGTTGCTGTTTCTTCTCCCTTCGGATCATTTTTTCAATTCAAATACTTTTTTGGGTTGGTTGCGTCGAAAAGTTTGTTTCTTTGCTTCTATCAGATGTTGATTGTTGCTGTTTCTTCTCCCTTCGGATCATTTAGTCAATCAAATACTTTTTTGGGTTGGTTGCGTCGAAAAGTTTGTTTCTTTGCTTCTATCAGATGTTGATTGTTGTTGTTTCTTCTTCCTTCGGATCATTTTTTCATTCAAATACTTATGTTCGGTCTTTTGCTTCAAAAAAGTTTGTTTCTTTACTTCTATGGAATGTTGATTGTTATGAGTATTATTTCCCCTTCATTCAGAGCATTTGGTCCAATCTTCTTACAAGAAATTAAGAGAGTTGCAATTGTAAAGAGAAGATTCACTTTCTTGCTTGAATTACTCGGGCATTTATAACCCAACAAGACTTTAGCACTTCGGCCTTGCAATAGCATTTTTTGTATGATCCCTTTTTCCTTACTTTACTGATTGATAGAGTTGATCCGGGATTTTGAGTTGGCGGGCGTGTATTACCACTGCACCCACTACTACTTTGGGATGGTCGATGCAACTTTTGGTAAATGATTCAATTTGCTGCAGCCACTGACCAAATACATACTTCAACTCTGTCCTTTCGATTTGCATTTTGGTTCTATTTAAGTGAACTTATCTGCTTATTTTTGCTTATTCTAGTGCATCTTATGTGATTGACCAAAATAGGAGATCTTGTTCGCTATGCACATAGTTTTCTTTTGATCTTCAAAATACTTACAATAGCACAAGACCAAATACATTGGACCATCAAACTTGGAAGTTGGAACAACTGTTTGATTGATAGAGATACTGATGGTTTTCTTCTTTTGTGTACCTATACCATAAATTACTGTGATTATTTAATTTGTCCATGTGTGTTAACAGGTATCTCTCAGAGTTACTTGCAGAACGCCACAAACTCGGCCCATTTGTGCCTGTCCTTCCTCACTGCTACCGATTGCTGAATCAGGGTGAGTAGGAAGTTGAATTTTGATTAGTTCAGCCACTTGTGCTTCTGATATCAAGAATTAATTTTTATTGCTCAACACGAGAGAAGTCAAAGATTAGAGAATGAGGTTGAAAAATATTTTAAGTTGATGGGTACATCCTTTTCACCTGAATAAAGATGATAAATCCATCGTATACTTCTGTTTTTGCTAATTGGGTGAAGTTTAGGTCAAGTTTGGGTCTTCTATGTTAAAATAGTCAGCACTTTTTTCTGGACAACTCCCAACAGTATTTGTATATTTCATGATTGTCTTTTTGTTATTCATGTTTAACTAGATATTTGTCCCATAAAATGGGTATTAGTATCTCTGATTTCCTCCTTCTATGCAGTTTCTAAATAAAAATAAAATATTCCTTCTTCTATGGTCAGCTGTGGTCCGCTTACCAAGAGTGTATTAAAGACCTACATGTCGTAATAGGTGCGAGATCAAGGGAATTACATTTGACTTAATTGGGGAGCTTGTCACAAGTTGGTTTATAAATAATGTTGTAACCACCCCACTGGCAAGAATGAGAAGAGGTATAGAGAGTCATGGTATTGAATCCATGTTTATTTCCTTTATGTTGGAAATAAACATTTCATTGTCCCATTCCAGTTCAAAAATAAAAAAGAACTTCACTATCCATTTTTTTATCCCCCAGTATCTTATAGGTTTGTTTCTTCACATTTATGATATGCTTCATTGACAATTTAAACTGTGTTACCACACATATATCATTGTGAGCCTCTAAGTTTTAGATGGGAAGTGTTATTGAAATCATCTTTTGGCCAGATCGTGGGAAGTTTGCTAATAGTCTTCAATGCAAATCCCAGCTTTTTTCACCAGCAGCCTATCATATATTCTTGGCTGTACCGAGAAATTTTCAAGTACTATTTAGCGGTGTAGCCTGTAACGGATCTGGAATAGAAGGAAACACGACACTAGTAGTATACAATATTAAGATGAGGACTATGAAATTGATCCTTGAAGTATAAGAAGCATGATGTGCATTGTGTGAAGCACTGAAGCTTGTTTATTAAGGGGAAGGTTGAATCGTTGTGTGATTAGCAATAACGTTCAAGTTTGAGCGTGGACCTGCATTTTGGGAATATCTATATCATAGTAAGAGGTCATTCTGGGCATGTTATTCCTTGTAAATGTATTTGGAAATGGTGGATTGCATGGCCAAGGACATGCTAGACCTATAATGGAATTCTTTTCTTTTCATATATCTTCTAAATACATCTTGGAAATGGTGGAGGATATGTCCAAAGACAAGTTGAACCTTTAAGGAGTAACTTTTTATGACCAACAACCTTGGACTGTCCTAACATATATGAGATTTTTTTACTGTTGTCTGCCCAAATTCTCTCCTTCAATTAGGTTAGACCTCCTCCTCCTTCCTCCGTTTGGTTGTCATCTTCGAGACTTCTTTTAATAAAACTATGTTGCTCCTAGTTGCTGTCTAGCATCACCCAAATCACTTAAATGGCAGGGTTTTTTATTTGTTATAGAAAATATTGTATATACCTTGATATCGAAGTTTGGCATCTTCACCTGCAAAAAAAGGTGCCTTAAAGTGACAGTATTAATGACCCTCTAATTGCATCGTAGATTTTCTGCCCTATGCTTCCCATCTCTACTGTTCCCCGTGTTTTAACCATTCATCCACAAATGGGGTATCTTAGGAGTCTCTTTTGTCCATAACATTTAACTGATTGCTTTAACAAATCATTTTTTTTCAATAAAATCCGTGAGATAACTAACCAATGAAGGATCCGTCTTGTTGTCCATATTGTGGTGGCTGCTAACTGATTTATTAACCACTGCTAACTGGTACGTCTTATTCTTGGAAATTGACCTTTTTGAAGCAGAACTTTTGCGTGTAACTACACTGTTGGGGAATGCATCAGTTTTAGATCAAAATGGGCTTGAACATGCTAGCCCTCTGGCTTCAGGAGGAATGTTTTCAAATGGAGGAGCTAATGTGGACAGATGGGCATCACCATTTCAATCAGAAGTATGGATACTAACTATTAACATAACCTCTTTTAGATCTAATTTTTTATGTTTGAAAAGCTTTTCTGACAAAGGTTTCTAATTTCCATGCTAACTTGATTTCTTTTTAAGTGTTTTAACTTCAATCTCCACTTGTCTCGTGACAGGTAGGTGAAGCTAACAACAACAAGATTGATAAATAGTTTTAGCTGAGCATCTGATTTAGAATTTTACTTTTAGTTACTAGGAGTAATGACAGCCAGCTAAGTTTTCTGGTGAGATCTAGATGTCTATGACACCACAAAAGCATCTCCTTCTATGTTGATTCAAATAATTATCTCAGTAGAATGTGAGGGGCTTGTTCCACAGAATTCTGCTAACACATATGGGATGCGATCTAGATGTCCATGAGACTATTTTACGATGAGATCTACTTACTTCCAATTCTGCTAACACTTATGGGATGCTTTGATCCATTCTGAAACTCTGGAAATTGAAAATCATAAGCTCGTTGTTTCCAAATTTATTAGAGTCATCAAGATCTGTTATGTTTTTAAGGGTGTGCTTTCTTATTCCTCTTGTAGTATATGTCTATCTTATGTCTGTTAATGTTGCATTCATGATTAGTAGATTATTGTCTTTATTTTGTTTCAACTTGTGTAGATCTATTGTATGTTTTCTTATTCCTCTTGTTGTCTTGGATTTGGAATGTCTTAAATGTTCTGAATCATATGGAGGTTCAGGGTTAGTTATCTCACAAAAAGGAGGCTTCCGGGTTTATCTTTTGTGTAGAACAAAAGAGAGGGCACAAGGTGTGGATTTCTCTGTTTAACCGATTTTGTGGTTATCATATCCAGATATCAGGTTTAATGCACTCCCCGTCGACTCAAAACTGGCTTAATACTCAAAGTAACTCATCAGGCCTCATAGTGAAGCGAACACTCAGAATTGATATACCGGTGGATCAATATCCTAGTGTATGTACTATTATCTATTTTCTCATTCTGTTTATCATGATTTGGATACATCATGTTGAATGTGTGTTTTAGTTACCTTTGCAGTACAATTTTGTGGGCCGACTCCTGGGCCCTAGAGGGAACTCCCTAAAGCGAGTGGAAGCTACTACTGAATGCCGGGTTCTGATAAGAGGACGCGGAAGCATCAAAGATCCAGTAAAGGTAATATTATGAACTGATGTAATATTTGAGTGGCCATGGAATAATCTCTATTCCAGTCTATTCCTATTGGTTGATGATGTTTTTGAAGTTCTTATTAAATTTAGATTAGTTTCCCCTTTTCTGGCTTGTTTAGTGATTCATCTGTGATATTAAGGTTGGCCCTTACCTCCATAGGTTGGTACGAAGTTGATGCATCAAAAGTTCTTTTGGTGGAGGTCAAGTTTTGATTCCATTCATTAGAATTTTCAGTAACTCTTGTTAGTAGTCTGATGTCCCAGTCCAATTTTACATCCGGATAGGCGTGAAAGGTTCTAGAGTTAAGGAGGGGCTTGCGGATAATTTTATAACACCTTAGATATTCAAAGAAAGCTTTAGAATATCCTAGATTCTATGGAGTTTTTTAGAGGGACCAAAGTGTAAATATTTTAGGGACTTGTAAAGTAATTTTAAATTGCACTTTAACTCCTAGGTAAGTAGTATAAATAGAGGTGTCATTCATATGCAAGGCATCACTCAAGTGTAAAGCAATCCTCAAAACTTTCCAAATCTTTCTAAGTCTTTCTTTGCATCGCTAAAGGCTTACTTGAGCTTGCGAGATCTTGCGAGATCTTGAAAGAATAGTGAGAAAGTTGTCAAGTGTAGTTGTCAAATGTCGCACGGAGCTTTAGCGAAAACTCCAAGTCTGTGACACTGAGGTGACACTAAGGTGGTAATTTGAACAATTTTTCTATCCCAAATCATCTTTCTTAACATTTAACATAAGAATTTACTTCGTCATTTTGAAGGAAGAAATGATGAGAGGCAAACCTGGGTATGAGCATCTGAATGAGCCTCTTCATGTTATAGTGGAAGCTGAACTGCCAGTGGAGATCATTGATGCCCGGCTACTGCAAGCACGTGAGATATTGGAAGATCTGCTCAAGCCTATGGTAAATTTAACATATAGATTGCAAGTTGTCATTGTTTGTCTACTAACTATCACACATTTTCAAAGTTGAGAGATGTTCATTATTATTTCTCCATTTTCCTCCAAATGCAGGATGAGTCACAGGATTTCTACAAAAAACAGCAGTTGCGTGAACTTGCAATGCTCAATGGTACTCTTCGTGAAGAAGGTTCTCAAATGTCTGGTTCTGTTTCCCCCTTCCACAATAGTCTTAGTCTTGGGATGAAGAGGGCTAAAACCAGAGTGTGATCTTTGTCTAGTGGGATTTGGAGCTTGTGCATTGATACACACCACTAACCAACCAGCAGGTCCTATATGCAACAAATGTTGCTATAACGTCAGATGCCTCGCACTGCCATCGGGGCACTGGTGCTGTTCTGTGCCAGTTCTAACTTGTCTCTATAATGATATGAAGTGTGTTTATGTTCCGGTCAGGAAAGATTTAGTAACAGTAAGCCATAGTTGTGGACCGCTTAGAGGTTTGCTTGATGTCGCCAGAGCGGTGTCTTACCAACGTCATTGTATTATTCTATTAATTTCTAGTTTGTGATTTGAAGGTGTGGGAATGACTGTAATGCTAGCGAGGCGTGTCTGTCTGTACTGTTAAAAATGAAAAAAAAAAAAAAAAAAGGTGAAGTGAAGATCTATGTTTACAGTTTTTATGTCGTCGTTGGCTTTTCTGCTCTCCTTTAGAACATTATGTAATATTTTAGGAGAGCATTTTTATTAATGTTGTGAACATAAAAGCACTTGACACCATTTATTTATGGTTTTGAGCTCAATTTCTGTTTGTATACCTTTTTTGTTGTATTTAGAGTAAGTTTCTTTTAACTAGAGCAAGTTATTTTATTCCTTCAAATTTACCAGAAAGTGAGACTTTTGACAAAAACATGTCAAAGCCCTTTAGATTTGTCTTTTTCATCAGCAATGGAAGGGTAAAAGATGAAGAATGACAGATCGTTTATGGATCTGTTAGTCACAGAAAGTTAAAAAGTGGGAAAAGGAATAAGGAATAAGTTTTTAGTTTTTAATTTTGATTGTTTTTTTGTTTCTTTTAAAGGGTGTCTAATAAATTTTGCTTCTTTTATTTACACTATATTGCATTTAAAGTATTTTCACAAAATATAGTGGGGGTGTTAATAGAATAGATCTATATAAATTTTATCTTTTATCTCGTAAGCGTAGAAAGATATTTTCAAAAGGACCATTCAAAACACATCAATTAACAAAGAAAAAACAATAGACAAAATGCTAACATACATTTAAAAAATAAACAACGAATCAATAACAATATACTCAAGGTAATTTTATAAGTAGAGTATGAAAAAGATAGAAACTTTACACAAATTTTGATAAACCCTAACTTAAATAAAGCATGCCAAAATAGTTTGAAAATATACATATGAAAGCAAATAAAACACAAAAAATGCAATATACAAAACATTACAGAACAAATATGAAAAATAATAATATAGTAATCTAAACATTATAATACATTAAATTATATCTTTAAAAAACTACAAAAAAAAAATAATGCCAATATTACAATTTACAAAGACCAAAGTCATAATTTTTAATTTAGAAAAAACAAATAAACAAAGAGGCAAAAAAGCATGGTATTAACACGTGCATGGCATGAGGTGTCCACCGCCTAAAGGAGACTCTTCCTTTTCCAAATATAATAATTAGTATTTTCTTAAGCAAAACCCATTTTCTACCTTATTATTAATATTAATAATAATAATATTTTTTGAGTCAAAATTCCCTATATATATTCATTCAGTCGTAAAATTTTTTTAGTTTGCAGCCTCCAACCAAAACTCTTTTCTCTCGAAAGAAAAAGGTTCGTAACCCTTAAAGAATTTTTTAACCCTACCGATTTCTCTGTTCTTTTTTTGCAAAATCGATCATTAGTTATATGATGTTTGTTTTAATTTGATGTTTGTTTGTTTGTTTGTTATGTTTTTGTTTATCTTTATGCTGTATTTTTTCTGGATTTATATAGTGGTTTGCCGATTTTTTGTTTTCATGTGAAAGAAGAAGTGGATGTTCTCTGTTTCTGTTTTACTGTCGGCGTGATGAGAAGAGAATTTATATAACTGATTCTGTTTAGTTTTGTATAGATATGTAGTAGTACTAGTAAGTTGATTGTTTATTTTATGGAATTGCTGTGCTGAATCATTTTTTAATTAAAAAAAGGTTGGTTTTTTAAGGTTTCACTTTCTTCAACATCACAAAACAGGAGAAGGGGACTATTTTTTTTTTGTTTGTTTGTGGAGTCCTGGAAAAAAATTGGATTCTTGTTTTGGGTTGGTATGCGTTACTGCAGGGGTGGAGTTAGGTAGGGTTAAGGGTTCATCCGAATCCCCCCGTTTCGTTTATGTAGGAGGTTAAAATTAATTTTTACGTATATATATATAGTAGATAATGAATTCCGTCACTTCTTTGTGTATTTGTTTTTTCCTGTTTTTGTACTTACTGTCTAGAAGAGGTTGGTGAGATCCTAGGCGAACGTCTCTGATCATTATCTGTGTGATGTAATGGTTGTCCCTGTTGTTGGTGTTAATGGTTATATTAATTTATTTGGTTTCCTGTTCCAAGTTAAAATTCTGATCATTATCTCTTAGATAGAGACTAGGATGTGATGGTTTCTGCGGTTATTAATGTTTTTGTATATTTTGAGGTCATTGATTATGGTAAAATTCCTTTCTTTAGGAAGGGGGAGAGTGTTTTACATTGTTCTGGAACTTCATTGTCTTTTCTCTTGCCTGAGTTTCACCAATGTAATGTAATAGTTCTTGCCTGCTCCTCTGCATTTACAGGAGCAGCACCGGAGAGGAAAATACATGTTCTCTTTAGTAGTATATGTAGTTACAACTCCTGCGCATTGCTGCAATTCGCTTCTCCTTAATACAACACTTTTACCTTAAAAAAAGTGCATACTGTAACAACTTCGATGAAATTTTTGAAGTGTAATCATCTTTTACTAAAGAAAAAATTCTAATTCTTGATTATTTGACCTTCCTTTGGCATTATTGATTTGGATTTCTTTTTGCAGTGATAAGTCTCGCAAATTCGTTATGGCTTCAAAGAGGATTCAGAAGGAATTGAAGGACTTGCAGAAAGACCCCCCTGCTTCTTGCAGTGCAGGTATATTCGAGTGTGACTTATTCTTGCTTAATGTCTCTTTATAACCATGCTATGGATATCCTCTCTAGTTTTCCCCATGTCTGCAGCTTGAATTTGTGTTGGAATATATTTAAGACACATCAGATATGTGCTGGGAATAATCTGATGATTTCTTTCCCTTTACCATCCGATGGGTAGTCATTACTTACTGTTCATTTGGTCCTCTTCTTCTTTGTTTCCCTTTTCCCCTTATGTTGGTTGCGGTTTGGGGTAGGATTGACAGAGTAACAGGTGACAATTCTTTTGGTTCTGTTAATATTTTGTTAGACATGTCTGCACTTGTGCTGGAATTTGTGAAAATTCTGTACTTCCAATTTGGATGTTGTCTTGGGCTGAAAAGCGTTTTGCTTCTTGCAGGTCCTGTAGGTCAGGATATGTTCCATTGGCAAGCTACCATAATGGGTCCATCTGACAGTCCGTTTTCTGGGGGTGTTTTCCTTGCGTCAATCCATTTCCCTCCAGATTATCCATTCAAGCCCCCAAAGGTAGTTTTGAAGTCTTGCCAAGTATTTTTTGTGTGTGTGTTTTGTAAAATTTCTCTTGCTCTTATTTCTAATATTCCTTACCTTAGCATTTAGCAATTCTGTCTCGCCGTGGAGTAGAACTATTTACTGCAAGAGTTTCCAGCAGATTAAACCTGAACTCCAATTTATTTGTTTTACATATTTGTTATTTGATATGTTTTACCTGAACTTATGTCTTATCGGAGATATTCTACCTCCACAAGGTAGGGTAATGCTGTGCACACATCACCCTCCCGAACTCCACAAGTTGGATCACACTTGATTTTTTATTGTTGTTGTTGTATGTTAGGTCCGATAAAACTTAATGTTCCAATATATGCTGTGATGGTAAAAAATATTTTTTAAACCAAGTAACGCAGAAATGGAGTTCTTTAAGCAAACCTAGGGTTGTTCAGAAGACGCAAAATCCTGCATCTACCAGGATGGATGTTGGCTCTAGACAACCATTGGCGTTCAAATTTTTTTCTTGTTGGACCTCAGTATGGATGTTGGCCATTATTTCATTTGCCTTTGATGTGTTTTATGTAGTCCTTGCTTAAATGATTTATGCTCGCGTTTCACTATATAAAAGAACCCATTCTCAGCTTCCTTTTGTATCATTGGAATAACCAAGACAATTATGTGAAAGTGCTATTGTTTTTGCTTGTTACATGTAAATACCAGCAAAAGCCCGCTCCCTTGTATTTCTCAATTCTTAATTTGTTGCAAAACCCTGCTTTACTTTGTTTCGACTCTTAATACTGTAGGTCTCTTTCAAAACCAAGGTTTTCCACCCAAACATCAACAGTAATGGTAGTATTTGTCTTGATATCCTAAAGGAACAATGGAGCCCTGCTCTTACTGTATCCAAGGTAAATTATATCACTCTTCTTAGCTCATCTCTAAAGCATCTGCTTTATGTATATGCGTTTTGGTGACAATTATGCTGGGAAATTGCAGGTGCTGCTTTCCATTTGCTCTTTGCTTACTGATCCCAATCCAGATGATCCTTTAGTGCCAGAGATTGCTCACATGTACAAGACAGATAGACCTAAGTATGAGAGTACTGCCAGATCATGGACCCAGAAATACGCAATGGGTTGAACACATCTGGTTCTACTTTCATGAACATCATCGGACCTTTAAGCTATAGTAGTAAATAAACTTAGGCATGGTGCACAATTTATAGATATTGGTGTTTCTTGTTTTCTGGTATTTTGCCTTTTAGTTTTCGACTGGTTAACGATTTATCATTTGGTGAAGTTAAGATATGTTTTTGTTGACATATGAAGACGTCTCTTTTTTCGCTCGTTGCTATTTTTTTAAAAATAACTTGTCTCAGGATTATGGATGATAGGTACTTGGGCCATCTTTCAGGCTTTCTTTGGTCTTGGTTTTGCTTCTCAACTAATTGGTTGAGAGCCTTAAACTACTGCTTGCTCTGAGAAGGTATCATCTCTAGTGAGAAGTTACACTTGGACCAAAAATATGATTTTATGTGCTTGTTAACCATTCGCGGCCGTCGTTGTTTTTAATGTCTTAAAGAGTTCCATACGTAGATCTTGAGACTTGAGGATGGTGGTTAATTTCCAACTATAAGGATTTTGATTGAACAGATGACTATTTGTTGAGAGTTGGTTAACCTTCACCTAAGAATTAAGGTAAAATTGTTGGCTGTTTGGCTAATGCACCAAATTTGGTCAATAAAGTTTGTTAGTTTTTGCTTTTTAAGCAGAAAAAAACTTTATTCAGCTAACACATGGTAAGGTGGAAAAGTTAGTATGTAAAACAAGAGTAAGAACAAACATGGTTAAATTATATTATTACAGAAGAAGAAAGGGATTTTACAAGATCCTATGAATAGGACCACAAATGAAATGTCACCTTCATCTTTCAAATTTTTTATTCTTATATACTTAGTATGGAGAAAGAATTCAAAAATCTTTTAACTTGTTTCTCTGGTTAACACAAAGCAAAAGGAATGTGTACATATTGTAGTTAGATGTATACAAAAATGTGAAGTGGTCCTCTCCATCTACTAATCTACTGTATCAGAGTGTTGTCACATTTTTAAGTTTAGCCAGCTTTATATGAGAAACAAACTAACAAAATTACAAATATGTAGCCACAAAATTCGTATATAGGAGTGCATGAGACAATAAGAAGTCTATTGGAGTAAAACCATTTTATATATTTATTTCAAGTTCACCTCATATATTTGCTCTTGAAATTACCTTGTTGGTGAGGGTACGATCTGTCACCTTGTAATTTCCTTCTCGTTTTCCCTTTTCCTAGAAAAAAAACCTTTGTACATTTGATTTTTTTCAAAGATTTCATGTTTGTCTTACTTCAAAAACACTTCTTTTGTATTGAGTCGAGGTTCTAGTGCAAACAATCTTTCTATCTCATAAAGATAGATGTAAGATATGCTTATACTATACTTTGGAAATGCTATTTTATGTTTCAAACAACAACTTAAGGTCTGAGTTCAAATCTTGAGGATATGAAAGTAGTAAAGCCACATATAGTGGATTTTTTACCATTTGAATTCAAATTAGTTACATTAGTGAGTTCTGCGCATCGATTAAAAAAAAAAAAATCAACCTAAAAACGAAAGGAATTACTAATTTATGATTTGTGATCTACTTTTTCTAAAAAAAAGACATGAAAGATACGTGTCCCCACCTTGTCGATTATGATATATATAGTACTTACATTTGAATTCCAATATTACACGAAACCAAAGTTAAGTGACAAAATATTGGTGAAAGGTCAGATTAATTAGTACAATATCTTCCATATAACTTGTTGTAAACCTTGTAGAAAATCATTATATTTTGGTGATAAAAATATTTAGAAAGTGACTTTGGGAGTAAAAAGTAGGAAGAATATTATCAAAAATAGTCACAAAGAAACAAGACATGTGATGGGTGGTCAGATGTAGGATGGAGTGGCATGTTGGCTGCCCCATTTGAAAAGCTACACAAATTCCCCTTTAAAATATATAAGCATAATTTTATTCGGATCAATCTTACGTAAGTTTTAACTATTTAATTATGTAAACTTCAATTATTCTATCGAATATACATCGTTACTTTTTTGTTTACTTCGAAACTTAACTAAGGGCCCGTTTGGCCATAGATTTTGCAAGTAAAACTTGGAAAAAAAATTGGAAATTTTGTTTGTCCATACACTTTCTCATTATTTGGCAAATTTTCTTGGCAAATTTTCCAAATTCCCAAATACTAGAAAAAACTAGTATTTGGGCCAAATTTCATTATTTGGGAAGTTTTAAAATTCAATTTTTACACCTAACTTTTATATTTTACAAAAACAATCTATTTATTGACACCAACCAATTCAATTAGCTCCCCATCTATCAACTAACTCAATTAATACACTTTTCTATTATACTAGTAAAATATAGCTCGTGCTATGCACGAGATCAATAATATTTGTGAAATATTTAAGATATTTAACATGACTTAAATTTTTTTCTTTAAATTTATATATATTGACAATGAAATTAACTTAATTTAATTAAGCATTAAAGTAATTTGAGGAGTTTATTTATCAATATTATTAGGAGTTTATTTACTTAATTAATGTTATTATAAAGTATTGAAGTAAGTAAAATAAGTAATTGTAGAGGGGGTCGATAAACATAATGAAATAAGTTAAAATTTAATAATTAATTATATTATGAAATTAAAATAATCCATTAGTAAGTTTATTAGAAAATATTAAAGTAAGTAAAATGAAACATTGTCATTTAATAATAATAATAATAGTAATAATAATTTTATACTTTTGTAAGTAATTAGTAAGTTTTATTGGAAAGTGTTAAGTTAAGTAAAATAATAAACGGGTGGGTAAACATATTAAAATAAGTAAAAAATTTAAAATTATTTCTGTTAAGAAATTAAAATAAATCGTTAGTAAGTTTTATTAGGAAATATTGAAGTAAGTAAAATGAAATATTATTATTTCATAATAATGACAATTTTCTATAAATATTTGCAACAGAAAGGATAGAAATTGGCATTATAAGTCAATAAGCAAGCACATTGACGAAGAACTAAACGTCAGAGCTAAAAAGAATTCTATAATTGCGAAAAAATTATATATGGAAAATGCAAGCTCATCGAGAAGAGATTGTTCATAAAATATGGGAAGATTATATTAAAGAATAGTTTGAACTCTTTCAGATTATTCAGGGATTGCAATATTTATTTCCTTCTTTTTGTTCTTTTTTTTTCGAATTTATATTAATTGTATTTTTATTATAATGATTTGTACCAAGACCTTTTCACTATACGAATGTTTACTGTAATGATGCTTGTTGATTTGTTGTGGAAGTCATGAATCTTGTTACGTGAGATTTCTATTTTGCTATGTAATATAAATTTATGGTTAGTTTTGATAGTTTTAAAAACTTATGGGTATAAATCATATTTCTTAAAAAAATGAAATATGTTTTCCAAATTCTATGGCCAAACACATGGTGAAATTTCACCCAAATATTCATCCAAATAATATTTGCCAAAATTATTTGAATATCTATGGCCAAACGCTAGCTAAATATCCTGGTTAATACCAAAATAAGTTCATCAATATCCTACCGACCCCCACATACATCAAAACCCAAAAAAAGAAATGATCAAAAGAAAGTCAATGAATATAGTATTTTTTTCGAAAAAAAGTTTACCAAGGTAGCTTTTAATTAATATTATGTCAGAAGAGAAACTATATGTTAAAAGAATTGCAAATATTATAATAGTGACACTACATTAATTAAATTATTATAAGGTGTAAAAAAACCCGTACCGTACCCCTTGTGAAAAAGATAGCTCAAAAGATCTGTGTTTTGTCCTCTTATTTTATTTAATGCTAACATGTGAGGGTGTCCATCTAACTTTTCCTATCATAGATAGTATTTTATCATATCAATAATAACATATTTAATATATTTAAATTTTATTTATATTTTAAAAAGTTATTTTTAATATATCATGTACTCGAGATAAATAACAAGAGTATAGATAATCAAGGACAAAATGTTAAACAAAATAAAAATAAATAAGATAACAATTATCTAATTTTTATGTTCTCAATAAGTTGAAGATGCGTTCATATATCTAATTCATATACAAAAGTAATCTTTATGGTAAGTGTAAAAAATAAAGTAGTAGTAGTAATTTATGTTTGACATAAAATTAAAAAGAATGTATATATAGGAGTAAAAAAAAGGGGAATTGTGCAGAAGTTTTGATAGAGACTAGATGAAACTGTAAAAGCAGACAGATAAGGTTGTTCTTTTACAGTAATTCTGTCTTTTTCTGTAATGTTTTGATTGTGACTTGTCTATCTCTGACTTTCTTTCCCATTTACCCTCTTTGTTTTGGTTCTTGAACCTCATATATCACTACACTGACTAGATATGGCGATAATATATTGGAAAAATTACGTGGATAAACAAGCTTATACTATTTAATTTTTTATCATAGCTATAGTTTGCTATAATTACCACTCACGACTAACATTATACATTAATTACATGGGCTGACTTCGAGTTTGTATAATTAGTCATGTTTGTATATGTATAATTCGCTAAGATATACAAATAAATATGTATAATATACAATTTTTTAGCCTATATACATATACAATTCACCTCTCTCCCGCTCTCTGCCCTCTTTCGCTCGCCTCTCTCCTCCCTCTCTCAATATCGCCGCGTCTCTCCTCCCTCTCCCAATATCGCTGCAATTTATACAAATATATATGTATAATATACAGTTATATACAATTATATACATATATAATTCACCTCTCTCCCACTCTCTGCCCTCTCTCGCTCGCCTCTCTCCTCCCTCTCTCGATCTTGCTCGCCTCTCTCCTCTCTCTCCCAGTCTCGCTCACCTCTCTCCCTCTCACAATCTCTCTTGTCATATATACAATTACATATGTATAATATACAATTATCTAACCAATATACATATACAATTCACCTTTCTCCCACTCTTTTCCCCCTCTCTCTCGCCTCTCTCCTCTCTCTCCCAGTCTCGCTCGCCTCTCTCCTCTATATAACATGTAGCTACAAATTGTAATTATCAAACTATAGCTATAGAGAGTAATTAATTATTTTTAAGTGGCTATATGTGAAAGTTTCCCTAATATATTTAGTGTAATTTCATAATCGAAATCTAAATGTATATATATCATTATATGATTAGAAGATTAATAAAGGTCTAAACATCGGTGATTTCTTAAATTTGAAACTAATTTTTATTTAAACACTTTAGCTAGATGTTGTTTACTTTAAACACCTCATGTCATGTGCAGTTATGTCATTTTGACACTTTTTACTGACATGACAAAGTGAATGTGGTACACTCCTTACAAGCGGGTAGAGCTTATTTATATACTAAACAATACATTGAATTTTGTTAGAATTTCAAAGTTAAATATATTCCGATAAAAATATTAATAAGATGGATGACCTCTAACGAAATCTTGCATCCTATCTAATAATATTAATACAAAATCTAATTTTTAGATTTAGGTTGGATTTTTTTGAACTAAATATGGTTTTATGATTTAGAGGGAAAATAAGGTAACAAAATCTTATAGGGATTTTATACTTCAGAAAAAGGTTTCAGATTCTCACATGTTATTGTCTCAATAACTTTTATGAAATTCCAAGTACATTATTGTCTTTTTTTTTTCAGTTATTGGAGCTTTGTTTTCTTTTTTAATTCTTTTTTCACATAAAAAAAGAAGAATTAGTGGTGACTTTTCTTTATGGACGGATATGGTTATGACATTATTTCAAGATTTGATCCCCTAATAAAATTTTTGCCTTTTTTTTTTTTTCATTTAGCGGTCGAAAACTCACATCGAAAATCAAGTAAATTTATATTTATATTAAAAATAAAATATTTTCTAATAAAATGACTTTCTATTTAGAGGGCCTTATACTCAAGATTTATCACTTTATCACTGATTGATATTTTTTTTTTTGCCTTTTTTCATTGTGCTCTTTTATTCCACCACTTGGCTACTTATGACCTGTGCCACTAATTAATAAATCATATATTTTTTTAATTTTACATGTCATCCCAATATCCTAAAATAATATTCTTGCTTTCTTTTATCCGCAAGAAACAAAAAGATTTATTTTATCGCACAGGTAAATTTATAATACTAATTAAATATTGAGGGACGAAGAGATCCGTATAGTTTCTCATTTTAGTTTAAGCTCTGAGAATGAGAAATTTTAAGGTATTACCCAACATTTCCCCTTAAATTATGCGATGATAAATATTGAATAATTAAAAATATATATATATATATATATATAAAAAGTTAAATGCCATTTTCTTTAAAGGTTTATCAAATATGACCTAATATCTACTAATATTTACTATTATGAGATATTATTGAATAAATAAAATTCCTTTTATATTTCATTACCCATTTTGAATAATAATAATAATAATAATAAGTTAAATGACATTTTCCCTAGAGATTGCCATAAAAAGCTTTTTGTCTATTATGAGGTGTACCAAACCAGCTAATATGACCATATTAAATTCTTCTAGATAGGTTTTAGCCCACCAACATAATTAAATCAATCTGTTTTTCTATTTTTTTTGTATTTTATATTTTATATTTTGTACTATAATAGACAGCACTCGACAAAACTACCATACAAATACAAATAAATAATGGCCCTAATATTTAATTTTCTATAATTGTATTTTAATGTGAACCTAGACATCTTGATTCAAATAAAATATTAAAATGATTTAGACAAAAATATTAATCAGATTCCATTATAATAATCATGTATTAAAATTTTAAGGAGGAAATAAATCTATTAAGTAAAAATCATGTAAGACCGTTCTCATTCTTTATTTATGTTGAATCAAGTTTTTTTAAATAAAAGAAGAATCAGAACAATAATAATGAATTCAAAGCTAATGAATTATCTATGTTATATTATATTATATATTTTTATTACATATTTGCTATAATAACCTAAAATTTTCAGATTTAAAGACTATTATAAAGAGATTTGACGTTATATGTTTGACTTATTATTTCTTATTTGTAATTTTTATATTCCATTCCCTTTCATCCACACAATAGTGCAAATTTTCATTGGAATTTCATTACTAATAATAGACTTTTTTTTATTAGTCAAAGGTCAAATGAGTTTATTAGGTAACGTAACAAATTAGTTGCCATAATCCCAGTTGTTCCCAATAATTATACGTAATTTAATACATTTTTCGTTTCATTTTATTTAACTTATACTAACTTGATGATCAAAAGGAAAAATAATTTTATCATAATACAGTATAATGAACATGTGAAAGGAAAAATATATTTTTATAATATAAAAATCAATTAAATGAAACTAAAGAGAAAAAGAACTAATTTGGTTCTTATAATTAATGTAAGCATTTATCTAAATCGACTTAAATGGCAGCTCTTTATATAATTATCAGATAAAATTAAAATCTTAACCAAATCACATGTATATTAATTTGGATAATTAAATTCACAGCTCAAATAATGTGAATATATTTAAGAGCTTCTTGCATTAATAATAACTTCAAAAAGTTAACATTTTTTTTTTTAAATTTCAGTTTCTTTCATCTAAAAATTATATAATTTGTTTTATAGAGAAAACAAATATTGAATTGAAAGGAAATAATGTCAATATATTTAAGAGCCTCAAATGTTGTTTTTTTTAAAAAAAATATTTCATTTCCAATCTGGCAAAGTTTTCGGATAACGTAATCTAGACTTAATTATAATAACAAGGAAACATTATCTAATATTTTTAATTCCTAAATATAAATTGGTAGTAAATATTCAATATATAAGTAAAAACAGATAAAAATTTATTTTATAAATAGTAAAAAGTCAAACGAGGAAATTCAGAAAATAACGGCAATAGTTGCTCAACAGAAAAGAACTGTTCCCCCTTTTTACTTCATTTTTTATAGAAATAAAAATAATATTTATTTTACTTCAGATACAAAAAATTATACCTTTTGACTTTGACCCAGAAAAAGTACACATTTATTTTAAAATATATTATATCATTTCATAATATATTTTTATGTACTAACATGTCATGTTTATACTTAATTAAATATTAATACATAAATTTAAATGACCTTTTATTATATCAAAACATACATCAGTATTATTACAGAATAATTCGCTTTTATTTTTTTCAACTTTAGCCAAAGTTTTAATTGATTTAAATGAAATTCCTAAATTGTTTTGTCTCATAAAAAATAGGAAGAAAGCATAACTCTGTCTTTTCTATTACATTTGTATTATGAAAATAATTGATGAATTAATGTTTTTAAAATTCAAATATATAAATAATGTTTGTTTTTTCTTTCTCTATTTCAATTTTCTCTCTATATATCGAATATAATTCAACTATTTATAACTACTTAGAACCATATGGAATCCGCTTATATTGTTCAATGATATTCATTCATTCACAAATTATACGGTATAGTTAGATAAAAATATTTTTTATGTATATATATATTATGTATTGACGCTAATTTAACTTTTTTATATTGATATTCTTTAGTTGATACACTCACTGCACTAACGAAATAAAGATATCTCTTTCGAATGAACTCTATATGTATAAAATAAATTAGTCGAGTTTTGATACGAATATGATAAATGTAAAAGAAAAATAAAAAATTTAAATAAAAGTATTTAAGCACGCTGTTTACTTTTTCTGTTATTTTGATTTTTATGCTTAAAAAGTGACACGTAAAGATTAGAAGAAAAATAGAAAAAGCAAATGAGAATAATAAAAAGTGGCGCTAGAAACTTCACCAAATTGGTTGAGTGAGAGACAGAAAAAGATACTCTCTCCGCATCTATACACATAGAGAGGGAAAACCTATATTTATAGAGAGAGAAACTCTAGAGAGAGAAAAAGCCATGTGTATATGTATGTGTATATATAGGCTATATAGATTACAGTGAAAAAAACTTTCTTTTTCATTCCTCCATTATTCGTTCATTTCTCTCAGCTGAAAGACCACAGAATTTTCAAGAAATTTATGATGTTTTGCAGTTAAAGTTTTGGTTTTTTCCAGATTTTTCTCGGAATTTATGATTTCAGAGTAAAAAAAAGTCAATGCAAAAGCTCCGTTTAATGGTCGATTTAGCTTGCGTTTCGTTAGGGTTCAGGTGAGTTTTTTTTTTTTTTGTGGGATTTTGTTTATATGAGTTAAAAACTAGAAAGTTGTGTTTTTTATTGTGTGTTTTGATTTTTTAGATGGGTTTTGTTATTAATTGGGATTAATTATGATGTGGGGTTGTGAGATCTGAGCTAAATTTACTGGCTTGAAACAGTTTGGTTGAGTTTTTTTTCCATGTGATCAGCAATTTGCTGATTTTTGTATTTGCAAAACCTTTTTTTGAGACCTAATTTTTTTGATGGATGGAAACTTGGCATTTCCGTGAATGTAGTAATCTGTTTAAGAAATGTTCATGGTGGTCAATACAATTTGGGTTATGTGATATAGAAAATCTCAGCTAGTTTGTGATTTGAGCCATAGTTGATTGATTAATTAGATATGTGGGTGTGGAATGTTTGACAATGCAACACATTGTGTGGTTGATTTCTTGGATGGTGGCTCAATTAAAAGTTATTATCTCCTAAAGTCATCTTTTCTTTCCAATTTTCTCCAACAAAGAAAATGTGTATGCTTTTCTAGTGATCCTATGAGAAATCAACTATGCGGTTGTGCATTTTGGACTTTAGATCTGTGAAGGCAATTTAATTTATAGGGAGAGAACTGGCAGGAAATGGATTTTCAGTTTCCCAGTTTTTATTTATTGGTTCCTGACAGCACTACTTCACTATAATGTGTATGCTGTTCTAGTCGTTGCGTGTTGCGCAAGCACTGACATTGAAATCAGTGGACTTCTAGTAAATGAAATAGAGGACTCTCTCTGCATAGGAAGTATGAGTTTCAAATTTTTAGGAAGATACATGTCACTTTCATCATTTAATGTTCTTCTTATCTTCCAGACATTAGTTAATGTGTCATCTTTTCATTTCTTTCTGCTGAGTTAAGTTAAGATTCTGACTGGAGTTGCTGTTTTTGTCCCATATTTAGTAGTGAAACTTGAGCTCGGATGGTTTTCCTGTGGAACAGCATAGATTGCTTTAAACATTAAGAGCCACATTTCCTTCGTCATTCTTACAGTTTGTTGGAAGGATGTCAGGTTTGTGCTTCCTATTTAATAATTGACTTTAAGAACTGTTAGGGATGATCTAGTTTGTACTTTAAGAACTCATATACGCATATTCTGCGTTATATCTTGTATTCTAGAATGGTTGGATGCATATGATGACGTAAGAGAAAGAAGATCAGACTTCGAGGTCTCAGAGGATGAAAGACGACGTTCACGAATCGGTACTTTCAAGAAAAAAGCATTACATGCTTCAAACAAGTTCACTCACTCTCTGAAGAAAAGAGGAAAAAGGAAAGTGGACTACAGGTTCCCTTCAGTTTCGATAGAGGATGTACGTGATGCAAAAGAGGAGAAGGCTGTCTGTGAATTGCGTCAAAGGCTCCTTGAGCGGAATTTGTTGCCATCCAGACATGATGACTACCATACATTGTTGAGGTGCATTTTTTTCTGAAAAATTATTCGGCTAAGTTTTCATGCGTGTGAACACCTAGGTAGCAATGACAGTTTTCATTAGAAATATGGATGAAGTAGCAGTATTATTTGATGAAGTCGCATCCTTAAACATATTTTGATTTTCCCTACTAATTTTCTTGAGGCTTTGCTTACAGTTGCATTGCTGTTTGTTTTCTGCACCTGCATACTGTGTCCTTATATCTTGCGGCCAGATGTTTAACCTAATTTTATTAACATAATTTTGTGTAGATTCTTAAAGGCAAGAGATCTCAATGTTGAGAAAACTATTCCGATGTGGGAAGAAATGCTTAGCTGGAGGAAAGAGTTTGGAGCAGACACAATATTGCAGGTATTTAATAGTTAATACTATTACCTCAACATTAATTTCACTATTGTTCTGTGTAATTTAGATTCTAATTGGAACTTGTGACCACTCAGGATTTTGACTTTGAAGAGTTGGAAGAAGTATTGCAGTTTTACCCACAAGGATATCATGGGGTTGATAGGGAGGGAAGACCTGTTTATATCGAAAGGCTTGGACAAGCTAATCCGAACAAACTAATGCGGATAACCACAATTGATCGCTACTTAAAATATCATGTCCAAGAATTTGAAAGGGCACTACATGAGAAGTTCCCTGCATGTTCTGTTGCCGCAAAGAAAAGAATCTACACAACAACTACAATTTTGGATGTGCAAGGCTTAGTATGTTAATTCTATCAGTGGCTAATTTACTTAATTGATGATGTTTCTAACTTGTATATCTTTCTAATCTACATGGTCAGAACCATTTTGGACACTTAAATGCATTCTTTTTTCTATTACAAGGTCGTATTGACATGCATGAAACATCTGAGTGGTATTACAAATAGCTAGCATGCCCATGGGTGGTTTTACTTCGGTCTGGATCAATTATTTTCATCATTTTCCCAACTTGATCATACACAAGAGTATCAGATATTTTTCCTCCAAGTTGTTTTAGTAGTGCCCTTATGTAGCAATAAAGATATCATGTGTATTTTCTTGCACTAATACAATTTTGTGCTCGCTGTTTCCGTTACCAATCATTCTCAATCAAGAAATTTTTCCCTATGTCGAGTTTTTTTAGAGTTTTGTTCCTCATGTTTTATTACTACTATTGGTTATTATTCAAGTTCAACTTGTAATATGGTATGCTGTCGATGCAGGGGATTAAAAATTTCACAAGGACAGCTGCTAGTCTTTTGGCGGCCATGGCAAAAATTGATAATAGCTATTATCCTGAGGTATAGCTGTTAACTGTGAACATCTATAAATGAGACTGTCCAAATAATTTATTTAGACTCTATTGTCATGGCATACATTTTATAATCTCCAACATTTCTTTGTAGACACTGCATCGGATGTTCATTGTCAATGCTGGCCCTGGCTTCAAAAAGATGCTCTGGCCAGCAGCTCAAAAATTTCTGGATGCAAAGACTATTGCAAAGATACAGGTAGCAGAGGAATCACATTTTTTTTTTCCACTCAATCATGTTTTTTTTGTTCACTCTCTAACTACTATTGACTGAATCTCTGTGTTCCAATCTTTACTTTTGTAGGTGCTTGATCCCAAATCCTTGGGTAAACTACATGAAGTTATTGACCCAAGGTTCATTATTTGTTTTGTTCTATGTTTTGCTTTGAAGAATAAAATCATTCAACCGTATATCTGATTGTCTCTCTCTCTCTCTCAAAAGTCAATTGCCTGACTTTTTAGGTGGCTCTTGTACCTGTTCTGACGAGGGTGGCTGCCTCAGGTCTAACAAGGGTCCATGGAGTGATCCTGAAGTAATGAAGGTGAGCCATGCCAGTTCAGTTGTATTCTTCTTCTATGACATATTCTTCATCTTGGTAGGCTTTATCTAGTCCTGGAGGTGAGAACTAGTTTGTAATAACCTGTTATTTTCTCCTCTTTAGCTTGTGTATAATGTAGAGGCAACAACTGTGAAGGAAATATCTAGAAAAATTGGTGACCAAAGGAAAATTGAATCCTATATACAGATACGCCCTTCAAAGGTAAATTTTTCCCTTTGGCATGCTCCTTTTTTTCTTTTTCAGTTCTCTTCCTCTGTATGACACAATTTATTATGTGTTCAGGGAAGGAGTAGAGACACATCCACAAGTGATTCAGTATCGGATGCTGGTGCCTTATGTTCACCAATTACAGGAAGTAGTAGCTCAATTTTGAGGCTGACCCCAGTTGATGAAGAAGTGAGTTTTGCAAAGCATAATGTACTTCTGTTTTTTTAATCCAAATCCCGTACTGCTCCTCCGCTAATATGTAGTTGCAGTGCATGCATGTGCACTTGCGCTTCTTTATATATCACACTTTTTTTGACTTATAGTCATTGGTTTCGTAGGCTAGGTCATCAGATTCAACAGCCTATTGTAGCTGTGATGATGAATTCAGCCTAGGTGATCGAGGTGTCACCAATGAGCATGAATTGTTGCATTGGCAAGAGCAGTCTCCTGTGAGCAATCCAATGAATCGGTCCACTAATACATTGCCTCATTCTGGAGGTATTTGTCTTGTTAATCACGAATTCCATCAAAAGAACCTTTAATCGATAGCTACCTTCGCTAATCACTAGTGTGTTGTAAGACGTGGCTTGGTTTATTGAGAAACCATGAGAATTCAAAGTTACCACTTTCAAAAAACAAACAAAGACACCATGAGAATTATAAAATGCTATTAGTTGAACCAATTCTCAGTTTCATGATATAGGCACATACAAGTTTTCCTCTGGAGTGTAACTCCACTCCAGTAGAAATCATAGGGGACTAATTAGTGTCTGAAGTTATAATAAACTTGAGAGGAAGTTATGCTGCCTCACTACACTTTTTCACCCTCCAAGGAAAAGAAACCTTAAGAAAAGAATGACTCTTTATGTGTATGAATTTCAGAAGCGGGATTTCTCTTGCCTCAAAACCTTTTCCTTTTGGCATGTGAAAGGAATGTGGGAAATGAGAAACTTCTTCTTTTAAGTCTTATTTGCCTTGCTAAAAGTCTCCTTTGGCTGGTAGGTGTGCTCACCTGGTTTGTTTTTGGCCATTGTATATCCACCGTGTTTTTTCCCTTATTGAAGACTCCACAAAATCTATACTCTATCCATCTCTTGCTACTCATTTTCATCATTTGTGTACACACTCTGCAATGACGTGCTTAGCCGTGTATATCTATGTGGTCTAGTCAATTGAACTCTGAGTTCTTCTCAGCTAAAAGTCATGCTAGAATGGTAAATGTAAATTCATATATCGTGGGGTTCATGTCCATTATTCATGTTCTTTTTAGGTACCTGGGCAATAAATTGGTGTGAAAGAATCCAAGAGAAGATTCTGAGCAGTTGTTTCAGTTGTTTGGAAAGGAAACTGATTCCTTTCATACTTAAACTCTTTGCATTTATTCGTAGTCTTCCCTTCGAGTACTGGAGGAAACAGACAAACGTTTTTCCTACTAATGCATTGGAAGAACGACAAGGGAGCAGTTCATCCATTAATGATGAAGCAGTTCAAAGAGTAAGGGAGATCCATCCATGCATGCAGCGTCTTCATAAATTGGAAAATTTATTGGAAGAAATAAACAAAAAGCCCGCTGAGATCCCAGCAGAGAAGGATCGAATGCTTCATCAGTCACTTAACAGGATCAAGTCTGTAGAAGTTGACCTAGAAAAAACAAAAAGGGTAAGGCTCATCAGTGAGGCAGGTCAAAAAAGTTTCACATAAAATATTTCCTTAAAAAAATGTCTGTAAAACTGTGAGCTTAGCAGTGTTCACTTGTTATGTTTTATATGTTTTAACAGGTATTGCATGCGACGGTGTTGAAGCAACTTGAAATTACAGAGTTATTGGACAACCTAAAAGAGTCTAGCTTTCATGTAAGCATCACATAACAATATGAACATATTGTTGGTCATCATTATCTTGTCAGCTCTACAGTCAATCACTATATATGTGCTTAGCTGATTTATTGTCCTGTCATGTGATACTGTTTACATCTATCTTGCTATAGTTTGTGTCTATCTGTGTGCTCTTTTATTTTATTTTATAATTATTCCCATGTTTGGCAAAAAGGCTAGGGGGTTGTTGTCATGTCATCAATTGGAAAACTAAAATGAAGGCAATTCATTGTGTTGGCTTCTTACTGTTATGGTTGTCTATTAATGAAAGTATAGTTTCAATTAATCCTTTGCGAATACAAGTCTGAGATCTGCTGATGTTTTGTTGCAGAGGCGGAGATTGTGGTGTTGAATATTGTAAGGTTGGAGATTTAGTACCAGGACAACGCGATGATAACCTTTTACTGCTAACTATGCTGCGAAGGGAGATGTTAGCTTATGCACCTCCAGCAGTGGTGACAAAGTTTTCCTTTTTTCTATTTTTGTACAATGTCCTTTACAGAACATGCAGTTGTATTACTGCAAGATGATGTTGATTATACTGTACTGTTAAACATCTTAAAGAAAAGCTTAAAAGAAAGCCCTTTGAGGGTTTAAAGGCATATTTATACCATCTTAATTCTGTCCTCCATCCCATTTAATTATTATTTTTCCCTTATCATATGTTTATTAAAGTGAAGGCGTGTCCTTTAATTTGGCCTCATCTAGAAATAAATGTTGATTTATTAATTATTAACGTCGGGTTATCGTCTAAAAGATCAGCCTTTCTGGAAAACATCAGTCGTTGTTAAGGAAAACATCCAGTGGATGTCTGTTGGTATTAGTTCTGTAATTCAACTTGCACAGCTCATAAACTATTAATTACCTGATAATTAATCAATTAATTAGTTGAGGCAAGTGGCCAACACGTTGTTAGTCAAATCACAATTTTCATTTTCCATTACGTATCCCTAAGTTAAGTTCTACTAACTTTTGACATTATCAACATAATCTAATCTGTTATACAAATAAGTTATTCTCTATTATAAATTATAAATATAATAATAATGGTAGAAGGTAAACTAGAATTTACAGATTTTTCATGCATCGAAAGCAGAAGACTATAATTAACAATAATTACTATAGTTAAAACTTGTTTTTAGCTTTAGAAAATTGGAAAACTAGCGAAAGGAGATTGTCAAAATCAAAAATTGTATGCATTAATTTAAGATATCACATAACAACTCCCTTTGATCAAAAACTTCTAGTTCTTAATGAGTAACTAATCCAACAACTCTCTCATTATAAATAGTAAAATATTTACTCAAAATTCTAACTCGATCTTTAACCTCTTTTCACTATCAGCTATTCTACAATAACTCAAATAATAACGTCTCAATCCCAAATAAATTAAACTATTTTAAAATATTTTCATCTTAATTTAAAAAGACACGGTCATGAGAAAGCCAATTTACGCGTACAACGGCGCTAGCTGTAGATGCTGTGCCCACTCCAATTTCCTCTTTTAATAATGTTATGTCGTTATTGAACTCAAAATATTTTCTATTTTCTATTTCCAATATGAACTCAAACTTACTGTAAACAATTAGCTGGCAAGAACTGAGATAACCTTTGTTCAAAGGGAAAGAGAACAGATAGATCTCTTTCTATTTCTGTTTTTTTCTCAAAGATCACTTTTTTCTGGGTCTTTGTTGAAATTTTCTTCCAAGAACTCATCTTTTCCCTTTTATATTTTGATATTTTAGCTCATTTTTTGCTATAATGGAGTGCAGATATTGTTTTTCTTGTATTTTTCTACTGTTTTCTTTCTTCATTTCAGCTTCAGCTTCAGCTTATTTATCAGGTTTGTGTTTTTTGTACTGTGTTTGTTTTTCCCAATTTGGTTTCTGCTATGAATGTTCTTACATGTTTTATATTTTGTTATACAGATGGGATTTTTGTTAACGAAGGTTTAACGGGGAGGAATCTACTTCAAGCCAAGAAACGTAAGCTCTTGATCATCATTTTTTGCTTTTGTTTGGTGGTCTGAGGAGCTAGATTTATGGGTATTTTGTTAAGTTTTGTTGTAGCTGATTGGTTTGACTAAAGATCTGTGAAGTGGGGTTTGTTCTTTAGGTATAATTATTGTTGAAATTGAAACTTAATTTGTGAAATAGCTGTTGGATGATCTTGTATTTCAGCCTATTTTCTTCTGTTTCTGTTTTCTGAGATCTGGATGTGTCATTGAGGTGAGGTGAGAGGAACCCTTTTGCAGTTGAAGATGGCTCTTTTTTGGTTAATCTTTATGCATTATCATTGTTCTTGTTTTTCATTATTTTTCGATTTCTGTTGTTACATGTTGTTCCTTTAGCCTCGATTATCTTATTATCTTGATGTTGTTTCTACTGCCTCTTTTTTATCATTCTTTGAGTCTGAGGGTGTAGCCGGAAACAGCCTCTCTACCTTCTCAAGGTAGGGGTAGAGGTAAGGTTTGTGTACGCTCTATCCTCACAAACCAACCTTGCTTGTGGGATTACACTGAATTATTTGTTGTTGTTTTCGTTGCTGTTATGTCTTGGTTATGTTCTTACAGTCAGGTTATGTTTTAACATGCTTGAGTGTCTTTCTAATAAGGAAGAAGTTTTTAAGAAACATGCAATGGTTGTGTTATCCTGTAATTATGTTTAGTAGGTTATTGCAAATATAAGGACAATACCAAACTTTTTTAGGATTATGAAATGTGTAAATTGAGCAACTTGTGGCATTTCCATATAATTTTGTAGTTGATATCATGTGATAGTATTGCTAAGTTATTTTTAGTGCTCTGTGCAAAGTTCAATAAGCAGTAGGATGTGCTGCAATCAGCTGCGTATTTTCGCATTCTGAAGTTCTGCATAGCACCACATGGATTTGGTAGAGATGTTTCTTCCAGTCTGTTTTGTTGATACTGTGGCCAGGCGTGTCTGTTTGATGATACTCAGCTACGTACGAACCTATAGGATAGTGCTTGATATCAACGATAACTTTGTTTTCTGGGCTGTGGATCTTCTTGTATGCTTTGTTCATCCACTGATGGAAAATGGAAAGGGAATGGCGTAAATGTGAAGTACATTATCGAGTTTTGCAGCTTAGGTGTGTATTTAACTACTGTGTGATTGAAATGGTATTTAGGACTACCTATTATTTGAGTTGAAATATGTAAAGAGAGCTCGTTGATGAGGATAATGTTTACGATGGTACTGGATATTTTTAAACTTGAGATGAGTCAAATCAAGGAAAACATGAAAGACCGTAGTTCGTCAAGTTCGCCGCATGTGTGGTGACTTAAAAGCAATTTAATCTTTCCTCCATCAAGCAATTTGAAAACATCGATGTACCTAAAACAGGGAAGTTCAACAATTTCGTTAATTAGGGGAATTTGACACCCTGAGTTACTTGATGACTTGTTTATTTGCTATTGTGAGATGCACATAGTTTTTGCATGTTTGTAACTCACTGATGATCACTTTACAGTGACCAAGAAGATATCTGTTTGCTTAAAATTTTTACCTCAAGAGCTTGAAATGCTTGCTGAAGATTACTTTGCTTCAATATTTATGCAGCTTGTCCTATCAGCTTCGAGTTTCAAAACTACACAGTGGTCACTACCCAATGCAAAGGACCACAATACCCAGCCAAACAATGTTGTGAAGCCCTTGCGGAGTTTGCGTGTCCCTATTCAGAATTCGTGAATGATTTGACAACTGATTGTGCCTCTACCATGTTCAGCTACATTAATCTTCACGGGAAGTACCCACCTGGTCTTTTCGCCAGCGAGTGCAATAAAGACAAAAATGGGCTACCATGTCCTGATTCTGCATCATCCGAATCTGCCAGCGCTAATAATAGTCATATGAGCTGTAGACTATCACCGATCCTGATGATTGCAACAGCTCTTACGGGCTTCTTGTTGTTGCTTCTCTGAAGATCTCTTCAAGGTTTTGGCGTAGTTTCTGTATTCTTTATTGTCAAATATTGTTTGAACTCCAGATTTTCTTCTACCTCGTTATGACTGATTACGATCAACAAAAAACTCATTTGAGCCTCCTCTTGTAATTCTTGATATATTACAACAGCAAACTGTTGATACTTGTGTATTGAAAATGACTCTCCTTGCTAACCCAAGGATCTGTTAAATATTATTTCACTTTGTTGTATTTTGAGTATGAGCGACCGTAAATGTTCTTTTTGTTCTTCCTTGTTGAAATCCCAGTGGAACAGGGACGGTTAGGATGTGTTCAGGTGCTGATTATTGACATTTCTGCTGCCAGATAGCAGTTTGTCCATCATAATGAACTTTGATCAAAGAGTATCTGCATCCCCACTAATATCTTTGGTAGTAAATCACAAGTTGACAATGTGATATTTGGTGTGTGCGCATGAATATATTAGGTAGATACAAAAGTTTTGCAACCATATAGTGGTATAGATACCTGCTTTCTAAACGGATAGTGTCTACGTATATCTTACTCCTATCTTGGATTATTATATTTAGTTAATATAGCATATGTTATAGTATACAAAATGTATTCATATTTGCTGTCATTTTGTTTGTTTGGATAAGGCTTCTGTGGTTGAGGATACAAGATATAACATATAAGCCAATTCAAGGTGTATTCAGTTTCATCAGCCAAGTATTCTATTCCTCTGGAAATGAAAAAGATAAACACAACTGGAAAATTCTAACAAGTTACAACTTACAATATATGGCTGCTGCTTCAACAAGCGCTCGTGCACCATTGCAGAACTTAACAGAATTGCAACGCGGAAAGAGGAATAAAATCCCCAGCAGTGTTCTGTTGCTCCAGATTTGTCGCGAAAAGAAGGAAGTCAAGCAATTACATGGCCAACTGATTCTCAATGGATTAATTCATCGTTTTCCAAATGGAGCAAAGCTCGTAAAATCCTATGTTGGAGTGTCTGAAACTGATGATGCATTGTTAGTCTTCAACTCATCAATTCAATCACTTGATACATTTGCTTATAATGTTATGATCAGAGGACTGATTCTTAGCAAACGCCCTATAGAGTCGTTGTTTTTGTATGAACGATTAGTAACAGATGGACTATCACCGGATAGTCATACGTATACTTTTGTTCTCAAAGCTTGTTCCCATATGAAAGCTGTTCTTGAAGGTAAAACAGTACATGCACAGATAATCAAGAAGGGAATAGAACCAAATACCCATATTTGTAGCTCTTTAATCTCTATGTACTCCTGTGCTGGTGATATGGCATCTGCAAAACAAGTTCTTGATGAATTCTCAGAGCATAACAATGTCATTTGCCCCTTTAACTCCATGATTACAGGTTATATGAATGAGGGTATGGTAGAAGAGGCCATTGAGATATTCGATACAATGGGAAATAAGGATACAGCTACTTGGAGCGCGATGTTATCAGGGTATGTTAAGAATGGTATGCATGAAGAGGCGCTTGCCACATTTCAGAAAATGATGAGTTATAATGTTCCATTGAATGAAGCTTCACTTGTGTGCACTCTATCATCCTGTGGAAAGTTGGGAGCTTTGGATCAAGGAAGATGGATACACAAGTATATCATAAACAAGAGGGAAACTGTAACGAGTGTCAATCTTGGTACTGCTTTAGTTGACATGTATGCTAAGTGTGGGTGCATTGAGTTTAGTTACCAGTTGTTCGAGACGATGCCTCAGAGAGATGTTGTAACTTGGGGAGTGATCCTTTCGAGTTTTGCGACACATGGACAAGCCAAGTTATGTTTCCAATTGTTCGATGAGATGATAGAGTCTGGAGTTGAGCCAAATGGAGTTGTATTTGTAGCTATACTCTCTGCCTGTTCTCATGCTGGGCTCGTCGAAGAGGGATGTCACTATTTCGATCAAATGGTACATCAGTTCGGAATAAGACCATCCATTGAGCATTTTGGATGCATGGTGGATCTTCTTGGCCGAGCTGGGAGGCTTGCAGAAGCAGATCAGCTCATTTTATCGATGCCAGAAGAACCTAACTCAGTCATATTGGGTGCATTGTTTAATGCTTGTAGAATCCATAACGACGTTGAAAGAGGGAGGTCCCTATTCAAGAGACTAATCAAATTGGAACCCTCACCTGATCGATATAAACTAGCAGCGTCTTTGTTTGCTAATAATGGAGAAGATCACGAGATCAGAAAGTTGCTCAAGCATGAAAATTTAAAAACTAGATGTGGCTTGAGCAATATTCAGGTGGATGGGGTTGATCATGAGTTCATAGTCAGTGATATCGCGAACTACAGAGCTCAAGATGTCTATGAGACATTAGGAGGATAGCAGACAACAAATCGGGTGAACTCATTTGATGTGTGAGGGCTTCTGTGAAGATTGTAAATTCAATAAAAAAACTAACATCTGTTCTGGAAAAAAACTACACATCCTTTGAACACACAATAGTCTACCAGGTTTAAGTTTAAGCACAACAAAAAGGGTAAAAGCTACTGCATATGCAAAATATTACCAGTTTGCTGATACATTTGACTCTGAAAAAAAGTAGCTGAATGCGAACATAGCTGCTGCTGAGTGTGTGGAGCAGCAGAATGTAATCACAGTACCTGCAGGAAATATTAAAAGGACCACATGATTACATCACGCGGCTTAAGGACATAATCCCAGTTGCATGGATCTGCACCCTGAAGTAGACGGGACAAGTACATCAAAAGAAACACAACTTAATGTAAGCGCAATCTCATATTCATATAGACGAAGCTATTTAGTGACACCAACAAGATTTCCTCATTGATGTTTACACGATATCATTCAACATCAGATCCAACAGGATATGAAGCAACTGAAAATTCAGTCAGTTCTACAACTGTCTAACCAGTGACGAGCACTTGTATCAACACATAACCTGAAAAAGGTGCTCCTTTATTATAAGTCTAGAAGTCTAACTTACAAATATTCACTCAATTTGGAACTACCTCAATAATCTAAGATTTTGTACATTATATGCTTAGCAGATCCGCATGACTAAACGACATAACATTAGTCTTACGCGTGATGTATAAATAGCCTTATATTTATATCTTTAACAAATGATCTAATCATTGATGCAATAGTTGATCTTCAGCCACGAGGCACATCAAAACTCCTGATCTATGGCAATACCACCTGCAGTGCCACTGCAACAGTAATCACCACATAAACTTGCGTCTCGACCTATGACGAAATTGCTTTTTCATCACACACCAGGAAGTGGGAAAGGTGCTCAACTGTAGTAAACACACAAAGAATTTGTATCATAATCAGGTATATGATAAAAATTAGTTCAATGACGGCAACAACAAAATATTCATAATCAAGTACATGCTAATTGTCAGTTTGATGATAATTACACATTTTTTCCACACAAATCCCCTCAAAAGAAGAGATCATAGTCAAATCGTAAAGAACTACTTAAGAACAAAAAAACAACTAACCAAGAGGCAACCGAAAGAATTGGTATGTTCACCTAAGCAGGTAGAGTAACTTTTACCTTTTTAAATGCAAATTTAATATACGATTTTTACCGGAATTTAAGTTTTCTACTCAAGGTACCATGTCAAAGTCAAGTTTGCCAATAAGCATGAGTAAAAGTGTAAAACTACAGCAACAATTATGTTCAGAAAGGTAGCTTACATTGCCAATCAGCTTAGCCCCATACCAAGCAGAATCTACGCCATATGGGGGAGGAAGTACTCTGATTCCATTACTCATGCATGGAGGAAGAAGTTCACACACTTCCTTCTCTAATCTTTCTGCAATAAAGTTCATTATAAGAAAATCATTACTTCCCTTGAAGATTGCATTTCTTCTTTATTTCGTCTATTAACACTTCTTATCTTTACTTTCCTAAATTAAAAGAACACGTACAAACACATGATTCCATCAGATACATTGTCTAGGGAAAAAGAGCATAAGTTGCAATTCACCTGCTAATCCAGGCAAACATGCACTTCCCCCAGCCAAAACTACTGTTTTGTACCAGCTATCATCAACCATTAATTCAGCAGCGTGGCAGTGCTCCATGCACAGCGCCACAGCATTCTGCAAAGCCATAGCACGCCTGAAACAAGACCACAGATCTACTAATTTTCCATACTACAGATACTTGTTCTTTTTTGAGGTAATTGGGGGTGGGGGTGGGGGTCAGTTGTGTTTCACCTTTTACATCCACAAAAACACCACTTTGTCTAAACGATATAAGCCAAGAAACCGGCGTCATCAGTTGACCATAGTAGAGTGTAGCCTCAAAATGAGAATACGATGTCTAGAACTGCCCCCACCCGCCCAGAGTACAAATCTCTCTCTCCATCCGCATTTAAGAAAATAAGTTTCAGGAAAGACCTGACGCAACAAGGTTCCAATTGACTACATAATCCAAATCCACTTTGTCATGTGCAGGATCTACTCCAGTTTTTTAAAGGCCTTTATACCCTAGGGGAAGTAATTGAAAATGGGAGTTGTTCAATAATTCTTACTAAAAGTCCCAAATAAGGTAATATGAACGTACACTCCTGCAATGCGAGGCTGGAACAAAATCTCTCCTGTTTTAAAGCGCTCTTCTGAAAGTGTAAAACAACCTTCAGATCCGATCTGAAAAGATGCGTTGGTATCTTTGGATAGCTCAGCTTCATAATCATGTGCAACATAACAAAGGTTCTGCAATACGAATCAAATGGACCTCAGAAAATATACTCGAAAACATCACTAAGAAATAAAAAGTAACCGTAACTTTCATGCAGCTAGGCTTTTCAAGTCTATGTTTGTCACAGGATCAAAACTAACTGAATCTAACATGATTCGTGTTAGTAAGATAAAAAGAACAGAGAAACTTGTACACTAATAACATCTTTATTTTTTAATAAACAAAATATAGTGAAAAAGTGAAGCAGACGATCTGCAATAACTCTTAAATTTGTAATCACATTCCTCTTCAGATACCATTAATTTCTGAAAAACTTAAACTTAGGTTACTTCGCAAATCTTACAGATTATTGTAATTCGACAATGTGTATTCAAGAAGAAAGTCGCAAAGAACTCACACAACTAAGATATGCATTTAACATGGTTTATTGAGGTTATCAGCAGCTAGTGCATATGCAGTAGTGCTGCAGCTATGATTATCCGACCAAGCACTTCTCAAGATTATTAGTATCTTGATGTGGCAGTAGAGGGACACGACAGTTCAAAAATGTATGTACAACGAAATGGTTTCCAGTAACAAAAATGTTACCACGACAAATTTTGAAGTGATTCAGTAACTGTTCACTTGCAAGGTAGAAACAGTGCAAAGAATCATGTCTAGTGAAGCCGCTTCCTTCCCACCCTAAATGTTCTATGGACAGAAAGTTGATACCTCTTTCAGTGTCCGCACAGTGTAAAGTGACCCAAAATAAATATTCTTTTGTTGCATCTGCTCCTTAAGATATCCTGTAAGCTTCAATGCTCCAATTCCCACAACTTCCACACCTATTTGGTGCATGACTTCACCGTGAAGAACTGTAAAAGACCAACAAAGTGGCTACACATAAATTATTGAAACAATGCAATCAAATTGCAGACACAAAGAGAAATAAAAACATGCAATCCATGTAAGTTGTTCATGAAGAAATTTAAGAGTAAATTAAATCATCAGAAAGTATAAACAATTAGAGAGCACAAACTTTCTTTTTGATAAGGTAATTCAAAAGGAGTAAAGCAAATGTGAGATGAAATTAGTGAACAAGAAACATTGGAGTGATTCATCTCAGGGGCTGTCTGGTCACCACTGATTAACTCAGAAAGCTGGAGAATACAAACTCAGTTTCTAAAACATCCTACTAGCAACTCAAAAAACAAAAAAACTATCACAGTTCAAAGAATTAAAAATGAATGAGTTCATAAAGACAAGTTTACACTAAAGTCAAACAACAACCATAAGTCCAGTACATGAAAAAAAAACTTACTTGGAACAATAGATGTCTGGTTAAACCCAATATTGACTACTATTCCTGAAACTTTCCTTGCAGCAAATAAAGCTAAAACGGCCTATAGTTTTTGAAAGAAAGACGTCATAATACTATTATAAATCCAAAATCAGATTATCACTAAAAAATTGGAAGAATCTTGGTAATGTATAGTAAAATCTTAGAAAGAGAACAGGAGAAGTTTGCCAAGTTAGTGACATTTTGATCATTTTCTCTCCCCATGTTAATAATATTTAGTTTTTGCCATTAACAATAGAAAGCATCAAGTACTTCATTAGCTAGTCAAATATGTATCAGATATTATTAGTGGAAAGCGAGAAGTGGGGCTATTTGACTGAACAAAGTCCATAACCGTTAAATAAGAGAAATATGTACTGTTATTTTATGTTAATTAAAATTTTCAGGGATGGAAAACTACTGTAATTAACAGAAGAAGTCAAATATATTAGGATGAGGCTACATGGGTATGTATTAAATTGGTGATAGCAGCGCCAAGTAGCCCAATGCTAAGACAAGAAAGATAAAATCCAATAAACCTAAGGACCAGGACATGCCACAACAAGAAGCAGGTGAATGCCTGACTAAGGAAAGGCACACGGTAACTGTGAAAGAAAAGCTTATCTGTAGATATACACTAGCTTATGAAAGGAACAGATTCTGCTTTATATGTAACATGTTCATAAATGTCGCTCAACAATGACATAAATGTTTTCTTCTTCCTCAATCTAATAAGGTTCTTTTATGAGCTTAGAACTTCTAAAAGTACAACCAAGATTGTTATCTAACAAAGTTTTGCTACGAGTTTACAACTTTTAAAAGTACAACCAAGATGATCAAAACTAACAACTTTAACCACCTCAGGAATCCAACAGAAGTTGAAGGAAATGAATAAGTACTACCTGGTTGACAGCACAAACAGCAGGAACATTCATGTCAAATAATGCAGAATGGATCGCGTCTTTTAACTGCGTTCTAGCTGCTTTATCAGCTTCAGTATCTGTATAGGTAAAGAGAAGTTAGAAAGAAAAATAAGAGATCAAACATAGCGATGAACTTTGAGAACTCAACTACACCCTCGTACGTGCACCAAGAGCCACTGAAATGATCTTACTATGCTCACTTCTTAATAGTTGAAGATCTAATTGAGTGGGATAACTATTCAAACCTATTTAGCACCTTACCCTCTTGCTCAAAAGTCAAATGGAAGAATGTTCAAAAATAGAGTTGCATGAGCTGATTCATCAAGTAAAACTGGACACATATGCATATTCTGTGAAATAGTATTTGCCCTCTAAACAACAAATTGAGTCATTGATATGTTATATTTACAGAAATTTGACTGGATTTTCAGCAACGCCCAAACAGAAACTGACCATCATAATGGCAAATTGGAATGGACACAATGATCGGCTGTGTTGAAGTTTTCACCTGCATCCTGCATAGAATCCATAACAGCAGAAGAGAGAAATTTAGAAAAGGATTCCAGCAACCTTGGGTCTCAGGAACAAGCTCATATCTTATCTACTAGTTCCGGATTGTAGGGAGCTATACGTAGTACTCTAAAAAAGATGCGAGGTGTTTTATTCAAATTCTGGAAGTCATCGTGAATCCAGCCTTTTATACCTTTTGCTCTCTTAAGTGGGTAAAACTGGTGATTTATTATATGAATAGAGGAAATCTTGTTAGTGAATTATATGATAAATAATCAGGATATGTGCCACATTGACAACATAATGATACAGAGAGTCCTTTCATAGATAAAACTTTGACACAGATTCTTCTTGCCAACCAAATGTCCGTATTACAATCAACTAATAATGTAAAAAATATAGTAGAGGCCTGTTATTATGGTGTTAAAAAGGATTTTATGAAAATCAAATTATGTTTGAGAACCAAAAACCTGTTTAGATTGCTCAACAATGGATGTATGTTTAGGTGGTCAAGCACCTTCAAGAAAAACAAGGTATATTTTCGACTTCTAATGTTGTCCGATGGGTCCAATGTAAAATGACACCAAAAATGAACGGAACACAAACCTGGTGTATATAGTTGAAAAGAAGTGTCTCAATCTAGAATACATTGGAGATTCAATGTTACCAAATTCCTGTCAATGGGACAATTTTTCATGAAGGATTAGGGTGAGAATTTGTCGGGCACATGGAACAGTAAAAATAGTTAAAACAACAAAAAGCCTCAAATAGTCAAAAGTGCGAGTGACTTTCACAAATTAACAACTACAACTGTTAACTCATAAGAAAGCTCACCAAAAATGTTGCTGATCTCCCTGACGGAGCACTATACTTACTCCAACCAAATTTGCAATAGCCAGACCCACCTTTTAGTGAGAAAAATCAAAAAGATAAATAAGCTCAAAGAAACCATTTCTCTTTGTACTGTTCACATAATACTCTGTTTCATTAGAATTTATCCTCGAATCAGTAAAACAAAACAACTAGAGCATTATGCCAACTAAACCATCAATGATAATAGCACCGGGCACTTGAGCACGTTGACCATAAATACTCATGAATGACAATTCCGGTACTGAATTTGGAAACGTCCTACAAATCATACATACACCTTATCAAACCAGCTACTCATGATATCCTCATCTATACTTCACTCTTTCCTCTACTACTCCCTCCGTCCCAAATTAGTTGTCACATTTCAGTTCAGCTAAATTAGATTAAACCAATTGCAAAGTTCACCTAATTTGACTTTCAATTAAGTAACAATTGTAAAAAGGAATTTACCTAAGAGGACCAGATCTCAAGTGAGTTTCAGAGAAAAAAGTAGAATCCCAAGGCTCATGCTGATTCTGAAGAAAGTAAATCCATAGGCGATTATCGGAAACAATGAATTTCCAGGATTTACATACAGAAGTCAGCTTAGCAGACTCTTTTGGCCCTAAAATCTTCAAAATTTGAATGAAAATATCCAACGGAATCCGATCAAATTCTCCGGTAGACGCCGTCTGTATATACATCATCATCTGGTCGAACCGATCCATGGAATTGACAGTCGAAAGCGAAGTTGAGGTGGAATTGCTCGAAGTGGAACGAGTAGATACGGATTCCCATACCTTGCGTAACAACATAGCCATGGTAGTTGTGACACGGCTCCAGTCATGAAATGGGAGAGGGTATAACAGTTTATAGCTAAATAGTCATTCTTCATGGAAGTGAAAATCATCTTCATATTTGCAAAGATAGACTGATTTGAGCAACACGTGGATAATACGTCTGCCAGATATATATTTTATCTTCCGCCAAAGTTAAAAAAGGTCAATTTGGCGTGCTAACGAACGATTGATTTAATAATTTTTGATAATTATTTTAGTTCTTTTTATATTATTAGTCTCGAACACGTGTAACATACGTATAATTTACATTATTTTAAACTATACAAACACACAGTCAATTATGTAAATAATTGTGTAAATCGGTGAATATTCATGTTAGGTATTTTTGGGAAAAGCAACACTTCGAATTTCACTTACAAATTTATATATGAAAATGATATATAATTGTATAAAATATGTATATACCTATATAAATTTTGATAGAAGTTTCCAATATTTTAAATAACAATGTCAAAAGTCAATTCAAAATAATTAGATTTTCCGCTTGCATCCGGGCATTTCATTGTCATGATCCTTTCTGAATCAAACTGATTCAGAGAAACATTATAATAGCTACAATTATAGGGATATTTTGTTTGTATTATATTAGTGTAAAGCAAGAGATTTTGAGTAATTGATATAAAAAAATTAGAATGATTAAGAAATTTTAAAAATGATAAAATGAAATGAATAACTCGTGAGAATTAATCTCAAAATAATATCTCTATATTTGTGGTAAAAAATATGGTACAATGCATATCTCCTCCTCCAAACCTATAGCCAAATTCTCAACTACACATTTTAGGTGTCTATTATATATCTCCCTAAATGTTTAGGTGGCAAAATTTACTTTCTTTGAGAGAGTCAGTAGCCTAAACAATATTAAAATTGTTTCAACTATATTATTTCTTAAATATATGTATTTTTAATCATTATTTTTTATAATTGAATTTCCTCTCCATGATAGCATATGTCAAATCTCTCCATCACTCATCGAACCAAAGTCGCCACGCCATTACCACCATCTTCACCGGATTCATTATTGTAAACTTCTAACAACTCTTATGTAAAAAGTTTGAAAAAAAACAATCAGATCCACCATCTCCAATCACCAAAAAAATAATTTGAATGAAACTTAAAAAATCAAGGGAAAAGGCTCAAATATGCTATCAAACTTTCAGAAAAGACATATTTATATCACCAATTAAAAATTTGGCTCATTTATGCCATTACTGTTAAATAAAAGGCTCATTCATGCCATTATTTTTTAACGGTGTTTTGCAAAACCATTTTTGACACGTGATCAATTATAATTCGACCACGTCATCGTTTTTTTAATTAAAAAATCATAATTCTGGAAAAAAAAATTGAATTAATTTTTATTTAAAAAATTGATGACGTGGCCGAATTATAATTGGCCACGTGTCAAAAATAGTTTTGCAAAACCACCGTTAAAAAATAATGGCATGAATGATTCTTTTCTTTAACGCTAATGTCATAAATGAGCCAAACTTTTAACTGATGGTATAAATATGCCTTTTCTAAAAGTTCGATGACATATTTGAGCCTTTTCCCAAAAATCAATTTGAATCCAAAATGCAGTTGAACCATAAAAAGGGGGGGGGGGGGGGAATTTACTTGTAGATCCTTATACCTCATTTTTTTTAGTTTGTTTTCCAGAGTCTCCCACAAGCAATTACCTTCTCTCGATTATAAAAAAGAAACTTCATCACATAGACTTATAAAATTGTGGCAATACCCACAAACATTAATCATAGTCTCTTCACCTGATTAAACTTTTTTCCCCTTTGATGGTAAGCTTAAATTAGACTCATAGTGCTTTTGGTGATGGTGTAAATATTTTCTTTTTCGAGCTTTATTCTTTGAAAGAAGTGGTTGGGAGCTCTTGGTGTAGGTGGATGAGCTAATGGTAAAGGTGGAGATATGACGATGGCATAGGTGGAGATGGTGGTGGCAGTGAAATCGTCATACTATTGCCGACATTGGCGACATATCCCTTCGGAGAAAACAAAATAAAGAGACCCCCCAATACATTCTTCAAATCAAAGTTCTCACAAAATAATTAGGGCTAAAAAGTGAATGAAGAAGAAAGAGAAAATCGTCTTTTCAAAAAAAGATCAACAGGTGAAATATATGTGTCAAACGACGTGTTTCACCAAAAGACACATATCTAGTTATGACATTTTAAAGGGTTACTTATTTCTTTTTAAAATATTTCCGAAGGGAAATCAGACCCTCGTGAAGTATGAGTGTGTACTGTATAGTTGAAAATCCGGCTACAGATTGGGGGAGGGGGCTTTTGGCCAATTTCTCTTTTATAAATTATAAATAAGAAAAAATATCTCTAACGACTTTACACAGCGCGAATTTAATTATTATGTGATTAACCATTGTGAAACACTTTCGAATCAAACTTTACATGGCGCAAATACTAGTATCATATCCATATCTATTATATTCCATATATATCCATATCTAAGGATACATTGCATATTCCATATCCGTTATATTTTGTAAAATATAAATAAGGAAAAATTATTCATAATAACTTTATATGGCGCGAATTTAAATATTAACTGTGATTTAATTAATCGTTAAGAAAGACTCCCCACTGAAGTTTATACGACGTCAATACTAATACTTAAAACAATATTGGAAACCAAAAAAAAAAAAATGACAAATGGACATTGTGATTTGAGAATGTAATAACATAAAGAATATTTAGTATATAAGGGAACATATGTTTAATATATTTTTCTCCGCCTCTTATTCAAACCTATCGCCATCAAGCAAAAAATAATCACCTACATTTTCTCCTCAAGGTCAGAAATCATTTTTTCCTCTATCTACTTTTTACGTAGTTGATAAATTGATCAAAGATTCACATAGAAAAATCGCACATCTAGTCTAATGTGTTTTGACTGTTAATTCACCTTGTCACCTTACAAGTGTTATCATTCATCTGGTTGTTCCTACTAACTTTAAATTTTTGTTGAATTGATTTACTACTGTTGGAACAATCTTATGTGTTTTTCATGGTCTTTTTGCAATCATGTTGTAACAGGAGGTCAAAATTAAATGTGTCTTTTCTGTAAATGGATGTTCTTTGATATTTAATGTTATAGATGTTTTTGGAATGTAGTTAATTTGCGACCTTTATATTCTCGAGTGACTTCTATGGTTGATAAGATGGTTTGGACATATAAATAGGAGATTGCAGGAGGAGGCGTGAGAGGTTGGAAAGGGTTGGTTTAAAGAGGGTTAGAGGTAGGTCGAAGAAGTAAATGAAAGAGGTGATTAGACTTTAGAGAACATGAAAATTTAAGTGTTGCGCTTGTACACACCTTAGATCGATGTATCGTATCCTTGTTTTGTTAGGTTTAAAATGTGTGAATGAAGAATAAAGAGTTATGATTTTTATGAAAATTTTGCGACATTTCTGGTTGTGACTTTTGACTTTTCCAGGGTGTTGTGACCTTTCCGCTAAGGCGCCATAAGCATTTGTTCACAGTACTGAGGGTTTTATCTTATTTTCAACAACAAACAATAAATTTTCTGAACTTTTTCTTATTCTGCACAAACAAATTCAGCACTTTACTATCGTTGAGTGGTTTGTTCACCGTGGTTTAAGTACCAATACATGAGTAAAATCATTCTATCATGCGAGAGGATATATTCTATTAATCTTGGGTACTTAAGGGGAATAATTTCCTAAGTTATCGTTCTAAGTATTTTTATAATACAGATTAAACAACATGTTTTAGTATGAATGTGCGTCAAATGTTTGAACTTTACTGAGTTGTTTCTTCTTCTGTTGGAATAGATAAAGTAATAGAATGGAAGATGTTTCGGCTGCTGATGTAAGGAGTGGCGCCAAAGATATTCAAGGAATGCAATGGCGTAGGAAAACTACCAGGGAGAAAGTTAGGCAAAGAATGCTACAACACTATAGGAACTGTAGAAGAAATATTCCTCAATCTGGTGAGACATCAGATAAGGTAATACAAATTTGTATTTAATTACTTTCTAAATGGTTTAGAAGTTGTGTTCAAATATGGATTTGGTGTGATTTTGCCCCTTTGTATGTCAACAGGAGCACAAAACCATTAAGAAAGATTGTTTATACGATTTCAGATGGTATGCAAGATCCGTTAGACCATCGTTCTCCAACTACTGGGTAAGTTTCACAGCTTTGTTGTGATTTGTGTGTGGAGTAAACTAGCTAGGGGGCTTACATAGAGAACAACATTTTGAATAATTCATCTACTCTTTTTCCAAATTTTGCAACATACATAGCTGAGGAATATGGTCTGGGCAACGTCTAAGCACGATGTGTACCTCATGTCTAAGTTTTCTGCCGTGCATTGGTCATCATTGACCTGCACGAAAACAGAGATTCTCGACTTCTCAGGGCATATAGTACCAATCGAGGTATGTATTTTTGTACATCAAATTCACTTATCGTAAATTGGTTAGGACCTCCTTTTCAATCCTTTCTTTTTCTCTTCTCTATTAGAAACATCCTAACAGCTCTCCAGAGGGATTAACTGCAACCCTAGTAAGCACACTCGCGGTGAAAGATAAGTTGCTTCTTGCTGGTGGATATCATGGAGAACTTATAGTTAAGGTTTGTCAATGTCCTTACAACTGTTCTTTTTTTTAAAAAAAAATACCGTTGGTTTTAGGACTTCATTTATGTGCAGTATTTGGATAAACCTGGAGTTAGCTTTTGTGCTCGGCCAACATATGATGCCATAACCACTTGTATCGAGATTAACAACAGTGCCAGGTATTGCATCATCTTGCTTATTGCCTGAAACTTTCTCGATCGATAAGGTTATACTTTCTTTTTGCTTAGTGAAGATGAAGCTAAATGCGATATCTATTTCTATGCAGTGGTGCACTTCATTTTGTTGCTTCATACAGTGATTCTGGAGTTAGGGAATTTGATATGGAAACGTTTCAACTGTCCAACTATTTCCATTTTAACAGGCTAGTTTATGTAAGTCTGTTTCGACTAGTCTATGCATGAACCTGTTTCGTTTATAGTATCTATCCTATCTTGATACAAAGATCTTTCAGTGATATTACTAAATCCTTTTCCGCTTTTTCTGCTCTCAGCATACATCACTCAGCCCTGATGGCAGGCTTCTCGTAGTAGTTGGGGATGATCCCGTAGGAATGTTGGTTGACGCCAGGAATGGAATGGTATGTTTGAACATCTCAAATTCAAATGTACTTCACCGCGAATGGACTAACAAAATCCATTTTTTACAGGCTGTTTCTTCTTTTTCTGGACATGAGGCCTTCTCGTATGCATCAGCTTGGCATCCTGATGGCCAAACATTTGCAACTGGGAATCAGGATAAGACGTGCAGAATATGGGATATCCGAAACTTGTCCAAGCCAGTCACTGTGTTGAACGGTACATTTGGACCTATTATGTCAATTCGCTACACGTCTGATGGCAGATATATGGCTATGGCTGAGCAGGAAGATTTTGTCCACATTTTTGATGTAAAAAGTGGATATGTGGTGGAACAAGAAATTGATTTCTTCGGTGAGATATCAGGAGTGTCTTTTAGTCCCGATACAGAGTCCCTTTTCATTGGCGTGAAGGGTTCCGAATACTGTGGCCTCCTTGAGTTTGGACGACGACACAACTATTCATACCTGGATGCAATGATTTGAGCACTGCACCAGTAAACATAGTCAGCAGATTCTATTTGTTGTATTGTTGTTCTATTTGTATGACATCCCTCCACCTTTATTTAGAGATTGCCAAGTTTAAATCGCGTAATTGAAACTTCTTTAGTATTGAGTGATTTCTCAATAGGCCCTTTGTAATGCGAATTTTGATTAGCCTTTATGCAAGTACACTTCATAATAATAATTGAAGTAGTTCAATTATTATCAATAATTGGAGAGATTCAGTATTATTAATTCTCCTTGTATATATTTTTTCTTCAAATTGTAAATATAACTTTAATTATGTTATTAATTATTGACATAACTGAACTAAACTGAAAAGGGAAAAAACAAATCAAACCAAATTTAATTTGGTTTGGAATATTGGATAACACTTTTTCAAAATAAAAAATCAAAAAATCCTAACCAAATAATACAGAATCTAATCGAAAAATCGAATGCACAGTAAAATGCATATTCCATATCCGTTATATTTTGTAAATTGTAAATAAGGAAAAAATATCCTAATAACTTAATATGGCGCGAGTATATTTCTAATTATTATTCTTATTTACAATTTAATTTCTTTCTTCTCCATGGTAGCATAAGCCAAATCTCTCCAATGCTGATCATCCCAAAGTCTACCACCATCTCCAGTCGGATTCATTATTGTAAATTTCGAATAGCTCTCATGTAAAAAATTGACAAAAATCAAACAAACAATTGAATCCACCATCTCCAATCACCAAAAAATAATTTGAATCAAATTTAAAAAATCAATTTTGTTTCAATTGCAGTTGAACCCTACAAAAGAAAAAAATATTTTTTACTTATAGATCCTAATCCCTCCTGTTTTTTTAGTTTGTTTTTTAGATTCTCCGAATCCAATTACCTTCTCTTGATTATAAAAAAAAAACTCCATCACACAAACTTTAATAAATTGTGGCAATATATCCACAAACATTAATCGGAGTCTCGTGAAATACAAGTGTCAAGGGAGTGTGTTTCACCACAAGACACATAATTAAAGCATTTTAAGGAGCTACTTATTTTATTTTAAAATAATTAAGAAGGGTAATAGAACCCTCGTGAAGTATGAGAGTGTAATTAAGAATTCAGCTATAGGTCGGAGGGCTTTTCGTCATTTTCTTTTTTGTAAATTATAAATAAGAAAAGTATCTCTAACGACTTTACATGGCGCAAATTGAATTATTAAATATTAATCGTTACGAAACACTTTCGAATCAGCGCGAATACTAGTATCATATACATATTCATTATATTCCATATATATCCATATCTAAGGGTACATTTGCATATTCCATATCTGTTATATTTTGTAAATTATAAATTTAAAAAAAAAAAAAAAAAAAGAGAAATGGACATTGTGATTTGAGAATGTAATAACATAAATAATATTTAGTATATAAGGGAACATATGTTTATTATATTTTTCTCCGCCTCTTACTCAAACCTATCGCCATCAAGCAAAAAACAATCACCTACATTTTCTCCTCAAGGTCAGAAATCATTTTTACCTCTATCTACTCTTTACATAGTTGATAAATTTAATTAAGATTCGGATAGAAAATCGCACATCTAATCTAATGTGTTTTTGACTGTTAACTTTTTTTTTTTAAAAAAAACAACAGATAAGATAAATAATTGTGTGGAATGCTAGGTTTATTATGGTTAATTCACCTTGTCATTTTACAAGTAATTTGGTGTTATCCTCTAAATTTTTGTTGAATTGATTCAGTACTGTTGGAACAATCTTATGTGTTTTTCATGGTCTTCTTACAACCATGTTGTAACAGGAGGTCAAAACTAAATGTCTATTTTCTGTGATATTTAATGTTAAAGATGTTTTTGGAATGTAGTTAACTCGCGACCTTTATATTCTCGAGTGACTTATATGGTTGATAAGATGCATGGTTTGGACATATAAAGAGGAGATGCGCAGGAGGAGGTGTGAGAGGTTGGGAAGGGTGGGTTTAAGTATTTTTGTAATACGGATTAAACAACATGTTTTAGTATGAATGTGCTTCAAATGTTTGAACTTTATTGAGTTGATTCTTCTTCTGCTGGAATAGATAGAATGGAAGATGTTTCGGCTGCTGATGTAAGGAGTGGCGCCAAAGATATTCAAGGAATCCCGAAAACAACCAGGGGGAATCTAGGCAAAGAAAACTACAGAACTATAGGAACCGTGGAAGAAATATTCCTCAATCAGATAAGGTAATACAAACTTGTATTTTAATTACTTTCTAAATGGTTTAGAAGTTGTGTTCAAATAAGGATTTGGTGTGATTTTGCCCCTTTGTATGTCAACAGGAGCACAAAACCATTTAGAAAGATTGTTTATACGATTTCAGATGGTATGCAAAATCCGTTAGACCATCGTTCTCCAACACCCGGGTAAGTTTCAGATCTTTGTTGTGATTTGTGTGTGGAGGAAACTAGCTAGGAGGCTTACTTAGAGAACAACATTTTGAATAATTCATCTACTCTTTTTCCAAATTTCGCAACATATATAGCTGAGGAATATGGTCTGGGCAACGTCTAAGCTCGATGTGTACTTCATGTCTGATTATTCTGGCGTGCATTGGTCATCATTGACCTGCATGAAAACAGAGGTTCTCGACTTCTCAAGGAATGTAGTACCAATTGAGGTATGTATTTTTGTACATCGAATTCACTTATCGTATCCTTTTCAATCCTTTCTTTTTCTCTTCTCTGTTAGAAACATCCTAAAAGCTTTCTAGTGGGAGAGGGATTTACTGCAACCCTAGTAAGCACACTCGCGGTGAAAGATAAGTTGCTTCTTGCCGGTGGATATGAAGGAGAACTTATAGTTAAGGTTTGTCAATGTCCTTACAACTGTTCTTTTTTTTAAAAAAAATACCGTTGGTTTTAGGACTTCCTTTATGTACAGTATTTGGATAAACCTGGAGTTAGCTTTTGTGGTCGGCCAACAAATGATGATGATGATGCCATAACCACTTGTATCGAGATTAACAACAGTGCCAGGTATTGCATCATCTTGCTTATTGCCTGAAACTTTCTCGATCGATAAGGTTATACTTTAATTTTTTAGTGAAGATGAAACTAAATGCAATATCTATTTCTATGCAGTGGTGCACTTCATTTTATTGCTTCATACAATGATTCTGGTGTTACGGAATTTGATGTGGAGACGTTACAACTGTCTAACCATTTCTATTTTAACTTGCCAGTGAATGTAAGTCACTAGTCTAATAGTATCTATCGTATCTTGATACAAAGATCTTTCAGTGGTATCTATATGGTTTCGTTTTGATATTACTAAATCATTTTCCGCTTTTTCTGCTCTCAGCACACATCACTCAGCCCTGATGGCAACCTTCTCGTAATAGTTGGGAATGATCCCAAAGGAATGTTGGTTGACTCCAGGAATGGAGTGGTATGTTTGGACATCTCAAATGTACTGCACAGCGAATTATTAGTATAACAAGAGGTCGACTAACAAAATCCATTTTTTACAGGCTGTTTCTTCTCTGTCTGGACATGTGGCCTACTCGTATGCATCAGCGTGGCATCCTGATGGCCAAACATTTGCAACTGGGAATGAGGATAACACGTGCAGAATATGGGATATCCGAAACTTGTCCAAGTCAGTCACTGTGTTGAACGATACATTTGGACCTATTATGTCAATTCGCTACACGTCTGATGGCAGATATATGGCTATGGCAGAGTATGAAGATCTTGTCCACATTTTCGATGTAAAAAGTGGATATGTGGTGGAACAAGAAATTGATTTCTTCGGTGAGATATCAGGAATGTCTTTTAGTCCCGATACAGAGTCCCTTTTCATTGGTTGGCCTCCTTGAGTTTGGACGACGACGACACAACTATTCATATCTTGATGCAATGATATGAAAGGCTGCACCAGTAAGCAGATTATATTTGTTGTATTGTTGTACTATTTGTATGTCTCATAAGAAATTGTAAGCACAGAAAGCTAGACAATTTACGGTCATTTGAACGATATAATGTTGTTGGAATTGCATAAACTTCAAATTCAAAATTATGAAACATATGAGATTGCAAAGTTTAAATCGCGTAATTGAAACTTGTTTAGTATTGTGTGTTTTATTTCTCAATAGACCCTTTGAAATGCGAATTTTGATTCAAAAATGGAATTCTTCTCCGCATTGATATGCAAGTAAACTTCACTTAATTATTAACATAACTGAACTAAAATACCAAACTGAAAAGAGAAAAACCAAATTTATTTTGGTTTGGAATATCAAATTACACTTTTTCAAAATCAAAAATTGAAAAACCCACAGTACAGAATCAAATCGAATACACGCCCTGTCTATATGAGTACAATGCATATTCCATATCCGTTATATTTTGTAAATTGTAAATAAGGAAAAAATATCCTAATAACTTAATATGGCGCAAATACTAATACTAAACAATGTAGGAAACAAAGAGCTTTTATATGGCGCAAATACTAATACTAAACCATGTAGGAAACCAAAAATATATAAAAATTCAGACAAACGAACATTGCGATTTATGAATGTAATAATATAAATAAAAAATCAGTATATAAGTTGAAATTTTTTGGACCTCTTCAAATCTATCGTAATCAACAGGCAAAAAAAAACAAGCAACCTAGATTTTCGACTCAAGGTCAGAAATTTAACAATCCTTTTACCTCTATCTTCTTGATTGTTTTTTTATTCGGAGCGAAAGATGGAAAAACACACCTAAAATAATTGAATTTTTCGAGTTTTATACCTGAACTAATAGATGTTTAAGTTTTTTTTTATCTAAGCTATCAGTTTTGTTTCACTTATTATATCTTAGATATCATTATTGTTGATAAGTTGGTTATAATATCACATAGAAAATCGCTATATCTAATAAACTAGAATACTTTATGACAGTGTTTTTGACGTTTTAACTTTTTATTTATACAGAAAAAGATAAATAATAAATTTACCTTGTGATCACTTATGTATACAAGTAATTTGTTGTTTATACGAACCGTTGAAGTTTCTTGAATTGATTTAGTTTTATACAGTTGGAGGTAGTCGAGTGTTGTCTCACTCTCGTGCAGGGTAGGCTTGACGGATAGATAGTATTAGCATTATTATCGTAGTTTTTGTGCTTCGTTTACCACATTATTCTGCTTTGTATGGTATGTTACACTTTCTTTATTATTTGTTATGCCTTGTTTTACCTCTAGTTCTACGAGATAGGGGTAAGGTCTGCATATACTCTACCTTCACCTGACCCTACATGTAGGAATACACTAGATATATTATTGTTGTTGTTAAAGTTAACTTTCATGATTTTGTATTGTAGATCATTTCGTTGAAGTGTAACATGTCCCATCAACAAGGGGATGATGAAATGGAAGAACTAGATGATTTTATTGATGAGTTCCAAGACATAGACTTGGATGACTTTGATTCGGATGTAAATGAAAGGCGAGGCATAGACTTGGATGGCTTTGGTTCGGATGTAGATGACTTCCTAGACGTAGAATTGAGTGACGTTGAATCTTATATAGATGAGTTGGAAGAAACAGACATGGTTTGTTAATTCATTATGAAAATCTAATAGCTACATTTGTACATGCCTTAGATGTAGCATATCCATGTTTTAGTACGAATCTGCTTCAAATGTTTGAACTTTATTGAGTTGTTTCTTATTCTTCTGGAATAGAATTATAGATCAATGAAAGATATTTCGGCTGCTGACGTGAGGAATGGCAGAGATATTCAAGGGATCCCCTGGGAAAGGGCTACCGTAACCAGGGAAACACGTAGGCAAAGAAGGCTAGCAGAATATCAGAACTACGAAAATATTCCTCAATCTGATGAGACATCAGAAAAGGTATTTTAATTACTTTCTAAGTAGTGTGTTTGGATGAAAAATGTTGATCTGGTTTCATTTTCCCCTTTTGTTTGTTAACAGGAGTGCAAAACCACAAAGAAAGACGGTTTATACTATGATTTCAGATATAATGCATGTTCCGTTATACCAACGTTCTCTCACACTCAGGTAAATTCAGAGCTTTTGTCAATTCTTCTATTTCTTAGAGAATAAATTGAACGACATTTAGAATAACCTGTCTATTCCTTTTTCAATTTTTTCGACATAGCTGAGGAATATGATCTCAGCAACTTCTAAGCATGATGTGTACCTGCTGTCACATTTTTCGCTCATGCATTGGTCATCATTGACCTGCGTGAAAACTGAAATTCTCGATTTATCAGGGCATGTAGCGCCATGTGAGGTATGTATTTTTGTACATCTAATTCACTTAATGTATTTGTAGTCTTAACTTATTATATCAGGACTTTCTTTTTCTCTTTCTCTATTAGAAACATCCTGAAAGCCATCTAGAGGGATTTACACACACCGAAGTAAGCACTCTCGCTGTGAAAGATAAGTTGCTTGTTGCTGGTGGATTACAAGGAGAACTTATCGTCAAGGTTTGTCATGAATGTTCTTACAACTGACCGCCCTCGTTAATTTACATGTTCAGATTTTGCTGTCAAATATGCTAAACATGAAAAGGCTTATTTTGAAAACTATGTGCAGTATTTAGATAAGCCTGGAGTTTGCTTTTGTTCTCAACCAACGTATGATGATGATGCCATTACCACTGCTATTGAGATTAAAAACACTGTCAGGTATTGCATCGTCTTGTTTATTGCTTGAATCTCTCTTGATCGATAAGGGTATACTTTCTTTTCTTAGTGAGGATGAAGCTAAATTAGATGTATATTTCTATGCAGTGGTGCACTTCATTTTTTCACTTCAAATAATGATTGTGGAGTTAGAGATTTCGATATGGAGACATTTCGACTGTTTAACCATTTCCATTTACCCTGGCCAGTGAATGTAAGTCTGTATTCGACTAGTCTATGCCTAAACCTGTTTCATTTATAGTACGCTTGATACAACGATGTTTCAGAGGTATACATTTCGTTTTGATATTAATTATTAAATCCTTTTCTCCTTTTAATGGTCACAGCATACATCAGTCAGCCCTGATGGTAGGCTTCTCATAGTAGTTGGGGATGATCCCGAAGGAATGTTGATTGACTCCAGGAATGGAATGGTATGTTTGCACATCTCAAACGTACTGCACCGCGAATTATTAGTATAATAAGAGGTCGAGTAACAAAATTCATTTTTTTACAGGCTCTTTCTCCTTTGCCTGGACATGTGGACTACTCATTTGCATCAGCGTGGCATCCTGATGGCCGAACTTTTGCAACTGGGAACCAGGATAAAACGTGCAGAATATGGGATTGTCGGAACTTGTCTAAGTCAGTCACTGTTTTGAAGGGCAACCTTGGAGCTATTCGGTCAATTAGCTACACGTCTGATGGCAGATTTATGGCTATGGTAGAGTCTGCAGATTTTGTCCATGTTTTTGATGTTAAAAGTGGATATGAGGTAGAGCAAGAAATTGAATTCTTCGGTGAGATATCAGGAGTGTCTTTTAGTCCCGATACAGAGTCCCTTTTCATTGGCGTGAGGAATCGCACATTTGGTAGCCTCTTTGAGTTTGGACGACGACACAACTATTCATACCATGATGCAATGATATGAGCACTCTGAAGGCTGCACCAGTAAACATAGTCAGTAGATTATATTTGTTGTATTGTTGTGCTATTTATGTCCCATAAGAAATTGTAAGCACAGAAGATGTAGAGTGTAGTGAAATACATAAAGCTAGATGATTTTCGGTCATTCGAATGGTAAAACTAAAACCGAGACCTCTGGTTAAGGGTGAAAAACTCCTATCGATGTATCACAACCCATGATATTTCTTATTTGCATAGCTACGTGGCTATATTCTAACGTGAGTGCCGTCAAGGTAACCTACTACTTCTATAAGCCAGGGGCAGAGCCACCCTGGAGTCTGGGTTTATCTCCTTCAATTAGTTTGTGTGTTAAACTCTTCAGATTATGAACATCTGTAGTAAAAATATTGTCTCAATCACCGCCTATAATACTTGTGGTGAACAGGGATTTACCATCCAATGTGGTACTCTATCGGTCTCAACTTTAAGTGACACTCTTTACTTTTTTTTATCGATATGAAAAGTAATGACATATTTGTAGTAATAATTTAATCGCCTAAATTATTTTTTCATTATATTAACTATGTAAATAACTTAAAACTTATTTAGAAATATGTTGCTAGTATTGAAAAAAAAAAGGTTGGGTTACAAGTTACAAGGATCTCTAATCCAGAAAGAACCAATAAATGAAAGCCAACTCATCTCCAAAAATCTACTTCCTCTCATTTCCCCTCACTCATTTCCAAATCAAATCCTATTGAAATCCCCAATAACCACCACATATACTCCTCACCCAATTTGCATTGCTTTGCATTTCATCAACAACAATTTCCAAATCCCTAAAACTCAAAAATGGCATCAGCTCTGTTTTCTGCACCAACTTTCCAAGGTCTCAGACCACTCAACAAACCCACTGACTCTTCCCTCTTCCTCAACAAACCCATCGCCTTCAAACCTATCACCAAAAAAAACAGAAATCTCGCTGTGAAAGCTGAACTCAATCCATCAGTTGTCATCAGTTTGAGCACTGGACTTTCACTTTTCCTTGGAAGGTTCGTTTTCTTCAAATTCCAGAGAGAAAATGTAGCGAAACAAGTGCCATCTCAGAATGGACTTTCTCACTTTGAAGCTGGAGATGTTAGGGCTAAGGAATATATAAGTTTGTTAAAATCTAATGATCCAGTTGGATTCAATATTGTTGATGTGCTTGCTTGGGGATCTATTGGGCATATTGTTGCTTATTATATCCTTGCTACTTCTAGCAATGGATATGATCCCAGTTTCTTTGGATGAATATCAAACAAAAATATAATTACTATGTGTTTTTGTTAACTCATTTTATGTGAAATTGATGTGGTTTTGTTTGTGTATAGTGCCAAAGAATTATTACTACTATCTCTGTTTTTCTTCTGCATTTGGATTCGACTAAATTTATATATGCATCGAAAAATTTCATAGTGTGATGAATTTTTGTATCCTAAACGTGAATCCGTACCATTATGGTGGTCTAATTGATAAACTCCATTATACTAATATTAGAAGTTAATTATAAAGGAGAAATGCGTCTCAATTGAGTTGTTGCTAGAAGTTGACTATCAAAAGCATCCAACATTGAAAACTCAAAAATTCTTTTTTAGGATGTGTTTGATATGATGAAAAATTATTTTTGAAAAATTTTTTTATAAAAAATTATTGGTCGCAACTCGCAACACATAATGAGAAATATAGGGCTAGAATTCTGTGTTGGGGATGAATTTAGAATAGTGAGAGGATGAATGCGAGTAGGTGAATTCAAAATTTAAAATTGATGAATTTGACGTAAATAACTATTTCTTTGATACTTTTGACATGAAAAATTCATCTTTTAAGAGTGTATTTTTAAATTTAAGACTCTTTATTTTGTCATACCCAAGTGAAATAGGTTGAATCTCCCCAAAACGTTTTGCCAAAATCAAATGTAAGACTTCTTATTTTTAAAAATTAGCTCAATAAGCTTAATTTTACTAAAAGTTTAAACTAGTAGAACAGCCATTTGACTTTCTGAGAAAATTGGTTTTACGTTAATTGATCAAGAAAATATAAGCTAGTGCTAGAAGATGACTATAAATTATAGTTCCATCACTTTGTATAGGGATAGTATGGTAGAGGTATTAGAGAAAACAATATTGTCTTTTTGAATCCCTTGTTTAATAGTGTTTTCAATAGTATGACTAGTTAATACATATATTTTACTTAGACGTCTTATTCAACAGTATTCTTATAAATAATAAATCATGATATTAACAATACAATACTTTTCTAAGCTTTTTATTTCTAATAATATACATTATTCAATACAATTTTTATACATCATACGAAGTGACGAGAATATATAGAGTGTGGTCACGAGAATGTGGGCAGTAAACAGTTGGGACTTAATAATACTTATTTCTTGCCTTTACCATATATTTTGTACCATTAATTCCCTCCTAAATGTTTCAGAATTATGATCTTTCAAAAAGGAAAATTAGTCACCATCTTCATTTTCTCTATAGGTGTCATATGAAAAGCTTTTGTAATTTGTTTGTGTATGGCTAATTAATATAAAAAGAATTAATTTAGCCAAGGTTTAAAAAAGTAAATGTGTTTTTCAACTTGTAAAAAGCAGTTTCTTGTTCTAAATCAAAGTATATAAGTATATAGTTTTGTTATGATAAACTAAACTATAGTTTCTACATTAGCTAGTTATGGTAAAATGTTATATATAGTTTATTAGTGTAAATATTGAATACAACTATTATTATCAACGAAGAATGATTTTGGCATTGATGACAAAATATAATCTCCTCTTCCTAAGCCGTGACTTACGGTTTTGAACACTTTCAAATTAACTAATTTATCAATTCAATCATCACAATATTTCCCTCCTCTCAAAACGATCATCCTTTTCAAAAGTTAATTCGACTAATTTTTACAAAATTATATTGGATAGACTAATTTAATATCTAAAAACCAAAACTTAAATATTTAAAAACTATATATAAAGTATTATACGTTATTGTTCTTAAGTTAATTTGACTAATTTAATATTTGAAATTTAAAAGTTAAATATTCAAAATCTTCCTGAAAAGTTTATAAGTTGTCGTTTTTCTGATATCAACATGATAATATAATACCCAATATAATATCAATGTGATAATATCGTACCCAATATAATCCAACGAGTGAAGCTAGAAAGAATGAATATTTACCGACCTCAAGTTTTTGATAAATTCTAGATTCAAGAAAATCGATTCTTCAAATATTAGTAAAAATACATTTTAAAATATTACTATTGATTTGAGATGAAAGAAGTAATTTGTTAAAGGATTTACACATTCTTTTTTATAGTTATATACTTGCAAGTTGCAACCAATTATGTTTAGGGTCCTACTCTTCGAAGATTTCCTTTGGTCTTCTATGTGTCCTTGAATTTCTCTTTTTTCCCGATCAAAATAAATGATAAGTTTGACTTCAAATTTATCGAGATTTCTACAATTAAACTATTATTTTCTTAGTCTCATTAAACACTACTATAACAATAATAATAACATACAAAGTATATTAATTCACCAGTGATGTAGAACAGAGTGGAGATAGAGAGGTTGTTTTTTAAAAAGAAATGAAGCAATCACAACCATCTACCTCCCCTTCGGACCCAATCTATATATGGCTTTTCATTTACCAAGATTTAAAAAGTTTCAAACTACGGAATTTTGACCCAAATTTTGAGATACGTTTTTCGTATTAAAATGCAATACGTTTTTCATATTAAAATGCAACTTATAGTAGTAATTTTCATTTAATAATTAATCAAAATTAACTATCGAAAAGTAAAAAGCCAGCAAATGGAGAAAATAGCCCTCAAATATAACCTAAATATATGTCGGCGGAGAAATCAACAACAATAATAACACACCCAAGATAGCAAAGTTGTAACAGACCTTACCCTATCTTAGAGGTAGAAAAGCTGTTTTAGATAGATCCTCGATTCAAGGAAAAACATGAGAAATCAGAACTAAATTAAACCAAGAGATCATGTGCATATTTATATACATTTGGTGTTTTCCAGCAGGCTTGTTTAGACAATCATGCTTCCCATCAAGATAATAACAAACAAACCCCAACTTCAAAACACCACATAATTAAGCTAAGGATGTTAAACAAGGAAAAAAACACAAGCTAAGTAACCAAGATGGTTAATTAGTAAGTATTTTTGCAATGATTAGAAATTTAAACTGATAGATAGACTAAAACTAATGTACTATCGATAACAGTCTGGTGCAGAAAGCATCCTGAGGAGTCTGATTCCACAGCTCGAACTTCTAAGACTTATAGATTGTTAAATAGAAAAAAACGGAAAATAGTCAGGATTACCAGCAAGTTCTTCATCCTCGTGATCAGAGGGCAATTCATTTAGATCAAAATCCACAATTCTTCCTCCATTTGTTGATAATTTGCTATCAGCCAACAACTTTGAGCTACTAGCAGCTGCTTCTTCAATGATTGAATCGTTGAAATTTTCAATTACGATTCTCAACTTATTGTGGCTTGATTTATGTCCACCAAGTGCTTGATGAGTTGCGAAGCTTTTTCCACAAGTGTTACACTCGTATCTTTCAGGCGTTGCTGCTGTAACTGCAACTGAAACTGGACTATCATGTACAGAATTAAGATGCCTCAACTTCTTCTTCTTTTTCTTCCTATCCAATTCTTCAGAAACAAATTCCTCATTTTCAGCTTTGGAAGTAAGAGAATTACTGTTCGTTTTCTCCAATTCTTCCTGAGTATGATCATGTCCAGTAACAACAGACTCGATTGAATCTCCATTGGCAAGCAGCATAAGATGATGAACAGCATCCTGCAATTGTTCATCGTCTTCAGCATTGGGCTTTCTCCCTCGCTTAGCTGTAACTGACCATCCAGGTACATTAGCAGAAGAAGCTGCTTTTTTCGCTTTTTTTACATCATTAGATTTCAAATGAGGAGGAAGAATTCCTCTCCATTCCCGTTCAGGATGAGATCTCATATGCCCAAACAACGATTTCATCGATGGAAAAATCTTACCACAGACTTTACAAATTGGTACCAACGGATCATTATTGCAATTTTCTACATCCACTTCTTCTTCTTCTTCTTCACGTGGTTTCGATTTTTCCTTTTTAGAACAAGACTGAACGTGAATTCTCATGTGACCTCCTAATGCTTTACCAGAACCAAATACTTTCTTACACACACGACAAATTCTCCTCTTACTATCTTTTGAAATTTCATCTTCATCTTCATCTCCAAATCCCATAACATCATCTTTCTCATCTTCCTTTTCCGAGATCTGATTTATCAATAACGTACCCATGCCAACTTTGATAACTACTAAATAACAAGCGAACAGACAAATTTTGTAGCTAAACAGTAAAATTTATCGATTATAAAAAAAAATTATGTTAGCTACGAGCTGATGAGAAGGAGGTAACTTAGCTGAAAAGGAAAGTCATGGCGAGAAAAAAAAATCATGAGCTTAAAAAACGAAGAGATAATTACAAGTAATTAATATGAGAAAATGAGAAGAGGAAGAGAGGGAAGGGATTAGGAAGAGTCATTCTAAAACTGCTAATGTGTGGAAAATTGACTGTCACGTTCTCAACTGAGGCATTGACTGTGGCGTGCCGTGGGTAGAAAAAACAGATAATGTGTAATCACCTTCTTTTTATTTCAATTTTGTAAAAATTTTATTTATTTTTTGAGGTAATTATTATACTTTTAAAATTTCTATTTCATTTAATTATTCATGTATACATTAGTTTAAACTTGAGTCAAGTGATCTATCGATAAAACATGAATAAGGTTTATAGATGAAATTATATTAAATATATTGTTATAGTTAAAGTAAGTCATTTAATTAGTAAAGTAATTAAAAAGCACATATTTTAATTAATTAAAAATTAAAACGTATATATATTTTTTCCTTATTTATTGGAAGTGGGAAAAAGAGATACTATAATCTTGTTCTTTAATAAATATTTTTTTATTTTCTAATTTATGTAGATTGTTATTGGTGATTTGTTTTGTAGGAGGTAAATCTTTTAAGATTTTGACTACCAATCAAACCAAAGGAAAAGAGTATCCTAATCAAATGAGAACTCTTGTGAAATCAAATAATTTTGAACTTTGAAAGTGATAATTATCTTCATTTTACTAAAATCTCTACCCAATTAAATGTAGATTTTTGTCAAAGAGTATGAAACTTACCAAAACTCTTTGCAAAATTTTACATTTTATTTTATTGTATTTTATTTTATTTTACCGTGTGCATTTAATTTCTTACTTTGAATATGGAAAATAGTCATTTATTACCTTAATTAAGTTGTCATTTACTAGTTATGTATTTCTTTCACTCGTAGTATTATATCCGATCATATTCATGCCTTATTCACACCGCCCAAATCCACATATTAATGCTCCATTTCAATTGTCTATATTCCCATCTTTCTCTCAATAGTTATCATGTTTTAGTTGTCGAAAATTAATCTTTAAAACTAAATTGAATTAAATTAATATAAACTTTTAAAATAAAGATCATAGATATTCAAAAAATTATATAAAAATAGCTATAAATTGCAATATTTCTGGTATCAATATGTGTAAAAAAATATATCTTAAAATGTTAATCAATATTTCTATAGTTTAACAATTAAAAAGTAAAAAGTGACAAAAGAACAACCTTTTGTATTTTCCTCACAAATCTTCTCAACGACTTGTATTTCGTGATTTGAACTTGTAAAATTAAGGATAGAAAAAACTTTAAATCTCAAAATCTGACAACGAAATGTCATTTTTTAAAAAAATGTGTTATTTTTAAATGGAGTGATATGATCAATGATGAAGACTTGTTTGGGGCCAAAATCATTAGGTATTCTATGGAGTAAGAAGTACTATATTTATCTAATTTCTTAAAAGCTTGTTTAGTTGGCAAACAAGTTATTTCAGAATAACTTATCCCGCAATTTTATCACAATCAAGCATGAAATAAATTCACCTTTACATTAATCCCAAAATTAGTTATCACTTATCCATCATACCAAACGAACCCTTAAGGTATAAAGTATATTTGATTGGCTATATAGTCCAGTCAAATAACATAGTTGGAAATAATATATGGTGGTTCAAGCAAGTATTACAGAGGAAAAGGTTACTATAATTATATAGCAAAAACAAACATTGTAGTAATGGGTTCACATGTCAGTGGCCAAATTTTATTCTCCTTCTAAAGTAAATAAAAAATAGCGGTACGTAATTCCTTAGAAGGAAAATTATACATAACTGATCAACTACCTGTAATTTACTATCTACTTAAATATTTCAATATTTTTCACACTTAAAACTAGCAATCTTATAAATGGGCCATGGATAACAGACATGGTTAGGGCCTAGAATGTTGGCACAGCCTTTAAGGCTGTTGTAAAGGGCCAGATACCCGATCTCGGGATCACCATTTAAGCCATACATGCACAAGTTTATCCAATTCGGAACAACTCAAGACACGTGGTATTTGATGTTTCGTATGGCTGAAGTTCAGGCTTGCTTTTCTACATGAGCTTCGACCATGTGGTTGAATGTTTCATGTACACACCATTTTTGCTTCAACTTCAAACCGAAATGTCTAAAGTTGTATGGATTTCTGCAACTCCAATAATCCAATTAGACTATTACATAGTTCATCACACACAAACAGAAATGTCTAAAGTGGTATTCATATGAGACCAGGTTAAAAAACTTCAAAGTGCTCACCCTTTTACAGAAGCAAAATTATCTCAACTTATGAACGAACGGATCATCTTCTATGATTACCCTTGAATACAGACTCGGCAAAATGAGAAGTAGGTATTTCAGCTATGTATAGACATCTAAAACAACTAATCTAGCTTTCAACACTGAAGGATGACGATGTTGATAATAGGGAGAAAAAAAAGAGGGAGAAAGAAACTTCTCTAACATTAGGTGGGTACAAGTTCAGCATGATCAGGAGATATCTGCATCAGAAACAGTCCAACGACAGCAGCCAACAACACCAACTGTATGAAAAAACACGAACTGTACTTACAGACTTTTTTCTGTAGCTTTAGCTTTTCAGCAGTGCTTGCTAAATCTTCACAGTAACTTTCCAACTTCTTGGTTTGTGTCTTGAGCACTACAGCCTTTGCTCCGGCATCTCCTAGCACGTGCACCATCTGTGCTTGTTCTGAAGCTAATGTCTTCTGTTCTTCCAATAGGGTAAGTTGATCTACTGCTGCACTTCTCAACTTTTGGGCTATTGTTGACAATGCCAAATACTGAACTTCAGCTTCAATTTTCTGTCTGAAGAGACCCTCAAACTCACTTTCAAGAGTCTCTTCTTCACTCTTTGAGCTACTACTTAAAATGGCTTCAAGTTCAGTAACTCTTGCTTCCTTGGATTTAGCCAGGTCAGCTGCCTCCTGAACCTTGTTTTGCAACAGTAATATATTATGCTTTAGGCTAAACACTTCAGACTCCAAGGAGTTAAGAGAATGTTGTGCACCATCTCTGTTCTGTGACAGCACGGATGTGCTTGGTCTAGGAAAATCTGAGTCATCTGAAGTGGAATTTGAAGGTATACCAACATCCTCAAGTGAATGACCAAAGTTAGTATCTTTCCCGATTTCTTTGAATTTCTGAATTTCTGTGTAGAAAGTAAATCAATAAAATTAGTCCCAATTGCACGGATAATAAGAAATTCAACGAGTCTTTAAGAATATTTAATGGTTTATCTGAATAAATTAGGAAGAAAGACAAGGTAACCACAAGGAATATGGATTGTGAACAACCAAAAATCAACGGATATACTTATTCAGTGAACAGATCAGTAGAAGTTCTTCAAGCATAATACCAACATACGACATAGTAAAGCTCATCCAAAAACAAGACCGTTCACAGAAATGGAACTGGTCAACTACTTCAAATGATGTAATATGTACTTCCCTTGTAATGTGCTTCTGGCGTCAAACAGAACCAACACCTATAACCAACTATCCTTATATGACCTTCAAAAGCAAGAAACAAAGTTCTATTTTAGCCAAGAATCTCAACCTCACATAAAATGACTTCGCTTCTCTGTAATTTGTTTTATCTACAGCCTTGTGGGACAGGAGGCGTTTGGATAGAGTGGGAGCAAGCTGAAATCCCAAAGAAGCCTCTAAAAAATAGTTCAAGGCACACAAGGCGCCAATCCTGGGAGCTAGAAGCCTATCCATCTTAACAGTACCTTGTTCGCAGAGAGGGCCTCTTTTGCTGAGAAATGGTTAGGCCTTTCTCACCCATGTGTCCCAAATGTGATGACAATGGCTCTCTTACCTGTGAGGCTAACTTACTACACTGGAAGGTCAGCTCTGAATAACAAATTCAGCAATAAGCTTAATTCTTCCATAACAAAAGGAGGTGGAATTGATATCCTGATTTTATTTTCTCAGTCAGAAATTAAATTCTTCAAATTACAATCTCTAACACCCCAAGAACATCCTATAGCAGGTATAACAGATTTGAATTAAAGGTCTGGATGCAGATAAAAGAAAGTTAAGTGCACTTGTGTGAACGGTGAGTCAGAGAAGGAAGTGGTATCAAGTCCAGACAGACACAGAAAGATAATAAGCTTATGTAGACTGTTCCCAATTAACATGAGATCGAGCTTTATCAAAGGTTTCATACACATGATTTAAGTTGAAAGTGGCCTCTGTATTTGTAAATACATTCTCAAGAAAATCCGCTATTGCTAACAGAAACACCTTCACAGTATAATCCAAGTTATTATACCGATAAAAATTAGAAGAAACAGTAATGGTAAATACATGACTTTAGGCACATAAAAGCTGCTTTTAGAAAAGAAAAGAACACCATGGTCTGAGATGCACACACATTACAGCATGATAACCAAATATAAACAATTAAATACCTCCTGGAAGAGGAGAACACATAGCCCATCTCCAAATGATTCTTTAGGGATATGTACATTATAAGTATTATGAATGCTACCTCCTAAAAAAAGATCCACTGACTAATAAACTTCATGTTATTGTTCCTAGATGATGCTAGCATATATTTCTTGAGTGACGCCCAAATAGGAAGAGTCAAACATAAGTACCATCCTCTAAGCATATTGATCCATCTAGAAAGACTCCACCTAGAGCAACATACAGAATATGCAAGAACAAATTTATGAGGCAAATCATGATTTAAATTGATATTATCATTTAAGCAGAAGTAAATTTGAAATGTTCAACAAGAACTAAGGATGTACCACTAGCAAGAGCTTCTTGAGCAGCCTGGAGGTTGAAGATAGATTCCATTAGAGGATCGTGATCAGTGGATGAACCGTGATTCTCACTCTTCTCTTCATTAACATCCCACGGAGATTCAGCAGCTAGATCTTCTTGTGACACATTTTCAGACTCCCTATCATTCCCTCTCTCGAGACCAGCCCCAAGTTCCTCACCAATTTGTTTTTCTCTGTCCTGAGCTTCATCACTGGATTCTCCATCATAGTTCATTGACCTTTCACCTTTTGTACCATTACTTGTAGCAAAGTCACCCTGCATAAACAGAAAATTAGAGCTTCGCGAGTCAGATTCCATGCTGGAATGAGAGTTTTCCTTCTCGATTTTGACCCTTTCTCCTCTAGGCTTTTTACTAGTTTCAGCCCGACCTTTTCCCTGATGTGGTTTCTGAGCTGATGTGCTCAAGCTCTTCCCACTCAAACTCCTCAACCAATGCTTGTCAGATGGATAACCACGGTGCACAGGTGCTTCATGCCTTGCCTTTGGAGCACTAGCTGCAGTAGAAGACCTACTACTCCGATCCTCGCTGTTCTCTGATTCGGATACAGCATTGAAAATAGGCCCCATAGACAAACCAGAGTCACCTATTACACCAAATCCATCACCCAGAATTCCAGGATTCATGAATACTGCATTCGTAGATGAAACAGATCCATCACTTTTTTGGATCCTTCCCGCAGAAAAACTTACAGGTTTTTCTGCAGTAGCAAACTCACTCGCCAAACCCCGTTTTAACAGCTTACCACTGTTTACACTACTATCCCCATCCTGGCGCTGCGCATCCCGCTTCATCCTTTTCCATTTCTTCAAACCAAACCCCTTAGTTGTTGGAGAGGATTTCACCAGGGGAGTTGAATAATCCTCAACCTCTTTAATTTCAACTCCCTTGCCTTTTACATCATCCAAATCATTATTAATACTATTATCCCCAGGAGGACTAGACCCATTACTACTTTCTACCTTGCTTTGATTAACATTTTCAAATCTTGGCGGTGTTATCATTTCCTCATTATCCTGAACCAATTTACTAGCTGAATTTTTTTCTTCCAAGTCCATAACTAGAGACAATATATGTATAAATTAAACCTTTTTTACGAACCCAGATCAAGATCGAGAACAACCAACCATCATTCCAGCTGACGGATAACAATTCAAACAAAATTTCTCGACAAAATCAATTATGATTGCTTCGACAATTTGCAGCTTGAAAAATCATCATATTGAACAAAATTGAATTCGTTCATTGTAAACACTTGTACTGCAGATTCGAAAAATTAGGAAATGGAGAAGCAATTAAGTAACTGGGCGTACCTTTTCATTCATTATTGTGCTGGATTTCCAAGAGATTTTGATGAATTCGAAGAGAATTGAGATTATGGAAACCCTAGAATTGGGAACGAATTTGGGAAATTAATAGCCGCCTGAACTGTTACAACTATTTTTATTGTTTTAGCCACTTTGTATACTATCTCCATTGATTGGAATTCGTTTCGAAAAATTTCACTTTTAATGCTTTTTCATAAACACGACATTTTATTTTGAAATTTATCATTTAAAATGAAAATATATTTATCATTCCATTAAAATCCTTAACGAGGAATACATCATAAATACGAGTAAACAAGTTGTACTAATATTCAATTCAAAAGGTTAGTATATAATTGTAAGAAAAAAAGTTTATTTAAATTATATCATAATAAAAAATAATATATATTCTAAAATAGTATTTATGATTTTAATTATTTCCACGTATTGATAAAACTTATAATATGATTTTAAAGTCAAATGCTAAAAATTAATAAAACAATTTCTATGATACTTAAAAACCCAAGGGTCTAAATGATTTGTTTTTTCATTGCAATTGTAGAGGAAACTACAGGAAGTGCCAACCACGATGATGAAAGGGAAAACATCAACGGTACTTTGTAAATTTAATTGTTAATTATCAATAATTTAGACTAATCCAAAAGGCTTTGACATATATCTTTATTTAAATTATTCATTCGTATTTTAAAAAGTTGTACAAATATAACTTTCGAATAACGTTAAGTTGGGATCTAGCAATTTGATATATATATTATTTAACTTGATAATCAAATTTATACGATTGCATATCTCACATTTGCGATTATTTGCAAAAGTTTAGATAACAATCTAATATTTCTCATATATTTTTCAATTTCTTCAAAATGAATCTTTAACAACGATCTAAAATGTCTATAAATTTTAAGAGAAATAAAAGGTCATTTTTTAAAGGAAAAATTATACGGCTAAGCAAACTTATATTACTTAATTACTTATCATAGTTATAGTTTGCTATAATTATCACTCACGACTAACATTATACATTAATTACGTGGGTTGACTTCGAGTTTGTATAATTAACCACATTTGTATGTGTATAATTCGCCAGAATATATAGTATGTATAATATACAATTATCTAATCGATATACGTATACAATTCACCTTTCTCACACTCTCTACCCTTTCTCGCTTGCCGCTCTCCTCCCTCTCCCAATTTCACTCGCCTCTCTCCTCCCTATCTCAACCTCGCTTACCATGTATACAAATGCATATACAGTTCACCTCTCTTCCAGTCTCTGCCCTCTGTCACTCGCCTCTCTCCCAATCTCGCTTGCCATATATACAAATACAAATGTATAATATACAATTATCTAACCGATATACATATACAATTCATCTTTCTCCCACTCTTTTCCCTCTATCCTCTCTCTCACAGTCTCGCTCGCCTCTCTCCTCCCTGTAACATGCAGCTACGATTGTAATTATCAAACTATAGCTATGGAGAGTAATTAAGCTATTTTTAAGTGGCTATATGTGAAAGTTCCTCTTTTTTAAATAGTTGTCTAGAATGGTCAATTCAACCATTCTTCTTCCTAAGCCCAATAAGTCATTGTTTTGGGCCATATCTAGCCTGCAACCATAATTTTGATAGTCATTTTTGTTCATTTTTATTTTTGAAGTTTAAAAAGAAAATTAAAATGAAACTTTTATTAATACCAAAAACTATTTATATGATTTAACTGTTCTAACTTCTGTGGTATAAATTTATGTAGAAACGAAGCTAGAATTGTGCATCATTGACTTGCGTTTATTAAGAAGATAGAAACATTCATTTCGATCCACAACTCCACAACTCGGAGATTAAAGCTTGAAAAATAATTATGATGTATAGTTAAATTTATTCATTTTTTTCAAGAAGTAACTATTTATTATGATGTTCATTTCTTTTTCAAGAAGTGACTAATTATTATGATGTACAATTGAATCTATCTTCGTTAACCCGATATATAATATTAAAGTAAAATATGTGGATGCATTATATTTTGTGAAGTCCAACAAGAAAGTTTTGATGAATCTGCTTTTTGTCATAATCAATTTGCACTATGTATTTTTAGTATATGTGTATCTTAATGCTATGCTACATGATTATACATGACCATAGAATTCAAAATTTATCATAAGTTTACTCAATTTAACTACTAAAATTATTATTATTTTCAAATGAAAAGGACAAATAGAGATATAAATAGAGTTGTTATAACGATATTGTTTGTATTAATCATTTTGTTTATTACTGCAAAACAATGTTATATAATATTTTTTGTAAAGAAAAAAACACAAACTTTAACCAGTATAGTAAAATATAATTATAAAGAGTAACTATTATTATATATATATATATATATATATATATATATATAAGTGCGTGTGTGTGTGTGTGTATTTCTCCTCTTGTTCTTGTTACATTTTATATTTTGGGGAAGTGAAAAGATCAATATACAAATTTCTGGATAAACTTGTTACATTTAAAGTAGACAGTCCAAAATAAAAAATAAATAATAAAAATGACAGCTGTACCAAGACATTTAAATGTGTTTTAATTGGTTCAATGAATTTAGTTACAAATAAAGGAACACATCATTATTCAAGTATTTCAATCAAAATCATTTAGTTCCAATCAATCTAAAATTATATATATGTCTTGTAGTGGAGAGACAATTTATACTTTGACATCCAATAAAATTCCAACAAAATGGGGATTCCATTTCCATTAATATTACAAATTAAATAAATTAAATGGTTAATGCATGTTTACATATAGACGGCTCTACTAAAAAGATTTCTTTTGTAAAGCTTGTTTAATCGTGACTTTCTCTTGAATTATAAAAAATATAAAGATATTAGTATATAATATATACAAAGAGATGTGTTAGTTGTATTCAAATACTTAAAAAGTCACTAATTCATAATTCAATTACATTCGATTTTATATAAATATCTCTCTAAGAAAATACAATTTATCGAGTTTAATTTAAACTATACCCCACTTTTGTTTAAACGAGTAGTTTTTTCTCATGTTCATTTAGTTAGTGAAACATTAACAATAATCATTATTCGTCAAAAGGATAAAACAAAAATAAAGAAGAGAGTTGTATTTATTATTTTTGGGCAATAAAAATGAATGTAAATTATTAGGCTGCAATTTCAATATTGTAACACATAAAATAATTTTATTAATGATTCCATAATTAATAGAGAGAAAAAAATCAGGTCAGAAGTATATTAAATTCCAACACCAATTAAGAAATATTATGTGCACATGGAACAGACAAGTTGTAAGAATAAGAAATGCTAAAATGACAGATCTTCATAAAACTTCCATAAATCATAATAACATCATAATTATTACAAATAATTTGCTTAATCAAAAGTCAAAATAAACTATAAGCCAAAAAAAAATAATTACTGTAAAGAAAAAAAATATAACTCAAAATTAAAGCTTCCAATGAACTTGCCGACAGAAGTTCAACTAGAGAAGTTACTGTTTAAGTCAAAGTAATTTTTTGAATCATAACTCATAAATTTCCAAATGTCAGTAGCATATTTTTTGAAACTCGATGAATAATAAACTCGTCTCTCTATCGTGCTCTGGTTTTGTATCAGTCCTTTGCTTGTGATGGGTCTAGAGTAAGTGATATACAGTTTAAAACTTGATAGGTAATAAATCCTCTTTCTCTATACCCTTCTTCATTAAATGTCAAATCTATTATGCGCGATAACTATCAACCTTTTATTTGTAATAAATTTAATAACGTGCGTCTAACTCAAACATTAGCATTAAACTGAAATGGCAGGGCCCATCATCATATTCATACTCTAGCATCTTGTAAAAGGGGAAAAACTTTTATATTATACAAAGGTGGAATCCTTAGTATAACCTAACTATAAATGTTCCTTTTTGAAGGCCAACTGGTAACAAGGGCCCATGATGAATCTATTGTTAGACCTATTTTTTTCCTTTTTATAGTGCATGCATATTACTAAATAATATCCTTTTCGATTACTCTATTATTTATTTCTTTCGTCTCAAAATAAATATCATACACTAATATAAATATACACATGTTGAGATAAGGAGCTTTCAAATTATTGATGATTTTAGTGCTCAATGTTGGACTGGTCTTTGGTCCAATTCCCATAGCAAATAATGAAAATAGTGTCAGATATGAATAGAGAGCAGCAAGCCTGCATTCAAACAGCAATATTTGGTTTTATTCACTTAGAGAGGCATTTCTTGTTTTGAATTCACTTTTCCGCTTTTGATTATAGATTTTGAAATTATATATTAAGCCATAGACATAAGTTCCAAAAATGAGTTTAAATTAATTTTCAAATTCTAACTTCAAAATTCTAAACGAGAGCTTAGTGTTACACACATCTTCTTTGGTTACTCTCCCAATGCCCTTTTTTTAACTTCTCTGTATTCATTCTGACCACTCTTTGGACTCTGTGACAGAGTGAAAATTATATACTAATATACATAAATATTGCTTTTACTAAGTTCAAATATGCAATCTTACAACACATAAAACAAAAAGAATGGCTAAGCCCAAGATAAAAGAATTAAACAAAGCACATAAAATATTACACCACTTAACCACTAAACAATCTGCAGCTTCTTTTGAGAGCATTTTCTTGTAATATTTTATGTTCAAAAACCTCACAGATCCAACTCATATACTAGATTCCCTCTTCTGTAAAAGCTAGAGAGGTCATGGAGACTCAAATCAAATGATGTTTTCCTTCTTGGCTTCAAATGAACCAAATCAAGGTAAAGTAAACTAAAAAAAACAGTTTTTTTCCCTTCTTTTGCCTCTTAGAGGAGCTAATATGTGTTACATGGATCCTATTAGGTAAAGACTTTCTTGTTTTCAATGTAGATGTATCCTTTTAGCTTACTCTTATTGAAGTTTTTCTGAGTTCTGACTTAAGGAGGCCCACAGTTATATGATATTCACATGTATGCTTTCAAAAGTCTTTACTGTTGTATTCATCTGATTCTTGAAAAAAGAGAGTTTTGATCCCAACCCCACAAATTAAATTGCTACTGACTAAACACCATATCAAGAATCCAGGATCAAGATCAGTTTTTTTTTTCTTACTGAAATATAGCATTTTGTTACCTTTACTGAGAATGGATGAAGAGGAAAGTCATATTGTTGATACTCAATCCCTTACTATCAAGATTGCAAATTCAGGTCAGCAAAAATTGACAGCAACATCATCTGCATATAACTCACCCTCTCTCATTTCTCCTCCATCTTCTGCATTTGTTTCAGCATTACAATCACCTTATATTTCTCCCAGAGCCACTTTAGTTCCAAATTCAAATCAAGAAACTCCCAGTGTTCCTCTTACCTCAGTTGTCCATCCATCCCCACCAGTCTCATACTGCGGTTCGCAATCTGATGATGTTCCCAGCACCTCCTACACTCCACCACCAGAAAGATATGATTTTTCTGATGATCCTACAGACACAAAGCTCAAGATTGTCACCTGTGTCCCAGTTTCAGGGCCGGAAACTGATCCCAGGATATCATTTTCTTTCCCTGTCCCTCGAATTTCGTTTGCCAAGGGCTCCGTTTCACCGGCTTCCAATGCTAAACTTAGGAGCTGTGATGTGTATATAGGATTCCATGGTCAGAACCCTAATTTAGTACGCTTCTGTAAGTGGCTCAAATCAGAACTTGAGCTTCAAGGAATTGCTTGTTTTATTGCTGATAGAGCAAAGTATGCAGATAATCAGAGCCATGAGATTGCTGACAGAGTTATATGCTCAGTCACCTTTGGCGTCATAGTTGTCACTGGTTGTAGCTTCTTCAACCATCTTAGCTTGGAGGAAATAAGATTCTTCGCGCAAAAGAAGAACTTGATTCCTTTGTTCTTTAACACAGATGCCAATGAAATTGCTAGTCTTTTTAACCACAATGGTGATACCAAGAAATGTAAAGAGGCACTGGATGTAATACTAAGGTGCCATGAGTTTAGATTGGAGACAGATGAGAGTAATTGGAGATCTTGTGTGTCGAAAGCAGCTGGGATATTAAGGGCCAAGCTTGGTAGGAAAAGTGTTGTAGAGAAGTGTACGGAAGGTTTTGAAGAGTTGCCCTTTCCAAGGAATAAAAGTTTTGTGGGAAGAGACAAGGAAATTATCGATATAGAGACGACTCTTTTTGGCTGTGGCGATTCTTTCGAGCAAGAAAGTGTTGTCCCGAGTGTCAAAGGAGGAACACCAGGACAATCTGAAGGTCTGGCTGATGATGAAAGTGAAGCTGATGTTGGCAGAGGCAAATACATAAATCTAGAGCTAGGAAAGAACAAGGAAACAAATAAAGAGGCTTGGGTTGAACGAAATTCGCTCAAGAGACCTAAGTACAGAAAATCAAGAAGTGGTAAGGATAAGAACTTGAGTATGAGTGTTGTATGCATAAATGGGTTGGCTGGTGTTGGAAAAACGGACCTCGCTTTGGAATTCGCTTACAGGTATTCACAGAGATACAAGATGGTCTTGTGGGTAGGGGGTGAAGCTCGCTATTTTCGACAGAACATATTGAACTTGTCTCAAAATTTGGGACTGGATGTGAGTGCAGATGCAGAGAAGGAAAGAGGGAGGATAAGGAGTTTTGATGAGCAAGAATCGGAAGCATTCAAGAGAGTTAAAAGGGAGATGTTCCGCGACATGCCATATTTACTAATTATAGACAATTTAGAGACTGAGAAGGAGTGGTGGGAAGGGAAGGATCTTCATGATTTGATACCAACTAACACTGGTGGTACCCATGTAATTATCACAACACAACTCAACCGGGTAATGAACTTTGATCCGTTGCAGCTGCAGCCATTGTCCACACCTGATGCTATGATATTGATAAGGGGAAGATGTAAAAAGGAGTATCCGGCTGGTGAGGTAGAATTCCTCCATAAATTTGATGAGAAATTGGGAAGGTCTAGTTTTGGTCTGTGGGTGGTTGGGTCGTTGCTATCGGAGCTTGCAATACTGCCATCTGCTCTATTTGAAGCTGTGAATCAGGTTCCAGTTGAAGAAACCGCAAGTTGCTCTAACTTATCCATTCCACATCAACAATTCTGTAGAGCCAATCCATTTTTAATGAAAACATTGATTTTTTGTACAGCCCTCTTGCAGCAAAGCAACGATAGCAGGGACTCCGTTGCTTCAAGAATGCTTCAGGTAGGAGCATGGTTTGCTCCAGCACCTATCTCGGTGAATTTACTGGCAGCAGCTGCGAAGAAAATCCCTGTAAACAGAAACAGGTTCAAAAAATGGACTAAATGCATGAAAGTTGCTCTATGCTTCTACTCAGGCCAGTGCCTGACAAGCCAAGCATGGAAGAGCGAAGAGGAATCAGCACTGCTACTAGTTAAACTTGGTTTGGCACGAAAAGCCAACAGACAAACAGGATGCTGGATCCAATTCCATCCCATCACACAGATTTTTGCGAAAAGGAAAGATGGACTAGTTGCTGCTAAAGCCAATGTTCAAGGTGCAAGGAAACTTGGAAACCCGGTAACAGATTCTGACCATCTTTGGGCATGTGCTTTCCTTGTGTTTGGTTTCAAGTCCGAACCACCAGTTGTTCAGCTCAAGGCGATGGACATGGTTTTCTTCATCAGAAAAACAGCTCTTCCTTTAGCAATCAGCGCCTTCACAACATTCTCAAGATGCAACTCGGCCTTAGAACTCTTGAAGGTTTGCACAAATGTGCTCGAAGAAGCAGAGAAGTCATTTGTTTCTCAAATACAGGATTGGTGCCACGGATCTCTCTGCTGGAAAAAGAAGCTGCAATCTAACCAAAGAGTGGACGAGTACGTTTGGCAAGAGGTGACATTATTGAAAGCTACCCTACTGGAAGCTAGAGCAAAGCTGCTACTAAGAGGAGGTCATTTTGATAGCGGAGAGGATCTTTGCAGAACCTGCATTAGTATCCGAACTGTAATGCTGGGTCATAACCATGCTCAAACTTTGGCTGCTCAACAAACCTTAGCCAAATTAGTAAGGATGAGGAGCAAAATATGATCCCAAAAAGCCACCTTTTTTGGTGGCTCAGTTTTGTTTACTGTCACCAAGCTATTCCCTCTTTTAGTTCATGTAACATAGAAACCATCCATTATCAAGTACTATTTACCACATCAGTTCAACTTATACGAAATGCATATCGATTTCAGCAATTTCTTCATTTTGTTAAGCAAATTTTAGTATTTAACCAACTACCATATGATCTACCTACAACAATCGCAGTATCTTTTCTGCCAGATAGACAGAATAGACATGCTGTGCACTACATTGTATATCTATTATCTAGTACTAATTCTCTAGTTGGATGAACAATTCTGCCTCATTAAACCATTAAAAGATTGTCTTTTTAACTTGTCTCACAATCAAGAAAAGCTTATCTTGGAAGAATAAGGCAAATCAGTCATCCAAAAAAAATTTATCTTAAAGTTTAGTTTCTCAATCAAAAGAAACTCATAAAAGGAGAAACAACGCGAATTCGAACAAATCCATTGAAACAATTGTCAAATAAGAAACGAGATCAGTAACAACAGGTTTTCCTGTAAACTTTTGGAACCAGCAACACTCTTCCTTACATACAAAAACCAAAACACTCAGTAAATTCATTCTCCCAATCAACAACTACATATCCAGTATAGTCCCACGAGTGAACATGTTTGGATACAATGTACGCAAAACTTGTATGGCGATAAATAAAAATCAACAGCCAACCAAAAAAATCAAATCTTTTTAACATCTTCTTTCTTTAATTCAGTAATTCACACAACTCTCAATCAACAAAAACACAAAAAAAATAAAAATAAAAATAAAGAAGAATCAAATAATGTTGGTGAATCAGTGTAATGATCCTCTTTCAGCATTTGAAATCAATCCAGAAGAAACGGCGTCGTCTTCATCAACAAACAACCCTTCTGGATTCCTCAAACTTCCATGAATCACTGATAACAAAACTCCCATCATTATACCAATCATCAAACTGTTTAAAATTCCGGTATACCAAACAACAATGGCAGAAACAGTCGCCAGACCGGAAATCACTGCTAGATCGCTAACTTGATGCCCTAGAACAACCATAGGATCCTCCCGGAAGAAGAGAAAAATCAACCACGACGCAAAAATCAAACAGAAGAAAATCAATAAAATTGGTGTTCCGATGAGTGAACAAGCTGCGCAAGCAGAGATGAGAATAGCATAGTTAACGGAGAAGTACTTGAAGTTCCTGCGGACGCGAATTGCAGCATCGGAGATGGATGTCGGAATGTCAACGGCGCTTGCGCCCGCGATAAATTCCGGCCATGGTCGACTTCGGGAAAGGAAAGTGTAGAGATTTTGAACGGACCGGTTGACGACATCACCGCCGGCAATCGGGATGGTGGTGTAGGTGGCCGTGGTGACGGAGGTCAGTGGTGATGGCATATTTGTGAATTATGTTAAAAGTTTGACCAAAGTGTTATGACCAATAATATACCCAATAAGTATTCATGTCTGCATCTCGTGATGTTATCAGTTTAAAAGACGCCAATTTCGCATATTGATAATATAAATAATAATGCTAATGTAGGGTTTGAATAATTACAAAAACGTGTTGTGTAATTTCATAAGTAGTGTAAAGAAAATAATATGCGTAAAGTTTTATTTATGTCTTTGTGAAAGTAGAAAGTTATTTTCAACGGCTTAATTATATAGAAAATAAGTATGTGAAAGAAATTATGCTATAAATAATGAAGAAAACAACAATAACAATGTGAAAAGTGAAAACAATAAAATTAAGTCAATAAAAGATTAGCTAATATATAAATTGAAGAATAAGATAGTTAGAAAGTAATACTAATAGTACTGAAATATTAACTATAAAACTTAGACTAGACATAATCTAATTTAAGTTCATATCTTCGATAAGCATAGGTGCCAGGTGTCATTATTTTTGTAAATGTCATATTAGATGTGATTGGTAAAAAACTAAAATCCAAACACGTTGGGTCAATACTTGGGCTTTAGCCCCAAAGTCTTGACCTCATTTCACAATATGGGCCCAAGAGTAAAATTGGACTTGCTTCATTTATGTAAGATGGGCCTGGGGTAATATAAGCCCAAATATTATGGGCTGCTTCCTAAATAATCGAAATTTTGCACAAATATAACACTATATTATTGTTACTATTTAAATTTTTGTCGTTCTTGAATAAACTTATATAAAAATGATCTCCACGCTACATTTTTTTCAATCCGGCAACACTTTTAAGTAATTTAATGAGATGTAAGAATAATTTTTAACATTTTGTATAAAATCCAACGCTGATTTAACATTTTATTTTACCTTCTAGTTTGAAGAGGCAAATGCATAAATGTGGTTATGATAAAAAGGAATTAGTTCACTATTCAAATTATATAGGGACACTAGATTTTCCAGCTCCTTAAATATTAAAAAAAATGATACCAAAATAATATATACTAAAATATAAAATTGCTTTTATTAAAATAGGTTTAAAATAGGCAAATCGAAGAGTCTTTCTCTCCATGTGCATGTAGTCCACATCTTCATAGATATGTCTATTCGTCTAGTCTCTCTCCAAAATAATGCCCAGATCGTAAGATCGAAACTTACCTACCTTATGACTGTTATAATCACGCCTTTTGTGGTTTTTTTTATTTTTTTAACTCATGTTTTTCTCGACCAATATCTATATATAATTGATTAAGTTATATTACAAATGTTGTATAAATTATATAATAATATTGTCAGGAATCAATAAAAATAACACAATTCTTTTCTTTCTCTACTTATTCTATTTTCCCTAATTCCTTCTATAATTTTGTACAAATTTAATCAATTAATATAACATGAACAAAATTTATATAATAACCTTAAAAATGGTCATTTATGCAACTATTATTTAAATTCCTCGTTAGAGACCGAGGAATAACGTAGTCCCACATTTGCCAAACTTATCCACGAGATGATAAAGAATAGAAGAAAAGTTTTTTGTGGTTTTTAACTACAATTAGAATATTTAAGTTTTTGTTGGTTTTAATTACAATTAGAATATAATTTATTTATGTATGGATGGTTAGGCAAATGAGCGGCTTCTTATAATGAATATTTGGTTGTTTTGATTTATTTGTCTTTTGTAGCTTATACGAAGTTTTAGAAAATAAAAAAATATTATTTTTTTTCAATCGTTTGATTATAAACTAAAAATATATCAAAATATCTTTTAATCATATGGTCATAAGCAGATCATGCAAAAAGTTAAAGCAATAGAACGTCTAAAAAGGAAAAAAAAACTTTTTTTAAATAGATTAAAAAGAAAAATATCAAACAAATTAAAACATTTTCCCATAAAAATACTTTGTTTTTTTCCTTAGAAATATATACAAATTGGGAGGGAAAAAATAGAGAGAGAAAAAAAGAACTAGGGTGGGAAAATGGGATCGAGTAAGGAGAAAAATCGTCAACCTTAATGTTATGATTATAAGTAAAGTAAAATAAAAATATATAGGTTACAGTTTTAGATGGATTGATCACACATTTTAATAACATGATAATAAAAAAAGGTTTTAAAATTAAATTTTATAGTCACTTATTATCAAAATAATGTATATTAAAAAATGAAGTGCTTAAGGCCATGATAAATTAAAGTCAAAGATACAGGACATACCAAATAATGTTGTAATTATTTAATATTAGTTAATGAAAGTAGGTGTGGCATATTATAATTCTAACACACACCCAATATATATATATATATATATATTATATATATATATATATATATATATATATAGATTGACACTACGGATGTACATGACCGGATTGGTTTGGATTTTTCAATTATCAAACAAAATTATTTGTGTCTAATTTTTAAATTTATAAACAAAATCAAAACCAATAAAATTCGGATTTTTCAACTTCAGATTTTTCGGATTTCTTCAGGGTTTTTTGGATTTTCGGATTTTTTTCAAATTTTTGGGTTTTTTCGATAAAGTATTCATACAAACGTATAATTTACTTGCACTTCAAATATTTCTTTAGTCCTACCAAAATGCAATTATCTAAGTTATTTTTCAAGAAAATAACAAAAAACATGATATGATTAATGACACACAAATATCCGACAAAAAATTAATAATAAAATCGCCCAAAACAAATATTGCTAAAATAATTTTAGTAAGTATTAGTTAAATGACTAAATATTAAAAGAAAATAAAATTAGATCATGTATTTTAATTGTCTAAATCTATGTAAAACTAAAAAATAAATATTCAATTACATTCTTAGTGTTGAATTGATTTTCTTTTTGCATTAGTATTAATTTGATTTTTATTTAAACTTTACTATAATTACCAATATGTATGGACTATAATCTTTATTAGATCATTAAGAATTTTAACTTACAAACATGAAATAAGTATATTAAAAGATAAAAATTATGAAAATATAAGAAATATTTTAAAATTATATCAAAGTAAGTATTTTTACGTATAAAATAAAATTTTAAAATTATATATATAATGTTGGTTGGTTTGGTCTCTGATTATTTTTTTTTAGTTGAAACCAACCCAACCCAAATATAGTCGGATTTGTTTTTCAACACCAAACCAAGTCAAATCAAACCACTAGTCGGGTTTTTTTTTTATTTGATTCAATTTGCGATTTTGTTCGATTTTCTATTCGATTTTGTACACCCCTAATAAAAACAATATTCTTTTTACTCAACCAATTTGTGGTTAGAGACAAATATTTAATTTAACCAACACCACAATTTAAACTTGTAATGTATAGATCAAACATAAATAACTTTATAATTTCTTTCAAAAAAAGAAAAACTCTTCGAAGGAAATTCTTATATATGTCATTGAATGAAAACTTTATTAAATTCTGTTATGGACTTAGGCCTAATTTGTTTGCACTTAATAGAGGTCTGAATCTTAATCATTTAGATTCAGCCCATTAAATATGTTTGATTTTTAGATCTGAATGAATGATTTCAACCTATTAAGTTTATTTGTTTTGTTTTTTAAAAAACCTCTTAATAGGTTTGAAGAGGTATGAATGAATCAAATCTGTAGAGACTCTTAACAATATTCAGACTCATTTAATAAGTTATCAAATAATAAATTATAACTTCTCTCTCTCCTTTGTATGTGTCTTTTTATCTCATAACTAAAAACTCTCTTTCTCACTTTTCTCAATCAAACACCATTTTTTCCCAATTGATAAGTTTTCATAATCCTTTCAAGTAACCTTTTTTTTTATATTAATAATTTTCTTGTATTGATGTGTGTCAAGAACACTGGTCGCAATAATATTTTTGATGTACTGTTGTTTATCAAGGTTTTTGAATGAAAAAATAGTACTCCAAATCATGATTATTAAAACTTTTAAAACATTTTTTTAAATCAAAAGTTTTATATTTTGTTGGAATGAAAATTTTATAATATTTTATTAATATAATGTTTGATTTCACTTTTATATTCATATATTGAAAACAAACAACATTAATTATTTAGTGTTCAAATTTAGAGACCAAAATCTTAATATTCAGATGTGTATTCAGATCAAAACACTCCGATCTTAATGTAAATCCTAATATTCAGATGTGTATTCAGATTCAGACCTCTTTCTTAATAAAAATAAATGAGGTCTTAGAGACCTTAGAAGAGAAGACAAGTGATAACGAACATCACCATGCAAAATATACCAAGCATATATTTTTGTCTATGAACGTATGTTTGGATTAACGTGTGCATAGTTGATTAATTTTATAGTATACATACTTCTTGTTAATTTCTCACTAATATAAATATAAACACAACTAACGTGAGTGTATTTTGCATATACGTATATAAGGTTTGACATTAATTTAAAAGACGATTGGTTAAATCCTCCACCACTTTAGAAACTAATAATTGTTTCTACTTATTGTATATATCATATATATTATAAAAAGAAATAGTTATAAAGATTTGTTCAGTGGGAAATGATATCAATTTAGGCCTGTAAGTGCATATATATATATATCATTGCATAAACTGGATAATTAAATCAATATAGTCAACCTTCACTAATAAACATAATATAATTAATATAATAGTACTGTTACGTTAGATGATTGAGAACATCACCCAAAATCATCAATGAACACAAAGTTACTGTTTCAAGATTGTTTTTTTTATTTTCAATTTTCTCACGTTTGATTAACTAAATTTAAAAAATATCGTTATTTAAGAAAATACAAAAACAAATTTCATATATATCATGTTGTTTGTCTCCCTCCACCCCACCCCCTGCTAGCCAACTTGCTTCCAATTCCTCACCCCACCCTCATATATATGATATTTATGTTATTAAATTTTACATATACAAATAGATATTTAAACGTGTACATGTCTTAAATGATAATTTGTGTTATATATGACATCTTATATCATGTGTCTGTTTGTTCAATCTTATACAAATTTTATTGTCTATATATCCACATTTAAAAGTTGAACAACGTAATATCTGTTAAAGTCAAGTTAATAGACGCGTGTATAGATCAGAAGACAACTTGGTCATCTTCATATATTATTATTATTATTATTGGTATAGTGGGACCTATGTTTTCCACCCAAAAACATGTAACGCTAGTCATATATTTTGTCTTTTTTTCTATCTTTTGTTTTACTTTTGACTAAGTGTGTAAAGGGACAACCACAAGTTTGGTCGTACACACTAACATAATTTTCTTGCAATTTTGTAACGGCTATTTTTCTTGCTTGCTACCTACATATATTATTATGTCCATTTCATATCTAACAAACCCTACGTACGTAACTTAGGACTTTTCCCACAAATTTGGATTATTATCATTCTTCTACTAGTTATTATTATTTTCATCATACCAATATTATAAACAACACAAAATATATTTTCTTACATCAACGGAGAATAGATCTTAATTCATTGAAAATTCACGGAAATGATTATATGTGATAGACCCTTGTAAAAACCCTAGTAGTAGCTTTTGGATTCTTTTTTTGTTGGAACCCTTTAATTTCTAATATTAGTTGTAAAAACAACTACTATTACTTGATATTTAATTTGCGTATAAGGGATTCGTATGAACTTGTCTTTTCAGCACGAGATATGGTAATGTATGATAGATTCAATAATAAGAATCTAAAGATTGAACACATCAAATCGTGAAACCGTCTATAAGAAATAGAAAAAGACATAAAGGAGCGTCTATGAGTTGAACTTTTTTCCCTGCATGAAATATTGTCTATTATGTTTCCCCCACCACACCCCACCACCCTCTTCTAGCAATATTTTTACCTATATAACTCGGATTTTTCAAAAATATTGTTGCTTTTAAAGAGTAGAGTCTGAGTACTCACCCAACGATCATTTTTGAAAAGTCTGAGCTACACAATGTTTAACCATCTCATACTTTCTCTGTTGTTACCACATGAAATATAGAGATATCACTAAACTTATGTTGTTGTTTCACCATCCAACGTGCAAATGCTGAGTGAAGTGAATGCAGGTCACATCAAGATTATATATATAGCCATGCAAGGCAACTTATATATATATATATATATATATATATATATATATATATATATATATAGCTGCTGTCATTCCGCTACTCCCACCACTGACTCATTTACAACCTGTAATGTTCTAATTGATCTTTCCATTTAACTAGACAATAATCCAATCAGTCAAGTGGCTAAATCAGAAATTTCGCTAAAATGATGAAGGTTTAATTTTTGAATTTCTATACAGAGTAAAAAGGATGTTCAACTGATCACCCTTCACTTAATTAAGTAGTTGCGTCAAGCCAACAACAGTTCTACCATCCTGATTGTTGCTCGGACTCTTCAATAATGCCAACGGGTGGATATAGGATCCTTCAAAATACACACTATTTAAGGATCCGACATGAGTGCTACAATATTTTTGGGTGAGTCTGAGCAGTACAGCTAAAAGAGCATCATTAGTATATGACCATTATATTAGAAGCAAAGAGATGTTAAAAAGAAACCAATTTAGAAGTTCATATCCTTTGGAACAACTCATTATTTGAAGACTTTTTATACATTAGACAGACACTCCAGGGAACTTTCAACTGGCTTCAGTAATTAAACTGCTTTATATATATTATATATATATCTATGGAACTTTCAGTACTGTTTTGAGTAAACATCAAACGCTATGAAAGCGAAAACCCAAACTAGAAAAACTCATCTGCTCAACTTTGCCGCGTTTTCTTTTGTCAGTCAAGATGTAAAAGACGATTTCTTGGTTACGAAAAACCTTGAGAATAATATAAAGATGATCTAAAAGGACCTGCAGGTGATGAGGAAGCTGAGAAAGAGCTTGGATGAACTAAACTACAACCGTCTGGGTTGACATTCCATGTCTTAGCAGGAAGCTCGTTCACTTGAGTAAGCAAATTTGCATTCTGAGCTGCTCCAGTTTCACCACGCGGTCTATTTTCATAGAGATCCACAAATCTAGAGGTATAGCCTGAGCTAATCTGCATTTTCCCTGAGTTCATGGTGTATGGAGAATTAGCCTCGTTTTCTGGAGAATCATCAATTACAATAATTTCTCTGACAGCATTTGGCCCAACTGAAGTTGCATTCTGCCAATGAGAGATGGGAGTTGCTACAAACTTCTTCATATCACATGTCTCGTTTGGTCCATTTCGCACAGTATGTAAGTTGCTCCCACCTAAATAGTCTTGTCTGCCAAAGGGGGCACCCATCAATCCACTGCCACTACTCTTACACAAAAACGAGGCTGGAGATGTAGAGGATGGCTGTACTTGTGGCCTTGAGTAACTGTCTTGACTTTTGAAACTATTTAACAATCTGACATCAAAATGCTGTACTGGATCACCACTTTGAGGGAAGTGAGGGACAAGACGATTATGCGCATCCACCTGATGGAAGGAGTTGAGATCCTCGTTATGAGGTCTGGTGTTTGCCTGGTCATTCATGGAATTCGAGTGTGATGATCTTTTCAGTGGGGAATCTTCATCTTTGTTGATGACCATTAAGTCCTTCCCCATCAGCCTGAGAACTGGATTAGAAGCAGATGGACTAAAAGACTCGGATGCACGAGTTGGGAGCTTGAACTCAGAATCAGCAGAAATACCAAATTGAGTATGTGCCGTGGCCGATGATTTAGTGGGGGCATTTGTTTCAGGTCCTGAACTCGAGTCACTTAGAGAAAGTGAGTTGCTCTTCAATATGATATTATTAGATCTCGTGAGTGAATCACGGCTCAACTGATTCTCACTCGCAGGAAAAGGGGAAAGGGCCATGGCTCGTCGCTGTAACAGCTGTGACTCTTCACGATTCACAGCAAACCCTTGAGATGTTCCTCCTTCTTTCCTGACACAACAACATGGCTTATCATTTGTAAATCTGAAAGTTCCTTTTCCAGGAAATAACGTATTTGCATCAAATTTGTCCAGTCCATCTTTATCATTTCCTGTGTTTGCAGTCGGACGTAGTGCGACTGAATTTTCGACCAGAAGATCAACAGTGCTTCCAGAAAAGCTAGACCTTTTATCTTCCCAGCCAGTGTGGCACTTGAGCATTTCTGATGAATCCCTTCCACTGTCATACAAATTACCCGAATATCTTGAGCCAGTTCTAGCCATAGTTGAGTTAGAAACTGTTGATGCAGCAGACGTAGGCGAACCAGAAGAATCCTGATCAATGAATTCGGGATGATCTGCAGAAGATTGAATTCTGCTGCTGGTTAATGATGAACTCCCATGATGGTCTTCTGAGCTCATACGACCAGGACTAGGTAAAAAGGATCCCGGTGGTCCTGGTATGGGGATTGGATCAACCTCCAAAAAGTAATTCCCTTGCCCATCGGCGTTAGATCCTAATTCAGCAACATCATGGACATCACCATCAATCATCCCTTCAACACCTAAAATAGGATCTTGTGAACAAGTTGCAGCTTTGGTTCCAAGAAAAGATCCTTTGTACTCTTCGCTAAACAATTGTGACTCGCAATGAGACCTAGCAGGCCCAGACATCTCATCAGATCCAGCATCCATAGGCTTGTTAAAACTCATAAAATCTCCCCTACCAGCAAGTTCAGATACAGCTGGATCCATAGTCTTATCACTCTGACTTTGATGATTCGCTTTCACAGATCCCAGCCCATCAGATGCACCTGCTAAAATGCTGCCAGTTTCATTATCAGAATGGGTCAAAGCAGACGATTGTGAGCTCTTTAAGCCCAGAGTGCCTTCCACATTAGAGGCCATAATTCCCTCTCTATTTTTCCTGATGCTTAAAACCTCAGATCTTTCAACATTTACCCAATCACAATTCTTGCTTCCTTGGATTTTTGTTTCACTAAGATTTCCTCTTAAACAAAGTTTCTGTCCTTCAGTCTGGAAAACTTCAGCTTCTTCCGATTCTGAGCTGGAGCTCCTACTAGACTTCTTAAAGGAAGCTGTTTTCCACTTCAAATTATATTTAACACCCCGAGCAGGCCCTTCACTGACGGACGAAAGGTTCTTTCTCAATGATGACAACTTCCTCGCCTTTGAGGAGAATGATGGATGAGGGGTGGACTGTTCACAGTTGATCTCAGAGTTATCTGTGTTTCTTCCAACTCTCACATTTTTCACAGAAAGTGCATGACCTGTAGTCATTTTCGGATGATTGTTTACAGAATGGCCATCTACCTTCAAATGCTTTCCTTTGCACCTTTGTAACACTAGGGATCTCTTCTTGTTAGATGGGAGTGAAGATTGAGACGATGAAAAGTCCACCACTTTCTTGTGTAGAGAAGGCGGTTCCTCGCTACGTTCTTCTTGAGGCTGATCAAGTAGCATATTCCCCATTCTTTGGCTACTCTCAGGCAAACAAACAGATGATCTTGGAGATTTCACAAGACCGCTTCTCTTTTTAAATGGATAAGTCTGAGGCAACACATCATTGTCACTTTGCACGCCAGTCGACATATCAGCGCCAGAAAGCTGATGATTGTCCTTATCACTGATCTTCCTTGTGAGGCCAGTTCTCTTTGAACATGCCCATTGTTTTATGGTTGCCAATCCATTTGATAGCATCTGGTCCGCAGATCTGAGGTCCTTATTTAGGCAATCCATTTTGTCAACATTTTCTCTTGGAGAAAAGGTGCTCTCTTGACCACTCTTAATCTGTTCATAAAATATTTAGCAACTTAGTTCTAAGCAAATTAATATTACATACTAGGATTGCTAATTGGTAAAAACAAAATAATTTTGATAAAAGATAAATGAAACCCCACCTGCACCCGCCCCCATTTAACGTGAAACCCGCCCCCCTCCTTTCCACCAAATTTACCAAAACAATCATGAAATAAGGCTAAAATGCAGAAAAAGATATTTAACATTGCTCTCCCAATATTCTTTTGTTTTCCACTCCTACAATTTTTCAGTATCATTACTGCACTATAATAGTGCTACAGTTTCGGAAGCAATGAAATTTTCAAAGATGAGATGTACTTGATTAAAAATGGGTTTCAAGAACAAAACCAAAGCTGAGGGAACTTCTTTATGTCCAGGATTTTAAAAAACATACCTTGGGACAGTGATCTGGCTTGGACAAGCAAAACTTTTTAGTATGAGAAGCAGATTTCAGAAGGTTGTGATGTTTCTTTCTTTTCTTTGTCAAAATGAATTTGCTTCTTTTATCTCCATCCACCATTTTTTTCTTGAGAGGATCAATAACCGGCTTCGATGATGGTAGCTGCTCATCGTTGAACTTGGACAGAATTCGAAGCTTTGTGCCATTGGCGTCAATATAAACAGCACCTTCATTAGCAGTGCATTCAAGGTTCACAGGAGGAGGTTTTTCCAGTTTCTCAACAGCAGGTACCTCAGTGATCTCTCGAACAGATAAAGTCGGGTTTGAGGCCCAGTTGGTTCCATTCCTCCTATCAAGATCCTCCAGTGTACAGCTCTTAGCCGTTGCATAGATATCCACCATCAATCTCGTTTTTCTTGGCTTTATCCTGTGCTTAATCACCTTGGGATTTGCTGTCCACTTGGCTGTTGATGACTCTCCAGAGAGACACTGATCGATGTGAGCATTCAACGTGGTGTTTGATGAGGATGTGAAAGTCTTGCAAACTGGACATACTTTCGAAGCCATTGCCTCAGACACCATGAAACTGTTTGTGGTAGTGTCTGCCTCGTCTACGTTCCGATCTGTGCTATTACCAAATTTGACCATTAATCTGCACTTTTTCGCTGATTGTTGTACTGCACTCCCACTCTTGTTTGATATGGGAGGTTTCTTGACCAGAGGTTCCAGCAAGTTAACAGCTTCTGCTCCCGAGCAACGCAGTTTCCTTGTTTCAGCTGTTGGAACTGAATCAATCTCAGAACAAGACCGACTCGTTAACGTTGAACGAAACGCCTTTTCTCTATCAGATCCACTTGAATTGATATTTCTACAATCCACAGCTAGTTTTGGCATACATATTCTACCACTGCTAGAACTAGTGGGCACAGGATCATCATCTAGCTCAACATGTTTCTCCTCAGAAGTGACTCTATTGTCCTTGTCAGTCGAACGACTATCTACAGCACATCCCTTATCAGATTGAAAAGGAGGTAACAAATCAGTCGTCGCGCCATGCCTCAAACAAAGCTGCAAATTTTTCTGAGAAAATGGCCAATTGGTCTTGATGTCCTTTCTCCTTGTTCTGAAAACATAATCCCTACAAAACATTTCATATCATATGTAAAAGGAACCCCACAACAAATCTTTAAATGCTTACTATATCACATGAAGAAGAACCAACATAAAACTCATCTCATACACATTTACATATGTACACCATAATAAATATAGTTACATGAAATCTTAACCAAGACTGGAGGTAAAAGACAACAACCTAAAAAAAGACTAATTTTTTTTTTGTTTCCCAATATCAAAAATCAATGAGAAACAGTGGATCTGACCAACAAAAAGAAAATTCTCAGATGACTAAAAAACCCTTTGAACAGAAACATTGAAGAGGTGACTAGAAACTAAAATACCATAACAAGACAGAAGCAGAGTCTTTTTTTTTTTTTTTACCTTATGGAGAATTTGTTGTTGTTATTATCATCAAGTTCAGAGTTGGACAGATCTACTAGCTTGTTATCAGAAGAAGGCCTTTCATCACTACTACTACTTTTCAGTAGAGAGATATGACAAGGATCTGGTGGAATGTTTTCAATGGATAACATCTGCTGATAAAATTCTCCCTTCTTCTTCTTCTTGTGCTGTCTTCCCAACAGTCACAAGAACTGCTGCTGCTGCTACTGTAGCTATATTTTCCAAGACTACTACTTAGTCTTATCTCCTTATTATACTTAGCCCTCAGCATAACAGTAGCCTAAAGGCCTCTCCACATATACAAAAATAATATTAATACTTACTGTTAACACAACAAAACCCCACCAACAACAACAAGATTTACCCTTTCTTCATTAAAATCAACCTGCAAAGATAAAAACAGAAGATCAAGAAATACCCACAAAGACTAAAGAGGCAATCAACAAGTACAATGTTATTTTATGTGTTTTGAAGTAAATCTGAAGCATCTATTTATGTTGAATCATCTTTAAAAGACAAGGAGAACAAGAAAAGAACTAATTTTGGGAAAGAAAGAAAACCACAAGCAAAGATGTGAAGAAAGATCAACACTCATGTAATGTTATTTTATGTGGACAAAAACCAAGAAAAAGGTACATAAAATTTATCAAGTTTTGCTTATTGGGGTACAACTAAGCACTAATACACATCAAAAAATCAAAGACCAAACAAAGTAAATCTAATTAAATCTTAACAACAAAAGGGATGATTTTTTCAAAAGTTTTTGCTATATACAATGAACCATATTAAAAACTTTGAGTCTTTTGGTCAAGGATATAGTGGAAAACTGAACAAGAAAACAAAAGGGCATTGAAGTTTAGATAGAGATGAAGAAACCCCTTAAATCTTTTTTTTTTTTGGTTTGGTCTTCAATGAACAGTAGAGTTTATGACCAAAGTTCAAAACTTTTTAGCTAAAGACCAGATTTCCTTGTTTTGATCAAAGAAGAGTTAAAACTCCTTGGAAAAAAAAACAGATCATGAAATCACAAGAAAAATCTTAGTAATCAAACCTCATCTAGCTATCATATACCCCAAACACCAGCTCTAAAATTTAAGCAAAACCCAGATGTAAATGAAGAAAAACAAGATGACCCAAGAGAGGAAACAAGAAAAAGATCAAGTGGGTATGAGAAGAAATCCCCAAAAAAGAAATAAAAATAGAGTCTTTAGTTGATTTTCAAGACTTAAAAATGAGAAGTTTCAAGAAGATAAAATGAGAATGAGAAGAAATATACCAAAAAGTATTAGTATTACTAGTAGTAGGGGCTGGGTGGCTGTATGGATGGGGATGGAGAGGAGATGAGATGAGATGAGATGAGTGTATAGAGTAGAGAAGATTGAAAAGAAAGAAGAATAGTGAAGAGATATAGAGAAAGAGCACCACCCACTCACACATCAAAAGAGGGCATCAGGTTCTTCTCTCCACCAAAAAGCAGGTTTGGACAATTAATCACCCACTACCCCATATTTTACCCCCAACCCACCCACCCCACCCACCCTCCCTCCTTGAGTGATGAGAAATAGAAAAATGGTGAAATATTTTTTGGATTCATATGTTGTTTTTATACTAAAATTTCACTAATTTATATTTGATGTTTGATATTTATATTGAAAGTTCACTAAATTAGATTCGCGTTGAGAAGGACTTATAAGAGTAACTTCATCTACTATATTATAACCAGTATTAAAATCTGACTAATATAAATTCACACTAAATAAAATTATATTTAAAGATAATACAATTAATCTCATCTAACGCATTGTATCCTCTTGTATAAATGTTTTTCTTGCTACTTTATCTTTAGTTTCAAATATAAATTTTGATTGACATAAGATTGGAAAGGATGAGTCTTTTAACACATACAATAAACACTTTTTTAAGGGTCATTTTGGTTGGTTATTTGCTAAGATTAGTATCAACATAACTTTTTTTTGCATAAAATAACACTCTTTTGTTGTATTTGATGTGTTTTAATTGAATGGAGATTTATGAAAAACATGCTTCTATCTTTATAAGATATAATAATATTGTATATATATCACCCTCTTTAAAATTTTCAATTGTTTTATTAATAAATCACTATTCACAACACCATTTCATACATTTAGTCTATGTTTAACTAAAACATAAATCAATCTATGCATAAAATTGTAATCTTAAATATTGCATGACACTTGTATGTACTATAAATAAAAATAAAAGTATATTATTAAGAGTAAAATCAAACAAAACATAAAATAATTTTACAAAACAGAAAAAACAAATTCCTTTTCTGAAATAAAAAATGAAGAAGACAAATATCACGAATTAATACTTTCTTCATTACAATTTATTTGTCTTATTTTTTTAATTTTTTTTTTTTTAAATGTTTCTTGTCTTTTTTAATAATTCTCTAATTCAAATTACGTATTTAAAATTATAAAATTATCTAAATTTTGATACACTTTATGCCTCATTAATTTATTACTACAAAATTAAAATTATTTTCTATTCTTTAAATTCATTATAACAAAGATAAATAAATTAAAACGAACACTAATAAAAGTGGAGAAATAGTAAAAAAGGAGATGGTGGTGTTACTCTACTAAGCTGTCCTATCCACTACCTACCCTATTAAGGGGGAGGGGGTGCGGTGGGGGGCCTTGTTTGATTTTATTTTTTATTTTTTTGTTATGAATTGTTTATTGTTGATTTTTTTTTCCTTCATCATGTTTGTGCTAGAATGTCAGTTTCGGTCCCACATCTTTTATGAAATTACACACCGCTACACTCCCTTTTTCCAATTGTCCACTTCACTACACGACAACTTTTTTTATTTTTTCTCTCTCTTATTTATGTGTTTGATGATGATGACAACAATATAACATTCAACTTGTACTAGTCTTTTCTTTTGTTCATGTTTTCAATTCTATCACCTCACTTTTTACCCTTCCTATACTTTGGGTGAATTTTATTTTAATTTACGTGATATATTATTCTTAAATTGGTGAACGTTACATAAATTAAGATGAAAGAAATAAGTATCATTATATTGTTGTTTGATTATAGATTTCAAATATTGAAATATTATTCATAAATATAATTATAAAAATTGACTTAAACTAAATTTTTTGATTTATCCTTTTGAAATATGTTGTCAAGTTAAATGATATCATAGAATGAGCGAATTATTATATAAGAGGTCATGTGTGGTTGATAAGTATATTACACAACCTTTTAACTATAGATTTTGATAGTGAATTTCAAATATTGAAAAGTTTGTTTGTGAAATTTCATTTTCATTCACGAGTTCAGTAAAAAAAAAAATTAATAATTTGTATGTGTTTGAGTTGAAATGTTAGAATTGATAATATCGTTTGATATTAGAAAAAAAGAATATGAGTATTCGTTTCTTCTATCAAATGACTAATATGTACATGAAGTTATTTATTAAAGTGAATTAAAAACATAAGGAACTAGGAATTGGAAGGACATGGATTTTTCTACTCATTTTTTGAAGGAGTTGTAAAATATTGATATAGCAAGAAGAATTTATTTAACAAGTGATCAATTTTATAACTTATAGTTGATTTTAATTTTAATTGGTAAGCACTTTGATGTTTATCAAACATATTTATAAATTAAAAGGTATTTTAAACTTAGTTATCCTCTATCTTACTTAAGATGAAAATGAGTATAACTAATTAATTTTAACCATAAAGTTTATACATAAAAACTTATCATATATTTATTGAGAAAATGATTAAAAGCCCTCCAATCTATACCCGAAATCTCAACTATACACTCCAATTTTACGGGGGTCCCATTACCCACCTAAACTATATTTTTATCTATTTTCTACCCACCTAAGTGCTGACCTGTCATGGGAGGTGTTGTCACCGCCTCTAGGCGCGTTTAAAGCAAAATTTGACGAAAAATTTCCCCCTTCTCCAACAGTCATCTTCCCCACTTTTAAATACCCATTACTTCTTCTTCCCCCACCATTAATCCTTGTTTCTTTAGTAAAAAAATCACGAATTCCTCTCAAAATCAAGTAGGGTTTAGTTGTTAATGTTCATTTGTACTTCAAATCTTGAATTTAGGGTTTGTAATCTGATCTAATTTCTTATTGAGGTTTCTAATTAGAAGTTTGAATTTTCTCGAAATTCATCAAAAATGGCAAATGAAAACTTGAATACGCTTTGAATGGATGAATCAGACCCAATGCTCAACGTTGTAGTGAGATGCAAACACGGAATTTTGTTGAATCGTTTGATGATAACCAAAAGTGGAGTAGGAGATGAAAAGAGGGTTTTTGAAATTTTCTTGCTTCCTTTGTTCTTCTTTCAGTTTAGGGAGAAATGGGGGGAAAAGCAAGGAAAGGGAGAAAAAGAAGAAACGGGAGTTTCTAGGTTGTGGATCCCAGCGCATGGAATCACGCAGCTTGGCTTATTTGGTTTATGTGTTGAGGTCAGCACTTAGGTGGGTAGAAATATAGTTTAGGTGGGTAATGGGACACCCGTGAAGTTGGAGTGTGTAATTGGAATTTCGGATATAGATTGGGGGGGCTTTTGATCATTTTCTCTATATTTATTATATACTACATTAATGTAAATATCGAGTTATTGCTAATTTTATTGCTTGTAATAAATCATGTCATTGTTTGGTATTTCGCTGTGAGAATTTTAAGGCATTCACACTAGCTAGCACAATTTTATTGTGTTTGTTTTTTTAGTAAAACACAAGGAAATTGCAGTTAAACTAATTCTACGTTACATAAAATACTATATTATTATATATATCTTCCCATAATTATCACGCTGAATGGTGAATCTAACTAGTAATGTTATTTTTATCACATTTTTTAAAATATGATAATTTTTCAAAATTTGCATAAACATAAGATAATAATTTGTGGTTAGACTATCCTTCAATTATTACGAAGAATTTCTTGAGTAACATGTGATTAATTTCTAGTAAGCAACTCAATCTTGATTAATTAGTTCACTTCTTTTTAAATAATTAATTAGTTCACTAACTTTTTGTACATGAGTTAATTACTAGACAGTTTTTCATTAACCAGGATATTTTTATTTAATATATATAAAGTGTGGTGCACGTTAAATACTTAATGTATAATTTGGTCTAGTCCTTTAGGCGTACGTTTTATTTTCTTTTGTTATTAATATTGCGTTCAATTCTTGAAAAGATATGTTCACACTTTGATTTATTGAAGACTCAATTTTAAGAAAGAAAATATGAAGATCGTAATTAAAATACAAAATTATTAGATTTAAACGTTATTTTGTTTTTTAAGATAGAAGTACAATGTCGATGTACTTCTCATTTTTGGGACTAGAATTAATGTTAGTATTATTTTCGTAGTTTATTATTTTTTTATTTTTGTCACCTATATGTTATTTTTTATAATTTTATTATCGTATTATTTTATTCTTGTGATTGTTACTTGTTCTTACTTTTGTATCTTCCTTTTTAAAATTGCAATCTAATGTTCAATTTTTATTAAATTGTATTGAATATTTATTAATAATTGTGGATGGTTTATTTTAAGAAAGAAAAGAAAGTGAGTTTCTTTGTTATTTTATAACTAAAAAACATTATTTTTAATTTTGCGTTAATAATTAACCTAACTAGTAAGAAATTAGACTTCTTTTCTCATGATAGTATCTCCAATATCTCAAAACTTTATAGAAATAGCTTAATTGTAAGTTATTCTCTTTAATTTCATTATTATAGCAAAGTAGGCATCAATCGTTTTCTAGTACTAATATGGATTTATATATATAGGCCTACGTTTTTTTCCTTCATAAGATGAGAACCACATAAATCTCCAAATAAAAGAAATCCATAATATCTATTACACTATTCATTTTAATTTATTTTTCTGATTTTTCTTTATAACTTTCTTTAATAAAATATATCCTTTTTTTTTGGTAATTTTAAATTTTGAATTTTCACGTGAAAATTTTAAATTGTAAATTAAATGATAATTTATGATATTTGATATATCTTTAATTTAATATATTCTTATGTATATTAACTTCATGTCAAATGAAATTGAACAAATAAATTGGATTGAGAGAGACAAGAGAGAGAGAAACTGATTATTTCTACTTTGAGGTACCATAATTTAAATTTTGAATTCATCGTTGTTCACTTAAAAGTTACTCTATCTGTCTAATTTTAATTGTCATAGTTTTTAAGAGTTAAACGATAAAACTTTTGATTAATATTTTACGATATATTTTTTTATCATGTTGATATGAAAAAATACAATTTATAGTATTTTTCGTATAGTTTTTTAAATATTGAATTTTTTATTTAAAAGATCAAATCAATATAATATAATTTAACTTTGAAATTAATTAATTTGATTTTAAAAAAACATAACAAGATAAATAAAAATAAACAAGAGAGTAATTACAAGCATTTAACTAATGCTCTTAATTATAGTTGCCTCTCTTACCAATCAAACCAATAAATTATCTCTTTTACTCTCTTTATAATTAATTATTTGTTAATTGATTTTCAGTGAGAAGTTAGCTTACAACATATTTTGCCTGAAAATGGCTTTAATTAAGTTTAGACCTACTTGAGGATTTTTAAAAGTATTTTTTTATTTAGTTCTTATTCTTAGTTGAATAAAAATATATGGTGGCCTACAATCTTTGATTATTCATCATCAAGTGTGTCGTCATTAATTAAATTTCAACGTTTTCCTATAACATCTTAAAGTTTATTTAATTAATTTCAATTAATATAATTGAATTGTCTACTATAAAAAAAAATCTTTAATCCATTATGATTTATGCATTGCTTAGCATAGAACCCTAGCTATTACAATTTTATTTTTTTCAAAAAAATAATATTGACATGAGTAGGTATATATATCTTTCGGCTTTTAAAGAAAATTTAACATAAATTAATGCTCTTAAATCCTTACACTCTTTAATTCCTTTAACACATTATTTATTGGTCCTAACATCCTATATATTTAGCAAAATCTTTAAAAAAAGAAAAAATCGATATTTGAAAGAAAATTAATTATAGTAGAAGGAAATTTTGACGTAATCGATAAAATTATTATTGCGTAATTAAAAAATTACGAATTTGACAAACCTTTTTGTAGAAATAGTACATACAGTGGAATTTTATGATTTGGCCCTTCTTCCTACCTCGTGCATAGCGATAGCTTAGTATATCGTAATATCAGTCTTAAAAAATAAAATAAAATAATTAATGTGAATTAAGCTAATAATATAAGGAACTTGAGGGTCCTGTTTGCACAAGTTTGAAGAGTTGAGGGGGTATCAAGCAAATAACAATTAAAAAAAGGAATTTTACACAAATATCGAGGGGTAGATTTTTTCTATATTTTAATTTTAATTGCAGCACCGCCTTATAATAAACGAGAAAATAAAAACTGAAAAAATGATGATAACATGGATGGCTTAACAACTTTTTAAACACACAAAAAAAGTCCATATACAGCTGAACCTCCAAATTAATTAATCCAAAATATATGGAATTATTATTTTTTTTTGAAATTTTGAAAAGAGTGCATATGGCAGATTATTTTAGGGCATGTTAAGTGTATTTTGATATAATAAATAAAGTATGGTTTTCTTTGGCTGCCAAAAAAGAAAGAGACCCCACTAACAAGAAAAAAGAAATCCATAGACAATATTGACAAAATATAATGTCCTGCCCCATCATACAAGTAATGTTAGAGACTTTTGTTTATACCAATGTCTTCTTGTTTATTCTTTTCAATCTTCATCTCCAATATTTCAGTAAACATTATCTCGAGTATATCTTCATTTTTAATTTGAGATTTGAATTTCGTTTAATAGTTAGGTAGAGATTAAAAATAATTATCAATATAAGAATATGATTCAATGTATATTCAAGGGTTTAAAATGCTCGATTCAAAAAATCTTGAGAAATGTGTCAAATTTTTGACTTAGTAATATTATTGAAACTCAAATTCTTTATATTTAGAAATGTATTTTGAAGCCAATATATAAAACGAGTTGTGGTTCAAAATCCATAACTTAAGATCTTCTATCTAAATTATATATGTTGGTACTAAGTATTTTACCTCCAAGTGAAATCTTTTGATACGAAAGTGTATAATCGATACTAGTGTGACTGTAGAATCAATAAAATCATGTATTTATATTAAGAAATTTTACTTAATGCGTATAAATATTGTAGTATTTAGAACAGAAAAAAGCAATAGGTATATAATAATTCAGAACTTATAAACTAAAAATATTGACTCTATTTCTGATTACGATTTTTAATATACATAGTAATGAAAGCTACCAAAGAGAAAAATAAAGATAAAGTATTGTGGATTTTTACGAAAGTGGGTGCATGTCAAATACTAAAGCACTAACTATTACTGTTTATGACAAGTCGAAAGAAAAAATTAGACATGCCACATGCGTATAATACAATGTTTCGTTCGTTTTATTAATTTTAATTACATACGAAGAGAGGAGTAACATAAGACATTATTAACAATACGTGAATAATCAATTGATATGAGATTAATTTTTTTCATTACCTATATGGGAGCCTATATCGTTTGATTATAATATCATGTTAAATGAATTTTACGCATAATTCATCAATCTATTGATATAAAAATAATTATCCAAATTTATATAAAGAAACTTAAATGTGTATTAGTTTCTTTTATACAGTGGTCCAATGGCGCTCTAAATTAATTACTCGATATAGTTAAACTAGAATCCTTAATACTATACATTATAAACATTTAAAAATCTAGATACCTATATTTAACTCTATGATTCAAGTAACATACGTGGCATGTTCCTACCCAATAGATTTTGTTTACCTAGTACTTAGTATTAGTAATAATAAAAATAAATATTTATTTCTTGATAAAATAAAATAAACCATTATGAAATGATCTATATACAAGCATATATTATGTATCATTCACTAGATATGCACAATGTAATATCATAGCCAGAGTCACAATACGAAGTTTGTAAGCTTGAAATATTAGTTCTATCAAAATTATATGATTCTAAATTAATAATTTACATATAATTTAATATTCTTTTTAATGATATATAAATATAAAATTTTGATTAAAATTATTAAATTCGATAAAAATTATAATCAAAACACTAGAGTAATGTGTAATGATTTATCATGTAAAACTTCGAAATCATAGTCCCACGCCCCACGTTCATTGCAGGGCCAAAAAATAGTATAGTACTAATATAATCTATTAATTAGTGTAAAATGTAAATTAATTTTAAAGCCATTAATTAATTCATTCAACACCATTACAAAGCAAAGCACAATTAGTCGTATATGTTTACCTAAATTGAAAATGACTGTGACCCTACATCGTGTGATTTTAATATTTTTAGTCAGCTAACTGAAATAACTTTTGCTTATTTTTTAATTATAATTAATCATTATAGTTTGTAACGTTACCGTCTATCAATATAAATATATAATTATTTAATATAACATATATACTGATTAAACATTTGTTGCATATTACTATTGTAAAAGGTAAAAATCCTTATAATCTATTTATCAAACATTTGAGATTAACGAATATTACTATCGAGATTTATCATATAGATGTAAAACTTCTATTACGTTTTAAATTGTGCCTACTACTATTTTGATATTTTTCAAAAAGTGATATGCTAATAATCAGTTTATATGCATTTTAACTATTCCACGTTATATATAATAATTTCTAATTATTTTTCCTGCTGATTTTTCGAAATTTATTTTTTGACAAAATGGATTTCTAGTATACATCATTCACCACACATGCACATTTATAAGACAAAATTATTGACACCTTCAAATATAAGCTAGTCCTTTCTGACATAAATATAATGTCACAGTATGCATGCTGGTTCAATTAATATGAATTTCTTAGAATAGTTAAACACCAAAAATCTTCATATGAGAGGATGAGATTCATTAATTGGTTTCACTAAACCAAATTAGATTACAAGACAGTAGACTTGCTCTGACTAAATCTGGATTAGAGATTTGTTAAGCAGTACCTTAATTAATTAGATTCCTTTTGTCACATCATCATTCAAAAATCAAAATGAACAACAAGCTTACTATATTTTTTTTATTAGGTCCAATGTGACAAAGTATATATGAAGGACATAATAGAAACATATTCCACATTCAAAAATTAAAATTTTGGATTAACCCACTTGAAAATATAGAAGTAAACATCTTTTTTTCAACTCCGACTATAATCAACGATTACACTGATATTAATATATATAAAATAGAATATAAAACAATTTTTATATCTATAAATAAAGAAACTGCTCAAAATTAAAGTTATTTGAAACCACATTGATTTTTTAAAAATTTGTGAACTAGTCTTTTTTTTAATGTTTGATTGAAATATAATAGTATAAAACAATTGGCAAAAAAATACTAAAATATTTAAAAATGCTACCTATATAAGGATTAAACTTTGTTGGTCAATGATAGGGATATTTTGGGAATTAATCGCACTTTGTCCTCCACTTCCCGTCGTTAGTAACCCACAGTCGTAAAAAACCCGATTCCGATAGCGACGGCGACAAGTTAACCTACTGAGAAGAAAGTTGTTAAATTTACACTCAATTTCGTAATGCATGCTGGTGGAATCGCCGGTAATCCTCTGACGAAAAGCCGGTGAAAAATTTGTCAGAAATGTCGGGAGGGGAGTACGGCGATCACAACATTTTGTTACGTTCTACTTCATCGGCTTCGGAAGGCGATGTGGAAAGCCAGTCATCGCCGAGGAGAACGAATAACAGAAGCATTAAGGATCTATTGAAGCGGTTAGATCGAGGATTTTCTGGTCGGCGATCATCGGATAGGGATCACCACCACTCCTCGTCGCCTTCGCCTTCTAATCGCCGCGGTGTTTCATCTACTGCGGATGAAATTTTAGGTGATAGTGCTCCGCCGGAATGGGCGATGTTGCTTGTTGCGTGTCTCCTTGGCCTTGCTACTGGCCTTTGTGTTGCCGGGTTTAATCGAGGGGTTAGTTTCAGCTGATAGCTTGCATTTTTGTTAAAGCTTATTTTTTGTTCAATAACTGGACGAATTTAGCTTGATTTATTGCTTTTTGCCTATGTTAGCAATTAGTTATGTCATTTCTATTTCCTATCTCATTTTGCACATAATAGTGATTGATTATAAGATGCTTAGTGTGGAGATTTTGTTGAGTTGGCTTCAGATAGATGTTTTCAGTTAATCACTTGATTTCATTACACCTAATCGTAAACTAAATTAGTGGCGACAAATACTCTATTCCAGTCCGTTTTAGTGCAATAGTACATGCATTTTATCTTCTAAAGCAAATTAGGGTTTGCTATCACTACCAAAATCTGAAAATTGTGAATTGTGAATTTGGGAACAGCAAAATGCAGTTGCTTTATGAAATCTGCATGTTATATTATTCCTGTTATTTAGTTGTTTGTGTATCTCTCCTGGGGTTTCAGTGTTTCCAAAGTAGAGATCTTCAGTTAATGACTAACGGCAGTTCCTGTGGTTTGCTTTCCTTACTGGTATGGGGGTGTATGCGTATTGTGGGTCTGCTTTTGTGACTTGCAAGCTTCTCTGACCATTTTTGTTGATTAAAGGTGTTGCATTTGGAGAGTTACTTGTACTGTATTTCTTATGTTGTTAACCAGTAGTCTTTGAACTGTAATCTTTTATTGTATATTGGATGACACCGAGGATATTTGTTTAGGTACATGTAATACACGAGTGGGCATGGGCTGGTACTCCTTATGACGGTGCTGCTTGGCTTCGTTTGCAAAGGCTAGCTGATACTTGGCATCGGATACTTTTAATACCTGTTTTGGGTGGAGTCATTGTTGGCATGTTGCATGGTCTGCTCGGAATATTGGACCAAATAACACAGTCTAGCTCTACTCAGGGACAAGGATTTGATTTGATTGCTGGAATCTTCCCTACAGTGAAGGCCACTCAAGCTGCTATAACTCTGGGCACTGGTTGTTCCTTGGGTCCTGAAGGTCCTAGTGTAGATATAGGGAAATCATGTGCCTATGGATGCTCAATGATGATGGAAAACAACCGGGAAAGAAGAATAGCTCTCATTGCAGCTGGTGCAGCTGCTGGAATTTCTTCAGGTATGTTTTTTCTTATTAAGAAGTATCTGAACCAGGAAATTTTCCTTATTCACTTTTAAAGTAATGCAGAGTATTAGGCCCTTAGTAAACTTATATGTTTGGAAGTTTTTTAGTTTGTATGTAATTTCTGAGATGATCTCTCAGAGGTATTCTAGAGACATTGACAAAGATGAGACATTGTTTGTTCAATCTCAAAACCATTATGAGTGGATGCTTTTGTGAATTTCTCTTGCAAGGAAGGTTTTCGTATGTTATAGCTTGTATGGATTATGACTTTAATGCATATTCGAGTGACGCTAAGAAGAGCACTCTCATGCTGTCCCACCTTTCTTCATTCCCAAAAGACTTCTTTTTCTCTGTTTTCTCTTTCCCAAAAATGAAACTGTGTTGTCAAAATAGGCAGTCACCTTGGAGCCAAATTTCCGACAAGTCTTTTGAGCTGCAAGGTTCAATATGGGTCTCAATATCAAAGGAGTAGAAACTATTCCTCCTAACTAATATGACTTTGTATGGGTCCCACAGGCCATTATTTACAACAACAACAACAACGACTACAACATGAAATCCCACAAGTGGGTTTTGGGGAGGAGTGTGTATGCAGACCTCACCCTATAGAGAGGTCGTTTATCATTGCAGGGAGAAATACTTGGTTATTATTTTTGTCGATGCGTCAAATACATAGTCGGATAGTCTTCCTTAGTGCACTTATGATACGTGCATATCCATGGGCATGTACTTGTCTGTGTGAATTGTGGCTTTGCACCTCTCTGGATCTTGCCTCAGCTGGTTGATGGATCTTTAGGTTTAACATTTTTTGTTCTGCAGGTTTCAATGCAGCGGTAGCTGGCTCTTTCTTTGCGATTGAAACAGTTTTAAGACCACTCCGTGCTGAAAATTCACCCCCTTTTACAACTGCGATGATCATATTGGCTTCTGTTATATCATCAACTGTATCAAATGCAGTACTTGGGGAAAAACAGGCTTTCACAGTGCCCACGTATGATATGAAATCTGCTGCCGGTATTTGATCTAATTCTAGTTTATTTTATTATGGCTAAAACATTACTACTATAGTGCATGAGTATTTCCGTTGGTGTTGTCTATTTATTTTTTCTATAGCAGACATGAGTCAATGATGAGGGGTATTTGGCATTTGCCCGTTCACAGTTTGGCTGCACTCAGCCAGTGTTCATGCTGCATTGTTGAATGAAATTCTTGTAATCAGGGAATTTTGGCATATGCATTTTTGATATACTTGTACCATTTCTCCTGAGAATGTTTTCCGATGGTATTCATATTTGCTATTGTCATTCACATGCTAAATTTCGCTAAAAAAGGAATGGACAACGTCAAATACACATTTCTCTTGTTTCCTATATGTCTAAAGTAACATCTGAGTGTACTGTCTCTTGTCTCCATTGATATAGTCGTAACATAGAGTCAATTCCTATTGTAATTTTTGGCATGGATACCATGCCAACCTCTCAGACCTCCTTATCGGGTCATCTGGGCATCTCCTCCTAACATGCTTGAACCATCTCTGTCTCACTTTCCTCAACTTATCTACCCCAGAGGTCACTCCCACTTTCTCCCAGATATCTTCATTCTCAATCTTATATCTCCTAGTAACCCCACACATCCACCTTAACATTCTCAATTTCTCAACTCTCATTTTTTGAACATGAGATTTCTTAACAGGCCAACACTCCATCCCATACAACATAGTCGGCCTAATCACCTCTTTGTAGAACTTACCTTTAAGTTTAGGTGGTACATTCTTATCACTTATCGGACAAGACTCTAGAGGTGAGCCTCTATTTCATCCTCCTCACACCAATACGATGTGTGACATTATTGTTGATCTCCCATTACCTTGCATTGAAGACCCAAGATACTTGAAATGAGCCGTGTATTAAGGCTCACTTCCATGCCAACATCACATGTCTCATCACTGAACTTGCACTCCAAGTATTTGGTCTTGGTCCTACTCAACTTGAACCCTTTAGACTCCAGGGTTTGTCTCCAAACCTCCAGCCCATGGTTAACTCCAGTCCATGATTGATTCAATCGGTACTATGTCATTTGCAAATAACAACAGACACCACGGCACCTCACCTTGGATATGGCGTGTCGTAAGATACATTAAGAGAATTTATAACGTGATGTCTGATTTAGATGACTGGGTATCATGTTACTTCATGCTTTACGTATTAAACTGTCTTGATTCTCACCCTATTTTTTTTATGGATATCTTTCTGAATACTTGAGAATGCTTCATTTTTGTAGAGCTTCCATTGTATTTGATACTGGGGATGCTGTGTGGAGTAGTAAGTGTTGTTTTCACTCGATTGCTGTCCTGGTTCACCAAGGGGTTTCAGTTCCTCAAGGAAAAGTTTGGACTTTCTGATGTTGTCTGCCCTGCTTTGGGGGGTTTAGGAGCTGGTGTAATAGCTCTGAGATATCCTGGAATTCTCTATTGGGGTTTCACTAATGTTGATGAAATCCTACATACTGGGAAAACTGCATCTGCACCTGGAATTGGATGGCTAGCTCAATTAGTTGCTGCAAAAGTCGTGGCCACTGCTTTGTGCAAAGGGTCTGGCCTTGTTGGTGGATTGTATGCACCAAGCTTAATGATAGGTGCTGCTGTAGGTGCTGTATTTGGAGGGTTAGCCGGGGAACTAATTAATTCAGCTATTCCAGGGAATGCTGCTATTGCCCAGCCGCAGGCATATGCACTGGTCTGATATACTTTTACCTTCCCCAAACAATTATTACACTCCAATGCCGTTTAGGTGGTAAACTTTTCTAATGGATAAATGTAAACAATGCAGGTGGGGATGGCTGCTACACTAGCTTCAGTTTGCTCAGTGCCTTTGACGTCAGTGCTTTTATTGTTTGAGTTGACAAAAGATTATAGAATTTTGCTTCCTCTCATGGTTAGTCTTGCTGAACAAAAATTCACTAGTTCTAGTTGTTTTTCATGTGTGTTACTAAAAGCTCCCATGCTTTATTAAAACACCTATCTTTGTTATCTAATCTCCGACTTTCTGAGTAACTCAAGTCCGTATCATAGTATCCCTTACTTTCTGAGTAACTCAAGTCTTCTTTGTGAAAAAAGGTTGTCATCCTAGGTTAACTTCGTAATTTGAGTATGCAATGGACTTCCTTTAATTGTGTTGGCTAATTTTTGAGTTACTCTCATTCTGAAATCAAGGTTTCCCTTCTTTGTTACATTTCTGGTGTTTCTTTACCAGTTTATCTTAGGTAATCATTAAGTATATTCCTGACTTTTAACTGTGGCAGTATTGCGGTTCGCATGTATTGAGCTTTAACTTAATTTTGAGCTGTGTGTTTGACCTCCAAATTTGGATTAAGTGGATCTTTTGGCTACTATCTGAACATTCTCCGGGGAATTCTGTGCTGAAATCACCCTGAGGGAGAGTTTGTGTGGTCAGGTAGTAAATTGATCTTGGTAACCTTTTTGGTTGGTTAATTTAATCTCTGTAACTTTTGGCCATAAGTGTATGCTAACACGTTGGACTATTGTCCTTTCTACATTTGAGAGGTAAGAGGGCTAAACTCTAGGAAACTATGCTGCTATAATAAGGAGACCTCCTATTATATTAAATTACATTACGCACATAACATTACATTATAGTGTACTATATTAAGACTTATCCTTATCGGACTTATACAAATCTGACTTGCATCTGTGTTTGCTAGCTAGATGGTCGCATAGATGTTTTTTGCTGTTGTAGGTTGCTGTTGAAATGATATATGGTGTAAAACTTGCACTTTAAGTCATGCAATTGTTTTAAATGTTCTTTAATAGGGTGCTGTTGGGCTGGCAATATGGGTGCCTTCCGTTACTGACCAGCCAAATGAAACGGAGTCATCAGAAGCCAAGTTTGCGTCAAAAGGTTACTCTATTCTTTCACCAGCTGATGAAAAAAATGAAGGGAATGGTTCGAGGCAATCTGGTGAGAGAAATAACTTGGAACTAATGGCGGTTCGTACCAGTCATGAATCATTTGATGAAGGTCTCATTTTAGAAGATCTAAAGGTACTATCTTTGCGTTGGCATCTAGAAAGTGGGAAAAGTTTGCATTTTATGGGATCTTGGTTTTCAATTTTTTGAACAAAACATTACCTGTTTTCTTTTAGGAGATTTATTTTGTGATTTAGGTACTTCCAGAATCTAATGTGTATTTCCTTCTATTAGGTTTCTCAGGCCATGTCAAATGATTATTTAAAGGTCTCTCCAAGCCAAACTGTGAAAGAAGCATTAGAATGCATGCATGACGGCCGACAGAGTTGTGTTCTTGTGGTTGATGCTGAAGGTTGCTTGGAAGGAATTTTAACATATGGTGACGTGAAAAGGAGTTTGTTTAAGAACCATGGGGATTCTTCCAACAAAGATTTATCAGTCACAGATGTATGTGCTTTAGATTGCCATCATGAAAAATGTCTGTTAGTGTTAAATTTCTTTTTCTTCCTGATTTAGTGTTCACTTTGTCATCCTTGTCTCCGGGAGTTTCAGTCCATGCACCTCCTTTCTTTTCTTACTTTAGCTATATGATTTACAGGCAAATACTTCTCTTGTGTCCTCTATATGCACAAGAGGGATAAGCTATCGTGGCCAAGATTGTGGACTCCTAACTTGTTATCCTGATATGGATCTAGCAATTGCAAAGCAACTAATGGAGGCCAAAGGAATTAAACAATTGCCTGTGGTCAAGCGTGGTGGAGAATTCAGAAGAGAAAGAAAGCGCAGAGTTATTGCTCTTCTGCATTATGATTCAGTAGAGGAGATGATCAGGTTTTGCAGCTTCTCTATGTAATATCTCATAATATGCTTGTATGTTGCTCTATTTTGCTCGGATCCAAGTTTAAAGTTTTCCATATGTTTCTACGTGGTATGCAAGTCACAAGAGTAGGAAGTTCTTTTTTTTTTTTCGAGTAAAAAGAAAAGGTAAAAATGGATTTATGGTACGTGTTCTTCCATTAACTGTAGATCCTACTGTGTAGCTTTATTCAAAGGGAATTAAACTGCTAGACGTTTTGGAAATTGAGCAGAAATCTTTATGTTATGAGGGCGCCTGTAAATGAATGGAACTCGTAGAAGATGTGAACTTAAGTGATAATTATAGGGTTCTTTTAATATTTGGCGCTAAACTACAGCTTGGTAAAATAGGTTTAAATGACAGTACAGCTGTAGCTCGATTGAACAATCATATGGAGCTAAAGCCCAAGAGGTTAAACTGATCTTAGTCTTTGCCTGAGTTTGGTCGTGTTAGCTTGCTTCTTATACCACCTGTCATTTGCAAAAGAACAATATTATACAAAGAAAGTAAATAAAAAGGAGAGAAATACGTGTTAAAGACAGAAGTGACTCAATCAAGACTATGCAGGTGGAGCTGAACTTTACAAGAGTTTTTTTCGAATCCTTGTAAGATGAACAAAAACATACTAAAATGTAAGTTGGCTCCCAGCACAGCCTTTGTGCTGATAACTTAATAGACTACTCATTTGTGGATTTTGAATTGTTTAGACGTGCTTGGGTTTTGTGTTGTCAGTGTGTTTTCTGAATGTAATTCATCCTACAGGCGTGAAGTGAGTCAGAGAAAGTCGGTCTACCAGCAGAATGAAGAAGAAAAAGATAAGCAGATCAAGCGAATGGCCATTAATAGCTCAAGGCACTGAATGTCACCAGCAAGTTTCAACAAGAAATTTGTGTTTGTTCTACTTTGGCATCAATCTGAGACTGGAAAGCAAGCTTCAACAAGAAATTACGATCTTAGTTGGTCATCAGTAGGTAATATCCAATTTACTGTATATTATTGACTTAATTATGTGTGCAGAAGTTGAGGTTCCTTCCTGTTTGTTTATGGAGCGAACATGCTGCACCAGGCTGCCAACAGAGCCCGAGCGTAACAGCACGAGTTTTCCTCAAATAGTTTTCGTTGTTCTTATCAGAAAGGCAGTTATTCAGTGTAAATTTGACATTTTGTACATGAATCATATACTTGGTAGATCAAGGTAACACCAAAATGTGAAATCGTCATGGACTGATATATATATATATATATACACAAATTGAGAGGTAACTAGTTGAAATTCTATTCATATATGTATCTTTTTGATATGTTAAAGATTACTTTTACTATTGGGTTGTTCCCTTTTTATCCATTTACACCTGTTGTTGTTGATGGAAGTGGTTGATATCTCGTGGAATTAATTGTGAAATTCATTACAAGCCGGCAGCAGATGCTCTACGCCGCCTCGTAGCAGCGAATGTAATCATGATGACAAATATTCGACCATAAAACTTCTTATTAATGTAGTTCTATTGGTACAAGACTTGTGACGTACTACAACAAAATATGCATTGGTACAACTTACTACTCTTAAATGTTAGGAACATCTCAAATAAAGAGCACTATGCTTGTCGTTTGAATTGGTTAAAGTTATGCATTATGTAGGGTCGTTTGGTTGTTGGTTAAAGTTCAAATATTAGATGCAACAACTAGCTCGACAATAAACCTCAATATACAGTAAATTGGATATACACATACACCATTGATGTCTAACTAAACATATAAATTAGCTGTACTTTCAACTCTCAGACAAGAGAGTTGCAAGCATATGCCAACTGATGAGAAGAGACGTAAATTTCTTGTTGAAACTTTTTTTCTTTAATATAAGAGCAAGGCCATCATTGTGCGGTTTAGGCAAAAGTAGTAGTACACGGAGGAGGACATACACCTTTAGCCTCCAAAAGTAAGATAGGACATGGAAGTTTCCATGTTACAACCTGAAACTGTTGTCAGTATAGCAAGAAGCTGAAGCACAAACAGCAAATAAATGGCTGCTTATATGGTATTTAGAAGTTGAAACAAAGGCAAAATATAGCTTCAAAAAGTTGTACTATAGGACTTTGTGTAGGAGGTATGCCCATTAAGTACCAAAATCAGCATCTCTAACTTTCTGTTCTTTAGAGAAGACAAAAACTGTAAATTTACATCTGAGGTCCAAGCGGCAACCTGTTCAAAAATTGCTGATAAGCTGATGAGCCATTGGCGAGGTTCAATCCAGGATCCGGCATAGGTTCCACCTTTGGTTCTTCCTTTGGGAACATAAATCCCATATCATGCATGGGTCGCGGCTGTCCTAGATATGGATGCATAGGAACCTCCCCTGGCTTGTTTTGATTAGGATGAAATCCGGCCATTGCTAGACTGGATAGACCGCCTTGCTGGTTCATTCCATAGCTAAATCCTGGGTTAGGTCCAAGCTGGGGCCTCCCTGACAGACCAAATGAGCAAAATGAAGGTTGCCTGTCAAACCGCGCCATAGCATTCTGCAGTTGAGCAGCCTCGGGCCTATGTAAATGGTTTTGAGCAGGGGCAGTAACTGAAGCTGGATGAGTGTTGGAGGCCCCTGAATTAACATGACTACTGTTGCGAGCTGCAGGAACGTCATGGTTGTGCTTCCCTTCATAGGTGGTAATCACTGACTTCAGGTCATGCGAGGCTCTCTCAACATGCTTCCTAACATTGCAGCCAGCACTTGTGCACTTGTAGTAACTCCTGCCAAAAGGGAAATCCATCATTTTTAGCAAACTTTACAAGTCATAATTCGGAATTCTGGTGTCATACATTTTTTTATCGATGTGACTAACCTTGGATTTGGATTCCCTTTGACAACCTTTTGCCCATACTTGCGCCAGCGATATCCATCATCAAGGATGTCCACTTCGCTTGTAGTTTGAACCACAACTCTTGGCTCCCTGATGGCTCTAGTAGCACCAGTCATATCTGCAGAGTAGGTCTCAACCTTCCTAGTAATATTTACCAAAGAGATAATAAAAAGTTAAGTACTCAGGTAAATTTGATAGAATTATGGAAATCTCATTCATTAAGGCTAGCGATGATATAGAAACCTTCTTTTAGACTCGGACTCATCTCCTTCACCCTCATAACCTTGTGATACGCTGCCATGAGTTCCACGATCATCTTCATCTTCATCATTCGAAAAAGTAGACGACACATCTACTGCATCACCTGATTCCAACCGAGTGTTATTCTGAGCAGAGAAAGGGGCAGATCTGTTGCGGTACTCGGAGCCCAAGTTTGCTGAAGATGTTGCATCAAGATTGTTGTTCCTCCAATCAAAACCTCCTCCAGCACCAGGTGCTTTGTGGAAGTTTGCCTGACCCAGATCACCATTAACACCACTTGCACCTTGTTCTGCACCGTCCACCTGTAGGTCACCAAGTGAATTTGTGGATCCAAGGGCTGATCTACGGTTAGGTGGGGGTTTTGGGTGATTGTGGGCTCCCTTGTATATAATCTCAGTAATATGACCCTCTGGAGATCGCTCCACTTTCTTCTTGACTGGACAGTTTGGATGTGTGCACTTATAATAACTTCGGGGGTACTCGCTCCCCTTAACTTGTTTCTGCCCATATTTTCGCCAATTATAACCATCTTCAGCTGGGGCACCAGCAACATTTTGATCTCCACCTCCTCTTTGATCAATGTCTTCATCTTGCGGTTCATCGAGAGGTGGAGAATGGTCCACAGCACTACCAACTGTCTGAAAAGTCCTAGACTCTAGGGCAACATTATTACCCATGACATCCTTCTCAGCAGAAAATTTAGGGAAATCAGATGATTGCTGAAGTGTTCCATTCTGAGTCTGGTTTTGTGTAGCTTCCACACGGTGAGATACAAGCGAGTTCTGGGAATGAACTGAAACTTCAATGTTTGGAAATCCTTGCTGAGAAAAATTGGATGGGTTCACCTGCAACCAAGACTAACAAACAAGCTCAGAAATTGGAAACAAACAGAATATCTGTGCAGAGTGCATTTGAGAGATTGAGAGTAATTACTCTGCTGGTCGTGCCAGGAAAAAGAGATGGAGCAGTCTCTGGAACTGGCTTGAAAGAAAAGGATGATGAATTGATACTCTCTAAAGCATTATCTTTCCTTTTATCTGTATCCTCCATCATCAATGCCGAGTTTCTATTCTCAATGCCTGAGGAAAATAGAAATTTTCCAGTTGTTGGGGATGGTTGCACCTGCAAGACATTGATAGAAAATTTTACATGAAAAGAGAACCTTGAAGAAGAATACATCAGTTTCAGAACAATGGGAGTTCACACAGATGTACAAGCGCCCCCAAAAGAAGTAACCTTTGCATTAGACCAAAGCCAAAATGATTCAAGCAAATTGTGCCTTTAAATGATACTCACTCCGTTTCAATTTTCTTGTTTGGTTTGAACTTGACACGAAATTTAAGTAAAGAATACTTTTGAATCCCGTGGTTTTAAATTAAAGACATGTAGAATGAACCAAAATGTTCTTTAATCTTAAGGACTTATGCATGCCACATGGAAAGTTAGAATTAAAGAGTTGCCAAAAATGGGAAGGGACATTCTTTTTTAAATGGCCTAAAAAGGTAAGTAAAACAAACAAATTGAAACGGAGGGAGTATATGTATCAGAAACAAGACCTTGCAAGATTAACATCTTAACAATATAACAGTTGTCCTATATAAGTAACTACAGACCTTGAAGCTCTTTTCTGGGTTCTGAAAACTCCAAATTAGAAGATTAAATTAATAGTAAAAACCAATATATGGACCATGATGTGAAATTAGGACTCACAACTTCTTTAAACTCTGACAATTGGTTTTGCTTTAGTATAATATAAAACAAGGGGAAGATGGACGGATGACAAGTTGAAGGTGAACTTTGCAAAGCAAGCTAAGTCGACGTAAGATACTGCAGGTTAAAAAATTATTTTATGATGTTTATGCTACAAACTCAGCAGATGAAACCCTTCATTCAGTAAATGCAGAAAAGAATTGCATGGAGTTTGATAAAATGCAAGAATTCAGACCCAGTAAAGAGAATGGTCATGACTGTAAAGTTACCTATTTCAAAAAAAGAATGCTCGTGACTGTGACACACCATAAAAAGAACATGAATAAGTACTTGCAACAAATAGCAATCTAAGCAAGTATACCTATATCCTTCTACAGCATTATATATAACTCCCTCTGTTTCAATTTCTTTGCTTTTTAGTCCGTATCAGAAAGAATATTTCTTCCCTTTTTTCGACAGCTCTTTAATTCTAACTTCACACATGACATGTTAAGATTAAAGGGATCTCGGTACATTATAAATATCTTAGATTCAAAAGTCATCTTTACTTTCTTAAACTAGCCAAGCAAATTGAGAAAGAGGGATAGTATATTTTCACAAATCACAACATAGAACAATCATGGACTCTACCTAAAAAAAATCAAAGAAGTTGTGGTTAGGTAGAACTATTAAAATAGATACAAATATTAGTCTTCAATTGATTCATCCAGTATATCACCCAAGAGCAACTCTAATCATAGTCACAACTCCTCTTGTCACTTTGCAGAATCGATAGCCTATTATTATTTAAACTTGAGTATTATATCCCTTTCATTTGTTGTTGGCGTGCTTCTTAAACTTCCACCATTATAGCATAGTTCAGAAATAACCAATAATAAGCAACCTAAATCTGGGAAATCAATTATGTGATGGAGGCAAAGGGTATACATACCAGTGAATTGGAGAGAAAAACAGGAGACTCTAGCAGGCTTGTTGGACTAAGACCAGGAGGAATAGTTAAATAAGGAGAGCGAACTCCTTGATTCTGCCTCAGATCAGCAGGTCTAAGGCTCTCCGTGTTCAGCTTTGGGGCATTAAATCCGGCTCTAGCTGCTATTCTTTCCAAGAGTCCTCCTCCACGAGAGTTCATTTTCTGGTCAGACGGTGCACTCAACTTCACCGGTTGTGGTTCACTGATTGCAGCTGGTGCTCCATCATCTCCATCAGAATTGCCAACATGTTCTTGAGGACCAGAAGCTAAGTTTCCACTAGTTTCATTGGTGCCCTCAAAAGATAATCTTGACCCACCATCATCGCCTAGCAGTGAAGAGAAAAACGTTCTTGGACTTGGACTTGGAGGCATCCAATCTCCCATAATGGCAACATGATCATCAAATCCACCCATCAATTGTTGATACTAGTAGCATGAGCAACTCAAACGCCAAATTAACTGCAATGAGGAGTAGCATGAAATGAATATAAAGCCACAAAGATTCTAAACCACACCAATATTTAAAACAACTATATCATGAGTGTTTTTTAATAATGACAAAGGAGGAATGATACTGGAGACATTAAAGCTACTTCCGTACATACAACACTTAGCTGTCCACTCATAATCATTTAAGCTAACTTATTCTTACAGTAGATTCACCCAGATATAATAGAGCAAAGATCTCCAAACCAACCTCTCCATTAATCAATTCTCCTTCTATATCCACCAGACACACTGAACAACTCTTGTATTACCATTTTTTATTTTCAAATTGGGGGTAGGGATTACAAGGTGAGGCATCCAACCCTCACCAACAAGATAAAAGCTCAAGTAGCCAACCAACTAACCAAGCTACTAAGATTCCCCTCAGATTGTCATCAAATCAAGGAATCAGGATACAACAACATAAAAGTATTCACATATACCCCTCCATCATTTTTCCTTTTGTTATCAAAAAAAGCCCATCAAAGGAAAACAAAAGAGCCACAAATTAATTACATTCCACAAAAGCATAATTTTGATCTAGGGCAGGTGTAAAAACATGTCATTCCTTCACTTCTCCTGCTTGTAACTGATTATAGAAGGTAAAGATTGAAACTTTAGTAAATCTTGAAGCACATCAGGATCTAACAAATAAGGAAAACAACAAAAAAGGAAACAAGAAATCATTTTCAGGCAAAAGGGTTATCAAAAATACCCAAAACAAATAAAAACACATAGATTAAAATCACAGGAACATAAATCAATCATTAGAAATGATGATCAAAGAATAACAATAAAAAAAATTACCTGAACAAACATATATATAAAAAAAAAAAGAGAGTCAAAAGAAGAATGATAAAAATGGAAGAAAGATAGACCCTTTGGCCTGACCTTCAACACAGATTAGTCTCACCTTGGAATTTATTTTCTTCTTCCAACTCCACCCAAAGACTTTCTTCCAAGAAACAAATGGGAAAAAGCAAAAGCAATCCTTTCTCCCCCTCTCTCTCTCTCTCTCTGTGGAAAAAGAGCTAGATTGGGTACAAGATTATGATTGATTAGGCAAAAGAAAAATAATTATAGGAATATATTATATGAATAAAAATTGGAGTGGGGTTTGTTTGGATGTTATGGTGGACCTCTAAATGTTTTGGGATCTTTTGAAAAAGAGAACAATCAAATTGAGGATTTTAATTTCATAAAATAATTATCACTTTTTACTTATAATTTGAAAGATCATTTACCACTAAGATACAAACACAAGCAAAACATACAATTTTGATTTTTTACTATTTATATCTATTTCGAACGTTACTGTTTATTTTTCTTCTTAGTTCATTTAAAAAAAATATCTTCTTTTCCTTTGTCAATATTATAATTTTAATCTTTTACATTGAATGTTTTATGTCTAAAATATTAAAAGATAATACACACCACTTTGGATTTTTCTAGTTTTTCCTACTTGGTACGTTACAGTTTATTTTTCTTCTTAGTTCATTTAAGAAAAATGTCTTCTTTTCTTTTGTCAACATTATAATTTAATTTTTCTTTCATGTTGCATGTTCAAGACAAAAGTTTTAAAGGGTATTTCAATACATTTTGTGTATTTTTATTTTTAATAAAAAAAATATAAATTAAAATTAGTCAAATAAATTAAACGAATATCTTATATTCATTTTAATTTTTATTCTTGAAAATGATTTGATGGGCCGGGCTAGAGGGAAAAACCGGGTCTCGAAATGTTATCCAAGTTTGACCAGCCAATAATTGAAAGCCACGTGAAAGAGTAGTTTGACTGATGGAGCTAATTTTGGGGAATAACATGTTAACATAAAAACGGACAAATGGCCAAACAATAGTAATTGCACCTAATTTTTATTTGCTTTTTGACAACAAAAGATTTTAATGCATTGTTGAAAGTACTTTTTAAATAATTAATTATTAGAGTTTGATATAAATATAAAAATAAATAAAACTCACTTCTTTTAAAAAGGTTATTTGAGAAGTATGATTAAGAGGAAGTAAATTATTTTTAGCAAGTACTCCCTCCGTCTATAATTATTTGGCAAGTATACTAAAAATTTATGTTCAAAATTAATTGTCAATTTAAATAATTAAGAAATAATTAGTTACCTTTTTCCAAATTTGTCCTTAATAATAGTGTAATTTTAATTGAAAAATTATATAGACTTTTGATATTCTTGGTATAGTAGGGTTATATTAGTCAAATTACACTTTGTATTAAATTTTCCTTGAGGATGTGCATGATCTTAACATGACAAACAATTGTGGACGGAGGGAGTACTAGCTAATTACTAATAATGTTATGCTTATGTATTTAGATGTATGTATTTTTAGTTAGCATATTTTTTTAAGTGTGTTATTATTTGCAATTTGAATAACTCTGCAAATATACCTTCCTTTTTCATATTTAACGGCCTTTTTCATATTTAACGGTGAAAAGTTAGGTTGACAAATTTTTAGGTAGGATTAATAAATATTATTCTTGCATTATGATCGTTCATTTTATTTGGTTAAAGATAATCTTTACTTTTTATAACTGTGTATTTCTCGAGAATTTATTAGTATTTAATATTTATATAGCTTATAGTTTCACTTTAGTGTAAAACACAAATACAAATAAGAATTTATTTAGTCTCTGCATTCACTTTACATTAATTTTTCTATTTATGGTTGTTGTAATTATTTGTGTGGCTAGTTGTTGTTAATGTGCGGCTAGTTGTAATTATTATTTAGTAGTAGAAAAAGTAGTTTGGAAAAATGAAAGGAGAGTTTAACGTTAAAAAAAAAGACTTGTTACCTCATTTAGAAGTAGGTGAACCTAATAATTATGAAATCACTGTTTTTATTTTATACTACTTGTATAAATACATAAGGAAAAAGTAATTAATAGTTATTTAAAGATAATATATATATTTTTTGGTAGAATATTGTCAAACGTAAATTGATACATAAATAATGGAGATCTTATTTGAGTTAGCGTAAAATGCCATGAATATTTAGCATATAATCTCACATTCTAACACTAATGTCTTTATGTTATATATATAATACGGATTGACGACTGAGAACAAGTAGAAAAAGTAAAAGAACACTAGGCCAGATTTCTATTGATCAACAAAGTATATAGGACTCTCAAGTACATTTTAAATTTGTGATCATGATTATTTGTTATTTCGTAAAGAAAAATATTTAGTTGACGATATAAGTTTATCGTTGAGAAAAACTATAATTTGGGTGCGTAAAATATTGTGGACAGGTAGAATGTCCGTATTACGTGGCATATAGTATATATGATTAAGTAAAGAATGGGAAGAACGTAATTGAGACCATTTATTTGGAATCATTTGAGGAGGTGGGTGGTGGGGAACATTGACTTATTTTAGTGTAATAAATAATACGTTATTTTCTAATCAAATATAGAATGATTGATAATGAACTGGTTATTTTATTCTCTACCACAGAAATAAAACTTTCACACTGTTTAGAAAAAGGAAAAATAATAATATTCTCAAGAGGTTTTTGAAATTTCCAGTTTTATATAAATTATAAAAGAAGAACTAGTGGAATTTAGTGCTAATTGGAAAGATACAAATATAAATGATTTCTTTATTGGTAAAGAGTAAAGACGGAGTAAAATCACAATTTTCAGTTTATGAATTATAAGAAGAGAAAGAAATAAAATGTTCAACACATATATAGGGTTTGAAACAAAAATAGTAGAGTTTATCGAATTCGCGTCTACTATATTGGCTTCACCTCTAGGTATAGAGTGACGAACATGTTATAATTTTTATTTTTACTTTTATTGTTATATTGTATATTGATTGTATGCATAAATATATTAATAAAGTATAACAACGACATTTAATAAATATTGACAATCTTTAATAATCAATATCAGTTTATGATAGTGTACGTTCTCTTCATTAATAAGCTTGACATAAATTAAGCAAATTATTTCCACTTCGATAGCTTTGCCTAATCCATTAATTATAAGCTTGACATTAATTAAGCAAATTGTTTCCACTTCGATGGCTTTGCATAATTCATTTGTTTGGTGTCAATTATCATTTAATTATTTGATGCTCTACAATTTTGTAGTAAGGTTTAAAATAAATTTTATCTTATTTCTCTAAAAATAACATCATCTGAATACTTCTCGACACTATCATTAATATTTAAATTTATTTATTTTTAGACTATGCGAAGACCAAACAATTGATTTGACTTGTTTAAAAATAGAGATTCGACTAGAAAATACTTCAGCAATTTTATGAGTTTCTTTTTTGTAACATTGTTAATTGCATATAAGGGTAGTGGGGATATATTTTTCATTTTTCAAACTCTTTATTTTGTCAAGAAAAAAAACTCTAAGAGGCATTTGTCCACGAATAAAATTTTAAATATTTGAAAATTATTCTAATCATTTATCGAACTAATCCATAATTTCAATTTTAAATTTGCTATATAGAATTTGAAATTTAAATTCACATACTTCCAAATTATTTTATTTTAAAATGTGCCTTCATTCAAATATTCTTTTAACTTTAATTTTAGAGAATATTTTTTAAAAAAATCTCAATTAAATCATGTCCAAACACTGCTCGAAAAGTTAGAATTTGGTAGTGAGAAGTGCATTATCGGCAAGTTAAAATTGTACGAGCAAAACTGCTATAACTTATTTAATAAAAAAAATAGTCTGACGTATAAAATATAATATGTTAATAAAGTTTTGAAAAGGATTATAATGCAGACGGTCCAATAAAAGTATAGATAAAGAAAAAGAAAAAGAAAGTAATAAAATAAATTAGTGTACGTAGTAGTATTAGCCTAGGGATTATCACATGGAAAAGGAAATTTATAATACAATTAATTAATTAGTGGAATCTATTAGAGTAAGTATAGTTTAAATAAAGAAAAGACAAAAGCAAAATTAACATTTTTGTTTGTTAGTGATAATAACATGACAATTGGGGGTTTCATTATGGAACCAAACAATCAGTCGAATTTTTTTTCTGACATATAATTTTATAATTAGTACTAATTAGGGTGCATTATCATTAACAGCTGACAATTAGGCCATTAGATTTCTTAATTTATAGTACTAATCATCTCCAAAGTCCTAATGTCATGTGCAGATTGTCACCTCTCCATCATCCGCGGAGACACTTCAAAAATAAGACATAAACTGGTATAAAAAATATTTCAAATTTGGTTGAATTTACTGTTGCGATACTAAACTTTAATGAGAACCTATTATCTTCTTGAACTACTTAATAGTGTATCTTTTACCCCATGAACTATTTAATAGTGTATTTTAAAGGTATCTACATGTGTCCACGTGGGCAAATATATATGTTTAAAATACGATATTAAATAGTCTAGGGAGATAATAGGTCCTCAGAAAAATTTAGTATCGCAGCAACAAATTCGACGAAACTTGTAGTATTTTTCAGACATTTATCCCTTCAAATAAGAAGAGACGGAGTTAAAAATTTAATGAAATTACGACTTATCACTATAAAACAATAAATATAATATATGTAGTGGATTTTGGAAAGAGTACATCGAATAAAATCAGATCTTGCTACTATCTTATGAAGAAAGAAAGATTTATTTTTGATAGATCGTCCACCTAAGTGAAGTAGAAAAAGGAAATAATGAAGAAATATAATAAGTAACAAAAAAGTCGAATCCTATCAAAACGGAGCAAAGACAACAACAGATTGTTGACTTATAAGTATAGACTCATATTTTTTTTTGTTTACGAGATTATGAATTAATTATCTATAAATACTAAATGAATTTTAAATATATATTTAGAATTTGAACCGAAGCTTTTGAATTCGACCTCTTTTAGAATGACTCCACCTCTACAAATAAACAGTCAAAGGACATTACATTTTACAACAATAACAACAATAACTTAATTAATGAGATGTTTGTAAAAATAGTGTGTATTTATATGTTAAAGATAAATAGAATATTTTTGATAAAGCATGATGCAATAATGTTATTTTTTTTATTGGAATACCTATTTGTTTTGTTTATTGAATGGCAGTCCAATGTTTGGCATTTGGTAGACCCAGTCAGTAGAGGTTATTTATTTTAGACCAATTCTTTGTCTTTTTTATACTCACACAACTCTATCCTTCCACTGTACAGCAGTACACAATTATTAAAGAGGTATATATTTTGTATATTTTTAATTCAATTCTAATAGAATAATCTTCCAAAAATGATTAAGACAATTAAATCTTGACAACGATTTAATAAACACACGCAACAAACATATGTCTCTAAATAGTAAAAATAAATAATGCCCACCGGCAGTTTTCGGCCATTTTTAAATTATTGGAGACTGGAGTTGATAATGGTTATTTGAAAACGAGTATATATTTTAAAGGGAAAAAGGCACTTTTAGTCCTTATGTTAAGGTTAATTTCTTATTTTAGTCCTTGTGTTATTTAACTTAGCACTATTAACCTTTAATTATATCAAGTGAGTGATTTTAATCCTTCAACTAACAGATTCAAAAAATTTAACAGAGAGTTCACTGCTAAAAGGGGTAATTCGGATATTTTAAAGTAATTGCTTAAGAAAACAAAAAAAATTTTTAAAAAAAATCATTTGTTGCATAATTTATCGTTCGTCGGTGTGAGAGGGAGGGTTAATGCCTATCAACTTGATTTTTGAAATTGTAGCTCAAATCGACAGGCTTGTTCTTCTAGATAGAGACATGGAAGACTTAGCTTGTTCTTCAAAGAGAGAGAATTAAAAAGGAAATACCCAAACTATCCATTTTAGCAGTGAACTATCTGTTAATTTTTTTTTGAATCTGTAAGTTAAAGGACTAAAATCACTTACTTGACATAATTGAAGATTAATAATGCTAAGTTAAATAACACGAGGACTAAAATAAGAATATAGTCTTAACACAAGGACTAAAAATATCGTTTTCCCTATTTTAAATGAGTAAAATATGAAGTATACTGATGACCGTATAATATTTGTTATAAAATTCAAATATATGACAAATTCGTTTGTTTTTCATAGTTGAGGACTTGAGGGGGTAAATTTGAATCGATCTACTAACAATAAAAGCATATTTTAGATCAAATTCAAACGGAAAGAAAAATTATTTCGTTTTCGATTATTGTTGAAGGTTTTTTTTGTTCCCTTTTCCTTTCTTAAATGAATTGTCAAACGTTTGTTTATTTGTACCCAAAAAAATAGCCTTTATATATTGCAGCTACAATTTCCTCCCTACTAGTTAATTATTTTGATGTAACATATCTAAATTAGATTGTATGAGTTAGAATTTAATATTTAAACAAATGATTTTTATTATGAACTTATTTGGTGAAAAGAAGAATTTGAAGCTTCACATTTTTCTAGTGGGCCGGCTTATTAAGGTTAGTAAGCCCAAACTGTATCGAAATCGAATGTTTGTATAAGCCCACTTTTTAATGGGCTTGAATTACCAAAGGCTGATCTTTAATTTATAGTCCTATTTAACAAAGTTTCTAAAATATGGCGTGTATTACTTATCGGACACAAGTTTTAATTTTTATGTGAGCATAAGTTAATTTTACATCGCAAGAGTTTGAGGGATTTCAAAAATTTACTAACAGTGAAGATGCTGTATTGTTGTTTATAAGTTTTAGTTATATTGACTTGTGAACAATTTAGCAACAAAAATAACTAGCTAATTAAATAGGTTTATTGTATCGAGATATTTCAAACTTCTATTTCACCGAAAAATTAATTTGAGGACGATCCAAAAGATCAAGATCATATGTTATAAATCATTTTCGCAGATCAACCTGGAAATATACGATTTATATCAATTCTCTTATTTTATCTCTATCTCAATTCAAGTTTTTGTTATTTCAATAGAGAAATTTGTGTTAAAAGTTATAAGTGAAATTTGACGATCAATTTACGTGACAAAAATATAGTTATCATTCAATCAATTAACGTAAAAGTAAGATAAAGGTAAAGTCAAAGCTTGTATAATTGCTATGGCAAATCAAAACTTTTAATCACTGTTTTTAGGACAAAATAGAATGGATTACACCACTATTGAACTTTAGTGTCAATTAGCTAATGATGACCATCTATGAAACTCCTTTAAGGACCACCAATTGGCAATTGCAATGATACTCATGTGTCATTATAACTTTGATCAATTTTCTCCTTCAAATTTCTTAGCTTGTTTCTTTAGTGTTGGAAATTGGGGCCTAGCCATGTGATATTTTTACTACATTAATGTGGTCGGTTAAATTCATCATGGATCGATAAGTTATATGGATTATTAGCTTATCACAATCTTTATTTGAATCAGCAATATGAACAAGCTTACACTAACAGAGTTATATGTATATTTAATTTATTTTTCACTTTTATCTTGTCAATATGATGATATGAAATGATATTAACTGAAGAATCGTAAATTCATATTTATATATATATTCAACCCTAACTTATTTGATACCAATACCGTAGAAATTCTTTTGAGGAGAGGAGTGGACCTAAATAAAAAGATAGAAAAAAGAAGGAAGAGCCAAGCCTTTAATGAGATTTGACCTTTGCTCTATTTTGATACAATGTGATTTATGTGAAATTGCAACACAGACTAGAATTTGGATATTAATATTTTTACTTCTTTACAAATTACTTTAGAGTTTCATCAACTTGAGATCGTGAATCCAATGAGATCTAAGTTGTCGACAAAATAAAATAGAAAAAAATGTAAAATTCTATGTTTTCTTATTTGGAAATATTTATAAGAAAAATCTCAAAAGATATATGAGTGCATATCTCATAGATGAATATATTTACGTAACTTTTGAGTGAGAGACTTTTTTGAAAATAATGTCATCTAACATGAATTTATTATATTAAAATTATCCGATAATATCCATTATTAAAATATCATATGCCAAAATCATGGAACTACCTTCCTCTAAAGTCAAATAAGCTACAAAAGCCTAATAAAGTCAATTACTTACTCCTAAGGATAATCCATCCACAGTATTGAATGGGATAGCTTCTATACCTGCCCAATTAAACTTTTAATGGTTTAGATCAAAATTATTGAGTTTTGATGAATCTGTAGACATGTTTATAGCTTTATTCTTAATAACGAGACAAGTAAAAGTTGTGAATGGAGGTGCGAATTCCCAAATTGAAATTTATGAGCTTTTAGTGCATTTTGCGACACATTTAAATTACAATTACTGAATTTTATCGAATCTATACAAATAATCATGTATTCGCTCGCCCCTTTGGTTAGATAAAGGATCATGTGACTATAAACAAACAAAAAATGGAATCAAAATGTTGATCATAACCACGATTGACGGCGTTTTTATGACTTTATTAGTAATGAATTATGATTAAACAAAAAGGATAAGCAATTTGATGAGCTGTAAAAAGCAGCTTATCCAAAGTTGTTCAAATAAGAACCAGAAAAAAGCAGAATCACTAGTCTTTTTACAAAACCAAAAGTCATTTTCTTGAAGTTTAAGGAAGTAATAGTAGAAAACGACACTATTTTGACAATTTACAATTTTAATATAATCAAATTTCTCTATAACGCATATTATGAAAAGTCGATTCCAAAGAAAATTTGGCTGTTTAGTGAATGTTATTACAGAGGATAAGAAAAAAGACAGTCGATGCATGGTCGGACCACTATGATCTATTGTGCATAGCCTTACCATGAATTTTTATTAAAGACTATTTTCACATCTCTAACCAGTGATCTCTTCGTCACATGACAACTTTACTAATTACGTCAAAACTAAGAATCATTGTTATATATAGACAAGTTGCCTTTAGTTTGCATTTTGGTAGACATCTAAAAGGGGTTCTTGGTTTGTTTGTTGTTATATCTGTATGCTGTTTTTTTTCCCAACAGAAAACAAAAATATTGGTACTATAGGTTAAACATTAGATGAAAACATTAGATGAGTAGCTTAAAAGGTTCAAAATCCGAGCTTTAGCTACATATCAGTTGGTTACAAGTTACGACTATGTTGCTCTAATCCTCCAAAAATGTTGTCGTACTTGTATTGGATCCTGAGCATTTTTTTGGAGTATCCAATACAATAGCCTGCACGATTTTTGGAGGTTCCGAGCAACACAGTGTTAATGCAGACAAAATAGTATGTCAAATTATATCAATGTACTATAAGCAAAACTTTGCCATGGAAAACAGAACAGATAAAGGGAAATTCATTGGAACATTCATCTAAAAACATCTTCACATCTCCCATTCATCGTCGTGTTCTAATATTTACACAGTAGGCAAAATCTGAAGTATAAACTCTTATCAATCTCAATGGTGAAGCAGCATTAAAGATAAAAGTTTTTACTACTATCCATGAGGCGAAAAAGAGAAAAAAAGAAGAGAATTCTAACCACAAAAAGATCAAATATCATTGATTTACGATTCCCTTTCTTGCGATTCCTCGAGTATAGAACCTTTCACTGAAATGCCATCAAGAATATCGCTTTCTGAATCAGTTTGTACTTCTTTAAACTTGGTCATCACTTGTATTATTGTTGGCCTTTTGTAAGATTTCTCATCAAGGCATTCAAATGCAACTTTCAAGTAATGATAGAGTTCAGCATCACCAGATAGATTAGTTATTAGCTCAGGATCAAGAATCTCGTGACTTCTTTTCTCGTTATGAAGTTGCTTTGCCCATCCAACAAGATTGTTATCATCACCGAATACACGAGGATCTATTGGCCTTTTCCCTGAAAGAAGCTCCAACAGTATGACACCATAACTGTACACGTCCCCTTTTGCGGTGCACCTGAAACTTTGGTAGTACTCTGGAGGAACATAACCTGGAGTACCAGCAAGTGTACTCACACTTAAATGAGTATCCAGAGCATTTACCAGCCTTGCCATTCCAAAATCAGAAACTCGCGCCTCAAAGTTTTCGTCTAAAAGTACATTACTGGACTTCATATCGCGATGAATTATGTGTGGTATGCAGCTGTGGTGAAGAAATGCTAATCCTCTTGCTGATCCTATCGCGATTTTCTTTCTAGCTGGCCAATCAAGAAACGTCCCTCCTTTCCCGCCATCATGAAGAACAGATTCAAGACTTCCCCATTTCATGTATTCGTATACGAGAAGCCTTTCCTCCCCAATCTTGCAATATCCCAACAAAGGGACAAGGTTTCTATGTTTGATTTTTCCAATAGTCTCCATTTCAGCCATGAATTCTCGGTCTCCTTGACCTGTTACGTGCACGAGCTTCTTGATTGCGACAGTACTGCCATCTCTCAGCTGAGCCTTATAGACTTCACCAAAACCTCCAGAGCCAATCATGCTTCCAGAGCTGAACCCGTTGGTCGCTTCTAGAAGATGACCAAAGGTCAGCTTCCTCAATGGTTTTTCAAATGTTGCCACATTAATGCTTAGAGGCTCGGGAACGGTTGATAGTTTCCAGCTGCTACTGCCGGAAGTTGGAAGGCTATCAATGTATTTATCTCTCTTCTCCTCCTCATTCTGAGTCTTTTTAATCTTATAAAGGGCAATAACAAGTAGGATAATACATACAAAAGAGACCATAATACCAACCACCATTCCTATAGTTGTAGGCTTCTTATTCCCATGATGGTAAATACTCGATGAATGGTGTCCATTGCCCGAGCCACAAGGAGGAAGGGGGACACCACAAAGGCCTGAATTGTTTTCATATCTTGAAGCTGGAAATGTAGTCAGCTGTCCACCAGAAGGAATCGTTCCCGATAAGTTGTTGTTTGAAACATCAAGATCACTAAGAAATGAAAGGCCTCCTAAGGAGGGTGGAATGAATCCCTGTAGGCTGTTATGTGACAGATCAAGAACTCCAACTATCTTTAGACCTCCAAAGTTGAACGGAATGGTTCCGGTAAAATTGTTGTGTCCCAAATTCAGAACCTGAAGGAAGCTCAATGAACCTAAATTATCAGGAATAGTTCCTGATAAAGAATTGTAGGAAAGATCAAGGTAAATCATGCTCCCATTGCTCGTGAAGGTGTACATCGTCCTGCCAGAATAGATCCGAGTTGATGGACAGAAATGAACCATAGGCAAAATCGCAAGCCTCTCTTCACGGATACCCTCGAACTCAACCAGTCCACCAGCACCTCTACATTCAGTTCCACCCTCATTTCTCACAAAAGCAAACTGTTTTCCAGAAGCCATTCCCGGATTAACATGACCAGCTTGATCAGCAAGCTCAAGGGGGATTGAACCTGTTAGAGCATTGCTATTCAAATCTAGCCATATCAAGTTCCAGCACGAACCTAATCCTCGAGGGATCGGTCCAGTAAGTGAGTTATTACCTAACTGAAGGATAGCAAGATTTGCAAGACTCCCAATTCCTTGTGGTATCTCTCCAGACAGTCGATTGCTGGACAACGAAACCCAAACCAAGTTGGTACATTTGGAAATGGACTGTGGAAGTGTCCCTGAGATGAAATTGTTATTGAGAATGAGTGTTTGAAGGTTTCCTCCATTGATGCAAATGCCCTCAGGAATTTCACCTGTGAGGTTATTAGCCCACATTACCAATTCCGAAAGATTTGGAAGGTCCCAAATCTCCAGTGGGATCGAACCAATCAAGTTATTGAAGCTGAGATCAATCTTCCTGAGGTTCCTACAATGTCCAAGCTGTTTAGGCACAGTTCCAGTAAGATAATTACTGGCTAATAGCATCGTCTCCAGTGGAAAGCCTGAGGCTGCTAAACAAAACTCTGAAGGTACATTCCCAATAAACGCGTTGGAACTGAGGTCGAGCACCTGAAGTTTTGTACAGTTTACCAAAGACTTTGGTACATAACCAGTTATGTTATTGAATGGCAAGTAAAGATACCTAAGATTTGTCAATGAACTGATAACAGTATTCAAGAAATCACCCGATAGCTCATTGTTACCAAGGTTGAGACTGTAAAGTGAGGAACACAATTTAAAAGTTGAAGGAAGTTCACCAGTAAGCCGGTTTCCAGAAAGATCAAGCTCCTCAAGTGTGCTGCAACTCTGCCCCAATTCTGATGGAATTTTATCAAAAAACTGATTGTGGGCTAGCACCAATCGCTTCAAGCTCTTCAACTTCACCAATAACTCGACAGGAATCTCCATTCGGATCGAATTATGGGCAATGTTCAGTGTATTGAGGCTCTGGCAATTTGCCAAAGAGGGTGGAAACTCAACTGAGGTAAGGTTGTTGAAAGACAAATTTACAACAGTGAGATTTTGACAAGTCCCAAAATCAAGATCATTGAGTTCTCCAGTTAAGTTATTACGCGAAAGATCAAGAACAGATAGACTCTTACAAGAAGAAATGGAGCTTTTCAGCTTGCCAGCAATCTTATTTGAGGAGAAATTAAGGAGATTCAAATTCTGGCAATTGGACAGTGCATAACTTAAAATGCCAAAATCTGAAATGGTGTTACTTGATAAGTCAAGCTGCAATAGTGAAGGTCCAAACTTTAGAACAACCCCTTTCATGGAATTCCCAGAGACATTTAGGTACTTAATGTTATCACAGGACTTCAACAAAGGCTCTAAAACAAGAACCTCAGAGAAATTATTAGCTGATAAATCAAGAAACTCAAAGCTACAAGAACTAGCTATTGAGGAAAGATTGCCATAGAAATGGTTGCCATTGAAATTAACTCTGAGCAAAGTAGGCAAGGCCATGAGATCAGTGAGGTGAAGTAGACCACTAAGCCCAACAGTAGACAGATTAAGCTCAACAACTTGACCATTTGAACATGAAATCCCATTCCAAGTACAAGGACTTGAAGAAGATAAAGTCCATTCATTCAAGAATCCATTTGGATCAGATTCAACAGAGGACTTCTTGAAGGCTAATAACCTCCCTACTTGATCATTTTCAGCCAGTTTTCTTGCATTTGATACCACCACCAAAAAACTACTACTCAGAAGTATTATCATAAAGACAACATTTTTCAACACCCCATTGAGTGAAAAATATTCATGGCATCTTTTATGACTCATATTGCTGTAAAAAACACCACCAACTGCATAAAAATCAATTCTTTAGAATCTTTTGTAGCAGCTCATGTTGCTGAAAACAAACACCACCACCAACCAACTGCATAAAAATCAATTCTTTAAACTATTTAAGAACACCCCTCCATCCTGCAATCTCCAAATCTTCAAGAAAACCTGTCCATTAATAATGAAAAACCAAACAGAGTAAATAAAAGAGCTCCAGAAATGATGGAAAATCAAGAAATGAATGAAAAGACAAAAACTTTACCAGATTCTTGATGGGTATTTTCAAGTCACAATCTTGAGTTTGTTAAAAAGAGAGGATTTTTGGTATGACAGCTGCTGCAGATGTTTTGCTTGTACAAACAACAGTACCTCAGTAGTGAAGAAGAGGTTTCTTGATGTGGGGTGGGGTGGGGTGGTGGGGGGTAAGGGGTAGAGTACGATGTACAGACACAATTGTCGGCTGGTCACAGGAAGTTCATGAGAAAATGTGTTTACTATAACATAAACATCAATTCAAGGTACAACAAAGTTTCTGCAAAACTTAACTAAGTAAAAATTATTGAAAGAATGTTTTAAAGTAGAAAGAAAATGAAGGGGAAATTGGTGAAGATGAATGAATAGAATTAGCACTTTTTTTGTGTGTGGAGTTTGCTATTTCTCTTTGCTTTGTTTTTTTTATTAACAATCAACAAGAGGCACCTCATGACTCTCTATAGTCTATTTTAATTTATTATTTGATAAGAAATATGCTGCTTTTTTCTCATATTTGGGTCCAGTCAAACTTGGGATTTGATTCTTTTTTTTCCCTTTCTTTTGCTTAATCACTTTAATTAGGGTGTGGTGGACCCCACCTTAGCTTTTGGTAGGGTGGACACAAAAGACAAATATTGGTTAACTGCTTCTATTGGTCGAAGATGATGAATTTGAAGATTTAACTTAATTCAAAAAATTAGCTCACGAAGCGAGGATGATCAAGATAAATCTCATATCAATATAAGACTAGCTCAGGAAGCGAGGATGATCAAGATAAACCTCATATCAATATAAGACTTTCATTGTCCATTTGTCCTGGTATGTTATATCTATCAACTCAAACATGTATACTATAAAATAGAATTTTTGACACTAGGTAAATTGAGAAATCGAATGAATTCAAATGTGATATTGTGATAAAAAGAAGCTAACTCAAAATCAAAAGCTAACTCTATGAGGTGATAATATTGCTTAAGACTATCAAGAAATTAATTGTATATACAACACTAAAGTGAAACTTCCGTAATATGTTGACAATAATAGTTTGCATGTAATATTACTGGAGTAAAAAAAAAATTATGTTGTTTTGTTTTCAACAATTTATGTTGTATATTATTGGAGTCAGGCATATTTATGTTATTTGTTTCTGTTATAGAGTGGTCAAATTATCATATTTTATTGTTCACGCTTTAAAGATTTAGTTATAAACGTGTAAGTGCCATTGAAAAAAAATAAATTATTGTTTCCTCGACTATTTTTGGACATTTTAATCACATGAACTAACTTTTACGGTTGATTTAAATCTATTATTCATTTTCTTTAACATATATGATCATTTACCTTTATTCAAATTTTATATTAAAACATCTTTGGAGAACATGTTTACACGTGCTTGACACGTGTATTGCTTAAGATTACGCAAGAAATTTAATTGCACCATTCCACAACAATGTGAATAGTCCATAATATGTTAATAAAAATAGTTTGTGTGTAATATTACTTGGAGTCAAAAGAATTTATGTTGTTTTGTTTTCAGCAATTTACGTCGTATATTATTGGAGTCAGACAGATTTATGTTATTTTGTTTCTACTGTAGGGCGGTCAAATTATCGTGTTCAACTGTTCACGCTTTACAGGTTTAGTTATAAACGTGTAAGTGTCATTGAAGGAAAATATATTATTATTTCCTCAACTAATTTTTGACAATTCTAATCACATGATTAACTTTTACGGTTGATTTAAGTCTATTATTTATTTTCTTTTAATTCAAACTTTATATTAAAACATCTTCGAAGAACATGTTTATATTAAACTAGTGGTTGACATGTGCTTAACACATGTATTGCTCAAGATTACGCAAGGAATTTAATCGCAACATCTCACACCAATGTGAAACGTCCATAATATGTTGATAAAGTTAGTTTGTGTGTAATATTAATGGAGTCAAAAGAATTTATGTTGTTTTATTTTTAACAATTTACGTCGTATATTTTTGTAGTCGGACGTAATATTTATGTTATTTCGCTTCTAGTGTAGGGCAGTCGAATTATCGTGTTCTATTGTTCGCGCTTTAAAGGTTTAGTTATAAAAGTGTAAGTGTCGTTGAAGGAAAATAAATTATTATTTCTTCAACTAATTTTGGACAATTCTAATCACATGAACTAAATTTTACGATTGATTTAATTATATTATTCATTTTATTTAACATATATGATCATTTATCTTTTATTCAAACTTTATATTAAAACATCTTCGGAGAACATGTTTATATTAAACTAGTGGTTGGTATATACGTGCTTGAAACGTGTATTGCTCAAGATTACACAAAGAATTTAATTGCACCATCCCACACCAATGTGAAACGTCCATAATATATTGATAAAAATAGTTTGTGTGTAATATTACTGGGGTCAAAAGAATTCATGTTGTTTTGTTTTCAGCAATTTACGTTGTATATTTTTTAAGTCGGACTTATTTAAGTTATTTTGTTTCTATTGTAGGGGGGGTCAAATTATCATGTTCTATTGTTCGCGCTTTAAAGGTTTAGTTATAAACGTGCAAGTGTCGTTGAAGTTATTGTTTCTAAAACTAATTTTCGACAATTCTAATCACGTGAACTAACTTTAACGGTTGATTTAATTCTATTATTCATTTTCTTTAACATGTATGATCATTCACCTTTTATTCAAACTTTATATTAAACATCTTCGAAGAACATGTTTATATTAAACTAGTGGTTGACATGTGCTTGACACATGTATTGCTCAAAATTACGCAAGGAAGTTAATTGTACCATCCCACACCAATGTGAAACGTTCGTAATATGTTGATAAAAATAGTTTGCGTGTTATAATACTGGAGAGTGGAGTCAAAAGAATTTGTCTTGTTTTGTTTTCAATAATTTACGTCGTATATTATTGGAGTCAGATGCATTTATGTTATTTTGTTTCTACTGTAGGCAGTCAAATTATTGTGTTTTATTATTCATGCTTTAAAGATTTAGTTATAAACGTGTACGTGTCATTGAAGGAAAATAGATTATTATTCCCTTAATTAACTAAGTTTGGACAATACTAATCACATGAGTTAACTTTTACGTTCGATTTAAGTCTACTATTCATTTCATTAACATATATGATCATTTACCTTTTATTCAAATTTCATATTAAAACAACATGTTTATATAATTATTTTAAACTAGTGGTTGGGCACGTGCTTGACACGTTTATTGCTCAAGATTGCACAAGAAATTTAATTGCACCAATGTGAAAAGTCCCAAATATGTTCATAAAAAGTAGTTTGCGTACGTGTTATATTGCTAGAGTCAAACGAATTTATGTTGTTTTGTTTTCAACAATTTGCGTCGTATATTATTGAAGTCAGACACATTTATGTTATTTTAATTTATTTCTACTGTATGGTGGTTAAATTATGGTGTTCTATTGTTTACGCTTTAAAGGTTTAGTCATCAACGTGTAAGTGTCATTGAAGGAAAATAAATTATCGTTTCCTCAACTAAGATTGGACAATTTTAGTCACATGAACTAATTTTTTCGGTTAATTTAAGTCTGTAATTCATTTTCTTTAACATATATGATCATTTACCTTTTATTCAAATTTTTGATTAAAATATTTTTGGAGAACATGTCTATATTAAACTAGTTGTTGGGCATGTGCTTGACACGTGTATTGCTCAAGATTACACAAGAAATTTAATTGCACCATTCCACACCAATGCGAAACGTCCACAATATGTTCATAAAAAGTAATTTGCATGCTATATTACTGGAGTCAAACGAATTTATGATGTTTTGTTTCCAATTGTATACAACTAGAGTTAGACGTATTTATGTTGTTTTATTTCTACTATCGGACGGTCAAATTATCGTGCTCTATTATTCACGCTTTAAAGGTTTAGCTATAAATGCTTAATTGTCATTGAAGAAAAATAAATTATTGTTTTCCAATTAATATTGGACAATTCTAATCACGTGAACTAACTTTTAAAGTCGACTTAAGTCTATTATCCATTTTCTTTAACATATATGATCATTCACCTTTTATTCAAATTTTATATTGAAACCTTTTTGGAGAACATGTTTATATTAAACTAGTTGTTGGACACGTGCTTGACACGTGTATTGCGCAAGATTACGCAAGAAATTTAATTACACCATTCCACACCAATGTGAAACGTTCACAATAAAATTTTGCATGTTATATTACTGGAGTCAAACAAATTTATGATGGTTTGTTTCCAATAATTTGTGTCATATATTACTGGAGTCGGACATATTTATATTGTTTTGTTTATACTGGCAGACGATCATGAAATTATCGTGTTTTATTGTTCATGCCTTAAAGATTTAGCTATAAACGTGTAAGAGTCATTTTTAAGAAAATAAAGTATTGTTTCCTCAATTAATTTTGGACAATTCTAATCACATGAATTACCTTTTTAAGGTCGATTTAAGTCTAGCATCCATTTTCTTAACATATATGATCATTTACCTTTTATTCAAATTCTATGTTATAACATTTTTGGAGAATTTGTTTATATAAACTATTTTCTGAGCCCGTGCTTAGTATGTGTATTTCATATTAATCAATATGAACTTTTTAAATATAAACAATTTATTTGATAAAAACAGTTTGCATAGTATCTACGGGAGTCAAATGCATTTATGTTGTTTTATTTCTAATGCAGACAGTCAAGTTATTATGTTTTGTTGTTCACGCTTTAAAGGTTCAACTTTAAATGTGTAAATGTTGTTGAAGCACTTGAAGGAAAAGAATTATTATTTCCTTATATGATTTTTTACAGTTATAATCACACTAAAAAAATGACATATTTCTATAATTAATAATAATGTAATTTTAAAATATATATTTTATTATTAATAAAATGATTCAAAATTATTATTTCTATTATCTATGAAATTTTTGTTTCGTATATTTATTTCAAATAAGTCTTTCATACAATACTGATTTTAATTAATTAAGAATATCCACCTTTGGATGAACGTGTGGGAGTTGGTTGCGGGGCAGCTACGTCTGTGAATAATTTTGTATTAATAAATAATATATAAAGGTAGCATTTTCAATGCAAAGAAAAATATTTGTACACATGTTTTTTCTTATATTTGTGTAGTAAATTTCGTAGTTTGGTGTGTGGTGGTTAGAAAGTTTTTGAGTGCACGAGAGGCAACTCCCCCTCTTTAATTAACTTTCATTATGTTCATCTCTTTTTGTCTTCATTATCAATACAACATAACATCTATCTCTTTTTTCTATAATGTTCGTAAGATTTAAGTTAGCTTATACGTATTTTGGTTACTTTTATATTGAGATAGATAATAATAACTTTGTGTATTAAAATTTAGATAGATATATCTGTTGAAATCTAAATATAAAACTTCTATCCACTTTATCGATTACAAAGCCACATTTATATGCTAACTATGTATGTCGTGTACATCAAGATATGTTGTGTTTATATTAAGATGAAGCACAAAGTACATAATTAAAACAAATAAATTATTATATAAAACTACTTAATTATTAACGATTGAAAATTCCATCTAAAAACTAATTTTTCAATTTTTTTTAAAAATATTTTTCTTACTATTAAAAATAATAATATATATATATATATACACTCAAGCTCTTTGTCACATCAGCGTTGAAAGGTAAAGGGCTTATTTAATTTTCAATGGATCTTCTTAGATTTGATATTTGGAAGTCTCTTATTAGTCTTAATTGGCTACTTCCCATGCTCATAATTATGGTTTTAATTAATGTTTTTTTTTAAAAATAAAAATAGCAATAGTTGTCTAACACTCACAAGTGTCTTTCATCAGAGGGACCAAAAAATGTACCAAATTTCTACATCAACTTGTCGTTTAATTTCATAAATTATTCATTAATTTGTATTCTTGTATAATGTTTCCAAAAAATAAAATTAAAAAAAAGAAGATGGTAGTAATTAGATAATGTTTGCCAGTCTTATTAATCAGTCAAGAGTCAATGGATTTGCCTTCAATCATACTTAATACTATTCAAGATCCATAGACGTTAATACGTGTAAATTTCGTCGTAATTTCCTATTTAACTTAAATAATATCTGATTAGTAACTTGTGTTACAAATTTTAATTGTTTAAATATTGTAAACATTCTACCACTTGACAATAGAGAAAACTTATATTCTAATTATTTTTGTCACCGTAATACATAACTTAGCATATTTAATGTTTTAATTAATTAAAAACGTACTTTTTTTTGTCCATTTGTGTAGGAAAAATGTTTTATTTAAACTTATTTTCGAGCTGTGGAGCAGCATAGTAAAGAATATTTTCTTGGAATAAATTATATAATATAGTATTATATTATATTAGTATATTATATATTCAAAAATGCACGGGGCGCGGGACCTAGGGTTTGATGCTTAGGGGGCACAATTAACAAGTCTGTTGTTTTCTGCTCAAGGGTTGTTTACTATTTAGTTTATCCATAATTTTTCTTCTTTATTTTTGGGTTTACGTAGTCAAGAATCAAATCAAACGAATAATTCATAAGATTTTATCGTATTTGTTCACTAGTCAATTTGTGGTAATCACATGTATATTGAGGAATTATACATAGGTTTCAAAAGATTAAGGTAAGTTTGTTAAGATAACTCTATTTTATGTGATATTAGATCTAAGTCAACTTTTTTTTAACGTCTTTACTGCTATATTTAAGAATTATTGTAAAACATAATCGAACCATCTCACGCAATATTATCTCATTTTAATCTCGATGAATACTACTTGTATAGTTGTAGGTATCATATTACTTTTGTGTATAGTGAATAGAGAAAGTAGTTTTTGAGAAATTACAAATATTAGGAGTGGCCAAATTACCAATTGTGGTAATTGAGGGAACACTTTTGTCAACAAAGTCACACGAGTGAATATAAAGTACCACAAAGTTGAATCCAATTCTCTTGTCTTATATTCATTCTTTTGCCATTTGTTATCACAGATTCGATTCCCCCCTCATAACATAATGCCAAAATATTGCCAAATATCACTTTAAAAACAAACTCAAACAACTAATTGTATTCATCCATGTAGTCTAGTGATCTATAAAATAAAAATGAATTATGAGATTTTCAGATTTAAAGTTTAGCAAAGTCAAAAGTATATCACAGTATGTGATTTTTTAAATATTTTTTTAGTTGTGGAGGATAGAATTATTATGTATTTATACTATTGGAAAGTAACAAATATCTTAGTAAATTTATCAAGGTACACACAAACGAATCAAAACACTACTAGCAAAAATAGGAGAAAATCATAAGGTTTAATGTTTCATTTTTTGTGGAGATCATAAAATATATTACAAATCTTGATAAACAAAGTTACTCGAAACTTGTAACCGATGAGAAATATATTATTTGTCTCAATTTATATGATATCATTTGAACATTGAGAGGCGAACTTCTTTATTTTGTGGTCCTTTTGGTTTTGGATATATTTTATATTGTAAAGGTTTTTAATTATTTATTTGTTTATATATAAATTAAAATTACATAAAAAATACTATAAATTAAAAGAATAAATTGCGACAATTTTTTCTTTTGTACTTCCAAAGTCTGAGTTACGTATTATAAATAGAGATTAGAAAACGTAACTGTTATAAAATTAAATTAATCAAGATACGTTTAAATTGACCCAAAAACTCAATAATATTTGGTAGTATTCCAATGAAACAGACAATCCCCTACTCTCTTTTTTCTATCTTCCTGGGATTACTCCCACATTGGGGAAATTGTTGAGGCAATCTGTTTGGTGTGACAATTAATTATTAATTAAAAATTAAACTATGTAAAAGAAAGTTAGAATAAAAAAGTAGTATTATTTGAATATAATTTGTTGCACTATGACATAGCGGATTCCTCGCAAAGAAACCGGCCTGATTTTTGGACCGTTCTTTTTATACTTATATTCTCGATTTTCAATTGAAGTATCTTAGTTTAATGAGCACGATGTTTATAAATAAATATAATTTTTTAAATATTTAATATATTTTGTTTTTTTTAATCTTACACTTATCTATTGAAATTGAAAAAAGTTACTAAATATTTTTGTAATTAAAAAGAAGGTAAGTCGTTTTAATTGAAAAAGAGAGAGTATTTATTAAGTAAAAGTGGCTTTAGCCAAATGAAATGAACCCATTATCATAGTATATATAGGCTTTTAAAGTCGTGTACTAGCCAAAAGAAAAACAATACTAGTAAGGAGAGAAATAAGATTATAATATTGGATAAATTATGCTCCATCAAATTGAACAAAATTCATCTAGTCTAGCAAAAGTAAATTGAACAATTTTATAAAGGGAAATACTCATTAACCATTTTAAATCAACCACAAACAATTATGATAAAGATAGATAAGATCTCTTAATTTTTAATTAAATATTTCGAGTTCGAGTTGTGAGAATAAGAAAATCAAACACCAATGAATGTAATGGAATGGATAAGATTCCTCTGATCCTTAACTAGAGTCTCTCATATTTCGAGCCTTAAGGATGAGAAAAATAACCATAAATTATGACGAAATAGATGAAATTGCTTTTTGTTTTAACAGACGTGTTGGGTTCATGCGATGAGAATGAAAAAAATCAATAATTAAAAGTTATAAAAAAAATGAATAAAATCTAACTAAAACGTAGGCGCCTTAGGTATGTGTTGATCATGCACTCTCGTGTCATTCCCTTGATATATTAAATTCTAAGTCATAAAAGAAAATTATAGTAAGACATAATTTCACATTTTGATGAGCCTTACGTGATATAAATACGAAAATTAATATACATTTAAATAGACTAATAAATGGTAAATGGGCCCACAATCCTAATTTTGGGGAGGAGGGCCCATAGTACAATAGGGCTACGTAATTCCTTGAAAAATGAAGGGCCGGGGCCCAATAAGCGTCACGGCAGTCGCGCACGAGTGGCTGTGGGCCCACTTTTGCCAAACATTTGACTTTTCCGACAATTTAGTTTTCAAAAGGCTCCAAATTATACTTTTTAATTTAATTTTTTCTTTCCAAAAATAAATAATTATACTGCACACGTGTCCAAAATTTTGTGATTAATGAAGTTAGTTGGATTAGTACTCTTACACAAAATTTAATTAATGATATATTTATGAAATGTGCCTACAAATTTAAATCTTGAAAAAGCTTTTATAAGTTTTCTATGCGTTTGAAATATGTCATATATGTTAATTATGTGTATAACGTTACACATGTTTTAATTGATGTTGTTATATATAATTAAAAAAAAAAAATTCTATATGGTTAACTTATCTTCATAACAAATATTTAAATTTGTTAAAAAAATATATAATAAGAACACGTAGTTACATAAAAAAAAATGTCAAGTCGAGTGTGTAAATGAAATTTAAATATGGTTATAATTGGGGTAAAAGAAAAAGATATATGTGTAGTGGTGTCCAACACATTTTTGCCTTTAATTCACTGTTTACTCTAAAGTAATATGAATATGGAAATTAGTCTTAATTAATCTTCTTTTTCTATGTATTTTTTTCCTTTCTAATATTGGTCTAAATAACCAACTAACTCGTGACTTTTTTATTAAATTTTTTTGACTTCTTATACCCTATCAAATAAGAATGAAAAATTATTAGCTAACACGTAAGCAATTGAGTAAAACAACTATTCGATTAGATTTTCCGGTGAAAATACAAATTATCGCATGATTAGAAAGAAAAAGAAAAGAAAAAAAAATTATATATAATAACAAATTAATAAATTAAATTAAATATTATAATTACACTTTAATTTAATTATGTCATGTAGCAAACTGTTTGTCAGTCACCTTTCTCCCTCAAACTCTCACTCTCTCGCTCCATCTCTCGCTCGTTCATCCTGCTTTTATACAAACACAAATATATAAAATGCGTTTGTTTTTGTATAAAGCGAAAAATAATTGTATATATACATATATTTTCGTTCCCCTCTCCTAGATCTCGCTCGCTACTCTCCTAGATCTTGCTCGTCATCCTCGGCTCTATCGCTATATAAACAAAAACGAAATGTATAAATTATGTTTCGTATGTATAAAGTAAGAGAAAATTGTATATACACGTGCAAATATATATATATACGTCCTATGCACTTATAATTATACAATACAAATATAGGCAAAAGACAGAAATCACATACTTTCAAGAAAAAATTACCATTTATCCCTTATAAGTTTATAATGACAAAAATCCCACAAATGATACAATAATATAAGCGTTGATACACTAATCTGATGCGCGAGATACATTAATTGTTAAGTAAGATACATTACATTTTATACATGATACACTAATTTGATGTACATTTTATACATGATACATTAATTTGATGTGCGAGATACATTAATTTGATGCACGAGATACGTTAATTTGATGCGCCGATACATTAATTTGATGTGTGAAAATAAGAGATTTTGGGAATTCGTAAAACTAATAGGGGATAATGGTATAAGAGAACTTAAAGGTGAGATTTCTGTCATTTATCCTACAAATATTTGCCTGCCCAATTTTCATTTGTCTTTCTCTCTTTCTCGTTTTATACATACACAAATTATACAATTGATTTGTATACAACTATTTTTTTTTGTATATATATAGCTAATTATACAATTGGTTTCTTTGTATATGTATAACGAATTATACAACTTTTTTATATATATATGTACAGAGAAATATACATATTTATATTTGTTTTGGAGCACAATTATGCAAACTTTACTATAGTAGACAACTATAATTTTTGTATTTGCTATATATGAAAGTTGCTAAGAAACGAGGAATTGACACAAAGATACAATCCACACATAGTATTGGCACTAAGTGGCCAAAAAATAGTTAGCAACCGAAAGACATCAATTAATTCACTACTTAGCCACTAATAAAAAGATGCGCCTCTTTTTAAGAAAATAATATTTTTTGTCAAATAACATTAATTAATTAATCCATTCAAAAGAATGCAGCTACATTTAGAGAATGAAAATACTATGTTTATCGCCTTTTTAACGTGTGTTGAATAGTCACATGTTTTTTTTTCCATAAAACAATTATTTTGTTCGTATTTCTCTCTCTCTTACAATACAACACAAAATTGACATGACTGTTAATCTCATTGAAATGTAAAAAAAATTGATAGATAATAATATGAAACATATTCATATATATACACTGTAAACTTGAAGTTATACGATTCTAATATGTATACATCATTAAATTATGTTTTTACAATTCTGATATGTATACATCATTAAATTATAGTTGTATAATTCTTATATTTATGCATATTTAAGTTGTATTTGATGTATATATATTTAAGTTTTTATTTGATGTATATATATTTAAGTTGTATTTGATGTATACATATTTACGTTGTATTTGACGTATACATATTTAAGTTGTATTTGTGTAGGTCTGCTATATATACATCATGACTTTGTAAGTTGTACAGTTATGAAATGTATACACTTCTGGTATGTCTACGCCACTAAATTGTAATTTATGTAATTTAAATATGTATATACTCATGTGTTTATACACCATTAAATTGTGTTATGAAATGTCTACTTTTTTGAAATACACACACACACATATATATATATATAGTCTATCAAATTAAATAGTTAATATGTGTACACATCTTATATGAATGTATCAAAATAATTCATTGAAATGGGGTACATAGTTTCTTCCCCTTTCTTCTTCGTGGTACTTTCACTTATTATTTGAAGTTAAAAATACGTCGAGGAAGAGGAAAATAAAAAATAAAAGAGAAAATTTTGGAGAGAAGAAATGGGAAAAAAGAATTTTATAGAAAAAGAAAAGAAGAGAGAATTTTGCTTTAAAACACTTGACAAATAATAATAAGAAAGAAAATATGAACATAAAATAATGAACTTTTAATTTTCAAAATATATATGATGAATTAAATATAGTAAATAAAAAATTTAACTTATCATCATACACATGTTAAATATAGATGGGAAAGAAAAAATCTAGGCAAAAAAGAGTATACGCATATATGAAAAAATCATAAAGAAATAAACAAAAAGGTAAATTAAAAAAGTTGGAAGAGTTGTTATTAGTTATTACCAAAAAACTTGTTTAAAATAAGAAGAGAGATGAAGAAAGGATAAAAAAAATAATTCCTTTTCAATAAATAAAGGCATGAAAGAAAAAACGCTTCTAGAAAAATAATTTTAAAAAATCATTGAATAAAATATGTTTTTAAAGAAAATAAAACAACGAGTAAAAAAGAACATGACTAATAAATGACAAACTGATTTTAAGAAATACTTTTTTTGCTAAAAAAAAAGTACAAGTAGGCAATTTATTGTCAATTTTTACTGTGCCATTTTTTTCAAAACTACCAAGGGAAAAAACTTTAAAATATTTTTGTAATATTGTTACAACTACATCTACTTAGAAGTGAAATTTTCAGCTCAAGAATATGTAGGAGAAATAAAGCAAATACTTTATAAAAGCGAAATGATTATAAATATATCTTTTTATATTTGTCGATTGCATTTTATGCCTTTCTTTCTACATCTCAATTTTAATGTTGGGTATAAAATAGAAAAAATATTTTTCGTTTCTTGATATGAGAAAAGAAATAAATATATTTTTTAAAAGAGTTAAAAATGAAATTAAACGGAGTGGATAATAAAGTAATTTAAACAATAAACAAGAAGAGACTGAAACTTACACATAAATTGCATTCGCCGAATGCGTTTTATTCCTTTCTTTCTCTTCTCTTTCTATTTAGGCATCTAATAAGGATTTTTCAAATATTAATTGCTACGACCTTTATTTAGAAAACAAAAATAAAATTTTGGGTCGAGAAAAAAAAAATAGAGGAGAGAATTAACAATCTAGTGATTCGAACATTTATTGATAAAGTTAAACTTCATTAGCTAATCAATTAAGATACGGCGATTCTAAAAAAAAATAAACAACTAATGTCGAGTATAAAATGAAAAAATGATTATCTTTTCTTGACATGATAAAAAATATATATTTTAATATAGTGGACAAATAAAATTAAACGGAAGGTAATAAATTAATTTAACCAATAAATATGAAGAGATTTATACTTATATATCACATTCGTTGAATGTGTATTACGTCATTCTGCTCAATTCAATTAATGTTGAGTGTAAAATAAAAAAAAAGTTTTTTTTTTTTTAGATGATAAAAGTAATGAATAAAAGAATAAATATATTTTTAAAATAGTGAAAAAAGAAAATTAAACAAAAAGGGTAATAAAATAATTTCAACAATAAATAAGAAAAAACTAATATTTACAGATAAATCGCACTCGCCGAATGCATTTTATGTGTTTCTTTCTCAGCTCTTTCTGTTTAAGCTTCTGAGAAGAGTTTTTCAAGTTTTCAACGCCACAACCTTTTTTTGAAGACAAAAAAAAAATTGTACGTCAAAAAATGAAAAATAGGGGAAGGGATTAACAATCTGGATAATTGAACATTCACCGATAAAGTTAAATTTTAGGTAGCTAATCAATTCAGATAAGATATTCTAAAAATAAATAAATCAGAAATTCATGTTGAGTATAAAATGAAAAAAATAATTATCTTTTCTTGATATGATAAAAGCAATAAATAAAAGAAATAAATACATTTTTTTTGAAAAGTGTACAAATAAAATTAAAAGGAATGGCTAATAAAATAACTTCCACAATAAATAAGAAGAGACTGAGGGTTACACATAAATCACATTCGTCGAATGCGTTTTACGCCTTTCTTTCTCAACTTAATTAATGTTGAGTATATAATTGTAAAAATATTTATCATTTCTTTATATGACAAAAGTAATAAATAAAAGAAATAATTTTTTAAAAAAGATTAAAAAAATAAAGTTAAACGGAAGTGGTAATAAAATAATTTCAACAATAAATAAAAAGAGACTGAAATTTACACATAAATCGCATTCGTCGAATGCATTTTATACTTTTGAAGAAGAAACCTAATGATACCACACCAGTATACATATACATTTATAATATTATTGACTAATGTATTTTATGAACAAAAAAAACTTAATGATGTTAATACCTTATATATATATTTATGATATTATTCAAGGATATGGGCTGTAGATTTATTTTTTGAGGAAATGAATATCTTTTTTGAATTAATATAGATTGAGGTATGAAAATATAATTAGTTTGAGTTCTATGACCTATTTTATATAGTTTTTTCAATTAATGTTGGGTTAGAAAATCATAATGGACAGGTCAATATTAAATTAGTATAAATTATTTGGATTGATGTCTTTTAATAAATAATTACTGATTTAATGATATTTTTTATTTATTATCATTTATAGTAACACTTTGTTAAATCTATAATATGTATTAAAGTAAACTATGTATGCAATAAATATGTGTTATAACTGTTTTTAAAAATATATAAGTCTTGTTTTGTAAGAAATTGACACATTATATTATAAGTGTATTAAAGTGTGTGATAAATATATTAATCATCAATAAATTTTATATTATATGTGGATAATAAATTGTTCTTTATAATATGTATTAAATTTGTATTATAAATATATAAAAATTAATCAAGTGAAAAATAATTTTATTACTATAAATATTAAATATTTTTTTAATATAGTATATTTATGTAAGTTTCCTATTAAATTATGACCCATTATGAAATAACACATGCCAACCCATAAGCTAACTGGATCATGAAGGAGTGAAATGATGCAATAGGTTGAAAGATAAAACCCAAGCCCAATGGGCTAGAATTGCGTATCTACAAATTTAATTGGATAAATACAAATATTTCGCCTTAGATTTTCTTATTGCCATTATCCTCTATTAATTTTACAAATTTTTAAAATTTCTCATTTTCACGTATCAGATTAATATATCAAGCGCATTAAATTATGTATCTCGCGCATCAGATTAATGTATCATGCATAAAATGTACATTAGAATAGTGTATCATGTATAAAATGTAATGTATCTTACTTAACGATTAACGTATCTTGCGCATCAGAATAATGTATCAACGCTTATATTATTGTATCAGTTTGAGAGATTTTTATAATTATTAACTTATAAGAGAAAAAAGATAATTTTACCTTAAAAGTATGTGATTATTATCCTTTGCCCAATTCAATTTTCTCACTACTTACTTTATCTTTTTCGTAATATATGATTTAACATATTTAGTTTTTTCATGCTAAATAGATTAATAGAGTAACCAGCAGAAGGATATATAAAATAGTATAGCTTTTTTAAGAGTGTGTTTAGTATGAAGGAAAACATTTTTCCAATTTTTTCATTTTTGGTTGGGACAAAAGTTCTGGAAAATGTTTTCCAAATCAACTCATTTTTTTCAAAATTAAGGAAAATGACTTTCCTTAAAAATTTAAGGAAAACATTTTCTAAAAGTCTCCTCCAATTTCAAATTACATTTTTTTAAAAAAAATAATCAATTTCAAAATATTATTTTTTCACCCGATCCCTGATCCCTCCACCCAGCATCGGCCAGCCCCCCATCCCAACCCCACCCCCTTCCCAAAAAATAGATTTTGGCTTTTAAAAATATTTTCAACTTATAAATTTTTATTTTTAAACTCCTACCCCCTCCCCCAGCCCCCCTACCCACCCACCCCCAACCTCCAAAAAATTAATTTTATTTTTTAAAAATACTATAAACGTCAAATTTTTATTTTTCCACTACTAACCCATCCCCCATGCCCCCACCCACTACCCCCACCCCACTACCCCCCACCCCACCACCACCCCAAAAAATAATAATTTTGTTTTTTAAAAAATATTTTCAATTTCATAAATTATTTCTTACTCTAGTAAAAATAAAAGATGTCTCTAAAAAACATTTTTCATTCATAAATCAAACACTAAAAATTATTTCCGAAAAATATTTTCTACGCAACAACCAAACATGAGAAAATAAGTCCAAAATCTACTTGTTTTTCAGGAAAACCATACAAACACACTCTAAATCTAATTTTAAGGTACTCCAATTAAGAAAATGCATCAACACACCAATCTTTTTTTTTTAAAAATTTTTTTAGTTATACATATATACACACACACACATATATATATATATATATATATATATATATATATATATATATATATATATATATATATATATATATATATATATATATGTCATTTTGACAAAAACTCTTTTTTTAAATCTTAGCGTCCGTTTGGATTGACTTAAAAAAATATTTTTAAGTCAAAAACAAAAAGTTGATCGAAAATGATTTTAAAGTTAAAAAACAATAAATGGGGGGACCTATTTTTGAGTTTTGACTTAATTTAAGTCATTTTTAACATTGTCAATACTTATTAAACTTGTTTTAAGTTATTTTTTTTATATCTGAGTCAAATTAACTTTTAAAAAATGCAATATGCCAATTAAAAATAAAGAGAAAAAGTATCTGCCATTAATAGAATTACAATTAAAAGTGGACTAAAGAGTATCTATCATTAATTGAGTCACAATTAAAAGTGGAGAAAATCATTAATTGAGTCAAATTTACATTAGTTAGTTGTTGAGTAACACCTATATATACAAGGTACTATTTTGGAGATCAAAATATAACTCTCTTTTCCTCTATCAAAGGTGAGATAAAATCTTCATACATCTTATTTTTCCAAGGTTTTATTCATAAAATTATACCTAGTATTGTTGTTGTTAACTCTTCTAATATGTTGAATTTTTATTTTTTTTTTATTTGTTACTGATTTTATAATTGAATGAATTTGTTGAATCTTGAAGATACATTTAGTTACTGCTATTTGAAATCTTAGTGAAACACTTAATTTCTTATCTCATGTCTGTTTTTCATAATAGACGAAGTTTCACTCGACAAAAAGAATTTGAATTGAAACCATTCTCAGACGAAATGAACTGACTTATAATTGCATCGAATCATTAGGTTTTTATTCATCTATTTTTAGAACAATTTATATTGATTTACATTTGAATGTATATCTTTAAAGTTACATTTACTATTTTATTATAATCATTATGTCAAAAATTAGGAGGATCTACCTGTCTTTTGATCAAATTGAGAATAATCATAAAAAAAAATTTAGATCTGTCATATTAGATTTTAAATAGATCTGTCAGAAATAAATATACCAACAAATGTTTTCTTTAACTAGATAGCAATTAAATATTTATTACTCCATTTCCCTATTATTATTCACAGTGGTATTTATTACTACTGTATGTATTAGCTTTTTCTACACAATTTTTTTTTTTTGCTAATTTACTGTATTTTCTCTTATACTAATTTTTAGTATTTGATTTGCTTCAATCCAGATAATTTAAAATTGTATGTACATGAGTATATTCTTTGAATTTCACCATACGGATTCGCCATGAAAAATGGGGAAACTTATGAATGGTTTTCAGCAAATGCAAATGATGGATTGATCGATTTTTTTTGTACTTTTTGCTGGAAAAATGGCAGGAAATCGTGGAATTAGGTTTCGGTATATGTTTCATCTATGGCCGGAACTACCAAGAGACACCATACCGGAGAGGAAGGAGGAGCAGGAAGCTCCGATGACGTTTTTGAGCCGTCAATAGATAAATTTCCAGTCGATGTAATTAGTTGTATATTGGAAAAACTGGATTTGGAATCTCTTTGCACCGCCGCTTGTGTCTCTCCGACTTTCAGTTCCGCCGCCGCACAAGTTTTCACTTCTCTATCGTCTCTCGATCTTTCGGTACGTCTCCTAATTGAATGCCCTAATTTTATTGATGTAGTTAGATAAAATGAGTTAATTAGCAGCCTGATTGAGCATAATACATATGAAATTAGCAAATTAACAAACACTAGGTGTTACTTGCTTTATGTTGCTGGTGGGAGGTGATATGTAGTGCATGGAATTAGTCTGAGGTGCATGAAAGTTGTCCCGGACACCACGGTTATCAAAAGATAGTAATTTCAATTCAATCATCTCGAGTTAATGTTGAGTGAAACATGTTCTTCCTAGATTATCTATAATCTTTTGTTGGATTTTATATACTTGATTGATTATTACGAAATGAAATGAGTGTGAATAGAGTGGAGTAAAATTCCATGACTTAATGTAGAGGAGATCATTTAATTTAGGATGTAGACGTAGTTGATTGATTATCTTAAGATTGCTTTGACTGCGAGAATTTATTCTGAGTTTATTGCTGGTTGATTTAGATTGACCTATTTAGATGAATCTTAATAGAGTAAAATGCATGTGGAGAATGCGTATTGATGCATAATTGATTGTTCATTTAACCATCTTTAGTTTTGCTTATGCAATTTCTACATCTGGGATGAAATTTTGATACTAGTATCTTTGATTTACAGGGACATTATCTGGATGAAGAAACTCTAAAACAAGTAGTGCGTAGGGTCCAAGGAGCCAAGAGTTTAACTATTGATTGCCTCCAACTGAAGAATGGCACCTCCATTTTCAATATTCTTGGTGAACATATCGAAGAATTGAGTTTGCTCAAATGTTCCAGAGTGTCTTACCACATTCTTAGTGCAATTAGAGAAAGGTGCCCCAACTTAAGGTATTCTGCCATGTCAAACTTCATTTTTGCTACTTTTGACAATTCACATGTATAGGTAATTGTTATAAGATGCTTCACTGCTTTATAAATTGTTGTCGTTGATGTTAAAACTATACAAGTGGTACTAGTTGCAATCATTTTATCAGGGCTTAGAAGGAATCAATTGCCTCCATTGAATGGATGTTCAGAATGTTGTTATCCTTAAATTCTCTCTCCATAAAATGGATTTTATTTAGTTCTAATAGTTAACTTGAGCCATTACATTACAACTTGCTGAAGCTGATTTGTATTTTTTTCCCCCCGATATATCTGAAGCAGATCTATTAATTTGGGAATGGATTCATCTATCTGCTGAATTTGATTTTTTTCTTTGTTGACCCTTGATGGTATCTGAATTTCTTTAGGTTGTTTGGGTATAGAAAATAGCGAACTGTATTAGCTTTTGTGCTTGGCATTCTTTAATTTCACTCTATATATCCATCTTCAGACGATGGAACAGGATAATTAAGTCCCTTGTGGTTACACCAACAATCTGTTACTTCTATAATCTTGTCATTTATCCCTGGATTTGTTTCCAATGTATGTTTTCTTTTTTTCTCTTTTCCTTTTTATGAATCAGGTCCTTGCTGATTGAATTTGCCGGGAGTGAAGATCCACAACTTTTCGAGAACAAACTTACAGAAATGCTCCAAAAGTTGACCTTGTTAGAGGTGAAGTAGACTCATCTTTCACATACTTCTCTCTTCTTCAAATTGTCCCTGGTGCCTCTTCAAGCTTATTACTCTTAAAACAAAGAGTTTCTTCTTTAGAGAGTCAGTTATATGATTTTTTTTCCTTTTCTGCAGGTGCTGTCCATAAAAATCCGAGGGACCTACTTTGATGTATTTGATATACGACCTCTTGAACTATTTCTGCCCAAGAGTTTAAAAAAACTGAAGTTACAGCAAACGGAGGGAGACAAATTTGTCCATTGGTTACATAAGATCAAAGATATCCCTTGGTTCAACTTGCAAAGCTTATCTCTTGTCTTGGACGTTATATCAGATAGTCTTCTCATGACAGTTGTACATTCTCTCCCTCTTTTGGTTGAGCTGGATCTTGAAGACAGACCTTTTATGGCTCCAACGATAGAGGACTTGACCAACGTTGGACTGCAGTCTGTGCAGTCCTGCAAGCATCTAATTACCCTCGCAATTGTTCGAAGTAGTATGAATTATCCCACTGCATTTATGAGGGTAAACAATATGGGCATGTTCCTTCTTTCTGAAGGTTGTGGAAGGTTGGAATCAGTGAAACTTGGTGGGTTTGCAAACGTTACTGATGCTGGGTTTTCGTCAATTCTGCAGTCATGCCGGAAACTGAAGAAATTTGAAGTGTCGAATTCACGTCTATTATCAGACTTGGCGTTTCATAATATGAGAGGAGTTTCAAGGTCCCTAATTGAATTAAGGTTGTTATCATGCAGGCTTCTAACTAGTGAAGCTTTGGAAGGTTTGTCCTTATTGAGTAAGTTGGAGGTACTTGACACAAGTGGGTGCAGAAGCATTGCAAACCCCTGTCTCTTTGTCATATCAAGAGTTACTACACTCACAAAACTAAACTTAGCAGAATCTAATATCACCGACAAGGGTCTTGCTTTGCTTGGTATGGGAAACTTGGGCATTACACAGTTGTGCATCAGAGGCTGTAAGAGAGTAACTGATGAGGGAATTGAGCGTTTATTTTGTGCTGAAGGAAAAATTGGCAAGACGTTATCATTGTTGGATGTCAGTCGGATGCCCGGAATAACTGATGCAGCTATATTTACCATTGCATCTGGTGCTATTTCATTAACTGATTTATCTCTAAGGTACTGCTTTCATGTGACTGATGCTGGTGTGAAGATGTTGGTGGATAGACCAAATCACAAGGGTAGTCTACTGCAAAAGCTTGATCTTTATAAATGTCGAGGTCTGTCTGGTGATTGGATAATGTCTTTTTTCTGTGGTTTGCGCTGGCTTGGTGTTGGAGGTACTCTGTTAGTCAATAAAAGAGACAATTTCTCCACAATATGCAATGTGCGACCCTGGCTGGTTGTGTGTTTTGATGGCTGCGAATTTGGGTGCCATGATGGTTGGCAATTTCATCGGACCATTATTCATCATTGACAGAAGACCATTATACAGCAGATCAAGATGGACCTCATAGGCTGGACGCGCAAAGTTCCTTTTTACATACTAGTAACATTTCATATTTGAGTAGCACAAGTTGGTGATGCATGTTGGGTTGCTGCAACCACTCTTTTGTGTCTCTAGACTTTGTTTATTTTATTTTATAGCCGTTTCTCCTAGTTTAGGCACTTGCTCTCTATTGTAATGAACCTTTTGAATTACAAACACCCTGTTAAACCGTTTTAAATGAACCATGATCATTGATCAATTATAGTTTTATACTTTATTATTAAAGTAGTACTAACATTTATATCACAAATTTTAAGTCCAAATGGGTAGTTAAAAGGGCAGGTTACAAAGGAACGTAACTAGTAATCAGTTGACGTTAAAAAAGGAACACTTTGATTAAAAGCTTCTAACTTGTAAACACAAAATAACCTCAACCACTTTCTGACATTTCCATATTTGTGTTATTATGCCCAGAAGGTAATTTAACATATGGGGAAACTAAAAAATTAACAAAGTTACTTTGATTTCTATATTCCATAAAGGTGATTCCTAAACTTGCTACAATGGAAACTAAATAAGAGCATGAAAGCAATATCAACTTTCAAATAAAAGTGACCAAACATATGGGCCTAAGGGAGGAAGGAGAATGCAATTTTGGGCTTACAAGTCAATCTAGAAAATCAAATCAAAACCTTTTTCTTTCATAAATAGCCACTTTCAGTCCTATAACAATTTAAAATTGCTCATGCGTTTGAGATTTCGTAACTATAAAACTTCATGACAATAATTATTTTTTGTTATATGACATATATGTCTAGCCCGCAATGTTACTACTAAAATCAATGGATGTGGGAGAGGGATATTGAATCAATACTTAGGTATTATCTACGTCATTAATATAAGATACTATGCAAATAACTTTCTACTTGTCTTAATAATAGCGTAATCTATCGTATGTAACATGTTGGGACATGTATTCCTCAAATTATTGATTATTAGTGATTACAAGTTTGATACAGCTATATGTATCATATATGAACCACTACAATAACAATAACATATTCAGTATATTACGCATATATTACTCCTAATCTGTAAGGAAGAGAGGTTGTTGTAATAAAGACCCCCGATTCAAGGGATAACATATATCAAAATAGTTCAGAAAAAAATATAATGAAAATGAAGAAGCCACAATCAGAGGTATCACACGATACCTCTGATTAATCAAATCATGTATGCATATAGGTTACCCTAATAAGAACAAAAGTTGTAAAGGAACTGCTCGACGTTATGCACATTATTGAATAAAAGAGACTTTTTTTTTATTAACTTACTATTTGGGAGTTTGTAATATTCCCTTTTGTTCTCTTGTCATTTGTAGGCATCAAACATAGACATCAATACATTATACTCTTTTACACGGTATATAATATATATACCATCACTTTTCATCTTTTTTAATATGTTAGAAGCACAACAACCATCTCTTTCATATGTTAGGACTCATTTTTTTTAATTATATGAAAAGAATCCTAGCTAAAAAATTGAGAAAATTGCGGTCCGAGAAAATTATTTTTTGACTTTTCATCGAACAGTAATAACTTGACATAAAATAAGACGAAGAGAGTAATGGAATTGAATTGTAGATGAATCTCGCCAAAGGCAAATGATGCTCTTATTGTTGATGTTCTAGTAAATATCATCTCTTTTTATGTTCATCTATTTATTAAAATTGATATTTTGTTCAGGAGGTAATTAAGGATAAAGTTCAATTTAAATCACTCGATGATTAAGATATAAAGTAATCAAAAATATATTTTTGTTTACATAGGAGGTAGTAATTAAATTGTTAGATATTTTAGAGAATGAAAGAAGTGAATCTATGTCTTTAGATTTATATGGTTGAACTTTTATGTAAGGAGTATATTTTATGTACGTACTAAAGTGTATATATATATATATTTCTGTGTGTGATCTCTTAACCCCACGACTACAAAATCTCATTTCACTATTTTTTAAAGTAGATAACGATGCTGAGGACATGAATTATTCTTACAAAGTTCACGTGCAACGTACCACAATCATATATTGTTAGATACTTCATTTCATACAGATTTCGATTTCTGATCGTGATTAAAAAATTTATATTTTTTTAGTATTACGATTTCCACTTAATCTAAATTCGTGAGAATTCATAGATTACCAACTATATCTGTCTACGAATGTGATTGGAAAAATGAGCAAGATAGATCATAGATAAGTTTGAAGAAAGTGAACAATAATTAATATGAGCGTAGGTTTTTAACTTGTGAGTTTGAATAGGGGTGGATTTATCGTCACTTTTATTCAAGATATATAAATTAACATAATTTTATTAAACAATTACTTTACATAAACAAAGAATTTTTTTATTAATACGAATATTTACTTCTTTATATCGTGAATTTATAAAATTTTCAAAGGTATATTAACTTTGCTTGGGATTGTTCCTAAACCCCACGTGGTAAGGCAGCCATATTTTGCATATATGTTATCATCAAAAAGAGAAATGAAAAGCCACTAAAGTCGTATCCAAGAAAAATAAATAGAGACAAACTAGGAAATTATATTCTTCTTCTTTGGTGGTGGTGGTGGGGTGGTAGAGGGTGGGGGTGGGGGTGTTAGTTACTCACCTAGTGTTATATATATATATATATATATATATATATATATATATATATATTTTGTATACTACGTGTGGTGTGTAAAGTTTTCGACATATTTAAGGCTTTGCGTGTATTTGTTGTTGTTAGGTGGTACTGTCATTTGACAACTTTTCCACTTCCTTTCCTTACCTTTCCCACACAGAGGAATCGACTGAAAAAGTCATAAATTAACTTTCAATATAAATTTAATATGATATCAGAGTTAGGACATATTTCTAATCTTGCGCGTGCCTTTCCAACTTGGTAACCTAACTTATAGCGAATTAAAGAGAATTCAAATTTTGTTTTTGCCTGATCTTGAGAAATAATTTGATGATGAGTTTCGTATGTTGGACGATCCATCATGTTATGTTTGTTTAAACACCAAAACCATACATTGGGTGTGCAAGAGGGAAATGTTAAAGTGTTTTACATAAGTTGAAGGAATGAATTGTTATCTCCTAAGTATAATATGATTTTAGACAATATATTGTATAATCTAATTTTTGGAGTTTATAGAATAGGAGACGCAGACTTTCTCTATTCTTGAACAACAATAATTACATACTCAATATAATCCATAAAGTAAGAGTCTGGGGAGGATACATAAAATATACACAAATTTATCTCTTTGAGAAAAAATAGATTGTTTTATTAGCAATCATATCATAACTTTATTTTTATCGAGTATCTATCAAAAATAATTTTTTAATTTACAGTTGTAGGTTGCTTCATTTTGATCACAATCAGATCATTCCCTTTTGAAATTAAAGTGGTTTTAGAAAATTCCTATTTGGTGCAATATTTGGACAGAATTGCCCTAATTTAATATAATCAATCCCCCTTTAGCTGTCTTTATTAGTATATGTTTTTAAAAAAAGTTAAGAATTAATTAAGCATATTATAAATATATGCTGTCTAATAACGTAGAGTTTCACACAGACAAACCACACACACATAATATATATGGTCAACAAAATGGATATTCTATGAGAATCAAGTCATTATCAACCTAATTGGCATCTTAAGTACAAAAACAAAAGCTACTTTTTAGTTTTTGTTGCTATTAACTTAACGGAAATGTTTAAGTAGCTTTTGTAGTACTAATTATCCTGCTAGATTTCCTCATCTCAGATTATCCTTGTCTAAAAGAATCATTTCCTTATTTGTACTTTATTATAATTAACATTAATTAGCTAGTTCTGTCACAAAATCATACAACTCAGAATTTACACTTCCTTAACATAGTGTCACTTGTTTGTACATCCTTCATTTGGTTAGTGGAACAAAGATATATGGAGTAATAATTTCAAGATTATTTATCTTATGTTTAATTAATAGTGAGTAGTATTTAGTTTTAGGATGATCTTATCCCACAATTTTAATAAAAATTAAATGAAATCACAAGATGGATATAATTTCATGAAGTATCCTTATTTATCTTATCCCACCAATCAAACGACCTTTTAGAACACAGTTCCTATATAATTTACACACTATCCCACTCAAGCCAGTTCTAGTTTCAGCTTATATTATTCAAATTCTTCAAAAATATTATCGGGGTGTCTATTATATCCTCTAAAAGAAATCAAAACACCGAACTCGACTGTATTTTTGAAGAGCGCGATTAACATAATTTTCCAGATGCCAAAACCATAAATTTCCCCTCCTCCATCATTGAACCCCCCCTCTGTCCTTCCCCCCAGGTTCCCTTTTTTTCCCTTCTCTCTCTCCTTTATTTCTCTTTGCATAAGCATATTCTTTCTCTCTCTAGGGTTTTCACTTTCACCTGAAATAGTGTTGTTAAATTGAATGATATGTTAGGATCCTTTGGTTCATCATCATCTCAATCTCACCCTCATCATGATGAAGAATCTTCTGATCATCATCAACGGCGTAGATTCACCGCTACTACTACAACTATTACCACCACCATCACTAGCACTACCTCACCAGCTATTCAAATCCGCCAGCTACTCATTAGCTGCGCGGAGTTGATTTCGCGGTCCGATTTTTCGGCCGCGAAAAGACTCCTAACCATATTATCAACTAACTCATCTCCTTTTGGTGATTCAACTGAACGGTTAGTCCATCAATTTACTCGTGCACTTTCCCTTCGTCTTAATCGCTATATATCGTCAACCACCAATCATTTCATGACACCTGTTGAAACAACTCCAACTGATTCTTCGTCTTCGTCATCATTAGCTCTAATTCAATCATCCTATCTATCTCTAAACCAAGTTACCCCTTTTATAAGGTTTACTCAATTAACCGCTAATCAAGCGATTTTAGAAGCGATTAACGGTAATCATCAAGCAATCCACATTGTTGATTTCGACATTAATCACGGGGTTCAATGGCCACCGTTAATGCAAGCACTAGCTGATCGTTACCCTGCTCCTACTCTTCGAATCACCGGTACTGGAAATGACCTTGATACCCTTCGTAGAACAGGTGATCGTTTAGCTAAATTTGCTCACTCATTAGGGTTGAGATTTCAATTCCATCCTCTTTATATAGCCAATAATAACCGCGATCACGATGAAGATCCTTCTATTATTTCCTCCATTGTACTACTCCCCGATGAAACCCTAGCTATCAACTGTGTTTTCTACCTCCACCGCCTTTTAAAAGACCGCGAAAAGTTAAGGATTTTTTTGCATAGGGTTAAGTCAATGAACCCTAAAATTGTTACAATCGCGGAGAAGGAAGCAAATCATAACCATCCTCTTTTTTTACAAAGATTCGTCGAGGCGTTGGATTATTATACAGCTGTGTTTGATTCATTGGAAGCTACATTGCCACCGGGTAGTCGTGAGAGGACGACAGTTGAACAAGTGTGGTTTGGGAGAGAGATTGTTGATATCGTTGCGATGGAAGGAGATAAAAGGAAAGAAAGACATGAAAGGTTTAGATCATGGGAAGTTATGTTGAGGAGTTGTGGATTTAGTAATGTTGCTTTAAGCCCTTTTGCATTATCACAAGCTAAGCTTCTTTTGAGACTTCATTATCCTTCTGAAGGCTATCAACTAGGAGTTTCGAGTAATTCTTTCTTCTTAGGTTGGCAAAATCAACCCCTTTTCTCCATCTCATCTTGGCGTTGAGAAAAACTATCAAATAGCCAAGTTCAGAGGGTAATTAAGACTACTGATAGTTTAGGAGGGATCCGAAGAAAACGCGTGGAGTGTAGGGGAAAGAAAACCCTAAATAACAAGATTTTCTAGTGAAGTGGTAGTGGTAGAAATTTGCATGGTGAAGAACAATGAAGAGGTATTGAATTTCATGTTTTTTTTTTTTTTTACTTATTGATATGAATGTTTTAAAATTTTAACATAGAGGACTAGGTTGATGATATATAGTATTTAAGTTAACTAGTCTTTGTATAATGCAAGATCTTGATCAACTTATTTTTAATTATTTGTTGTTGTTGCTGATGAAAGATTCTCATGTTATTACCAAATTGTTAGGTAAGTGGCACTTTGGAGTGGGAAAATGATGTATATTCCAATTAAAGGTGTTAATTAACCCTACCATATTGTTTGTTTGTATTAGTAATGGTGGATGGTTTCATTATCTTTAACTTTTTAATGCTAATCATGCTTCACCTTTTCATTTTAGTACTTTAGTTGTACACTATAGAGAACATTTTATTTTATTTTATTATATATGATTCCTTATCAAAGTCTTTATCTTGTTGCATTTTCTTATGGTACTTTACAAAAGATTTCTGTGGTCACATTTGGAAAAAGATATGGGGGCCAACAAGAAAGTCATTTTCTTTGTCGAAAACAATTGATTTCTTTTGAGATATGATAACACTATTAATTGATTAATTATCTGAGAAATCAATCAACTTATATGAGATTTTTGTTTTTATGGAATAAGGGGGAGGATGAGATTCTTGAACATGCATGAGAATTGTTGTTATTGTTTTGTGTCTTTGAAATAGGACCATAATCAATTGCCCTAAATTGTGCCCAATTGTCCCCTCAACAAAACCATCAAAGTTGTCAAAATAGAGTTATTCTTGTTACCCACTTTGCCCCCCACCCCCCTACAATGGGATCTCTCTCGTGTCTAGTGTTTATCCCTAGGACCACCTCTCTTTGAATTTATATTTAAAATCTTTTTAAGCTATCATTTTTTTCATAAAAATTTACTTCAATTATATTTTCAAGAAGAATTTTTACACAACAAAACCTCAAGTTTCAAAATTTTCAACTTCAACATCTATGAGAGGTGATTAAGTTTCTCTTTATACCATGCCTTGTATGATCATACTAATCAGTGGTGATTTGATGTAAAGGTTAGACATATCCTTATGGTTTTTAGGTCAATAAGCATAGAGGAGATGATAAACTGAAAAGCACTGTATATTGGTAGGCAAGAGAGAAGTTTTAATTTTTGTTGAGTAGTGAAAAGAAGGAAGAAGCTTTTATTTTTATTTTTATTTTTAATGGCTAGGGAGTAGTAGGTGATGTATTTGACAGGTTGATAAGATGGTTACTAATAGTTGATGTATTGACACCAATTCACGCAAGAGAAACTTTACTTTACTGTATGTACACCTTTTTTTTTTTTATCAATTCATGATCATAACAAGAATATTAATTAAGAGCTTCTATTTTTCTCTGCATAAATTGCTTGTGTGTTGATGATAGTGATTTCGGCATAAGTATTACTTTTGTTGATATAGTTTATGTGAAGGAGTTTGATTAAGTATGGACGGATTTTAAGGAAAAAATAAAGATCAGACGTAATATATATATATATAGTTGGTGTAATCCTAGAAGTGGAGTACTTATATTTTCAATAGACTATAAAAACAAAGATTTGAATCTTGTGGTGTTTAACTAAAGATTTGGTATATATAAACAAATTATCTTTCAACATTGTTGTCTTAAATATGTAATATGAAAAGTTACAACTGAGTTTCCAAAGAAGAAAAAAGACATTCTTTTTCAATGTACAAAAAGACAAACAAAATTAGAGCAAGGTTTAAGTTAAATTAATGCTCTTTCCGTCTCAATTTGTACGTGACACACCTTTCTTTTATTCCATCTCAAAAAGAATATTACTACCTTACTTTAATTAGAAAAAAATTCAACTTTAACCTCATGATTTAAAAACACATGAATATCTAAAGTTTGTTTCAAATCACAAATTTCTAAAATCTTTTTTGTTTCTTATAAATTTTATGTCTGTTTAAATTATGTCATATAAATTTGAACATATCATACATTACTAATTATGAATATATATATATATGTCATTCTTTTTTTAGATCGACAACAAAATAATGATTTCGGAGGGTTGTGGGGTGGGGTGGGGGTGTTGTATTGTAAAGTGATGGATGGATGCATCACACATATGGTTGATAAGATGGTGCAAGCATGGGGAAAATTATGCAACTTACGTCAACTGTGCTTCCATCCATCCATCCATCTATCTTTTCTTCTCTGTTATGTCTGATCAAGAGAAGAGAATGCTTGTATAATCTAACTCTGAAAATTCCTAACTCTTTTTTAAAAATTTAGGTTCCCATCAATGTCTTTTTAGAGAAGCATATTATTATTGGTTAATATATTTAACCTAGGTCCTCGTCTGCTAGGTTTCTATCTTACCCATTGTTTTTTTATTTTTTTTATCTTTCTTGGTACCCTACAATAGTACTCTTTTTCTTTGGTATGGTATGGATTCTAAGATTTGTAAATGTTACTACAACTCTATAGCTCTCACTTGTTTTGTAATTTCGACTAATATGAATTTATGTTAGGTAAAACTTACTAAAAAGGAAAATGTCCCCTACTTGCTCAAATAGATCTAACTAAAGGTTAAGGGATATATCATATTAAGTAACGTTATCGATGAATATTATTAGTACTTGGATGTTTTTCATTTCCATTGACTAATACTAGGAATTGATTCGGAGAAAGAAGAAGAATGACATAAGATATATAACATAGAAAAATTTCTTGTAGTGATAACTGAACTAATCAGATAGGTTATCCCAAACATGGAGTTCAACTTCCCTTTTATTTGAATACACACATTTCTTATTAGTTGATGATCATTCAACCTTCTTTTGATTTTAAAGACAGAGTTTAAATTGAAAACCTTCGACTAAGAATGATAAGATCTTAATAAATCGATATATATGCTTGATTCTAGTTATGAGTGGTTTTTGCTTTGACCTAACAAACAAAAAGATAGAGAAGTGGTTATGCAAAAGAATCTAGGTAAAGCTGAGGTTGTGGCGTTAGGGGCAATGTAGAAAAAGAAATTATTTATACTAATCATACATATATTACTTATTTATTGTTTAGTTGACCTAAATAAAAAAGAAACATACCGATGAATTAAACATGTCGTATTTATATATGAGTTCAAAGAAAAATTACATTTTTGAAAGATGATATAATATCAGTAACTGATTTCACAATTTAAACTTGTTAATAGGTTAGAAGAAAGGAATCTAGGTAAAGAGGTTTTGTGGGGTTGGAAGCAATGTAGAAAAGAAAGGTGTAAAATCCAAGAATTGTGTTTCCTCTAATAATAATAGCATATCCTGCAATTCGTGCTTTTTGTTTCCTCTCTCAAGATAACTACTTTTAATTAATTATTATTAATTAATATAAAATTAAACTAATGAATGACATCCTTATGGAATCTTACGACTCCGATCTTGTCATATACTACTAATTAAATTACTACTTTTTTATAATATAAAGTATATAATTCATTTGTCACTTGTTAATATTATTATGCTCTATAGCTTTTTGATAAAGAAGAAACTAAAAAAACAAAAAGGATATACTTATTACTACAAAAATTATGCAAATGGGAGCATCTTCCCACATTTCTTTTTGTGTTGCCTTTCCCATCATCAAATACCACAATAATGCTTAATGCCCCCACAACTGAGTCTTTTTATTAATATATATATATAAAAAAACTAAAGATATATTATTATTATTATTATTATTATTATTATTCTATTTAATAGGCATAATGGGTATATCAACTTATCAACATTAGCTTATTTTAGTCAAATTAACACCATTTCAACACCTCATGAGACGTACAAAATTAATGCGTCAATATCAAATATATATTATGGTTTTAATAAAGTGTTGATAGATTCTCTTTTGTCATCAAACGTCCTTGCATTAATCAATTGATGAAAGTTATTATATTATATTATTCCCATCGTTTCAATTTATGTTTTTGTAAATCTTCCTCTCTTTTTTCCTTATTGTGACACAGAAAAAATAAATAAAAAGGAAATAGTATATATTGTTTAATATAGAAGTATTTTATATTTATATAATGTTTCTAATAAGAAAATTGCCGCAGCAGTTCGAAAAATATTCGTAGTATCAAACTAGAAATACTATTAAGTACTAACGTACTAGTAGTTTATGTTAGTTTTAATTGGATACTCTTTAGGGACTAACCATAAACATTGGAGTATTATATTTTTTTGGTTTTAGGATATAGTATTATATTGTAACAGTACTTAATGACAAATTAAATTAATGTTTTTGTGGACTTCAGAATATCGAAAACATGGGGACAGTCTCCCCCTAAATACACGGGTTATTGTGCAAATTAGGGGAATATAAAATATTAATTCAAGTTTTATTTTTATTATAATAATAACTTAATCCCGATTAGCATTAATTCTCTCATACGTCTAAATTCATTCTGCATCAAAAGTCAAACCTTTGAGATATTAAAGAAACAACTAAATGCAAACATCTAGTTAAAACAATATTCAACACATAATATATATATATATATATATATATATACTATGATGTTCATACGTCAAACTAATCTAAATAATGAAATTCGAAATATAGTGTTTGAATCAAAGCTACCACCTCTGGGTTGGATGCTTCCCTAAAGATTTTTCATATAGTTTTCCACCAATTTTTTATTTTTTGGATTGGATCAATGACGTCTAACATTATGAGCCTTCATCATAAAATTGACAAATTTTATGTTAATTATTAGCAACCTTTCTTCATTGTTTGAACTTTACGTAGATAATGTGAGCGAGCTCGCATATACCAGAAGTTATTATTATTTGTTTGGACCAATGCCTTGTGAAAACGATTCTTCCTTATAGTTGTCGTGGAACTTGTGTAAAGAAAGAAAGCTCGTATGTGTCATACTTTTACAAATCATATTGACAATTCAAATATATTTATAAGACATATGGTTAAACGATATTCATTTGATTCTCAAAATTCAAAAGATGTCTGTTTGCAACTAATTTTAAAGTGACAGAAAATAAAGTGCAATCACAATAAAATAAAAGAAGAAATGTAACTTTATTGATAAAAATTACGCCCTTCATTAAGATTTATCCATGATTCGAGAGTCATTAGTGGCGTACTTCTCGAACTAGGTTGATTTAATTTGACCTCTCCTCTATATGAATATCCCATCAATTTGTAAAATATTCGAGATCTCGATCTCTTTATAAAATTTTCGAAAGGTCTTTTAAGAGAATTTAATACCCTTTATATAGGCATATCCCATCAATTTGCGAAATATTCGAGATCTCGGTCTCTTTATGAAATTTTCGAAAGGTGAATTTAGTACCCTTTATATAGGCTTACTCTGAGATTTAGCATTAAGTAAGCTCTAAAACTGAACACATCGTCTAGAGTTTTAATTTGAATAAAATACTTATTGTAGAGTCTCATAAAATTTCAATATCTACAATGTAATGTAAGTTGGATCGAATGGAGTCATATAATTCAATTATGAACGGCAGGAAAATGGTTTGTATGTTATTTCAGTTGCAGAGTGTTACATAATTTTGTAAAGTGAAAAAAGGGTATGGGGGGTGTAGTGAAACTGAATCACAAATCGATAATTCACATCAAATTGCCATACAAGAGAAATTTTTATATATATAGTAATAAATACAAATATATATTGTTGATAGATGAATGACATGTAAGCCAAATCAATCATTCCTTCACGTATAGTTTCATTTTCGAAGTGATAGATCCTTGAGCCACCCCCAACTGCAAGCAACCCCACACCCCCACCCCAAAAATTCATGATGAGTGATGATCATTTCAATTTTATTTATTTGTTTTTCGTTCAGTGTTCGATACTTATATTAAAGTTCGATTATATTTGAATTGTATATTACAAAGCTACTATCTAATATTCTTATGATATAAAAATTTCTTATATCAACAGTGTTTATAACTTTAAATTCTCACATAAACTGGAAAGATGATAATAAAGTAATTTAAATATCCTTAAAACTATTTATTAATAAATATAAATCTAAGATCATTTAGGAAGAATATTTTGTAAGTTACAAAATATATTAGGCATAAAAGATCTGCCTATTTTTGTATATAGGGCTACAGGGTAAATAGGGGTGTCATCGTGTATATATAGGGACATGCCCAAATGGTTCAATGGATATGGGCGTGCTCTATAAGTTAAAGCAACCCAATAGGCTCCCTTGGGGCGACAACAAAGTTCGAAATTTCAACTTTATGAATTTTGAATGAATTTAAAAACGATAAAACACAAGAACAAATTGAATAAAGTTTAATGCATAACGTTTGTTGACAATTTTCTAGATAAATATCGTTTTTTCCCTTGTGTTATCTTTTCAATTTCATAATTGAGATTCATACAAACCATAGCTAACGGCCAAAAAATTTTTGATAGTGAAAGATGCAGAGTTATTCAGTAATAGTATCATTCCCAAGTCTAAAAGAACAACACTACAACTCTACTAGATAGAAAATGCACTCTCATCTTTTTCTTGCTTTTATTCTAATAATAAATTGTACTACAAAACATTAAGTAATATAGTTTCCTTTTTACAATTCCACCATATTCCTGTCTTTCACAAGGAAAAAAAAAAGTATTTTTGATTTTATTTTTTATTTAATAATATGTCCCTACTCCCACTGCAAAATAGCAATTGTAGTTTTAGTTGGAGTGCAAGCATAAAAAAGCTGCCAATTCTTGGAATTTTACTTTCCTCACATGTAAATTGTAATTGGGGTGATTTGACACACTTGAAAGTCCACCCTTTTCCAATAATAATATTGAGAATCTTTCTGCTTTCTGGTGTTCTTGGGAACCTTGATTCTGTTTTACAACAAATAACAATCTATTCTTGCAATTATGTTGAATTTTAGGTACAAGAAGTTATGTTATCACGTTTCAATTGATTATACGAATCTTCGCTGTTCATATTGCTTCATTTCCGTCCAATATTCTATCATAGATTTACAAAAAAATATATCACATCTTGACTATTTGAGAAAAGATCCTCAAATTATACCATCCATTATGGTTTGTAAATTACAAATTTAGGTCCAAACAAATTTGACAATTGGGCTTTGGTGAGCCAGACAAAAAGTTTTGGCCCACACCACCCTGAAAGAATTTCGCAGGGGTATATAAGGAAACAGACCAAATATATTTGATATGGAGTGCAATAGAACTTAGCTTAAAGTTAAAACACAAAACTTCATTGTTTAGCAATATTAAAAAAACAGATCAAAACAACCACCTATCTGGAGTGCACCAGAGGGGATCCCATCTTGGACATGAAAGTAAGATATTACACAACACAAAGAAAATGTTACTATTTCTGTCTGAGGCCTCGCGCTGTACTCAAATGTGATCATCAATTATAAATATTCTACCAAAAAGCATTGCCAATTTGTATAGTCATCAAGCACAGGCTGTTTTACCTTCCAGGCAATGATCTAGCATTTAGTCTTTTATACTACTACTGCTGCTACAGTGTTTTGATTTACAGAATCTTTGAGAACAGCATCATATATGCAGAAGGCACTAATACAAATCACTTACATTAGCCTTGGCCCATGCCTTGATGTCTTCTTACAACCATTTCCTTCGACTGGCTGACTTTTTGTCACCAGACATGAATCTAGGAAGACTAAGAAGGCTATTAACCCTGGTTACTCCCTCGAGGGCTGACCATTCCTGATCTTCTGCAGTTGAAAGGCACTCGGCTAGGCTTCTCTTAGAATGTCCAAGACCCTTATCTGTTAGCTCTTCTTCTATTGACTCGTCAACAGGAACTATCTCACTGGCATCTTTTGTAGTAACTGAAGGTTCACGAACTGCAATATGAGAAGCATTACTATCTGCACTTTCAAGGTTGCCATTAGTAATAATTGTCTTTATTTCCACTTCAGGAGCCTTTGTCAAATCATGTTGCGTCGCTGTGACTACAGAATCAGGTGCAGGTACACGGTCCAGGAAAAGGCATACTACAGCACAATCATCAGTTTTTGATGTCGGGTACTTCAGCCTCCAAGCTCTTGTCGCACAGTCAACAAGAGCTCGGGCAGCTGTTGCACGACTTGGGGCTGAGGCCACAATATCCACGGCTTCCTTATTAGAAAGGACATCCCAAACCTACATAGAACAAGAAATTACATCATGAGACAAATCTAAGTGTTGACAAATGGAAACAGATTAAGCCAAGTCATAAAGAAGGTGAAATTTAGACTCTGTTTACATAGAGATGATATAGAATTTTCTTTTTGTAGTGAAATAATGTTAGGTGAAATAAGTACCCCGTCAGTTGCTAGAACAACAAATTCGTTCCTATCAGTAATGCGGTGGTAATACACATCAGGGACAGAAATTAACCCAAAATCCTTGAGACAAAAATCACCAAATGCTCTGGCCATTGCCAAGCCAGGGGAGTCACTGTTCGGCAACCATACACGTGCAACCTCTGGCTCATCTTGCAATGCAAAAACCCTGCCTTTGTATTTATGTATTCTAGCAGCTTCTCCTACAAGACAAAACAATTGAAAAAATAAATTTAAGCACTTTCTTCAAGAAAAAAAAAGACAATTACATTTCAGCTTCTCGGTGTAATGTATTGATTGAATCAAGAAGAGAGAGAGAGAGACTTGGAAGATTAGGCTTCAAATCTACTGTCAACTGTACAGCCATTAAATAGTTGTCTTTATCTCTAGTTGCCAATACTGCTCTTGAGTCACCAACATTGCCAACTATTATATCCTGGCCCTGAGACACCACAAAAAGATCAGTTAAAATGCTTGTGGGATGCTAAGCAATTACAAAAGAGCTAGAATCATATATTATTATAAGTGGGAAGATTTTAAGTTCAAAGTTAGATTACGAAAATACCTTTTATCAATTTTTTAAATTAAAAAACTTTTACTAATTTTTAAAATTAAATCAATAATGACAACTAAACTTGACTAAATACATGATTAGATGTTACAACTTATCATTTTCCATATCTTAATGAATTTGATTGTTAAACCTTTTAGCTTCTACCATTAAACACATTCATTCACAACCTTTCATCTACTTAATTTCTTCCTTTATAAATTGGATAAAAAATATTAATCCACTAAACTTTGTGTTTCATCACCTAATAGTTCTTCTACGATATTTTTTTTATTGGTCACTATTTTTCTTATTGATTTGTGCCTTAGTTCATTTTTTATTTTCATGATTGTTGGACAAACACATCATCTAATAGTTCTCATATAATATTTTTTTATTGCTCACTATTTTTCTTATTGGTTTGTGCCCTTCATTCATCTTTTTATTTTAATGATAGTTGGAGTATTTATGTTCGAAGAAACTTAAGTCTTGGGGCTTAGAATTTTTGAGTGATGATTCTAATTGGTAAAAATATTGTTCTATCCTCACAAGTTGCTCATTATCCCCCCCCCCACCCACAAAAAATAAAAAAATATTGATATTTAAGTTCTAGGCAAGAATTTTTGAGTGATGATTCTAATTGGTAAAAATATTGTTCTATCCTCACAAGTTGCTTATTATCCCCCCCCCCAAAAAAAAAAAAAAATATTGATATTTAAGTTCTAGGCAGAAAGTAAACACTAGAAATAGTTTGTTTTATATGCACAAAAACACATATAGGAGTACTTCAGACAACGTTGAGCAATTTTATATATATCAACAAGAGTTGGACCTATATAAATTATAACAACAACAAGGGTCAAACGTGCAAGACACGTTTCCAGAACTAGTAACCAAATATGTGGCAGACTCATATTCAACCCCTCCCACTCAGACTTAATTATTTTCTACAACTAGTATGTTTCTTTCTTTTTTCTTTTGGTAAATCAACTAGTATGTTTCAACATCATGTACAAGTCTGAGAAGTACTAAGGAAACTGTTTTAAGTCCAACAACTATTAAATAAAATATTTTAGAACAAGAAGATAACTTGCTAAATTCAGTTAACTACCAGAAAAAGACAAATATTACAAAACATCCAGTAGATTGAGAGGGCAGTCAGTAGAGAACTCGGATGCACAAAATTTTATTATTTGAATGGATTTTATACAATACATAAATGAACTGTATCAGGTTTTCATGTTTGATGCAACCCATGTAGTAGTCAAGGTTATCAAAAGTGATAATCCTTCAAAAGCAAAGACAATGACTAGCCAATGACTGGCAATTCAAAACTAGCTCATTTATTGCCTCCGGGGATTTGATCTAGGGGTAAGCATGTGGCGTGTGATGTTTTGTGTTAGGCGCATGTCATGTACTCGGACCCTGCACCAGTGGTCCTCAGGAACTTATTGGCTATAAGAAAAAGTCGCTCACTAATTTGCTACTATAATTACAGTATTACTCATTTATAAGTACCCAAATATTATTAAAAAAAATTATCAGTAAGTACTTTTTATTTTTTTTGAAACATTAGGATTTAGGAAAATAAACCTCGTTTATAAAAAAAAAAAAAAAAAAAGCTAAATTATTACCTGCATCACCAAGGAAACAGCAGTTGATCCACTACAGAAACAATCAATAGAAGGGTGCAACTTGAGTTCTTTATCCATCGACCGGAAAGCTTTTAACATTGATCTTTTAAGGGGAAGATGTATTTCTGGGAACTTTTCGTTGTTCTCAGCTTCCATAGCTTCAATCAAATCATCATCCAAGACATCATCAAGATGTGAACCTCCGTTGCTATTTCCTGTCTCAGAAGTATTACTTTGATCACCACCGGATTTAACTTGCCACTCTGAACACAGGAGAAACGGAAGAGTGTCTCGAACTTTCCTTGCCACCATATGGCCATAGGGACCGTGTCCATCAAATACTCCGCAAAAGATTGTATCACTTCGCGAGCAAAAATTCTATAGTGGAAAAATTCAAACCAAGTCATAAACTGACCCAATAGATAAGAACAAATTAACTCTTTGTTTTGACAAGTAATGGACTTAATGAAATTGAACTATACAATAACTACACTTCCGTAGGACTCAAAAATTTCGATGCAAGTTAATTGGGTGAAGGAAGCTTCAGAAACAAGAGCTACGTAGATTATTTTGACAGTCCATCTACCATATTGATGGTTGAAAGGATCATATATATGACTCTATGCATAAGTAAACGTCATTCTACACACTCAAACCTCACATGATTAATAATTAAACTTATACCGGCCATCAACCTACCACAAACCCTCCTCATTTACCAGTCCGCGGAACTGGCTATGTGATAGATAATTAAAAGGTTCAGATTTTAGATATCAATGCTCCTACATGCACAAAATGATTGAGGATTTGGTTACTCATTTGACATAGAGACATTCAATGCAAAGAAAACACAAAATTCGGATGATTCATAATTCAACTTGCACACAGGACATCAATCCACTGCAACCCCACTGTTTTGTCGGGCCTTGGAACCGCCTATGTGATAGATAATAAAAAGGTTCAATTTTTAGATATCTAAGCTCCTATATAAGCACAAAATAATTGAGGATTTGGTTACTTGTACGACATAGAGGCATTCAACGCAGAGAAAACACAAAATTGAGATGATTCATTGCACACCCGCCATCAACCTACGACAACCCTCTTCATTTATCCGGCCATGGAACCAGCTATTCACAGATAATGAAAAGGTTCAATTTTTAGATACCTAAGCTCCCATATGCACAAGAAGATTGATGCTTTGGTTAGTCATGACATAAGCAGAAAACCACAAAAATTAATTGAATAAACAGAGAGAATTGAGGACCTCCCAAACGATCATGGCATCTTGATTCGTTCCTTTTTTCCCTTGCTGAGTGTGTAGGCAAGCACGGGAGGAGGCTCCATTCCCCAAAATCCTTCCGGGAATATGATGCAGCCCCTTGTCCTCACCCCCTCCTCCACCAACACCACTTAACTTGCTTAAAAATGAGCTGAAATCGCCACTGTAACTGTTCTTCTTCAACTTGGAATCAAACCTTCTGCTGTCATTCTTACCATCCCACAACCCATCATCGCTCTTGCTTTTACTTGAAGAGTAGCAAATTCCCATTCCCCCTTAAAAATCTGCGATTCTCTCTCTGAGGAAATTTATCAAACACCGGAAGAATTAAACAAATATGTCTCCTGCCAGAATTCAGCTCACAAAGAAAAAATTGAAATTACTATGAAATGAAACAACACCCTAAAAATTCAGTACTGAAACAAGAAAATTGATGGATCCAAAAGATTGAAGCTCAAAACCCTAAAGATTACAAGGAAAAATAATGGCAGAAAGTGATGGAGAGATTCAGATATAATGAAAGAAAAGATTGTATAGTAATAATAATAATAATAATAAGGTGAGGATGAGTAGCTTCCAATTTATGACTAGCAGTACTACTATCTCTCATATTTTTTACTTCCGTCTATTTCAATTTACGTACCATTATATTATTATCATAACGAAATAAAAATTAAAAAAATACAAAGAGCATTTAATAGGATGTATGGAGAAAAATAAAAAAATAGTACATGGGTTACATTTGTGTATAATTTATTTTGTGTTTGGTTATATTAAGCAGGTATTAATTATGTTATGCATTTGTTAATATATATGGCAAATAATAGAATTAGCAATGCATTGGACTTTCATGGCATACATTAATATGATTAAAGGTTTAATTCTCCATTAATATGTGTTACGTATTCTTTTCACCGTATTTTAGGTGTTAGTATGAAAAAGAAATTAGAAATGTGTCATTTTAAACATCTAACTAAACGATTTTGATTAATTAATTACTTAATTGTATACTATTATATTATACGTATTAATTAACGTTGGTTGTGTGCGGTGAATTGAATTAAATGCAATTGCAAGTTGACTATATTGTACGTCGGCTCCCTAAGTCCCACGCGGCTACGCCATTTCCCTTTAAGGTCAATAATGTCAATTTAAAAGTTGTCCACTAGCTTTGACAATTTGCTTTGGAACCTTCTTTAAAACTCTCACTTTCCTAATTAATTGTCCATTCTCGTTAAGAAAATAATATTTAAAATTGTAAGTTTATTATTTTACTTCTATTAATTATAAAATTTATGAATTAAAAATTTAAGATTTTCAAGAAGTTTTATTTTTTTTCAAAGTAATTAATTGAGGGTATAATATGAACAATTAAAAAAAAAAAAAAGTAATTAAGGATAGAGAGAAGTAATTAGAAACAGAGGGAGTATAAAATATTGATATTTAGTCCCTTTAGAACCTTTTTTTTCTGATAATTATGGTGTTCTATTTTTTTTTTTATTTCCCACCTAGTGCTCGATACTCACATTGGAGCTCAACTAAATTTGGATTTGCGTCGGAAAGTCCTACATTGGGGGTAGGAAAAAATTATATATAATGGCAAACTAATAATTCAAATTAAATGTTATAACTGCACTTTGATTTAATTATGCTCTATAACAAACTGTTTGTCAGTCGCCTCTCTCCCTCAAAATCTTGCTCGCTACTCTTCCTCTCTCTCTCGCTCAAAGTGCTCCCCTAACAAAAACGACTCCGTACCCAAAGAGCTCGAACCTAAAACTTCCTGATTAAGGATGAAGGAATACTTATCACTTTACGACAATCTTTATTGGGAGGTGTTCGAGTTAATTTACCCATATCTTAATTATAATTGTACAAAGTACATATTATATCTCACTGGCATAAATACTTGATTACTTTATCTATTAAGATTTGGTATTTTTACTTTAGCTGAAAATTGAACATGATCGAGACCTCTCGAATTTCATTAGCCAACAAATATTTTCCTTTGACATTTCTCTAATCATACTTTGGGAAGTAATTGAACATGGAAAAATTAGAAAAAAAAGACAAAATGTATATCGCCTTTAATTAAACGAACTAGAAATATTAGAATAGTGTAAATTTTTTTTTTACCTTATTCACATATACTATGATAAAAATATTAGGCGAATGTCTCAAAAGGGAGTTTTTTATAAATTAAGAACAGCTTGATCAAAAATACCTTTTAAAGACTTGTAACTTTGGTTTTTTTCCTTTTTGATTTTCACTTTTTTATCAACTTAGTTAACATATTATGTCTATTATAATTTATTCTAATGAGAAACTTAATGCAATCCCAATCAATTAGTTCAAGATAGTAAAGGAAGAGTAATAAATTAAAGCATAATTAAATGAAACTTATATGGGATGGTGGCCATGGGGGACCAATATGTTGTAGTCAACATGTGGTAGACCCTCCAATTTATTACATCTAGATGTTCAAGTTCAACAATCTCAATGTTAACAAAAAAAAAAAAAATCAATTCCAAAATGGCATATTATGTTTTTTTAAATTAAATTATATATAAAATACTAAAAGATGTAAAATGGTTGTTTTAATTTAAATTATAAATAGATACAAACGATTATTTACACTTAAAAAGTTTTAACCTCCTCAAGATTACATGTGACATATTAAAATTAAAGAAATATGTATGTGTGTTTTTATTGATGAAATGGATATGATTTATGACTTATGTAATTTTTCAACAAGCTTACTATAGAATTGAGGTTTGACTTTTTTTCTATGGAAATGGAATAATGTATAAAGTAGGTGAATTATAGGTAAAAGTAGCTTAAGTTATAACATCATCTCCTACTAAGAGCTTTTGATAAATAGAATCTTTTAAAAGCCACATCTTGAACGAAGAGCTGAGAATCCAATGCCACAATTCTCTTGATTTTATTAAGTATTTTTATCAGTAAATGTATGATTTATTATCTGGATAATAACTTAATCCCTTAATTATTGGTAAGTTTTATTTTAATTTTTGTGATATATGATACAAAATATAATATGTTGTATCATGTGTCACAAAAATAAAAATAGAACTTATAATAATTGAAGGATCAAGTTATCATTCCAAATACTAAATCATATATTTTATAGTTAGTAGCCAACTATATCCTCTGTTGAATAGATAAGTAAGGATGAAACAATATTTTAACTAGTAGTTTATTTTCAAACTTGTTTATCCTCAACTTAATTTTCTAATGGTATTACAGTTAAATGTAATGGTATTTTCCACCTGAAAGGCTGACCTGAATTAATCCAAACTGGAATGTTTGAATGTATGTAAATTGAACAATAGTAATATACAATCTATCTGAAGCAAACAATCTGTACACATGCCTAACTTGTATAGATAAAATATAGTAATAGGAGAATAAACTGCAGTTTTATTACCAAGTTCCTCATAGTCAAGGATCCTTACAGAAACAAGTAAGAAAAAAATGGCATAACATTTTACAGACAATACTGGGAAAAACAACCCTTCTTCGGGATGTATTATTAGAATAATAAAATACACACAGGAGTGAAGCACAAATACGCAGCTCACATAGCCTCATCCTTACAGCTTCGAAGCTGCATCCTTATCTAAAAACCAAACTAATTCTCCTTCGGGTGAAACCATCTGCACAGGCAGCAAATCACAACTTTTATCATCACCTAGCGATTTATGCACTACATCTGCCTTACCAGCACCTACTATAGCAAGTGCAATATTTGCAGATGAGTTTATTACAGGGAATGTAAATGTAATCCTGTTCGGTGGAGGTTTTGGAGAATCCTTGATGAAGGTGACCCACTTCTCTTTCTCATGGACAAGAGGATGCCCGGGAAACAAGGAAGCTACATGTCCGTCTGGACCCATACCCAATAGCATTACATCAAATTTTGGAAATCCACTTTCTTTAGAGATGTCAAGAATCTTGCTCTTAACTAACTGCCTTAGACAAGTCTCGTAATCATCTGCCGCAGCCTCTGCTGATAATGCATCATTTATGGCATGCACATGACCAGCAGGAATAGGTATCTGCCAAAGAGAAGTAAAAGTTGAGGTTAGAAGTTTGGTAGAAAGAATTAAAGATGTCAACTGAGAATAATGATGAAGTAAGAGTTATCATCATTCATAATAAGATCAAACAATGTAGGCAGTTCACATGTGAAGCAAGTACTATGAGCAATTTGAAATCCAAAAAGATGCCCTTGCAGCTATGCATCACTAAACATCTTTTCTGATACAAATTGGATAAATTTAGTTCACAACCATCTTAATTTAAATAGTCTGTGCTTAGGAGCTAGTCAGACTGCCAAGTAAGAATCAAGATGTCAAGGCAACCCAACTTGTTAGAGATAATGAAGAGACTTAACTGAAAGTAAGTAGGTTAACATTGAGGGTGCAATTCAAACCCACTTATTCATCCTTATATTAAAAGGAATTCACCGAAGTCATCATAAAGTGTCCAACAGATCTTATCAGGCAGTTCCACATGGTATTGAGTTGGGCAATCTTTGCTCTTTAAGTTTCCCAACATGCTCAATTGACAATTGTGCTCAAGTTATAATTACTTCTCAGTTGATCCTCTAAACCTCAACCCCACTAAACTCTTCTAGCCCCAAAAATTTCCAAATCCTTTCTCATTAAGTAATCTCTACCATGGTAAATGTTTGAAGTATTTTGCTAATGCTCCATCATTTTTCATAATATAAACCCCCCCACAAAAGAAAAAAAGGACCTCAGTTGTTGTTTAAGGAGGGCTTCAGGGGCTGACAGGTTCTATAAGAAGTAATTTTATATCAGAATTTTGTTAACCAAAGCAAAATTTAATGTTTTCTAAAAAAAAAAGTGAATTTGAAGCTGTTTATTCCAATACAGTGCAAAGATTTTCTTTTTAATTTCTTGTTTTTACATGAATTACGTAACATCATCACATATCTTAAGAAAATGTAATCTAAAACTTATTTAACATACAGCTTCTTCGCACAGTTGGGTCCATGATAGATATGATCATGTATACCAATTGCTTGACTTTGTCACATATAGCCAAACCACCCCCAAATATCTATCTATCTATCTATCTATCTATCTATCTATATATATATATATATATATATATATATATATATATATATATATCTATATATATACATATATATATATATATATAGGTAGAGATTGTTTCTTCCGTCCATATATTAGCAGGCTTATCTTACTTAACTTCTTAATCTCTGGGACTGCGGAAAAAGATATGTTTATAGTATGCATGACTCACATTCCTTGTTACCGCTGGCCTAACGCGCTCACATAATTACTTTCTCAATTGTTTTTCCCAAATATTTCATCTAGAGTTGATGAATGAGAATCTGAATACCTCTAGATGTATTCTCCATCAATACTGTGCACTTTAATCTCTGTTCACATCCCCCCCCCCCCCCCCCCCCCGTATAACTTATTTCTTAAGGAGATTGACACCATCAGCATTGCTCGTAACTAGAAAAAAAGATAAACTTAAAAGATAACTTTTTTTTATAACCTGGTGTCGGGGCACGTCTACTAGTACTTTGGGGTATCTAACTGAACAGATGAGAAGAAATCACTAGTACAATAAACCTACTGCATCCCACATTTTGACTGGGCAAACAAGCAAAAGATCAGAAAAGTTGGGGTAAAACAACAAATAAACAGAGGAGAGGTGAAATATAATGGGTAGAAAGCTAATGAAGAAACTACACAGTACACACTGTGGCAGCACTAAATAAAATCAAAATACTGCAGGAAGGGCTGCAAATATACCTTGGATAGAAAACCATCATAAGCAAGCAAATAATTGCTGTCAGGATGATCCTTTGGAACCACTCTCTCATCCACCCAGAAAATGTGCCATTTGGACCAGTCTATTGAATCAATATATGGTGGCTCCACCAATTTCCTGCAACAAACATTAGCAACCCAAAAAAAATCCCCAACTTCCTAGAAGAAACGAAGAGAATTAATCAATCATTACCTGAGAGACTTGATAAGTGAACCACCGGAAACAACCACAGTAAAAACATCTCTCTCCTTACAAAATTTCTCCGATAAATCAGCAGTGTACTTCGCTAGAGCCACAGCAAGTTCCTCCTCGGAATCGTACACTTTCACTTCCACTTTACTTTTCCCAGACACTGTCTCAGCCATTGATGATTTGGTTCTGAACTGAGATCTCGAGGAATTTGTACTCAACACTGAGTTCCTCCGATGCGGGTGGGAGCAGAAAAGTGGCTTTCCAGCAACGGACGGAGAGGTCAATGCAAGAGATCGTCGGAGAGGAGAGAATCGAGTAGGTGAGATGCGCAAGTTAGCAGAGAGAGCGGAAGAAGAGGAGGCTAAGTCCAGTGCGCACTCTGCCATGTAATAAAACTATATTATAAATGTATTAGTCTAAGTTTCCGATGAAAAAAAAATATTATTGCATGGTATATATTTTCTTGATGTTGTCACAGCAAGGGGTGAACAAAATCGAATCGAACACCGCACCAATTCGTAAATCGAGTCAAATCGAGAAAAGAAAACCATTAGCAATTTGGTTTGACTTGGCTTGGTATTGAAGAAAAAAAATTGACCGTTTTGCGTTGGGTTGGTTTTACTTTAAAATGTCTAACCGAGACCAAACCAACCCGACATCATATATATAATTTTAAAAATGATTTTATACCTTTCCATTTATCTTCATGCTGTACCTTAAGAGAACTCCCCTTTGAGGATGAATAGATTGATTTATGACTTCCCGATGTAGTCACTTTTGCTATAGTCCCATTGTTAACAATTCTAGTTGAATTTCTAGGTACTACACTAGGTAATGGCTCTGTTACCTCCACTGGTTGACCTCTTGGTTGCCATTTTTGTACCAATTTCTGAGGCCTTTCCTTCTTTTTGGTTACTAAAATTGTGGCTCTACAATCTGAGGTACATCTTGATAATCTTGTCTCATTTGAGGATAGGTGTAACAGTCATGACCTATTTTCAAGCAAGTCTTGCAGAACTGGGCTTCCAATCAAACCATACTTTTTGTACACACTGTCTTCCATTAGGTTCATGCACTGTAATTTCTTCTGAGAGAGGTTTGGTTAAATTTGTCTCAATCAACATCCTTGCATATGATATTCTAGTTTGTTTGGTGGTACACTCATCAACATATATAGGTTTTCCAATAGCACTAGCAATGCGTCTGAGAGAGTTGCAACTCCAGCAGTTCATAGGCAAATTGGGAGAATTAACCCATAGTGGTATTTCAGTGTACTCCTTAGTGAAATCAAAATCAGCAGACCATTGTTTCAAAATAACCTATTATTTATAGTATGAGGTCTAGTATACAATACCTCCTACATATTCTCCATGTTTGGAAATTTGGTAATATAGTACCCATCTTCATACCGATATAGATCAGGTTGAGCAATGTTTCCCCCGTTCTTACTGATATATTTGTTCACGAAGTTATACCCTGGGAGGTCTTCCATCACATAAGCCACTAGTGCACATCTCCACTTTGCAGTTTCCTGGTCTACTTCTGATTTCTCCAAATAAACTATTGTTTCACCATTAATAATCGAGGGCTAGGGGTGGGTGTTCGGTCGGTTTGGTTTGGCACAAATGTGAAACCAAACCAAACTGAAATAAACTCGGTTTGGTTATTACAATTTCGGTTCGATTTTCAGTTTAGCCAAATTTAATAAATAGGGTACATTTTCAAATTCAATCACCTTTGTTCACTTTTTTATGTTTTAAGTATGTCTCACTTTTTTTTCAGATACAAGGAACCCAAAAACAAACAAAACAAAACAAAACAAAGAGCATTATTATAGTTATAACACCAAATAAGCTAACCTAATAGTTTATTTTCCTTTGCAAAGCAAGCACTCTTGAACAAAACCCAAACTTGGCTAGTGGAAAATCCAATCTGCCAACCAAACTTGGCTAACTACTTCACAATTACGCCCATTCACAGTAGCAGACAACTTAGAATCAGAAACATTCATCCTTTCACTCTATGCACATATTCATTACAAAAACACAGCCCTTTCTTTCCTTTTCTTAAGTGCAGTTGGAGGATCATTTTTCATGTACTATACTATTTGTGCATAGCAACTTCGTAGCTTCATATGAATTTTCGAAGAATAAGTAAGATACATGATTAATACTACAGAGGAATGTCACTAATGTAGACGTTACTATATCCTTCCTCAAAGCTTACAAGTTACAGGAGAAGTAGCCTCTAATTAGCATTATTTGACCTTATGATATCAGTCAAAAACACAACCTTCCAACTAGGTCATTGAAAAATTGTTTATAGCGTCAGATTCCATTATTAAATTAGCAAGATTTTTAGATGAGAGTTGGGACGCTGACCTTCACGGAGTGAGTTGCGAGCGAGCACTGATCACTGATCACTGGCCAGAACTGAGCAGTAGTAGCGGCTGACGAGAGTTGAGAGACGAGCTGCGTAGCGTAATGTAAGTCAAGTGACGAGCTTTGAGAGATTTCATTTTAGGAATTTCTGATTTGGGAAAATTGAGTTTTGGGACAAATTTGAATATGGGTTGTGGGCTTACTATGGGCCATGCCGTATGGGCTCAAGTACTTTAATTGGGCCTCAAAACAAATATAGCGGGTCAAAACCAACAAAATAAAGAAAGACTCCCTAATAAAGGAAAAATTACATGAATGGGTACATTTTAATAAATAATTACTGATTTTAAAAATATTTTTTATTTATTATCATTTATAGCAATACTATATTAAATCTGCAATATGTATTAAAAGTGAATTATATATGCAATATATTTGAATTATATATGAATTATAATTGTTTTTTAAAATATATTATGTTTGTTTGGTAAAAATTTGACACATTATATTAAAAGTGTATTGAAATGTGTGATAAATAAATTATCTATCATTAAAATTGAATATATGTGAATAAAAAATTGTTCTTTGTAATATAAATTAAACTTGTATTATAATGAATTAAAAGTGATCAAGTGAAAAAGAAATATTATTGCTATAAATGGTAAATATTTTTTTATTATAGTATATTTATGTAAGTTTTCCAATAATAAATGATCGAAATCCCACCTTTAAGTTCTCTTATTATGTTATTCCCTATTAATTTTATAAATTCCCAAAATCCTTTATTTTACACATCAAATTAATGTATCGGCGCATCAAATTAATGTAACTCGTGCATTAAATTAATGTATCTCGCGCATCAAATTAAGTGTATAAAATGTACATCAAATTAGTGTATCATGTATAAAATATAATGTATCAAATTAGTGTATCATGTATAAAATGTAATGTATCTTACTTAATAATTAATGTATTTCGCGCATCAAATTAATGTATCAGCGCTTATATTATTGTATTATTTAAAAAAATTTTATAATTATAAAATTATAAAGCACAATAGTAATTTTGCGTTGAAAGTATATTATTTCTGCGTAAAGAAATGAGGCTAAACTAAACTATCCGAAAGAAGATTGAGACTTGCCTCTGTGTGTCGAAGAAAATGAAGTTGAGCTTTATTCGACCAATTTCATGTTGCTCTGTTTCATCTCCAGCAACTTCAGTGAAACCTCTAAAACCTATATTTTTAAGGCCACCCACCTTCAAAACAACCATATCACACCTTCAAAAATGGCACCATTGGGCTAAATCCCTAATTTCTTCTGTGGGTTCCACTTTCTTGGAACTGGACAATGGTCCAGACTCTGAATTGTTGCTCAGGGAGCTAAATTGGCTTGTTGAAGATGCAATTGAAACACCAAAATCTTTCTTGCAACAACCCCACAGAAATTACAATGATAATAGCTCAGTTGCAATTCGGGCGTCTTTGGAAGAACTATATATGTTGTGGAAACAAAGGGTAGAAGAAAGAAGGCCATTTCAGTATGTGGTTGGTTGTGAACATTGGAGGGATTTGGTTTTGAGTGTTCAAGAAGGGGTTTTGATTCCAAGGCCAGAGACTGAGCTGATTGTGGACCTTGTCGATGATGCTATTAAGGAGAATGGGGAGTTGAGGGAAGGATTGTGGGCTGATTTGGGGACTGGAAGTGGTGCACTTGCTATTGGGATTGCAAGGATTTTAGGTAGTTCTGGTAGAATTGTTGCTACTGATTTAAGCCCTGTTGCTAATGCAGTTGCATCTTATAATGTGCAGAGGTATGATTTGGAGGTTAGTATTTTTTGCAATTTGCTTGTTGCTCTTAGTATGGTTTGAAATGAGCTTTAATGAAAGCGGGATTCATATAGTTGACCTCAACTTGTTTGGGAATGAGGCGTAGTTGTTGCTCTTAGTATGGTTTGAAATGAGCTTAAATGAGAGCGGGGATTCATATAGCTGAGCCCAACTTGTTTGGGACTGAGGCGTAGTTGTTACTTGTTGCTCTTGGTATGGTTTGAAGAGCTGAAATGAAAGTGGGGATTCATAGAGCTGAACGCAACTTGTTTGGGACTGAGGCGTAGTTGTGGTTGCTTGTTGCTCTTAGTATGGTTCCTCTTTGAGATTTTACTTCTGTGTCACTGTATTTTCATAGTTGATTTTCTCAAGCTAGTTGATCTTTAAAGCTAACTGCTATAGTTGTAGAATTGACTAGTTTAGCAAAAGTTGTGATTCTTAATATTTTTGGCTTAAATATAAAAACTTGTTACCTTTGTCAAAAAAAATCATATTTTTGGCTGAAGAAAAATGGGAACTTGATCAGAAATGAGATTTTTATACATTGTTATAGAATTAGTGAAATAGAGTGTAATCATTGATTAAACTTTTAGGGATGCAAATTTTGAATAGAGCATTGTCTTGAATGTTTGTGCCAGGAAAAAGTGCATGTAAAGCAAGGATCTTGGTTTGAGCCTTTGAGAGATAATGAAGGAGAATTTGTGGGACTGGTCAGTAATCCACCATATATTCCAAGCAAAGATATTGGTGGACTACAAGCTGAAGTTGGTAGACATGAACCTAGACTAGCGTTAGACGGCGGAGCAAGTGGTATGAATGACCTTATCCATCTCTGTGATGGAGCTGTTTCAATGTTGAAACCTGGCGGTTTCTTTGCATTTGAGGTAACTTATCCATGTTCTGGATCAAGTGTTTTACTCTTTCCCGTTTAACTTGTTATTCGATAGTGGCAAGCTCTGGCATCTCATTGGCTCACAATGACTAATCTTACAAGATGAATATGAACTTCTCAATCATAATCTCTTACTTCTTTTACCTTAAGGGAGTCCTTGATTTATTCATGAGTGTGTACATTCTTTCTAGGATTCTCCACTAGTTTTGCAAGGATTTACTGTTCAAGTCACTTAAATATTGCAAGAACAACTAACCTGGAATGATAGATAGTAGATGCTTGTAAGATTATCCCCAAATATTAATAGAGATACAGAATACTAATTTACTTCTCAAAAACAGAATGTTTGCTTATTGATTGTAAACAGGACCTGATAGGCATGTTTAGGTTTGTACTCTCATAGTCTCATTGCAAAAAGTGTCCATTTTAAATTTGCTTATTAATGCCCTTTCATCATGTTGCTGCAGACAAATGGTGATGAACAGAGCAAATTCCTAGTCCACTACATTGAGACTAAGAAGCATGGTAACTTCTCTAAAGTGAAGATGGTACCAGATTTTGCCGGCATCCAAAGATTTATAACAGGATTTAGAGGGAGATGATCCATGACATTAGCAAAAGAAAATGTGGAAGAGCCAGGGGTTTGGGGGCTACAGATTCTGTTCTCTTGGGTTTGAACAATTCAGTTTTGCTCTTTGGACTTTACAGAAAGATATATAATCTCAGATTGTCTCTGATCTTGTGCAAAGAATCATTTACTACTCTCTAGTAGGCAAACTTCAGTGTACTCTGAACAAAGTGATAAAAGGCTAGTGCAAGTTTGAAAACAAAAAAAAAACTATTTAACTCCTTGCAATTTATGAAATTAGGATCAGATTTTACATCACCTAGTGTCTCAGTTTGGTTGATGATCATGATCTGACTACTCTTAATTATTCCCAATGAACCATAAATTTTAATGCTTATTTGCTCAAACAAGGATCTAAAATTTGGATTACATTTGCACCCTAATAGATCCAAGAGAAGAAAAACAGTATAATGTACTAAACTCTGGGTATGTCCAAATCTATTAACTTCACATAAAGGTATCAGAAGGAAAGAATGTAGATCTCGTGTTTAAATAGGTGGAATGCAGCAGGATCAACAGTATCAATTGTCCTACAACTGCATTGCACAGAAGAGTACAATTTTTTTCTCTGAAATTTATTGCACCTCAAGTAGTCCAAGTCCAGGCAGGATCATCAGATGTACAAAGATTTGCTCAGTTTTGTTCCTCCTAATCAATTCAAAGGATCTAGCTCAAAACTTAGCGTTGCAATAGATAAATGCTGCCGGATAATTAGGATACAACATATCTAGTGTAATCCCACATAGTCTGGAAAGGGTGGTGTGTACGCAAGCCGGATAATTAGGATGATATATACAAATGGATCAGCTAACCAGTACATTTATACTTGTTTAGCCAAGCCAACAGATGAGCTCTCCCCTGATGAGAAGCTTGGTCATCTCCATGTTGATGCATATGAAACCTTAAGATATCACATCATGTCTTTTTATCCTCGTTTTTCATTTTGTCCTGATTTTAGGGGGCAGTGGATGCTGAATCATCACAAAAATGGCATCTGAGCATCGTAACCAATTATGATGCATGTAACTCATGAAGACCTTCTCCATTGCTTCTTTCCTTTCATCTGATTCAACTTGAAAGGACTCCAAGTTTTTCTCCGCTTTGGCGTCTCACAAAAAAGTCCAGATGCTAGAGCTTGCTGAAGCCACAGCTCGAATTCTTCATCTTCATCTGTCATCTCAGCATCAAAATCCCACGGGTACCTACTTGAATTGGATCTCTGGGATGATTTCTCTAATCCAACCATGTTCACATGGAAACTCGGTCTATGGGTATTTGGTCTACAAGCCATGCCCTGCACAGAGGAGATTCGTAATACAAGTACTAGCAGCAAAGGTCATGTTTCCATCTTTTTCATAATGACAGAATACTGACCTGACATATGGCCCATTCTGACACATCAAATATCTTGCCTTCAGCACAAACGAAAGCACGAGGTATCTCCGCCTGAATGACAAGTATATTAACAAACATTATGAAGAATGAGCATCTTATGGGTGCACATCGAGAGAACGCGTGATCAACAAAATTACAGCTGAAAGGAAGGGAAACCACTGTTCATGTGCAGCTAGATGCTGACTTCAACTCTTTGGAGTTGACATTTGATAGCAGTGCCACACTAATTGGCCAGAGTGTTAATAATTTGATTGTACCCTCTAAGTACATAAATACAGTAATTCATAGATAGTTAAAAAGTGGAGAACCACCCTATATACCGTTAACTTGATCACATAAACCATGTTAACATTTGACCAAACCAGAGGAAAATCCTAGAGACAGATGATGGACTTGCTTCGTTGCACCATCAACAATTTGAAGCTTGGTAATGAAGCCAAGGTAACCATTAAGTACAAGATTCCAAATATTTTGAATGATCTAAGTATTTATATTTTTTAATAAATTGCTTCCTATAATATCTATTCAAAATCGAACTTGACAGTAATGATCTAGTATAACGTGCAGCTTGTTTTGTGACTATAATATATGTTTGGGGCCCAAACCTTGACCAACACTTTCAAAATTCAGAGATAATGGACCCAATCCTCTGCCCTTCCCACTTAAATGCCGAACTTAGTTTGCATGGCGCAGGACTCGAATTAGTGACCTAAGTCACAAGTATAACATGACCTTAAAATGTTTGCCTTGCTTTAAGAACCCAGAATAAAAAATACTCTAATTCCAAGATTTTCAGGAAATGATAATCTGTTCCTAAATGACACTTTTATCTATCGAACTGGTAAATGAACCAAATTGAACACTACTTCGCATGAATCTTTCAAGATGATATAAATTACTGTGAAATTCAGATACCTTTTGTGGTCGATTAAAAACCAATGATCCTTTGTACTCTACCCATCCATCCCCATCTTTGGCTTGGTGATATTGACAACAATCCTGTACACCAGTAGCTTTCATTAAAATTTGAACAAGTGAAAGAGAGGAATAGCAACCACAGTAGACAATTTAATGATTGCCCAACCTGGCACCATCTTGCCTTGACCTTTGTCCTATTGGTGCAGATCCAAATGTGAGAGTTGCCACATTTTGTGCAGTGGATACGCCTGGACTCTTCTGAGCAGTAGTTGGAGGATTCCTGCACCATACCAGATAAGTTATTTGTAAATATTAAGCCTTCCCTTTTAAGATCTGAAGATCAACTTTGGCATCTTATTTATGACCTCAAAGAAATTGACATGGAACTGGTGGCTTGCAAGAAAGGCATCCTTTATTTTTATTTTATATTTTTACATCCATCAATATTCAATAACTATTTGCATCAGTTTCCCTTGGATCATAAAGCTGAACAGGTCTTAGATTGTGCCATTGAACTTCTCATTCCAAAAGAAATTCTTTCTTCTAAAAGTTCCAGGATACCAAACAATTTCTGCATGCTCACCCGAAATTGTCGTTTCACCTTGAGAGCTTATCACGCTTTGACATGGATCTTATTGGTTGTGCAACAAGTATTACATAATTTAATTTGGTGTCATCATTGAAAGAAATAGGGCTACGACAGTTCAAATGAAGGACAGGGCAGACACTGAATCTAGTCTTTCCCAGTTAAAGAGATAAAACTAGCTCTCGTTGAAACTTTTCCCGCTTGGATAATTTTGTATGCAGGATAAGATGTTGAATTCTGACAGGTTTACTGGAGATAAATGAAGTTCAGTCAGACACTTGAACAGACCTGGTTGGACGTGCTAGGTGATTTTTGCATTACACTCTTAGATTCTTCCTTTCTGAGTTGCTCATCATAGTCTCGCTTCTTCACAGCATCAGAAAGAACCTAAAAAGCAAGTGATAGTATTAGAAAACCACACCAGTACGTTTGCATCTCAAACAAATAGGAAGCAAGCCAACAATAGTATTACAACAGCAATTAACAGATAATTTAACTATTAAAATAGTGATCACCTCATATCCACATTGAAGTTTCTTAAATGATTCACTGGCAAGTGAACTTCCCATGTTTTTGTCCGGGTGCACAAGCATTGCCTGCGCATTTCATGTATGTAAAATTAGCATCAATCTGAACTTCGTCTTGACGGAAAGTAAATATATCATCGGATCAGACATGAGATTTTGTTATCTTGCGTCAAAGAAATGGACATTTTGACGCCCAACTCAAACCACCCATCAAACTAATCAAAAGGTTTAAAATCTCTCAGATTATATCGTCGAACACATTGTTTCCAGAACCCCAAGTTAGTGGTATAGATCTGACATGTAAGGATATCAAAAAGACGGATGAGTAATCAACATCAATTTGATACGTTCTAATTCGTTAGGGTAAATTGAAAATGGAACTCAGGTAGATGTCTCTCAAACCCATCACTTGGCTTTAAAGCCTGTCACATGATAGATAATGCATATGCATGATAAGAAAGTGGCACACCTTTTTACGATATTCTTTTTTCAACAGTGAAGTGTCAATTTTCTTATGCCGAGAAACCCCTAGTGCTTCATAATGATCCGCACTATCTAATATCCGCTTCATCTCAATTATTGAACTTGCATCTTCTCTAACTACTGGCTTAGCTGGGGGTTCTATCTGTTTGGTTACAACTGATGAAGTAGAAGTCGAAGCAGCGTCACTGAATGTTTTGCAAGAGTGAACCTTTTCAACTTTTTCAACCTTTTCAGGTTCATCCACAGGAACTGATGACTCATAATCTGTGGAGAAGTCATCCTCAGTAAATGTTTCGGACTCTTTAAAACCTTCAACATGTGTGCCTTCACTCAAATTGTCACACCACTGGAGTAAGTAGTTCACTAAGTCATTTGAGAGGAAAGCGAGATTTATTGAGAGACAAACTCCAAGCCATCCAACTCGAACTTTAACACAATACATAGCATATATGGTAGCCATTAATACCACAAGTCTTGCATGGTTTAATGAAAACAGATAACCTACAAAAACCACAAAGACAAGGATCAAAGGATGCATAATTTCTGAAAATACAGTATATCATACATACATGTGTTGCACTGGGAAATTAAACTTGAGAAATATATCAGATAGAAACAATACCATAAGGTGTGTAAAAACAAGTCAAACAAGTAGGATCAATTCCATAATATCACCTTTCTCTCCTATTTTAAACTTTTCTAATAAGTTGCATGTGTCTCCAGTACATTGAACCTACAAACTAACAACATAGATGCAGTCCACACATCAAATACTCCAGGATCCTATGTCTACAGCAAGATCCACCTGGCTGGACTGAGACAATACCTTTGAAAGTCACCAGTCGGCCTTTGAATGTCCAAAATTATGCTTCCATGCAATTAAACTATCTGCTTTTTTGCTAGCCCAACCCAAGCTTAAAACAAATGCCTTACTAAGTTTTCTTCCCCATCGGAATGTTGTAGAACAAATAAAATAGTGATATATTTACTTTTGGTTGCATATCAATTATAATATTTAAACAAAATCTCAGGTAATGAAGACTTGAAGAGATTCAAGCTAGCAATAGCATCACCCTTATAATGGTGTCAAGCTATCTAGTCATGCGTCCATTTATTAGGTCTCACTTTTTACTGAATAGAATGTTTCATCCATGAATGACAAGAATCAATGCACAAGAAATTAAGTGATTTGGTTGAACTACAAAACAAACCTACCTCCAACTATAAACAATACACCAGTAATCCAAAAGTTGGCATACATCCATAAAACTAAAATAGCGAAGAGCCCAACAATGAAAAGCCCAGGAGTGCAACCCAGATACTGAACAGCAGCCCCTGCAACACCCTGAAAGGCAAATCAACATAACATATCATCAGCACCTCATTAGTGAGCATTTGAAAACAAAGTGATTCTGCATAAGAACACTGAACAGTCTCAAGAGACCATCTGAAATGGGAAATGAAACAAGTAGAATAGCATAACAGAGAGGCCAATGAGTAGTACTGGACAAGACTAAACAAGAAGCTAGAAGAGACTTTTTTCAGCAACCATCTATGTTTACCCTTTATGATTCAAGAACTAGAGATGAAGTTGAAGTTCAAGCACTCCAATTGAGCTATAAATTATAATAACCTATTTGAGTTCTGAAAAGTTTGAATTTCAATACATACTTCAGATATCTGTATGGCATAAAACACAGGGAAAAGAGTAGAACTTTGCTTTTATCTCTAGTAAAACCTTCAATGAGTTGGATATCTAAGTAGGTAAAAGTAAGACCCCAACATAATAAACTTGAACATCACCAAGCAACATATAATTGCTCATGTGACAATAAGACAAAGTTAACTTATTTGATTTTATGAAGACTATGAAAAATCATCACAAGAACCAAAAACTGTAGTACTTGCTCGAAGTTTATCCTGCAAAAGATACTAGTGCACAACTGCAGCATTCAATTCATGTCCAACTTGACCAATGAGCTTTAGGTAAAATCAATGAACATGTAGATATGTTCAAGTTCTTATTTGATATGTCATTATATGTAATACTAGTACAATGCATGTGCAATAAACCCAGGATCAATCTAGTTAATCACCAATTAATGAAGAGGAAGCAGATCTTGCTAAGTCACGAACCATACATGAAATTAAAGAAAATGGAATAGAATCATACCATACTAAGGAGCACGTAGACAAGACAAGACAATGATGTCAAACTTAGAAAACAGCTCCACATAATAAGGAGCAATGCTGCGGATCCAAGTGCAAAGAACGATTTACAGCCCCTTACTAAACAATCCTTCCAGTATCTGAACAAGATAAAGAGCAATTTGCCCAGTATTGCACACCCACAGCAAACAATTGGCCAAATCCGCTCATTAAAGATTCCAACTTTATCCCTAAAACAGCCAGCAGCTGTCCTAACAACCGAATAACAATCTTTCTTCGATTGCAGCCACATCCAAGCTTGTTTAAATAACCCAATGTCCTCCATCACTAAACTAAATATACACACCTAACTGAACAGAACTACAACAGCCAAACCTCAAATTACCAAAAATTGCTATTGGTACCCATCATTTTGATATGAGAACAACTCATTTGACCAAACCTGTGAAATCATCATATCATGAATAACAGTCATTATCTGCTAATCTCACTAAAGAACCCCCTTTTGAGCCATATAAAACAAAACCCAGATCATAAATTCGTCAAATCCAAACACCCAAGTAGCAAAAACAAGTAAAGACAAGATCCAGAAGATTCCATCTTCACGCAGTAATAAATGGAGAGTGGCAGTTGTTAGATGAGATAAGAAACCAAAAAGAAAAAAAAAAAAAAACAGTAATTTGCTTCACATGTACGTTTCCAAAAAAGCAATCCCCAATAAATATAGACACAAGACTCGCACTTTTTTGACTTGAACAATCACAAAGTTTCCATCTTTAAATGGGTTACAATGACCATAAAGAAAATCAGTTAAAACACAACCGTCCACTGGTTAGAAAAAGAGGGAAAACAGAGTGTATTGCAAACAAATCTTGATTCTTCTTCTTCACCTCTTCTCTATCATTTCTTATTTTGGGTGAAGAAACCCTAGGCTTTTTCAGGGAATCCTTGTGAAAAAGGTGTTAATACATAAGGTTAAAAAGTTCAAAAAGCCCAGAGACTGTGTGTAATGTGTGTGAGAGAGAGACAAGAGTGATGATATAGAGAGAATGTGTGGAATTATTATTTTGTGTGTGTGTGAGAGAGGAGCTTAGTTTAAAGATTAACAAATAAACAGAGGATAACAATAACCATTGAGATTTATAAGTTTGTTCATTCGTTTGTTTGATTTAGAGTCCCATTGATTTGAATTCTATCTTTATAGAGTTTATTCCAAACATATTTATTAATTATTTGATATTTATATTAAAATCTAATTAATTTGAATTCGATCTGATTCATTTGAAAAAATTGATTTTTTTTATTAAGTTAAATTTAAATTTATATGAAAAGATTTCACATTGTTTTATCAACATAACTATGTATCTAAGGAGAATTCAAACCTAAACCAAATAGAAATTTGATATTGATATCTCTAATTATAATTAAGAAAAAGTTAGTTTTCTCTACTGCAATTATAATACTAAATTACTAATAATCATTGAAATGGACCCCATTTCCACTGTTTATCTTCTTCTTTCTTTTTCATTTTATTTTGCTTTATTCCCTTTATCCAGTCACAATTTTTGGGGGTTTAAGGTGTTTAGTTGAAATGGATTTCATGGCATAAGAAGGTGATGTCTTTTGTTTGCATATAAATAAATCTTTAAATAAAAATGTGTCTTTGAAGTTGAAATTAGAAACTCATATTTAAAAGTTTGAAGCAGTGTTTTTTTTAAAAAAAATTATATAAGTTCTAGAAAGCTAATTATTTTATTTTGATATAATTGTAGAAAATTTATTTGTACTAGTCATAATTATATGTGTTGCTATTTATTTTTTCTGATTTGAATTTGATGAAATAAAAATGTTTACAAAGCATCTTTTATAGAGTGGTAGAATAATCTTGACATGCCACAAAAATTGATTGGCAAGCGCAATCTTTTATTGAAGAATTTTTTAAGAAAAAAGTAAAAACACAAATTTAAAATAATTCTTTCTAAAAAAAGTTTTTTTTTAAAAAAAAAAGGTAAAATGACATGTTCAAATAGGTTCTTACTTTAATATAGGAAGGAAAACAATAGTATACACTGATATTTAAATTTGATATTAGAAATTAAAGTAAATTTATATACATGAAATAAAATATAATAACCTATTTAATGTATGTAATTTCATAAATGATGTATTGTGCATATGGAGATTTACCTTGAAAAATTCTTAACTTTTTTTAGGCTTGTCTCAACTCTATTTTAGTATAATATAATATAATGTAAAAAGATAAAATTGATACTAATATTTAGAGTAAATGGCCAAAAAAATCCAAAGCTATTACCGAATTCTCAACTATATATTTATTCTTTACGGGTGTTCTATCACCCCTGAATCTTTTAAAAGTAAAATATTTACCCCTACGCCCAGATTTGTATTAGGCAGTGGTCTACACGCGCTGCCACGTAATATTTACTCTTTTTTATATAAAAAAATAATTATTCGTTTATATTTTATTTTTTTTTTTGCTTTATATCTTCTTCTTCTCCTTTTCTCTTTCTTTTCCATTCCTCCATTTCTTTTTTCTTTGAAGCTTTTCTAGATTTGATGACTATCGCATCTTCAACCTTCATCGTAATTTTAAACACTAAAAAATCTCGTTCTAAAAACTCTATCACTGATATTGCTTCTTCTTCCGCTATTATAATATTTCTCAAAGATTGATATGAGAAACTCAATTGATGTTTACAACAATTTCAATAAGTGGGTCTTCTTCATCAAAGGGTTCAAAATTCGTGTTTGTATCTCTCTACAACGTTGAGCATTGGGTCTGATTCATCCATACAACGCTTATTCAAGTTTTCATTTGACATTTTTGATGAATTTTGAGAAAAGTCAAAATTCTAATTAGGGACCTAAATAAGAAATTAGAGCAGATTACGAACCCTAAATTCAAGATTTGAAGTAGAACTGAATATTAACAACTAAATCGTACTTAATTTTGAGAGAAAATCGTGTTTTTTTACAAAAGGAACAAGGATTAATGGTGTGGAAGAAGAAACCTATGTTGCTCGGACTCTTCAAAAATGCCAACGGGTGCGTGTCGGATTCGCCAAAAGTAGTGTATTTTTGAAGAATCCAAGACGGGTGCGGCATAAAAAGTGAAGAGTCCGCGCAACTAAAGAAGAAACAACGGGTTATTTAAAGGTGGGGAAGATGGTCATTCGAGAAGAAGAAATTTTTCGTCAAATTTCTTCTCTCTGACGCGTCTAGAGGCGGTGACAACACCTCTCATGACAGGTCAGCACTTAGGTGTGTAGAAAATAAAGCAATATAAAGTTCAGATGGATAATAGGACACCCATAAAATTAGAGTGTATAGTTAAAATTTCACGTATAGATTAAGGGATTTCGGACCATTTTCTCTAAAGTTATAAGAAATAAAAAGATATTGGTCCAGTAAGTTAAACCAATTGATAAGAAGTCGGATTCACACTAAAAAAATTAATTGTGTTCCTTCATTGGGGGTAATTATCATGTAAGCAAACAAAGTTCAGTTGGTTATTATATAATTCATTGTCTTTTTTTATTAATGTTAATTTTTTATTTTTAAAATATCTATCTCACTCCACTTTCTAAAGTCAAATTATATGAATTTTAATCAATATTTTAAAATATACTTTTCAGTATATAGATATAATAAGACTTTTATAATGTTTTTGTATTTAAAATATTAAATTAAAAAATATATTAAAATTATTCCATAAATCTCCCTCCATTTTTTTAGCTTTACGACATTAACTTTTTTATGGTTAAACAATATTATACTTATCTCCATTATTATTTTTTTATAACAAGTCTTTTAATCTATTGATTATTGATTATTTTTTTTATAATATTACTAATTTCCCTTTCTAATATATTTCTTTGTTCAATTAATTTTGTACACATTTTTTTTTATATAATAAAATGTTCTTGTTTCATTGCTATCAGTATAGACTCATTAATTTCAAATTTTTTAAAAAAACACCATGTATATATTTATGAATGAAAGTTTTTACTTTTTATCCTTTATTTTAACATTTAATATAATAATGGAGCGGAAAAATTTAAAATAAACGTAAAAATGCACTAAGTTTTGATTTTTTATGGTGCACATATTGATTGATAATATATTATGATTTGTTTTTTATGGATTGACAATGAAATAACCTTGATTTGAAAGTTTATATTGACTACTTATTTATATTATATATATATAACCTTAATGTTAGTACTTGTGGATTGATCTTGGCATTAAGTGATACAAATATTGTTGCATTTTGACATTAATGATATTGTTTGGCTAGATCATGTTAAAGTTTGACGTTCCACCAATATATATTTATGTCCACTTTAAAGTCATTTTTACAAATATTTTTGAAAAAATAAATTCTTATAATTGAGTTAATATTTTCAAGTGAAGAGTATTAGAATTTTTATTAAATATCAACTGAATTTATTATTGTGTTTTAGTAAATTGTATTAAATATTGATAATTATTGAACAAGACTAGAATTATATATAGGTCAAAGTTAAAAATATATATAATAAAGTAATTAGTTTACAATAAATGTATAAACATGTTTTATTTACGTAAAAAAAAAAACGAAATTCATAGTAAATATAAATTAACTATAAAATATTATTTCCTACCCCCTACCCCACCCCCCTCCCTTCCAAACAAAAATATTTTAAAAAATAATAGAAATTGAAAAACATTTCTAATTTTTAACAACCCCCCACCCCATCCCCACCCTCCTGCCATTTCCCGTTGAAAAACATTTAAAATTTTCTATTTTTACGCCTATCCTCTACCCCCACCTTAACCATCCACCAAATGCCACACCTTGATCAATTGTTTTTAAAAAAAAAAAATTGTTTTTGCAAAATATTTCAGAGTCGAAAGTCTGTGTTAGGTTCTTGATCAAATCTCAAGATCAAATTTTGTAATGATCTTCGGGATCTCATCCTTGCTCAGATGTTAAGGTTGTGTCCTAGTCAATTATATTAATTTTTGGGTCAGAAATTATTTCTTTAAATTTTCTAATCTTAAGCCAACAAATAAAAGATATTTTTTTGAAAAATATTTCAATTATCAATCAAATATGAGAAAATAAGTTAAAAGTCCACTTGTTTTTCAAGAAAATATTTTCATGGAAAACATTTTCCTTCATATCAAACCAATGGTGGAGGTACACTATATTCAGGGTGTCCAAATTGGACACCCTGAATCGAAAAATTACATCGTATATATAAGTAAGATTATACTTTAAATGACAAAATAACACATTTTAACACCCTCAAGCATACTAAAGTTTCATAGCCCAGCGGTGTCTTGGTCCAACACACGATTTTTTTCTTTTCACTAATATTTTAAATAAATTCAAAGTAATTATTTAATTTAAATTTAATAAGTAAATTCTATTTTTTTATTTATAAAGCCACTAAAGGGGAAAAGACTCTATATAGAATTTCTTTTTAGAAAAATTCGTTTGATTTTATTCTTTATTTTTCATATCTTATTGTTAAGTCACCGAAAAATTGGTGAAATCTTGAAATATAAAAGTGATTTCATTTATAAACGAAATTTTCTCTTTCTCTTTTTTCTTTTTTCGTTCACTTCTATTAAATAGACATGATAATTCAAGTTAAATTTTACGTGGTTTGATTTTTAAAAAATTTAGTATATTTTTTAATTAAAAATTAATTGTTAATGTTACGTAGTTTGATTTCAAATTTTAGTGCATCCATCGTTAAATCAATTTTTTAATTATGCAATTTTTAGACACTCTTCATTAAATTTTTTGGCTACGCCACTGTATCAAACACACCCTAAGTAGGATGGCAATATGGTAGGGCAGAACAGTTGCAGGACAAATCCGCATAAACCCACTAAGATTTTAACCCGCCCCATCCCACATGGCATAATTTGTTGTTTCCACCCCTCCTTGTGAAATTTATAAGAAATTTCAAATACCAGAAACAATAATTTTTTAACCCAAAAAGTCAAATTTTGTTAACTGCTCATTTTTTATTTACCTACTAAAATAAGTATGTTAATAGTTTTTTTTGTTAGTTTAAATTGGTTGAATTTGAGGTAATAAACAAAATATTAAATGCAAATCGCGACGTAATATCATTTTTGATTCTTCCTTTTTTTCTAATTTTTGGGCCATTAAAACATTTTTTATTTGAAGAAATAAGAAAATCTCAAATTGATGCAAAATTGGTACAAAAATTATTGTCAAATTATGAAATTAGATTTTTTCATTCATAATATGCAATCTGGCCCGTGTGAATTTTCATAAATTATATTTGAACCCACCCGTCTCGCTTCGTACCCGCAAAAGTTTTAACCCGTCCTACCCGACAAATGATGCAACCCGGCCCCCTCGGCCTAATTGTCATGCCTAACCCTAAGACTTATAAATATATAAATACGAGACGTCTCCTGTCATGACTAACCTAAAAAAAATTCCAGAAAGAGTGAGCCGTCAAACAAAATGAGAAAGAAAACGAAATTCACATCGTCTTCGACTGGTTATTGATTTTGCCCATGCGTATGTACCTTCTTTCATTTGTAGTCACATTATTATACATGTTCCTAATTTATATGAGTACTGTAATTGTGTTTTTTCAATCATTTAACATTTATGAAATGAATATTTGCGACTGTCCTTATCAAATTCAATTCTATCATGTTTGTTGAGATCAACATTTTTTTTTTCTATTTAAGAATTTGTGCAAATTCAAATGTAATCAAGTGAGTGAATTAGGTAATAGGTACATCGAACTTCAGTAAATTTTGAAATGAATTTTATTTCACTTTTGATTAAAGAAATTATGAAATTAGATTTTTTCATTCATGATATGCAATTTGCCCCGTGTGAATTTTCACAAATTATATTTGAACCCACCCGCCTCGCTCTGCACCCGCAAAAATTTTAACCCGTCCTGCCCGACAATTGATGCAACCCGCCCCCCTCGGCCTTATTGCCATGCCTAACCCTAAGACTTGTAAATATATAAATACGAGACGTCTCCTGTCATGACTAACCTAAATTCTTTTTTCCAGAAAAAGTGAGCCGTCAAACAAAATGAGAAGAAAACGAAATCCACATCGTCTTCGACTGGTTATTGATTTTGCCCATGCGTATGTACCTTCTTTCATTTGTAGTTCACATTATTATACATGTTCCTAATTTAAATGAGTATTGTAATTGTGTTTTTCAATCATTTAACATTTATGAAATGAATATTTGCGATTATCCTTATCAAATTCAATTCTATCATGTTTGTCGAAATCAACTTTTTTTTCTATTTAAGAATTTGTGCAAATTCAAATGTAATCAAGTGAGTGAATTAGGTAATAGGTACATCGAACTTCAGTAAATTTTGAAATGAATTTTATTTCACTTTGATTAAAGAAATTATGAAATTAGATTTTTTTCATTCATAATATGCAATCTCTCTATGAAATTTTCACAAATTATATTTAAACCCACACGCCTCGCTCCGCACCCGCAAAAGTTTTAACCCGTCCTGCCCGACAAATGATGCAATCCGCCCCCCTCGGCCTTATTGTCATGCCTAACCTCCTAATTGTCATGCCTAACCCTAAGACTTATAAATATATAAATACGAGACGTCCCCTGTCATGACTAACCTAAAAAAAAATTGCAGAAAGAGTGAGCCGTCAAACAAAATGAGAAGAAAACGAAATCCACATCGTCTTCGACTGGTTATTAATTTTGCCCATGTGTAAGTACCTTCTTTCATTTGTAGTTAACATTATTATACATGTTCCTAATTTATATGAGTACTGTAATTGCGTTTTTTCTATCATTTAACATTTATGAAATGAATATTTGTGATTGTCCTTATCAAATTCAATTCTATCATATTTATCGAAATCAACTTTTTTTCTATTTAAGAATTTGTTCAAATTCAAATGTAATCAAGTGAGTGAATTAGGTAATAGGTACATCGAACTTCAGTAAATTTTGAAATGAATTTTATTTCACTTTTGATTAAAGAAATTATGAAATTAGATTTTTTCATTCATGATATGCAATTTGCCCCGTGTGAATTTTCACAAATTATATTTGAACCCACTCACCTCGCTCTGCAGCCGAAAAATTTTTAACCTGTCCTGCCCGACAATTGATGCAACCCGCCCCACTTGGCCTTATTGTCATGCCTAACTCTAAGACTTGTAAATATATAAATACGAGACGTCTCCTGTCATGACTAACCTAATTTTTTTTTTCCAGAAAGAGTGAGCCGTCAAACAAAATGAGAAGAAAACGAAATTCACATCGTCTTCGACTGGTTATTGATTTTGCCCATGCGTATGTACCTTCTTTCATTTGTAGTTCACATTATTATACATGTTCCTAATTTATATGAGTATTGTAATTGTATTTTTTCAATCATTTAACATTTATAAAATGAATATTTGCGATTGTACTTATCAAATTCAATTTTATCATGTTTGTCGAAATTAACTTTTTTTCTATTTAAGAATTTGTGCAAATTCAAATGTAATCAAGTGAGTGAATTAGGTAATAGGTACATCGAACTTCAGTAAAATTTGAAATGAATTTTATTTCACTTTGATTAAAGAAATTATGAAATTAGATTTTTTTTCATTCATAATATGCAATCTCTCCGTGTGAATTTTCACAAATTATATTTGAACCCACCCATCTCGCTCCGCACCCGCAAAAGTTTTAACCCGTCCTGCCCGACAAATGATGCAATCCGCCCCCCTCGGCCTTATTGTCATGCCTAACCTCCTAATTGTCATGCCTAACCCTAAGACTTATAAATATATAAATACGAGACGTCCCTTGTCATGACTAACCTAATTATTTTTTTTTGCAGAAACAGTGAGCCGTCAAACAAAATGAGAAGAAAACGAAATCCAGATCGTCTTCGACTGGTTATTGATTTTGCCCATGCGTAAGTATCTTCTTTCATTTGTAGTTAACATTATTATACATGTTCCTAATTTATATGAGTACTGTAATTGCGTTTTTTCAATCATTTAACATTTATGAAATGAATATTTGTGATTGTCCTTATCAAATTCAATTCTATCATGTTTATCGAAATCAACTTTTTTTCTATTTAAGAATTTGTTCAAATTCAAATGTAATCAAGTGAGTGAATTAGGTAATAGGTACATTGAACTTCAGTAATTTTTGAAATGAATTTTATCTCACATTTGATTAAAGAAATTATCTAAGATCGATATTAATTTTTATATGAAATTTTTGATACAATATATACCTCATAAAAAATAGGATTAATATTCAAGTTACCATCTTAATTAAAGTTTTAAATATCCTAATTATGAACTAAATTATCTACCATCCCTTGCAATTTTAAAAGTCGCAATATTTTTCTAGTTAATTGCTTAATGAATAAAAGATAGATCACAAAAAAATTCATCAAATAATCAAGTATTTTAGCGCTTAAGAAATGAACAATAACAAACAAAGTTTTCCACACAGAATCATGCAATAAAAATAAAAAAACAAAACAAAAAAAATCAGAATCCATACAAAATAAAGATACAAAAACCTTCTGCTAGAGAAACGAGCAACAATCGCGGACGATAACTTGACCTTCTAGTTCTAGCGGCAGTTTTGTTGAAACCCTTGGTTTGATTAAACTATAGAACTACAGAATAATCAGAATTTCTGCATATTTTTGCAGTTCATGCATGTATTTAGCTTTTAACTTTTTTTCTTCTTAAATTACCATATTTAAATTCCTAAGGCCCATTTGGACATGTTATCCCTGTGAAAGGGAAAAACTGTTCAAAATGACCCAATAATATATTTATTTTAATTTGGATTCACCGCCCAAACTAATTTGCTTATTTAGTAAGACTGTATGTAAATATTATTGACTCATTTTGAACAAGTTCCCCCTTTCATAGGGATATGTCCAAACGGGCCTTAGATATTTAAATATGGTAATTTAAGAAAAAAAATAAAATTAAAAGCTAAATAGATGCATGAACTGCAAAAATATGCAGAAATTCTGATTATTCTGTGGTTCTATAGTTTAATCAAACCAAGGGTTTCAACAAAACTGCTGCTAGAACTAGAAGGTCAAGTTACCGTCCGCGATTGTTGCTCGTTTCTCCAGCAGAAGGTTTTTGTACCTTGATTTTGTATGGATTCTGATTTTTTTTGTTTTGTTTTTTTGTTTTTGTTGCATGATTCTGTGTGGAAAATTTTGTTTGTTATTGTTCATCTGTTAAGTGAAAGGTTTTCTGTACCTTGAAATTTGTATGCCACTGGATGTTTGTACCGGTTTCATTTTTCTACTTTTTGCTAGTACTAGTTTTGTTTGTTTTTGTTGCATGATTATCTATTGGATCTATAGCATTTGTGTTTGAGAACTTTGTATGTGTGGGTTTTCATAAGTAGATTCAGAGTTGTAAAATCCTGAAGCAATCTTGGCCCTAACTCAATTAAAAGCTAGTTAATGTGGGGAGGAGGATTGCTCAAGGTGATATAATTAAGGAGACTAAATTCCCATCCCGTGAACATGTGGGACTCTGCCTGTATAGGATTGCTCAAGGGCAAAAAGGGCAGCATTGAACCTTCCCAAATAGGTTAAGGGGGAGAAGTTCATGAGTCTAGTGTTTCATTTTCTACTTTTATACCACTACTAGTTTTATTTGCTTTGATTGCATGATGGGTCTATGACATATGTGTGGAGAACTTTGTTTTTGTGGTTTTTTCATTAAGTAGATTCAGAATTGTAAAATCCCAAAGCACTCTGTCCTGCTCGCCCTTTAGCGAGGAGAGATTTTTTTTGTACCCAGTCGAATCCTTCCAAAAGGTTGAACTGGTGAGTGTTTTGGTGGTCCCAATGAGCTGCTCATTTATAGAGCCTCTCCTCTAGGTAATTACTTTTATAGGACTGTAGTTGATTGGCAATGGGCTTATTGTAGTTATTCCGCTAGTTTTTTGGTGGTCCCACTACTCTGCTCCTTTCTAGAGACTTTGCTCTAGCTACCGTAATATTTTATGCTGTAGTAGATAGGCAATGAGCTTGTTGTGGTGATTCTGTATTTACTTTCGCTAGCCTTTCTGTCCCTCCAACATGATTCTGCATTTTGTGTGGAAACCTTGGTTTTACATTCCTCTTTACAACTGTGCAATAGCAAAACCATGAAGCAACTCACATTGTGAAGTATCTGATTTTGGTTCTTTATTTTTATTAGCTTTATTTCCTGGTCTGCAAAGCTTTATTATGGAACCGGAGCTGGTTTCTATAGAAGAAGTGGTCAATGCATTACTGGAATACTTAGTTGGTCCTCGGTTGCCTTTGAAATCGTCTGCCTCTAAGGAACCTCCCACTCTTTCTCAGCAGCAGTCTGTAGCCAAACAGGTCTTCTTTGGTTTCTTCCCACCCTTTGCGGGTTCCCTCTTTACCTTGTATACTCATTGCATGGTGTTCTTTTTGACATGATCTATGACCCTTGACATTTGAAAAAGAAAGCATGCCTGATTTCAATTTCTTTTCTTCATTTATTAACTTGTTATTTCTTTCAAATATTCCTTCTAGTTAGTTTAAGACTTCTGAGGATAAGTTACAGTAGCAGTGTGTTTGAATAACGAGAACAGATTTCCATCTTGTTTCTAAGTTCTTACCAACCTGATGTAAAGTTAGTCAGTTGAATGCGATTTAGAAAAATTCTTGGAATGGAGAATTCATACGACTTGAACTCTATCTCTATATATAATATATCTATTATTTCAGTTGAAGGTACAGACATTCAACGTCATTCAATAATTGTTTACACCAAAAGTGAAACAAAAACAAACAATTCATCTTGATCTTCTATATAGGGTTGTAGTTATCATCAACGCATCTTCGGTTTCTCTCCTTCCACACAGTCACCACACACACACACAAAACACACAGATTTGCCTCCTCTTTTTCTGTCTTGCAAATCCTCCAGCACTGTTCCAACATTCTAGTAGCCCCCCTGTAGTCTTTGGCATATTCCACATAATTTTTAATAAAATTGAAGTATGGATCAGCTTTGGCAACTTTATAAGAAATTGTAAGTGTTTCCAATAAGATCTCCAGCTAACTTTTGAATTCTTTTCCTTGTTCTTTTTTACCTTCTTCAGTTGCATGCTGTTGTGATTCTTTACAACTACTACCAGAGGAAGGAAGATCCGCAGGCACAATATTTAGATTTTGAATCATTTAGCAAGTTGGCTATGACTCTGAAACCGGCTTTGATGTCATATATGAAGTTCATGAACCACTCGGATCTAACTTCCTCCAAGGACATGAACAATGATCTCTCGGTGACTGAAAAAGCAATCCAAGATGCTTGCAACATATCTTGCGCTTTGGATGCCTCAAAAGATGTTCCAGCTATAAACAAATGGCTAATTTCCAAAGTTTCTGTCTTATTACTAGACTCTAAGAAAGAAACTTGTTATCTGTTTTATTCTCTCGTCACTGACGGGGTCTGGTCTCTCATAGAGAAATGTCTTGAGCTTCCCACTGCTGAAATAGAAGGTATGGTGGAGAGCGTAAAGAGGCAGACCAGTATGAGACCAGTGACAGTAGAGCAAAAAGATGATGACTCTGGCTTTCAGCAACTTGCATTTTTGGCTGTCGAGGATGCAACTGGTACGTGAATTTTCAGAATCATACTTGTAATATATTTCTAGATCGGCAAAAGTAATTTGTGCCTAATCAGCTCTATATTAACCAGACAGTCATAAGTTGATTTCTAAGTTCTTTGAATGCTTTTACTAGCAACAAGCCTCTGAATTAGAGTTTTCTCATGCCTGGGCAGAGAAAGAAATGATTAACAGAACATTGACCTAGGAAGCTGGATCTTTCTGTTCCGGTTTATAAATTGAACTGCTTGAGTTACAGGTGTGTCCTGATTTAGAGAGCATTTTATTGTGTATGATACTTTGTTTCATGTGGAGCAGGTATTTCTAAGACTGACCTTGTGACTTTGGAGAAGCATGTGGTATATTCACTCACAAAAGAAAAGACAGCGTCTTACTTTTACATTATGCAAAGTACCCGATCAACCGATCAAGACATGCTAGTTTCTGTTAAGGAGATTATTGAGAGGTTAGTTCTTGTCTTATTAACTGCTTTGGGTAGAAAATATCTTTTGTTTTTTTAATCAAGGGTAGTGTAAGAGATGGGCTTTTTCAACAAGAACTCTTGTATCTCTAATGTTAGAATAGCACATTTGTTTGATGATATTGCTAGCAGTATCATCAAACAAATGTGCTATTCTAACATTAGAGATACAAGAGTTCTTGTTGAAAAAGCCTATTCACTACGTAAAGTAAATATAGATAATTGCTTGTATGATTTGTTAATAGCATTGATTCATGTATTCTGGTACCTTTTGCTACTAGAAAAATGAAAATTGATAAAGTGTTTATCTGAATAGCTTACAGGGTCCATTGGTGAAAAGGAGTTCTGGTAGTTGGTCTGCTACAGAAGTAGTTGAGTACTATCATCTGCTTCCCTATGCCAATATCATAGCAACCTTTTTCCTGAGGTACCTTCAATTTCAATTGGCCTTTATTTATGGTGAGCTGTCAATAGATTTTGCTTCATAGTCATTGCTGCCAGGCTTGACATGTCTTTCTGTCTCTGCCAATTTGCTTAGTTCCTTGGTATATTGAAGATTTTCAGTCACATCATTCATTCCTTCTGAAGCTTGAGTACATTTGGATACTACTATATTAACCTTTAGGATGCAGTTCTTATTCTTGGTTTTTGTTCTTCAAGTTGATACATGTATACTGAAATTGAACTTGACTGTTGGGCCTAGCTGTTCTTGCAACAGTCTACATGCTGCTTAACAACTTTGTGTGATCAAATTGACAAATGCCAACATATGAGTAACTTATGTTTTGTGCTTTTGCTTGATTCATTAGGCCTAACAAATCATTGAACAAGACTTGTACCGTAAGGAAAAGATAAGGAAATTAGTTGTGAATATGGTGCTAAAAGAACATCATACCCACCTTTATTTAGAGAGCTTTTTTTGATAACTGAGAAATGCCTGGCTAGTGGTGCTGGGTTTGAAACTTGTTAGATAACAACCACTCCTCTGCCCTTCTCCACTTAAATATTGTCTGTGGAAGGGGTTGAACCCATGATGTGCGCCTAACCACACATCACAAGCTGCACTCTTACCACTAGAAGCCCTAGGGATGTAAATAACTTTATTTTCGAGAATTAGAAACAACTGATTTACTTAGTAAGTTGGTGCTAATTCATCATCAAATTTCTTTTAAGGTAATATACTTAATTGTACATAATAAACTTACTTGCAAGATTGAGCTATTTTCAGTTTTAGTCCTCTTTTGCTCTGTTTATGCTGGGAGCTTATACTGTATATCCTGTATGTATGTGCATAGACCTGATCAAAATATGTATATCCATTGAGTTAAGCTGGGGGAGGGGGGAGCCAAGTTATTTTGTATCTTGTTTATAACAAACCTAAATACCTTGCACGAAAAGATCAAGCTCATAAAGAAATCTAAATACCTTCATTACAGCTAGCCACGTAAACTAAGCAAATACAAGACAAGACCTAGGGTTTCACTTGTTGCTGCTTCATGAACCTACACCCAATCTATTATCTCCATCGTAATAACTTTAGGGACAGAATCCAGAGAACTTGAATAGATGAGCAACATAATACCATAAATTCCAGTCGCATAGCTATAATGAAGGTATTTAGATTTCTTTATGAGCTTGATCTTTTCGTGCAAGGTATTTAGGTTTGTTATAAACAAGATACAAAATAACCCAGATCTAACTTGTCTTTGACAATTATATTTTGTTTGGGCTTCGCACTATGTTGACAAGCTACTAAATTGATGCAGGGAAGTTTCTAGTTTGGAGGGCTCAAATACCAGAAGCCATGAGGATATAACAGGCAATTGTAAAAAAGAAATTTCTGAGAGCAGAATCTCATTGGTTGATCAAAAGTCGGGCAATGTAAGCATCATGACTGCTATAGGTTCAGAAAGTTCTTGCAGTAATGTGGCCAATGATGTGTATGACAGAACGGTCAACCCTGCAGACGCTTTTGGTGCAGAAGTTGTTGCCGACAGTGCGTGTGAAAGGAAAACAGGGGACAAGAAAGATTCTGGGAAGGAAAATGGTGTGCATCATCACCACAAAACAGTGAGGACCCATGGGAGATCTAGTGGTAAAGCCAAAAAGACAAGTGCTAGTAATGGAAACCAGGGCGTTGAGGAGAAGGTTAAAAAGATTGAAGGAAAGATGCCTGATGAAAGTTATGAAGCTTTAATTGGAACCAAGTCAGATAGTATAAACCTTGAAATTTCAGAGGCAAAACACGGTGATGGTTGCCATGAAAAAGTTGGCCATTCTGCTGTTGGTCAAGAAGCAACTGCGGTAGGTGGCCCCCATAATATATGGAAAAGTGAAGAAGCAGGAAGTGATAGTTTAATAAAAAATACTGGAATTGTAGATCTCAGTGGTAATAAGCTAACTGGTGTCAACTTGAAATGTTTAAATGATACAAGTAAAAAGGTACAACATGAAAATAGCAGAGATTATGAGAATTCAACTGTAAAAGAACTGCATGCTATCATCAACCACCCAAGGACACCAGAAGAAAAAACTGAGGAGCTGGTGATGTCCACCAAAGGCTGTGAAATCAATGATTATAATGGTATGGAGTTAGCTGGTGCTCATCTTAAAACTTTGGAGGTGAAAATTAATGATGGCTATCACTTCTCTAGTTCTCCTACTAGGCCTCAGAGGATGGAAATTGATGCATGTATTCCCTTCTCCAAAAATGGAAATAATAGCAAGGATTGTGAGCTCTTAAAAAAAGTTCATCATCAGCAGAAAAAGAGGACGAGGGAGAGTGGTGGAGAAATCATTGGAAGTGGTATAATTTGCAAGGTAGACAATTTCAGTTAATGTAGTAAAAGTTATTGATTTACGATGCATTACTCTTCTCTGTTTTTACTAATCCTCCCTTTCTCTTTTCAAGAGCATTCATGAAATTGCCCACTTGGGATGAGTTAGTGATCAGTATTTTTAAAGATAGAAATTTTATCTAGAAATAGCAGAATTTTATTTTAATAGACCTCTTCTCTTCTCTTCCCAAAAGTTTCTGCATTTGTGTATGCTTTGCCGGTCCAAACAACACACATTAATCCATCCTTGAATTGCAGTTCTTAGTGATAGTATTAGTAGTAGTGACACTAATAAGCATAATGGCATGACATTAATAAGAAGTAGTAATACTGCTAATTATTGTAGCAGAGGTTTTGGATGATATACATTATTTCTTTTAATGTGTCTTCCTCAAGCCTTGTACAAGGGAGGCATCCACTTGATACCTTGATCTAGTTGTTGTACTTGTTATTTTGCTTATAAGCAAAACTTGATGATCTTATCAAATAGAAGTAACTAGTCTTTGTAATGCTTCATTTTCCGACCTCTTCCCCTTCAAATTACCATACATTCCCACTGGTATCAATAGTGTTTGAACACTTCCCTATTATGTGTATTAGCAATCATTATTACATTATATAAAAATGAATGTGCCAACAAACTAATTTGCCCTAGCTAACATGTTAATTTGCACTTCAAAATGATATTTGGAAATGGATGTATAGGCTTCCACATTTTCTCTTGCTTTAAAGGATCTTGGTGGGGGTGCATTCTGAGCAATATAATGTAACCATGTGTAGGGTTTTAGGTTCATAGTATGTTAATGTCTAGCTTAGTCAAATGAAATCAATTTACTTCGAATAATACAAATCAAATGCTTTCTTAGCTTGTGTTAGTCAAATAAATAGTACGTGATTTTCAGTATATTGTTTGTAAAAAAAAGCTGGAGGTCTTCCGCTTCTAGAGCTCACTAGGCAATTATTTGTGGCCGATAGGTATCTCAACCGGCTGGTTGTCGGTAAAAGTTGGTTCTTTTCTATCTTTTATTTTACTTTTTTTTTTTGATAAAGTAGAAGTAAAATAAAAGATAGAAAAGAACCAACTTTTATTTTACTTCTGTTGAAGTGGTGTTATTTCCACTTTAAGCCTGTCTTTTCTTCTTAATCCATGCAATCTATGAAACCTTTGTGTGACTATCATTGTGATTGTGTTCCACATTGCTAGTGAATCCTTCCCTTCTCATGTTGTTACAATGCTTAACTAGTATGGACATAAAAGAAAAAAAGTATCCTCATGTTATTATATTGAGCTTTATGAAATTATGCTTTAGAGTTGAGATAATGGGTGGAATGGTACCTTGTAAAAGAGATACTACAAGAAGTTGATAAGGGAAAAATATTGTGGTTTTAATGTGAGTAGGCAGAAATATTGAACTTTGCCTTTTTGAAAAAAAAAAGAAGTCAAAAAGATTGGATGGACTAGATTGGATATCTAGGTTTAGAAATTCTGTGGTGGAGGTTATAGTATATTCTTTGGGAAAGGACATACAACTGCTGCCCTTTTTTTGATAGTGGTGTCTAGGCCAACTTGGGCGCACCTCGACACAAGTACTTGGTAATTTTACCGACCAAGGCTTGGGCAGATGAGAAGAAATCACTTGGTGTTTTTTGCCTCTGCTATGGGAATTGGACCTGAAACCTTGGTTCTCCTCCCACTTCATTGCCCACTAGGCGACTCCCTTGGGTGCCAACTTAAGTTGATGAATGTCCTTATCTTTTCCAATTTTTTTTCCTGGAGATGGGAAGAGGGGTCTGCATTCTTCATTTGTTGTCATATTTGATACCAAACCTTATTTGCAGGCAGAAAGAGCTGATGAGGTGAAGGCTGATAAAGAAGACCTTTCCACTATCTCACCCAATCGAAATGGGATTTCTGTGGCATATACTCGACTTGTTCCTTGCAAGCATGAATCTACAGATATAGGCGATCTACAAACTGTTTTGGCTTCAAAAGAGGAGGCTTTGACAAAAAGTTCCCTTGAAGTTCTTCTTCAAAAACGACAGAAACTGGTAATTTTACTTTTTTTATGAAGTAGAGTACATGTGGTCAAGGCATACTAATAGCACTAAGCAAATGACAAGACACTTGACCACACATACTCTTTTTTGAGAATCTTGTTTTTTTTTTGGGAAGAGGTCACATTTTTGTGTATTAATAATAAACTACACAAAGGGTGTGTGGTCCCCCATATGTACATCCAGATGAGCAAAAAATGAGCTCCTAGTCCTTAATCTTCTCATAAGGAATCTAGTACATCATAAGTTGATTCAATTCGTCTAGGAACTGAGCGTGAACTTAGTTTCTAATCTTGGATTAAACAAAAGTCAAATGAAAAAAACAATGAAATAAGATAGATTAAAATATACTTAAGAAGATCGAAGGAACGGAGAAACAAAAGTGGCCGTATAAGTAATATAAATTGAATTATCAGCTTGCTGCATAGATAAGGAAAAAGCCACAGGTATATCTCTAACCATTTAGAGCACATGAGTTGTAAACAGCAGCAATGAGTTCTAGTTTGGAATCTATTGCTCTGTTGCCTATTCCTTGGAGATGCTCCTGTTGTTGTGTCAGGTCTTATAGACAACAGAGCAATAGATTCCAAACTTTTTTTTTGATTAAGTAAATGTTCTATTGAAGGCATCAAGAAGATATAAATTTGTTACAAAAGTAGAAGCAAAAACAGTTGGTCTGCTGGCTCTAGTACAATTTTGCTAAAACTAAAACTCAATTGCTGCTGTTTTCAGCTCCTTGCTCTAAATGGTTAGGTATACTTGTGGCTTTTTCCTAATCTATGCTAGAAAGCTGATTATTCAATTTATATTACTTATAAGGCCACATTTGTTTCTCCGTTTCACTTCGATCTTCTTAAGTATATTTTAATCTGTCTTAATTCATTGTTTTTTCATCTGACGTTTGTTTAATCCAAAATTAGAAACTAAGTTCACCCTTAGTTCCTTAAGTTGGACTGTTTTAAGACGAAGAGTATGATGTATATTTTCCAAACCTGACCACTTAAAACTTGTGTTAATGTATCAAGAATTTCACCCTTCAAAATGTAGTCAGTAATTTGTTATGGCCCTTAGTTATGCACCTTTAATGGGCCAAAAGTCTTGTGGGGTTTTCCTTTTCTGTCTCTTATAAGAACTACTTTTCTCATTTCCAATATAGAAATTCTGTGGAGTAACTTTTTTAATCTGATCACTGTAGCCTACACTTTTATTTGGTTCTCAGCAATATTTGCATTCATTTCTTGGCAGTATGATCAACGACTTAAACTTGGAGATGAAATTGCTTCATGTGATAAAAGTATTGAGAGAATCTTAGATGGTATGATTTCTATCTGAGGCTTTAGTCGCTTCTTTTTGTTTCAGTTGTTTGTGAGCATTACTCTTTTCACATGGCTTGGGTACTGTATGGATCAAAAAAAATTCTTCTGCTTGTTGTTTGTTTTTCGTCCCCCTCTCTTGGTTGATTCTCCTTAAAGAAATAGAATGTGAATGAACTAAGTTTTGCTCCCAACTTAGTTGCCTCTGTATCTCCTTTTTTTTTCCCCTTGGTAAGGATATTTATTTAAAATGGTATCAAGATGGCACAGAAAAGACTACATGACCTAAACTACACCACTCGCTCCAAACATACTACATATTTTCCCCTAATAAGTTTAAAAAACCCACTTCCATCACCTCCAACCGAAAGAGGAATTCTATCCATCAAAGAAAACCAAAAATCCAGCAAGTCTCTAGGAAATGGAGCAAAGAAAGCATCCCCACATACTTATCCATCCTATCAAGAGTACAACTATTAGTACAAACATACAAATTCTTGATACATTTGTTTCTGACTCTGGGTATCTGCAGCCTCCGTATCTCCTTTTAGATCGATTTTTTTCCAAGCTGTGTAGTGGAAGTTTCCTAACAAATTCAACCTTTTAGGAGATTCATCATAGCTAGACTGTTTTGATGATGGTGTTCTACCTACCTGCACTCTTCCTTTAATACATGCTTGGAATGAAGTCAAAACTACAGCAATTGCTCCATCTAAGTGGTGGGTGGGTGGGTGGGCTCTAAAATGGTTTCCTTTCTCTTGCTTCCTATTCTTTCTTCTTTGTTTAGGAGGGTGGTTTAGGAGGTGAAGGGGAGCAGCGTGGTTGAGACCGAGATAGTATCAGGTGGCTAAGTTTCCTTGTGGTGGTCTTGATTCTAAATCAAGGTTTGGTAGTTTCTTGGAGTCTTGAACTGCTGTATCATGAACTTGAACTAAATTACTGCAGGCCAGTGTGCTCATGTTTATTTTAATGCCTTGTAGGTGGCAAAGATAGTTTGGCTCTAAAAATAGATACGGTACTGGCCTTCTGTGATGAAATGTGCTTGAAGGACAGAGCTTCTATCCAAGAAGACGGCAATCCACATCACAAAGTGTTTGGCTTGATTCAACCAATGTGCGGAAGGAAATTGTCCAAAGCTGTACACACTCCATGATGTGCATGCCAGGCATGTTTTGGCATCAGAACTTGCTTAAGTTTTATCTCCTCTTTAATCATGTTTGTCTTGATCCTCTCCATATATATTATGATGTCTTGTGCTCTTTCAGGCAATATGTCTGATAATTTGTTCCTTTGTTGAACGATCCTTGGAAATGCTTGTGTTTTTCATTTCCGATTCAACTAATCCTTGGAGTTCATTTTCTCATAGGTGGATTTCATGCTGGAGTTACTGTAAATAGGGTTGGATTTGTACATTCTTGCGGGAGTGATCTGCATTCCAGCCCCCTCTGAAGCACAGGAGTCAGCTGCATTTCAAATGATTACCCAATTACAGACTATGGCAGACCACACCCATTACATTAAATGATATGGCAAAGAAACATCAACACCAATATTTTTGAATCCTATTAGTGGCTACCATACCATAGTACTGTATTAGTTTCATTACTTTCCAGGAGCAACTATTATATGTGCCTTTGCGCTGAAATTGTTGTCTTAGAATATTAGTTGGTTGCAATCGTATCAGTGCTTTGAACATTTATCAAGGCCAAATACATAACGGTGCCTTGAAATCAACTCTAGTTTATTGAAATGATGTCCATTCAACATTGTTAAGTTCCATTTTTGGTTGAGAGGATTGAGTTGTGCTCTCTAGCTTTTGAAGATGATTTAGGGTCAAACGGCTATAATTTTACAAGATATTAGAGCTAAGACCCATTGATGGGTTCTTAACGTTTTTTGGCCTTATAATTTTGTTTTCACATTGATTGACAGAATGAGTTGTGCTCTTTTTGTATGATCTCGGGTAATTTTTTTTTCTCATGAGCTAACTTAAGTTAGGATATGAGTTATGTCTTTACAAGTTACTTTGACATTATTATTATGTGAGGAAATTTTTAAAAATTAGTTTATTCTGGTCTCCAACAACCCATAGAGAAACCAATCAGTTTTTTCTTGTCCTCCTCTTCCTTGCACGAGTGGACTGAGTAAATAGAAAGGAAAATAAAATAAAGATTGAGAATAACGACAAGAATGAATAGAAACAAGTCAATCTCTTGGGTCCCTTAATAATCAAAGAAAACCAGTGAATGAACTCCAAGTGCACAAAACTAAGATAAGGCAAAAGAGAAATAATTTGTAGTATATATTGATAATAATAATTATCTAGAAGCAATCCACAGAATGGGTGCCACGTGTCAACTTGTAAATCACAAATTGCAAGTATTATTATTATCACAAGGGACCATGCAAAGTGAAAATAAATAAGTTGGAGCAAAAGAAAGAAACAAGGTATAGGAGAAAATGGCAAGCACAGTAATGAGCTCATTGAGCCTAAAACCAACTTTCACTTTGGAGAAAACATCAGTGAAAGGGCTTCCATCACTTACTAGATCTTCTTCTTCCTTCAAAGTTGTGGCTAGTGGTATCAAGAAGCTTAAGACTGACAAACCCTATGGTATGTACTTATTTAATCAATATTACAATATTTACATTATTCGTGTAGTTTTATTTGTCTTGATAGGTAATATATCATGTCCATGTTTACTATTAGAATTCCTTGCGATTTAACTTTTTAAGTCGTGACCTTATAATAGTATATGACATATTTTATGTTGTCGATGTATATAGTCATCAAACTCTTGGAAAAAGTTGCATATTTACTCATGTATGTAATGACATGACTTAATCGTATCATCTGTTGTATTTTTGGGGCTATATTCATACGCTTGTTGTTAGCGAATTGTCTCGTATTTGTCCTTGATGTTAATTAAGCTCTAGTTTAGATTGAGAGGAATTCATGTGTCAGAATACTTTGGTAAAAAAGTTCAAATTTACCTTAGCAATTTTGACTATGGTTTAACCAATTAATTACCTGCTAGTCTAATATACTTCAGATTGGAGCTATGTTAGGGTTAAAGGCTAATATAAGTGAATATGTTAAGATATGAATATCTGCTAAGTATAGTGGAGGATAAAATTAGGATAATTGGTATAGAGAGTAGGGGTGTTTTTAATCCTTGTTCTCTCAACTCTTTGATGAAAACAGCTCGGTATAGAAAGCATCCCGTATTAGTAGGATTTGAGAAAGGGCCGCAATCTAAGAGATGTGATGTAGACAATCTATCCTAATGCAAACTGTCTATATATGCCAGAGATGAAATATTGTAATACAAAATTAATACTACCTGCTGATTATGAAGTGGATTTTATTACTAGGAATTAATGGAAGCATGGCCTTGAGAGATGGGGTTGATGCCTCAGGCAGGAAGCCCAAGGTTTGTTTCTACTTCTACCTTTGATATATATAATAATATTTCAATTTTTTTTTTCAAAATAAAAGAATGTGAATTATAGCAATTGCTTTTCTGTAATTTATAAGTGTGTATATTTTAGTTTATTACTTTTCTAATATATGAGCAAAACATGATGGTGTTTAGGGAAAGGGTGTGTACCAATATGTTGACAAATATGGAGCTAATGTTGATGGATACAGGTTAGTTAAAAACTTGTTAGTTTGCTTAATGTAATTCTTCACTAATATGATTGCAGGATACAATTAATCTAATACTTTGTGTGATTTTGAAATGCAGTCCCATCTACAACACAGATGAGTGGTCTCCAAGTGGTGATGTCTATGTTGGAGGTATGATAATTTACTTGGAACTCCCTCTTTTAACTCGAACTATGTATATATATATATATACAACAACGTTTATAATTAAGTCATACTCATTTAAAATCTAGATCCTGATTCACATGTAATATGTGTTGCAGGTACCACTGGCTTAGCCATATGGGCCGTGACCTTGCTTGGCATTCTTGCAGGAGGTGCTCTCCTTGTCTACAACACAAGTGCTTTGGCACAGTAGATGTTATCATTGTATTGTGTACTATTTTAAGTTGTATTCCATGTAATCTTTTCAAAAATACTTCAAAATATTTCTTGGCATCTTCATTAATATGTAATTGCTGTGATTTACTGTGGATAATATTACACCTAATGTTGCTGTTTTAGGTTCTTATAAGCTTAATCTTTAAGTTTAGTCGTGATTGATTGCCTTCTATGAGACTCCAAACAGTTATAGGCTAATCCATGATTTTGAAGTGTAAGGATCCTGCAACGATCTCAAATATAATTTAACAATAATATATGAGTTCACAGACAAATATTTAGTAGATTTCCTAATGCATAGAGCTAATGGGATAATAATACCAACGCAACACTAGATGGTACTTCCAATGTAAATGTTACAAGCAAAAATCTTCATTTGCCTCAGCCACAAAGATCATCAAAATTTTGGCTAACAGTACAACCAAACACAAAGACAAATTATGCAGCAAAGAGCTCACACTCCTTTTCACCACTTCAACTCTAATTCTTCAGTTTTGGCTAAACTAACACCTAGTCGTCTAAGACGTCCAAATACAAGCTCTCTTGTTTGTCCCACAGGCAACCAGTCAAGCAATGAAGGACGTATGTATCTCCCTCTTCACGCAAAGATGTATTAGTTTACAAGAATATACATCTTTCTTCAAGAATCTGTAGTGTACAGAAATGGTCTCATACAAAGCAAATCTGGCAGTGACGCTTCAATTTTGCTCATTTCTAATGTAGAATCACAGATGGATGTCAACGTTGGTTGAAAAATGCTCTGTTATCATAATCAGTCGAAGCAGAACTCTGATTCGGGTTATTGCATCTCTTGAAGTGCATCTTCCTCTAGAAGCTGCGGCAGTGGATGTTTCAATGAAGAAGAGCCTAAAAACCCGTTTGTCTCTAGCACCGATGACCGAACCATCTGCTCAGGCAGATAGATAATGTCATCTCTCCGCCTCCAAAATATTGATTAACAGTGTGCAACAAACCTCTCAATATGTTAAGCTAATAACTACGATATAAAAGAATATTATCTTCGTGTATGGGTACTATGACCACATAAATACATTTGCTGTCGCTCAAAAACTATGACCACATAAATGGTCATAGTTTCCATCATTTTTTCATCTAAAACAACAGCCTACAAGCTCAAGACATCAGAACAGATCAGCTAACGAACATACCAAATATGCAAATAAACTTAGGATTTTGTTTGGTTATTAGTTCTCTTTTATTATCAGGTTATTTACTTCCATTTAAAACCTCCCAGGTTATGTTTAGATATTGAACTTGTATCTTACACAGTATGACAACTAAAACTCTTACGAAATGCACCTAAAAAGGAGGGCATCATACCTTTTCAATTTCTTCAGAGAGAAGAGGATTTTCTCTCAAATATTGCAATGCTTTCTCTCGTCCCTGTCCCAGCCTTCATTAAAAGTATCAAGAATTAGGGACTGACTCACGCAAGATTAGTAATATAGTAAAACATCAAGAAACAGTGCCGAGTCACATAATATTGGTAATGAACCTTGCAAGACTCAGCTCACTGATGTATAAGACAAATCTTTGATTAATCTTAGCTTCTGCAACAATAATCAGTTACTCAGACAGTTTTCAATCACATTGAAAGTCAATTTCTTGCTTATTCTTACTACTTTAAATTATTTCCATCAGCAACCACATAAATTATGAAATCTATCAATTCTCCTAAGCTGTTTTCTTTTCATTTGAGTATAAGCTCTGTCACTTCTAGTACAGCATGTGGAAAATTCCCAGAATCTTGAGCGGTCATGACAAAAATATGCAAATATTTCTGTTGAGATATGGAGTCTCATAAATTAAAAGTTTAGTGAGCTTGGAAGTCCCTATATTATAGCGAAAACTGCAAAATGTACTAACCTATGCTCTCCGTAGTTATACCATGAACCTTTCTTAGACACCACCTCAATCAGTTCAGCACAATCTAATACACAACCCTGCAAAAAGTCAATTTTAGGAACAGAATTTGAGCCAAACACTAAGGAAAAGAAAGATAAGAATGCCACAAACCAGCTTGCTCACTCCTTCTCCAAACATAATTTCAAATTCTGCTTGCTTGTATGGTCTAGAAACCTAAGAAGGATAAGAGTAAGACCAATTAGCATGTTGGCACTATAATCAGCAAGAAGATGCAAACAGTAAAAGATCAGCTGTATACTGGCAATTTCTTTCATGTCCCTGTATTTGCTAAAAGAATTTTAAAATAAATAGAGGTTTTCACTAAAAGAGACCTCTGTGTGGAACAACCGCTAAAGTAACTACATAAAGTCTTCAACAATATACCCCTATTTACAATGATCAGACAGTGGAATTACCATGCTTCCAGTGCAGGAAATCCAATAACCATGATAACCTTTATTATGCAAATGTCAGCTTTATAGTTTTAAGCACTGAACACTTAAATAGCTGAACCATTACCATATGTATTCCGTTCGACAAACATAATACTGATGCCACCACATTGAATAATTATGACGTGAAGCAGATTTACCTTACTCTTTTGAACTCTCACTCGGACCTTAATACCCACTTCCTCATCTCCTTTTGCCTGAAAGGAAGAGCAACAATATTTTAATAAAGAGACTTAAATGAGTAAAATAAAAAATCTATTAGCCGACTGAGCAGTTCTGTACTCACAGATTTTATCTTCCCTGTAGAACGGATTTCAAGTCGAACGGAGGCGAAAAACTTTAAGGCAATCCCTCCACTTGTGACCTCAGGATTTCCGTAATAAACACCAATCTGATTCGAAACATAGTAATTACTTTCATTCATCAAGTAAGTCCACAAGTTATGATGAGAAATATGCTAGTTTATGAAGTTAATCACAATGGAAGCAAGAATGACAAGTTTCCATTGACAAGATTATCCGTCATCTGTGACCTATAGCTCATGGGTTCTACGTGGAATCAGCCACTAATGCTTACATTAGGGTAGGCTATCTACATCACACCCCAGTGTGTCCCTTTCTTGGATCCTAGTGAACGCAAGATGCTTTATGCACTGGGCTGCCGTTTCAGTGCTTGAAAAGAGAACGCTGCAACTTCTAAGACAAGAATACCTTGTATCTTATCTGATTGAGGAATATAAGAGTACATCCAGCTTTGGAGGCATTGCCTGACATTTTACGTAAAGCTTGACTCATCAGGCGTGCTTGTAAACCCATTTGCTGCATCCCGATTTCTCCCTGCACAAAATAAGAGACCATGAAATCAGGAACTGGTGGGTACAATTTAAAGCTTTCTAATTAATTCAGAAAATTAAAATGTTGGCTTACCTCAATTTCAGCGCGTGGAGTAAGTGCTGAGACTGAATCAATGCAAATGAGATCTACAGCACCTGATCTACACATCCGGTCTGCGACTGAGACAGACAAAAGTTTGGTTGACAGTACAAACTCTAGTAAGACCACCATGATCATTGACAAGGTTGCTAACACAAAAAACTGAAAAATCATTTCTAATGGTGTAAACAAGGAAAAGTTGTTACTTTCTAGAGCCATCTCTCCATTATCAGGCTGGCAGACAATCAAATTCTCTACATCTACTCCAAGTGCTTTGGAGTATGCAGGATCAAAAGCATGCTCAGCATCAACAAGCATTGCATTGCCTCCTAGCTTCTGCATAACAAAATTTAACATTTTATAATCTGTCTCACTTTACATGAGAACATTTCAGTAATAAGCCTAAGGAAAGTGGTTTCAGTGGATTGGTCACAATAATAAAATTCCAATGGATGCTGGAAAGGATTCAAATGGTTTCTAGACTTCCAAATTGTCCATTATTTTCTTTCACTTCATCTGTAGATAGAAGCATATGACTTCCTTTTTCATCCAAATAATCAATTGCCCCCTCCCTTCCAAGTGCAACCCCGTGCCTATAGAAGTTCCAAGCTGATGAGTAGAATAAACCAAACACATACTGCACCTGTACTTCTGCAATAGCATGGAGAGCTAAGGTAGTCTTTCCACTACTTTCGGGCCCATATATCTGCAAAGAAAAATATGAGGAAAGCAATTAGATAACAAATTGCAGCAACCTTGTTAATATTCCACATGCTCATATCAGTTGAGAAGTTCAGGATGTGGACAAACATCAGAATCAATACCCCAGCCTATTAATGAAATAAGCACTCTATTAACTTCTATTAACTGGTCATTATAACTGTTCTATTCATCTTCATCTAGGAGTTACTCCACTATGTGTAATCAAAACCAAAAATTAGTAATAACTAAGCGGCCAAGCACTTGAAACCAAATAGATGGCGAATAACCAGTAATAACTAATGCGTACTGAAAATACAAATGAAAAGGATAGAAATTTTGAACCTCAACAATTCTGCCTTTGGGAATGCCACCACCTAAAGCAAAGTCTAGCGTCAAGCAGCCACTCGGAAAAGTTTCACTGCATAAAGAAGCAGATACACAAATGCTTGTAAGACAGATTAAAACTTTGTAGTCTAACAAGGATCAAAAATTTGTGCAGAATATTTTTCTCCTTTTTCATTTACTTCTTCTTTTCCCAAAAACATTTCATGTTTGTTTCGATATATTTTCTGTGCAGAAAGTTAATATAACTTTTTTTGAATTCAGTAAAAAATTACATACACCAGAGCTCCGCCAGCACTACCCAATCTAGTAACGCTTCCTTTGCCAAACGAGCTGTTTATATCGTTCATTGCAGCATCCAGTGCTTTTTGCTGAGGCAGGAGGAGTTAGGGAAGTCAGTCACATGGAAATCTTCAGTAAGGCAACATACAGAAATATAAATACACACACATGTAGAGAGAGAAAGAGATACCCGGTCGAGAATCCGAGTGTCAGAATCAGGAGAGAAAGCGCCATTGATTTTATGGTCAAATTCCGAACGAACCCTAATTCCACATGCTGGAAATTGAGGACGAGATACTTTCTGATAGAATTTTACTGAAGTTGAGTAGCTTAGGGATTTGTGACCAATTTTGGAGCCAAAAAACTGAGCTTTCACTGGGAAAGTTAACTCCATTAAAGTTTCTAGCTTAAAGCTCCGTTCTCTTGGACTACAAAGTTCAAGCGGATAGAAAAATATTACTATACTTAAGCTCAGTTCTCCTTGCTGAAGAAGGAGCTTAGGCTATACTGTCGCCGGAGTTCCATGGCGCCATTGTCGACGTTGTTTAGATATTTTCTGTTTTGAAGCCCAAAACATAAATGTGGGCCTATTCTTAAGGCCCAAACCATATACATGGGCCTATTCTTAAAGCCCAAGTAATGTATCTTACAGACTGAAGCCCAGAACTATTGAAGCTAAGCTAGCCCATTTTAGGAGTCCATCGTGCATGTATGCTTATTGGATCGCTGCTTAATGTTTAGACTTTAGTCATCATTTACATACATTTACCATGTAATTAAACAGATGGTACTAAGTAAGTTTTTTTAAAAAATAAATAAATTTTAGGAATCACATAGTATTAACCATATGGATAGTTTTTCAATTTGTTTATTAATATTTATTCATCATTTGAAATGTAATTGAGAAGTAATTATTTTTAAGATGAAAATAACATTTAGACAAAACTCAAACAATCACGTCTTAAAATAATAATAAAAGATTATTTTCATGAGACATCTTCGAATTCCAACAATACCAATCCGGAACTTTTTTTTTTCTTTTCATATTTTAGCCAGAGATATGTTATTGTTTAAATATTCACATATATATCCTAAGTTACTTAAACTATATTTTGTGGTTGCTATTATTGATCTCATAACTCATTATATATATTCAAGCTACTAAACATATTACATAATTATATTATATGTTCCCGTCTGCGTGTTTATGTATATACCTTTCAAATTGTAAGTGTCATATCTTGGAGCACACGGGAGTTTGACTTTGAAATATATATGCAAGAGAATCAACCTAATCTCAACAACAAATGGAGAATGAATTAGGAAAGAAAATAGAAAAATCCAAATATCACATTCTCAAGAAAATATGTTTGAATTACCTAAAAGTGCCAAATATCAATATTATATATACTGTAACACTAATAATATATGGTTAGTGGAAACGGGTCTAAGATTTAAACTTTACGAATTCTGGATTTTAAGATAACGTACGATCTCTAATACTACTAACTAGAGTCTGAATTTAATGTTTGTACAAATTTAATTAGTAAAATTATCTAAATATACATATTAGAGTTAAGTTAAAATTATTGAGTTCGTTAAATTTAAAGAAATTAAAGGAGAGTCATAAAAGTTTGAAAAGAAACATGTTGCTTACTAGGACATGAAGAAAAAATGTTGTTTTCATCCGATTATTATGGGAGTTTGGTAATAAGTTCCTTTCATTTGGGGATTATATAATACCTTCCCAATTGGAAAAAGTAATAAAAAATCAGATTCTCAGTTAGACTTTTAGCTCCATGTATTATAATCCAACCTAATTAATCCTATTCCATATTTTAATCATTTTCTTTCGTACTATGTATATTTCTTATATTATTATGATAATAACAGTTGATTGGATTAATATTCTTTAATATATATATAATAATGTTGCAATTGTTTGGTTGGACTTATTTTATTAATTTCTTAAGTGATTAAAAAAATAAAAAACTATCATATGGTGAAACTCGTGTGCAAGTGAAAGCGAAAGAACCACTCTGGCTTTGTTTGATTTTCTACGATTGAATACGTCTTTAATTTGCTCCAAAATATTATATTATTAAAATGTAGTATATAGGCGGCTAAAGGGTAACACTAATTATTGTTAAACGTTCGATGCAATGACAATAACAAAAAAATTAGTGTAATTTATAAATAGGATTTAGAAAAAATAGACGTACACAGACTTTATCCATAACACCCAATATTTTTTTAAAAAAAAACATTAGCATGCACTATTAATAGTACCATTTAATCACCACCATTGACTAATATATTATTTGAATTTACTTAAGTTATTACTTGCTAATGGGTATAGTAACTTTTATAATTAATGTGTGAGTGTGAACATAAAATATACTCTGTAATTAGTAGTTTACGTGTGGAATCTGTAGGCAAACAGGAAATTAAAGATGAAATTAAGTCAGCAAATCTTGCTGAGCAAAGAAGGATTTGAGTATTTTATTTTCTTGATTGTCTTTCTTACCTGTAATTAGCTATGAGATGAAAGTGATAGTTAGATAAATAACTCATAATTTTAAGGGAAAATGCTCAAATATGCTATTAAACTTTCATAAAAGATTCATTTATGCCATTAGTTAAAAGTTTGACTCATTTATGTCATTATCGTTAAAGAAAAGGTTCATTCATGCCATTATTTTTTAACGGAGGTTTTACAAAACCATTTTTGACATATGGCCAATAATAATTTGGCCACGTCATCAATTTTTTTAATAAAAAAAAAAAAAAAAAAAAAAAAAATTCAATTTTTATTCAGAATTTTGATTTTTTTAATTAAAAAATTGATGACGTGGCCGAATTATAATTGGCCACGTGTCAAAAATGGTTTTACAAAACCACCGTTAAAAATAATGGCATGAATGAGCCTTTTCTTTAACGGCGATGGCATAAATGAGCCAAACTTTTAACTGATGGCATTTTTAAGTCTTTTCTGAAAGTCTCTAATAACATATTTGAGTCTTTTCCCTAATTCTTGTTTTCAAGCGCTTGACACTATATATCTTTTGATCTCACATATTTTAATATAGTACCTGTATTTTTAATTAGGAAGTAGTTAAGTAATTTTCATTTCTAATACTATTAGGTGGAGATACTTAATTTTAATTTATTTTCATATTCTTAAGTGAATAGTTTGGAAGTCTTAAATTAATTATATACAGTTGATTACCCCATGTGTCACATTTATGGGTTATTAAGAGTATGTAAAATTGATGTTTGGCTCTTGTCATCTTCAATGAAAAATAATACAATTGACTTGTATAGTTGTATATGATTTTATATTTTGTTTATAAAAAAGAAAATTTATTTCATTTAAAGAATTGTACTAAAGAAAGGGTCGGCAGCTAAGAGTTTTCAAAAATGATTGGTTATTTTACATTGTTTATTGATTAGACATTCCAAGAGAAATATCATGAGGACAAAGTCAAACCTTCACAAAATTTCATTGATTTTTACTATATATTCCAAAGATTATAAAACAGCTCCCTTAGCTTATTAAGGGCTTTTACTAATATTTTCAACGGGGGCTGGTTCTATCATATTGATATAGAAATAAAGTTATTATTAAAAATAAACAAAAAAAAAAGGCCATATATTAGATGAAGTGATATTTTAATGCTCTAAACATACTCTTCTAGAAAAATAATGTGCACTTGGCTCAAAATTGATATTATATCATGTTAAAATATATTTTTGCTAACATTTAATTGGTATGGACACCAATATTTCTTATCGACGGTATGAGGTTTGACTAATAGCCTTTTGGACGCTCATTGATTTATCTTCTAAATTTAGCTTAAAGCAGACAATAACTTATTATAATAAAATATTTTTGTTGATTATATGGAAGTTCAAAATGAAAATGATTATAGAATAATAATTAATGATCTTTTATTTTTGGTTTGCTTTTTACAGACAGGAGTGCCTCCTAATTAAGACTATGGATTTTATGATGCAATGAATATATGTGCAACTAAATTAAGCTTATCCAAATTTTATTCTTTAGAGTCTTTTTATTTTTCTTGTCAAATATGATGATTCCACTTTACCATACGCAATTCCAAAATGGGTATATATTTTTGGACAAAAAGAAGATTCTATATTTGGTGTATACAGTATATTTTTCACTTCATGTCCAAGAATTAGGCATGCATATCTATAATACAATGCATGAAGCACAAATGAAATAAATTCAAATGCATGAATAATAACTGAATATTGTTTTGGGGACCCCAATGTTCAAAGAAAGTACAATTATCCCCCAAAATTCGTAAAGTTAATACTGGTGATGCAGTTATCATGAATTTTACTTTAATTAAACCAGTTGTTATAGCGTCATTTTCACCATTTAACTTGAATTTATAGAAAAATCTTTATATAAAAAGTTATTTAATTTGGAGATGGACATAGTCGCGCGGAGAATATACATATAAAATTAAAAATGATACACTAATCATTATAGTGATTTATGTGTATATTCACTCTTTTTAGATGTCGATATTACTTACAAAAATTTAACGTAAGGACAAGATGGAGATGAATGCAATCAAAAAATGACGATGATATGGAGAATTCCAATCTAGGAGACAATTATATACATTAACCACTAGGAAAGTATCATTATTGGAACATGCATACATGTATTGGAAAATCTAGTATAGTTATATATATATATATATATTCTAATATATCAAAGATTACAATATAATACTAGCAACTAAAACAAGACTTCCCATATATTATATCACACATCTAAGTACAATAATAATTCTCTCAAAAATCAATAATTGTTCCACATTGTAGGATATCCCACCTCAGATAAAAAGCTAGTTTCAGAACTTCCTTCACCAAAGCTAGGTGAATTTCCTCTTTTTATATTCACAATATTTTGGGCAGGATTGATAATATTGTTATTACTATTACCTTCCATAATAATATTATTCTTGGTACTCAAATGACTTAAAACAGCTTTAATTACTTTGTTATCACACGTAGAGGATGTTGCAGTGGCATTTAGGTAATTTCCAATATCAGATGGAAAACCACCGTATGCGGTGGTGATAGGGGTAGATCCGGTGGCGGTTGTGGTGGTGGGGAGGTGGTGGCTATGGGAAGTGAAAGTTTGGTTAGGGGTGAAAATGGAGAAGCAGGGCACTTGCTCATAATATAATTCATTCATATTGTTGTTAGGGTTTGTTTGGTCGAAAGTAATGTAAGGATCCATTAATGGTGGTAGAGATGAAGAACTTATTGTATCGTTATCGTAGTATATGTTGTTGCTTCCAATTTCTTGCTTGGTAGCAAGTAATTCCTTGTTCTTGTGAAATACTCGACATAATACCCAATCCTCCTGTTTCATAAAAAATGAGAAAAATGTTTAACTTTTATACACGGTAACTAAAGTAAGAAAAGAATAATAATCATTGTACTATACTACACTATTCATGTATATGAATTAAACTATTGAGAGAAAAAAGTTCCATATATATGAATAATATTAAATGAATTTTAACAATATCCATGATCACCAAGTAATTGATTCTTTATGAGAAAAAAAATGTTTTATTTTTCTTAAATAACGTGACGTAGTCAAGGACAAGGGGATTAGGTAATAAAATTTGAAAAATGGAATTTATTCTGATTAAACATAGATTATGAAAGAATCATGAGATATTTTTCTCATCATTGTAGCACTGATTAGTAACATATTATATCACAATAATTGTGCTAGATATGTCTCACAAAATTTGACATAATTTAATAATAGTATATACATTGGTTTACAAATCTTTCAAGGATTTCAAGGAATCAAAATTCATTAATAAAATTAGAACGATAATGTTCTATTATATTTCCTAGCTACTACCTATTCTATATATAATTTGAATTAAGTCAAAGATATTTTATTTTTTTGCGTTAGATATATTTCTATTGAGCAGAACAATTTCTCTATCTTACAAAGATAAAGATTAAATCTGCGTATATTCTACCTTCTCTAAACTTCACGTAAGATTACACTATATTTATTATTATTGTGGTATTTAGTGAATATATAATTCCTAAAAGTGAAATGACTAAGATATTAATCTTTTGCATAAAGTAGTAGTTGTAAGTTGGTCAACTACCAATACAGTTTTTAAAAGATAAATAGTTCACATATTTGTCATAACTCATAAAACCATATTCTTAAAATGATAGAAGAAACTTCCAATGATGTTTACAGTTGAATATAAAATAAGATTCCAAGAAGAACTTAACCGCATTTATAGCGATTGGATTAATCAATTACTATATTATAAGTAGGCCAAGAGAAAAGGATAATTTAGATAATTAAGCCAAAAATTCATTATCATGGGCCATAAATATATATGAACTGTCATATATTATGTACAGACACATACTTGTATTTTTCATAACGACAAATTAAATTCATGCTTATTTCACAATTTCTCAAATCATTTTTTTATAAATTTTTTTTATATGAATGGACAGTTCTCTCAATTGAAAACTACTTTTATCTACTTTATTTATTTTGTAGTTTTATGATATAATTTTTCACAATATAATAATTAATGAACTTTTTATGGACCTAAATGCTTCGAGTCGTCATATTAATGCTTTTATCAGCAAAAGTAAATGCCAGTATGACCAAAGAAGAACTAGTTTACCTTTTTTTTTTTTTTCTACATATACAATTTTTTTTGTTTAATATATATAAAATTTTATGTATCATGTACTATATGATATATATATATATATTATATTCTCTAAGCATATATACTCCAAAGATAATTAATTGCACATGTTTTCGCTTGATATTTTATGAATACTTACTAGTTGAAAAAAAAAAACTAATCTATGGTTTATTAGTCGATGTTAACTATTAGTATATAACATGTGTGCTTAAATATATATGTGATACCTATAAATATTAAATTTAGAACTCAATTGATATCGTAGCTTACCTTGAGAGAAGAAATTTGAGGACGAATGGGAGGTTCGAGGCGGAATTCATGCATAACCCAATCACTTTTCCTACCTTTTGGGGCTCTCCCTTGATAGAAAACTAGGGTTTTTCTCATTCCTACTAGACTTTCTTTTCTCATGATTGCACGATCTTTTCCGGTGGCTTTCCAGTAACCAGATACGGTGGCTCTGTTTGTTCGGAGCCCCGTCGCGTATTTCCGGTCACGTTGGCTGTAGAAGTACCACTCCTTGCCTCCAACACGTGCCACTTCTGTAAATATTATATATAGTGTATAACGTTATGATTAAGTAATTAAAATCAATCTTTTAGATAAGGTACTACACAATTCAATCGTAATAATAAAAAATATGATTTGTGGTAGTTTAAACGTTTACATGAGATGATTACATAGTTCAATATTGGTTGATTGTTTCTAGAAAATCATAGTAAGTTTCAAAGTGACATGCATATATCATGAAGTATCAAAAGAAGATAGGATTGGGTAGCATAAGAAACAAATAATAAAAGGATGAGAAAATGAAAGGAAAAAGGAATATGTCAATTTCATAGTATTATTATCGAAAATTAAGAAGATGATGATAAAAAGGGAAGGGGACCTGTTTTATTTTTGGAAAAAAATGGCCATTATTTGTGGCACCACCATGACTCACTCTTTTTTTGTCCATAAACCTAACTTTTATGCATGGGTTAAGTGCTAAAATCTCTATCCAAAAATGGAGATAATTAATTATTGGAGGGCCATATTTATGCAAATGGCTTAGGTAAAAGATGTTGATGGGGAAATTTAAAGTTCAAAGAACCTAGATGTAAAGTGCGTGTATATTACTGTTCCTTTGAAAATAGAAATGTAAAAGAAAGAATTATATTCCTACAATAAAGGGATTAAGTTGACCCCAAAAAAAATTACTAGCTAGGTGATCAATTTTTGTGTAGAGAGTTGGCTCAATTAATTTCGTTGGACATATATTTGCTATCTCCAAAATATTATCAATAGCTTGATTAATTTCATTAGATATCTATTATCTTTGTTTAATATATGTAATAGAAAAATACAAAGGTGAATTTACAATTTGAAGTTTAAAAAGACTTTCTAGCTAGTGATTTCAAACTAAAAAAAATAAAACTCTATTATACGTGTATAAGAGGAATCATACCCCACCATCAACTGGTAGGATGAAGATTTTAGTCATGCATCAGAAGAGTAAGTGAGAACACTATTGATCTTCCTGATGAGGTAGAGTAGAAATTGAACCCTCGTTAAGAAGGGTAGCAATTTCATTTCTACTGTTGAACCAAGTGTCTACTTTGTTATTGTATTCTCAACAAATGTTTCTTTTATATATTTAAAATATTTCTCAATATAAATATACGATCTACACAAAAGTAATTGGATTCTTGAAAATCCGCTCTTACCACCCTTAATCCATCCCTGAAGATACATATTCGAAAAAATTAATCGAGATAGATATAAACTGATCGAGACACTCCTAATGGCAAAAGAAAAATTGCGTATGTTGACAAGATAGCTATAAAATTAAACGGGGTAAAGTTATGACCAGAATTAATGGTACTTAATTTTCTCTAAATTGGAGTATAAATGTACACGCGTGTGGTTGACACAAGTCACTTAAGAGATATATATATATGACATGTTGTAAGTTTATTGATCAATATTTGCATTAATCTCTATCGCTTTCACCATCTTTTGGTTCAACACAATATGCCAATACTGTCAATTTCTACAAAAGTTAATTGAATGAGAAACCTTATGAGAACCATTAATTCGTATATATCTCATATATCATTCACATATCCAAAAATATTGTTCTCTACGAATACAATTGATCGATATCATAAAAGAGAATTTAACGTCTATTATCTATTTACACAAAAAAATGGTTAATTTTGTAAATTTAATATAATTTTTTAGCAAAAGGTGTTCATCATCATCATCATTATTATTATTATTATTATTATTATTATTATTATTATTATTATTATTATGTGATGGTTAATTTCTTTCATTAAAAAAAAAGAGAAATAAAGCAGGAGAACCATGGTAATAAAGGTTCTGTGGTTACTTATTTTGAAAATTTAAATTAAAGACTTTGGGTTATAGACAGGAAAGTCAAGTTATATTGTAGAAATACTTTGAGAGCGTTTAACATACGCAGTGTGAACAAACAAATAAGCATAAAGAAAATTAAAATAGGTAAGTGTTAATGCTAACGAAGAAGACATTTTAATTATTTTTTTTCTAATTAACACTAATCACAATTATTATTAGCAGTGTATGATATTCTTATCCACGAAAAATAGCAACAAAAAAATGAAAACTTTGGACCAATCCGGTAGCTGTCACTTCATCCACAAACCAACTATGTGTCACAAACAAAAAATCATATAGAGAAATAATAATCAAGAAGTCTTGATCAATAATATACCATACAAGTGTGTGATCAATTGAAAATAAAATAACAACCTTAATATTTAAGATGTGAATGAATTATAAATTGGAATCTCTGAAAATATAAGTAATATAAACGTACCAGGAATTTCCCAGGGTTCAGATTTATTGAGGTCAACTTCTATGAGAAGAGGGTATTGTTGTTGTTGATCAACTTTCTTCATTAAGTAATCACAAATAAGTTCTTCATCTCTTGGATGAAATCTAAATCCTGGAGGTAATTTGGATTCCACCATGCTCAAGCTGTTGTTGTTACTCATTTTGAAGAGAAATGAAAAGAAAAAAGAAAGAGGAGAAATAAGTGTATGAAAGTCCAAGGGGAGGTGGTTGATAAAAAGATACTATGATATTTTCCCTATTAACATCACTAAAATGGTACTCTAGTTCATCTATATATAAGCACTAGTTATTATAGTCCCATGTCTAATTTTATTACTATTTTATATTACGGTATTTGAACTGAAACAAAAATTAATAAAGAGTTTTTTTTAATTATAATCTACGTATACGTATCTAATAAAATTTAATGAAGAAGTTATATCTATTCATGTGGACTAGATACAAAATTTATAACAAAAAATAATTTTTTTTGAAATATATAAATATAATAAAAATTATTTTGAATATATTTATATATATCGTGATATTTTGGTCATTTGGTGGCTTGCTAATAAAAGTATATCACAAAAATAAAAAGAGAATTTTAAAATTAAGATAATAGTATAAAAGGCATCCAACAACGACCTTTGAGTTTAAGAAGAGAAACTAATTTTATTTCTTGATGGAGTACTTAAAATATTATGTGTCATATGTTTAGAATATACAAGAAGGAAAAGAATTATGTCATATAAAAATAGTAGATTTTAGTGTTGAGAACCTATTATTATTTCTCTTGAGTAGGTAATTAGTAGGAAAATACATTCTTTTGTTAATTTATTTTTTTAATTTTCACTAAATAAAATCAAGTGGTTAATAAGTCAACCAATAATTCCGTGTAATATAAAAGAGAAGATTTGTGTGGTTTGAATTTCTAAGAAGATTTTTTGCCTCACGTATGATGATGACGTGGCTCACCAATGGTTGCCAACTTGCTGACGTGTTCTTTCATAACTGAGTCATTGCCAACTTGTTCGGAACTTAGATCCATTCTTGGCCAATTGTAAATATAATACAAAATGACGCATTCAGTGTAATTCTATAAGTGTGGTGTGTGAATGATAATGTATACGTAAATTTATAATATTTTTATCTTGAGAAGGTAAATCGGTTCTTTCAGATTAATCCTTTATAAATATAGTCTAGCTTTTTTTCCTTATTTTTTTTCTTTTTGAATATATATTACTTGTTGAATTCTCTTGACATAATTTATTTATGAATTAATTTTTGGCTGTTGTCAACGAATAAAGGTGTGCTTATTATATTTCTCTTATTACCACTTGCTAATATATCAGTTTATGTTGAGAGAATAATCTTATAGGATTACTTGAAATGGTTCAGACAAGTTAGAAATTTCCCTGAAATGAATAGAAATTCTCTATTTTAAATTAGAAGTAGATTTTTGTAAGAAATCGTCAAAGATTATAGTAGAAAATTAATAGGAAGTTATGTCTTCTCTTGCTTCATCGAGGGATAGGTTTGATGCACCATAGAGTGTATTAGTATCATTCATAGTTTCTTGTTTTTAATTTTGTTATTATTTGTTGTTGATTTGCTTTCATCAGTACATTATTTTGTTCACTTTCAGACTATCATTTCTCTATTACTTGTTATGTTTAATTTTTACTTTGATATATACTGCTTCTAAAATAATCTTTTTAAATCTCACAAGTTTCAGGGATAAAATTTGCATACGCTACATCTTCTTCAAATTCACATACATAATATTTTTTTTATATATATCATTGTTATTATTATTATTATGATAGATCTTATACAAATAAATACTAAATTATCAATTATAAATAGCGAATACCGAACAAGCGGAGGAGGAGAGAGAGAGACATGGGCGGCTCTATGCATACAAAAATAAGGCCTTTGCTTTAGGCCCCCAAAATTTCGGGGCCCCAAATTTTTGTCAAAAAAAAATTGTGTTAAAATTTTATAGAAAAATAAATTATTTATGATAAAAAGTATAATTTTTTTAATAAATTATTTTATTCACTTTAATATTTTTTGTGGAGTACTTTGTTGAAAATGAGAATTAACATGAAAAGTGTTACAAAGTGAATTACAAATTCTTTTTTATTCTTATTAAATTTTAGTTTCAAGCATTACTCCAAGCATATTAAAATGAGGTTATACCAAGTCACCAACTTTTTGAGTCAAATTCTATGGTTCTAACTCTTATCTTTATTTAATATTTATCAACTTATTCCTTGTATCATTATGTTAACAATACATATAATAATTGTCTCACTTAAAGATGTTTTTCAATGTTGAGTTGATAAAATCTTACCTAAAACTAGTAATTGAAAAAATATATTAAGTACTAATAATTTTCATCTTAATAATTTAATTTTTTTTAATAAATACTATATAAAGTATATTTATATTTTAAGCCGCGAATTAAAATTTTACTTTAAGCCTCTAATTACGTTGAGACACCCCTAGAGTTGGCACCGAACCAGATATTCGCCACCATCTGGAAACTGAGGTTTCTTTCAGATTACTATTAAAAAAGGCCCACCCATTGTACTTAACTGTTTTGTGACGTGCCCATTGAAAGCATGACGTTTTTGGACTGACCTGTTTTGGCAACCATTAAGCATTTGGATTTGGAGCCCATTTCAATTTGAAAGTCCACATTTTTTTTTGGAATTGGATCCAATTTTTTACCTTCAATAGTAAGTCCCCTTGCCATTGGCAATCTAAATTTGTCCACAATTGACCATCTTTTTCAAAAGAACAATAATGATTAATTTTGAGGGGCTTAAGATCACCAAAGTTTCACTTAAGAGTCAAAAGAAAGTACTCATATTCCATATTGTGTGGTACATTGCCAAACTTTATATTATATACTATCCAATAAGAGTGAAATTCCTTTCTTGTGTAGATTCACACTCTTCTTTTGCTCGTGTGGAGAATGTCTTTTTTTCCATGATTTTTCAACTCTTTTCTGGTCGATCAATTGATTTGGTAGCAATTTATAAAATTTTTTTGTTTCATGTCATAGAAGAGAGTATTACTTTTACGTATCAATATTAATATTGAAAATGATATTCAAAAGAACTTCGCGGAGTAATTTTCTTCTAGCTATTCTTAATATGTGCACACCCACATACACAGAAGTACATTTGCTCGAAACTAGGGAGTAATGTTTCCATAGTAGCAAAAGATTAGAATCTCTCGGAGTCTTTATATAGTGATCATGATATCTTTGCCTTGTAAAAGGACAGATTGATAATGTTTTATCATGCTAGGTCACACATATTCGAGGTTGTCTTGCTACCATTCCAAACTTTATTAATATAGTAATAATATTTAAACAACACAATGGATGGTAAAAAATTAAAAGACTCTGCAACACAAACGACTTTATTATCTACTATATATTTATAATAAATAATAAATATATCTTAAATGTCTTGTATTGAGTGAATTATATAATGACACCATTTTTACGTATTCGATAAGCATAGTTTTTTAATTTTAGTATAAGGCAAGATCTTTTGGTGTAAAAAAATGATTTTGAATAGGAACATAACGCATGAGAAGAAAAGGAAGAAAAAAAAAACTTTTCCAATAAATAAATAAATTTCGTATACGTGACCGAAAAATTAACAAAGGAATTTAGGCAAAATTGCTATTGATAATTGATTAGGAAATTTATAATGATTGATATAAGAGGCAAGTAAATCGTTTAACTTGAGAAAAAGAATGGAATTAATGGCCACACTCTAAAGGTTAATAAGAGTGGGGTGTGTGTGTTTTGCAATAATAGCCACACTCTAAAGGTTAATAAAAGCAAAATATATTCCAGAAAAATACCCAGAAAAGGAAATTATAAGAAGATAAGATAATGAAAATGATTGACCATCAAAACATTATGAGAAAGCTAGCAATTGAAGACCATATCACCCAATAATTAGATGGGTTCAATTTCAAAGCATTAATGGTAATCATAAATATCTACATAATCGAATCAGTATACAAATAAATTTCTTGATAATCATTACTATCTTCGTCTCAATTTATACGTCATACCTTCATCTCAATAAAAAATAATTTACTTTTCAAATTTTCATCTTTTTTTTTTATTAAGACGATTTATAATCAAATAAATGTATATGCCAGTTAGCTAGTTTTAAACCACAAATATCAAGTATCTTTCTTACTTTCTTAAACTCCACATACAATCAAATATGCCACATAACTTGTGACCAAAAAAATACTTTGTAATCTTGAGGAAATTATAATGGATGTCCTTAAAATTCACTTATAATATAAAAGAAATTTTACATCAGGTGTGTAACTTGAATCCAATTTGGATATTCAATAGATTTTGAATAAAGAAACATATACAGATTTGGCCCTCCCCTATTCATAACAGTAAACGTTGCCTTAGTTTCAAAGATTATTATAGGAGCCACGCAATAATAATCTTACTTTATGATTGTAAAACATGAGCCATATTGAAACAGCCACTTGTTATAATCTAGTCAATTTTATTTTTTAAATAAAGCTTGTGATAGATTATATTATAACAAATTACTTTTAGTCGTTTTTCTTCAGTGAAAAAAGTGAGTCCCAAGAGTGAAAGAATATATATAAAAAAATATAATAAATTTTAAATTCATAGGTTTTATAAATACAATGAGTTCACACTAATAATCAACAAATCTTGAATGCGAGTATTAGATCGTGTCAGTCTTTATCTGTAGAAAATTAAAATCACCTAATATAATAATAAACTGAAAGACAATTTGATGAGGCCCTTCAGTATCAACTTCAGGTCTCATTTTGCTAAAGACTCAATCATAATAACTAGTTGTTCATTATCTTTATTAATTACCTATTTTTCTTTCTTATATTCATTTTATGGTCAAAGTATTATAGTTTGGTAGAAAGTTCTATTTAGAATAGTGTTGAATATGTCTTCGTCTTGAATTTTCTAGGAAAAGTCAAAAGATTAATGTTCCTTTCTTAAAAAAGAGTTGCTTATGAAACACTCAAAGCCTAAAAAAAATTAGATCATGGAAAAGGATAGTCATAAATATCCAAGTGAAAGATTAATTTAAAACAAATAACTATATGACAAAGCTCTTATTATCAGATGACTCGAGAGCCTTAGTTAAACAATAAAATTCATCGCTAATTCTATGTAGTAATAGATTATAAAAAAATTATGTTACCTACGAGCAATCTAGGTATGAATTAGCTATGAAGTTTGTAGTTAATTATTTGTTTTAGTGGTTAGATTATATCTTATTAGACGTAGTTAATATAATGTTGAACTCATAAACTATATTAACAGTGAACAAATCTGTCTTTTATCCGTGGGAAATATCATCATCCTATCATAGTTAAAAATTAAAACGCTATATAAATTAATCATCTTCCTATCCTGACAAAAGAGGATCTAAAATTTCATATTAATTCAATAACATTTATCTAAATCATGTATATGTTAAGAAAGTCACTAAATATTTAAAGATATTTGATTGTAAACCTACATATTCTTATTTGTGTAGTCTTAACATGAAATCAACATAAGAACTAGAAACCCATAAACTTCAAATGAAAATCCATTAGAGTAAGTCTACAACAAACATACCCGTGTAATCCTACAAAGTGAGATCTAAAAAGAGGTAAGTGTATGTAGACCTTACCCTACTTAGAGATACTTTCATACGCTCGGCTCAATCGAAAACAACCGAAAAAATGAATGTTAATCCTATTTACCGATCAATCAGATATAGATTATCAAAAGAATCTACAACAATATAACTTAGTGAACAAGAATCTACTTGATGAAATTCATACTTCATTTCATTTTTTTAAAGTATAAAGCCGCAATATTCTAGATAGACTTTAAGAACAAACAACTGATAAGATTCAAGCCATTTTCATCCAGCTACATAAGAGTTCAATTTATGACAATAAGTTTTAAAGTTTGGAAATGCAAGTTTTTGTATTTTATACCAAATTCTTTGAATACTTTCCTTTTGCTTTGATAGCAACTCATTGAGTAATCCTGTTTTAAATAGTAACTATGAGTATATCCTTCCTCCTAGTGGGAATTTCAATGTCATTCTTACTAATATCTGATTTGTCCCACCTACTAATGAACTCACAACTGTACTAAACAACAAATATTTATTCAAACTTTCACGTGTGTCCACTCCAAAAAGTGCCACCTGTTAGATACCATTTTTCTCCATGTCCTAATCAAAAGTCTCCTGAGGTTAATGCTCTGATGGCGAGCAACTTTGGACCTTTGAATTCTATCCTCTAGAAATACTTTTACTATTAAGAATATTAATATTTAATTTGAGGTGGAGGTGACAAAATTTACTACTACTTTTAGTGATGATGATTCGTTCAGTCTGTCCATCAAATTGCAGGATCAACGTTACTGGTACATGCTATTTAATTTTGAGTGTGCACAAGTATACCTTTAAATTTATATAAAATTGAATAAGCAGACACATACATCCTACTTCTACGTGTGTCTACTTATTCAATTTTATATTATAAATTTGAGTGCACGCTCAAAGATGGACGACATAGATGTCAGTTGAGAGACAAAGAGGATATATATATATATATATCGGAAGCTGATAAGCATAAGTCACACATAAGGTGTAATTGTTAGTTCAACTGGTGTGAGGTTTTTTCGGATAAACAGTGTGAGCTTACTCTAAAGTGTTCGAACGATATCACACAATATGCTAATTGTATCTTTAAGCTGATTTAACATACCAACTAATATAAGAGACAATGGACTATCTTTACCCCAAGTTGAAGGCAATACACATAAAAAGTTGCTAACAGTATCATTTTTATTTAAAGCAAAATAAGGAACTTGTTTTACCGTATAAAGCTCAGTGGGAATATGTACATAATATTCTAGCCTACCATGGATTGAGGGGTTCGATTTGTTGGGTGGTCTTGGGCCTTCTCAACCCAAAAGCTAGCTCAAAGGTTGAGGCTTTCCCTCACACTTATAAATTGACCACCAGCCCCTTCCACTTTCGATGTGGGATAACCCAACAATCTCCCCCTTCACACATCGGGCCTTGGGCTGGAGAGAGCGACAACCCAGTTTTTCCCGGTGGGCTGAGACTTGTTGACAACCTGGGCTCTGATACCAATGTTGGGTGGTCTTGAGCCTTCTCAACCCAAAAGCTAGCTCAAAGGTTGAGGCTTTCCCTCACACTTATAAATTGACCACCAGCCCCTTCCACTTCCGATGTGGGATAACCCAACACGATATCCTAATAATATTAGAAAATGGAAGGGAGGATTTGATAATGAGACAGAATTATTAGGTTTATAGATAAGTATATACAATTAAGCCTGTCTGCATCATTCCAGCATCAATTTACATACTCAAGTCCGGAAGACTTAGTGTGCATGCATCAGTTCGGCAGAGCATTAACCAAAGGTTAAACAATAAAATCATTGGTGTATTCAACTCAGTTTAAAATTACCACTTTTACACACGCATTGTTCTTACAATGCCGAGGATCTATTGGAAATGGTCTTTTTAATAGGAATATGGTCAGAGTACATCCTACCCTCCCCAGACCCCACTTGTAAGGTTATACTGCGTGTGTTGTTACACATACACATTAGTCTACAAAGGAGTTAAATTCCTCCTAACCAAAAGATATAAAAAGTATGTAAGGAGTTAGCAATGTACCTTCTTACATTTGCAAATATGTACACTTCATACAACTCCCCGATATCAACAGAAAGTAGTACTCTTTAAAGATTTTGCAAGTCATTTTCTCCTGCAGGTAAACCTGCACTACATTCTATTTAGCAATGGTAATCATGATAAATAATGCACTTTATAGTTTGTTGCACTTAGTCAAAGTAATCGTATCCCAAATTTTTCACAGGTATACTTAAGAACTAAGCTTCTATTTCAGCCTTTACTATCAACAGAAATACGACTACCATACACAATCCTGACATTTATGTAATTTTATTACTTATCTGCGAGAAACTTGAAATCACTTTAAGGAAGCAAGAATAACATATAAATATTGTCCTTGAATACTTCATAGGACAGTGGACACAACCAACCACAACTTATATATTATAGTACTCAACTTGTTAAAACAAGGACAGTTTCTCATGATACATCCCAAGTGAATAAGATAATCATAAGAACACAGAGTAGTCAGAATGTGAAACCAATCAACATTTAAGTTAGCAATAGGTTGGATAGATAAAAGATTATAGAAGGTAACTGGTTGATATTAAACAAATCCACATCTTAAGCAAAATATTTCAATTGATAACCACATTCTCATTCTCGGGCTTGTCTTCTCACCTTAGAGAAAAGACAGCAGTAGATAAACTTGAGATCAAATGTGTAAAGAGAATCTTTCAGCTGACACCTTGGAGACCAAATATCTACAGATAAATATAATACCGTTTCACCACTAGAGGTCCATGTAAATACTTGCTTCCACGAGGACCATGTAGAAAGCTTGTTCCTGGTCGCAAATTGCTTCCTTTCTTCTGACATTTTTTCTCTTGGTTAAAGGATTTACCAGAAAAGGATATAACACAGAAGCGGTCAAAATATCTGAGAACAAATCGTAGCAACACAGTATGTTGAATCACATTTTTGAAGACTGAGAAAACTTCTACTTTCTCATTTTCTTAGCTATGATAGCCACATTCCTCGGTGATAACACAGGGTTAAAAATAGGTAAGAGGCTTGCCTCCAGATCACTGTCATACTCCTGGAGGAGCAATAATCGGTCAAGCAGTATAAGAGTTTCCAAAACGGGGCCCAGGGCAGCACGAAGAGACCAATAAGGTCCTATTAACTCCTGCGGAATGTTAATTACTTTATCAGAGTAAGAAAGGATTCTTGTTCTTTTAAAGGAACCTTTTTGGTTATTTATCAGGCCCCAAAAAGAATATAAGAAATAACAGACATCTCTACTATCTTGAGAACAAAACCACCAAGGATCGCACATAGGCAGCTGATTTTATATTTTGAGCTAGTTAGGACTGCACTCCTGAGAATCTGAAAGAACAATAATGCTGTACATAATGTACAACCAACAAATCTCCATTCCGAAGTGAAAGCTAATCGACTAATAAACAAGGAGGCCCCAATATTGTGGTACTTCAACTTAATTAAGATATTATTGACCTTTTAAAATCACGTCAATCAAATTGATGCTGAGAAGAAATAGTTGACCATTTAAAAATCATCCAACTATGATCTCCAAGAGGCAAAAGCACTTGGGCAAACCAATGACTTTCAGATTAAGCAAATTGAACACCTCTTCTTTAAAGTAACGGGTCAAATCTTGGCCAGCCGAAAATCAAAGGAAAACAGAAGTAATATACCGTCTTGTAATTTGTTTTTAAAAGGTAAAGGAAAGAGAACCAGTTTAGAAGCACTTTAAGTGACAGACATGAAAATGAGAAGAGAGTTTAACAAGGTCTCTGAAATTGTATTTGCATTAGATTTACCACTAACAGTTTTTAAGTACAGCCAGACTGCACTGGGTTTCTTGTTATTGTAGTTTCAAGTACAGAAGACAAATAGTAATGCTCCAAGGAAATCTAAAAGTAATAATGTCATCAAAGATCTACTTACAGCGTATGATTCAGACTCCCTCCAGACTGCACTGTAAGCTGTATCCGCCAAAGGAGGGAGATGTAGGCGACCTAACCCAGACTCACAAAATTTTACAAATAGTGAGTATCTGTCCACAGCTTCAGACTCGCCGCTTTTAGAACTCTGAATAGAAGAGTATTCATGAAGAAACACCACACTCTCCCGTGGTTCACCTGCATAGAAAGCACTTAAGAGCTTATTTTCTTAATAGGTAGCCTTCACAGTTAAGCTTCAAAATTTGGGTGTATACAGTCACTTAAGTTGTTTCAATTGTTTAGGCGAACGATGTTGTGTTTAAGTTTTTAAAAAAATGTTATCAAGTTGTTTATGTTTATTATTCATGCATGGAATGTATTTCAGTATGTCATGTTAGGTTTGGTTCCTTCAATAGAAGTTTAAGGCATCAGATGTCAGTTGCATCCTTCCAGTTTTGGGGCATGACAATAAGATATGTACAGTTGCATAAAATGATCTATGAAAGATATACCTTATATGATTTTACCTTGAATCCCAATGAAGTTTATCAATGGTATCCTTCACAATTACTCACCAGATTCTGAAGGCCCCCTATGATGCAAATTGGACTCCAGGATCCTTTGATTCTGTTGGCGCCGTAAGGCTTTCCCTTGACGCCCTATCGTAGGGCTTTCTAGCAATATGCTAGGATAATGTCTGAAGAGAACCTTCACAATAACTGCAGGTTAGTGGGCTACCGCACAGACTAGGTAAGCCCAATGAAACTATAAATTGTAGACCAAAATGAACAGCACGTACAATCTGGAAGGCAGCACGGAATGCATGCAACTCAAAGTTGTGAAGCCCTGCGCTCTCACCCAAGCCCCTCCATCTATCAGCACTCTGATAAAGCAACTCAAGGAAGGTAAACAGCTTTCGAGATGCAATAAATTTGGATGTTAATTCAAGCAAGTTCTACCAGCAAGGGTCAACAAAGAATATAATACTCATCTACCTGACAAGCTAGATCACGAGCACTTTTTTCAAGTATTACTCCAGCAGATTTAACACCTTGACTTACAGGAAAACCACAACAAGACTCCGCTATGCCAATGGATTCCTCAGAAAGCAAGTTATAACAGCAACCAACGCTAATCACCGCCTTAGCTTCGTCACATTCCAAGAATGTCCTTAAATTATAAGAAATATTGAGTCAACTGTGCATCACACAAATATCAAATTGGGAGGGACTATCATAATTCATAACCTAAGACGATTCTGTAAAGCAAACTAAGATAAGAATAAGCAATTTAGTAATAATTATTCACATAAAGTGGAGTGCCGAACTTATTCCAAATGATATTATTTTAAGGTCTTAGAATGACAAAGGAGAATAGACATGGAATATCCGTCTTTCTGGACTAGTATTTCATGCACTAAAGAACGCAAGTCGGACTCCACTAATCAGTCAGACAAATGGAGTAGCCCATGAACATGTATGGTCATCATAGCACCCTTTAGTTATTGTTTTAGGTCAGCACCACCTCACGAGACTTAGGAAGGAGCACAACATACAATATGGTACCCACCTCAACATTGTCACTGAGAGGTCTCCACAGGCATGAAGTCCAGCAATAACTAATGCAGAATCACTACAAGACCGGGAATGTAGTATATCCTCAGCTAGTCGAGATGGCTGAGAGACTGAACTTTTATTGCCCACATGTTGATTCCCTGCATGATCCTTCTCTATTGGGGAGTTACTCAAGGCCTTCAGTGTATCTGAAGACAGCACTCGGCATGTAACTGTCTTTGGCACACTAAACTCTCTCTGTTCAGAGCTGGAACAAAAGGGAAATGGATTACGGAAAAACATTCTGAAAGAGGAACACATCCAATAACATGACACATACTACTGATCCTAACTAAGTGTAACTATGAATCAGATTGATGTAGAGCATTGACACAGATGCATATTGGTCAACTGGACAATGAATACTGCCAAATTTCTGCAACAAATCAGCTTTTCTCAAACACCCCAACCAGTGGACCTAATAAAACGTATTTCATGTGCTTCTGCTCATTAATTTATTTGGATAAACTAAGACAGTATTGTTGGTCTTAACCTATGTATTTCGTTTGTCTGAAAATAAGGTAGGTGGAGATTACTGCCCGCCACTGTTATTTATTGTGTAATGTTAATTAGATAACTCAAGTTGCAGCAGTTAAAAATTTATTTCCCTCTCTGAGAGAAGAAGAAGGTTATCTCTCAACCTTTTTGAAGATAAACTTCCTCTATAGTCCAAAAGTTTCATTTCACGGCCAAGATTTCAGATCACTTTTTAGGTGTAAAGATTTCATTAGGATAAGGAATATGTGCTGCATATATATGATAATTTCAACAAGTACGCGTTCTGAGACTCTACCTACCAATTTTTACGCATCTTAGCTGCATAGTGTTTCCTGATTCGCTCTGCACGTGCATCAGTAATCTTACCATGATGTGAACAAGCATCAATAGCAATTACCGAAAGCTGGTAGTCAAAAGCAAGCACTTGTGCAAGATAACCCTGCACCACATGAACAGTCTAAGTAGATGCAGTTAGCAGGAAAACCAGATAACCCAGATGATTATTTCTCCGCAAAAACGAGTATAAGTAGATGCAGTTAGCAGGAAAACCAGATAACCCAGATGATTATTTCTCCGCAAAAACGAGTACTAGAATATTTCTTCTTTTTTTTTAATAAGGTAAGCTCAGAATTTCATTGATATCGGATGCAGTAGATGCTGACAATTACATCATTGGAAAATGTGTTAGCACAATCAACCTTCCTGATGAATTCTAAGGAATAACAAAGTCAATATATTCATTGAAACTATTGGCAAGAAGGTTACTCCAGTAGAAAAGGTTCACAAGGCCTTCAGTTTTCAGTGACCTGATGACGTTCATAACTACTACAACTTTAATTCTGTTTTGTACAATATTTGAATGAGATGAGCTTATATGGAGCGCGGCATGAAGAGTGAAAATACTACCTGACCCAAACTTTCTTGGGATTGTGGCATAAATGTTATTGCATTTAGAATTACTAGAAAAAGTTTTGGATTTTTTTCAACACTATCAGGAGTAATTGCACCTTAAGTCTGTCTGACGATCAATTTAATAACCCAACATGAAATAACTACAACATACCCAGAACGTTATCCTTACCTTTGTGGGGTAGAAACCCAACATGGAATTGACGCAAAAAATATTAACTAGCACCATCTACAAACTTGAATAGAAGTCCTTGGTCATGTAGAGTCTACCTATGTATTGAGTCATTCTATCAAATGAATTAAGATAAAATAAATATTAAAATTATAATCCTAATATGCAAATATAGATACACACTTAAATGTATCAACACCAAAAGAGGCAAAATATCTGAATTGCATAGGAACAAGCTTGATAGTTGTACAAAAGTAGAAGGAGACACACCTGTCCAGCACCAACATCAACAATTGTTCGGGCTCCAACTTGCTTTGCGACTAAGCTGACCAGAGCAGAAAGTGCTTCCACCTGCTTAGACAACGGAATCTGCATTAGTTGGTTTTTTGAACCTATGCTTAATTTAGGAAAATCATTTTTTTTTTTAAAAACACTCGGATATCTTTGATCCATTTTGTTAAAACTTCTGAAAATTTATTATATTCTTTCATTCAGGTTGAGAAAACAAAATGAACACTGAAACAGATATGTTTCGAAGCTCTATCGCGCATAAATTCAATGTTAGAAAAAAACTCCAGCATCACATACTTAGAGCAGCATATAGCTAGCAAGAGAGGCCACTTCTCTGCTGTACCTAAAGGCTAATAGTAAAAGCTTGATGGTAAAAAAAAGAAGCTTCCCCAAATGACCTGATATCAGCAGGTGGTGTACAAAATCAAAAAACTTGAAAGCAAAAAGGATAAAACACTGTTCCACAGATTTGTAGCCAACCAATTGAGCACAAAGATAGGTGTGTAAGAGGACTAAGCAATACTTTCATGCCTTACTTCATGCTTTTTCTTATGATTCATGCCTTGAGCTAAAACATTACTTAGTGAAGCTATGTGCATTCCTGAAAATTCCTGCAAGCAAATAGAAGAAGAAGAAGAAGAAGAAGTGAAATTCAATTCCTGACTGCCTTATGAAATGTTAGTCTAGTAATACAGATATCATAACCCAGAAGCCACAGCAACAAACCAGAAGAAATGCCACCAGTAAAGAAAGCTATGTGTACAAAACTTCAAATATGGGAAAAGCATGAGTAAGAACAATGGGATTAGAGAAATCGAAAAGCTCCAATGGTAATTCTATAATTACCATGTATCAAAAATTTAAGAAAAGAATTAAAAAAAAAATATACCTGAAAATCTGCCTGTTCACGTGAAAGACAAAGAGACCTCAGAGTAAGTATGAAGTCCTTAAGTGAGCCAGGCCAGTGATCCTAACAACACAAATGAACAAAGTCAATTAACAAAGAAATATAGGTCATCTTACTGCTATAGATACTAGTTAGTTGGGAGACAATAAAGTTCTTTTTTCCTTTCATTTTTTTCCTTTTAGTTCTGGATAGGTGACATTAAACTGAAGTATTGAGAATCTTATTATTTAAAACCATACAGCGAAAGGAATAGATACCACAACAAGAAAAGTTATGGCTATATTTATCCAAATTACATTTGCTAGTTAGTGGCCAATAATCGTCAATAACAACAACAACATTACACCTCAATCCCAGACTAGCTGGGATCAACTATGAATCCATACTAATAATCAAGCCAAAGGAACTTTGCTATTTTCTGAACTTGTTATATTCAAAGAACTTAACAATAGTAGTAGTGAGCAGTGAAAATATATGCTACTGCTTGACCATATACAAGTAATTTAACACAAAAAATGTGAAATGCTTCTTCCTGAAAGCAAAGCAGCAAATGAACCTTCTAGTAACTCTACACTTTCGATAACTCATACTACCAAACAAATTCGAAATGATTTATTAACAGGCAACAGAACAATTCATCTAAGTACACATGAACTTAACAATATAAAGTGTAAAGCAAAAAACAAATTTATATCTACCTGAACCACACCAGAAGGAATCCGGAGAAGATTTTCAACCGACTCCTTCCGTAAACAATCCATCCATTCTTTATCAACAGCTTCCCATAGTCTATCCTGCATATACTCGCAAAAAAAATTCCAAAGTTATACACATAAGATAGCAGAGTGCAGTATGCAAAGCATTAACAGTAGCAAAAATAGATCAATTAAGCTTAATTCACATATGTAAACTGAATAGAAGGTGAAGACCTTGAAAAAGTTGACGACATGAGCATCTAAGAAATAGCGATAAGGTGCAATGAAGTTGATAATTGCATGGATCCATTCTAGGGTTTCACTCGCAGTGTTGCAAGAATACTTGAACTCTTCAGCCATGGAGGGAAGATTTGCACTAACAGAGAACAACTCGCTTTAACAAAAGGAAAACAACTTATGCTGCAAAGACTCGACCCGACTCTACGGCAACTTAAAATGGACTGACAAAATGTAATAAAATATGCATTTTCCATAATTATCAAGCAAGAGCGAATTGGATTGGTTTGAAATTGAAAATATTTAAATTGATTGAATAGAAATTGGGTTGAGTCTTAATCCGTTTAAATTTATTTTGGACTCAAATGAGCTAAAAACAAATTGGATTTTGATCCCAATTTGATCTGATTAATTTCAATAGTTTAACATATTGATATTTAATTTTTATATTGTAATTTAAATTTTCGCTCAAAAATTTTTTGATAAAAACATAGCAAATTGATAGATAAATCTTAAAAGATGTTAATTAGGTAATAATTCATACCTCAATATATTTAAAACGGGCTGAACTTGGAGTTTGAATTGAGCTCAATTGAAAATTCTCTTCAAATAGATTAAGATTGAACTCAATTTAAATTATCTTGAACTTAATCCTTAAAATTATGGACGAATTACCTAATACCCTACCAATGAGTATAAACAACTAGATAATCCTTTTATTCTCGGCTAAGATCGGAAAAAGAAAATGAAACATGAAGAGTGAGATGTAATATGCTAACAACTAACACTAATCTACTCCAAAACAGAATGTATAGAAAAGATATTACTACCTAATACTCATTACCAAATCCTAACATATAGAGACCAAAACTCAAGTCTTTTGGATGGTATTTGAGAAATGTTTTTTGTTCAAATGTTAGTTAGCGGTCGATATTTGAAAAATCCCAACAAATTGCAACGGCTAAACAACAATCTTGACGCTAGGACGAGTGAATCGTTGATATCGCTCCATCTAGCACTGATACATGTACGAATTGTCTGACTAGAAAATGCAGCCTACTGTTTGGAGGAGTTGTGTATTGAAATTGTTTTGTGGATTCTGGGTCTTACCGTTGCTGGCTTCTTTGTTGAAGAAGAGAATTTGTTATAATTATCACTTGCGGCTAACATTATACATTAATTACGTGGGCCGACTTCGAGTTGTATAATTAGTCGTATTTGTATATATATAATTCGCTAGAATATACAAATACATCTGTATAATATATAATTTTTTAACCTATATACATATATAATTCACCTCTCTCCCACTCTCTGCCCTCTGTCGCTCGCCTATCTCCTCCTTCTATCAATCTCGCTTGCCTCTCTCCTCCCTCTGTCGATCTCGCTCGTCTCTCTCTCCCTCTCCAATCTCTTTTGTCATATATATACAAATACATATATATATATATATATAATATAAAATTATCTAAGCAATATACATATACAATTCACTTTTTCCCCTCTCTCTTGCCTCTCTCCTCTCTCTCCCAATCTCGCTCGCCTCTCTCCTCCATATAACATGTAGCTACAAATTATAATTATCAAACTATAACTATGGAGAGTAATTAATTATTTTTAAGTGGCTATATGTGAAAGTTTTGTAAACAAAAGGGCAAAGGTTACAAACTTAACCAAATTAAGTTGACAAGTTAGTAAATTAAGTTTAATTAGTAAATTCAATTAAAACTTAAATAAGACGAATTAATATAATTATTCTTAATTATAACAAATTAAAATAATATAATTAATTCAAAATATTAACTATTATATAACCAAACTAATTAGTAAAATATTTATCTTTTTGAGACGATTTTTGAATATTAAAAAAATGTACTAATTATATAAGTAACTAGTAAACTTAGCATGAAAATATATTAAATTTATGATACTTTTTTGTTTTTTTTTACTAAAATCAAAAATTTAATAATATTCAATGATCTATTTTTAACTTCAAATTCAAATATAAGGCCGGGTCGTAATTATATACCTTAGTTTAAGCTCAGATTGCTGGTGAATTCAGTCCAAGTTTAAGTGTAGGAGATATATTCGGGAAACTTACATAAATATATTATAATTAAAAAAATATTTACTATTTATAGCGGTAATATTTCTTTTTCACTTGATCAGTTTTAATTCATTTATAATACAAGTATAATTCATATTACAAAGAATTTTTTTTTATTCGCATATAATACAAATTTTAATGATAGATAATTCATTTATCACACATATTTATACACTTATAATGTAATGTGTCAAATTTTTACCAAACAAACATAATATATTTAAAAATAATAATTATAATTCATATATAATTCATATATATTGCATACATAATTCACTTTTAATACATATTACAGATTTGACATAGTATTGTTATAAATAATAATAAATAAAAAGTATTACTAAAATCAATAATTATTTATTAAAATATATCAGTAATTTTTCCTACAATTTTAATAATATAAGGCCGGGTCCTATGAGCGCAAATATTTTGAATTGGGCTTCGATGTTATTGTGTGGCCATTTGGATCTGAATTATTACAAGTATTACAAGTATGGGCCATTATACATAAGCTTATTAGGTAAAAAAATTGATGAATAGATTAGCCACTTTTAGGCTGATATTAAGAGTTCAATTACACCATTTGTTTTGTAGGCCGTAAAAATAGTTGAAATTTTAACAATTTTTTGAATAAGAAATAGTCGAAATTTCATCACACAAGTTTAGAGTTTGAAAAATATTTTTTTCAGTGAAACTCTAGTATTAAAGTTTGAAATTTTTACAAGTGAAATGTGGAGTTTTTACGGAAATCCAACAAAATATGATGAATTTTTACTTGTGCATAGTGACTTGTTTCAACTACCTCCTTCTATCTTAACGGTATAGCGCTTATAACCAAAATTGGAATAGGAAAGTTATGGGTAAGAATTAATGAAGGAATATCTATATATCGTTCCATGAAACAGTTGTTGATAATACACATTGGGTAGGATTAGGAAGAACCTCCAAAGACCAAATAAAGGAAAAAGCAACAAGTGAGAGTGTTGCACAACAAAGAGACATAAGAGTACTTTCAAGTTAAACTCATAATAGCACGCCAGAAATTGCAACAGTAGGAAAAAAACACATCACATAAATTTAGGCAGCTTTAATTTCCCTATGGACTACCATAAAAAATTATAGTAGTATATGTTATATGTATAAAAGTTTTCACTTTTTTTTTTCTTCAACAACTATAGCTTATTCACTGTTTACTCACCTAACTACTTCTAAAATTGATTGTACATCCTTCCTTTCCTTTTCTTATTATAAATAAATTTTAAATCAATATTTTTCACTAGTCAGTCTCGTACAATTTTTACGAAAAAATGCTTTATATATATTGTACCTATTTCAACAATCAATATGAGATATTGTGTGTAACACAACTAATATTCTAAGGTCTACGTGGCCATTTACCACGATCTACAAGTACTCAAATTTTACTAATTACTATGTACCACCTACATGATCGAGCATTGTGTACGTACACGAGCACACCTAGCTCCTTCCATGCCATGACTTGACCATCTCCAAGGCAAAACTAGCACAGTGAAATCAAATGGTCGTTTGTCTTGTTGAAAATATGAACTGTTGTTTGTTCACTGTTCACTATTGTTGTTTTTAGTATAGAAGGACTGTTAGCTGTATGAGGTAGCTAGCAACAGCAATTTGTCGTTTACAAGTCACACTTTGGAATACCTTGCTTTTCATATTCACATACTCCCTCCCGTACTATTTTATATCTCATATTTTTATTTTACACTTGTATTAAGAAATGATATAATTTTATCCTTCTATCCTTATTTAACTTTTTTTGGAACTCAAGTTTCAATCAATAAATATGAATTCATTTATTTTGGTTAATTAATTTAACCAATGAAAATGAATCCTTTACTTAACTTTTCTAAGTTGATCAAATGTATATTTTCAAGACAGGATAATAAAAAAATAATATTATAATTTATGCATTGATGATTTTATGAATGACAAGTAGTATATATGAACCAAACTATTTATATGAAGGAAAAATCCTTTTGGCCAGAAGGGTGCATTCACACTATAAACAGATTTGTTTTTTGACATTTTTACCCTTGTTTAAATTTAAGTTTATTAATTATTTTTTAAAACATAAAAGTTTCCCAATGCATGGGGATTAGACTTGTTCCCACATTCTCATAATTTCATAATTACATGTTAATTTCAATTTCTTTTAAAAAGACTACAAAATAATAGCCTTAATAATTTCTTTTCTTCCCTCTACTTTTCAATATAAATTTTAAAGAACACAAATTTACAATTTACAATTAAGAAATAAAATTTAGAATTTAAATGATAAGATAAACACTAATAATATTAAATTTATCTCACAAGCAATTCAAATTAAAAATTCATAAAATAAACTTAACAAGTAAAATATTAATCAAAAGTGTCATATATATTGGTCATTTATATACTACTACTGCTATTACTATTACTACTACTACTACTACTACTACTACTACTACTAATAATAATAATAATAATATAATAAATTATATTTCTCAACTTTGTGATTTAGAGATAATATTTTTTTTTTTGTTAAAAGAAGGTGGTTCACATCTATTTCAATTGTTACATATATAACTTTGATATAACTAAGTCTTTTTTAGCTGGAGAAGTCAAAAAATTGATTTAAAATTATTTTTTTGATAAAATAAAAATTATACAAGGTATGTTTGACCCTTATCATAGTATTTTGAGGTATATTTGAAGAGCCAAGATCATTTTTCGCTGATGAAAGTGAAAAACTTATTAAACTTTTTTAACAAAATAAAAATATAAAAGGTATATTTGACCCTTCTCGAAATATTTCGAGTTATATTTGATCTTCTTCATACATGAATTTTTGTCCTATTTTATTTTATTTTTTATCTTCTTTAATTTCATGATTAATTTTGATATACTATATTGATGATCAAATTTAATTTTTCACTTATCTTCTTGCAAAGTCTATTATAGATGCATCAACATTTTTACAACTACAAAATAAAATTCAATATAACCGCAAAAAAATGATTAATTTTAGTTTGCTTTTTTAAAAATATAATTATTTTTATTTCGTTCACTATTTTTTTATTTCTTTTTAATTCTCATGCTTTCTACACTAAAGAATGAAAGCGAAAAATTAAACATGAACAACAAACTCAAATAATGATAAACAAATATATTCATAAGGGCGATAATTAAGACACAAATTAATCGTTGAATTAAAAAACTCAAAAATAAAATCACGGGAAAAACTATTTAATTTTCCTCTATGTGAATATTGTTTGGTTAAATAACTAAAATAAATAAATTAAAAATCTAAAGTATAACTTTCGTTAGTCAAAAGATGATATATAAGTTATTTAATTTGCTCATGTAATAATAAATGTATATGTGACCTTTTCTTTATGGAATATATATTATCTCTATATCACAAAATTAAGGAGTATATCAAATCTTTTTCTCCTAAAAATAATTCGACATAATCTGCACAATGTTATTATTATGAAGATCAAACAAATAATGTGATATAGTAATGAAATGTAAAAAATATTCTATATCTTATTTGATTATTCTATATATATCAATGTTAGTATTATATTAAAAAGAGAGTAGTCAACATTGATATTAAGACAATTATATAATAAGAAATAACTTTCTTAATTCAAGACATCACTACGAAAATTGCATTATTATTAATTAATAGTTATTTAAAATAACTTAGTCCCAAGATTATATTATTATTTTTCTAAAAGAAAACACACACAATATATAAACAGTTAATTAATTAGTGAAAAATTGTATTAATCATTATCATTCACTTGTAAATTTCAGAATTCATATTTATTTTACTTATATTGCATATTGCTGAGAATCCCTGAGAGTAACGTGTTAATGTTAATTATAGTCTTGTATCCGCACTATATTACTTAAATTTGATAACTTATAGATCATTACTCATATTTGTTATTAATATGAAAAGTATATAATTTTATAAATTATTATGTTTAAATAAATTTAGGCTATTTATTTGAATAATTTAACATATAATCTAAAACTATATTAATAACGACAATCAAACCTCGAATCGCTTTAGAGATGCAAATATCACAATATTATAGAAATCATATATTTTATCAGTGTTGATAATTTAACAACAATCATATTGAATATGTGATAGTTTTGCACCCTTATATTATGTTGACTTGATAATATGTGAACTATTACTTATTTATTATTATTAATATGAGTTCTAACTAAATAAGTTTATGAAGTTGCGTTTAAATAAATTTAAAATACATATTTAAATAATTTTGTAAGTATAATTTGAAAATATTTCAATAAAAGTCAGGCAAAACTCATAAAGTGTAAATGTTTAAAATTTAAAATATAGAGGGTGTAATAAACGGAGTCATGTACAAAAAATAATAATTAATGTATTAATTATATATACATAGAGAATTGACATTAAAGCAAATAAATTATCTATATTTAAAATTTGTATTATATGTGAATAAAAAATTATTCTTTATAATATGAATTAAACTTGTATTATAAATGAATTAAAAGTGATCAAGTGAAAAAGAAATATTATTGCTATAAATGATAAATATTTTTTTATTATAGTATATTTATGTAAGTTTCCCAAAAATAAATACTTTTATTATTTCAACCAATTTAAGTGCTTAAATGTAATTATATACTTTCACCATATTCTAATTTTTTATAAGAAGAGTAAAAAAAAGTCAAGAAGGAGAAGTGAAATGACAAAAACAAAAAGAATTGAAGAAGTAATAAAGCATGGGACTCAAAAAATTAATTTTATCAAAATAATTAATGCTCTTACTATTTTGGAAATATCAAAAAGTTAATTTAGAGGAAAAGGCTATAATAGTCTTTTTTTACTATTCTGGCCAAATTCTGGCCACATTTTTCTGGCAGCACTTCTCTTATATGAAATGGGACAAAGAGAGTAGTATATATATATTGATTTACCATTGTGGTCTGCATGTGGATGTGACCACTCACTTCTCTTAAAATTTACCATTGCTTTCTTTAACTTATTCAAGAACCACGCTTTTCAAAACATTTAAATATACTAAACGTAAAAGTACTAAAGATTTTTATGTGGAACGGAGTAAAAACTACAACTTATTACGATGTGTAAGATATGTCTCAAACTTCACTAACTTTGAAGAATAATTTAAGGTTACAACTCATAACCTAAGGAATAATCTCCAACATTCAACTCAACTATGAAAACTATTTTCAAAGACTATAAACTATATATACTCTAGAAAATTAATAAAACTCATCAACAAAGCAAATACCTAACAAACCATGAAACTCGTCCCACTAGCTACGTTCTTTAGTTCAATAGCTGATTATCTATGATATTAATAATAATATTTTACTATAACGATTAACTTTAATTTGATTTGGAATCATTTTTAATGTCATGCGTTATAGAGTAGTAATAATTAAAATATATTCATATAAACGATATTGTGAGAGAGAGATTTATCTGTGGATGCATTCACTATTTGAGTCGCTGTTCCTCTGTGCAGAAGCTGGATGAATGTTGAATTTTGGTCTCGTGAATTTTGTCGTGATAGATGCATGGATTGGGTCGATGGATTTTGTAGACGACCGAATATTTCCAAATCCCATTATTTCTCCTTAATAAATTGGAATCTACATCAACATCACTAAAGTACTATTATCATTATTTATTTATTTATTGAGGTAAAACAGAATCTCGTGGACCGACAATTTCATTAACATCGCGTTCCTAATTAATATACTACTATATAATTTACTATCAAATAACTTTCATTTTCAATAAAAAGGTTAAAATTTTAAAAGATTTTATCCATTTAAAAGGGAATTTAAATTAGTTAGGATTCAAAATGACATGGCACAACATTGAAGGGAAAATTTAACAATATAATTTAAATATTGTAACATATCCAATATCTTGAGTAACTTCTTTCATAATTTAGTGTGATACAAACAAGTTAATTAAAGAGGTAATATATTTTGTTTTAATTACTCATAAATAATTTTTTGAAAATATCGTATAACAAGATAGAAAGCAGAATAGTTAAACCAAGATGGAGAGGATTTAAGACTATGAAGAAATAGTTGAGAATATAATTTTGTTGTTGTAATTATAATTAGTTAATAGTAACATATATATATATATATATATATATATATATATATATATATATATATATATATATATGTATGAATTGAGTCGAGAGTTTTTTTTTTAAAAAAAGAACAATCTTTCTAACTTTATAAGATAGTAAAAGTTAGCTAAATGTGCATTCCCTTATTGACTTACCATACTAAATGAACAGTAAGTGCTAAACCTTGAGGTAATTTAAAACTTTATCATAATCATAATTAAAATTATTCTGATGTATACATTGAACAAATGTGAAAGACATACAAAATATATATGAATTGAGCCATAAGGTGTTCGAAAACAACCTTTTTAGCTAGATATAATGACATCCTTTATGAATTAACAATGAAATATGTTATTGTCGGAGATAATTATATGAACTATATATAAGTGTACTTAAATCTTGAGGTAATTTAAAACTTTTATCAAAAATCATACAGTAATTAAAAAATGAATTTATTCAAATCTGAATGAGAAAAACTCAAGTATGACAAAAACCAATATTGGCTCATTCCATTCACCACAAGACAAATATATTGCATTCATCCAAGACATTTCCTCAATCTATATGTCTCCTTTGGAACTAAGAAAGAGACACTGTATATATTAACAACTCTACTATTGATTTTTATATATAAAGACAGACAAATTCACTGTGCAACCATATTATATAATTAAGAATGTAGACAAATCAATACATTATATTATTAAGCAAAGGTTAAAGAAAAAGAAGAAAAAACAAAGGTATGGTTGATAAAATTAAGGCAGGCTGCAGGGAGTTTGCCTCACTGTCTAAACTAAACAACAACTTGTACATCAGCTTTTTTCAATTCTAATATTTGTCTTTGGTTTGCTCATTAGTTGTTTAAGTACATGCTAATCCACTAATCTCATAATTAAACTATTCTAATATATGTTTTTGTTCCCAAAACACCTTTTCTCAGATACTAATATTTTTCAATAATTTACACAGATTTTTGTTGATCTTTGCATGTGCACCTCAAGGTGATGCCCCACTCGCTGGCTCTTTCCTTTACTCATACCCGATAGATTCAGTTTGATAAATTTAAATTCGTGTCTATCGAAATTTATGAGTTAGGTTGTTCATTTTGTATGTCTCCCTACTTTAGAACAATTTTAGATATGTAGTATAAATTTCTATTTGAAATCAGGAAAAACAATAGATGAAAACCATCCACCTAGCAAAAAACAAAAAAGAGACTGAATTTCAAATAAAAATGACAAAACTTCAATTATAAGTGCTTCAACTTTGGCTAAATAAAACTTCTGAAATTATTTTGAAATGGATAAGACTTGCAAATATTTTTACGTATCACGAGTATGGTATAAGCGGTGGACCCAAGATTTTTGCACTTCAATCCATAATTCGTTTAATGTAGACGGAGGATAATATTTGCCTTTTGCATATATAAACCTTTGATAATTAACATCTAAAACACTCGCTATCAAAAGAAATCACTATGATTTTGAGAAATGGGGAATTTAAGAGGTGGATGGATGAATGATGATAACCAAAATACAAACGAATATTGGAAGCTAAGGCTGCAACTGCAACATCGACTACTGCGACAATTGTATAGTAAATGCTACGGAGAATTGGTTAAATTTTCTTTCTCTATCACTTTTTCCTTTACTGGCACTACAAAAGAACCTTTAGGCTGCTCCACTAACACTATGCTACTTAAATGAATAAATTGGGCAACAGTGCAACACCCACTAGATCTGCACATTCAATGTTTATATCAAAATTAAATAATACTCTCTTTCACACAATAGATTAAAACCATTTTTTAAAAAATTTAGAACTTGTAATCAAATTTTTGTATTGCCAATGTCTAAAAAGCACTGATATCTGAGTGACTAACCCTATGAGTCCATTGTAAAAACCATTGGTCAAAGTCAAGCAACTTAGCATGGAAATCCAAGCAGATAGAATCGAGTAACCCACTTGAAATTTGTAAAATTTTCACACTTTCAATACAAAGAAAAATTGACAAGTGAATAATGAGGAGCTATTCTTGTACTCATAGTATACTAAAGAATCAAGACATATATTTGGCAGGATTCTAAAGAACATACGTTACAAGTGGATAAGAACGGTGAAAGGAACCAATCACTCAATTCGCGCTCTCTACAGATCAAAACCTATAGCATTTAAATTCTGAATTGATAGCGAAACAAAGGAATGGTCAATTTATTGGAATCAAGTGGTACTCTTCCATCAATTTACATAATTTAGATTTTAAGGGTTATATAAATAGGAAGATTATAACAAAAAGAATTGGGGACATGAAATGGAGACAACGACAATAGAAAGAACTGTTATATCTTTATCTGATATTTTACACTACAAAATTCACACATGCATGAACCTCCTTCAGCTCTTCCCCACTTTTTATCTATCTTGTCTTCAAGTAGAAAAAGAATTGTTACTATTTTCGATTAACAAATTCCATGTTATATTAACTTGCAAAAGCTGCAACATCCCTGCCCCAGGGTAAAAATCACTGCTTTGTTTGAGATAAATAATATTGATTTAACGTAAATATAGAGTTTATTAAGTTTTTTAGCAGAAGGAAGAGAGGAATTGAGTGTTGAGTAGAGAAAGGTATTCTCCAACAACATTTAATGGACTGTAGATGCAGAGTTTCCACATGCTAGCACCGTATATTGTATCAATCATCCAATATTTACAAGCTCATCGCGTTTTTAAATTATATCGAATTATTTTAATTAATAATACATACAGGTCCTTATAAAGTGTAGTAGCTAAGGGATCAGACTGACGTGCAAAAAACAGATTGATCAGCAAAACCTGCCATTTTCTCAGTGTGTATTAAAAAAAAAGCAACTCAGCATTTCCCAAATTTCAACACGAAAAAAGTTAAAAGAGAATAAAAAAACAAAAATGAATAATATTAGAAGAAATAATATTTCCAGTAGAGCATAGCAGAGAAAGATGCCAATGCATGTCACGTTACCTTCTTCCTAGTGCCCAGAAAATGCTACAGTGATCTTAAATACCATAATCACGACCAAAAATAGCGCGTGGTTATCAAACGCTTTAGCACACATAAACAATCATTTCATGATTCATGATTCATTCAACAATGAAAAGAAAGGGATGAACTTTTAGGAAAAGTAGAACAGAGATTCCCATAGCTTTCAGGTACAACAAATATAATAATAATAATAATAAGACTTCATGAAAAAAATTCAAAAACATTAGCTTTCAACATCAGAGTTAGCAAAGAAGAAGAGAACAATGGAAGTAAAACAAGCTAAGAGTTGCCTGCATATTTACATGATTTTTTTTTCTAAGCCTGTAGAAATCTGGAAAAATTGCATGAAAAAAACCCCCTCAAAAATCTAACGGAAAAAGGGTAAGAATTACCAAGTTTCTAGCCTAAAAAACTTTCATTCTTTGATGCGATCTGTTCTGGGTCTGATGTTACTGTGATGGTGGTGTCCTGCTTTGTTTCCAGTTACAGCAGAAGATGAAGATGAAGAAGAAAACAGGGGAAATCCGAAGACCCCTGATTTTGAAGAACCTCTAAGGGAACAAACGGGGACATTGAGAACAGGAGTAACACGGACATTAGCTGAATAAGATCTCTCCATTCCTCTGTGTTTGTACCTGGGTCCACCATTGAAGGTGCTGGGACTGCTTGAACTTCTTTCTAGGCTGTGGAAAACAATCTTCCCCGACGAGTTCATGCGAGGACTATCAACAGAAGCTCCTCGAACAGTGGTAACAGTAGAGTCTGATTGTTTACGAACTGGGCTTCTGCTAGCTCTATTAGCAAGGGGATTATCAGATGATGACACTCTATGCTTCACAACTCGAACCCTGCGGTGATTAGAGATATGATTTGCATTTCGAGAGTAACTGTTTGGTTTATCTGAATCAAGCGAGAGTCTAGGAAGATCATCGTAGTCATGACCAGAAGAGGAAGACGAAAGGGATAAGCGAGAAGAAATTGAAACGGACTCTGTATCAGAGTCCTTCAACAACGGAAGGTGAAGAGACGAGTCTAGAGAAGAGCTTAAGGACTTTGAGTTGCGATGAAGGAAATTTTTCAGGGATTTATGAGCAGCACTGCTCGGTAACGACGACGTTCTCTGAGTTTCCTGCTTGGCATTGTTGTTCTGATTCTGTTTCTTCAATCCTAAAAGCTCCCTCCATCGTGTAGTACACCTCGGTGCTTTCGGAGAGAACAAATAAGGATCCGCATTACAAATCTCATTTCTCATCCGAACTTGAGGTGTATCCGGTGATGGGGAAACAGCAGCCGACGTCGTAGCAGCAGGACGTATCATAGAGAGATGAAGCGGCACCAGCTTTCCATCGAAAAAAAGCTCATCAGCTGGCAGCATATTTACCGGATCTTCAAGGCAAAACTCAAAATCCCCCATATCTTTCGAAACTTCTGGATCTAATTCCTCCGCCTTATCATTTTCAACACTCGTCTGCTTAGTTCCGGCAACCTTGGAACCTTCGCCGTCCCTACTAAATGACATCCTTGGACTTAACCAACCATATGACTTGTACTTCGCAGCCGGAGAACAATCCAAAAACTTCTCCGGCGACATACCCATTTTGTTAACGCAAGCTGAAGCCATAATTTCCGGCGTACATACAAATAGAAGAAACGTTAACGTAACGTAAAGTAAGGATTACAGAATGGAATATATATATATATATATATATATATATATATAAAAAGAAAGAGTCAAAGATCCCAAAAAGTATGCAAAAATATGCAAAGCAAGAGAGTAGGTAGCTAGGGTTTATGAATAGTGTTTATAGTAGCGCAGCGCAGTGTATGTGGCGCTCCATTGTTTAGCAGTAAGCAGCAGGGGAGACTCTGTCCCAGTGGCATTATATGTGAAGGGGGAGCACATAAATAGAAACATCAGAAACAGGTGGGTCCATTGTTTACAACAAATAGGGTGTTGACACGTGGATTGTGGTCAAAGATTTAAAAAGCCCAAATCGATGTGACGACTTGGGTCCAAAAGCCCAAACTGAAAAAGCGGGATAGTTTTGGGGATCATGGCGGGCACATTAATATTCGTTTTTATTTGTTTATTCAAATTTTATCTGAAGCAAAAAATAAAAAATAATATTAAATAGGTAATTACCGTTGTAAAGAAAATATAATATATTGAGAGGAAGAGGGCAAAATTAGGATGGTTCGCGGAAGCAGGCGCTGAACTGCGTACTGGTCACTTAGCCTGCTGTGCTTTTAATTAACTTAAATTAAATAATTAAGAGATCTGTTGGATTAGCTGATTAGTAAGTATTCAATGTTAAAAACTGATTTTATGAATTAGCATTTGATGGAAAAAAACATTAGTAAGTATGGGTATTAATTCATGTATCTTCTCTTGCTCGAATTATCTTACTCTATTCTCTCTCATTTTATCGATTATAAAATCACTTTCACCTTCTTCTGAATAATTTCATTCATAATTTTATCTTTCTTATCATACACATTATACACAGATTCATTTCAACATTCTCACTTTATACGATAATCCATCCCGCTCCAATATAAAAGCACACACTCTTATGTGGAGTAATTTTTATAGCTAACAGTCTACCTTTTTTGTTTTGTGCAAAAAGTTACTATGAGTTTCATTTGTTACGAGAAAGTTAGTTGTTGTTATGTTAAGATATGCCTTGAAGACCTCTCCAACTTGACTGCATTATTTGGATAAATACAACACTAGCAATTCTAGGTTACTGTTAAAAGTATACCTCGTTTACTTAAAACACATTGGATGTTTTTACAACCTAGTTAAATAATTTAAGTGTACTGCTCCCTGCATTTTTTTCTTTCCTCGTTCCTTTTTACTTGTTATACTTTAACTTATCTCACTTTAAGTATTAAAAATACAATTAATGATGTGAATACTTTACTAAATTATTTCCTATTAAATGCTGTCTTAGAAAATGATTTAAAAATATAAATATTTAACATTGAGAGTAAAATATGGAAAAAAAACTATTATTTTTCTTGATATATCAAAAGTAGGGGTGTACATCAGCGGGTTGGTTCGGATTTTTTAAATATCAAATCAAATCATTTGTCTCGAATTTTTGAACTTATATACCAAACCAAACCAAAAAAATTCGAGTTTTTCAGCTTCGGGTTTCTTCTGGTTTTCAGGTTTTTTCGATAAAGTATTCATACAAACATGTAATTTACTTGTACTTCAAATATTTCTTTAGTCCTACCAAAATGAAACTATCTAAGTTATTTCTCAAGAAAATAACAAAAAATATGATATGATTAATGACACTAAAATATCCAACAAAAAAATAATAATAAAATCGCTTCAAACAAATATTGTAAATTAATAAGTTATAATGAGATTGCTAAATTATGCTAAAATAAGTTTAGTAAGTATTAGTTACATGACCAAATATATTTAAGAAAGTAAATTACATCATGTATTTTAATTATCTAAATCTATGTAAAACTAAAAAACAAATATTCAATATTATTGTCATTCTTAGTGTTGAATTGATTTTCATTTTGTGTTAGTATTAATTTATTTTTATTTAAACTTTATTATAATTATCAACATGTATGGACATTGATCTTTGTTAGATCGTTAAGAATTCTAACTTCCAAACATGAAATAAATATATTAAAAGATAAAAACTATGAAAAAGTATAAGAAATATTTAAAAATTATATCAAAGTAAGTATTTTTACATATAAAATAAGATTTTAAAATTATATATATAATGTCGGGTTGATTTGATATCGGGTTAGTTTTTTTTAGTTGAAACCAACCCAACCCAAATATAGTCGGGTTTTATTATTATGCTAAAATAAGTTTAGTAAGTATTAGTTACATGACCAAATATATTTAAGAAAGTAAATTACATCATGTATTTTAATTATCTAAATCTATGTAAAACTAAAAAACAAATATTCAATATTATTGTCATTCTTAGTGTTGAATTGATTTTCATTTTGTGTTAGTATTAATTTAATTTTTATTTAAATTTTATTATAATTACCAAATGTATGGACATTAATCTTTGTTAGATCGTTAAGAATTCTAACTTCCAAACATGAAATAAATATATTAAAAGATAAAAACTATGAAAAAATATAAGAAATATTTAAAAATTATATCAAAGTAAGTATTTTTACATATAAAATAAAATTTTAAAATTATATATATAATGTCAGGTTGATTTGATCTCGGGTTGATTTTTTTTAGTTGAAACCAACCCAACCCAAATATAGTCGGGTTTTATTATCCAACACCAAACCAAGTCAAATCAAATCACTAGTCGGTTTTTTTTTCCGATTTGACTCGGCTTACGATTTGATTCGATTTTCGATTTGATTTTGTACACCCCTAATTAAAAGTGGACAAGTAAAAATAAAATTTTATTTTAGGGAATAAGTGACTAGTAAAAGTGAACGAGAAAGTATTTCTTATAAAGAGATATGATATTTTTGAGACCTTTACTTAAATAGTTAGTAAAAATGTGATCTTATTTACATAAACAACATATATTTAGTATAATTTTATAGGTAGATTTGAATCATAGTGACTAATATAAACATAGATTTTATTCCTAATTCGTTAACGTAGAGAAATTGTTTTCGAAGGAGGCATGTTAATTTGTTTATTTGCTTTGTCAGGTGAAATACTCATTATACAAGTCTTGCAACTTGTTCATTTGCTTTTTAGTTTCGAGATCACTATCTTTGATCACTATACTTTGTTCTTTCAAATAGATTAATATAAAGTGTTATTTATTGCTGCTAACCCCATGTGCGAAACTTAGAATAGAACAATTTGAAGATAGATAATCATGTTCTTGTTGTTTGATTTGTTAACAAGGAGTATCATAATAAGCTTGTTTGCTTATGAGGAAAATTTTAAATTTTAATTTTTTTTTTTTTTTTAGGATAGGAGGGGAATGTAAGATTATTTTCCATTTATATGGTTTCACGTGAAGGCGTTTGCTTTATTTAAGTAAACTACCAAATTTTGTCTTCACTTTTATGGAATAGACATTTTTCTTTTGTCATTCAGACATAAAATATTCTTCTTTTGTATAATTATTTTCTGGATTCAAACTTTACAACTATATGAAAATATCACTTTTCTAGGTTCCTAATTATGAGAAAATGAAATGTTTGTCATGGCTAACTTCAAAACCTTATTTTCAGTGTTATATTTGTTGGGAAAACTTGATTTAATCCACTAGTAAATTTATAAATACCGATGAACACTTCCCTTAATTCATTGAAAGAATTCAATTATAGAAAACACCTTTTTAAACTTAAGTCTAATTAGTTATCGAAAGATATAATACATAAATTTGTCATTTAAGTTAGCATGAGTTGACATCTATGCACCCTCCCTCGACTTCGATTATGCACAAGTAGGCGTTTAAACTTATATATAGTTGAATAAGTAGACACGTGTATCTTGACATAATTCAAATAAGTTCAAGTGTATCTCACGTCACATAAATGGAAATATGATAGCTCTAAACTTTTCTCCAAGATAAGAATAACCAAATATGAAAGAGAGATAATCTTATGACTTTTCTTCGAGAGAAAAGTAAAATTTAAAGTTAAATTATAACAAAAGAAAATCATGTCAAAAACCTAATGCATGTACACGTCTACACGACTATATATATCCCCTCAGGATCTATAGTGGAACACAAAGACAAATAGCCCGAAAATTAACAATTATGAACATGCATGTGTATGTGCTTCAACCCATTTTGTAAAACAAATTAGTTGGAGTTGGAGTTGAGAAGATTTTGAGATGTTGTTTAATGGTAATGAGAAAGTAACTAAATGGGTGAAGGTATTTATATTGGAATATAATACTATTAGTTATTAATTTGTTGGTTCTGGTTATGACTTTTGATTGGTAGATTTTTGTTGATGTTAGATTACCATACCTAGGTGTTATTGAACCAATTGTCATGTTTTAGTTTCTTGGGTCAACTTTCTGATTTTAAGTTGAAATTAAATGGTTGTTATATAAATCACTTTATTATAGATTTTTCCATTTGATTATTTTCGTGAATTTAATGTAGAATTATAATTTGCCTCACTTTGTTAAGCATTGGGCTAATAAAAAGGCCTACACCTTTTTCTATCTAGGTCCTAGTCTTGTTCTTTTAACATTAGAGTTGAGAAATAATTTCTTAAGCTCAAGTCTTAGTCATTGAAATGTTACTTAATAATTAAATAGATTCAATTATATTATTGTCTTCAATGTATTAGTCATAATATGTACGATTTTTTTTTCCAAAAAAGAATAAAGTGTGTGGCTGCTGGGATTCGAGCCCTGGTCTCCACGGCCACAACGTGGAATTCTCACCACTAAACTACAGCCACTTTGTTGATTGAATGTTTCAATAAACAGTTTACTATCTTTTTTTCCCCTTCTAAGTTAACATGTCACAATTGTGCAACTTGCTAGGTTTAGAATTAGGACGTGGATGTAGTACTAGGCGGCTTGTTTGATTAAATCACGAAGAATGAAAGAATGAGTTTTGAAACTTGTAATCAAGAATACGTCAGATATTTGTATAATTTTATCTGACAAATTTTCACATTTGCATATTGAATGGTCTTTGAGATTCGTAAAAATGGTGACTCAAATTAGAATATTTCATTAACACATATATGTCCCTTGTGTTTGTTGTTAGAGCATTATGAATGTTAAGGTGCGTAAGAACATATCCTAATATTAGCCGTATTTCTTATGAGCAATTTTACAATTTATGTCATTTGTGTTTCAATTGTAACCAAAAAAGGAAAAAAGAGACTGATCAAAGGCCGAATGATAATAGTGTCTATCATAAATAAAGGTGAAACACACGAAATTTTAAAATTACATATAGAAATATGATACAGCACCAAACTATATATAGTCCCCAGGACGTACACAAAGACAAATAGCCTGAATACTAATAACACAACTAATGGAAATCCAAATCATATCATCAACAAAACAAAGGAACAGCGCAAACAACAAAACAGTATAAATCACAATCCAATATAATAATTAGAATAATTAAGTAGACTAATGTACTTAATTAGTTCTTAGGAGGTGGTGGAGTGAAAAATGGGATAGATGGAATAGAAGTTGGGATTTTTGGAAATGATGGCATTGGTGGCATTGTGAATTTTGGAATTGTTGGAATTGATGGCATTGGTGGCATTGATCCAATTTTTGGAAATGATGGAATATTTGGGATATTTGGCATGCCTGGTATAGTTGGAAAACTTGGGTTATTGGTTTGCAATAGATTACGACCAGCTTCAGATTTCCCACTAAGTGCTAAGGAGATGATAGCAACTATGAACATGCAAGTGTATGTGTTTCTAGCCATAGTTTTTCTTCTTTATGTGTAGTTAGAGTTGAAGTGTTTGAGATTTTGTTTGATGGTGGATTAAGGTATTTATAGTGGGAGTTTGGTTAAGATTATACAGTGTTAGTTATTAATTTGTTGGTTTTGGACTTTTGGTTATGACTTTTGATTGGTTGGTTTGGAAACTCTTGGAGGTTAGGGGTAGATTGTTGTTGATGTTAGTTTACCATCACCTAGGAGTTGTATAAAATTGAGGCAATTGTCAAGATTTAGTTTCTTGGTGGACACCTATGTGTTCAACTTTCTTGGCTTTAAGTTGAAATTAAATGGTTGTTAAACTACCTCATAACTTTATTATAGATTTTTTCATATGATTATTTTTGTAAATTCAACCAAGAAGTTCAATGTGCCTTACATTGTTGAGTATTGGGCTTAACAAACTGAAAACAGACCATCTAGATGTGTTATACTCGTCCTATAGCAAACTCTTGCTTTAAGTAGATGGTGATATTTGATTTTAAGCATAATAGAAAGAATTATTCTCTTGTTAATGACCATTGTCAAACAAAGAGAGAGATCGAGCAATAATCATATATTCGAGCAATCTTCTCACGGTGTTTCAGAACCAATCACTGCTCTTATCAATTATAGAATCATGAATACACATTATACAATAAATTGTCAAGTTGTTAAACAAAGTGCACCTATCTGATGCAATGCAAAACGGTTAACAATATGTTTCGGAGCAGAATATAAGAATTCAGTTTCCCAAAGATATTCCCCCTTCAAATTGTACCTACAGGCCTACACTAGTTGAGCTGCTAAACCAGTCACCCCACGTTCTTCATTTTATAATGTTTTGCTTTTCTGGGCAACTCGGACATACTGTAGCACAAGCTGAACACGCGCAATTTTGACAGGTAAAAGAACATCTTTCCAGAAGGCCAGAGTGTTGTAACCTCATGCATCAGACTACCTTTTACACCACCAGGCTGAATCATTTCCAAATGCTTGCAATCAGAAGGAGAGTCTACAGGCACTGCGAAGGACATTTGAATCTTCTCTGGGTTTTGATCATGAACTGCCCCAAAACAACCACATGATAACTGATTTAGAAGCTAGTCAGTGACATAAAACTCACACACTTCCTTTTAGACATTATGAAGGCAACACTCAAAAAAATTTAGCTCATCTAAAGGTTATCACATGTTGCATGCTTCAGTCACAAATGATTTTCTCAGCAAGCAATTGCAGCACCAAGATTTGAAACACGAGACAAAATGAGTACACTGAATTAATTCATTTGACACATACTGGGAAAGATTAGATAGTAAGAACTAAGAAGATATCAATGATTCCAAAGAAGGCTGGAAAAAGTTTATGTTAGCAGGCTCTACCTGTAGTCTGTTCCAGGTTTGGGTATCACTAACCATGCATGATATGCTTCCTATTTTGGACCCTCGTTGTCTTGTTTTACATGTTAAACTTAGCAACTTAGCCAAAACTACTGAGACATTTACTTAGAAACTACTGCTCTGAAGATAAGAACGGAGTGTGTATTCTTTTTCTTTAGTGAGATAGGCATCTCAGAATGGGAGGTCAAGATTTGCCAGTAACTTTCTCCACCAAACAGTGGAAGTAACCTGTTCCTCCTGCTTCCATAAATGTACAAATAAGCGGAAACTGTGTGGATCACTGGCTTATTGATGCTCAGCCATGTCTATCATACTAGTTTCTGATGTCCTCTCGGGGAGGAAAACTGTTGTTAAAAAGTAAGAGGTTCATAGAAAAATCAACTAATGCACTAGAATTGCGTGTTCTAGATCCTAACAAACGTGCAAGGGATAAGTAGATATGACCCGATGAACCTCGATTACCTTTTTGCATCAAAAGACTAGGAAATATATCACAAATCAAACTCCTACATCTCCTAAATGTTCTCACTCATGTAAATCCCAGATGAGGAAATTATATGTTCATCGAACACCAGAAACAGCATTACCTTTTCAATGAAGAGTTATGATTCTCATGGTCTCGCCCACCTTCCCCTGAGGACTTCTCTGCAAAATGATATAACAAAGGCATTAGTGGATATCAGCTTCCTTCAAAACGCTATTAACCCCGTGAAAAAAATAAATTTCCAAGATATATTGTGGAATTACTGTTCCATGGAACTTTTATGTCCTACAGCTTGGACATAATACCAAATTCATGTACAGAACTATTTGAAAGATTACACAAGTAAAGCATTCATACAGGAGTACAAAGTGTTAAGAACCTGCACACATCCTAATTGAATTTCCATGAAAAACTTGACATAAGATGTATCAAGAAAAAAATAAGTGTACCATGTATCAAACCAGCAGATAATGTGTGGTCGATATTATCAAGACGCCTCTGTGTAGACTTCAAAAGTGAGTTCAATGATGTAATTCTTTTCCTCACACCAGAAATTCTGGCAGCATGCTGCATGATAAAAGGCAATGGGGCATCCTCCAGCAGTTTGTCAAGCTCTGCAGGTAGAAGCAGGACCAAGAAAATTAATCACAATTCACATAAAAGGAGAATATGCGATTAAACACCAGACTTAGCAACCTGGATCTCTATTCCTAATAGCCTTTTTAATACTTTAGATATTATGTAGAACGATGATTTCTCTTGCATCTGTAGAGCATGTAATAGTTAGTGAACCCATGGCAATTAGATTAGTCTTGACGCAATCGATATGTAGTAACAAAACTTAAGGAAATACAGTTTTACATCAATTTTTCAATGCAATTGCATGTCGGCACTAATAATCAGGCATAAAGAAGAATCGGCGACATCTCTACTTTACATAGAGAACACAAAAGTCTCACTGTACATACCAAAGGGAGAGGAAGGAGCCAAAATATTATTTTGAGATATACATATTTCAAAAAATGGCAAGTTAAAATTATTTCAAAGATATCTTAAACTCTCTCTTTTTCTTCACACGCTGAAATATAGTCCACTAAGTTAATTTGACTTTTCAAAATTTATGGAATAAAGATTGAACTTTGTGCAACCAACAATGTCATTAGACTTCTGTTAATATCTATGAAAGCAATGTGTATTTCTTTTTTTTCTCTTTTTGAAGCTTTATGGTTCAATGAGAACTTAGACTATATCATATAGCAACAGCATAAAAGAAAAAGAAAGTGATTTTATTCATTCTCAAGGAAACAATGGTGAGCTGCAAATGAAACTAGAAGGTGCAAACAAAATTACAAATACAGCTATTGCCTCCCAGCACACACACACACCAACCCTGTTGATTTCTCTAACATGATAATGGTGTGATGGCATCTTATGCTCATCTTGACCAATCCATTGAACAACTTGCTACATTGCACAACCACATCTGTTTGGATAAGCCTGCACATCATATTGCAGCTGGATTGTTACTCCTATGGCTCAACCATTCAGCTATTCAGTTTGAACAACCATCTTAGTAAAGATTATTTGGACTCTTTCTAAGATGTACCATAATAGCGCAATTTTGTTTGCAAATCTTCCTACTTTTTATTTTTATAATCCATCCCCGAGAGCTCCCACCCGTTTTGTGCACTGGTAACTGAACCCCCACAACTCTACGATTGGAGGTGGAGGGTGCTCCCTCTTGTCAAGCTTCCTACTTTAAACTATCCAATAACAATTGGTAACAAATTTCAGCCTTGTAAAACAGTAAATGGATCCCTAACTCCAATTTAAACAGAGAATCAGAAATAAATGTCGAAATTAAGTCCAGTGAATACAATTAGAAGAAGGTAATGAGTTCTACCTCCAGTGAGACGATCGAGAGTGGAAGAGAGCTGATCTTGACTACGAGAGGTGGCGGCAGCACTGTCATCAAATTCCCGGATTATAGAAGATATTATAGTGGAAAGACCCTTCGCTAAGGCAGAATTCGAAGTGTCGATGTTGTTGTCAAAGCCGTTGACGCCGGCTGAGTCATGCTCCGGTGTGTCGCACGGTGGTTTTTCTGGTGCGTCGTTCGACATTGTATTTCCCGGTACTCGTCAGCAGGAATGTCAATAGGAAAAAAAATAAAAAAAAATAAAAATTGGCCTGAATTATAGTTATTCCTCCTATTTGAAATTTTAGTCCAATTTGATCTTTATTATTAATGGACTAACTAAGATTTACTCCTTAATAATGAAAATAGACAAATTTGCTTTTCATGGAGGGGAATTTTTTTAAATAGTCACTCAAAAATAGTAATTATGTTCCACAATTATAGTTTGCTAATTATAATTTGTAGTTATGTGTTACGGATGAGATAGGTGAGTGAGATTGGGAGAGGGAGGAGAGAAGACAAAGAATGAAGAGAGATGAATTGTATATGTACATCTGTCGAATTGCATGTGTATATATGTCAAAATAATTGTATATATATAATTGATATACATATGTATTTGTATATTTGGCGAGCGAGATTGGAAAGAGAGGAAAGAGGCGAGCGAGACTGGGAGAGGGAGGAGAGAGGCGAGTGAGAGAGGGCAGAGAGACAAATTGTATATGTATATTTGTTAGACAATTATATATTTGCAACTGATATGCATATGTATTTGTATATATATGGCAAGTGAGATTTTGAGAGGGAGGAGAGAGGTAAGTGAGATTAGGAGAGGGAGAAAAGGCTAATTGTATTTGTATATTTGTCATGCAATGGTATATTTATATGTGTAATTTGTGTTTGTATACGTATAAAAGAGGAGATAGGAGAGAGGCGACATGTAATTATAGCTAAAATTAAGTTGCGAGTCGTAATTAATTAAAATTATAGCTATATTAGCTAATTAACTATAATAAAATTGCTTATCCGCGTAATTTTTACTTCCAAATATGCTTTTATCGTCATAAAATATTGGACGATCGCCAATAACTTGTAGGGGCATGATTTGTTTTTTATAGCAGGAATTATAGTTTTATTTTTGCTTCATCATGATAAAAATTCCAAACTTTTATGGCAAAAAACGACAAAATGTATCATTAATAAGATAACTAGAATGGAAATAGGAAACACGAAATTGCGCTTGGATACTCATAGTCCAAGATAATCAAATCCCCAATAACAATATTATAAGCATGAGACTTTTATTATACCAATAAATTAAATGATTGTCGAGATAGAATCAAGAACAAGGGACTTGTAAAATTCCTATACGTTTGACAAAAGCAAGAAATTCTCTAGCATGATTCGAATGGAGATTGAGTTTTAAACCTACTCTAGGCATCCAAGGGCGAACCTTGATGATTGCTAGCTAGAGTTGCCATAACTTATGATTGTAGCAGAGGCCAGTAATCGTGATCGAAGCTGCCATAACATATTATGACTATAGCAATTGGAGGATCTCAACATAGAAAAAGATCAAAATAGCGAGCACTCAACCTATCAAAAAATTGAGTTGTCATATTTATTAGAAATAATTATAAATTCAAGTATAACTCACTATTGTCCACATAAAGTTTTTTGTGATGTGATCATATGCTAAATTTATTGCATTGTTATTCATAAACGTAATCAATAATCCATATTGCTTTTTGTAAATATTTAAGAGGATAAAATTAATAAATGTTACATAATATGTTTTAATAATTTTTTAATATGAATTAAACTAAAGGAAAACGAATACTAAATTTTTTAAGAAAAAATGACTTTTAGTTTTTAGCACATGAATATGAATGATTCATATTTACCAACTAATTAAGATATTGGGGTAACTTTCTAACTATTTTTGGTTTATTCATTAGATTTTTATGTTATTTTGTTTGCTTATTCTTTTTCGTAATTTTAACACTCAAAAATCAAAATAATTTAATTTGAGAAATAATAAAAAAGGAAAAGAGAAAAAAACGAAGGTGAAATTACTAGAATCACCTGCTAGGAGCTAGGGTTTGTTACCACCCTATAAATACAAGAGGAGGCCGCATTTGCACCGTGGAAGCGGCGGAAGACGAGATAAAAGAGAGAGTCGGCGGTGAATTTTGAGCAAGCATGAGGGCCAAGGTCTGTTTTCTGATCCTAAATAATGCATTTCGTGTTATATTTTTCGGTTTTGTTAACTCGAAATTGAAAGTTGTGTTGCTGTTCAGTTATGTTTTTGCTTAAACTTCTAATTTGCAATTGTTATTGTGTTTGCTATGATGGATTAAAGGACCTATTGGCTATTGTTTTGTTGAATTTGTTCTTACACATCATATTTTCAGTTAGTTATTTGAACGCATTATCTGATTACTTGAGGATAACTAGTGTGTCATGCTTGGAGATTTATAAATTATAATACATGATTCATGGTGATCGTTGTACTTGGAGATGATTTATAGACTTTGAGAAACTAAAAACCATATAAGGTAGAATGAATCCTCACAAGAGGATATATTGTTTAAGAGACTCGTATAGGAATGCTCGAAGTGGGAGGTTTACATACTTTTGACATATACCCAATTCATCTCTTACAAAAATCAAGGCTTCAACTTGCGGTTTTCAATCATAGTCGCGTAACTCGTAGCCATAGAATACATGAAAAATACATACATGATACAGATGGTTAATTGTTGATCAAAACTTGGAAATTCTTTACTCAAGTCCTTCGGGAAGATCCTTGATTTTCCTATAACTTGGGGACAAATTTAGGTTAGAATCACGTAATCAATGAAGGAGTAGCCATAATTGATTTCCCTTACCATGAAGAGGAGAGTGAGAATTGGAGCTATGGTGCTTTGGTTCAAATTGTGTTTGGGGTATGAATTTTTTTTTGCCCCAGCGGACCCCATTTTCTAAACTTACTTAGTCTTCTTGATCTTAGCCAAAAAGGTTGCATAAGGTGTTATCTTATGCCTTTGGGGAATTTAATAGGGAAACTTTCACATATAGCCACTTAAAAATAATTTATTACTCTCTATAGCTATAGTTTGATAATTACAATTTGTAGCTACATGTTATATGGAGGAGAGAGGCGAGCGAGACTGGGTGAGATAGGAGAGAGGCGAGAGAGAGGGGAAAAAGAGTGGGAGAAAGGTGAATTGTATATGTATATTGGTTAGATAATTGTATATTATACATATATATTTATATATATGGCAAGAGAGATTGGGAGAGGGAGGAGAGAGTCGTACGAGACTGGGAGAGAGAGGAGAGAGGCGAGAGAGAGAGGGCAGAGAGTGGGAGAGAGGTGAATTGTATATGTATATAATTGTATATAACTGTATATTATACATATACATTTGTATAAATGGCAATCGAGATTGGGAGAGGGAGGAGAGAGGCGAGCGAGATTGGGAGAGGGAGGAGAGAGGCGAGCGAGATTGAGAGAGGAAGGAGAGAGGCGAGCGAGAGAGGGCAGAGAGTGGGAGAGAGGTGAATTGTATATGTATATAGGTTAATAAATTGTATATTATACATATGTATTTGTATATCTTGGTGAATTATACATATACAAACATGACTAATTATACAAATTCGAAGTCAGCCAACGTAATTAATGTATAATGTTAGTCGTCAATGATAATTATAGCAAATTATAGCTATGATAAGTAATTAAATAGTATATGTTTGCTTAGCCGCGTAATTTTCCCAATTTTATATTAATATACACAGTTGCTTTACAAGGTGTACTTGTTTTTACCTTATCAAACACCTTTCAATAAAATATTCAAGTATTTGTTCGAAGTCGGACCGTGTTGGGTCTTCGGAGATCTAATGTTGGGGTTGAAATCTTCTGAAATCCTGCGTCTTCCTGGAAAGTATTAATTAGTCTTTATTTCAGAAAGAATGTGTTGGGTTAGTGTGCGCCCCGGAATGGAATATATATCTTTTCCATATAAATGTTCTGATAAGTGTGGCCTTAAAGATATAGAGGAAAGATAAGACAACATGATATGTTTTTTAGCCTCTTTAGATGACAACTAAATGTTTGTGTCAACTTAATCGGCGCTGCAGTATGCCATCAACCTGTTTTGCGATCAGGGAGTCAGCTAAGGTTTTGCTTTCTTGTGCCATTGTAGTTGTAACAGCAACTAATGTTTTTATTTTAATTGCAGTGGAAGAAGAAGCGTATGAGGAGACTGAAAAGGAAGCGCAGAAAGATGAGACAGCGATCTAAGTAGAGAAGCAGGGGTCCAGATGCCTACCGTGGTTTCTTGGTTGAAACTGCTGCCTTTTACTATCGCTGTCCATCTCTGTGGCAGCTCCGAAGAATGGAGGTTGTCCGTTGTTTGAAGCTGTGCATTAGTTAATTAGTATGTTCTATGAAGGAGCTTAGTTTTAGTTTTAAGTATTGGTAGTAAGGATGTTGGTTTGTGTTTTCGTGGTAACTTGCTAGTTTTGTCAACCAAGGATATATGTGAGTTGTATTGAATGTATTCTCTTTCAAGCTGACGTTATTAAGAGGATTTCTGTTTGTCTGGGTTACATTTCATTTGAATAAATTTTAGCTTTGAACGTTCTTACTTCATGTGATGTTCTGATGATGAACAAGTGTGTAGGGAAACCAATGATTGGTTTTGATCTAGTATGATCATGCTTGTGCTGCTTGGTTCAAGAATATGAAGGCATATTGAATCTGAGTTATTTCGAAGAACATATATCATGTTGATTGCAAGTATTTATACCATATTAACGTACAATAAGTCACATGTTTACCTAGAATCAACCAGAGTTCTACTCAGGCTGATGTTGATCAGAACAAAAATTTGTCAAATATAAACAAAAAAATGGAACAAAAAAACAATGCTTTAAATCCTTATGCTGATTTCTTACCAGGGGAACGAATGAACTATCTGAACTGGGGAAATAGACAGATTAGGCTTGGTGACTTTGTCCAATATTTTCGTATTTCATAAAAGGTGGAAATTTTCATTTTTCAGTATAAATACTCACTAGATCAAGTACTGCAGAATTTACCAAATATGTTCAAAATTTACACACGCGGAAAAAGAAGTGTCATTACACCTTGGGCGACACCAATTTTTTCATGCTCAACGTTTACTTAGACTAGCCATGGGTGTCAGTTGAGCTGAGGGTCTATGGAAACAACCCTCAGGTTATGCTGTAATGATAAGTGTAAGGGTAGGGGTAAGGCTGCGTACACACCACTCTCTCTATACCCCACTTGTGATATTACACAAGGTTATGCTGTAATGATAAGTGCTGTAATGATAAGTGTCATTTGCGCATGCTCCAGGCTTTGCCTCTTTCCTCAAGAGAAACTATACTAAAGAGACTGAAGAAGGCACTACGCCCCAAGGCTCTTACCAATATGGATTATGGAAGTTCAGTTGAAGTTAGAAAACTGAATTGGAAGTGAACCGTGATACTGAACCTAAGAAAAATTAATATTGACACTGTAATGAAAAGAATTATTGGTTTTTCTACATGTAAGACTCAGTTATATGCAATATTTCAAGGGGAAAGAAGCTGTAAGGTTTCAATTAGAAAGAAAATACAGTATGTTCTTTCATACAATAGGCCACCAGAAAGAAAGCTTTAGATAAAGGAGATATACAACTATTTTTGTAACAGCAATTGAGTAGCAAGAGTAAGCTAGTGAGAATCGACAAGTTTCACCACTCACCTATTTAAAGCCTACTATGAATCAACTACCATATCTGAAAACCAATTATCCCGAAGGTTTATTAGTTGTGTAAAGTTACCATCTGACATACAGCATGAGAATAACTTTGTTTATTTGGTGTATTTAGCATTTGCTAATGAAGAACCTTTGTTAGTTTCTCATCCTGTGACCACACGCCATTGGTTTTGTGAAAGATCAGCATACTGCCATATCTTCAAGCTCATATTGCATAGCAAGTCTTTCAACAGTATTTCTACTTATTACTTCTTTCCGGTGCAGTTCTCTTAGAACTAGTGATGCAAGCTCCTTGTGATCTTCATGGATGATGCCTTCGACTAGAATGGTATATGTTATCTCATTGGGCATATAACCTTTGCTGATCATGTCCTCAAATACCTTTAGCGACAAGTCTGTTCTTTTGGATTTGCATAGTCCAAGCACAAGCGCATTGAAATTGTCAACATCAGGCCTATATCCATTTTCTTCCATCATGTAGAATACATCAACGGCAGCCACCAACATCTTTTCCAAGCACAATCCTCTGATCAATGAAGAATAGGTGTAAGAGTCTGGAGTAAATCCGTGGGCTGTCATGTCATACAGAAGCTGAAATGCTGCAAATGTGTTTCCTTTCCTACATAAACCAGAAATCACAGCTCTATAGAAATCATGACTGGAGGAGCTTTGTTTAATCCTCAAAGCTTGGAGAATTGAGAAGGCCTCGTGAACCAATCCTTCGTCACACAGCACAGCGATGGAATTATATGTCCCCTCATTAGGACTACAATGTCGTTCTAACATTTGGTCGAGACACTTAATTACTGCATCCACTTTCCTATCTTTGCAGAGACGTGCAATTATCGGATTGTAGCTAGCAGCAATTGGCTTGAATTGTTCTCCAAAGTACATTTCATCCAGAATCTTGATAGCATGATCCGTTTGGCCATGAAGAGCAAGCGAACTAATCAATATATTGTATGTTACAATCGATGGTGAACGATCTTCTCCAACCATCTCTGCCAGAAACTCATTCGCTTCCTCCCAACGTCCTTCAAAACACAAGCTCCTCAACAAGATATTATAGCTGACAACGTTAGGATTAAACCCTTTTGATGGCAAGTTTCTAAAGAATTGTTTAGCTTCATCTATTCTTCCTTCTTTGCACAGCCCAGTTAAGAGAACATTGTAACTAACCAAATTAGGCTTTCCACCCTTGGCAATAATATTGTCTAAAAGCAACATTGCTTCATTAACCCCTTTTTCTTTATAACTAGCCTCAAGCAATATAGAGTAAGTATATGCATTTGGTACCAACCCTTTCTGGATCAACTTTTCGACAAATTGCAGACTTTTGTTCAAGTTCCCCCTCATACAAAGTCCTCTTATAAGAGAATTGTAAGTCACAGTATTTGTTTGATATCCATATTCCTCCATTTTATCAACTAATTGCATAGCATGACCAACATTACCTCTCTTACACAAGTTATTCACCACGAAAGTATAAGAAGCAGCATCAGGTATAGTACCAGAACTCACCATCATTTCCATAACTCTAGCAGCTTTCCTAAGTTTATTACAATTACACAGATCATACAAAAGCTGAGTTGCATGAGTTTTATCAGGCTTTTGGTCCTTCCCCACCATGTATTCCAAATACAAAAATGCATCATAAAGCCTAAGTTCTTTGTTTCTTGGGTCATTTTTACCTGACCTCCAATTAGGCAGAGTGAAAATACTGCCCTTTGAAGCTACTGGTACCTGTTCTTTTAGAGCTGAACTTAAATGGGAAGAAGCTAAATTTCTTGAAATGCTCCTACTTTGGAAGAAAGGAAGGAACTTTGGTATGTGGGTAGAAAATCCACGAGAATTTCTAGCATTTTCTGGTGATGGATTTGTTATTATGGATACTGAATTTAATGGGACTGCCATGAAATCAAGAAGCTAAAATGTCTAATGGAACCAAAAATATGATCTGAGTGTCAACTCTCTACAATCAACCATAAAGAAAGACAAGGAAACAGCAGAAAAGAACATACAATCTATGCCATTCTTGATTATTTATGAAAATAGAGAGCTTCTTCTTCTCCTTGCCATCTAATTGTACATTATTTTGTTCCAGAGGAAACAGATTTTTTCTTTTTGTAAAGTTTGTAAAATGGACTAAATCAGTTGAGCTCCATCTTCTAGTGTGGTGTGGTGTGGGTCAAGTCTGTCCACTCCCTCTCAGTGTTATCCAAAAGATGGGTGAGGGAATAATCATAAAGAGTGCCCTTTTTTTGGTGGGATTGTGAATAAAAAAAGGACATAGGCGAGCTATAATAGTAGAAATAGATTCGGACGAATTCATTATTTTATATTCGTATTATAAATTTACTAAATATTCACATCTTAAATTTTAAACTTCATTTCTCAATTAATTAATAGGAAGAAAAGTAATAAAAGAAAATGATATTGGGTATGGCTTGAAAGTTGGAATGATGCACTTATCATAAATTTTAAACTTCATTTCTCAATTAATTAATAGGAAGAAAAGTAATAAAAGAAAATGATATTGGGTATGGCTTGAAAGTTGGAATGATGCACTTATCATGCAAAAATTAAGTAGGTACAGTACAAAAACAAGTGTATAAAAAATAAGTCTTTTTTATCTCTATATAAAATAGTATTATCGTTTTAAAACATCATAGATTACATTGAATATGTTATCGTAATAGAAAAATACACAATATCAATTAGCTTGAATTGCTTTAAGAATTGGACAATTTTTAAGACACTTATGTTAAATTCACGCTCACAATAATTTTTTAAAAAGAATACATATATACTATATATTTAGCTTCGCACAAGTTTGGCCGGAGCGAGTATAAATTATGAATGTGTATTTAGGCTACGTATTGCTTCGCAAGGAGTTAGTAGTATTACACATAGCCTATTAGGCAGCAAGAAAGACTGTCCACGTTTTCATAAGTAGGAACACTTGTCTCCCTCTCTTGCAGAAACAGCCATTGCTTATAAAACTCAGCATGGAACTGATTAAACCAAGTCCATTCTATGATACCTAAAAAGATAGAGAATAGTGAAACTATCTTTTGCACAAGTTATGGCAAGGAGCAAAGATGATATTGCTTATGGGACAGCTCAAGCAAGACTATCTGAAGATGATGCTCTTAGAATAAGGTACAAAGCAGGAACTCCTCTTGAAGGAGGAAAAATTGCTGACTCTCACCCTGTTGATCTATTCTCAAGTGCTCGTAATATTGAGAATCAACAAGGCAAGATTGCTGATTCTCAACCTGTTGAACTCTCCTCAAGTGCACAAAAAATTGCAGCAGCAAAACAAAAACAATCCCAACAAGAAGAAAAGCCTACAGATTTTTCTCATCTGGAGGAAAACAATACTTATGTTTATGATGATGAGAATATGGATAAGAATCTGCCTCCAGCAACTGTAACACTCATGTTTGATAGCAACAAGGCCGATAATTGGACAACAAATCCGCCTTGAGTTGCAACTAGACCTCATCATCAGCTTTTTAAGTTTAAACTGTTCTGCACGTGTTTGTGAAGTATCTTTGGTTCCTTTTGTACTGTTGATAATAGTAATAAACAGTTTTAACCTAATTAAAAATTGTCTCGCTAATTTTGTAACACATCAAAGAAAATTCATTCGATAACAGGAGCAACAAATTAATGGCAGCATATTTAAATAGCAACTCTATTGCGCTTATAAATGTTACAATTAAACACATGACCAAATATTGTTAAAAAAGAATTCGTACATCTATTCAGTATTGAGTATTCCTACTTAGCCCTGCAGGCTCAATAAGTTACAAGCTACAAAAAGTTCAATATCCAGACAAGACATCTAATCGTGCTACCAAAATTTAGACCCACTCAATCTGGGCATCTTTTTCTTGAACTCGAAAGCTTTAACTGAACGGCTGGCTCGTTCTTAGACCAGATTATAAGTCGACCCCACTGTTCACACTTTCGAGCTAGTATACTACTATGTGCATGTGCATGTCAGGCAGCTCTCTCTCGGCTATCAAGCCTAACAACAATGTTGCCGTTTCATCAATGAGCGTAGATTAGCAAGTCTGCCTTGCAACAAAGCTCAACCGGACACTACTGGCAATCACTCAACTGCACTGCTCCTCTTCTGTAGTAATGATTCCAGGAATGTGGAACACAATTTAGCAAGAGGAGGAAGATTGTGAGATGGTCCACTGAATAGCGTCTCCCAGTATCTTTCCGATGGTACTGATGTGATCGATGGAGCTTGGTTTCTCTCGAAGTTAAAGTCTGGTAGGTCCCCGTACATAGATGCATATCCGAACTTCCCTGCAGATAGATAGCATATAGTTTCATCAGTTATGACAGTCATCTTTTTTTTTTTTAAAGAAACACTCTTTTCTGAAGATTATTATCAAGTATCAGGATATTCCACCTGCAGAGAATTGCCCTACAGCTCTGTCGGGTAGGCGTTCAATTCCCTAATGCAGCCCTTCCCCTTAGCCCTCTTACCCAAACCAAGTCCCCCCACCCCCCACCCCACCCCACCCACCCACCTCCCTGTTAAAGCTATAAATAATGCATCATCTGATTTCTCCAACGAGTATATGTTCTAGAGATAAAGCTTGTTTCCTCTTAAATATCGTTAATCCACAGATTTTGGTAAAGATTTTCAAGAATATGTGCTTGATCTGACAATCATGCTATGAAGAACCAAGGACCTTGTGGGCAGAGGAGAACAAATACATCAAACCCATTTCCTTTCTCTCGTAAGGTTATCACAGGACATGTCGTATTTTATTTGTTAAGATGATGATAGAATATGAGTTTAAATGATGAAATGAGGATTAATATATAGCTGATCCAACTTAGTAATGAGTTGTAGTTGTTGACTTCTTCTTGTCACAACACATCGTTCAGCAACCATACATCTTTGTGCCTCTGGGCTCGTCATTTTAAGGCTTGTAGCACACCCATTATAAAGTTTTTAAAACAAGGTTTATGTCAAGTACTTTGGTATATTGATCCAATCCAAAGTATTCTGAAGCAACCTATCGCATAAAATAAACCAAAAAAGGCCCATGTACATCCCCAGATTAATAGACACCGGACACTGAAATACATAAAAGCTTTGTGTCGGATGAACTTAGGCAGAGAAGACGGGACACACCTGTTTCCTCAAGATCAGCAAGATTTCCTCGGCTTATCTTATGTATATGGGTGTGGCTGTCGAGTGGATCAAAAAGCATATATTCATGATCAACGCTGAGGTAAGCTAACAGCAACTGCACTGATCTGCCATCAGTAACACCATCCTCTGACTTAGGACTTCCGCGAATGAAAGCAAGTGAAGCACCTTTGGCCTGTAAAGAAAAAGGATGAGATGCAAAAAAGGTAAAGATGTCCAGTTTTCGTCCCATCTATAGATAGAGTTTCCACCTTAGAAGATGTGATACCTCTCCCAATATATGAATTAAATTAGAAAGGCACAAGAAACTGTCAGAAAGGTTAACGTGACAGGAAATTAGAAGGGCGTCAGAAAACATATGTACCCAGGGTGCAGGAAAAAGAAGGGAATGAAGACAGACAAAACCTAGGTCAGGGTGAATGTAATTATTTTCTCAACAGCCTCCATAAGATCAAGATCTTACCACCTCAAAACGAGTGCAAGGTGATCCGATTCCCCATTATAACTGACATCAAGTTCCCAACTAAAACCTTCCGAAAGAAACAAGAACTCAAAATTTGAGACAGGAGTCAATACCTTTCTTACAAACCAGATCCCTACGGGAACATGATCTGCAGCCCTGAATAATAAGATCACTCCATCGCCGTCTAGAGTTGTGGCTTCATTAGACATCACAGGTCCAACTGGCTTTGGGAGAAGGGCCAGGATGGCAAACAAGGAGTCATCCATCGCACAAGTTACAGCTGCAGTGATTAATAAGATACTAGTTAGGATGAAACATTAACAAAGATTTTACAGTAATGTATAACATCTGCCTACAAGTTCACCATTAATCTGCTAGACTTATTCAGATCTTTATGTTAGATTATGCATATACGTGCAAATTTAGGAAAACTTATTTTAGATTCTGAGTCTCCTCAAGTCATTTCCTGCTTCCCTATTCCAAAGCAGCAATTCTTTTTTAATAGGAAACCGAATGCAGCAAAATTGGACTGTTAGCACAAGCAAGATAGCTTAAGATTTCCCCAAAAGACCTGTCCTGAGTTTGGCTTGAAAAGAGAATTAGCTTTACTAGTTGTACTCCAAGCCATGCAACTCTGATAACAAGGGCAGTGAGATTCATGGTATGAAAAGACTATCAGAATGCATAATCTACCATTGGCCTGACTACATAACTAATAAATCAATACATCCACCAGCCCTTTGCTTCAGTTAACTTTTTAGCAAGATTGCATACTTCCATTTGCATATGACACCTAATAATTCAAATTCAAGAGCCAAGCTCGTACTTCCGGAAGAAAAAATTATGAGAACTTCAAAAATGGAGAAATATGGTTGGCAATTCACTTCTGATGTCAGTGTTTTGAAGAAAATCACAAAAAACAAAAGCATCTATGGGGCTTTAAGCAAAAGTGAAGCACACGTTTCATGACATTAAAAACACAGAACATAGAGAATTTAGCACTATAATGATCAAGTTGCACTTAAATAACAAATTTCAGTATCTGACATACAGTTGCGTCGATATTAATCCATTTTTTCTAAGTAACTAGAAGAAGAACGTTAGAAATAAATGACAAGGATTAGAATTATCATAAGCTGCCAAAAGCAAGTGGTTTACAATTGTTTAAAGTTTATTGGGGTGAAGTATGATAAACAAGAGATATACAAACCTTCTATCTTAAGTTTGTAAGACCATGATACAGACAGCTTTGACATGCTCCACACTGATACTTGAGCCTTAGAACCTTGCGATGTGGTTACAATATACTCTGACTTCCCAATAAATGCTAAGGAAGAGATTGGCTGCACATAGAAAACAGTTCAAATGAGAAAAATATTGTATAGATACAGAAAGAATGACAAAGGTGTATAAAGTGCCACAAGGAAAGCATCAAAACTGCAAATTAAGATTTTCAAGATTTGTTTTCGGTTGTTTCATGGGCTCATATTTCCGTTTGTTGTTTAACAAAAAGGATAACCCTCACAGCTAACTTCTTTGGGTCCAATGAAGTTACCAGGCAGCAACTCAGAAGTGAGTCATAAAGAATACTTTAAGTAAAAAGGTTTCAAATACTAGGTAAAAAACTTTCTTTCCCCAAGGCAAGCAATTTATTTGAACTAGGAAGTGTGAAATTGTTATTTTTTGATAGGTCAATAGTGTAAATTAATACTGGCATGCCAAGAACTTACCTCAAGACTCTCCCCAACTGTAGCTACAAGAATATTCCTCTCCGGATCCCACAATGTAATAACTTTTTCTGCAGCTACAGCCAGAACAGAACCATCTCCAGAAAAGGCAGCAGCTGTCATTGGCTTTTTCCTATTAAAGGAGAAAGTTATGTCAAACAAGAAAATAGAGGTCCTATCAATCTATTATGTTGTAGTCATCAACAATGGCAGAGTTCGAACGAGCCTCCACATATCATAGAACACCAAATGCAAATGACAGCTAATTACTAGTGTTTGTGTGCAAATAAACAAAATGAACAGCAAAGGAAGTTGCATTTTCATCTAGAATCTCCTCTCAAACAGTCAGGATATTTTTACATGGTTGGGCAATTTTTTTATCTGACCATGTAGTTGTCCTTCAAAATTTAAGCCAAACATACTTATAGGAACCAACAGAATGGCATGTCCATCCAGCATTTTGCATCTGGTCTTTTTGTTGCATCTCCTGACTGCCGATCCAAACCTACCAAAAAACACAGTGATGTTAGTGGACACAACAACATACCCGGTGTAACCACACGAGGTGTGTCGGGGGAGGGTAGGATGTAAGCACACTCTACTCCCTTTAGGGGTAGAGAGGTTATTTCAAAAGAAATATTTTCAAGAAGGATTGCAAAAATAATATGACGAAATAATAGCAAGATATAAAGCAAATGAAGCAACGGGTAGTAATGCACACAGAAGAATAACAGATTACGCAACTACTAAATAGCCCCTAACTCTCCCACACGAAGTGCGACAACACTAGGCTACTTACTAGCCTTCTACCCTATTCATCAACCTCCAAAACTTCCTATCTAGGGTCATGCCACTCAGTAACCGGAAGTTGTGGATTGTTTTGTCTAAATTTTAACCACCTCCCAATTCGTTTTGGGCCTATCTCTGTCCCTCATAATTCATGTTACAACAACCCTCTCAACCTCCCTAGTGATGCATCCGCACACCTCCTCTTTACATGTCCGAACCATCTCAGTCTCGCTTCCCTAATCTTGTTCACCACGGAAACCACCCCTATGTTGCCCTGTTTTTTTATTTTTATGAAGTAATAAATTTCATTAGTAAAGGGCAAAAGCTTGCCAGTATACAAGAAGTGCACCAAAAGTAGCAAACCCTTGCCCTGTGTAACTTCGTTCCTAATCATACCTCTCCTAGTATGCCAACACATTCATCTTGAACATCCCCATCTCTGCTACCTTCCTCTTCTGAAGGTGGGTGTTCTTGACTGGTCAGCATTCTACCCCATACAACAATGTTGGTCTAACCACCCCTCTGTCCCATACTAATGTTAGTCTAACCACCACTCTGTAAAACCTACCGTTAAGCCTGGTTGACACATTCTTGTCGCAGAGTACCCCAAAAACGAGCCTCCATTTCAACCCCCTACTCTTAATACAATGTGTGAACACATAACTTCACAATTAATCTAAATTTATCCACTTACCTTGAAATCAGCACCCCGTGAGGTGGTAACAGCCATGTGACGCAAAGGATGGAAAGCAATGGACGAAATACCAGAATCTCTGCAAACCCACCCATGCTTGAAAGTCAATTTATGAAAGAAAGCTAGAGTATCATTTACAAGAGAGAATAACTGCCCAATTTGTTAGAGCACAAGCTAAAAGACATATGAGACCAAAGGAGCTCCGAGAATCAGATAAGAAAGAACCTGTGGGGCTCATAGACCACTGTGGATAAGCTGAAGTCTTTGTTTGAAGAGCTGCATGACCAGAACTTCAAACTTACAAGACCTCCTATTCCTTCTTCAGTAGACCTGGTTTCTACAGTAATCATGATGGAACCCTCTGGGGAGAGGGCGACCAAATCCACTACCACCTGCAACAGACCAAAAAAGAGCTCTTCAACCCTCAAACATTTAACAGCTTGTTCATATTATTACAATAATATCAACAGAAGTACTGTTAGCCGTAGAAGGGTTTCTAACCATCTGGGCAATTTTTTCCAGTAGTCTATGGTGTAATGTATAGCATGAAGACTATGGAACTCAAAATGGGAGTGTAATAGGTTTATTGATGTGAAGCATTGGATGAAGCTCAAAAGAAAAATTAATGCCAATATCAGCTAAAGTTTTTTCATTCTTCTCTGTTCATTGGAAAATTTGTTGGGGAGAAGCATTTGATACAACCAATATACAAAGAAAAGATCCACATTCTGGTGTAAGCTATTGAACTTCTAGACTTCCTCCATCTCCAAAGTTCATAGAAGGTACTTTCTGACCCCAAATTTGAGCTCAAAATCTGGGAAACTGAGGTGAGGAATGATCTCTTAGTGAGAACGGAAAGATGCCACTATTGCTTAAAAGAGAGCATTTTTCAAACATCTCATAGGACCATATATGTGCCGCATTCTTGTTTGCACAGTCATGAGTTCCATCTAAATTCATTAATGTCATATTATGTTCCATTTCCTGATTCTATTGATGGCATGAAACTTGGTGAAGAAGCAAATGGTACAAGGTAGTGGAAGAGCTGATCAATTTCTCAGGTTAGTTAATTCTAGGATATAGGATATGTGTACAAAATTATGGAGTGGACTAGTCAAATACACAGACAAACTTCCATTGAAGCGCACACACACACACACACATCCATAAACAATTATATATGCTGATTAAAGTACTGGAATATAAATATTTTTATATATATATAGCCGTTCAGGACTTAGCAAATAGAATAAGAAGATCAACAGGCAAAAATTCTATACCGTGACTTCATCAGCTGGTTGGTGGCTTCTTTCACAAACTTGAACCTACAAATGGACAGATTGGGGCCAAATCAACTACCAACTCTAGTAAAAAGAATACATACTTTCAACACTAATACAAGAGGAAAACTGTTTGCAAGCTTACAAAAGTACAATGTTCAAAAGTTTGCGCTTCTCTAATCCCCCTCATCCACTAATCAGTGGATATATCTAATGCTTGACTGTAAAATAAGAATGCTTTGATACTAATCTTAAAGGTGGGAACATCATATATCCAAGGAAACCTACAGAACCCCTCACTGTGAATCAAAGCAAAAGGTAAATACCCCAATGGCGCAAGCAGACGATCTAACCAACTCACAAAATGATAGAAACAACATGAAGGTGTGCAACCGAAAAAGGGTAAAACAAAATTAAGATGTAAGTTCTTTTTAAAAAAACTGGTAACTTAAAATTAAGTTGCAAGTTTTACTTCCTTTTGTCAATTTATCATTATTTTTGTGAGGATGGGGTTAACTGGGAAAATTTAGAGCTAAACAGAAAAGAAAATATCAACTGATGCTACTTATTCCTATCCACTTACCTCAGAAACCTCACAGTCATCAAACAAGCTATAGAACTGGATACAGTAATTTTCTGAACGTATGGCAACTAGCCCCGTGGCAGAGTTGAAAACAATTCCTTCAGATGAGCCATCAGATATATCCAAGACCGTGCTACGAAGCTGAAAATTAAAGGTGTAAGGTCTCCCAAAGCAAAAATATTCAATGTATCATGTCAAAACATCAGGTAAGATGGAAATAAGTTTTTTGAATGGATTGACCATACACTCCAGACAAAGACAATATAGCACATGCACATAGAGGATCATCCAACCCACTGCAAGCATTGAGCTGGAGGAATCTTTATTATAGATCATAGTATCAGTGTCCACATAAACAAGATAGAACAAAACCAAAAGGGAAATGCAAGTCGATAGTAACATGTATGGCTGCAATAAGAATAGATTTGTTCTAGCGCTTGGAAGCAATATTCCAGATGCTTCCTCATCAAATAAAAAAAACATTCCCGATGCTCATATACATATATCAAACAAATACATTAATGAACTTGGAAATTTTTTCCTTATCAGTATTATGAACACAAAACAACATCCTAGCAAAATGATGACAGGCATGAAGTCTTCTCTTAATCTTTTATAATGACGTTCTGCCTCCGAGAAAGAAGAAGAAGAAGAAGAAGAACAAACCTTGATTCCTTGAATCGACCTCGATACCTCCATCGAAGGCATTTTAAGAAGGTGAATTCGGTTATCTGCACAAGATATCTGGACAAATTTACTTAGTAAGAACAAATCCAGTGACAACTACTTTTAGTTTTTGGACAAATGTACTTACAGAGGACAGAGAAGGATCGGATGAGATGGTAAAATACAAAAGGGGCGATCCTATTCGCGGGAGGAATTTCTGCTTCCCAGTGTCTAACTGCCAAACCACGAGAACTCCTTCCTTGCCACCTGGACCAAGTAAAATAGTGGCTAATTCGAGTAACGTTGAATTATAATACATTTTTTACTCTAAATTCCAAATAATTAAAAGAGTGATGCTCCTAAAAAACTTCTACTAGCTATGACTTTAAATAAAATAAGTTGTACACAAGAACATTCACATGAGTACAAGGTTCCAAACTCATCTTTATACAACCAACCATACTGATCATACTAATTCTGTACCTGAGTAAAGATAGGCACCGTCGGAAGAAAAAAAGAGAACTTTCACTTCTGCAGAGTGCCAATGCCTTGTGGTACAAATATCAGCATCATCTTTTTCCCGAACTCCAGGATTCTCCTCCATGTCCTCCATTAGTCCTCCACTTCTCTGTTTATTTCCAGATGATAAATTATGCTCCCCCACACCCCTCCATATTAAGATCCTTCCCGTTACATCTCCAGCTGAAACTATTCTATCTGTTGGATGAAAAGCTAGAGTGCTCAGGGTTTTTGTATGATGTAATCTGATGTTCTGAAGCACTGAATGATCAGAATCTTTAGTTGGTATTTCCCAAATGCGAAGCTTGCGCTTGTCACAGACGCCCATGTATCTTCCAGAGCAGCTTAATGTCATAGATAGTGCGTTTTTACTCTGGAGAGAAAGTTATAAGCCTTTGGTTATTTTTTATCGCATACAAAAATGCTATTGTGTGCATTTACTTTGTAAAATAAGGTAGGTAAATATTTGACAGTGGCAAATGCAATGATGTGAAAGATCAACACCTTTCTGACAGTGACTAACGGTGTGAACGATCTAGAAGCAAAAGATAGCTCAAACAACTTTTAATCAAGCTAGAGAGAGTTCAACCTGAAACCATATATTTTGCCCCGGAAAACACTTGCAAAATTGATAACATTAGTTGGTGTGATATATTTGTATGTAAGATAGATAAAATTTTATTCATAGTTGGATCTGATAGAGAAATGGAGAAGGGGTATCTTCATACTGATTTAACAAAAAAGTTTATAAATAAAGCCTATGCCTGTTGTAATAGATTTTCTATTTGGCACAATCTAAATTTGAAAGTTAAAGTAATGAAACACTGGTCACAATTTAAACAATTCAACAACGATCTACTATTTTAGACATAACATGGAGCCATCTTTTGATATGCTTTATTTGAGCCGAGGGTCTATCGGAAACAACCTCTCTACCTTCACAAGGTAAGGGTAAGGTTGCGTACACATCACCCTCCCCAAACGCCACTTGTGTAATATAACACTAGGTAAGAAGTTGTTTTTGTACAGGGAGCTATCTTACTGCAAAAATAACAATCAAGAGACACTTTTTCTTCCCTGTAAAAAGAGAAGGCATGGCAGACAATTTTGCATACCTCAGCCAGAGTCACTCCACCAACCAAAGTAGATTTAGTTAAGTTACACTTCCTTATCTGCCACCATAAAGCACAACTTCCTCCCAGCTGTTCTTTCAACACTATGACAGACACATATGCAAAAAGATCAGAAGGCTTTTCGCTACTCTCTCTGAGTTGTGATGATAAACCTGGAATAACCTGATAAAGAGGAAAGAGGCATGATAAGATAGTTATGCTGCAAAGTGCAATGTCAAACACATAGTCTGAGAAAGAGATGTTGCTACACGTGAGTAGTACTTAGTGAACAACATAAAACAACAGCAGAGGCGAAGCTGGAAAATGGCTTCGTCTTGACGGGTTGTTACTTTGTTAGCGCATAGTGCGATTCATGAGTTCTTCTGGGAATCTAGTCCCACATTACTGGTATCTAGGCAACTATCATTTCCTCAAATAGGAAAGGAACCCAAGCTAACTACTACTAATTCTGTACCATCCAAATACTTGTGTGCATGCCCAAATATAGTTCTAGAAATTCCCATGCCTTGGCATGGCATTTATTTAGCAAACTAGAGCATCACTAACAACTGAATCACCTAATGCTAGATCCTATTCTTCACTAACAGTCCGTTTTCTCCTTGTAATTTCAGTTAATATATTATTATTTTCAGTAAAATCAATATTTTCTTGAGAAGTCCAAAACATGAAATTCTCAACTTTAGAATTGATACAATAATGATTCCAGATTCAGATACTAAACGGAGGCAAAAAAAGGTGCCTTTTTACCCATCTGTCTAGTCCTTGGTAGGAGGTACCCATGGAACAGTGGAGATGCTTGAGGTAGCTATATACAATGTATAACTACATCTAGAATTTATGTCACAGAAGGTGCAAAGCACTTCCTAATCCACTGCTTCATAGTACTTTGTTCGTGTCAAAAATTTGAATGGTTAAACGTTGAGGCACTCTTAAAGTGAAAATCTGCTTACCATTGAGTGAATAGGCAACTTAACATCAATACTTCTTATCAGCTCAGGCACCGAAAAGTCCCAATATTTAATAGTACCATCCTCAGATGATGTCCAGCAGTAGCACAATAGTTTGCCTGCCGGAGTAGTAGATGGTACTACCACCACCGATGTTACCAATCCCCTATGACCTTCCAATTCAGCAATCTGTAAAAATTACAAAAATTAACAACTTGCAATAACTTATACAGTGAAATTGTTTTAGCTGTAGAGTTTGTCGGCAACGTAAACTGAACCTGTAAGCCAGTGGAGGTGCTAAAAATAGAAACCGTGTTTCCTGTGCATACGAGGAACTTCTTTGCATCATTTGAAAACGCCGGCTGTGAAGAAATCAAACTTCTTCCGCCAGTAATCATCTTGATAGCTCCTCTGCGTAAAGAAGAACAGTGGCTCTGTTTTATGAGTGTTAGGTTTGCTTCGTCTTTCAATAAACCCTAAACCTCTTAAAAAATGAGGGGAAATATTGTTAAAAAACTTTTTGTATAAATTACGTTCTGAGACTTCTAGTTTCATTACTTATGCTTGCGACCCCTGTAAGTTCTGAAAAGTGAAAATGCTGACATTTGGTTGGTAAATTTGTGATAAAGCATTTTTGTAAAAAAAATAATTAATGATTTTTAATTATAAGTATTGTTTAAAAACTATTTAAAAGTTATATTAGCTTAAAATACTTGACACAAATCAATTCTAATAGAACTTCAAGCAAATTAAAGTTGCCTAGATATTTTTAACAATTACTCATTCTCTCCATTTCAAAATAAGTTTTACATAAAGTTGCAATATTCATGTATATACTATAGAATTTAAAAAAAGAGGACTTCTACATGCTCGTTAACTTCTTTTTTTTTTTGGGAGTCTGTCAGACAGCCATGAGACCATCCTAGGTCTGAAGATCAGGTCTAAGATCGTTAACTTGTTATACTAGAAGAGAAATATAAGTTATTAACTCTAGAGATATATGACAAATTCGTTTCTGTTGAATTGTCTATCCTAATTTAAATTTCGAATTATAATATACACGTGTTACATCTTTTAAAATCATACTTATTAAAAATTAATAAATATGTTATATGATTTAATAAACTCTCGTTTCTAGAAAATGGAACAAGATAAAATATTAAGGATACATAATTGGATAAGAAGAAGAAGTCTAAAGTAGTTCTTTATCTTTGGGTAAAGACACAAAATCATATTTGTTCGTTCGTAAAAAACACTAATCTTTCATATTATAATATTTGTGTGTTTATTATCTGCCCTCAAACTTTTATCCTTCGTTAAAAAAATTGAGAAATTCGTCATGTTATATTTCACATACAACATTACTAAGTTTCCTTTCCTTACAACACTATTTGTCAACAATTAGTTGTTATACTTGAAAAGGGAAAAATTTGAATCTTAATTTGATTGTAATAATGTTTGGATTGAATAATATTTTCCTCTTCTTACCTTCTCTTAAGTGGAGTTATTGTTTCCATTTAACACAAAGAAAGTTGATGGAACTTCATTTACTAAATTGTAAATAGAACTAGCGTTAAAAGTATGTGAAAGCTTAGGAAAAGATTAAAACGTGCATTAATATTGAGTTTTAGACAAGAGATAAGTGAGTATTTAGACTTTTTTTCTCATTGAAAACACGTATTAATTTTTATGTTGAACTCACGAGTAATACTTATTTCAAGTATAATATCTTTTATCAAACTGATATTTATTTTGAAACGGATGGGGTGCGATTTTCTCAATAACTACAAATACATATAAGTTTTTTTTTAAAAAAAAAATTAATTTTGTATTATATTAAATTTTGTTTGAGAAGATTAGACGAAAAAAGACCTAAAATATTGTTGAACTATTGTTTTTGGTACAATAATTCATATCATTAACCTTTCAGGTCAAAAATGTCATCAACATTAATTTCTTGTATCTAAATTACTCTTATTTTATAAGTCCATTCAACAATACAATAAAATTCATTTATTACATGCCACAATATTATTAGCTATATTTACCGTAAACTAATTAATTAAATTCTCAACCCACAATTCAAATTCACCTAATCTAATCCCCCCGCCCCCAAAATTTATTAGCGAAAAAGATGTACCTTCAATTGATATAATTTATTATAATACCATATAAAATGGAAAGAAAAACACTTTTATTGCATAGTTTTTATTTTAATATAGTTATAAGTAATACACTTTTCGCTTAAACAATAATTTCTCACAAATTCAAAAGCTAAAGATTATGGGTTGTCAACTGCCCCCCCCCCCTCTCCCCCTTCCCCCAAATAAAATAAAATAAAATAAAATAATAATAATCAAAAGCTGAATAATTTAAATTGTTAATTGAGTTTCTCTCGGAACATTTGCTAATGGTAAATGTCTGTTTAGTGTTTAGTCATTCAATTCTCAAATAAATCAATTAGAAAAACGTTTATTATTGATCCACTTCGGTGATTTTGAATTTTTTCATCCACACAATTTTGTTGAAGAAGTTGATGAAGTATTTGTTAACTTTTTTTTGAGCATTATACCCGAATTTGTTGTTGTTGTTGTTGCTGTATATATCTGCATAGAGAATAAATTGCTTTGAAGTCAAATTTAAGAGTGAATTTAACTTCAGAGAAGAAGCATATAACATTGTTGTATTGTTGCTCCACATGCTAAAATTATGAGCAAACAATGAGTTTAACGAGGCTTTTAGGTGGGTGGGTATGGATAATATAACGAATTTCATGTCGTGGATTGAAAATTTAGTTAATTAGTTTATTTTAAAATCAATAAATAGTATCGTGCCATGTAATAAATAAAGTTTGTAATTTTATTTGGGAAGGGAAGGGCTGTTTAAAATAAGGGTAATTTAGCGTCAAAAAATTAGCGTCGTCGACATTATTGATCTGAAAGGGTATTATTATACTACAAAATAATAATTAAATTTTTTTTTATGTCATTTCAAAAAATAAATTGAAGAAGGAATTATTTAACCAAAGTTTGAAAGATTTTTTTGGATAAATCATGCCACGTTTATAAGTCCTAATAACTTTTTATAAAAATATTTTATAAAACATTATCCTTAATCACAACTTATGAATTACTTTATCAAACATGATTTAGAAATTACATAACTAAAAAATTATAAATTATTTTTATTAGATAGAATTCATAAAATATTGTCCTTAACCACAACTTATAGATTATTTTCTCAAATATCCTTTGTTTACGAATATTTTTTTCAATATCACTTATAAATTAATGTCGAATAACAAAAAGATTTCTTTAGATAAAAAATAAACAAATAAAAGAAACAACTTAGAAAATACTTGATCATAATTTTTTATGGTTAAAAAAAAATCATTACTTCTTTTTCTAAAAATAAAAATAATTTAAATTTGTATTCACAATTATAATTTAAATATAATTTCAATTTTCAATAATTCACTTTAAATTCTCGATTTGGAGGTCTCTTTACCTCAATATTCCCCGAGCCTGCTGAACCCAAAACCCCTCTTCCCCAGTCTTCAATCTCCTTTCTTCCTGAGAAAAATGTCAGTGATGATAGTCACGAGTTTGGGAGAACTGGTCATTGACTTGTTTACGGATCGCTGCCCATTGACATGCAAGAATTTTTTGAAGCTGTGCAAGTAAGTGTTTACGCTGATACTGCTTTTGTGGATATTATTGTTTCTGTTTATACTCGTCTAGTTGCGGATTTAAGCTAGGATATTGGAAAAACTTGCTGAATTTGTTCAATTCGTTGTTTATCTGGTGTTGTATTAGCGTCAATCAGAAACCTATTTGTATACTAATTCTAACATGCTAGCTACGAATCTACTGCGACGAAGACAGGTATGTGTATGCATTTATCCGCTGAAACTAACAAATTGAACCATATAGGAGTTGCATTTAGCTGTCAGCCCTTTTTTGAATTAATACAATCATAAAAAAAATATTCCTGGGTCATTGAGAAGCAAAACAAAGAAACTCATTGAACACTAGGTGATTCTTCCCATTTATCCTAGCCCTGGTGGACAGAGTAACCTAGTACCCGTTGGCTGGTGGTAGGTGGTAGGTATCCGTGGAATTAGTCGAGGTCGCCCAGACACGATATAAGTAAAAAAAAAAAAAGAGAAAATCATTGCATCCAACATCATTTTTTGATTTCTTAGTTCAGTTTTCCTTGTTTTAGTTTTAGTTTATTAGCTCATAGCTTTTCTCTTTGGCTTACTTTTGTCTTGTTGGTTTATTAGATCCGAATTGTCAAGGTTTGAATGATGTGTCAAAGTTGGTACTGTTTCTTATGCAAGTCTTTCATTCTGTTTCATATGGCTGTCACCAGAAGGCCATAACTACCTTTATGAATGAGTTGTGTATGTTCTCTTATATTCTATGCAACACACCTGTATGTGACTGCATTCATGATGAGAAGTGAAAACAATATGTAAAACAAATGCATATATGTTCAAGGAGCGTTAAACTTATAAACTCACTCCTTTCGATAATGTAGGATTAAGTATTACAATGGCTGCCTTTTCCACACGATTCAGAAGGATTTCACTGCGCAGACCGGAGATCCCACTGGAACAGGATCTGGGGGCGATTCAGTTTACAAGTAAGGAGTAGTTATAGATGCGCTAAATTCATTTTTTTTCAAGTGCATTTTTCTTTCATTTGATATGGTGAACCCAAATACCCATCTGAGGGCCGACAATGGCTTTATCCAGTTTCACTCATTGGTGATTCAAGCCTCAACCTCATAGTTGGAGGTGGAGGAATCTTTCAGTTGGCCGTACATCTATTTCCCCTATTCAATGGCTTATCTTCCAAGTAATGGCTTGAATGTGTTGTCTACCTCTGGATCACTTATAGTATCTGTTAATGCTTTTTAGTAAAAGGGGTCTTGGATTGTCTTTTGCTAAGACACAGTAGAATTATGAAATTTCGTATTAGCCTGATCACATCACTCAATGCGTTTCAGAATTTTATACGGTGACCAGGCTCGGTTCTTTGGAGATGAGATTCATTTGGACTTGAAGCATTCAAAGATGGGAACTATAGCCATGGCTAGCGCTGGGGAGAACCTAAATGCTTCTCAGGTCTTGTAATTTTCCTACACATTAGCTTTCAATACAATCCTTTATAATGAAGTTCTTGTAGCTTTTGTCTTCATTTGGTACCTTTCGAGTTTATAGCTTGTGATACAACATCATATAGTTATGTGATTCTTCTTTTTGGCTTTTCAGTTCTACATCACACTGCGTGATGATCTCGACTACCTTGATGGGAAGCACACTGTGAGTATTTGTATCCTAAACTTTATTCATCCTCCTTGTTCTATTAAGGCATCAAGATTTGACTTATTTCGTTGATCCATGCACTATAAATTTCTCTATTAACTGCATTAACATTTAACCATGTTTTTGGCACTATAATCGTTTCCCTATTTGCTTACCTCAGTTGCACTACAATATGATAATTTCTTAGCTAAGAATTAAGATGGTTTCACAAATCACAGGCATTAAGGTCATTGTTCCTATGGACATTTTTTTATCCCATTCTAAGTAGGTAGGAGGTATTATTCAAGAAATAGCACAAAAATATATTACCTTCCATTGGAAGTTCTAAGGGAGCCAGTTTAGTACTGGAATCTTTATCAGATGATATGAAAATTATAGCCAAATAAGGATTCATTTTATGAGGGGTTCTTTTTTTTGATGTTGCTTAGATTCTATCTGGAGAATCCTATTCTGGAATACTTTTGTGAAACTCATTAGTAGTGATAACAAGAAGAAAGCTACTTGGCCACATAATGTCCGATACTTGCTGACCTACATTTTGTGATGTTCAATTTTTTTTTTCCTGAAGTGTTTCAACTTTCAAGGATTAGCCAAGTAATCATATCTTAGTTTTTAACTATTCCTGCTTGCTCCTACTTTGTTCGCATACTATTTTCTCCTATCTTCTTGTGGATTTTTCACTATGCTGGGTTAAATTTTTATGTGAAGTAGTTTCCAAAAAAGAGTTGTGATTTTCTGAAGATATTCTGAAAATAACTACACTCATTATAGTGATATTAGTACTATTGTATCTATGTTTGTGCTTGTCTAGGACTTATAGCTAATAGAGTGTATAAACAACCTTTTATTTGATATGTTCTTTATGGTCTGATGATGATGCATAATATCCACATGCTAGAATTTTATCTTGTATATTGGCATCACAAATAAAAAGTCAAGGAAATATCTTTATATTTTATTTCCTTGTTTGTCTTGGTTTTCCTACATAGTTTTGCTTAATTTTAGATTTATATTCTGCATCATTCATGTTATTTGATTGTTATTTATTATGACTTCTTTGTAAATAATATGAGGCTAAAAGGTATGAAGCCTCTGATTATATAATTCCTGTGTGTTCTCTTAAAGTTGTTAAGATCTCCAAATCCTTGACATTTTGATCAATGGGTATTGTTCTGTCAGGTTTTTGGAGAGATTGCAGAAGGGCAGGAGACATTGGATAGGATAAATGAAGCTTATGTGGACGGAAAGGGCAGGCCATTTAAAAATATCCGGTTCGTTGTTGATATATTTTATGCTCTCTTTTTCACTATTTAGTAGATCTCTTCTAATTGATAATGTCCACACTTCAGAATCAAACACACTTACATATTGGATGACCCTTTTGATGATCCTCCCCAACTAAGCGACTTGGTTCCAGATGCTTCACCTGAAGGAAAGCCAAAAGATGAGGTAAAGAATGTAGAAATTACTGGTCCACTTGTTCACCTCCCCAAGTTTCTATGCATCTCAAGTATATTTTAGTTCATCCTTCTCTGCGTTAAATTTAAGATTATTCTTTCTCAATTCCTTAAGATTATGTTGGTAAAGATATGCAATGGTATTCCGTGAAGTTATTTCTTTCATTCTGCAGATCTTAAGTGGTACATGGACAAACTTTTAAGTTTTGGACTGTAGGTTATCCACCTAAAGACTCTGCAAAGCTTTGATGTCTGTTTCCTTTCTTCTTTTTTCCTTTTAATCTGTGAACTAGTTATTAGCTTAATATAACATTTAAAGATGTCCATTTAAAGTTAGTATGCCAAGATAATTAGGGTATCTTGAGTAGGGATGTCAATGAAATTCTAGTAATAGTCGAATAAAGTAGTACTCACATCTTTCCACTGTTCAGTTCTAGACAGAGAATTTTGTCTACAGCAATGCTTGTTTCTTCTGGAGAATTTTAATAATGTAAATGTCAGAATATAGAGCCTGAGAGCCACATTTCTTGTTTTTAGATTGGTCTCTTTGCAAGAGGATTATGATAGATTATTAGGCTTTGCGTTATCTGACAAAAAAATTCTTCTTCCATATTTAGTCAAGAATTTGTATTTGGGCTTTAATTTGAAAGAATGATATTTAATTTGAAAGAATGATAAGAGTTCCGCATCAGATATGTGTAATTACAGAAAAACTCAGAGATTTGTTTTCATAAAGCATGTTGCATAGAGAAGTTTTTGTTTCTAAAATATAGTGTAAAACACTAGACCCCATTTTGTAGGATTACACTGGGTATGCTGTTGTTGTAGTGTAAAACACTAGGTCTGTTTTGCGATTCCTTTCCTGATCTTCGATGAAACTGCATGACTTGCTCACTTGGATGTGATCTCAGGGTGGGACCTAAGGATCTTCTTTATACCCATATTCCTTTGCAATGGAAGTGAATGTAATTTTTATAAAAGAGGATAAATATCCCCAGTATATTCACTGTCCACTTCCAAGCATTACCTATTTATCCTTTTCTTGCCCTTACATCTTTTTATCTACTTAGGTTGAAGATGATGTACGACTAGAAGATGATTGGGTGCCTATGGATGAGCAACTAGGTATGCAAGAACTTGAGGAGGTTCTGCGTGCAAAAGAAGCACATTCACGAGCAGTAGTACTTGAAAGTGTAAGAACTTTTGCCAACTATTTGATCATTCAAAAATTGCCAGACAACCAAATTGTAATTGTACTAACTTGTGTCACAGGTAGGGGACATTCCTGATGCTGAGATAAAGCCGCCTGACAATGTGCTTTTTGTATGTAAATTGAATCCAGTTACTGAAGTGAGTTTCTTCTTTATTCTTGTGCTTAAAAGTTTGTTTTAGGACTATTGTCTAAGCTTTAGTCTTGGTCTTCCAACATTGGAACAAGTATGCCATCTTTCTTTGTGGTACTATCAGACAATATTTTTCCATGCAGGATGAAGATCTGTATACAATCTTTTCACGCTTTGGTACTGTGACATCGTAAGTCATTGACTACTTGATATTTTGAATGTTTTTACGTGCTATTTATTCTTCCCTGTCTGTCAATATGAATTGAAATTTCTCTCATCTCTTAGTACTTGTTCTCCTCAGTGCTGAAATAATTAGGGACTTCAAGACTGGGGATAGCCTCTGCTATGCTTTCATTGGTAAGTTTAAGTTTCCACTGAAGCAATTGTTGGGTAATAAAGCTTAACAAATATAAATATGCATCTTATCGCTGCCTCTTCCCCAGACCCCAGTGATGTTTTTCTTCAAACTTAGACTCTTAAGGATGTGATGTGAGTTGCCCCATGCTTGCTAACAAGTCTAAGCGTGCTATAATGATATCTGTACCTTTGGCGCTCATCGAGGGTGTCAAAAACCTCTTAAGAGAGCATCTGTTGTTGACCAGTCAATCACTTGAGGAAGACCTCCTTTTAATTTTGCACTATTTAGGGCAACATTCTCTAAATTATCTGAACTAAGGAGGACATATGTTTGATCGATATCCATACCTATATTATATATACTTCTGAAAACAATTCCAACATGTGTACTTCTTCATCAACATTTTCTAATGTGAAGTTCTGAATGGTGATCTGATTGGTATGATACCTCAAATCTTGATTGATTTGCCTCATCTATCTGTATACTACTCGAAGCTGAATATAATACCTTGATCTCCAATTGATTTTGTTGGTACCTGCTATTTTTTCAGAAGTAACAATCTATTGTTAACGAGCAACACCTTGAATCCTTGATCATCATCATCTAAGATGGTAAATGCCATCATCCTGATCTCTAACCACAAGGGTGTATCTCCTATTCAAATATTTGCTTGCTTCACCACAGATCATATTACGACCTGCATTACCTTTCCCAGTGATTCTCTTCTGTTCCCACCCTCACTAGGAATAGCCCATCTTAATCTTAGGGCTTGTTTGGATTGAAGGAATATGAAAGGAACCAAAACGATAGAACGTTGGAGTATCAGTCTTTTGCATGGGCTTTGAGGAGAAACTAGAAGAGAAGGCAAGAGAGGGACATAACTTGGCACTTAAAAGCTCAAATTTTATCTAGAAATCACGCAGAAGCTTCTTTTATAGAACTTCTCATTAGAACCTCAAGTCTCTATGAAGGACAGAATCATAGGTGGTAATATGGTTGCTAATCAATATTCATTCTGTTAATATATCTTTTACAAAATCAAATGCAATAAAATAATAAAGTTCAAATTTCCTTGCCTCTGCTTTTCTCCAAAGTAGACCCTGTTGGAGTAACTTAGCCAAACCCCCTTTTCCTTTTAATGATTATAGTCTACACATGGATGGCTTTTGATTAACCTTAGTCCAAGTTCATAAACCCTTGTGTTTAGACAAGGCCTTCTTCCCCTTATCAAGTCCCTTCATGTGAATCAGGGACACCTTGCACATGTTTCCCCCCCTTAATGACTTAATCCTCCTTGGTTTGTATGTGTACAATACAAGGGAGGCAAAAAAAAAGACATACTTGCTCTTTAAGAGATTGAAAAGCTAGTAGACATTGTTTCTTTCATATCTTCACTTTTGGTTTCCACTTCTCTGTCCCATTACCAACTAAACTGGGAAAACAGTTTTTAACTGTGTTGTTTTTTGTTCTCTCTTTGTTTAGCCCCAATTAATCATTGTGCAAGTAATTGCTTTCTTTCGTATATTTTTCCTCATGTACTGATTTATAACTTCTTATTTTGCCAGAGTTTGAGGACAAAGAGGCCTGTGAACAAGCATATTTTAAGGTAGTAAAGAGGAATAATATCCGTCTTGATTGGAATGTATGAACGTATATTATTAATTGTGTCAATTTATCAAAGGGCTTAAGAAGTTCATATTTATGAGCTCCAAATTGAATGTAAAACTTGAATGCTGGTGTTAGAATGTATATCATTTAATGGACATTTGTCCTATGATAGTCTGTGTTATCTTGATGTTAAGTGTAAGGAAAGCCAATATTGATAATGCAGCACCCATACTACTAGTTTTTTTTTACAACATATAATCCCATAACTGGGGTCTGGTACTAGATTTTAAAAATAAAAATAAATAAATAAATAATGTGTGTGAAATACCACCAATTGGAAAGCTTGATTTTAAAGATCCTTATCGGTGGTATTAAGGCAGTTGCTTTATAGAAGTAGTGCTTGATATACATATTCTTGGCATAGTGTTTTTTTCCTGTGACCTGCCTATTAATTTATGAAGGGGTTTTAAATGGAATGTCTTGTTGAACATTTATGTCTCCCAGTTCAGGCTTAAAATGTTTATCGTAAGCAGTTTTAGTTGAGGAACATAGGGAAACAACATTCCACTTCTTGGTTTCCAATGGATACAAGATGTGTGGTCTGAAGTAGAATCTTTGCAATGATTGGTGTGATGAAATATGTGGTAGAACTTTCCTTTAATGGAAGTAGACATTATTTTTAAAGGCACCAAAAGGAAAGTGGGCAACCAATATTAATGGCAGGAGTACTTGCAAATGCTGTGCATTTCTGTCTAGCTTGTTTTGGTCTTTCATTTTTATTAACTTGTTACCTGAACATTGAAGTTGTGTGTTTGTTTATACTTAATTATAATGTAGCAACATATATGGTGGGGAAGCTATGATTTTCGATGACTCACTTTTGCTATTTTTGATAGATGGATAATGCTTTAATTGATGATCGAAGGATACATGTTGATTTCAGCCAGAGTGTTGCAAAGTTGTGGTCCCAATATCGACGCAAAGACCAAACGGGTAAAGGTAAGCTATGCACATCTTGTAATGTGTTCGTCTATCAATTTTGAATGAAATTTATTTGTATTAGAAACTGAATGCTATAGCAAGATGATGTCATTAGATTGTATGACGGTTTGTATTTGATATCAAATACTTTGCTCATCTGTCCAGATGTTAGTATGATTTTTGAGTCCATGCAAGTGCTTATTGGAATTTGATCTTTTTAGGATCACATTTTGTTTTATATTTACTGTTTATACTTCTATTCAGTGTCATTATTATGCCATTTGATCCCCCAAAACTAATTACTGTTTCAGTTTAATTTTTCTGGTATGATAAAATAACTGTTTCAGTTGGTGTGGCCAATTGACAGATTATGTTTCTTAAATGTAACTTAACAGGTTTATCCTATTGAACTTTTTCCTCGAGGTTGCTAAATAGGGTGATAGATTGGTTTCTTCTTTTGATAGGTAAAAAGTAAGTCTTTTTAACGGATCTCAGTACCAAGATTGTACCGGACAGCACAAAACATGCCGAGTAGAAATCCTCTTATAGCTGTGAGGATTCCAAAATTCCAGCATTACAGCAATATCAAAAGCAAAGTCAGCATTACACCATAATTCTAACTCTGAATATATGTGCTTTTAACTAAAACAATATTCTCTTCCTTCCCTTCAAAGCATCTTCGATTTCTCTCTTCTGACGGAACAGTCCACATTATGCACAATGGAATTGTCTTCCAGACTTTCCAGACATTGTTCTCCTCCTTTTTCAAACTCTGGTTTTGCCACCTACAGAGGGCTTGCTTCACATTGGCTTGGCATAGCTTACTGAATTCAGTAAGACTATGGAACATCTGAATATACATCAAATATGCCATTTTAAATAGCAGTGTAGTAGCAGGCGATCGACTGTCTCACCATCTTTTTGCAAGTTTAGCTCCAGCTACAAAAGTTAAAACCTCTTCTTTGTAAGTTTTCTTGCGTCAAACAAGTGTCATGTGCTGCAACCCATCTAAAAGAAGCTACTCTTATAGGAGCTTTGATTTCTAAATTATTTGTCCATGGTAGCACCATTCCGAGCCGCATTCCTCGTCAGAGTCTGATAACAAGATTTCACATAGAAGTTCTTGATTAAAAAAAAAATCATGTAAAAGTTCCCATCTCTGCTGCCTTTCCAGCATATCCCTGTAAGCTTGCCAGCGAACTGTTCCCCACAATCTCAAGTAAAATATCATGTGAACTTTCTATTGCGACTTTATCGTTTTAAAGTAGTTCCAACATCTCCTAGGTGTATCTGTACATTTAGAACATATGGTAGCAAGCAACATTGTTGCAGCCCCTGCCAAATTAGATCTGATCAATGGTATTTATTTATTTCAGGAAGAGGTTGCTTCAAATGTGGTTCTCTTGATCACGTGGCTAAAGACTGCACTGGTGATGCCACCAAACAGCAGTCGAACTACATACTTAAAGAAGAAGACAACAAGCAGCGTGGTGGAGACGGTAACTCAAGGTTAGCAGGAACAAATGGCCCACGCCTCATTCCTCCTGTTTTTCTCTCTAAAAATTCCTTTTTTAACTCTTCTGAACATTTAATTCAAGGTATGAAATGGTATTTGATGAAGATGCTGCTGGAAGTCCAAAAAGAAATAAGAGGGAAAGAGAATTTGAAGGCGGAAAACATTACGAGAATCAGAATCCTAAACGTAGAGAACTGGAAGATGATGGAGCCAGGAAGGATAGAAAAAGAGATGGATATGAACGGCATAGGCAGGAGGATAGAAGTAACGATTATAGAACTGAAGAGAGGCATCGTGGAAGTGGGATGAGATCAAGTGGAGAGAAGGAAAGGGGTTATAGGGGTCGAAACGATCTGGATTATGGAAGAAACACTAATTATGATAACCGTAAGGCTGGCGGGGAGAGACCAGACCATGATAAGAGACACGTGGATAATGTGAGGCATGGAGACAAGGGTTATCGGAGGGAGAGTGGAAAGAGGGATCGGAGAGATGAGGTGGAATATGATGGTGGTCATGCAGATGAAGTTAGGTACAAAGACAATTCACAGAATAGAGGAAGAGGGGAAGAGCAAGATAGAGGAAAACGAAAGTCAGAGGGTGATGATGCTCGTGCTCGTGACTGTGGTCGTGATCGCGACCGCGGAAGAGGGGAAGAGCAAGATAGAGGAAAACGAAGGTCAGAGGGTGATGATGCTCGTGCTCGTGATCGCGACCGTGATCATGACCGTCGTCGTGATCGAGCTCGTGACCATGATCGTGTCAGAAGGAATTAAGTCGGTGAAAATCATTCACTTTGAGCCTGGAGAACATGATATTTCAATGTATGATGTATTTGTGCTTTGACACTCTTTTTTGGTGTATGTTATATGAATTAGTCATTGCACTTTAAGGGCTCGCAAAAAGATCTTAGTAAACAACGATGTTCCTGAATGAAAAATGCGTACACGTATGAACTTAAATCACAGATAATTTGAGAAGTAGTGATAATATAGCACAAGCAAGTTGCACGCAGTTTCAGCCTTTTAAATTATGTGGACAATGAACCAAATATATGTTCTTGTTTCTTACATTTTGTTTTTGAATTCCTCAAGTTTCAGTGTGAAGTTCTAATTATATGAGAGTGTGAACTGGATTCATATGTTCTTGTTTCTTCCAATTATGTTTTTGAATTCCTCAAGTTTCAGTGTAAAATTCTAATTATATGAGAGTGTGAACTGAATTCAAAACGTAGACAGAGCAAGTAAAAGTGTTTGAGCTCAACTTTTATACAACTCTTACCAAGGGTATACATATAAGGCTATTCTCTTCTCTCCATTAGACTCATCTTTTATTTACTTCTTACATCATTTTTATTAAAATAAAGAAACTCAATTTAATTTAACTTTAATATATTTTACAATTATGCTTACATTCAATATTAATTCTAATTTTTCTTTGCTTAAATAAAAAGGTCACACATACTTCATCATTTAAATAATGTAATGGCAGGGACTAGTTTTGTTTCATTTTTCCAAATTTTTGGGCTCAAATTCAATTTTGGTACTAGTATTTTGGGTAATTTTCTAATTTTACATGTACCGTCGTCACTGTCACTGAGTTGAACCCGAGAATATTTGTAGTTGTAGCACGGCGATAGATAGCCGCAACGCTGTGTGTACCACTCAATAAGCACTTCAACCTGCTAGTGGTAAAATGGCGAGAATGGCTTGCTCTCAGCTTCTTCCTTCCATGGCAATTCCGCTAAAGTCTTCTTTCCTCAATGGTTCTTCTCACCAGTGGTTACGACTCTCGGAATCTACGCATCCTGTGGTACTCATCAAAAGGCGCTTCTCCGTCGCTAAGATAAGCATGAGTTTGCGAGCTGGCATCGTTGGCCTTCCTAATGTCGGCAAGTCCACGCTGTTCAACGCCGTTGTAAGTCTATTTTCACAATATATTTCCTTCTGCAAGGACGCACTTGAATGCTTACCCCATATTTTTGTAGAAATGCCGATAGTCATGCAATTGAAGATCAGAAAATGGACGTAGAAGCTTAGAAATTTAACTACAAGTACGAGTGTGTAGTGAGTTAGATGTTTACTGGAGTGTAAGTATAGTACTGGTCCTTCTGTCAGAAGGAATTGAAGGTAGATGCTGTTAATTGAAAATTGGATAGCTCTTAAACTGGAAAACTACAACCCGTAGGAAACTAATGGAAAATTGATGTTGCATATTTTTTTAGATGCTTCTCGAGAGCCGAATTGTTGTACATCTATTTGATAAATGCATACTGCATAGTGCATATCTGTATGGAGGATGTTATTCACTAGTTAAAGAGACTGTAACTGAGTTGATGAACGTGTTATTAGTAATACATGCCGGGGCAAACCATAATTTCTGTAGGAAATTATTGGAAGGTTGATTTTGTGTATATTCCTAGGTGCTTCTCCAATATCCAATATTATTGGTCACCTGAGCCTAATTGATGTTATTATGCATATTACACATCTGTATGAATGATGTTATTTGCTAGTCCGGGGGACTCTAACTGAGGTTTTGAGTTGATGAATGTATTATTAGTTCTACATGTTGGGGCAAAAAAAAATCACAAAAAATCGTATTACTGAATAATTTGTGTGTTCAGTTTAAGTGTTAAACCAGAAAAATGGTAATTGTTGTGCTGCTTCTTGTTATGGTTGTCGATGTAGATCACCATTGTATCTTAAACTTCAGGTATCTCTGAAACCCTCTAGCATTAACTGACAGAATGGGTTACTTGTTCAACAGTTTTTAAGTTTTTGCTTGCTAGCGGGTGTCAGCTGCATATGTACTATTAATCTGTTACTGTGGTCCATTCTCTGTGTATTCCAGTCTAAAAATCTAAAAAATGGTAGCATATGCTGGAAACTTGACATTGTATTGTTGTAGTTTGCTGTCATTTAACTCCTTTGATTATCTTCTTGTATGTTTGCTGTTGGTCACTTACCCTTACAGCCATTGCCAATGTTCTTGCAGGTTGAGAATGGAAAGGCTCAGGCTGCTAATTTTCCTTTTTGCACAATAGAGCCAAATGTAGGGATAGTTGCTGTCCCTGATACACGTCTCCATGTTCTTTCTGATATAAGCAAATCCAAACGAGCGGTCCCGGCTTCGATAGAGTTTGTTGATATTGCTGGGCTTGTAAAGGGAGCCAGTCAAGGGGAGGTTTATTCTCAATAACCTTAAGTTTCCTAACATCAATTATTAGTCATGTTTTTCACTTATTGTATCATTGCATCAGTGGCATTATAAATTGAAGACACAACAATAGCTTTATAAAAAAAATTTCTATGGCAGGGCCTGGGGAATAAGTTCTTGTCACATATTCGTGAAGTGGACTCCATACTTCAGGTTTATATACTTTCTAGTTACTTATCATTATTATCTGTAATCTTGTGTTGTGTTGAAGTCCATGTTAGTTCCCAGCCCACTTCCATGGAAGTAATGATGAATCTATAAGATTGACCTCATTGAAGAGTGTCGTTTGATTCTGGTATAAAAACGAGAGAAAAATATTACATAAAATATAGATCTAGATGTATCCGTTTTTGGTAAGTAATGAAGAAATTTTTGAAGTATCACTTAAGATTGCCTTAGTCAACTTTAGATCAAAGTCAGGAAAGGAACTTCTCTGACCTTATTCTGGTTACCATCTGTATATTTCAATTGTCTTACTTTCTTTCCAGATTTAATACTTCAATTGCATTTCAAATATGAAAATAATCATTCCAAGGCCTTTTTTTTTTTCCTCTTTTGAGTTGTGAGGCTTTTTTTTGCTGTTATATTGCAATCCTAGCTTATGAGCATGTAAAGGCTAAAGAGAAGGAAGAGTGCTCCATCAGTATGCTTTGAGTTCCTTACGGATTTTAAAATTTTTCTGTCATACATTTTCTTTTGTTGCTTGCTGAAACGGCTTTTGTGTACTATTTTAGGTAGTACGTTGTTTTGAGGACAATGACATTGTTCATGTGAATGGGAAGGTTGAGCCAAAAGCTGATATTGACGTAATCAACTTGGAATTAATATTCTCAGACTTGGATCAGGTAAGTGTACAGTTCTGCTTTACATTTACAGGATGCTAACATGTGATCTTTAAAGAAACTGGGTGAAGGTCTCCAAGTAATTAAGGGAAAAAGCAGTTGTTATTGAAATCCATTTAAACTTTTTCTTCCTTCTTATTTTTCACTACAGCTCAGATGGAACTTCATTCCTTTCTTAAATCAATTCCAGTGGTTCATTTGTTACTGGAATTTATGATAAGGATATTAGCATATGATTTTCATGAAAGCAATGGGTGCATAAATAACAGCCAACCAACTTGTTAGATTTTGTACTGTTGCATTCAGGTTGCCTTTAAGATATGTATTATAAAGAGGTGATAAAATATGTTAGAGAAAACGAGACTGTATGTTTTGTGATTTTAATCTCTTGCTTCAGAACAGGGTACTGTACTAATGCTTCAAATTGTTATTGAAACTATAAGTACGGTCATTTACTTTATGGTGTTTGTTGCTGACCAGTGTCAGTTCTAAACATTCAGTAGATGTATTACTGTGGGTCAGTAATTGGCTAGTGTAGCATACTTTATAATAATGAACACTTCTTTATCTTTGGTTGAGGGAAATGATTTTCAATTAAGCTCTGTTCAAAGAATTTGGTTTATCACTCGATCTGCCCCAACTTGCTTGGGACCAAGGTGTAGTAGTTATTGTACAATCTGCAATAAAAAATCTGAGGAATTCTGGAAAAGACTACCACATGTGAAAAATAAAATTTCTCCCACGCAATATGAACTGAAATTAAAACATTTAGTCATGCTTTCGGACCATCTTGCTTTACCTAATACAAATTTGCCTTCAGAATCTATGACAAACACATTTAATTGGAAAAATGAAGAAACTGAAAATTAACTGTTGTCATGTAGTCTACTAAAAATCTCAAAAAGCATTAGTTTCATTACTATAAGGGATGAATATAGTTCTCTTTTTTAAGAATATCAGGTGGAGAGGAATTGTGTTTCCTATCATACATAAAGTCCTCCTGAGTTGATGTCTATATTTTAGGTGAGAATAAAGTGAATTACTTAAAAAATGCAGATGATTTATTTTAATATAACTCGTTTTGTTTTTTGAAATCAAGCATTGTTTCCGGGAAGCCAGTAGACCAGCTGATAAATTGGCAAGCATGAGCTATAATTTTGAGTCAATCCATGTCTTCAACTCTCAAACTGCTTTTCCCAATCAAGTAAAGGGGCTAGTCAATATGGACAGATGGGATATTCACTCTTCAGGATAAAAAAGAAACAAACCATCCCATATCATCTATGGTCCACCGTAGGTTTTGAGTATAATCATATTTTTGACTAAGTATAGCTTACTAAACTCCCCTCAATGATCATGTACAAAGTTTGGTATGCCAAACTCAAATTGTAAGTTCTTGCACATCAGTGATCAATGGAGTTATTTTATTAAATAAAACTCATTTTGTTTGGGCTCAAGTAAGACAAGCAGGCTAAGAAGAAGTATTTAGAATAAGAAATGATCATGGGAATGACTGGAACTGTTCTGCTGATCTTAAGTTAGTTATAGAGAGGCAGTCACCTACCTGAGCCACCTCATTTGTCTAACATGAACTAGGGGTATAGCTCATGGAGATGTATGCAGATAAATGGAGGAAAAAGAGGACATAAACATAAAAAGTACTTGCTTTTTATTAAAATGGACAAAATACAGATTCAATTGCATTTGATGATGATAGTATTGCACGAGAAGTGTATATGAATAATAGCTTGTTACGTACCTATGAAGCATGCATGACAGTCTCATGATGGTGTCAGAAAAATGCACACAAGACAAGGGATGTGGATGATATATTCTTTTTTTTTTCAACAGTAATTTTGTATTCTTCTTCTCCTTGTAAAGTTTCTGGGTATGCGAGCCAACTAACGACACTCAGTTTACAAGAATGCAGATTGAGAAAAGAATGGAGAAACTCAAAAAAGGTAGAGCTAAAGATTCACAAGCTAAAGTAAAGGTAAACTTATCTTTTAGTTTCTGGGAGATTAAGTGAGTCGTTCATCCTTGCAAGATTTTAAAATGTTGATTGTTGTATGATTGACATCCTAGTAGTTACATTACAAACATTGTCGTTGGGGATATCTATTTTAAAATTATCGTTTCAGGAGGAAGCAGAAAAGTCTGCCTTGGAGAAAATACAGCAAGCACTACTGGACGGAAAACCAGCACGATCAGTATCTTTGTCCGAGTTTGAAAAGGATGCTATAACGCAACTTTGTCTTCTAACAATGAAGCCTGTCATATTTGTGGCAAATGTAGCGGAATCAGAGGTAGCTGAACCTGAAAATAATCCTCATGTGAAGGAAGTAATAAAAAAAGCTGCTGAGTTAAATTCTGGTGTGGTAACTATTTCAGCGCAGGTCAGTTGACATTTTCACTTTTCCCCTTTGTATTTGAATCAATCAAAATTCACGCTATTTCATTTCAGTGGGAGATCTTTATCCTATTACTCTATTGGAAATTACTTTAATTGTCATAAAGAGTTGTGGTCCTCAATACAAGCCTAGAAACTCTCCTTTTTAAAGAAGGCGATACGAGTCTTATAACTCTTATGATAAAATAAATACCAGAAGGAAATTCGGGACGTGTGACATTACCTTTCTATGAGAGAAGGGGTGAAGCATGAGCTGACCTTCATGGAAATCGGGACCTGTCAAGATCTCGTAACCATTTTAGGTAGAGGAGCTATCATTAACCAACTTGTTTTCTTTGTCATATGTATCCTTAACTTTTTCCACCTTTAGGGATTAAGAGTTATGATGTGCTAAAGTGAATCTAGCTTTCTACACTATAAAAAATCTCTGTGGAATCAGAGGGTTGCTTCCAGTTGCTACATATTTCTGGTCTTCGTATTGCAGGTTGAGTCTGAGCTATCTGAACTTCCTTTAGAAGAAAGAATAGAATATTTGAAATCTCTTGGTGTCAATGAAAGTGGCCTTGGAAATCTCATCAGAGAAACTTATGGTCTCCTAGGGTTGCGTACATACTTCACTTCTGGCGAGAAGGTGAAACAAATAAAAGAACTTTAGTGATTTTTTTATTGTCGGCGTAGTTTGCGCCTTTTGGGTACTGTAGTGTATGAGTATTGAGTTTATCATTGGTCCACTTGCAGGAAACCAAAGCATGGACCATTCTCACAGGTTTGCACTATGGTTTCTCTATTTTAATCTTTTCTTAAAGTGAAAAATAAGCAGTTCTGGTCCCTCGTATAGTATTTTCCAATTTGGTACTTTTTTATCTGGCTAAGCACATAAAACTTCCATTTTTCCTGTTTTTGCTCTTTTAATTCTATTGTTAATGGCACCTCTACAAGTGAATGGAATCTATTTTGTTTCCTTGTCTTTAATAGCTTTACTTAAATGGCAAATTAGCTTTTCTTTTAAATACCTGTGTCTTTTCCTCTGATTAAAATGTTTAGTTTTAATCATTTAAAAGGGAAAGCGCAAAAAAAGTCATATTCTTCATGCTTGTTGTTTTCTATCCCTCCTCTCACATTGTCTCTACAAGTCTCATTCTTACTCCCCCTCAAACCAGCAGCCTTCTCACTTATTCTCCCTCTCCGGGCTGCTGCCTTTTCTCTCCTTTGGCAGCTCATGCAAACAACCATACGCAGCACTTTTTTACCTCTTCCAAGCTCCTCCACATGAAAGTTCTTCTTCTCCCTATTTCATTTTCTTTTTCTGATGCTGGACTCTTACTTGTTGTGGGTCAATTTTCCCGAGAAAAAAATTCTGGATGGTTGTTTAGGTCAATTTTCAAGAATAACAATAAGTTTTATGTGCTTAAAACATAGAGGGACTTAAACTGTTCTCTAAAAATTTCCTTTACAGGGAACTTATAACTGAGTCACTTGAGCTTCTAGAAAAGAATGACAATTCTTTTGTATTTTTCTTAGACTGGGTACAGATTTCAGTATTTGGTAGGCTCTTGACTGACCACGTGGCATCTATCCCTTCACATCCTTTATCCTGAAATGTTTGTCTAACCATTATGATTATATAGGAATGACTGCTCCCCAAGCAGCTGGGGTTATTCACTCCGACTTTGAAAAGGGCTTCATCAGGGCAGAGACGGTGAGTATCATGTAAAAATAGGGCAAGTCATAAGAAACAGTAAACTATGCTTTGGTTACTTCCAAGAATTTCAGCATGTACATTGTTTTTGTTTTAGAGGACGACCATATACTCAATATGTCTGATAAAATTAGTAGGCATGCATATATATCCTAAACATTGCGAAGGTAATGATTGAGAGCTTAGAGCTTCACCTTGGTTAGATCATAGATGATGAAGATATGCTGACAGTGGTGAAACTTTGTACTTTTGTGAATACAAATTAATGTGATTGATCTATCAGTGGTTTGTCACCTTAGATGGATAGAGCAAATCAAAGCAAGTTTTCACATGAATGGTGGAGTTTGATCGAACTGTTTTGTTATATGATATGTGATTATCAGTGACTATGAAGAATTGAGTCTATTTTTCGGCTGCAAATGTAAAATTTTCTAACATGGTTATAACTTGTAATCATGAGTCTGCATTTACCCAATTTACCAGACAGAGATTCTGTTTAAATGTTATTTTGGTGCTGCTATTTTCGTTTGTGCATAAAATAATAACTAAAAGATGTTCAAATAGTAGCTTTTGCTAGGGTGGATCTTAGCTCAACCAACAACAAATATGAGCGAATCCAAACTAACTAGTCCGCTTACATGAATCCTCAGCATCCAGTTAGCTCCATTCAGACAAGTAGTAGTGGATATTTTAATCCTTAATAGGATGGATCTTAGCTCAATTGATTTAGGATTAGTTTGTTTGGTTGTGAATTTGAAGGTTAGATCCATTATGTTGCCCTTTTTTATGCTTAATCGTGTGGTTATCTTTTGTCTTTCATTTCACGTAGCCCAGAAACTCACCACACTGATTATGTGGAACTAATAGAACTGTCTTGTGGGTGCTTGGAGTTATTTTGCTCATGGAAGAAGGCTTAACTTGCCACAAACTAGATGTTGGAAATATTTCAGCTTAGTTGACCATCCCCTTCCAGCCTCATATGCACACCCAAGACCGGATGATCTTGTTGTGAACAGACTCAACCATGGCTAACGAGGAACTATAGTAGTTATCCTTCGTTATTTTTAGGAGAAATGAGCCTTAGAAATAAACAGTTTGAATGATTTGTCATCTAGGTGTATTTTTATTGTCTTGGTTTGTTATTAGCCAAGTGTTTTTTCACTATAAGTTTGTGAGTGGTCTTTCCCTTTACCTATTAAAATAATAAACTTTTTTAAAAAGTTTTTAAATGGTTTGTCGACTTTACTTCTTTGCAGGTTGCTTATGATGACTTTGTTTCTGCTGGTTCTTTTGCAGCTGCAAGGGAGAAAGGACTGGTAAGTTGGCACTTTCTGATCATTTATGGTTCTTGATTCTGTTACTTCTGTTGATTTTTGACCTCATATGTTGGGAACTGTGTAAAATGTCTTTGTAGTATTTGATTGAGACAGTAAAGCTGTATATAACCCATTGATAGTCTACCTGAACCAAGTGTATGATTGAAATTTGAAAACTGGCCTTCTTTTCGATTTCAGCTATATCTGAACCTTAATAGGGTATTCCCCCATGGGCCAAAGGTACCCTCAAATACTTCTTGGCTACCTGAAATGTCTCGAGGAATCAGTTAAAACTTAGGACTCCTGATTGCAGCGTAATTTTAAAAATCGATAAATATTTAAAGTAACGGTAGATAAGCTAAATATTTCAATTTTAGCTGTTAAAAAACTTTATTTAGAAAAATGCCCATAAAATAACCTTAGAGTCTATCTTTGGCTTGTAAGCACATGCAGTGGTTACATCAAAATACCTTCCCGAAGCAAAAAGCTTTGCCAAACCCGAACAAAGAATCCATGGTTGCTTTTGGTGTCATTTCCTGATTACTGTTGATTGGAATTTTTTTTGCTGGAGCAAACCTTTTTAAATTTTTTTAGTGAACCACTTCATTATCATGTCAGTTACTCCTCAATAACCTTCTTACTTTGGCTCCAGTACTTAAAAAATGAGATGTTCATTGCCTCCCTTATCCCCAAATTTTAAAGAGGCTGCTAATCTCATGTAACTTTTACTAGTATGTAGTTTTCTTTCACAAAGATAATTACTTGTGTAATGGAATGTAAATAGTGCTTCTTTGTGAGCACTAAGTCTACTGACCCATGCAAACAAGAGAATAGATCAAGCTGGTTACAGGATTTATCTTTGTGTATGCAGTTGAGGTTAGAAGGGAAAGATTATGTTGTGCAAGAAGGGGATATAATGCTGTTTCGGTTCAATGTCTAATTGAAAAACAGTTGGTGAAGGAGATTTCACGAATTTTTATGTTGTGCTCACGGTTGTTTGGACCATTCAGATTTCTGAGACAGCAGATTTTGCTACAAGAGGTTTAATGGTGAAGCATATAATTTATGAGCTAGCCAGGTTTGTGAATTTTAAGGCACTGCAACTGGTGCTGATGAGATAGATATATGGTTTTCACTCGGCCACTACAAATCTCAATTTTGGCTTGTCATGTAACATTCAATGTCCATAGGTCATTCGACTTGTGTAATATTATTGTAATTCTTTCACTCCTTATCACCCTCTCCCATACGCCTTAGATGGGCACTGCAATATAATTTTAGCAATAAACGGGAAGAAGAAGATTCAAAAGTAGAACTTTTGTCAGTTTGATGGGTTCTGAATTGTCCAAACAGTCAGCGCATTCATATAATTCTATAGCTTGAAAGCTTAGCTGCATAGTTGATGGAGATACTTGGAATTTCTCTTTGCCCATTTTTCTTTTTGATTTCATTTGTGTGAGAGCATAAATAAATAGATCTTGGAAGCTTGACCAAACAAGGATAAATGTATAAGGCGTCCTGCTTTGACTTACTATTTAGTATATTTACTATTTTCAATTGGAATGTCTAGTTTTTGCTGTGGTCAATTATTCACACCATTTGATATGCTCTTTTGCACTATGTCAACTTGCTTTCCTAACGAAATAAAACAAAAATTGCCAGTTGTAGTTTTGCTTGGAAGCTAAGATGAAAGGGGTGTTTGTTTCCCTTCTACCAGCACTGCGCAGGTAAGGTTCCCTCATTTAGTGATTCGTTTATCTATAACTACACGATAATGATTGTATCTTATGAAATAATTCTGTCCTAATCGACGAGATTTTGTTTTTGTTTGGGTAGGATTCTCGTACAAGTGAACCAATTGCGTTTTGTTGATCTGTCTATTATTTGTCCAAGTGGTTGCCTTATCAGCAAATGGTTTGGCATTTTAAAAAAGAGATCCAAAAAAGGACAAAAGGTCTAAAGACAGTATCTAGTACTATTCCTTCTTTTCCTTGGAAATAATGCAGGTAGTGACACACTTGAAAAATAAAACGACATGGATTTATAGAACCGACAAAGATATTGGAGAAATGTACGCATGAAAGCACTAACTATATTAATATTCAGTCAAAGAGTAAATAACACATAATGGTACAGTGAATTGGATGTACTTCTATCTATCCATGGGCACTTTAGTGCTTATTTATTGTTAAAAAAATAGGATGTAATCTATTCCAAGATCTGTTGGTGCCCACTAAAACAATATCTCATCTTCGTTGGTATACGAGCTCTATTACCAGAAAATGTTCAGAGAGAAAAAAAAAATTCTCTGGGGAAATGGGAAGGTGGGCTTATCTTTAGGTTTGGGAACCATAAAAGCTAGCCGTGATAGTTTCATGACTTGAGTATTGAATTTTAAGATGCCAATATTTAATGAATTTATACATGATTTAGGGTTCAAGCTATTGAGTTATGCTATCTGCCCATAGACCATAAAAGAATTAATTATCCCAACAGGCATATAAGGATTAAGTTTATTCTAGATTGCATATGTAGAGGAAAGACACAATAGGACTTAGTTAGGCAAGTTCCTAGTTGGTTAAAGAGCTAACTCCGATCCATTAATCACCTTAATTATAGTAGGCCATACTTATCTTTCTTCCAAAGACACAATGAATAAAATCTTGTATCACATGAGACCCCATCTGAAACAAAGACTAAAAGATAGCTTGTCTTTGTCATTTGAAATAATTTAGGTCCCCAATTAGAACCATGAAACAATGACCTTCCAACCATATTCACCTTTCCATCTCTGCAATATTCATCTTCTCAATATCATATTTAAGTATTTTAATTAATGAAACCAAGAAGGAAGGAAGAAATTAAGAGAAGATGAAGAAGCTGAATTTGTTATTGAGGAAGTGTAAGACTTTGTCAAGGCAACTAGGAAGAAGCTCATCTTATAGTAGTTTAAGGTCAAAATCTACAAGAGAAGATTTTTGGAATGTGGAAGATAATATGGAAGAATTTGAGACAATTCTTGTTGGCAACTCAAGAAGGAAATATGTCATAAAATCAAAATACTTGAGCCATCCACTATTGAATGCTCTAATACAGAAATCAAAGCAAAAGCATGGGGAAAAAGATCATCTTTCCGTTAAGTGTGAAGTTGTGCTTTTTGATCATCTTCTCTGGTTACTTGAAAATGCCGATCCTATCAACCTTAATTCTGATTCATTTGAGGAATTGGCTGATCTATATGTTGTTTAATGTGAATATTTTCATTATTATTCTACCATTTGTTTTCATTTCTCTAGTCAATTTTTTTTTCTTTTCATGTAATTAGTCGTAATAAATGTTGAGGAGTGATATCATTCTCATAAAAATATGAGAAGGATCTTAGATTCCTATTATATATGCATTTGCCCCTTGGTTTACGGCTCTCATCATTCTTTATTCAAGTTGTTGATATCCAACGTAAGAATTATACATCAATAAAGTTCATTGTGTTTGGTAAATTGTGATTGTGGTATTGGTGTAAGGAATTTTCCACCATCAAGAATAGTGATGGGATGAATATAATTTCTCCACTTCTAATCAAAGCTAAAGATACTAAGTACGAGCCCCGTAAATCAGAAAAATTATAATAGTGAGCACTTCTCCTGATGATGAGCCTTTTGTCGTGAGAATCCAAATCACTTCCCCTTATTAGTGAGCTTTTGCGGTGAGAATCCAAATTATGAATGTGGTATGTATCGAATTAAGGAAAAGACTTACACCACTAAGAATTGTGGTTGGATTGACAGGATCCCTCTACTCCTAATTAAAAGTCTTAATTCGAGTCAATCAATGAAAAAAAATTCTCAAAGTAAGAAATCTTATGCCATGCTAATATGTAATTAAAAGGGAAGGAGATACCAAAACCAAAGTCAATTTTAATGCACCAAACTCCAAAAGCTATAGTTAAACGTTTGTAAATAAACATCGACTACAACATTCTTATACGAGCGTGTGTTAATGATACAACACTTTTAATTTTGTAAATGTGATTCACTTCTAGTAATTTAATTGATTGATTGTCTAAATTTTCACCTTATTGGTGTGAGAGTTCAATTTCCACGTTAATTTTTTTTTATTTTAAGTAAATAAAATATAAAATCTATCCCGAATAAAATAAAAGAGAGGAAAATATTCTCAGTGAAATTCAAATTGAGCCCAACAAGGGTTATAAGGCGACCCGTCCAATTATTCAGTGGCCCGCATATGATGCATCCCCCGCGCCATTTCTCCAAAGTTGCCGATGGACAACATAGTATTTGTCACACTCTCCAATACCTGCAGTGAAGAGAAAAATATAATACTCTTAACACTGGGGCCTCTCATGGCGTAGCGTGGGTTTGACCATGTTTGCAGCCTTTTGTTTTCCTTTCCCAATTTCATATCGAGTTTAGACTGCCTATGTGAGGTAAAAAAAAACTCATCTTTTTTTTTTCTCTTCAAGAATCCATCACTATTGCGATTGATCTTCCTTTTTTCACTTTCTCTTCTTCATGCAGAGATATCTTCACACACCCATGTTTTTTTTTGAATTTTCCAGGACCCCAGTAATTTTGTTCCCTCAATTTGTACTGTGCACAATCGTTATCAAAATAAGTGCTTTTTCTTCAATATTACTGTATTTATTATCCGTTTTTCCTCTTAAGTGTTTCTTTTCACTTTTCCTATTCCTGGTTTTGTTGCTTTTCCTTGGTTATATATGTTTGGCTAAGAACTTTTTGTTTTTATTTCCGTTGTTGGGGAAATAGGATAATATTGGACCTCAACTAGTTTGAGATTGAAGCATAGTTGTTGACATATTGTTGATTGATTATGGTTGTTGTTGAACTTATTATCTATTTTTGTTGAGAAAGATACCTGTTTTCTTAGGGCCATGTTGATTGTTGAGGCAGTTTTATCATCTTATGAAGTTCATTCTTTCAGATTTTAAAGTAGCTGAGAGAAATGATGGATGGATAATATTGTTGTAAGCTGTGGCTAACTAAAGGAAAAAAAAATCTTGCCATGTTTATCTGGTGCTATAATACATTTGATGGATCTAAATAGCTTTCAAATTGCTTACCATTCACCTTATACAGTCTATATTATCATGACCTGTATTGGACTGGAACAGTAAAGTTACTCACGGCCAGCAGTGCTATAGTTTCTTTTAATCATTTGGATCTTTCTACAGTCTTCCCTTTGGTGACGTTAACAATATTATATCCAGTAGATATGTGCATTTTGACTGTACGGACTTTCATTTTCATTTTTGAGACTGAGTTTACTGGATATTGTTAAATCTTTTAAATAACGTTTCAGCTTTAATTAAAGAAACATGTGAAACAAATTGGAATTTATGCTAAATCATTGCATTGGCCGTTCTCTGTGGTTCGAGCACTGTTCTTCCTTTATCAGTTTTGACATAGATTACTAGAGCATACCTCTATGATAGCAAAGATCTTGTCCTTGAAAGTTTTGACTTTAGGGTAAATTTTTGGTTTTCTTCCTGTTGGACTTTGAATAACAAGTTTGTCAACTATGAGCAGAAATATGGATCGAGCAAGGTTAAATAAAAGAACCCGTTGCTCAGGTTCAACACCGTCAGAGGAGTCAGCCTTAGATCTTGAAAAATACTGTTGCAGTTATTCTAATCTTCCTTCACTTAGTCCACCAACACTTCAACCTTATGCATCGGCTGGACAACACTCTGAGAGTAATGCTGCATACTTCTCCTGGCCTAGTCGGCTAAATGATGCTGCTGAAGAGAGAGCAAACTATTTCGGGAATCTTCAGAAAGGGGTTTTGCCAGAAACTCTTGGCCGATTGCCCGAGGGGCAGCGAGCAACAACCTTACTTGACCTCATGACTATAAGGGCATCTCATAGCAAACTCTTGCGTTGCTACAGTCTCGGTACAGCAATTGGTTTTCGTATTCGACGTGGTGTTTTGACTGATATACCAGCAATACTAGTGTTTGTATCCCGGAAAGTTCACAAACAATGGCTTAGTCCAATTCAGTGTCTACCTACTGCTTTAGAGGTGATCAAAAGGATGCCTAATTATCTTTTATCCTATTTCTGTCACCCTCTCGCGAAAGATTTTCCTGAATCAGGACAAAAAAAGATGATGAAACTTTTACTTCCTTATAAAAACAAAAGAGGATGAAATTTACTTCATTGATTTTCTTTTATCTTCTATTGCTGTATTCCTCCCCGTCACTTTTCCTGATAGGGATTGTTCAATTGTGTGAGTTCAACTATTATTAGAGCCCAAAGAATCAACACTTGCTACGAAATGTTATTCTTGCATCATTTATTCATTAGTTTTCTGACTTTCTCTATGCTTAAATATGTTACTTATCATCAGGGCCCTGGAGGTGTGTGGTGTGAAGTGGATGTGGTCGAGTTCTCCTATTTTGGTGCACCAGAGCCAACACCCAAGGAGCAGTTGTACACAGAGATAGTCGATGACCTGCGGGGTAGTGACCCATATATTGGTTCAGGATCTCAGGTAGTTTGATGTTTATCACAACTTTTTACTCTAAAGATGCTTTGATTGAGTTTTGATGAGTTCATAAGAGAGTTGAAGTCTAAGTAGAGTCCTAGAAAATGTATCAATTAATTTTCAAATCACGCAGGTTGGGCAAATTTATGGCAAGTATTGCTATTTTCATGAGTCCTGTTAGTAGATTGACTCTAAGCATCTTGCATAAAAGTTAAAACAACTATTTGGGTGTGGCAGATCCTTGGAGCCATCTGCTTCTTTGCTTCTGAGCACATTTTGTATTTTTCTGAAGTGCTTATCATTCAGTATCGGAACTAGGTTTATGCTTACCATATTTTTCTGAAACTATGCAGCAAGGACAACTTATGTTAGTCTTATATTACTAAAAGGCATCTACTAATTTTGAAAAGGTTGGAAGCAATGGATGATGATTTCCTGTAATGTGTCTAAGAGCCCATAAACTTTATATGTGCACAAAGACACTTTTTGACACCTTTCTCCATTGTTTGGTTAGACTCACATCCCTTCTGAGTAAATTGGTTAGTCATCAAATCAGTTGAGTTCCTTTGAAATCTCCAGCAAAGGTTAATACATTAAAAGGGTCTGGGGGAAAGGTTTTGTTTGTCAACAAGTTAGTTGAGCTTCTTTGTTGAGATCTCCAGTCGTTTTTAATTGCATCTTAGGAAGATAAACAAATAAAGAGTCTGCAGAAGAAATCAGATGTAAACTACTTGTTTGGCTTGTCATTTCTTTCTTCCCTAAGGTTATCACTCTGATCGTACATGTTAATTCACCACATTTTATTGGAAACATCTAGGTAGCAAGCCAGGAGACATATGGAACCTTGGGCGCTATTGTGAGGAGTCTGTCAGGCAATCGACAAGTTGGTTTCCTAACAAACCGGCATGTTGCTGTTGACTTAGATTACCCAAATCAAAAAATGTTTCATCCTTTACCACCAACACTTGGACCTGGAGTATATCTGGGTTCAGTGGAGAGAGCTACATCTTTTATCAGAGACGACCTTTGGTATGGCATATTTGCTGGCATAAATCCAGGTTAAGTGTTTCTTCTTACCTTCTTTACTGATTTATGTTGGAAGGAAGAATGTTCTGATGCTACAAATCATTATTGAAATTCGCTAAATGAATAGTGGATTATGATGTCTCGCCTTGTGCTTTGGTAAATACGTCTTGTGATACTAATCCTTTCTCCATCATTAATTCATATCTATCATTTCTTGGATAGAAGAAGGTTATGTAAAAACTTATTTGAGATCTCACTAATCAGATTCCACTGTATTGATCTATAAGGTGTTGTATGAAATGAAATATAGTCAAATGATAAAAATGAGGTTGTCTTGCTAATGGGGGACAAAGTTAACTGATACCTGTGCAGATGGGAGGTAGCAGGTACCCTGTGGGATTAGTCGAGGTGTGTGCAAGCTGGCCCGCACACCACCTGTTATAAAAGAATATGTTAGACAATGTCTCTTTGTCCCGTGTGATCATATTTTCATCCTGCCACCAGAACATGGATTAGATCAGTGTTATCAAAGGCGAAAAGCGCAAAAAAGCTCTAAGGTCCGTGGGGGCTTTAAGCTCAAAGCGCAAATAAAGCTTGGGCTTTAATTAAAAAAGGCGCAAAGGGAGAAAAAATACAAATATATATGTTTAGTCCAAAACTAATAATTATAAACATTATGACAAATATATGACCAATGAATTGAATTTTTTTAAGTTATGAAGTGAAATATCAATTGTTTCGTGTCAATTCTTCATAAGAGGCTCATTGTCAAGGAAAAGTTTGTCTTAGAACCTTGATGACGACACTGAAGCGCACATAAAGCGAGGCGAAGCGCTCAACACGTTTTGAGCGTCGCTTCGGGCCCCGCCTTTGATCTGCAAGTGCAACCCATGCTAGAAATCTTCATTTTTGTTTCTTTCTATGTTTTTAGATAGATGAAAAGTTATTCTTTGCGCACTTGCATGTTACCTGCTCTGCTCCTGAAGGTTCTTAATTTGTTAGAGTTATTATTTTTCTTGTAGCATTGGTAAGATTTCTAATGTGGAATTGATTACTCGTGCAGAGACATTTGTCAGGGCAGATGGTGCATTCATTCCTTTCACAGATGATTTTGATATGACCTCTGTTACTACTTCTGTTAAGGGCATAGGGGAAATTGGAGATGTCAAAATTATAGATTTGCAATCTCCTATTAGTAGTCTCATTGGAAAGCAAGTGACGAAGGTCGGAAGAAGCTCTGGATTGACTACGGGCACTGTCTTGGCATATGCCCTTGAATATAATGATGAGAAAGGGATTTGCTTCTTGACTGATTTTCTTGTCAAAGGAGAAAACCAGCAGACGTTTGACCTTGAAGGAGACAGTGGAAGTTTAATCGTTTTGAAGGGTGAGAATGGGGAAAAACCCCGACCAATTGGTATTATTTGGGGTGGAACTGCAAATAGGGGACGGCTTAAACTAAAGGTGGGACAATCTCCAGAAAATTGGACTAGTGGAGTTGACCTTGGGCGCCTACTCAATTTCCTTGAACTTGATATCATTACCAAAGATGAAGCTCTAAAAGGTTTGTGGTCTTCAGCACTTGATTTCTGCCGATAAAGCTAGCTGATTTTTTCTTTTTTGGTTACATGCACAAAAAACAAATCTCCAATGTGCCCCCCCCCCCCCCCCCCCAAATTTATCTTTTACCATTGTGCTTTCTAATTTGTTTATCAGGCATAGGGCTTACAGTTAGTAAGTGATGTTGAGACTTGAGAGTGATACATCCCAAGTTTTTTCAGAGGGGTGGTTGTAGAAGTAAAAACATGCATGATTTAGAGTGGACGAGAAGCTAAGAAGCTCAATGGATGTCAAGATCTTTAGAATCGTACAGCGAGTTGTTAGATCTAGCTATACTAAATTGGCCTATTAGAAGCCACTTGACAATTGGCTGATTATCTTTCTCTAAGTGAGCGAGTTTCATTGGTTGACATCAACATTAAATTAACCATATTTTTATCAAAACCATCTCTTCTAGATTTAGTAGTTTGTAGTGTGACATTTATTGAAAAATTTGTGAATGCAAGGAGTTCCAAGAAGGCATGATAAATTGCTTTGTAGAATTAGTTTATTAGTATCCCACTGTTTGCACATTAGTTCTCAGGCATCCAGTTGGTCTGTTTAGCTTCAGAGTTCAGAAGCACGACTTGTCCTTCTTGAAATGACATGCTCAATTTCCTCTAGTGACGTTATTTGGGTAGACTGTATTCCTTTCTTCATTTGTATAATGTTTGTAGGATGGATAAAGCAAGTGAATTCCATCCCTTCTGCTAACCGTTAGTATTTGCACCACAAGATGGAATAGAACTAAGCTGACTCCCATTCTTAATCCCAATCCATGGAGACAAAATAATGTCTATTCAAAGTGATGTAGGTTCTGTTGCTTTAAATCCTGTCACATCTGTATGACTTACTCCGATAAATTTACCATTTCATCAACGTCTCCTCTTTTTTCCGATAAAAAGATCTTCAATTCTTTGAGGGTATGTAATAACCTTGTCTGTGTCTATCACTGGTGTAGTTGCAGTGCAAGAACAGAGAGCTGCCTCTGCCACAATGGTGGGCTCTACGGCTGGGGATTCTTCACCTCCTGATATAATGCTTCCAAAGGACAAAATAGAGCCTCTTGGGCTTCACATTCAACAAATTCCCTTGGAAGATGGCATTGGTGGCCCTGATATAAACTCTTCACCTGTGGAAGCTACATTTAACTTGGAAGAAAGTGGGATCAACTTTGATGCAAGTGTTGAACATCAATTCATTCCAAGCTTCAATGGGCAACCTCCGGCTAATCAAGACGACCATCGTGATAAGTCAGCATACGAGAATCTCTCAGCTCTTAGGAAAGGCTCTGATGAAGACATCAGCTTTTCCTTGCAGTTGGGTGGTCATGAATCCAAGAGAAGACGTTCAGAGCCTCCACCAATTGCAGATGAACCAGAATGATTTTCTCCTTTTATCTGCTGGTACATTTAACTTTGAGGTCTTCCACGGAAAGGAAATGCATTTTGTGTTTGGTTCTAAAACAAGAAAGAGGTCCAATTTGGTTTTTGAGGTGCTAAATTTTCATCATATGGCCATTGATGGCAACCTGTGTATGAAGAGTTTTGTATTTGAACATGTCAGTAGTGCAAAATCCAATTGTAAAATACATGCAAGTTAAAAATGAGGCTGCTTTGTTGAGCTATTTTGGTTCATGGCTCCATGCAGTAGACATGAAAAATTTGCCTTTGATGTATATTTATGCTGGATATGTTAAGAAACCAAGTGTTTATATATATGTATTGCATGTCGATGCGTTCTTTTAGTAAGTATTATTTATGTAATTCTCTAATCAAGTTATTAAAAAGCCTTTACTTGTACTTATCATCACTATATAAAAAAATAAAACCTTTTTTGGGAATGAACCAATAAGAAATTGAAGGTATTTTAAAATTTAAAAGATACCTTATGCGATTTCTATTACTTTTTAAGGTATTAATATAATTACAAATTAAAAGGAATAAATTGTAATTTCATATAATTTATACATGGTGCCAAGGAGTACATGTTCAATTTGTCTGGGTCCAACATTGTCCATCTATAGGGCCGTATCTTATAAGCCCACAGGAATGGGCCAGCAAATCTGGCCCCAATAATTTCTGTCTCCGGCGATCAGCTGAACGACGGCTGCTAAGTGTTCTGTTCCTCCCTTTTCGACTTGTGCCTTTTTTTCGCTCTATTCCTCTCGCATTTGGATTCCTCCTCTCTCGAGATTGAGACCTCCATGCTTAGTGAAACCGGTTGCAGTGCAACGTCTGCCTCTGGTGCGTTAAAAAGCCTCAATTTTTCCATCTTCAACCTCAACCTTTTTCCTTATTATGCTCCTAAACTTGTCACAAAATTATAGCTTGTTATCTGCTAAGTTTTTTTTTTTTTAATAGGCGATGCCTAGTAGTTGGGATTAAGGTTTAGTGATGTTGGTATATTGGTTGCTAGTGTTATTTGTGAGAAATTGAACTCAAATTATTGAGTATAGAATGAAAAAGTTGGTCCAGTAGGGATATTGATACTGAGGGTTTATATATTTGACCTCAATGGTGAAAGTTTGTTTTTTTTATTTCATTTTATTTTCTGAATTGACTGGTTTTCTATTTGTCATTCAGTGGGTATGGTCTCGAGTTAATATATTTCAGCACAAGCAGTGCAAAATCTAGAGGATTTCATGGCAGGCAATGGCCTGCCAGCTCTGGGTCGTGTGAAGCTCAGTGATTTGGTACCATTGGAAGGTCTTCCTTCTGATTCATATAAATTATCTGTCTCAACTTTGTCACAGTCATTGGCTCAGTATTCAGCTGCCATTATACAGCTATCCACAAGTGATGGAGCTCTTTTAAGGTCTAGTCTAGAGTCTGCCCGACTTTACTTTCAACACAAACCCTCTTATCCTGCTGCGGATGTTATTCATTCTGATGATTCTCGTGAGTGGTGTAAGACCTCTGGTTACCATGCAGATCCTCAACAATGGCAAGAAACTTATGATTTCAGGCCAGGGCTCACTCCTTCGGAACCCACCACTGAAATTGAATTCCCTCCTGCTGGTTTGGCTGACATATTCTCTTTGCTTGGTAGAGCAGCAAGAGATATATTGGACGCCATCAGCTTCTATTTAAATCTGCGTAGCTCTCCATTTACTGAAATACTTGATAATGTTCCACTCAGAAACCGAGAAACATCATCCTCTGTATTATCCGTATGTTGTCATGCCAGGCCATCTTTTCAGGGTGCTCAGCACCATGGCCTGACAACTCAAGAGGATGGTCATTTGGGGATGTTCTCGGATCATGAGCATCAGGTTGACAGAAGCCTTGTTACAATTGTTAAGTCGGATAGGCCTGGTCTACATGTGAGAGATTTTCATGGTCACTGGGTTCTTCTGGATGGTGATCTTGGCCCCCAAGAAGCAATAGTTTATCCTGGCCTTGCATTATATCAGGCAACTGCGGGCTATATCAGCCCTGCACTTCATCGGACAGACATTGGTAATCAGCAGGGTAGCATATATGGACGCTGTTCTCTCTCTTTTAAACTTATGCCCAAGTCCATGACCAACCTCAATTGTTCAGAAATGCGGGCTGCTGGTCATGGGGTTGAAGCTCAATTCCAGCTTCCCGTACCAGTTGATGACTTCATGCAGAGATCAACTGATCAGTTGCTTAACAGGAGCAATTTCCCTACATTCAACTTTCCAACAGTCCAAGATGGTATGACATCCTTTTTTTCTTTTTTCCTATTTGCATTATCAGTATGGAAATGAAAATCTAGAATTATTACATTTTTGTTTCTATTCTCTTTTTTATATTTAAATGAATTAGTAGACACAATAAGGATAAGGTGACTTAGAATTGGCTTTCATGGATGGTGCTCCCTAATGTTTTCAGTTGGAGGGCCAGTTGACAACTTGATTAGGAAAGAAGGTTGTTCATAATCTTGAAACTTCTGTGGTTTTTGAAAAATGTGAGTCTAAAATAGCATCTAGTTAGAGTTATCATGATTATGAGTCCACACAACTAATACCTCCGAACAGATTTTTTTTTTTTTAGGATGGTAATGTATACATACATATTAAGCACAAAGATTGTGCTGGAAACCAAAACACGGGTGTTACTTCAGAGAAAAGAACCTCAACACAGCATTCCTTCTTCTTCTTCTTACGAGGAATCTAAGACATCTTGACTTGTATTAGGATCATCTATGCACTAAAAACTCAAAAGAAGGATTCAATTCATCTTAAGTTTCTGTAAGGAGCTGTTTGTAGCTTCAAAATATCTTTAATTTCTTTCCTTCCAATCCGAACAAAAGTACTTGGTGTTAATTTTGAAGATTTATTTAGAACAAAAACACAATGCTGACTGAAGCTGGTGTATCACGTATGATTGGTCAGTAATGAAAAGTTTCGTGACAAGCTTAGCCGTTTTTCATAATTAGAAGTGAAAGGTCTTAGTTTTGCTTGTTGAGGACCTGAAGGACTGTTATTATCTCGAATATCTGGAAATGACTTTCAAACATGGTCAAAGTAGATAAAGCAGCCTCTATTGGTTTAATTATGCGTTCAAAAGGTGCCAGATTCTGTAAGTTTCTTTCTGTATCAATGTGAAGGAGAGGTATCTAGAAGCCGAATCTACTTGCAGTTTCAAGTAATGGAACTAAAGAAGGATGCCTTTTTATTGTTACATTTTATTGTGTTAAATGCTCTCCCATGTTTTTTCGTAATATTGATAGTTTTGGTGTTTTTTTACTTTTCCTTAAGCAATATATTACTGCTGGCTGGATTTTTTTAACATTGAATTGAGCTCTTTTCTGCTAGTATTCCTTAGTAAGAAGCTTTTAACAACAGGTCCTTGGATCGATGAAATGCTGGTACAGGATCTATGAAGCCCATGATGAGGAGAAGGAAGAGTAACTCAAGATCTAAACCTCTTCCACCTTCAAAGAGGTTGAGATTGGAGGCACAAAGAGTTCTCAAAGAAAGAGTTCAAGACATAGCTGATAAAAAGGGCATCAAGCTGAGGTTCTGCACCTTAAAGGATTGTGAAAGTCACATCCAGTCACTTGATAGCCCATGTACGAACATAAGAATGGAAATTGGATGGCCACCGGGAGTTCCATTTGTTCACCCACATGATCTCCCAAATAAGGCTAAGATTGGATTTCTTGAAACATATGAACCTGGTTGGTCTGCAACTCATGATATGGAGTTGAGCCTAATCGATCCCGGACAGCCAAGTCAACACACTACTAACTGTAACTATCATTCCCCTAATTAGCCTTGCTTTTCTGCATCCGTATCTTTATTTAAGCAGTAGATGTTTCTGGTTTCTTTAGTTGCTTATGCATGAGAGATGGCGTATAAGTTCACATCTTTCCTATCTTCTGCATTGGCCATGTTGCTAGTAACAACATTAATCCATTTGAAGAAGCATTTCTGTTCATCTACTCATGCATTCTAGAAGTTTACACCCTCCCTCCCTGTTCTTTTACTTTTACTTTTGGCTCTTGTATATACTGAAAGCAAAAATGTGTTCTGCAGGAATCTATGTCGCTATCAGAATGCTGCCTGATGAGTGCTTGGATTCATTATACCAATATTTGTCTGCTTAATTATGCTCGTCTTATGCAGATCTTGCTAATTTGTATATGAATTTCAATTAAGATATGAATGCACAATGAACTGTTCCTTTGTTTATCGTAATCGTTGTCCCTGTACATATTAGTTTGTAAAATTTGATGGAATATTAGTACTAAATTCCGAATGTACTCGTAGTTTTCTCGGCTCTCATACTCTTAGCTCTTGTGGAGCATTTTATGTTGGCCAAAGAGTTTGAATTTATATAGTGGTTGGATCTTAGAAGCTAACTTAACTTCCCGTTTTCATTTTTCAACCTCTATTTGCTATTATATTCAACCAATTGGACCGTTATATTGTTGGATCAGCATTGCCTTTTCTTTAATTCCATATATGAATTATGATGGTGTTTGTAAACTTTTGTTAATTGACATGTTTCTTCTACTGAAGAGAATTGTAAGAGGATATAAAACCAACAATTGCAATTACGCCTCAGTCCCAAAAATATTTAAATCCTCATGCTTCATTTAAACTCAACTCACGTCAAAGGGAAAAAAGAAACAGGATGTTAGGTTCTTTCATCAAACGTGACAATGAGCCCTTTTTAGTTCAGAATGCATGTAAACTATTTCTTTACCAATACTTCTACAGAGACAACTTAGTAGAGAGCTTTATCTTCTACAAGAGCAATTACATTACTACTAATTTAAGAAAAATAACGCAACCAGTGGATCAACAGAGTTTGCCCAGATATGTTAATCGTTCCTTGTCAGCAATCGGGGGAACACTGCGATTGCCTCATAATTTGCTACACTTTCTGTTAATCACCACGAGGCCATAACTGTTGGGACTTCAATAACCAGTAGGTCCTCGCAATTGTTGTTGGTTCTCAAATGGTAGTTCGATGGATGCTGCATTGCCATAGAATTCTTCCAGGTTGTAGTACTCACGCTGCGGAGGAAGAAATAGATGAACAACAACATCACCTGTAATTAAGAGAGGCATGGAGCGACATATCAGCAAGAAGAATAACACATTTCATGGCATACTCCATGGCTGCTGCAAGGGTCAAATAGTAGCACATAATATAGCATCGCCTTATCAAAACAAACCACTCATGTTTAGTGCCTATAGCGTTGGAGGTAACATTCTTTGTTGAAACCAGAAGTTAACCTTATACGTGGGATGATTTTTGAAAAGCACTACCCATATGAAGCAGGGCATGATACAAACTAATGCTTCTCTGGCTGGGTCAGAGATCTCTGTGCCGTGAACCTTTAAACCCCCTTTTCTTGCTCAACTGAATAATAACGGATTTTTGCAAGTTGCTTGATAGTTTGATACCTCGTAACAGTTAAGCACTATGTTTGGGTAAGTTATGTTGGACAATTTGAAGCAACACAGTTACAGTAAGTATTCGGAGGGGTGGGTTAGTCAACAACAAAGTTACTCCCTTCTAATCCTAATGTGCAGAAGGATATTGTCCCTTAACTGCACTTGTTTTAAGTATGAAATTAAAAAATAGTGGTGAATCAAGTACAAGGGCAATAATAAATTATATCCAGTGAAATTCTTCAGCCATGACACAAGTAATAGCAGGACTATTAAAGTACCATGAATTACTTACCAAAGTCCAGTAGCGTCCACGAGTTGGGTTTTGAATTTCCAGAAGCAACTCTTCCATATTGTTCCTCAGCCATATCTCTTACTCTGGTCCTTTATGAGAGATTTAGAGAAAATTCAGAATTACAAAGACGAATCCTCAGTCCTCTTCGTCTATTTATTCATTTGCAATTATTTATACTGCTGCTGGTTAATATACAATAGAAAACCTCAAAATATGATATCATACCCAATGGCATCAATCTGTGGGCGAGAGAATGCAGTAGCAATAATGAAAAACCGAGTCCAATATACTAGAGGCTTGACAAAGAGGACCTTTATATCTCCAGCCTTGACATCACTTGCAACTTTAGCCACAGCCATTGCAACTGCATAGAGGGAATAGCACTGTCAACAATTTCTGCCTAAAGTCAATCATCATATTCATTCTCAGATTCTAGTGTGCTTTTTTGGATGACATCTAGTATAATTTTCTGTAGTTTGTTCATGATGCTTCAATAGTTTAGGTAAAAATATTTCACCACTAATATACATTAAAAGTAAGCAACATTATCAGTAAATGTCACCAAAACAACTCAAAATTATAGCAAGTAAAATGATGCGAATCAAATTACGATTACATTTGGGCTACACTACCTTAAATCCTATAATGTAACTAACAATTATATTAAGGTAAAAAAACTTAAAATTATGTTAGAGAGTTCTGATATAACTAATATTATCTGAAAACCTTCTGGTAGAACTACTACTAGATTGAAGGGCAATGAAAGAACATGAACATTTTAATGCAAGGAGTTCCTACACATAAAAATGGAGGATATTCATGACAATTTCGATGAGATTTTTGAAGGAACAACAAATGAGACATGTATGGAATTGATTAAGCGAGTAAAATGGATGGTTTTTAAGCTAAAAGGGTTCTCAGCTTATTTTTTCACTACATAGAGGTATAATGTAAGTACATCAATCATAGGGGGGAATACTCTTTTTTCCCCAAAAGGAAAATAACAAAAACAAGAAAATAGATGCTCATAAGTTATGAAATTAAAGTTGGTCAACACGTTCTTCGATATCATAAAAACAAGGCAGCTAAAAGATAAAAACTAACCGATGTTCCTAAGATAAAACTATGAGGTAAGAGGTACAGGCCAACATGAAAAGTAAAACTATAAGCTATGAGGCTCAAAGTTTCGGCAACTGAGAAGTAGTCAATCCAACTAACAATTTAGAACAACTTACACAATAGGCTTTCAGCATCATCATCAATCTCCTCACTTGCAGGTTTTTGGTCATTTCTTTTGTATACCACTTTCCCATGCGTTCTTAGGAGATCATCAAACATGTCATCTGTATCTTCACTTACATTCTGTACCAAAAGTATTCATGTTAAGTGCAGCATCAAGCAGAAACATTATCATACATACATAATGAATCACAGACTAACCAGAAGAAATCACATGTAACGAGCCTCAAGAATAGACTTTGAACTAAGACTACTGAAAACTATATTCAGTGTATAGGTAGTTGTTCAAACAAACAACTATATCTCAATCCCAAACAATTTGGGGTCGGCTAGTGTATGGTAGTACTATTTCCGTTTATATTTGCCATTTTTGGCAAATGATTTGTTCTAAAATATTTGATGTTCTAGAAGAACTAGAAGCATTTATTACTTTTTCTCCCAAAAATTCGCCCTTGTTTCTCCAATTAGTGGAGTGTTGATTACATGAGACATTTTAGAGGGAGATAAAGATAGTTTGGACATAAGCAAAAACCTTAACTATCTCTTTTTCCAAGTTCACTCACTTTTACAGAGACTTTTATCATATCTAATACAACTAAACCAACAGCACAAACATAAAGTCAAAAACTACAGATTTTCTTAATCAATGTCTTCGGAAGGGGCAGTAAAGTTGTATTAACAGTGAAATGCAGATAACTCTTTCTCTTTCTATTAGCAAAGCCAAGATTATCCTTTGCGTTAGCTGGAAAATCCAACAAAACATTCTTTGCAAACAGAAAAATAGAATTTGAGACTACTAATTAACAGGTTCTTGTGTAAAATTCAAATAAAAAATTGGCGTTCAATTCACAAGAATGCCTTCTAAACCTCAAAAAGGATAGCTTTTCAACAAAATGCAACAACTATGACTTCAGCAACAGCAAAATCCAAAACAATTCGGAAATAGTGATGTAGCTTCACAAGAAAAGAAAAAAGGGAAAGCTTGAAGCTTTAGGGAATACCGAACCAATAGCCATTCTAGAAAAATCCGTAGAGCTGCTTCTGGAAAATTTCTGATCTTTATAATGAAATGGGGCATAATTAGAGGAATTCAAAGTTAAAGAATAAAGCTTTCTGGTGTTAGCAGCAAGCTTAGCTTCCGTAGGACCGCCGGAGACCAAAATTCCGGTGGAGGGAGTACAGGGAAGAGGATGAATGCAGGAGTGTACTTTCATTTTTCTATACGGGATTTCAACTTTAGAAGATATATACTGCACAAGAGTTTTATAGGAAGAGGATTGTATGGGGAAACTCTGTTGCTTGCACCAAATAAATTTTCTATCTTCTCACCCTTCCTATATAAGTAGTATCTCTTTTTCATATTTTCGTCCTATTTGGGATAAGATGGATACTTTCATGTCATTGCCAAACATTAGGTGTATCAAAGTGTCAATTCCAATAAATATTGAACTAAAATAACAAAAATATTGCATCCACAAAAACAACTTTTTCTTTTAATCATGTTGTAATTCGTTAAGAGAATGAATAACAAGAAACCTCAATTTAGAACATAGAGTTATGACTACTATTTGGCTGTAAGTTCACTTCTTAATGAAGGCTGAGTCGTTGTCCCCGTGAATTTTTCTTTTACCGCATTTCACTCAACGCATCAAAGTGTTCATGAAGGGTCAACTTGATACTCTTTCTCAAAGATATAATATGAGGGAACAAAAGTTTTAAAAAAAAAAAAGCCAATTATAAGAATGCTACAATCCATTTTAACGAAATAGTCAATTTGGACCAAACCCCTTGCATAAATTAAGCCAACGATGGAATATTTTTTCGTTAGCTTACAACAGTTGCACAAATTACTCACAGTGATTAACAATCCATGTGAAACAGAATCCGCCAGTACAACTTTTCTACAAATCTGCAAACATTCACCATTCCTCGGATACACTGAAGGCTAACAACCAGCTGAACACTCCAAATTGAAGTGGAAATGCTAACACTAATATACAAAGTATTCAAATTCTATTGCCGATACAGTTACAATGATAAGTGGACTCATAATGCTATCGTAGGGGTGAAATATAAAATTCCGATCTCTATCCCTGTTATTCGATACATCTCTGCATTCATAGGCAGAGGTCGACCATAAGCTTTACTCAGTTGCCAAAAAATCCTGGACCTGCTTTGGAAAGTAGTTCCTGGCCAGCATCTTCACCCATCCGTATCATGTCTTCAGACGTATAGGGTCCCTTTCTAGAGGTTTCAATAACTGAAATTAAGGGAGACAAGATTATACATCAAATAAACATAAAGAATAGGTAACTCACACATCCCTCAGAATTCTGTAACTAAGGAGTAACGTTTACCTCGAGTTCCATCTGGAGAAGCAACTAATCCTTTGAAAATACAATCTCCATCTTCACCTCGACAGGCATAGCCAGCAATTGGGGTGCGACAAGACCCATCCAAGGTCATCAAAAATGCTCTCTCACAAACTATTGCTAATCTGGTTTCTTCATGATTTAACGCAGCAATGTAGTTGGCCTATAATTGTAACCGATAACTATGAGCGAAATAAAGCCCTCAAAAGAGGAGAAATGAGCAATGGTAGAGCAGGAAATCTTTTTGTAATAACAGAGAAGAGTGCTAAGTACCATTGTCTCATCATCACTTCTGCAGGCAATACCAATGGCACCCTGAGCAACAGCTGGTAGCATATCCTCTATAGAAAGGATCGATGATACATTTTCGGTCATATTCAGACGCTTAAGCCCTGCCAGTGCCAATAATGTAGCTTGAACTACTCCCTCATTCAGTTTCTTCAACCTTGTCTGGACATTGCCTCTGAAATTCTCCAACACCTATAAACAAAATTCACATAAAATAATTAGCATGACTTGTCAAATTAAATAAAAGTAAAGAGGAAAAGTTGTTAGATTGGCAGAACTGAGCTAAATAAGAAAATTCAGGCCAGAAGTAACCACCATAAAAAATTTCACCACAAATTTTGCTTCATCTAGAAGATATTCAGATGTAGAAAACTTAAGGTTCACATTTGGCTTATTAAGAAAACAATTACTGCTCCTGGAGCATACAAGCTATGTAACATATCACAACAAGTAATAAACAATCCTCAATTTACTCTTTTTCCACTCGCTGGTCATCCTACCCATCTTTTTGAGCACACAGTTCTTTTATTATTTTGGCTCATTTGCAACATATTCCTAATTGTTGCAAACAATCTCCAAGTAGTAGTATAAGTAAACTATTTAACTTTCTAGTTATTTACCTTCATAGAAGGCATATATATACCACCACAATACATGAAGCAGTGACTCAAATAAATTATGGCTGCAGCTTGATGGAAAACTTTACGGAGACTCTTAGTTCACTTTGTTTCTGATATCAACACACACTCAGAGATTGGTGGGTCTTCTTCAGAGACTATGATGTGATATGTAATAGACTTACATTGAGTGAGGGATAGCGGTGGAGAATCTGGGACTTTCTCCTCAGTGAAGCAGTACCAATTGTGCTTCCTGATGGAAGTTCAGCCAGGGAACCTGCAGTTAAAGAAATGAATGCATCCCTCACATCTTCACGTGGAAGGTTGCACGGTAAGATTGTCTTCTCTGGCAGATATGTGGGCACATCTTTCATTGAGTGGACAGCAATATCAATATCGCCATTGATAAGGGCTTCGTCTATTTCTTTTGTGAACAACCCTTTTCCACCAATATCTGCAAGAGGCTGACTTAATATCTTATCACCTGTAGTTTTTATTATTACTATCTCAATGGCTCCCTCTTCAGCCAGGTCAGGAAATGAGGCTATTAGCTTTGCTCGAGTCTCATAAGCTTGGGCAAGAGCTAGGGGGCTGTCCTACACAAGTAATTGCATATGTAATCCATAAGAGAAGAGTTTTAGCAAAAGTACTTCATAGATATATCAGTCATTTTCTATCATCCTACCCCAACACGCAAAGAAGGAGAAAGAACGAAGAGTTAATCCAAAGCAATGTTGAAACTCATCCCATATACATTACATGGTTGTTACCAAATATGTTCATGGAAAACGGGAAGTATGAACAAGAGATTTTTATTCATCAAAAAGAATATAGAATGGCTAGAAAATATATGCCAGGGGGAAAATGCAAGGAGAGAAAAAGGGCTTATCTGCTTGCTAACGTTAGTCAATTTCTAAAAGGCAAGCACAAAGAGGAGTCAAGCATACAAAGTTGTATTTTTGTTTCCTCCATAATGCCAGATCCCCTTTAAAAGCTTACATTTTGACTAACACTAGCACACATCATAACTAAAATACGACCATTAACTAATGTGGAAAGAAATTGGGATAAAGGTAATCCGAAATATGTCCAACTATCATCATTAGTCATTACATTACAGGGCAGCAAAAGGTTAGTAGATTATATCTCTACTCTTAAAAACTGCCTACCGGTGGGGGTGTCAGATCCTTCAAAAATATACTACTTTTGGAGGATATGAGAGAATAAAGTTAAATCTAGATTCTGTCCAACTATGGGGCCATTACCCCCACATTTTCATTTCTGATTACTAAATGTTCTGAGACTATTGAACTAAATGACACCTCAGTGAATAAATTACAGCACTTTTACTTGTTCATGTACTTCAAATACATTTTTTTCATATTTACTTATCACTTTTAGCCTATCAAGAGAAAAACATAAGACTAAAGCATCCATTATTTAATCTCGAATCGTCTATCAAAACCTAAGACTAAACATCAATTAATTGGTAAAAGCCGCAATCTTTTTACATCCAATTTTCAGTTGAAAGACTGTAATAACTTTAAGCTGAGATAATCCCAATTAGGTATTTTTGTACAAATAGATTGGGTAAATAATTGACAGTACCTTCCTCGTGTTCCAACTCTGATGACAGCGACCTTAGTTTGAGCTTGCTGTTCTACAGCAAGGGAAGCCCTGGTAACGTGGACCCGCCGGCGTTGAAGTGAAAGTGCAGATTTACGGCAAGGCGAAGAAAAGCCAATTGGTAAAAGGGAAGCGGAGCTCAAATTTGAAGCATTTAGAGTGACGAATTTCTCCATTTTTGATTTGAGAGAAAATGAAGGTGTTGTTTGTTGTTGGCTACTTATCCTCATCCAGCTAATTTAAAAATCTTAAAAAGCGGCCTTTGGGCCCACTTACCGTGTCTTTAACCACTAAGATGCTGCCACCTCATTTTCTCACCTTTGCCCCTCAACCAAATCCACGATCCAAAAGGAAAGGAAACAAAAAGAGGAAAATCAAAATGTTTTTTATTTTGAACAAAGAAATGCAAATAAGGTGGTCTATTTAACAAATTTTAATTTTATCATCAACTACTTTTAAGAACAGAACGAGGTCTTATTCCCTTACCTATCAAATTTAATATTATTCCCTTATGGAAGAAAAATATTGATATCTAATTTTAGAAATAATTGATGTCAGAGTTATTTTGTGGGATAATATATAATTGATTTGATAAAATACATCAACTATTTCATTGACATGTAACAAACAAAGTTGACTTTATTGATAAGTCATTTATATAAATCCAAATTTTCTTTTTTGAATCAAAATAAAATAAAAGTTGAATGAGCATATACTATAGTACATGTGTAATATTTACAGAAATATCCGATTGGTTTGCTGTTTAATTATGTAAATTCTTGTGAACTAATGGAAAAGAAAGCATATTTGGGAAATTAGCTAGTATGAGTATAATAAGCTGAGCTGCATATCATTCATGTTATTAATTTGAGTGTACAGATTCATCTAATATACACATACACCAGAATCAAGATGGATGGAAGAGAGGATCAAGGTCTAAAATAGATGTAAGTTCATCCCAATTCATGTCTGATGAAGTGAGTATTGATGATGATGAGCTCCGTTGGTTATTATTATTATTATTTGTTGATTGATGAACATGAGTATTATTGTAGTTCTTGACAGTTGGATCAGTAGCACCAAAGCTTATTATATAATCTGAAGAATCCTCAACTCTCTTTGCTGCTATTGATCTCCATGAACCATTTCTCTTAAAGATTCTACATACAGTCCAAACTTCCTGCAAAATTAATTATATTACCACGCATGCATGAGACATGCATAATAAAAAGTAGATAATTCATTAATTACTTACAGCTTCTTGAGCAATGGTTTTAGTAGATAATTTGTCAGGAAGTCTAAACTCATGCATCATCCAATCTGTTTTTGTGCCTTTTCCAGCACTCCCTCTATAATAAACCAATGACTTCTTCAAACCAATTATACATTCATGACCAACACTAGAATTATGATTATTATAAATAGGCTTATCAATACCAGTAGCCTTCCAAAATCCACAACCAGTCACCCTATTTGGTCTAACACTGTTTCTGTATTTTCTCCCTCTTTTGCAAAAGTAGTACCATTCCTTTTCTCCCATGTTGCTTGACGACTCTGCATGCATGCATTCACCCATATCAAAAAATAGAGAGAGAGAGAGAGAGAGATTTAATTAATTAAGTAGATATTATACATACTTGGAAGATCCCATGGTTCATATTTGTAGATATCAATCTGTTTGATGATTTCAATATTGATAGGTCTTTTCTCAACTTTCCTCCTTAGATAAAACCCTACTAGCTCTTCATCTGTAGGATGAAATCTGAATCCTGGAACTGCCATCTCATCCTCATCTTCTCTTGTGTAATATTTGTTACTTTTCACTTCCATCTTATAGATTATAAATTGATATATCTTATTCTTAATTAGTTAGCTTTGATATATATATATAAAGAAGAAAGTGATGTGGAATATATACTAATCAGGAAGCTCGACTAGACTTGGGTCAAGTCATGATTTGTATGGACTTTAATTTTTTTTGTTTGAGGGACCAAATATAAATGATAGTATCCACTCAAAATTCAAAAATTATATTGGAACAAGCCAAGTCTTCAGTCTCATATTTGGGCTTGTCATCATTATAATATTTTATACGACTTAGAATATATATATATATATATATATATATATATAGGTCCCCAAATTCCTATTCCTTCCCCACTTAGAACCACACTCAATTCAGTGGCATCGCACAATCAAAATATAAACAAATAGTAATAGTCATCATATAACAAAGTCTTAGCTGATTGGTGATCACGTTGAATTATTTTTTAGTACATTGCTAAAGATATAACAAAGTCTATATCCCACTTTCTATTTCTTCAACTAGTATAGCTACTTACAAAATAAGGTTTACACTCCTCAACTAATTCATTTGACTAAGCTTTATTGCTAATTATCTTATCATTTTACTCGGCTAGTTAATATGGAGATTCCATACGTAGTCATACTCATAGTCTTTAATAACATTAATGTAAATGCTTTGCGTATTATGATAGTAGGTAATTTATTGTTGATTACTTTTAGGCTTACTTAGTTATATAGCAGAGAAGGTTGAACAAAAAGCGAAAATATGATTCCGCACAAAGGGAGAGGAAAAAAATCTAAATTATATTTCAAGATCATAATAAAGTTTATTTTAGTTCTTTTTGTAATAAAAAACTCTAGAAGCAATCATAATCCAAAAATATTAATTAATAATCGAGCTTATGAAATTAGTTGGAACCAAGTCATAGAATGCATATAAAATTGAATGGAGATTTTTTGACAAGAGAGAAAGACCAAACCAGCAAAGAAAAGATACATATATAAATATATGTGTGTCAATTTTGACCAGCCAAAATTAAGGTTTATGAAAGGAATATTTATTATAATTTGAATACTACAAGAACAAGTCCATTATGGACTACTATGCTTGTTATCTTTAACCACTAAAACTGCCGGCCGTTTTTACCTTTTCAACAAATAAAACCTTCAACCTTTAGGGTGTATTTGCTATGAAAATGCTTTTTTACATTATTTTTTTTAATGTTTAGTAGTTTGGAACAAATTCTTTTAAAAAATTACAAAAATAAAATCTATCGAGAAAAATAAATTTCATAAATAGTATTGATAGTCCCTTCTCAACACGCCCTTATTTCTTTTCATACTAATATCAACTTGCGTGGACACATTTCGAAGGTGGACGACTTCCCATCAACCAAGTTGATTTGACTTCGTGCTAGCTACTATAGCTTTTTCTCCTATTAATAATATATATATTTTTTATTTTATTTTTGACTCTGCTTGTTTTAGGTTGGACCAAAGGATTGTCAAATTCAAAAGAAATAAAATTGCGTTGTTTAGTCAAAATTTGAAGAATCCATTAAAGTCATTATATTCTGATAAATTTGTAGTATTATATATTTCAAAACAAATAAAAAATCTAAACCATAGCTACTTAGTAATGGCAGAATGGGTAGTCCTCATAATGAATGGTTCCAACTTCCAACCAATATCAAATTTGTCATATAAATCCAATCAGGGAAAAGTTAGTACCAAAAGTCTGGTGTGAAGACTCTTCCTGGAATTTAGAAGCAGCCTGAAAGTCAAACATCTACGGAAGTGAACAAAAACTGAGACCCAAAAAAACACAATTAAAGAAAAGGTCAAAGTCTTTAGTCAAGACATAATTGATAGTATAATAGTAGTATATCTTTTTACTTCTGAAATTTGAGCAATGGATTCTTTGATCCTTTGCGAAGAGTACAAACTATACCAAATACTGAAGACACAACACAAAATGACAAAAATATTATTCCACCAATATTGGCCAAGTATTAACATGTACATTCATAGTTGAGAGGAATAAAGCTTTCAACGTTCATGTCAAACCACTATCTTTTCTACCCGGTTTGGTGGACACGATGAAAGCGCGTCTCAACTCTCGAGAAAGCACTGTTAATAAGATCATGGCAAAGTCCTGAGGATTTTTGCATCATTCATATATCAGGGAATGCCATGAGATATACCGGATGTGAATGTTATTGATACATTAGCCAATATTGGCAAATTACAACATCCATGGGTTGCACTTGCACACCAACTCACTACACAAACTAAAAACTTACATATCCAACACATAAAACTATACGCGGCCCCAAAGAACTTAATATTACAATTGGGTATTTATTAGCTTACAATTGTACTGAGCGAGTTCTTTTAGAAGAACATACTCTTTTGCATATAGAGAACAGCAACAAAGTACAGTTTGATGTATTGACCTGGCGAGACCAAGTATTTCTTGCGCTGATTCAAAATATCACCTCTGTTGTGACTACTTACAAGTCTCAAATAGGGACTTACTTCCACGAAAAACAATCAATGCCTATCTCCATTTGGAACTATTTCTTCTCCTACACGAATCCATATATCTGACTCGGTTTTCGTATTATTCTCATATCTTAGCAGTATGCCAAACATTATTTTACCCTGTTTGCAAGGGAGATATGGTAAGAAGCAATTAACTAAGTAAGCAAACGCATTTACTTTTGGGTTTTCTTCATTTTTAGGTGGGTTCTAACCTTTGATCTCCTGTAACCTGCTAAAGTTGCCAACGGTTCAGTAAACCTCTGCACCTCCCCAGCCTCTGGATTTATATTGATCATCTGGCAACGATTGCAACCACCCAATGACTGCACTTAAACAATATAAGTATGAACACATGAGGAACTATTAGCACCTCTGTTGACTTACTGAATACAAGAATACTCATCTATAATTTTAGGACAAAATGTACAGTCACTTCATGTTCCCATATCTTGATTTTATACGAGCTAGAAGTTTGAACTCACCATAAAATATTTGCCTCCAATATTTAGATTGCTCCATCCATCTTCTGCATATGGTTCACCACCAGATGCTACAAGATTGGGTCGAAATCTCATTACACCAACTTGTACTGCTTGTCCACCATTTCTCCTTCGTCCATCTAAAAAGATAAAAAAAAAAGGTCGAATGAATTTATGATGAACCTATTTGCTTTATACATTCACCTTTCCGTAAAAATCACTAACCACCATCAGAGGAAGCATATTAAGTGACACAAGTGACTTATGCAGGAAAATAATTCAAGTATAGTGGACTATACAAGATACTGAACAGACAGAAAATACAGTTACTTTTAATTCCTTTTAAATCCTCCTACAGCCGCAACAGCCATGCTACTACAGGTAAGACTTCTGAATTCAAGTCTCCTCTAAAGAGAGAAATACAACCACGTCTTAACATAGATTCAAGTAATGCAAAGCATTTGTATCCTCTGAACAGAAGTTATTGCACTAATATTGTATAAACATGGTTTAAAAGTTGTTATGCATTCAGCTCAGAGGAATATCCTCAAATTGGCCAATTGTATTGGGTGCATTCTCTAGTTTCCTCATATTCCTATTTCAGAAGAGCTGAATACCAGAAAGAGAGTTTGCTCAATACTTAAGAAAGAGAGAAGATAAGAAAACATACTTGATTTCAGCCTAGAGTTGAGGTCAGCTATGCTTTCTTCAGATATCAGTAGAAACTGGGCTTCATTAACAAAATTCAATCTAGCACCAACATCCCTGCACATGCCAGGACTCCCGTTCTTATTTATGCAGGAGTGACTCTGGGAACCGGAATTCCTTAGTAGAGTGCAAGGTCGATCAATCGCCCTGCTGAACCAGATATCAACCTCATTGTTGTAACTTCTGACTTCATATCTACCCAAATAAAAAAGACATGAAAAATGATTGAGCATTACTATAATACTGCTAATTCAAAAACAACACTTACATAAACTATATTCATGAACTGCACTCTTCTTTTTAGATTCTTTTTCATTTCCACATGAACTACCACAGTAGTCACAGATAACGGTAGCTATTTTAAGCACATGCAGACTAAAATAATGACATCCTTCTCAAAACACTGTTCACTCCTTTTTTAGTTTCTTTTTGTCTTGGTTTTGTCTCAAAACACTGTTCACTCCTTTTTTAGTTTCTTTTTGTCTTGGTTTTGTCTTTTGGGAAGTATAATAAAGCAACTGATTAAATCACAACTGTTCAAAATCTGCTTTGGAACGAATAAATTGAAGTTTGAAGCTCGACAATCAGCCAAAGCTTTAAAATCAGTTAGTTTCATAAACTATATTTTTGTTCAGATAAGAAATATACCCACTTTATCCTAATCAAACACTCTATTACATGACAAAGAACATAATTATAGTCTCCAACATACAAGGAAAACAATGAGTACAATCTTTGAAAAGCAAACACAGTGAAGGTCGAAATGTGTGGCCTAGTGCTCAATGAAGTGCGTGTCAACCTTAGAGATAAGGTTCAAACCACAGTAGAGACAAAACACTAGGTGATTTCTTCCTATCTGCCTAAGCCTTGGTGGACAAAGTTACCCAGTAGTAGTGTTGCTGGGTGGGAGGCAGTTGGTACCTGATGGAACAGTCAAGGTCGCACAAGCTGGCCTGGACACCACCGTTCAAAAGTATTAGGGCAAACATTGTTAAGAATTATAAGCTTCTCATGCTTCACTAAAGGCAACCATACCAAACCGTCAACAACAGAACTTACATCAGTTCAACGCACATACCCTAATCATCTTTTCAACCACAACATCTAAGTAGTTAGAACTTAGAAACTCACATGCCAGCCCACAAACAAAGTTCTTCATAAATATTAGACCAAACTTAAGGAGCACTATTTTTCCTTTCTAACTTTTTCTACTGTACATAAACCGTGCTATCTTAATGAAACTTCACCTTTCTGATTAACAAATAAGTACAACTGTAAAAGTGAAGAAAGAACCTTCTCTTAATGGACGACCAAAATGAAACTGCAACACAACATTGTTTAAGTCAGTTAAGATACACGATCACAAAGTTTTAACAACTTAAGTTTCAAAATATAAAGTTTTAGTGCTACAGGACTAAGTTGAGCGAGCTCTTCACTTTTGATGCCGCACCCGTGTCGGATTCTCCAAAACTACAATACTTTGGAGAATCCGACACACGCCCTTTGACATTTTGAAAGATTCCGAGTAACATAGGTACAGGAAAAATTATTGAACTCGAGAATAGAAAAAATGGGGTCTTACACATATGACCAATTAAAATAGTCTGAAACAACATAGATGCTCACCCAAGTAGATTTAGGTACTATAAGATTCTATACTATGTCTGTTTACGTATGTACATAAAGCTGTTTGATTTTTTTTTGACGGCTATGTGAATCTCTTCGTTGAGTTGTAAAGCTCCACATATTGGTTCATGTGATTTTTTATTTTTATTTTTTTAAGAGGTAGCTAGTTTTAAGTATTTAATATCAAAAGGAAAGAAGTGAAGATGAAGTTCAAACCTATGATTTTGGATATCCATTTCATCTCTTTCAGTGACAAGTGAGCTGGATTTGAGTTCAATCTGCAATTTCTCCTTGCAACGAGGTGACTCTACAAACAGTTTCCCCAAATTGAGATCAATCAGCGTGGAAATATAGCACATTTCTGGAACCTAGAATGCAAATACACCTGACTTAGATATTAATGCAGAAGTAATCAACACTGCATCGGAAACAATAATTAAGATGCAATAGCTAGTAAATTTTGAATAATCATTAATTATATATTTCAAAGATATAAGCTTCCCGTTGTAACTTGCTTCTCATACAAAAATATATGTCTAGATATAGAAGTAGAGATCATATCCCAATCGAGAGCATGGACACTTACATATTTTCAAGAATGTTTTCGAGAAAAATAAAAAATAAGTAAATTAGATGACAGGCTAAAAACATGGAGTGTAGAGATTAAGACACTTAAAAGTTAGTAGTGGAACACAGGAGAAAATAGAATTTATATATTGAGATAATGGAAAGTTATTCAAAGGACTTGAAATGTTATTGGTAGTACAGATTATAGACTATTCAACTTCTTTTTAAGACCACGGATTGTTGAATATCTTGTACAAAAAGGATGGCATCTAATCAATTCTATTATATAATGAGCATTGTAAGGCTTCAAAAAAGAAGCTAAAATACATGCTAACCACTAGTGACATTTATCAAAATTAAAGTGTGTTCCTGGATAACTATAATCCAATCAAAGAGTTTAACTTTCTATTAACTGTGAGAAAATCAAATTAGAAAACACCAACTACCCCTTATAGAAAAAAGAATTATAAGAAAAGAGAGAGAATAAATAAATTCATTGGGAAGGTTGAAAAAAAGACCTCATGTAACCTAACAATGCACACAACCACATTAAGAAGTTGCATGCTACTTCGAGAAAATAGTCGTTATTAGTAAGGCTTGTCTAGGAGATTAACAAGGTTAAAAGCAAGACACATTGAAGAATGGGTAAATCAAATGATAGGCAACAATACTATGTTTTCCACTTTACTGAATTCAATTATAATAGGTGAATGAAGGTAGTTTTACCATGGCATTGCACATGGATAACAGGCATCAACACACATGATGTGAATTATAAAGTGTTCTACCTTCTTTTGGGTAAGAATTTCACCGGTTGTGCTCTTGAGAATCCATTCACGATCATGCAATAACCCTAAATTCATATTGAACGGAACGACAACATGTAAGAATGATACATTGAAATTCAAAATACTTTGATATTCTAAAGAAAACATAGATCAATTTCTTATATGCAATTGAAATGAGCAAATATCTCTTGATTTTGACAAAATCATATGTGCCATAAAAATTGAACTACTGAATTTTCCTATGAGATGTAGCAGAATAGCTACCAGTAGATGTTAGAGGCCACTGATCCACACTAAATCCCGCACAAGACTTTATTGGATAGACAGTAATAGATGTGAGAAAATGCCGTGCAGCAGCTTCTGCAATCCCTGCAATTGGTCAATGAAATGCATAGGTTGACTAAACAAGTTTGCACAATATCTTTTATGGTACAAAAATGACAAACTTCCACACTTACAAATTACAATCAACTTCTGGTCTACAAGAAGCCAAATCAACATATATATTTAATGCATGCCGAATAGTAGAAAGGTACAAAAGTTGACCTTCAATTGGAAGAGAGATGGACCTTGGCTGCAATTCACACCGATTAGACGATGATATCACAAAATTAGTTTCCACGAAGTTGACGAATTTCTGCATAGACAAGTAGAACGGAATGAAGTAGCAAATAAGACTAGCTTTCAAAGGAACATCCAGAGCAAAGATTAGTTTGCTAATCAATCATTCAGGCAATTACAAGATAACTTCATAGAAATTGGAGCTTCTGCCCAGCAATATCCAAAACAAACAACAGAAAAGGGAAATATAGAAATAGAAAAGAACCAAAAAGTAATAGGAGTAGGAAACCATTTTCCGTTTTTCAACAATTTAGCTTTTTCAGCACTCATATTGCTGTTTTGGATATATTCTTCACCATTTCAAAAGAAAAGTAGCTTTTTATATCCAAATGACTAGAAGTTGCTCTTTCTTCAGACAGAAACTTGAAGAACTAAAGAGATCATCTTTGTTTTAGTTCTTTATTCCTTCTCTCTTTCAGCTTGCCTGTCTAATGGCCAAATGAAAGTAAAAAAGGAAGTTGGCAATTATTGTTCTATGTGACCATTAAGCTACATATTTTCCTTTCTCTCTCTATTATGAAAGTGCTTATTAGGCTTAACTCAACCTTAAGATTAGCTTATGAAGTGAGGATTGCCCAAGACAAATTAGGCTTAAAGAGATTGCCCCACATTTAAGTTGAAATGTAAATTTTTAACTCTAACCGTTCAATATTTGGCACATCAAAATCTTGAAGAAAGAAGCATGTCCTACTATAAAAAATATAGAACTACACTTCATTTTTTGGGAATTAGGTTGAGAATCGTGGGTTCCCTTACCATGGCATCTTCGAATGTTGACATGTAACCAAAAGATACTCTGACTGCTCCAGTTGGTTTTCCATGTAAAATGTCACTATCATCCCAGCACACATGCCCAGCCTAAATGAAATGATAATTTGAATTTGTTGCCATTAATGATCCCTTTCACATGTAACAGAAGACATATAATAATTAAAATGAGGGGAAAGGAAACACATACCTCAATATTTGAAAGAAGATCCAAGTGTGACAAACCAAGATATTTAGCACAAGCACCAGGATTGCAAAAACATCCTGTCTATACAAAAATACAGGGAAAAAGAAGCAAGAGTTTAGTCATAGCATATAACAGCATTATATATCTGAGATCTTCAATTACCAGTTTCACAAGTTGTGATGACTAATCCTCCCTCCATTCCTTTAAGAATTCAGATAGACCATTCTTTAGGGGCTTTCTCATAAAATATTTACCATTTCCTTGTATTGCAAACTCCTCTTTTGTCAGACAATTCCAGCTAAGATAATTTGTTATTACTTTCTATTATTTCAAAAATGTTACATCTTTCACTGAACTACTCCGTTGTTTCACATTCAAACTCCTGTTTTAGACACTACTCGACCAAAATTATGTTACATATTCAAATAGGCTTACTGATAACCAAATGTATAAAACAACCCTCGGTATTTGTGGACAAAAGCTTAAACATAAAAAGGAGACAGTAACCTTATTGTGTTAGTACGAATGCAAGTCATCCCTTATTTGGTCTCCCATAGTTGTTATTACTACATGATGAGATATCTTCTCATTCCAAAAAGTAAAAAGGTTGCACGTATTGTGGAGGACAATAACTGAAGACTGAACAACTCCTCTAAATGTGGCGGTTCACACATCTAACAGCGGTGAAGGCGGTTAAACGAGTAAGTAACCCATACATCTGAAGGACCAAAACTCACAAATCAAAGACAAGCAAACAGAAGTTTAACTGGAGAACTTCATAAATCCAGATAAGTATATCAAGGCATTCAGATATAAATGAAGACAAATGATAAATCATAAAAAGACACCTCTTGGAAATCATATCATCCTCCTTGACATTGAAAAAAGATAACATGTGAAAGTAGCACATTATATCAGAAACAGCAGTATCAAGCTGCTCTGGTGTTATGTTCCAAGAGCATAAAGTAGCAAGCATCTCATCTCCCTAGGGAAACAGAACAAAATCCATACTTCATAGACAATATGGCCTTTGAACTCTTACCCGCAGTTGAATTCCTGCCAAGGTTGCCAATTTTTCCACCTCTCGATATCCATACCATGTTCCATCTGGTCTTTTCATGTTGAATGAAACCGTCGGACCCATCTCACTTGATAATAACTGAGATAAAAGTCATATTAACTTAAGTTACCATTCACAAAAAAACAAAAGTCATATTAACTTGGTCACCTTCGGAACCATAGGACAATTTCATAAAAAACCAGACAATTCATAAACTGACAGAATACCATAGAAAAAGTTGCGACTAAAATCAAAATCTACAAAAAAAGAAAGCAACCCAAAAACAAAATCATTGCATCAGCACTGCACGAATGAGCAACAGTAACAAACTTGCCTTTGCCTAGGACATGAAGAAATTTCTTCACGAGAACTTAGGAGGGCTTTCTCATATCATATAATTGCAATTGATAAGAATAAGATCTAATTCCAACCAAATTCCAAAAACATGAACCAGTCACGAGAATGCTTTGTTCGATATATTTACCCCGTACAGCGTGCAAACAAATTCTCCATTTTCATGCTTCAGTGCCAAAAGCTTATTCCTCACATATGCTGCAATTGATGTTGTATGCCTTGCAAAAAGAAAAGCACATTTCAGAACATGTTTTTTCATTAGGCTCCAACTTCAATTAAGGGGGGTAGAGAGAGAAATGGGGCAACAGTTCCTGTAAAATTCTTGGTATATTTCTGTTGGCACTAAATTAGATGATTCAGAAAGGAATGACTAGTTTCTCTACCCACAAAAAAGATACTGCTAAGTATGCCCATATATCCTCTAAACAAAGAGGAATTTATCTGCCAAGTCAAACGGAGACAATAAAAGCATAGGAAAACTTCAAGTCCCATAATTTTACACCTTTAAAACAAAGTTTTTTTATTCGCTTAAAAGATAATTAGCCTAATAGCTAAACAAAAATTGACTTATTTCAGTACTTGTGGTTACATCTAGTTATAAAAAGGTTGGCAGTACCTATGTAGTGAAAAAAAATTCAATATCTACAAAGCAGCAATGAGCAGGATTAATCAAATAATATTAGCAGGACTCACTCACTAGATAAATCATAAAAAGATCAAACTATAAGCAGAAAAATTTGTAACAAATCTAGTCACTGGTGTGAACGATATAATGTCTCTGTTCATGTGTAATGACAGCAAAATATGTGCAATCTCAATAAAATCTCAATAAAATTCTGATCATTATTCAATTTCAGAATCTTCCACCCACAAAAGAAGCAAGCTCTCACCTTATCCCGAAAAAAAAAGAGAGGAAGCTCTCACTTACCGGAAAATCGAAGATGTTGTTAGCATATTAATTATTTTGAACCCATGCTGAATTGCTGTTATGCTCAAGAATGAAATGGTTCCATCCTCAAAAAATTCCTCTACACCTTCTCTTCTTTTGAAAAAGTCAACGTCAGCAATAGCTGCAGCCACCGTGCCTACAAGAATCCAGGTTAACTTAAATTGCTAGAGTTTTCAATTATATAATCATAACACGGGAAGGCACAAAAAAAGAACCTCCACTAAAGTAGGTCTTCTTCATCAGCTTAGCAGCATCTGATCAATAGAAAGAGATCAGGAAATTTTGTTAATTCTCACAGTGATGAAAAGGAAAAAAGGGGAGAAATATAAGTGTATCTTGTTTCACAACTAGAAAAAACATGAACCCTAGGTATCTTTGCCACCATTTCCACCCAACATTCTCTCCATGAACAGAGAAGCAGAGGGATAGAGGCAGAGAGGGAAACAAGTGAGAAGTTAACTACACGAAGAAGAAAATTTAACAAGAATAAGTGAGGAAACACACAACAAAAATCGGCTTTCTTATTTAGCTGCTTACCCTTACGAACAATGAGTGCTCCAAGGCCAGTTGGATAGCCAAATAACTAAACAAGAAACAAATTAAACTCTGTTCAAGCTCCGTGATGTTAGTCGTATGTTCGTATAATCTTAAAACAGCAGGTATCAAATATAAGTACCTCCTGTAATCTTAAAACAGCAGATATCAAAATATAAGTACCTTGTAGAACGAGAAAACTACAAAGTCTGCTTTAAACTCTGATAAATTTGGTGGATTGGTAGCACATCCTTTAGCAGCATCTATCAGAACTAACCAGCAACCTCTGCATTCAGAAAAGAAAATTTATATCTGCCCATCTGCACAAGACCAACTCAATGATGGAGAAATAAAATCTTTTCAAAGATATATGAACAAGCTTGTCAGCTAATGAGATAAGAATAGCACCACATAGAGGAAAAAAGGTTGATCATTGAATATTTCAAGTCAAAACCCTGACTGAATCAGCATACATTGTTCAAAATTCAGCATGTCCTCTTGTATCTATTGACAAACAAATAATCTTCTTTGCACCGGTATACTTAAGAATGATAGACTGTTAGTATATGCCATGCTCTAACTTTTTTGTAGTTAAACATATCAAAATCATTAGAAAGATCCATAATTTGAACCAGCCTAAAAGCAAGTATCATTTTTGGTGAATGTTTAGGCACTGAAATCTATTCTCAACCAAACTTGAAAGAGAAGGTCTATTTTCTTATAGATTTACTGGGAGTAAAAATCTTACAAGTACTATTCAGATAAATGTCAGAACTTTAGCACCTCGGCTATTCTCAATCACTAGAGTAGTTTTTTTATTCTTTTACCTGGAATACTGGGAGTTCTCTAAGATTCTTTCAGACCCTTCTTTGATAATCTTAATCAGGTTAGGGTCAAATTTTCGACCTGAAAAATTGCATTCTGATGGGAATGCAAACAAGTTGTACGTGTTACCTGTAACAAGAAGAAGACAGTGTCAGATACAACAAGTTGAAGTTGATAAAGACATTGGTAATATGTGCTTCATTAGTGAAGCAGCTTCTACTCACTTCTAAAACTAACAAAAGGAAAAAGATAATCCACCTAACAGGTATAAGGTCATACAGGCTCTCTTGATTGATGGGATTTAATGAACTCGGACTACATCTAATTTGAGTTGAAGGTGCTAAGTACCTTTACAGACTTGGTGGATGGAAGGCGGTGGAAGGTAGAAGTTGATGAAACTATAGATAAAAAGGTACCTGTCATCCCTTCTTTCAGAACGCCACCTTCATTTCTTCTCTGAATGTGGTGCTGTGTTAGTTTTAAATTAGACTTTGGGCTTTCTGATTCACCAACATGTGTGCCCTCTTCAATGTCAACTGCAAAAGCAGCAGCTCCTTTACTGAGAGCATATCTAGTAACTCTTAAGGAAAAGACTACTTGAGATACACACAAATGTTAAAATGAACCAAGATAAAAAATCATGCAAAATCTTCCATCTACTCAACTGTTTCTGCAAACTCTTCATACTGTGCAAAAAGGTTTTTTCTCTTTCAATTTTCTGGCTTAATAGGTTTATCTGTACGGAGCAAGTATTTACACATAGATAACAGTACACAAACTTAGAGATGAATTGGTTCCTTGATTTTTGGTCTCACTTCAATAACAAGAATAGAAATTTTGTGGCTGGTTAGATAGAACTAGGATATGTCAAGTATAAAAGTTACCCTTGGAGGTACAGTGAATTCTACCAGAAACATGTATAATAACATCCATGAGATAAACAGTAGAGTTCTACACCTCACTCAGCAGCAAGTGTGGGACAAGCGATTTTGAAGTGAACGGAATCATTTAACCAAAATTCAAAAAAAAAAAGTGAATGGAATCATAGAACTTCAAAAAGAACCGCCATGATTAAATGCATCAGAACATCAGTCGATAAAGCAACAATGACATTGTTGAACGTATCCACAAATCAGGTCTGCAAATATGAAACATCATCGATAACACATACAAGTCGTGGTAATTCTTTCAAATGTCCAAAGATAGCATGGTCCAGATGCAGTGACATGTAGAGATGCGATCATTTGCTGAAATATAAAGCCAGCAAGAGTCATGCCTTTCTCATGAAGAAAATGTTGATAATTTATTGAATCGTCGGGAGCCTTTGATTAGGTGGACCGGTGGTTCAGTGAAAAAGAGTAAGCACTTGAAGCAGGGTGTAGTACTGTAGATTACGAAACTAAATACACTACCAAAGAGGAAAGCTTTCACAAATTAATCGACAGCAGAACTAACAAAATTTGATGAAAAGGTTTAATCCATTCAGGATACTCCCTAATCCCAAGGACGCTGTTATGATTCTCCATTGAGTACATAAAACTGCTGTTACTGCTCCATGGGAATGTCTCACCGACAAGCTTTAGCGCAGCTGTTGCCCCAGAAGTGAATATACAGCTATATTCTCTTGGTGATGCATTGAAGAAACTAAGGACCTGAATAGAGTTGTGATGCAGTGGTAAAAGAAAGTATAACAACAGAAACTTTATCACATGTGAAATACAGAATATGAGAGAACATATGTGAAGAAGGAAATTTAGCGACTCTCATTAGATTGGCATCAACAAACATGTGCATTTATCTAAAATTAACACCTCTCCACAACATTGTGATGCTTATGACTTGATTGCTTAGCATTTACATTATATCAATCACTTAAACAGCATACATCAATATACATGTGCAGAGCATTGTGGAATAATTTTGAAGGCAGAGGAAGCATAATTTTATCAAAAATTATGATAACAGCAAAAGCAATATAAATAGTGCAGAAGAAGATGTTGACCTGTTGGCGTGCTTTCCCAACAATGTCCTCGGTAGCCAAACTACAACTACTCTGGCTATCTATTGTTTTTCACAGAATTAAGGAATCAAAGGGGCAGCTAAAAAGGTCAATTTTTTAATGTAGATTGAACAAATGCAGAATCAAACATATAAAATTCCAATAATTTGAGCGAACTAGTTAGCTATACTTGAAGAAAGTCAAAAAGTTTATAGAGAACTGTGATAGGAAGGATACGGGGATTTCCATAAAGAGTAGAATTGAGGTCCTTAAACACAGCTTCCATTTGAGACTCGGAATAGAGAGTCGCCCCAGCATGATCCAAGTATACCGTATCTACAAGTATATATATTGAAGTCAACGGAACTCTTATTGAACAAAATTCTGAAATTGGAAGATGAAAATCTTACCGTTTAAGCGCTTAAATTCAGTAGCTCTAATTTCATCAATGTTTTTGGGGGAATTTGCATAACCATAATCGCTTCCAAATCCCTTCAAAAATTGCTCTTTCTCCGATTCCATGTTCATTTTGCCGACCTATAATTTGAGACTTGGAATTTCAAATGAAAGAAGAAGAAGAAGATAATAAACTTAAAATAACACCTTTTTTTATGTATCTTAATTAGCCCGATTAAAAATATTATACAAATTATATTTAATGTTCATAAATATTCTTAGGAACTAAAATTAAATAAATGAAGTATCATATGACACCGGCGAGATGCACGTTGTCAGATTTGGAGACGTTTTTCACGTGGAAATGGCAATCGTTGCCACTATTTAACAAATTATTTAATATTAAGCTATAACTTAAAAGGTCGGTTTCTTCTTTGCACCGATTAGCCCTATTTTGTTGTCAGTATTATGTGTGGTTAATGAAAAGTTTATCTTTGATTATGATCTACTATTCCATTGATAAGATAAAAGTTTTAGAAAATGTATTTTATTCGATTGGAAAATTTATACGAATAAGTTATACTCTCTCTGTTTCAAAAAAAATGATCCTATTTCCTAATTAGTCTATTTTAAAAAGAATGATCTCTTTCCTTTTTTGGCAATACTTTAACTTTAACTTTCCACGTGGCATGTTTAAGACCACAAGATTAAAGGGTATTTTGATACATTTGACATAACTTTAAATTAGAACTACAAGATTAAAAAGTCTTCTCTCTTTTCTTAAACTCCGTTCCAAATCAAACTAGGCCAATCTTTTTGAAACGGAGGGAGTATATGTTAAGTCATAATTTTATGGAGTGTGAAAATAAATACATAAGTGAATAGGAGTATTACTTTTTTAAAAATGTTATTTAAATTTTAAATAATTTGCTATCATTGGGTAAAACTTAAACAGCAATCCAAAAATAATTATGGAAAAAATTATCTAAATACATATTTTATTTTATCATAATTTTTAAAATTTCCTACCATTTAAGACAATTTCAAAAAATTCTTTGAATACATCACTTCCCTCCGGATGATACACTCATATTCCTATCGGATACATCTCTTTCCTTTCTGATACATCCCTCCCCTCTCGAATACATTCCTCTTCTGTTTTTTTGGGTTCTATCCCTTCTCGATACATCTCTCCCATATGTATCCGGTTGTTTATCCCCTGTCTAATACATTATTCTCCTCTCGAATACATCCACTATAAAAAAAAACTGTGAATTACATGGAAATTTTTCTGGAGATTAGTATGAAATTTTGCAGGAAAATAAGTTCCCTATGGATTTTCATACTAATCCCCAAAAAAATCTCCATATAATTTACATTTTTCTTATAGTGATATCACTCGCCTTTATATCCAGATGTCTGTTAATGTATCCAAAAATTTAGTGATGTAAATATTGTGTCTGAAATCTATAAATTTTAGAAATCTTATAATTTAAAAAAATTAAAAAATAATATAATTCACTCATACTACTATTAAATTTATGTAAATTATACAATAATTTATCAATACACTTTGCTTTAGGGATACATAGCCATGATTGTTGTTACGTACTTGGGTTGCTCTAAAGCCCAAAAGTGTACACAACAAAAATTGGCAATGATAGCCCATGAGTCGTTTTAACTTTTAAATGGGATCATGAATTTTTGTCCTTCAACTGACAAAAAATTTGATGAAAATATTTTCGATTTTGAAAAAATATAATAGCAAAGTAAAAGTATTATGATATAACTCAAGCAATGTTTTATAAGGCAAAACAAGTTACTGTGTCACTTAATTTTTACAAATTTTATGATGTTGATATAATGCACAAATTGTGTCTTGTAGAACATATGATGTAAGATTCATAACCAACAAGTTATGTCTTACAAGACATAATTTAGTTTCTATAGAATTTATATTGATTAAGTTTAATTTAAGAACATTATGTTTTAAGAGTTCATAACTCACAAGTTATATCTTACAGTTAGTTAGAGGTTAGGAGGCATAACTTAGTTTTATGTTGATAGAAAAACCTACAAAATTATGTCTTAACTTTTAAGTTCTCTAATTTGTGAATTAAATACTACACGACTAATTTTGTCGGACGGAGCAAAAGTTACCTTGTGAAATTAAGCTACAGTCATTAATTGGTATCTTGACCTATAAATTTTCATTAAATAAATATAGGAAAAATAAAATAAAAACCACCGTGAAATAGGAAAAACTTGTTTTAAATGTCATAATTGATGCCATTGTTGGGTCATTTAATCAATTAGCTATTAAAAGCTTAAATTTTATGTGAAGTTAATTATATATGATTAATGTTCAATATTAAAACTAAGTTGTGACCACATATCTATCTGAAATTGTAAGTCCTGAAATGAAAGTAGTATATAATAAAGATCCGGTCAAGTGTATTATAGAATAATTTATGGTTGAGATTCATTTAAATTGTATATATTCATTATAATAATAAAAACAATAAAGATGTCAAACTTGTATATTTTTTAAAGGAAAAATTACGCGGCTAAGCAAATTTATACTATTTAATTACTCATCATAGCTATAGTTTGCTATAATTACCACTCGCGACTAACATTATACATTAATTACGTGGGCTGACTTCGAGTTTGTACAATTAGTCATGTTTGTATATGTATAATTCACCAAGACATACAAATACATATGTATAATATACAATTTTTAACCTATATACATATACAATTCACCTCTCTCTCACTCTCTGTCCTCTCTCGCTCGCCTCTCTCCTCCCCCTCTCAATCTCGCTCGCCTCTCTCCTCCCTCTCCCAATCTCGCTTGCCATTTATACAAATGTATATGTATAATATACAGTTATATATAATTATATACATATACAATTCACCTCTCTCCCACTCTATGCCTCTCTCTCTCTCCTCTCTCGATCTCGCTCGCCTCTCTCCTCTCTCTCCCAGTCTCGCTCTCCTCTCTCCTCTCTCTCCCAATTTCTCTTGCCATATATACAAATATATATATATATATATATATATATATATATATATATATATATATATATATATATATATATATATATGTATGTATAATATACAATTATCTAAGTAATATACATATACATTCACCTTTCTCCCACTTTTCCCCCTCTCTCTCCTCTCTCCTCTCTCCTCTCTCTCCCAGTCTCGGTCGCCTCTCTCCTCCATATAACATGTAGCTACAAATTGTAATTATCAAACTATAGATATAGAGAGTAATTAATTATTTTTAAGTGGCTATATGTGAAAGTATCCCTTTTTTAAAACTATCAATTAAAGCAATTAAGTGTACCCAAACTAATATTTTTAAAAAAATTTAAGATTGACGGGAATAAGCGACTTCCTGACTTTTTACCCGCCAAATTTCTTCGGGAGTAATTTCACACACGCTTTCTCCAAATTCTGAAGCAATCAACAAAAATAGATCAAACTTAAAAATACCATTGAGTTCTAAATAAAAATTCAACTAAAGAATATGATGATACATTTATAAAAAAAAAAACTTATTTGGAGGTTTTCAAATAATTATAAAATTATATTTAATTAAATTCTTCAAAAGTGTAAGATAATTTAAAATTAGTATAATTTTAAAAAATCAATACAAGTACGAGGTTTGACAGGTACAAAAGTCGAGAAGTCCGCATATCCCCGCCAGTTTTTTTTCTCTTGAAAATATAGGATAAACTTAATTGTTTATTTGATAGTTTAAAAAAATAAAAATAATTAACGACTTTGTTATTTTTATTATTATAATAAATATATATAATTTAAATGAATCTCAACCATAAATTATTTTATTGTACATATGACATAAATATATAAAATTATTGGACATTACTTGACTTAATTATAGTTGATCGGATCTTTATCCGAATAGTCAAAGTTATGATGATGATGAAGAAGCTAATTAAGTAGCTTTTGAAGAAGAGTTCCCCGGCCCCACCTTCCCAATTTGGAATATATATATGAAGAAAGAGAGGGTCAACTTATTGCCAATTAACCTTAGCTTGTAGTAGTCAGTCCATCCAATACAACCACAAGCATGCATGATTATGATATATTTATAAATATATATAATATGTGGGTCACAATTAATATAAGGAAATATTGTATATAATGATAAATTAATAGATTAAATTAATTGTTATAACCACATTTAATTGTATTTTGTAGCAAACTATTTGTCAGTCACCTCTCTTCCTCAAACTCTCGCTCGCCACTCTCCTCTCTCGCTCCATCTCTCGCTCGCTTTCTCTCACTTTTTTACAAACACAAGTGTATAAAATTTGTTTCTGTTTATATAAAGCGAGAGAAAATTATATAAATACATATATTTTTGTTCCCCTCTTCCAGATCTCGCTCGCCACTCTCCCTAATCTCGCTCGCCGCCCTTGTCTCTCTTGCTTATACAAACAAAAACGAAGTGTAAAAATTGTGTTTTTGTTTGTATAAAGTGAGAAAAAATTGATGTTGTATATCCATCTCTTTCTCAAATATATGATGTTGATTGCCCATTTTCATCTACAGTATGTTATGTTGTATCATATTGGAATAGCTAGTAACTTGGCTATATATCATGTTATAGCTATTAATCATTTGATTCCACCAACAAACGTAGCTTGTTACTCCCCACCTAATAATATATATATATATATATATATATATATAACCTTCCCTTACTTCAAAGGAACCTATTGCTTATCATGAATGATAATTAATCAAAATTCACTAAATCAAATCAAAATAAAAGTCTAATATAATAATATTATTGACAACACACATATATAACAGGATCACATACTATAAAATCAAAATTTTGTCTTTGTAATTTTTACTTTAGTGAGTGGGGTTTGAAGGTGGTGATTGGGAGAGTTCATTGATAATGGGGCATACTTGGGTCAATTTTATAAGTGCTTTCTTACGATTGGAAGAAGGCATACTTGTGATCCCCATCTTCTTGGCCTAGCTACCTCTGCCTATATTTTATTTATTATTATTTTTTGTCGTCCTAGTATCTTATAATTGTCAATATAATTTATTTATTTAATTGCCTCCATTTTGACCTCCCATTAAGTCTATATCATTTTCAAATGTAAAATCAAGAGATCGATATGGGCTCAAAGAATAAATTCTTTTGGATTGATTAATCATTCTCATTTGACATAAACAAGACTCATCCATCATGACTCTACACTTCTACTATAATAATAAAATAATATAGTAGTAGTATTTAATTAACTCATATAAACCATAATTAATGACGGAAAGGAAACATCAAAATATCAGTCAAACAGAATCTTTTTTTTCTTCTTTTTAAAACATAAAATTCTTGCTTTCTTGTACTCCACAAATAAATATATTGTTTTAGCACAAAGAAAATAATATTCATTTAATTTTTAATGTAGATGAAAAATATATCCTTTAATTTAAGCTATAAGAAGCAGAATTTTCATCAAAGTTAGACAATCAAGTGAACTCTTGAGTGACACAGGCACAACAAGTAATTTCTTTTAAAAATATTTTGATGAGCCGATAGTGTAATCAGTCCCCTAACACCGTAATTATTTTCAAGATTACAAGTGGCCTGGAGAAATTGATATATAGTGTAAAAATTGGGAAGATGATAGTTGTTGTTTGTCGCAGGAAATGAAAATTCATCCTAATCTAAAGTGAGATATCTATTGCAGATCGAGGAATAAAGAACATATCAGCAGCCCTAATTAAGATATATATTCATATAATATAAATATATTTATGTTGAAAGAAATACTAAGAATTATTCCCCTATTATAGCTAGGTCCATCTTTTTCAAAGAAAGCTAGCTATTGGAATAAAAATAATCTAAATTCTTACCTTTTTAATACATTCAACGTTATAATGATGATGTTCATTCTAGTTAAGTACCAAAAGATGCTACTAACGGTACCTTACTAAAGTAACTCCAAATAATCGCTGGATACAGAATTCGATGCTAACGTTGAAAATAAAGTAGTTGTTGTTTTGATTCTTTAAGGTAATCAAAACCTTTTTATTATTAGATTCTAATCTCTTTTCTCTAATTTCCTTTTAATCTACTCTAACTATTTGGATCACATCTAACCTATTAATACCTAACCTAATAAAGTTAGCAACCTTTTACTACTCTTGTATAATTATATATTGAGTTTTATTTGGATGATGTGCTTCGTATAGCCAATTATATCTACTTCCTATATAAAAAATAAACTTGAGCCTTTTTATTTAATAATAACTATGGTGTATTCATCAGACTATAGTTGGACTATATATTTGTTCATCCACTACGAGAAGAGAAGAAGAAAAAAGTGATGAACAATTTTTATTGTTAAACGTCAATAATCCAAAGCTAATCCTATATATTATTCACTATTATCAAAAGAAATATTGTTATATTAGCTTATGGAATTATTTAACGGCAGAATATTAGTGACGAGCTTCTTAGCTAATTATTAGTGGTTAACTGTTTAAGGTCCTTAATTAATATATAGAGTGAGCGAGGAAGCTGGTAATAAAGAAAAAGGATATATAAGTTGTTCTCTTTTTTATCTCTTAAATTCATTTTGCAAGTTTGTTATTACGGATAGTTAGAGATCATAAGGAAGCATCTCAGGTTCAACAGAAGGCAATAATTTAATTAAGAGTGTGATGTAGACAGTTTATCTTGATATAATTAGTATGTATGAAAAATGTATACTAACCGGTTGGTATAGTATTTTGAATGTATCAAAAAAAGAGATTGAGGCTAGTATATATAATCATTCATTTTGAGGAGGAACAGTTAAAGGAAGTGGACCTCAACTATTCATTCATTCATTCATAAATAATGGATGTGAGTACATCAACTTTATGTTATCATTAGAGAGAGACTTAAGTAATAAGCAAAGTATATATATGGCTAATGATAAATCAGCTTCTGAAATTTCCATCATAGGAGCTACCTATATAAGGTATATACATAAGATTTGTGATTGCCTCTTCTAACCAATTCTCCTCATTATAATGATCACCATGTTTCATCATCTGCAAATTATAATTAATTAGAACCAACAAGGAATCAGAATTTAGTGTAACAAAAGGTTATATATACTTTTATTTATTTAGTTATAAAGAGAAATAGGTAGATAGAAATGAATTTATATATAACCTGGATTTGATCATAGCAAGCATCTTTGTCTTGGTGGTAATTAACATCACATGCTTCATTATTCTTAGCAAATCTTCCACGAACTCGAACACGTTTGTCTGCTAGGGTTTTGCGACAAGCATACTGTACGTACGACCACATTAATTCATTAAACAATTAAAAATAAGGAGATGTGTATATATATATATATATATAGATACCTTTATAGTTTTGTTGAAATTCCTTTGATTTCTTTTCTTGAGGTATCGAAGAATTCTGTCCTTTCTCTCCTCTTCTGAGTACCTCCCAATCTTCATTGCCGGCGTTTCTTTGATTTTTGGACTTGTTTCCCTTTGAGACCCCTTTCAGTGTCAATAACATTATTAACACATGTTATATCCGCGCGCCGTTTTAAGAAAAAATAAATACTCATTTTCAAGAAAAATAGTTCATGAGGATTATCAAAGAGTACATAACGACACAACTACCCAATCCATTACCGATCGTGTTTTTTTCTTACTTTTTCTTAACTTTCCATGCACAACATGTATGTTACACTAGCATAGCTAGCTAGTTTGTTTATGACAAAATAAATATGTTCGACTATTTATATATATACTAGTTAATAAGTAAATGAAAATATTTTCTTTCTAATATATAGCTTAAACTATTAGAAGATCAATCAAAGATGAAACAAACGTACCCAATTATTGGAGGTAGCGAGAGACCAGAAGTTGGATTCAAAAGCATGATCAGTATTTTCATCCCAAGATTCACAACCCTCCTGGTGTTGTCCGTTGCATCCTTTATTATTGTTGTTTTCGACTGCATAAGTAGTAGACGATGCAGGTAGTAGTACCGGCACCGTCATCTCGGAAACACCTAGCCTCTCAGGGAACCATGGCATCATTGAAATTGAGGGTGGCACATAATGATCTACTATATTATGTTCATAAGGGCTTATTTGGGAATTGCATAGTTGTGGGAGAGGATTAGTAGTAACAAGAGAAGAATGGATGAATTCATTGGAGAAAAGACCATGACTAGTATAGTATTCATGATCATGAGGAGTGAAAGCCATTTCTTTTTTTTTTTAATTGAAAATATGTATAGTTTGGTGTTTTTTATAGGATGAGTCAATTTTTGGCTTGGGTGGTCGATATGGATTTTGTGCTCTTAACTATTTATAGCTATATTAAAGCTTTTGGCAACTTGCTCTAGCTCTATTCTCTATGTTTCTCTATTGTCTCTTACTTTTTTCTAATTTTCAGTTTTTTTTTTTCGATTTTTTTAATTCCTGATTAATATTATACCACGTATGAGCTATAGACATATCTGAGTAATATATGTGTTAGTTTTATGAATTATGTTAGCCAAACTTTTCCATTTTTGGTTTATGATTTGTGAATTGTTTTGGTCAAGCTTCTAAGTAAAAAAAATATGATGATTTAGTGTGCAACACAGTAATTAGTCTTTGCTAGAGGAAACACGTAAAGATCAAAATACTTCCTTACGTTTGAAAATATAATTAAGCAAAATAAAAGTGTGTTATTTTTAGTAATTTAAGATTTTAGATGAGATGAGATGATCATAGTTTCAAACTTATCAATTATTGCCAGAAAAGATATATCCATGTGTTTGGCTTCCTATATAAATCATAACTGTACATTTTGAGGGGGCAAATCAAAGTGTGTTCTCTGGTACATAAACGGAGCGAGTTTGTGGAAACATAATTATATGAATTAAAATATTCATCGTCTTAAACTTTTGAATGAAATAAAAAGGTGTGCAGAGCATGCATAAATATAACTTCGATTACCTTCTAATACGGTTTCTAATTTAAACGTATTCACGTCCATGATTCTATTTGATTCGTTTATATATGGTGTAAAATGTTCCATATAATAGTATCCACAGATACAGCTTAATAACTAGTGACACTGATTTGAGTACATATATCGCAATACTACTAATAATACAAATAATGGGGTATATATACATAACCTTTTACCAATGGAGAAAAAAAAGATAAATATTCTTGTAGCTCGTGATCATATCTCTACCAAAATTTTCATCTATTTCTAATTTTACGCTACTATTATTCATTATCTTCCTGTTTGAAGCATTATAAGGTAAAGTTTTAATTTGAAGCGTCTCATTTAAGCTTTTGTGTTAATAAGCAATAAGCTGCATAAAACTTTTATTAAGCTATCAATTTGTTAATTGATAAAAGGTGGCCAAGGAAAATGCAAGGCGGACTCAATAATATTTTTTAACAAATTCTATGTAACGTATTTAATTATGAAAAAATTAAATACCCAAGTATAAATTCAATCATCATCATAAATTAAGTTATAGAAATTTATAAATTTCAAATCGGTGCAAAATGTGTTATGAGTGATACATATGATGATATTGGAACATGAAAGTATTGGAAAGGAATCGTAGTGAAAAAAAGAGAAAGGTGAAATAGGAAAAAGAGAGGGGAGGGGCGGGGGTCATGCTGTTACTATTCTGATGCTGTTGAAAGGTTTAGCACTAATAATTTTGTGCCTACTCTATAGACTTAGAATCTAACACATGGGTCTAGATCAAGATTTATCAACGTACAATATATACCTCCTATCATGCTGCATCAAACTATTTTTTTTTTTTTATATATATATATGCCTCCTCTCTTTTCATTTTGGTTACTAGTAACTACAGTATCATTTGATAAATTTTAATACAAATCTGAATATTAAAAAACATATGTTTAAATTTAAATACATGACTCAATATACCAAGCTACCATATTGAAATATAAATGCTGAATATTTCGTATCTTACTATAATGAAAACAATATATGTAGCTAATGAATGGTGGTGGTTGACCATATATAATGGTGTATCAATGATGGTTGTTGTGATAATGGTGGCTGATTGACAGCAATGTGGTTGTTGAAACTGGTGAGTGAAATGAGGCAACAATTTTTGGCGAACAAGTGAAATGTCAAAATCCAATTTTCTTAATTATATTAAGACTTTATTATTACATCATAATCATTTGAATCTAGTGAAATCAAAATCATAAGATATGTAGTCATATGTATGTGCTATTAGATCTGGATAATTAATGGGTAAGTAAGACAGTTGCCATGATATAATGTAATCTTATGAAAGGAAACAATAACATGTGTATGCAATCTTAGAAAGGAATCAAATTGGATATAAAGAATCTGTTCCCAATACCAAAAAGAAATAGAGTAACAAAAGAGAAACACAAGAGAGGAAATATGTTTTCTCTCTTTACCAGCCTATTTTCCGCAAATAGCATGCAGTTAAAGTGAAAAAGGGCCAAGTATCAGGTGCTACGATTTAAGGACTAACTACACAAGAAAAAAGAGACTATGAAGAAAGAACAAGTGGAAAAATGGTACTCCAAATTGCCTAGCCATATATATGCTCTATCACTAAATTCATTCTCATATTTTCATTATTCATTAATCATGTATTCAATCTTAGCTCAACACATACCCAACAAAGGATTTGATTTGACTACTTTTTGTTCCTCATTGGTTCTAATCCTACAATTAAGCATATGATCTCAGATCAAAGAAAATGAGATCTTTATTCTCAGATTTTAAACGTTCCTTTTATTTCTCCAAGTAAAACTTCAGCTCCATTATAGAATTCGGACCTTATCGAGTCAAATTATCCTATCACTTCCTTATTGATATGTTTTTGTTCTTTGAACAACAAAAAGGAAAAAGCTTCTAGTCTTTATAAGATCGCTGCAGCTATTGGGTTATCCATTGATTTAACATCGATCATAAAAAAGATACCACCTTTCTTTTGGTAAAGCGATCAACAAAAATAATGCAGCAGTATTCTTGTTCAACAAATATATATTGAGAATCTACATGTTCCAATTCTTTGCACGCTATTATCAAGGCATGATTATCCTCTTGTCAAAAAGTAGGATCAATTGCTTTTGCAGCCCACATGCAAACTATGTTAACTTTTTCATCTCACTAGCTCTTGAGCTTGGCACTGAATTATTTTTAGGGAAAAGGGTCAAAGTTACCCCTTAACCCCTCAACTTTGATTTATTGTTTGACTTTACCCTCGCCGTTAAAATAAAGTTAAATTTACCCCTCCCATCACTAATTTCACCAAAATTACCCCTCATTTGACGGGATCCCCAAAATTGACCTAAATTGACCCAATTACCCTTTTCTTTTAAAAAAAAAACTATTTCCTATTTTAACCCAATAACCCGACCCCTTAAGAAATAACCCGATTAACCCAATACCATATACCCATTTCCACTCGTTAAAGAACAAATCTTTAAACTTTTCAGTTCAAAATTCAATCCTCAGAACATTACTATATGCCTCTGTCTGAACCTAATGAATTTTTCAATAACTCATTAAGGAATTCTTGAGGCAAAAATTAATAAAGAAGAACAAAGTGTAAAAAATCCAAAGATTGAATCTTTTGAGGCAAAAATTACTAACACACTCAATTCATATACCCTTTTGGATTTTATCAACATCATCCTCATTGGAACATGAAGAACCAAAGATTGAATCTTTGAGGCAAAAACTTAAAACTACTAATCAACTCTAATACTCTTTTGAATTTTAAAAACACCATAATAATTTTTTTTTTAGAACTTTTTTTAGAAGATTTGAAGAAGTGGGTGTCCAAAAGATGCTTGAAGGACAACTGATGAAGAAGAACAACAAAGAGTTCTCTCAAAAGGCCTAAATTGAAAGCATCCAAATATTTAGTTTCTGCCTCCTAACTAAGCCAAAATATGTAACTAAAATTTGTTCATATGGCTACTCAAAGAGGCAATTGGTAAAAATAATTTATGCAGAGTACAAATTACATAAGAACTTGAAGAAGGCGGCAAAGGCGAATTGGTGAATATTGTGATATTGTTGCTGTTGAATCATGTTTGAAGATTTGTTCTTTAATCAGAGAGAATGGGTAATGGAAATGGATATGGGGCATCGTGTTAATTAGATTAATCGGGTCATCGGGTATGTTAGAATAGGAATAAGTATTTCTTACTTAGAATAAGAGTAGAAATAAGAATAGGAATAGGAATTCTAGTAGGAATAGGAATTCTAGTTAGTAGGAATAGGAATTCTAGTTGAAAAAGGATTCCAATGTAGTGTCTATAAATAGGATCTCAATGTAACAATTTAGATACACAATTCAATAATATTTCCTCCAATATTTTTCACATGGTATCAGAGCAATTGTGAGGAAAAAAAAAAAATTTGTCGGAAAAAAAAAACAAAAAAAACTGGCCCATTTTTTTTTTTTTTTTCGAGATTTGAATTTTCGGACGGCCAGATCTCAATAATCAAGATTTTTGTTGTTGTTCCCGAGATAAATTTAGCATAATGTCTTTTGGATGTGATGTTTTTGGTTCTAAAAATATAGGGATTGGAAGTTCTAGCCCTATAATCACTTCAGAACTCCTATTAGGAAGTTCAAACTATTTATCTTGGGCTTCGTCAGTTGAGTTGTGGTGCAAGGGTCAAGGTGTGCACGATCATTTAACAAACAAGACTTATGTGGTAGATGTAAAGACAAAGACTAGTGAGGAAGATGCAAAAGTCAAAGCACATTGGGAGAAAGTAGATGCTCAATTATGTAGTCTCCTATGGCGTTCGATTGATTCCAAATTGATGCCCTTGTTTCGCCCCACTACAGAGTGATCAGCTCCACTACGAGTCATGCCAAACTCCTGAATTACTGTGCTGAACTTCCCAAACCAAGCTCGAGGAGACTAATCTTTGAGGATCAAGGTCATGAGCATATCATTGGATATACAGACGCTGATTGGGCAGGATCACCCTCTGACAGACGTTCGACATCCGGATATTGTGTTTTAGTTGGAGGTAATTTGGTGTCGTGGAAGAGTAAGAAACAAAATGTGGTTGCTCGATCTAGTGCAGAATCAGAATATCGAGCAATGGCGACAGCAACTTGTGAGTTAGTTTGGCTCAAACAGTTACTGGGAGAACTAAAATTTGGCAAAATTGATCAGATGGAACTTGTGTGTGATAATCAAGCGGCTCTTCATATCGCATCAAATCCAGTGTTTCATGAAAGGACTAAGCACATTGAGATTGACTGTCACTTTGTCAGAGAAAAGATACTCTCCGGAGATATTGTTACAAAATTTGTGAAGCCAAATGATCAGCTTGCAGATATGTTCACCAAGTCTCTCACATGTCCTCGTATTAATTACATCTGTAACAAGCTAGGTGCATATGATTTGTATGCACCAGCTTGAGGGGGAGTGTTAGAATAGGAATAAGTATTTCTTACTTAGAATAGGAGTAGAAATAAGAATAGGAATAGAAATTCTAGTAGAAATAGGAATTCTAGTTAGTAGGAATAGGAATTCTAGTTGAAAAAGGATTCCAATGTAGTGTCTATAAATAGGATCTCAATGTAACAATTTAGATACACAATTCAATAATATTTTCTCCAATATTTCTCACAGGGTAACTGGGTCAATTTTGGGGATTCCGTCAAATGAGGGGTAATTTTGGTGAAATTAGTAACGGGAGGGTTAAATTTAACTTAATTTTAACGGCAAGTTTAAAGTTAAACAATAAACCAAAGTTGAGGGGTATTTTTGACTCTTTTCCCTTATTTTTATCTTCAATAGTTTGTGTTTACTATGTATAGTGAGGAGAAAATATTGATAAGTATCAATCAATGATAGAAGTTAGGATATGAACAGAGATCCTGCAATTCAATGAAACTGATAGTGTGTTGTATTAGATTCTTACAGTAGATACAACTACAACATCAGAGTGTTGGTTTGTTAGTTATGGATGCCAAGTATCAATAGTATACCCTTCAATTTACATATTAATGTCCGCATGATAACACTACTAGTACCAATACTGCAGATACTCATTTTTACACAGAAGAAAATTTCAAGCTGCTGACAGTAAAGCAGAAGAAGATATACATACCCATACGTGTGCAAATGAAAGAGCGAGGGCAACAACAGAAGGAAATTCAACTCACGAGTTGATTCAACTGCCATCTGCTCGCACCACCCGCTCCTCTCAGATGTGCCACACGTGACGGTAAAATTGAAAATGCAAAACTGAAATGAGAGAAAAAGAAGGGAACAGTTTACAGCATGCATCCATGATTTAATGAGAATTTAAACATGAGATCATCGACTCATCAGCTAGCAATAGCACAATCTGTACCAATCTCAATTGTTTGAATTTCTATAAGGTTGCACCTCAAAAGATTTCTGAGCTGATGTTTAGCGATACTGCACCTCAAATTGGAACATAGATCAAGAGTTCCACAAGTCCTTTGGTCAACTTTAGATCACTAAGCAAGACTTATGTTAAATGTTTAAGCTACTATACGATGGGAATATACACCCAAGATGACTTTTTGTACTGTCAACGAACACCGCGGTTAAGCATTCCTTGGAATGATAGATAGAGATCCTTGTTATCCGTTCCAAAAATCTCTTCTGCTTTTTTCAAAGTTTCCTAAAATAATACGATGTGCAAAAAGAAAAAGCAGAAAAGCATTTAGATATTGAACTAACCAAATACAAGGTAATCATAGGACAGTCTAATAACTCAGATTATATTCATCACCTCACGAGATTGCTTTTGAGCATTTAGTTCCTTTATGTTTGCTAGAAACGCACTGAACTGCTCATAAGACAGACGACTCCTGAATCAACACATGCTGGTCATCAGGAGAAAGATCGTTTACTCGGAAAAATTAAAAAGAACAAAAGTCAGAGAATTCGATACCTGGCTTGACGGAAGAACTCCTTCCCATCAGCTCGAGGAGTTTGAGCTTCAAATTCACATACATGAACTAATTAGTAATACAATAATTTGTCCAAAAGGGAACAATATCAGCTAGAAAAGGTAGTCGAATGTTTGTTACACACGTATAGAATCATTCTTACACTTGAGCAAAATCGTGTATATATAGTAAATATTGGAGTCAACACAAGTTTGCATCTTATATAAAGAATGACTCTCTATGTGTGTAATGACAGAAGTGCAGATCTACAGCAGTAACATTTGTATAAGCTTATACAAGGAAATTGGAAAGAAAAAAGACAACTCTTGGAAACCTGGTTTCGGCCGTGCCCTTGGAGGAGAGTTAGCTGCTGAGGACTGTTGACTCGACTGTTGACTCGAAGGATAGAATGATGACATTGAAACTCGGCGTTGAAATTGAGGAATTGTTGGAGAGGTACTGCCAGATGTCCTCCGAGGAGATACTGCAGCAGAACATCGTCTTGGGGATACACTAGCAGAAGCTATTTTTGGTGTGTCACTTGGAGTAAGCAGTGGTGTTATGTAAGGGCTGGAAAACCTATACAAAGCGTGCTTTGAAGCTAGATCCAAGAAAAAGATATAATAATTACACAGCTTTCACAACATTCTAATATTATCATGTAAGAACATGTAAAGTCAAATACCGTCACCATTACTTCCTCTTCCGTCTACAGAACCACTGAAAGAATGATGCACTGTGTAGCTATTCACCTCCTCTGCAAGATAGAATTATCAAAACCAAACTCAGAACATCAGCTCTCCATAGATTGAAACAGCTAAAGTTACATGATATCTGGAACATGAAAAGCAAACAAAATTGGAAGGACTTAAAATGTCAATGGTGAAATTACCTTTTAAAGGATATGACTTATGAACAGATTGATCATAAATGCCAATATCTACAGTTTCAGCTTGCTGCCATGGTGAAAAAAGAAAAGATCATCACAGTCGATAAAAGAAAAGAAGAAAATTCTAGAAGGGAAACAAAACTTCTAAAAAGAAGAGATTGAGCCTCAAGTTTTTGTACTGTCCTACAAGTCAAATGGAAATCACGTTCATTCTTGTTTAGAATATTACAGATTATACCCAAATTTTCTTTTTGCAAGTGCTGGTGACCTTCTAATAATACTCTCAAAAGAAATGCCAAAAAATGAATATTATGAAACTTACAGATGAATCATCATCACTCAAAGACTGCACCAATTGCCTTTTAAAGGTCTCCAACTGTTTAAACAAAAAAGGAAGTAAGTTTATGCAGTTGAAATGAAAATAGCAGATGAATTAGCCTATGAAATTTCCACTTTCAATATTCTTTCCTAAGAGGGATGACAAGAATACTGTCTAATACCAGGAAAAAAGCACTGTGAAAGAACCGAAAGCATATAAAGCAGTAAACATAAGTCTCTGCTTTTTAATTTTTTAACGCATTCACATTCGCTGGCAGTATTTAGCAAGTATAATAACAATTTTAGCTGAAATAAAGGGGAAGGATTCTTCCCTTCCATGTGTATATAAATGTCACTAACGGTAAACTCACAAACTGTGTGCTTATTTTTTACATTGTCATCAGCCATCCAGGAAAAGTAAATCATCATGAAATGAGCTCTACTTCAAACATTTAAATGAACTAAATAGCAAGCAGTTTACTTGCTTGTATTCCATATAACACAAGAGCAAATCAATTCAATAGCTGAACTTCTTGATTTGCATCTCAAGAACAAAATGAAGCATGGATGCCTCCCCTCCCCAAAAACTATCTCAGGTTTATAAATTGACACCAAGAACATGTTAGACCAAATGTGTGAAGGGAGACATGTAGTCAAGCATTTAGTTTTGCATGATTTTCCCAAATCAACTAAGCAAGTAGCAAACGTTCTGTTTCATTGCAATCCCATACATATCCACAGATGTTAAAAATGGTGCTTTTTCCCTTCAAGATTTTTTATGATGGTCAGCTCAAGTAATACTACAACTAGTTTCCAGAGACTTTAGCCTAGTAAGAGTTACTTTAATATTACAAGAAAAAGAAAATCTGTTTCACTAGCCTTGCTGGTGAATTGATCATCTAAATCAGCAATTGAAAGTAACCCTCAAAAGTTTTTCTAAAAAATAGACCAGAATAAGCTTAGAAAGGCTAAAAGCATAAAAAGATGAATAAAAATCATGATTCATGAGAGAGTATTCCTAGAATCGAGGAGAAGAAGTCAAAAATAATAATAATAATTGAAGAAAAGCATTAACCTTTGCTAAGTCGCGACCAAGTTTCTTTGCAGTAAAAGCCAGATTATCTCTCTCCTTCGATAGTTTCATCTTTTAATTAACAAAGAAAAGATTAATTTATTCGTTTGTTTAAAAAAAAAAAGAACCTTTAAATGGAAATGAAAAGCAAAAGCTAAGGGAATGAAAAAGTAGTGATTTTTGCAGAAATACATTATCTTGGAGAGTGATGTTCAATCGCAATTCGGCCTGGTGACAGGCGTGTTCGAGCTGAGAGACCTTATCCTCGAGGTCGAGGATGACGCGATCCTTTCCGTTAAGCTTCTGTCGTAGCCTGTCCATCTCAGACTCCAGGCTTGTAACGCGAGAAGCGATTGCCATGGAGGTGATCTTCCGGGCGAGATCCAATTGGTCATATGGGTCCGTCGGAATAACAGAAAGAATTTCATCGGGAAGGTAAAAATCCGGACCGGCATTCCGACTGCTTTCGATGATGCTGTTGTCCGACATCTCCAAACCCTATTTCTGAAAATTGAAGAGAAAATGGGGTTTGGAAATGGAGAAATGTGTGTGCGCTAAGCACGACGATGTTGTATTTTTTTTTGGTTTCCCAAAAGGATCGTTCTATCTATCTAGCTGTGGTGGGTTTGAATTTTAATTGGGTTTCCCTCCAAAGGTTTTCTGTTTGGGCCCAGTCCATGTCTTTCTATTACACTAGAAAACAAATATATTTCGCTAAATTTACGAACAAAGGAGCGGAGCTACTACTATATTAGTAAACTATTAGGTGCGCATGAACTCAGTTAGTATTTGTCTTTAAAAAAAAAAAAGTAATTTCTAATATGTGTATGTAAGTACTACACTTGTGAATTTAGCAACTAAAACAAGCTATCAATCATGCGTACATTCGACGTCATTAACTTATAACTTTGTCTAAACAAGAAGTTGGTGTACTTGGAACTTTATCTCTAAATAAATAAATAGGGGTAAAGTTGCAATCAAACCTGATTTATTCCACCACCACCCCCAACCCAAAAAAAAAAAAGAAAAAAAGAAGAGGGGATTAGAAACCAAAGGTGTGATTCTCAATACAAAATATGCTTTTTGCTAATATAAAAAGATTCAACACAATACACAAAAGAAGAAGAAAGGTATGTTCCTCTTCACATTGATTTAACGGAGTCTACAATGTACCACCAAAGAGAATTGTACACAGCCAGCAGCCTGGACACCAGTCTTCCGGAATGGAAAACAATCAAAACAGCACTAGAGTCATAGTAACACTGCCAGAACCATCTCACTCTGGCAGAGGATATCCCAGTTTTTGTGGCTCTCTCACTTCATATAAAATGTACATTGTTTCAATGCTCACAAGTATAAGGTTTCTATCAACATGAGCCAGAGCTTCCACGTGATGCGGAATGAAACAAAGTTAGCATCATTTCGAAGCCCAATAGACTTTCAGCTCTCTTCATATGAAACAACAAAGAATTGTATGGCCCAATTCATGCAATTTGCATTAAATACTTTCTTCATCTTACTTAACAGCTCGCACACCAATAGTTTTGACACGGAATCTATACTGAGGTTGAGAATCATCGTCATCGTCATCGTCATCGTCATCTTCACTAGATTCGTCTTCAACCCTATCCCATCTAGAATAGTCAAGCCGTGAATGTCCTTTTGGCTGTGGGATTGCTTCCCAGCTAGACGACTGTTGTTCAGACAATTCCATTTTTGGAACATCACTGACTTCAGTTGTCTGTTTGACACTCACAGACTCAGCTTTTATTGTGGTTACTTCCACAACATCTCTCTTGTCTTCTCCTACATCAACTTCATTGGTTTCTCTATTTGTACATTGTTCTTCCCAATCTACCTTTAAGTCATCATCTTCGTCATCTTCTTCTTCAAGCTCTGCTTCATCTTCAGGTATTGGAGCAAGTGACTTTCCTTGAACAAAAGAAGAAACATCTCTAAATTACCATCTATGAAAAGGGTCAGATAGACGAGGAAAACAATCTCGTTTACTTTGAACACTTTTCGCCAAGACATGAAGAATCATGAAACCACTACTCTATATGAGCACATAAATTCGACTATATGGTGACTCAATTACAAAGGAGGAAAGAAAATCAGAATATAATTTGAGTCAATTCATTTGCTTGACCAATTTATGCCAAAAGTCCGTCCTAATTTGGTTGATGTTGATTTCCCTAAGAATTAGCAAAGATATACAAATGCTTTAACTATGACATTCTGATTAAGTTAATGGTAGCATAAGAATAGATTTTTGAAAAAAATATACATGAAAACTTTACTCCATCAAGCAGCACCATAATGTAAGTAGAAAGAAACACAGGCCCATTATAGTTCAGCCATAGATAGAGCCACAAAGGGTAGAGAGGAGTTGGTGGAAAAAAGTAAACAAACATGAAAAGAAAACCCAAGAGAAAGGCAGAATGACTACCAATTGTGTCTTCAGACGGGCATGGAGGTTTTGATACACTTCTGATGATGGATTCAGTTCAATTAACCTGTTGACATCGAAAAGTGCTGAATGGTACTCCTTGAGGGTGACTAAGGTTTGAGCGCGCAACATCAGCGCGCCTGTGTGTTTTTGATCAAGTTCAAGCACCAATGTGCATTCATCTGCTGCCTGCAACATGAGATAATAACCAACAGTAAGCTCAAAGAAAGCACTGAACAGATAAATCCACCCTCCTTTCTCTAATTTATCTTTCTTCAAACAATAACAAGACGAACACACAGTATACTGCAGCAAAACATACTATAGCAACCAGGCATCATTTTTTTTGATAAAATATGCTCAGAAAGAAGGTCATAAATATCTGACAAGAGACACGTTCAACGCTGTTGGAGTACTGTCCATTATTAGGATCATCATCATCAACTGCTTCAAGTTTAACGGTTTACTAAAAATGAGACTGAGTGATCACTTCTTCTGCTCACTCATATGCTTACTACATTATCGATAAGAAAAAACCTAAAAGAAAAAGAAATTGTTCAAGCTAACTAGGATATTTCTATTTTCTAATGGGAAACACAATATGCTAGTTTTAGTAATTAATGAACAAGGTATTAAAAAAAAATTGGCTGTATTCGGGTATAAAGCAAACCTTGGATACATAAAACTTCACAGTTACCTAGTTATCAATTATGCACACAGCCCGGTCATTGAAAACAAATTACTAACAATCACTGGTGGAGCTACAGCCTTGGAAGAGTGGTCAGCTGAACACTCTTTGCAGGAAAATTATTGCTGTTTCTAGAGCTGAAATATCATTTTTAACATACAATTATTCACTCTTGACACAACTGAGAGTGATAGCTCAGCGGCCAAGGGTGGTCTGACTTTCTAAAGAAGCACGGGTTCTATTCCTACAGCTATTATTTGTGTACATCTTTTTTAAAGTAAAATAGAACAAATAAGGTGAGTCGCTCACTAACTCTTGCTGCTTGTGCTGAGAAGATATACTCTCATATTAAATATTCTTCTTAACGGGTTCTTGTGTTATTATTGCAAGAAGACAATGAGAAGTATTTTATTGCTATCAAAAAAAGGGGAAAGTATTTTTCATTAAAAGCTACTCCCTCTCTTTCAGTTTATGTGATATTTTTCGTTATTCAAGATTCAAACTATGTAAACTTTCACCAATATTTTAAAATGTATTAGTTTTATCATATTGACATGAGAAATATCATAACTTACAGTAATTTTCATATAGTTAATATACAGTGTTGATTTAATCCAACTTAGCTTCAAAGATTAGTCAACTTGACACTCGAAAAGCAAAAAAGATCATATAATTTGAAACGGATGGAGTATTATTTATACGCGTCACAAAACTAAGCACAAAACATACTCTTTTATTTCATTATTCGAGATCTAACTCAACTTCAAAAGTTAGCTCAGGAGAGGAGAACTTTTCAAGACCATATAAAGAGTCTAAATTCTCCTCATCCCACTGATGTGGAATTCAATACCCGCCTCACACTTAGATTTGGACACCTGGAGCATGGACAAGTTGTAAGGGGACCCAACATCAGTAAACCACAAATTGGAATGGGCCTAGCTCTGATATCAGATTAAATGGACATTAGGCCCAACTCAACCCCCAATGTTAGCTCATGACGGAAGTATTGCCCAAAACCTTATGAAGAGTCCAAATTCTTCTTATCTCACCGATGTGGGACTCAACACTTGTAATACAATTTGATAATGTTTTAGGCAATTTCGTAGTGCCTAATGTAATGAAGAGATATTTAGAGTAGGATTGAATAATTATTTGGATTATGCTTTCACTAGAAGAATTTCTTTCCTCTATTTCTAAGTTAGTTTTAATTTATACGATTGTTAGTACCATAACAAGTGCTTTTACTAAATATTATGTAGCTTCACTGAAAAAATTCGCGCCCATTCATGATTTTTCTTCATTCATTTTTTTGTATTACCTCTTTGAAGTTCGAACACCCTTAGCTAAAATCCTGGCTAGGCCTCTGCTAAAGTCCAATACAAAATTCAGTTCATGATGTGCAAATCAGTTAAGATCTTAAGCTACTCATCCAAGCCCTTGTATTTTGAGATATAAAGAGCCAGCCAACAAAGAAAACCAAGGACCTAGAAAACCGAAAAAGATGATTCACTGATTTGCTATCTATGGGTGTAACCAATCAAGAAAAAGAAAAGTTGATTTATAGATTTGGAACTTAAAGGCCAAGCAAGTAGGGTCAACATTAAGTTTAAAAAGGAAAAAGGATATCCCTTTTTGCTTCATTTGAACCATGTTATTGCAGAAAAGAGAAAACTTTATAATCCATGCTGAATTGAGTAAAAGATTGAATTTCATTTTTAAGCTGTTTTCCAAAAGAGCAACCATTTGTTACCACTGTGATGGTGTCACAACACTATATATCAGCTAGCAATTTGAAATCAGAAAGGTCAAAGCATCAAGTCAGAGGTCGAATTGAACAAATGTTTGATGTAATTCAATAAATAAAGATGTAACCTTTTTGAAATCGTGAAGTTTGAGGAAACAAGCAGCACGATTACTGTGGAGGGCGATCTTTTGGGACTTTGTTTTAGCCAAAGAAAGAGCATCGGTATAAAAACCCAGAGCTTGGGCATATCTACCTTCCCTGTACATCTGGTGAGCTCTTTCGATCTTGTTGATGGCAGCTGATGAAGCCATGTTTGTATGTACCCTAATTCGAATAATAGTAACTTGAATTTGAAAAATTGGGGGAATTGAGGTTGAAGAAAATGGAAGTAATCGATGATGGGGGCAAAGCAAATAGCGGAGCGGCAATGCGTGTATGAGCGGGAGCAAAGTTACGGGTCTACCCTTTTTTTAAAAAAAAAAAAAACTTTCACGTGTAACAAACATAAAATTCAATTTAATTTTTAATATTAACTAATAACCACCGTAACATATTCGATGTATAGGGTTATTTTAACTTTTATAAGTACCCTTTTATAGAAATTAGTCAACTAAATCAAATATTATTATTCAACTTAATTCTGTTGAAGTAAAAATAAGATTAATATAATGTGTGTGATTCGTTATATATTGATATTTCTAATCGAGAAAAAGATGTACTTGTATTATTAATATTTACTCCAAACAATGAATATATAATTGATATTTATGCTACAGTTGTACCTTAATATCACAATTAATTGAATATATGTAACATTATTTCAATTTATCGCTTTATCAAAATAAATAAGTCAGTAACCATTTGGTGATTGGATACGTACTCATGTGCTTGATCAAAAGACTAAAAAATTATATGATTTTTGTAATTTAATCGAGATAGCTTGTCTAGTATCAAACTCTGTCTAAGAGGGTTTGTGACCATGAAAGCTTTGATCCTTTGTTAAACAAAGCGGCGATAGAGAAGTTACTTCGATTCTCATCCAAAAAGTCACAAAAATCTTCTTATGCAATATAAATGTCATTTTTAGCTTAGATATCTTTTTTTTTATGACAAGAACAAATATATAAGATAAAAATATTTTTCACTTAAATACCTTATACTATAATAATTCTCCTCAGACATGAAAAGCAAAACTATATAAGCTATAATGAAAGATGATGACATATATAGAAATATTTATCAATATGATTCATAGTAAGCATTTTTGCCACTAAACAAATAATGTTAATTAACTCCTCCAACTTGTACACTATTCAAAAACCTCAAAAGGAAATAGGGGGAAAAATCATAAAATAATTCTAAGACCTTTTCCTACTTTGTCAAAAAAAAATAAAAAAATAATAGTAATGAATCCAGATCCAGCTAAGATTTGGTAGATCTGTAAATATAGGAGTCGGTCACATTTGACGAAATCCATAAAATCGACCGTTACATAATTTCAAATCCGAAAGGACCGTTAAAAAGGAGGGCTCCTCTTCATTTTTTCCCCGCTCGCCACCTTCATTCATTCTCCCCAAATCCCAAAGGTCCAATGGCGAGCAACACTTCAATAATGGAATCCAAGCCCTTACACCCACTTCACCAAATCGCAGAAACCCCAACTCACAAGTTGCTTCTCAAACAATGGCTCAAAGAAGAAGAACTCATCCTCAATAGAATCGCTACCAAAGAAACCCAAATCGATTCTGTCCGCAATGAAATCACTCAGCTCTACTGCATTTTCTTCCTGTTCCATTCGATTTCGCTTATGCTTTTATTCAGTGCTTCCTCCAAATGGGCTTCAAAAACTGGGCTTTGCCACCGTTCATGGATCCCGTCAATCTGTTCTCTCCTCTGTTCTATGGGTATTATTTGGGCTGTTAGGTACAAGACGGATACAGAGAGTCACTTGGAGAAACTGTTGGAGAGAGAGAAAGAGGATGGGAAATTACTGGCAAAGTGTGTCGAGGAGCTGAAGAGAAAAGGGATGGAATTTGATTTGTTGAAGGAAGTTGATGCTCTTAGGAGGGCTAAGAGCTTGAGGGTTGAAGCTAAGGTGGTTCGGAAATGGTCCGCTAGAGACTTTGTGTCTCTGTTTTTCTTCTCTGTTACTTGTCTGGTACTCGCTTTAACCAGGACCATTTTGTGTGGTTGATACTTACTACAACTGAAGCTTCTGTAATCATTTAGTACAATTGTGGGGAAGTTGCAGAATATACTGTTCTGCTTTTTATATTTTAATTTACAGTTACAATGAATTCTTTAACATTTTCAGCTTTGCTTGATTGTTTCTGCCTGCAAAGGTAGAATGTTCCCTCACTCTTGTTTGTTTTCAGCTTTTGGTGGATTATATCAATAGCCATACCGATTCATTCCTAGATTCATGTGATATCCATGGTCTAGACAGTGTAATTGCGGAGAAAAAGAGTTGTCAATATTTAGTCATAGCAGCAATACTTTAATATCACTCTCTTAGGCAAAGTAGTCCTTAAAATCAACGAAAACCTATATACAAATGGTTATAATCTAACATCTTCAAAGCAAACAAAAGGGTAAAAGTTTATCTGATGTATCGCTTCATCTCTGACTGAAAAATAGAAGATTTCATCTACCCTCTCCAATGATGTCACTGAGCATTGGTGTGTCCTGACCTGATGGTGAATAATTTGTAGTTGGGGCTGTACTTGTACCCACTGATGAATTTGGCATTTGCGAAGAATGATCACTCATGAAGGTGGTTGTATCTTTGAATTTCCAGTCAGTCAGGTAACCAGGTCTGGAAGTCACAGCGGCAACCTCAGCATCTCCTGTAAGCATTGCTATTGCACGGGACATTGACGGTCGTAATCCTGGGGATGTTTGAGTGCATAGTAGAGCTATCCCTATTACTTTTTTCACTTCTTCTACATCAAATTCAGATAAATTTGCATCCACTAGCTCAGTTTCGCGCTTGTTCTCATGAAGCTGCCAAGCCTAGAGGAGCAATGTACACAGGAGTCCGTGAATATGGTTAGAACTAAACAATAAATGTAGGAACCACAGTAGAGCATGATAAGTTAAAGTCCTTCAAGATTTAAAAAAAAAAAGAATAGCAGGATGCAAAGGAAGATATTCTTCCGTTTCGTTAATCCAAGTGGTATATCATTCCTGATAAGCTACAAGTTGCATAACCACTCGGAGCAGCAATGAAAGCACATGGTTCTAATGCTTTACTAAAAGCAAAGAAGGAACGGACTTTACCCACTCAAGAAGGTAGATCTTGTCTTCTTCCAAGCTCTCATCAGAATTTGTTCTACCACTGACAATTTCTAGAGCTACAACTCCGAAGCCAAACACATCAGCCTTCTCTGTCAGATGTCCGCGCATGGCATATTCTGGTGCAAGATACCCTCTACAAGAAAATGCTAATGAGAATGAAACAAAACTATAGAAAAGGAGTCTAAGAATATGACACATTTTCCATTTTCAGGATCTTACATTGTGCCAGCAACACGAGTGTTTATATGCGTCTGTTTGTCATCATAAAGTTTTGCCAATCCAAAGTCTGAAATTTTTGGGTTTAGATCTGCATCAAGCAGGATATTACTGGCCTTTACATCTCGATGGACAATACGGACTCGAGATTCCTCATGAAGATACGCTAGACCCTTTGCTACTCCCAAGCATATCTGGAAGCGTGTTGGCCAATCAAGATATAAAGATCCTTTCTCTGCGCAATTGAAGCTATAATCTCAATAATCATTGTATAAATATCAATGTAATTTTATTCATCTCTTATATGAGGAAAGGCAGAAATTCCAAGATATTGTATTTCATTAGTACCAAATAATGCTTGATCAAGACTCTTGTTTTCAAGGTACTCATAGACAAGTAATCGCCTGTCTCCCTCGATACAGCAACCATAGAGTTTCACAAGATTACGGTGTTGTACAGCTGATATAGTAGCAATCTCGGCCACAAACTGACTCTTTCCTTGGTGTGATGCCACAGACAGTTGTTTAACAGCAACAACCCTCTCATCCTCAAGTGTTCCCTATGGACCACAAAAAACTGGTTCAACATTCAGATGATTTCAATAAAATCATTTCCTGTTTGCCACTATTCATAGCAAAACTAAAGCAAACAAGAAAGCACAAGTATTTAGTCATGAAACATAATTTCTTGATTTTTGAGAAAAATTGCAATATAGGGAACACTAGTTACTTCGGGACTTCATGTGGAAGAAGAGATTACCTTGTAAACTGGTCCAAAACCTCCCTCTCCCAGCTTATTAGAAGAAGAGAAGTCACCAGTTGCAGCTCGAAGCTCTGAATAGCTGAAAGTGTAGGGTCTGGTATCTATCCCCATGAACTCTGCAAATTTGAAGAGAAAATGTCCTTAATAAGACGAAGGAATCAATTTCTGGGACTTACACCCTAGAGCATACATTATACATTATTTCATAAGGTGAATAAACTGAAGGAATGCATATGCTGACTCCTTGCATTAACAACTTGCTCAACTAAACCAAATTGTCAATATCAAGAACAAAAAAAAAAGAATCTTGAAATGGAAGTGTTGCTAACCGACTTTCCAAGTAGCAGTTAAACTCAAAGATAGATGAATCACTTGAAAGTCGAAAACGGAAAAACCATACAAGATCAGATTGCATTTCTTACCTTCATCCTCCAAAGCCTTCTGCTGTTTTCTTTTCTGAATTAGGTAATAGACAGCAAATAATGAAATCAAGCTTATGACTCCAACTCCTACAACAATCCCCACAACCAGACCGGTCCGGTTCTTTTTTGTAGTAGGAGGCTGGTTGCTGACACTGGGTTCAAAATCTGTTGAAAAGCTTAGCACTGTGAGTACAGTTCTGAGTGCCTCATTTAAGCATCTAATTGCTGTATGTAATTCATGGATACCTGGGGTTGCGCTGATTGCTGATATGGAAGGTCCATATGTGCCTTGTATAGGTACACAGCAAGTCCCTTTTCCAGCCCAGAAGAGATGTATTTCAAGATGATTATCAGAGACCTGAGCTGTAAATCGCCTTTGAACAGCTGCGAGGGATCTTCCCCCAGCCTCCCTCTTAATGTCAAAATCTTTCAACTGCCGAATTCCCTGAAAAAAGATAAACATAAAATTATTAAAGTGATGCTCTTTTCGGACCAAAATCATACCAATATTTCTTTGTTTATGAATAATATATGTCTTCGATGCGAATAATGGATACCTCTATTTTCAAAAACAATCATACCTGTACATAGATGTCAAATACACGTCTTCCAACACTACGCCAAGTTGGGGGATTTAAGATTTCTGACTCCGCAAAGTGGAGGGTCACAGTGTAATTACCATTCTCAAGGCCCAAACCATAGTATCTGAGTGATCCAGCGGAAATTCGTGCAGTTTGGTAGAGCTCAGAGTCCAAGGTGTTTGTAAACTGAGATGAGGTGAAGCTTGTGAAGCTCTGATTTGGACGATCAGAATGCAGACCAGCATTACTAACAGCCCACCTCCCTGTATTAGTCATGAAATATGTTGCTGGACCCAGAGTCTCATTCTCACTCTCATAGGATATCTGATCGCTAGATCTTATTGCACGTCCTCCTCCACATTTAATTGCAAAGTCAGAATCTGTAAATTATGAATAGTCACATGCACGATAAGATAAGAAACCAGTACACAGTTTTATATTAGAACATAAGCAGTAGAATAGGGTAGCAGATGTCCTAGTTTCTTGGTAAACGACATGTCATAAGAAGAGAAAATGTAGGACAAATATTACAGAATTAGGTATATTACCTTAAATGGATATTGACCCATTATGATATTGTGGTTTATAGATACAAAATGTAGAACAACTATTTTCAAACTTATTCATACTAATGAAACCAGAAACTTGGAGTAGGATTTTTGTCCTCAAGGAATTGTACGAAGCACTTACATATTGGACGTCCTCTATTGCAAGGGAAATTCCGTTGAAGACAATTTAACCCCGAAGGCAAAGAACTGAAGACAAAGGAAGTATCACCCGTTTAAGTTCTTCAAATAAAGAGACACCTATAATTTTGTTGTCAACTAAATTTCTGATTACCTGCTATCTGATTGATCTATTTGTTCTGTTGTGAAGTTGTTGGCAACTAAATTTCTGCAAGTTGCCAAGTATCAGTGTTAGCATGCTGATCACAGTCAAAACTGAGACCAAAAGGTAGGGAGAAAAAAGATTAGGTTAAGCATTATATAAACTTCAGCTATTCTCATACTTACAATTGCAGATTTTCATTGATCCAAGAAGGGAAGTTTCCAGATAACTCATTGTAAGATAAATCTCTACATGTAAAGATGGAATGTTAAGCATTTCAGATATTTTTGTGCGCAAAATATAAAAAATGTCAAGAACTTATATGTAAGAGGGAGAAAGTAATTTAGAGTTTGCATGAAATTGCAGCATCAGTTCAAGAAATAAAAATAATTTGAAGACTACATGCTAAACATACAATTACATGCTAGATATTATGAATCAATCTAGTAAAGCCTCTGGTGTTATCCTATCAGTATTAACTAGTAAGGCCTCAAAGTCCCAGTAAGGAAGATGCTGAAATAACTTATAACAGAAATAGTTCTTCATTCTCCTTAATAAGAAGGTGAATATGTTTGAAAGTTCAGCATACTCGTTCCAACAGAAAGGAACAAAAACAGGAGTTACTCACATAGTCTGGAGAGACCGTATCTTCTGAGCTGGCAGGGCGCCTGTTAGCTTGTTATCACCAAGAAACCTGATGATCAAAAAGGGAATTAGCACCTGAACACAAAGTTAAGGTGGTATCAAATATAAACAATTTAAATCATCTGTTACAAGTGAGTCAGTGAAGTCAGATTGAAAAGTGCATCTGGAATACGCCCAGTCAAATTGTTGAAGCTCAAATCCCTAAGAAAAAAATAAAATAAAGGTTAGACCAAAGGGGTAGTAACTAGTAATTGATCAATATAGTAGCACATGAACTTGAGTTGATATAGTAGCATGACACTTTAACAAGTGTTTATGCTCACATATGATGCTATAGGTCATATAAGTGAGATAATTAAAGTTCAATCCAAAAGACTGAGGACTTAAAATGTTTATAGGAACATTATCATGCTCAGAACTCACAGTAGTGTCAGGCTCTGATATTCTCCAATATTACTTGGGATGGAACCTGAAATATTGTTATTTCGTAAAACCCTGGAAATACCAAATTTAGTTGGTCAGAGAAGAAGAAAGGAAATATAATGTCAAGATTTGTAGCATGTGGTGCTATGTCATATTGTTCCTTACAGCTTGCTTAGAGACTTCATATTCCTAAGGAAGTCAAGTGAAGAGCTCCCATTGGATAGATCACTTATTCTCCTGATAGTTATGCAGCAGATGAAATATCAGATTCTGCTAAATGTAAAAGGGGGTTCTTAACTATGAAGAAAAATGATAAAACAGTCGCAAGAACTCACAGATCGGTTAAAGTGGATAAGTTGGAAAAGGAAGCTGGTATTGGACCCTCAAAAGCATTTCCTTCGAACCTCCTGTGGCAATAGAAAGCTCAGTCACAGACTATGCTAGGAGATGCAGCAATGGCATTATAGCAATGCTGCAAGAAAAAAGAGAGACACCATTCTCGAAAGAACTCAAGAATTAAAAACTGGACATAGTTCAAGTAACTGTGGTCTCACAATACAGTAAGTTTTGTCCAATTATTTCCAATGAAATCAGGAATCCTCCCTGTAAAAGCATTATCTGAAACCCACCTGAAAGACAAATAGTTCGTTTTCCAGTTAGATTTATTATACACAAATTTCTTCAAGTAAAAATTGGGAAGCTATGGAAGAAACACGTTACAAAGAGCTCTTACACTTGTTCCAACTCCTGCAGTCTTGCGAAAGTCAATGGTATTGGTCCACTAACACCAGCGCTGTTGAGATAACTAAGCAACGAAATTGTAGTTTTATTCAGAAAAAAAAAGAAAATCAAGCTACAGACATGACAGAATAACTAAATATAAAGATGTTTACATATATTCTGTTATAAAAAAACAGTTTCATACATCGCAAAAGTCCTATGAACATGTGAAATTTCAACAATCAAGAAGTCTCTATTCAGGAGAAAATAACTAATAAACCTCAAAAATTAACTTTCGTTTCCTATGTTTGAAAGAAACTCTCATGTATTTGTTATGTTTTATTGTTTGGCATATGCTATGTCTGAAATGTGTGCTATATATTTCAATTTATCCTGTTTTTTTTTCCTTTCTATTTCTGTAGGTTGCATGTTTAAATTAGAATTTTAAGGCTTCAAACATGTAGAACGGAATGAGAAACAAAAGGAAAAATGGGCAAGGAAGATCGATACTAACGTACATAAAATAAGAGTTATATGTCTTGGCCATGTTGTATTTTATATCTTTTTGCAATTTATGTGACAAATATTAACAACCTAACATAGCCTATCATAGTCTTCAGACAAGGAATGATTACTTTATACAGAAACCAGAGAAGGATTGAATTAACTATACTCCCCCTCTAGCATGAAAATAGATCAAGCAGAACATAGATTGTATTAGAGCGTTGACAAACTCCTGCTCTACTAATATAATTTCAGGGTCTTGCATTTGCTATATATATTGAAACAATGCAACACCATCTAGATTCAGTATGATGTTCACGAACAGATGACATATTTCTCATGCAAACTCCAAAAATCTAACAATTAAGATTTGAATGTTAAACATTAATGCATCATAACTTACATTTGTGTCAGTTTTGTTAAGTTTCCAAGCTCTGAAGGCAGAGGCCCGGAGAAGTTGTTTGTGCCAAGACTCCTGCAGCACAAGGAAATGATGAATAAATGCAGAGATGATTCCCTTGATAGATAGATGGATAGATGAAACCAAGGATATAAGAACATACAATGATTGTAACTCAGTCAACAACCCAAGTTCCTTTGGAATCTCCCCTGACAAAGCATTGACGCCAAAGGTTCTGAAGACACCAAACATTTAAATTATGATGTGAACACAAAATATGATGATTGAGCATAATTAATAATTGAAATAGTGTAGACTTACAGCCATTTCATTCTAGTCAGATTGGCAATGGATGGGGAGAGTGTGCCTCTTAAGTAATTTTGGCCCAAATTGCTGCAATTTGTAAGCAAAATATGAGTAGTTGGGAGATAAAAGATGAAACTAGTGTAAGTTAGGAGGAAGAGTGTACAGATCATCGAGGAAGGTAAGACTCCATAATTCATCTGGGATTTCACCCTCGATGTCCAATGCATAAACTCTCCTGTAAAGAACAATTGGAAAGAGCATGCAGTAGGACTATTAAGATTCTTTTGTAAAATATGTAACTAGTAAGTGTGCATGTAGGACTAAAGAAAATCTAAACAAGCATCTATTATTTGGATTCGTCGGTAAGGGATGATAAAAAAAAAGGCATAGGGGATCAGTAGTAGCATAGCATTGAAGAGGAGGTGAATTACATTGTATGTATGTATATACAAGGTGTTTGTTTGTGTATAATAGAGGGAAAAAGAGTGACTTACAAGCCAGTGATGTGACAACGAGTTGTGTTGTTGGCAGAACAGTCGCATTTGATGGAAGGATTAAAATCTAGGATGGAAGTTGAATCAATGGCAGCTCCACTGCATAACTCACCACTAATATTCCAACGATCTGTAGCAGAAATCCTCCAATTTTGGAACATGGAGTTCAATATACGGGCTGCACAGTGCTCACTCACAACTTATGAGACTAGATTTTCCTTGTTAAATTATTTATCAAATGATTCAAAATTCTCACTAATGCAAAATTAAAGTGGTATACACGGAGAATGTAAAATCATTTATAACGTTGATGTATGTAATTAGACATTACATTTACAGAATTTAAAATAAAATTGAAGTAATAAAAGTTGAGGAGGTCAAGTCTTCGCACTGGCAGTTGTCGTTATCCAAATAACATGCTACTAGTACAATAATGCTCAAATTTCGCTGTCCTCACTTTTTCATTTTCTCTAACATACTTCAATTTGTCATAGAATCATAAGTATTTATTTACTAGTAAAGTAATAATTTGTTATTTAAAGTTTTTACAAATTTTAAGTGATGTTATTTTATTGGGTATAATTGAAGTTTGGAAAAAAGATATAGAGATGGCTATAAATAAATTAAAGATTAGTCATTGTTGTATAAACCAACCAACTAGTAGCATATTAATTTTTTTTTAAAAAGAACATGACATGAGATGAATGAAATTGAGGAGAGGAGAGAGGAATAAGATGAATAAATTTAGCAGAAGATGATTGTTGAGAATGAATTAGATCCAAATATTTGTTTGCAATAGAGAGAAAGATGTGACCTTCAGAAGGATCAGTTGTTGAGTTTGTTTGAGCTACGGCTATCTCAAACATGTACATCAATATCAGAGTTGTGCTTGCCCACGCCCACGCCGCCTTCTTCATGTTTAATTTGCTCCAGAGATAGTAGCAGAGAGAGAGAGAAAGGCAGTTGCCAAATGAAACAAAGAATAAAAAACTTATAATTGCACCTTGTCAATGGTTGACTAAGGGCTTTGGTTAATGCAGAAAAGTATATGGGTTTGGTTGGTGACTTGGTAATATGTAATGCTATCATCATAGTACTCACTAAACAGTTTTGCCAACTTTCCTACAAACCTATCTTAATTGCCCGATAGTTGTCTAGTTTCACTCGACATCAAATTTAAAAAAATAAAAAATCTTAATTTTAAATTAAAGTTATGTCAAATATATAAAAATATATTTTAGTCTTATGATTTTTTAAATATATCATATGAAAAATTAAAAGTTAAATGTTAACAAAAATAAAAATGAGATTATTCATTTTTAAACAGAGTGAGTAATTAATCTTCCACTGTGTACCCATATTGAAGGTAACTTTTATCAAGTTATAACTGGGAATATTAATTTAAGGGCAAATAACAGAAATATCAAGTTATAATGGGGGAGGGAGTATTAATTTAAGGGCAAATGACAGAAATCACATACTTTTAAGTCAAAATTACCATTAGCCCTATATAAGTTTATAATTACAGAAATCCTTTAAACTGATACAATAATATAAACGCTTATACATTAATCTGATGTGCTAGATACGTTAATCGTTAAGTAAGATATATTATATTTATACATGATACACTAATTTGATGCGCTAGATACATTAATCTGATGTACGAGATACATTAATTTAATGCGCTAATACATTAATCTAATGTGTGAAATATGAGAAATTTTTAAAATTTATAAAACTAATAGAAAATAATAATAATAATAAGAGAATATAAATGTGGATTTCTTTCATTTTCACTTTCATTTAAACCCATTTGACACTCCAAAATGAATAAACCCTGCTTTGCAATTGGCCAAAGATGATTTCTACAGCAACTTCACACTTTATTTGAAGTGGCGCATTAATCGTACCTTCTCATCTGTGACCACCTTCGTATGATTACATTAATTTTCACTTCACTACTACTTAGTATTACTAATATATAATATTTTTTACGTCTCATTTGATATGTTATTTTTTAAATTTTAAGAATTAAATAAGTTTATTTTTTATTATAAATTTTTAATAAATTTTTAAAATATTTTAAATTATTAATTATTGTGATTCATAGTACGTTTTACATAGTTTACAAATATTTAATTTCATTTCAAAAAAATTGAAGATTTCATGTGAAAATTTTTGATCAAACTTAAATTGTTTGACTCTCAAAACATAAAAAGTGTCATATAAATTGGGACTTCTTTTTCCAAGTCCTCGGACTATATATCAATCATTATTGATTGATTATAGTATGATAATTATAATCATCAATATTTATTAAGAAACATGTAAAAGATATTAAATAAACAGAGGAGGTAATATTAATATGGACTTCCACATCGTTACTGAGTACGTTGCGCTCCAATACCTTATACCCATATATTCAAAAATTGATGTTTTGTTGGTTCTAACTTCTAATCAATATCATCAGGACACGATGATCGATTAATATACTTCTTTTTCTTACTCCCTTTACATCAAATTATTTTGAGTTTTAAATGATATAAATTTTAATATTTTAAAATATACTTTTTATCCTATTGATGTGATAATAATTGAAATTTATACTAATATTTTTGTATAAACTTGATTAACTAAAATTTTATCATTAGTTATTGAGCTCACCTAAATAATTTAGTTTCAAAAATTAATATTTATAAAACAAAAATAATATAGCTATTTTGAGATGGATGTAGTAGGATATATCACTCATTTATAAAAGTAATTATAGTCAAATCAATAAAAGGTTGTGTTAATTGGTGAGTTAAAATGAACACATGGGAACTCAAAGGCTGATATTAATTAAAAGTAATATAAAGTCAAAAAAGTTTGATAGAGACATAAGAATTGAATTGAATAAAGTTAGAATACTAAGTGAAAAGATAGAATGGAGAATATTATTTGCGAGGTAGCCGTCAACATTCAACAAATGTTTAAACATTTCATATTAACAAAACTCAGAGTTGGTGTGCAGGAAACCGTAGGATAATTAATTCAGAGTTGTTGAAGAATATTATATTAGTAGTACACCAAAATTCTAAATATGGAAATAGTAGATCAAAAAACATGCGCAGGATCTTTGTTCACATTATAACAAAGATAAGTTCAAAGTAAACTTCAAACTCATGTTGTTATTCGGACGTAAAAGCGACAAAATTAATTCATGTAATACATAATTTGTCCACTCGGTTCAAGTTTTGTTGAGTTAATGATATGCCTATTTGATGAAAAAATTGGATCCATTTAATTTAATTCATTAAAAAATGAAACTTATTTAGGCAACATATGGGACAAGCACATAAATAATAAAGTGAACATAGTTGTCTAAATATGAGATGGAAGTTTGAAAAGATTTGGACTATATGCAAAAGTTCTCTCTTGTATTTATAATAATAAATAATAAAGTGAACATAGTTGTCTAAATATGTAAAACCATTATTAATCTCTGATATAGGATATGATTTTGGGCTAATTGGTGGGCCTTTGAGATGCCACCTCTCTTTGGGCCTTAAATGGTCCATCTGTGAAACAATCGTTAATCTACAAAGCAAAAGGGGGATGAATGAATGAATACAAAGCTAATATTAACGAGCTCGGAAATATACACAGAATCTCCACGCAAAAACAATTAAGGTCAAAAAGATTTTTCTAAAATTAAACTTTCCCCAAACATAGGAATTAGGATCATAAATTTACACTATAAAACATCAATGGCCGATGTTATAGTCTGAAATTATGCATTTACTGGACCATGAAAACATAAATATTATGTTGAAAAGCAAATATTTACCATTTAAGAAAATTGTAATTTGTGGCTATAGTTTCCTCAATTATTGTTATTCATCTGATTTGTATAAAATTAAAATTTGTATAATTCGGTAGTTGATTGTATAAATTCATAATTTTGTATATGCTTGCACTAGTTATTTATATACGATTTATGAAAAAAAATATATAATATATTACTTTGTCTGTATATTTGCAAGCGAAATATAATGAATTTCTAAAAAAATCCTAAATGTATAAATACATAATTTGTATATACTTACCCTATGTGTATATTTGCAAGCGAAATATACAAACCGCAGACCCATGGAAACGACAAAACAGCTATGGAGCGCAAAAAATCAAATCTATAACTATTTATTCTTATTATCTTTATGTTAGTTATTTCTGAATTTTTCTTAACTATGATGTATTGGTCCTCAACCATTTTATGGGAGAGATCAAAAGTTCGTATTGACCCAAATATCACAAAAAAGCCCATCTCGTATATTATTGGGCTTAGCCTTGTAATGCCCAAGTCTTGATGAGAACTTATGAATTTTGAAAAATAAAAAGAAAATCTTATGAGATTACATGATTTTATAGTAGTACAAATCTTTTCCCTTTAAACAAAGATATTGAAGAAATTGATTCTTCCACTATTTGAACATAATGTATTTGAACCATGAAAATGCAGAAAATCTTATGCCTTCTTATTTAATGAGGCCTACAAGTATGTTGTTAGAATTAAAAGAAAAAAAAGAAAGGAAAGATTATAAAAACAAAACAAAACATGAATCATACTATTTGAAGTTAGAAATTAAATAGTGAATCATAGCAATATAAGTAATTACTATAATGCAATATAATTTTAGTTATTATTGTTATGTCTGTTAAATAATGTTCTTTCTTAAACACTAAATATGAGAAAAGTCAAACAAAACCCGATAATTAGTAAGAGGCCCCATGCATGTGATGGAGTATATTCTTCCTTAACCCTCAAAAGAGAAAATTATACTCTATTAATCTTTTGGTTGTTTAAGCCCAAATATATATATAATAACTATACAGGTCGTGATTATATATTTGAGTTGGAGACACGTTAATGAAACCAAAAAAAAAAATGCTTTAATTAGTAAACAAGTGTTTAATTGAGTAGTCAACCTATATAATTTTAGTTTAAGTGGTGTTCACATGTTGTGGCTTACTAATTTCCAAGATCCATGATGTTTACAACACATTAATATAATAATTAGTGCCTTTTTCTTATCTGTAAGGCACCATAATCTCTGTGCTTAATTCTTCTTCTTTATGATGTCAGTCAAATTAATCAATGATAAACTATACCTTAGCTTCTGCATCACCCTAATAGCTAGTGTGTACGTATCAATATTATAAAATTATCATAATCAAAATTTTAATCATGATATATTTTTATCACCGTTATATATAAATATATATATGCCTACATGTTTCCTTGCGGTGATTATAACTATATAAGTATTCTTGATATTTCAAAGTTCACTTCTAAGATTCTGTTTTTAGTTTATTTTCATTGAATTTTCAGTTTGACTTGTTCAACGTCGGTCATTTATGCAATTGTAATACTAAGATTTTTCTTAATTATGGTTAGGAAATATTTTAAAAACACAAAAATTCAAATGGTATCATGGAATTATTCCCGAATAACTTGAGCATATATATACTTCTGCCATGTAATAAAATAATATTCCCAATAAAAGTCAAAGTAATGAAATTTAAGTTGACCATTTTGGAAAATTGTCCCTTAAATACATACCGACAAACTCTAATATTAATTTATCTTTTTTTATTTCTCTAATTGTGAATCTTCACAAACTTAATGATTATTAAGTACTAATATCATATCATATCATTATTGATGTATTACTTTAAAATTGGTTTATGGTTAAACCATATTTGAGGGCGACAAGATTCTAGAAGCAATAAACATTACTATATATTTCTTATATATATAATGAGCAAAAAATATACATTCTAATTAATGGAAGATAATGTGCTTAATCAAATAATATAATTGGAATTAAAATTTTGTAATAACTAAAGGCCCAAAGGTGTAACTAACCCAGTCTTGTGAACGTCTATTTGTTGCTTGTCACCAAATATAGTTAGTACTGTAACTGATTGATAGGTGTTTAACCCAAATAATTAAGGAACATCTAAGTATAATAAAAAGGTGATGAAAATCACATAAGAGTGAGATGTAGTGTATAAAATCTTTTCATTTATAACAAAATCTAACTATTGAATAAAATTCTTGTTTTTCTCGTTTTATATATAGGCATAATAAAACACATATTTTTGAATTAGTGAAACCTAATTCTTAAAGACACAAAAAATCAGGTCATGGGTGTAAACGTTATTTTCAAAAGGTAACCCTACCTTTTTGTAATGTAGTCAGCATTCCACTGATGAAAAAGAAGATACTCTTATCGTCAATGCACAAACTTGATGACTCCCTCACACTGCATGCCAACCAACTACTTGCTCAAAATGGGTCCCTCGCCCTAATTAATTTAAATTTACACCAAAAAGAATTAATCTATTTACAGAAAAAACGTTTTCATTTTTTGAATTCGAAATTAAAACTTAGCGAGAGGACTAATCTGTTGCAACAGATCATGTGATGGTAAATGGGAATATTCCATATTCTCGTTCTATTATTATTTTTATAACAACCTAAATAATTTACTAAATACCAAAGCAAGTTAGAGTTTAAGACCTTTAGAATCACTAAGTTTTTGACTTCATTGATTATGATAAAAGAGTATGTTAAAATCTTTAAATGAAAGTCCAATTGATGGAACATTTAGGGTATAATTTTGACTTTCGCTTACTATTAAAATTTAAAATGAATTTATTGAATTATAATAAATATTAATATCTAGATTTTTTCTTGTCTGTTTTTAACTCATGCAGAGTTGTTTTCTGGTCCAAATCCTTGCGTAAATTGCGAAACATATTGTGAAGTAAAGAGGACCCAGTCTCACCTAAATTGCCTCGTTAGCATTCAACACAAAAACATGTCCCTTTCCCAACATGGTGACCCAATTTAACTTAAGTCCTCAACAAAATGTCCATTCACAAATAAATAAATAGGAATTTCAAATTTCAATTTAAATGTCTTCTCATTTAATTTCGTGTTCCATCTTCTTAGAAATAGTCAACATTATAGAAGACTCTAGATTGATTATATGTATAATCCAATGTTTATTATTAATATGACTTCCTTAGACACTTGAGTTCAATCATTTTATATCCTTTCCTAATAATTATTGGGTTTAAATGAATAATTAAGGATAGATATTATTCATTAATTACCTTGTAACCTAGTTTAATCATGAATTGCGAGCCACCACTTAACATTATTCTAAAACTTATGGTCAATATATAGGATCCCATTGGCTTCTTTTATGTGTATCTAAAGCTACTGAATAAATATAGTAAATTGATCGGAAGATGGTCAAAAACACTTAACCATTTATCCGTTTCCCACACTATATATAACTTCATCGTTCAATTAGTAAACTATTGACTTTGATATCATTTATCAGTCAAGACGCCAAACTAATCTAATAATATAACACTGATGTTATTATTATGTGATATCATTTACTATGAACCAAAACTAGTAAATAATTCAGCACGAAAGATGTATAGCTAACTAGCTAATGAATCATTTAAGGAATTTCAAATGTTAAAGTTATTAGTATAGAATTTGAAGAAGCTCATTCCTAATATAATGTAATTTTATAATAATAAAGAATAGATGTACATACAGATTAAGTAAAATCTTATCTTTATTTGGCTTTTTGTAGTAGTGAAGAGATGAGTTAAGTGGACTATAACGTAAGCAAAAGTGGTTTGGTGAGTCATTAATATTTATCTTTGGACGTTGCATGATCGATCATCTTATAATCCTTAAAGCAGAAAACACGTAAAGGAAACGGCACTGTTCATTTCACTGCGGGTCAACTTTTACAACAAAAATAGAGTGAAAGGAAAATTAATTACACTTCGACCAAATGGACTCCAACAGTGAAAATGTAGTTTTAAACGTATTCGATAGTATATACCGACTCCCGTCAAACATTTTTATAATCAAAGATATAAATAGTGTATCATTTGTGTCAATATTTTTAACTATTATAAGAAATATATATATAAAGTCATTATCAAATACACTAAAAATTATAGTAAAATCTTACTCCCTCCGTCCGGAATTGTTTGTCATGTTGCGCTTATCGAAAGTTAATTTAACTAATTTTCAAAGGTAAATTAGATTATATTAATTCGATATTTTAAACAAAAAATTAGATATTCTAAAACTATATGAAAAGTACTATAAAATACAACTTTTTGCATATTAATATGATGAAAAAATACATCTTAAAATGTCAGTCAAAGTTTTTATAGTTTGACACTAAAAATAGAAATTATAACAAATAATATTGGACGGAGAGAGTATTATAGAGAGATAGGAGAATAATATATATATACATAACATATTAAAAGTAATCGGAAATTAAAAGAGTGTTAATTGAGTAATTTCGATATTCATTAGTTTATAAAATCCATGGACTTTAATGCATAACCATTTCGTAAGCCAAAAAAAGTAGAGAACATCAAATTAAATACGTATAATTATTCAATAATGCTTTTTATCCTAATTTATTTATACTTTAACCTCTCTTCAATAAAGTAGGTCATACTTTGGCTAATCCAAGATAATATATTCCCTGACAACTCATTTTGTTACGGCGTATGCGTGTATGTGCATGAAAAAAATATTAATAAATTTATTTGAACATTTTTTAGGAGGATGAACTTTAGGACATTCTAATTATTTTTTGAGACATAAGCAATTTATAATAATAAAAATATTTGATCCTCTATTTATTTCCTTGATCCTCCAAATGTGAACAAAGAGAAAATTCTATCACCATTCTACCATTGTCCTACTTTTATGTGTTTTGTCCATAACTATTAATTGTGAAAGCTATTTTATTTTTTTTTACTATATAAGAGTCAAGGCTTGTATACCAATTTCAGCAAAAGTGGGTCCAATTTTAAATATTATGAACTCTTTTTAAAGAACAATCCGAATCACCCTTATTCAGTAATATTAATAATTGTTTTTAAGAAAAAATAAAAGTGAAGACAATATATCTTTTAACATGGTGGGGATATAAAGGCAAAATAAATTGTTTTTTTACCAAAAAATTAAAAAACGTTGTTAATTTCGGATGTATTAAAGGGCATATTTGCGTGGGACGTGAAAAGCAACGTAACTGACGCAAAAAGAAAGGGCGGTTCGTGGATATTCACGTCACGTCCGATTGTCTCTTTTTTTTCTTTTACTTTTTAATGTAAATATTAAATTGTTAAAGCGGGGGCCCCACCTTTCCGTGTACGATTTGACTGTACGGCAACTAAGAAAAAATCACGCCACTTGTTTCTTTAATTAATACAATTATTTAAAGAATCCGATGAACAAAATATTGGTTTACTAATTAAACATGGGTCCCATTCCAACTTTTGCGTACTCACAATCTTGTAATGGAAGACAAAATTACCAAGAGCTTATATTATATTGATCAATAGCTTATATTATATTGAAGAATCAACAGTTTTTACTACATCAATTTATGTGGAAAGAAAAATTTTCAGAACCAACTTATCTTAACTCCCAAAGCAAGTTAATTTCAGAAACTGGTAATAGTCATATCATTCAAAAGGATAAAAAAAGTAGTGGCGTGATATTCATGTGAACTGAAACTATCAAGTAGTTTAGTATTTAAAGAAAGAAATAGGTTGTGCATAGAGATGGACAGATAACAAATGAATTAATTTGTATTGATCAGTACTTGTCTTATTCACTAATTTCATTTATTGGCGTGCAGCCATGTTAACTGAACTTGTCTAAATATTACTTACTACATATGTCTATATTTGATTGGTTCTGCATTTGCTTTATATATGGACCCTATTATAATAATGAAATTTTTATTCGCACAAAATTGAATAGTTTAGGTAATTATGCGTAGTAGTTGGATGTATGTATTTCCTTTCCAGATAATAAATTACATAGTCTGTTATATATCCAGCTTGTCTAGAAGATCTTTTATCCTAAAAGATGAAAATAGTTGGTTATGGCTGTCTGGCAGTTCCATGTATATATCTTCTGAATTGTGATAGGGTTCATCATCTGAGGTTTTTAGGGTTGGCCACGTGCTGCCACTCTGCTGCAAGGCATGGATATATATATATATATATATATATTCATACCTAAAAATTACTCGTTCACAATTTGGAAGACAAATATTTATGTCTGATGATCTTAGTGAGAGGTAATTAAAATATATTGTGAAATTAGTCGAAATTGATGATTATTAAAAAAAAAAAAAAAAACTCAATAAATAGTAATGAGTAAGTACATAAAACGCAAATAATTATAATAGTGTAGAACGTACGTAGTAGAGTAGTGGGACATGAATACATACATAATTGAATTGGTATAGTTGAAATGATTCGATTTGATTGTGATATATATATATATATATATATATAGTAGGGAGGGGGCTTGGATTTTGGTGTCTCAGTTGACTTGTTCTTTTGTGATCTGAGGAATGGGGGATTGTCTGCAGACAAGATTCATTTAATTTCTACTCTTGTAATTAAACTTTCTCTTCCATTCCTTACCGGGACTCATAAATAAATTACAACTAAATATTAGTTTTTGTTTCTTTTTCGTGTCGTAAATGAAAAGATTCAATAATTTTATTGTTATCAAATACACACTTGTTTCCAACAAATGAATACAAAAATAATAACAAGTGCTATGCATAAGTACCAGTATTACTCAATATAGAGAATTGGAGTGGTCTGGTAGAATTGTAATGAAAGATAATGGTTTTTGTTTGTTGTTGTTAGAATATAGAATGAGTAAAGACGTAGGAAAATCTGTATCACGGGAACTTTGCTTGGAAAAGGAAAGCAAGCAGGGTAGGGTTGTCTTAACAAACACAACTTTTCCATGAAACATTATACATATCACAATTTCAACGTTTCCACTACTTCTTTCCATTTCACGCAAGCCCACTTCTTTCTCCAACCCCCCCCCCCCCCTCCTAAAAAATCACTTTCAAATTCATTTTGAGATTATCAATGGGCAATCTCAGAAACAAAAGCTCTTATCAAATAGTTCAACTACTGTATTCATGAGTTCGGAGCCTAAAGGGTGAAAAATATTAATCAAACGGTATATGAAAATATTTTTTAACCAAAACGGTAAAATCACTGAGGAAGTAGCGATTTTGTCTGTCGTAGTTTTGGCAAATCGCTGCTATAGCAGCGATTTGCGCAATTTACTTTCTTTTTTTAAAAAAAAAAATTAAAAAAATTACATAAATTTTTTTTTTAAAATTTCTTTTGAGGAAATCGCTGCATTTGCAGCGATTTACCTAATTTTTTTTTCATTTTTAAGCAATTAGACATGTATATATATAATAAAATAATATGTAAAGAGAGTTATAATTTTTGAGAGGTGAATTAAATGGACCAAGTTGGCACAGTTGGAAATTGAAAAAAAACAAAAAATATTTTTAGGTAATCGGTGCCTTTGCAGCGATTTCCTTAAAAATTTAAAATATATATATATATATATTATGTAAATTGCTGCACTTGCAGCGATTTGTTTGAAAAAAAATTTAAAATTTCGGCGAACAAAATCGCTACTTCCTCACCAAATTTACTGTTTTAATTAAAAAATAATTTTATATACCGTTTTAAAAATTTTATTAATATTTTTCACCCTTTTAACTCTTGACTCCTATATTCATTCTCATATTAAACTCGTTGTATATTGTTCATACTCTAATTATTAGGTTTGAACGTGAAGTTATTACCGTGTTTGATATGCCTCATTGGTTAGTGATGTAATTAGCCTTATTTTACTTTATATGGTATTTAGTAATCCACGTAAGCTATAGGATATAAAATTCATGAATGTGGCACCTTAATTAGCTTATAGGTATTAGTGTTTTTTTACCATATGCCAAAGTTTCACTGCTAGCAATTTCTTTTTGTTATCTACAGCAATATTTACTTGCTTCTTGATTACTCATTCCAATTAATCTATAAAATTAACATTCTTTGTTTTATTAATGATGAAACAAATTGGTGCTAATTACCGTCAAACCAATCCCTAGGTATGCGTGTACTTTATCAATCTCAAATTTGTCTAAGTACACTTAATTAGTGAATGCTGCTTACAATTAAGACAATTTTGCCTAAATTATCCCCCAAGCTTTGTCTTGTTTATGGTATCGTTAGTTATACGGTCCATTTATACTCATGTACCTTGTAACCAATATTCTTTCAATATTGAGTAATTAGGAAAAAGTCTTTTGGACAGAAAATTTGTATTATATCCTTTTTTAATTTTAATATTTTTTTAATTAAAAATGAAAAAAAAATCAGTAATTTTAAAATTAAAAGGACATTATAAATTTTTAAAATTTCTAGCCAAAAGATTCGTATGTGTTTATGGTCCATTTTTTATTACAATAATAGAATAAGCAGTGGGAATCGGCTGTTTACTTCAATATTGTATTTGACTCTAAGTCTAACCATAGAATTAAATTTCACTTTATCTTAATTATTACTTGAAGAAAAATAAAAATATCAAAAAGTTTAAAAGAAAATCTATTTTGATATATTGTTTAACATATATATATATATTGGTGAAGTAGTGTTTGATTAATTAATTAAATGGAGTGAAATTAGTAGGTAATTAAGGGGAAAGAAAATTAGAAATGTGCACTAACAATAATTGTACCTGCCAAGTACGTCTATCTGTACCTCCCAACTATCCCTTGTTTGTTTAAAAATTAAAAGTTGCATCTATATAAAGCACACTCTTTCTCCCTCAACACACACACACAAACACAATTGTTCCAACATGAAGAAACTTATTCGACGTTTATCGCGTGTAGCTGATTCCTCCTCTAACTACTCCTTGCTCCGTTCTGAATCCTCTCGTCCCCGTCGCCTCCAATCCTTTCGTACCGGAAAGCTCAGATCCGGCACCGGAGTTCCTCAAGGACACCTCCCTGTTTACGTTGGTGATGAGATGGAGAGATTTATTGTAAGTGCGGACCTTTTAAACCATCCGATTTTCGTTGAGCTGTTGAATAAGTCTGCTCAAGAGTATGGTTACGAACAGAGAGGTGTCCTTCGTATCCCCTGTCATGTTCTCATCTTTGAACGAGTACTTGAGGCTCTTAGGATCGGCGATGACCTTCAGGATCTTCTCACTGCTCTCTCCGATGACTTGCTTTAGCACATAATTTTTCTCTCTTTTTTTTTTTTTTTAAATTTTTGCTCTGCTTAGGTAGAGCAGATCTATTACTTAGTTACACCAACCAACCAGCGATCATGTTTTTTCCCCTTTGTGTAAATATTTTGTCATGGAAAAGGTGGATGAGGATTTCAGATGTAATTGACATATACTTTATTACTCTACATTTTTGTTGTTACCAATAGTATTTCTCAAGTCGCCAATTGCAATTCATCATCTAAAAAACGCCTGGCCGGAGGTGGGGGCCTATCTGTAAAATTCATTCCAATCCTGCGAGCTGGAAAGTTGATACTTACTACTTTTTGGATCTGTAAAAATTGGGGGGTACTTTCGTAATACTGAAACACCAGCCAGCTCATACACATGATACAATACAATTAGTTTAGGTATGTTAATTAATCGGTACAATTAGTAGATCAAATTGATTCTGTCTCCGCTGATAGTCTTTCCAAAAATTAGTGCTATTAAAAAGTTGAAAGAGTATTCATTTTTAATGCATCTTTAATTTACCCAGCATTTTTATTTATAAAGGATGGAGATGAGAGTTATCAAATTATATAAATGCATGATGGTTATAACTTGTAAAGTAGGAGTAAAAGGTATTGGATTTAAAAAAGGAAAACTTTCATATATAGCTACTTAAAAATAATTAATTACTCTCCATAGCTATAGTTTGATAATTATAATTTGTAACTACATGTTATATAAAGGAGAGAGGCGAGCGAGACTGGGAGAGAGAGGAGAGAGGAGAGAGAGAGGGGGAAAAGAGTGGGAGAAAGGTGAATTGTATATGTATATTGGTTAGATAATTGTATATTATACATATGTAATTATATATATGACAAGAGAAATTGGGAGAGGGAGGAGAGAGGCGAGCGAGAATGGGAGAGAGAGGAGAGAGGCGAGCGAGATCGAGAGAGGGAGGAGAGAGGCCAACGAGAGAGGGCAGAGAGTTGGAGAGAGGTGAATTGTATATGTATATAATTGTATATAACTGTATATTATACATATATATTTGTATAAATGGCAGCGAGATTGGGAGAGGGAGGTGAGAGGCAAGCGAGATTGAGAGAGGGAGGAGAGAGGCGAGCGAGAGAGGGCAGAGAGTTGGAGAGAGGTGAATTGTATATGTATATAATTGTATATAACTGTATATTATACATATATATTTGTATAAATGGCAGCGAGATTGGGAGAGGGAGGAGAGAGGCAAGCGAGATTGAGAGAGGGAGGAGAGAGGCGAGCGAGAGATGGCAGAGAGTGGAGAGAAATGAATTGTATATGTATATAGGCTAAAAATTATATATTATACATATTTATTTGTATATCTTGGCGAATTATACATATACAAACATGACTAATTATACAAACTCGAAGTCAGCCCATGTAATTAATGTATAATGTTAGTCGTGAGTGGTAATTATAGCAAACTATAGTTATGATGAGTAATTATATAGTATAAGTTTGCTTATCCGCGTAATTTTCCCTTTAAAAAATAGAATTTAGATTGAAGTAAATGATAAAGAAAGTTAAGCAAGTGTATTAGGTTTATTCCTAAATAGTCTCATCTCTAACACCTAATTTGATCAGGCAGGAGTTGGACCGCTTAATCCAAAATATAATGTCAACCTATATTGTACCCCATGCCGTACGGCAATTCCTTCAATTTTACAAAAACTATCCAGTGACAAGTGGAATATATACTTCTTTAATTAAAAATTACAAATTTAAATCTTAAAAAGCAAAGTTGTGTTTACTAAAAAGTAATATACCTCATAAAACTGAAAATTCTTAATGTCAATTCGAATTATTAAAATTCCCAAAAATGAGTAGATGGAAAGGCATAAACATAAATTTCTTTATGCGTCGTCTGAACAGAGGACCATAGCTCCATTTTTTTTAATTTTTTTTTTTAAATCTAGAAGGCTTTTGCCTTTCTTGATTTAATTTTCTCGAAAGTAATATTGTATTGTGACTATTATTGGTCGTCGAGTTAGGGAAACTGTCTTCATATCTTACAACTACTCTTTTCAAGCAAGTTAAATTAATAATAATATTTTTTTTTTTAAATCTAGAAGGCTTTTGCCTTTCTAATGATTCCTTATTGTTTTTCACTGTAATTAACACAATATATTTCCTGATCCAAAACAAAATAAATGAAAACAAGGTATGAATGAGTCAAATTAATAATAATGGAGTTGAATTTGGAGAAGGGTCCTCATCAGCCAGCATGTATGATTATTCAACTGGAAGAATATTGGTAAAATAGTAATTCATATGTTGATTAAAATGAAATCAAACTTGATTGTTATTTTTTTAAATTAAAACAGTAACAATATCATACTTAATAAGTATAATTTCACGATATAAGAAAAAAAAAATCTAGGGAAAATAATGCATTATATTCCATTTAGCTCACTCACTATATAACTGAATACAAAAACAATACTAGCATGTGTGTAAAAATCATTTCAACTTTTGGTTAGGGTGACTGCAAAAAGAAAACAAAAAATGAAATAAGGTGGAAAGGAATATCTAAAATCATACATTTTAAAAGAAAAAACTTAAATTTATAGTATAATCAAGTAATATCGATAGAAGAGAGTATGTATGTATGGGTAAAAAGAAGCAGCAGCAAATTAGATCTGTATAATTTTAATAAATTGGTTGGTTGACAATGACTTGAAAGGAATATTATTATTAGCGAGGCCAAATAAAGGACTTATTTCATAACTTTGTTTCTTTGTGTATTTTCTTTTCTTTTTAGACTTATAAGTAACATCTCGATATTTAGGAGTATATATTCCTGTAAAGGGATAAATAATGAGATATATATTTGGGGGCATGCATGTGTGTTATAATAATCACTTTAGTTAGTAGTCATAAAATTAATGAAGGAACATTCATTCGCTTTGTGTTATATATATATATATATATATATATATATATATATATATATATATATATATATGAAAGAAAGAAAGAAAGAAAGAAAGAAAGGTGTTGATATCATATCATATCATATTATGTGGAATGAGAGTTGGCAAGAAGAAAATGTATATTAATTAATTAATTGTGCAATCTGAATGAAGATCTCTTTAACGTATTTTTATTTATTACTTTTATTTTAGTGGTTTGTACGGAAGACCGACCCCGAATTCCATGATTAATTGGAATATTACTTAACCCACATGCAATCTCTATTATTAGTTTCCTGTTACAGATTTGTTTGAAGATGCCAACGTATTTTTGCGTATTCAAAGATTAATTTCATTATTTACTGTTATAACAGTTAAACATATACTATATGTTAATAATGTTGCACCAACAAAATCTCCATCTCTTAATTCTATTCAAACTCTCTTTTCTCTTCACATAATAACTATATATATATATAGTTTCTAACAAAAAGAAATGATAAATATATAAGGCCCAAAGCAGTGACTATAAATTTGATGTTATTGTAGCATGCATGTGATAGGTGGTGTAAATTTGAGTAAGTTTCACACACAAAAACAATACTTATTATATTTCCCACCTTTTTAATCTCACAATCCAAAGAAATGGGACAAGTAAAACTAATTTAGTTTACGTCCTTTCTTGTTACTTGCAAATAAAGAAATGGGAAATGAAATCTCATAAGTATTTATGTTATTACAAAACTAAACTAATACAACAAATTTTCATATTTGCAATAACTTTGATGTTACTTATAATTAATCAACAGTGACTAGCTCATAATTTGTGGCAATCTAACAAAACTTGGAATGACTAATTGATTAATCCTCACTCCATTTAACATCTTCTGGGCCTCCCTCACTCCATTTCCCATTGGGTTTCAACAAGTTAATGGGCCCTATTTCACTACTACACTTTGAATCCCTTCCCTATTTTCCTCTAACTACATAATTTAAGGCCCCTCATACTAATGAATGTATTCAATAACAATAAAAATATATATATGAATTTTTGTAGCTGAAAAAACTTCGGGGAGATTATGTACATAGCCCCCAAAAATTTATATACTATTTTTTTCGGTAAACAATTTTAATTTATTATTTTATAATCTGTTTTAAATGTTCATACGACATAGATGTGTCGTTTACAACCCAGATCGAGAAAGTTAAATTCCAAGAAATTCTATGCAACAACATTTTGTGTTCGAGGAATATATAAAATGTTTATCTTAGAAAAAGTTGATTGATCTTCATATATTTTCGCAAGTGATATATATTTTCCAAAATATTATTATCTTTGCACCATAAACTTTACATATGATAAAATACTAATTATTGATCAATCAATTCGTAAATACCGACTCAAAGCCTTCCAAATCTATATGTTGCTTCGACTAACCACTAAAGTATAATTTATTTGTGATTTGCTTTGTTGATGAATTTTAAAATACATTTTATTATTGTCTTCAATATATACAAATACTTTTATTCATTCTAATTTTAATATTGGAAGCTTTTATTAAAATTTTTATTTCTAACTCCACAATAATAAAAATATTTACGAATTCAACTTTATTTCTTTATACAATAACAATTATTGCATTAATAAAAGTTTTTTATACTAAACTCTAAATACTATGTCGTAAAAGAAAACTCATAATATTACCCCCATAAAATAACCAATACATTTGTTCTATCCTAATTTATTTTGCTTTTTTCTTCCTTTATATTTATCAACAAAGTCATTTTCTACTTTCATTTTCTTTTATGGTTCTTGTTTATTTTTGAACTCCTCATTTTTCTTTAGTTTGTATTTAATATTCCTTAGAATTTGATAGTGTTTTTTTTGTCAAATTTTCTCTATTAAATAGTTTATCATATTTGATATTTAAAAAATATCCTATAAAGAATGAAAAATCAATATATTTATTAATCTTTCAATGAATACATTATCAAATTATTAATGTTTTGATAGTAAACTTTTCTTTAATTAAGAAACTGAAAATTTTCTTTAAATTAATTAAAAAATATTGGAACAACATTTTAAAGACTATTTCAATAATTAAGATACGAGCGTTAGTAGTGGTCATATTATGTAATATAATATTAAAAATATGTTTACGCAATAATTTCTAAAAATTATTTTTGGGAACAAAATATTACCTATTCATACACATTTTATTTTAAATTAATTCAAAATTTTCTTTCTAAAACATGTTAAAATAAGCTTTAACATTTACTATTGTTTGTCAAAGTTAACCAAAAGAAATTGTTCAATTTAACACAATTACAAAAATATTGATTGTCCTTCTCATGATTCTTCTATATAACAAATAAAAAAATAAAAATTTGGGAGATCTTAAAATAATCGCAAGAATTTATTATTTAAAAAAAATATATATATATCTTTCCATTTATCTTTACCTTAAAGTCAATTTCTCAGTTGCTTTGAGGAAATTATAAGAAAACAAGTAAGTCAACATTTTAGTTCTCACAATTTTGACATTATGAACAATTACTAATATTCAGTTGTAATCTACCTTTTTTTTCTCTGTTTGAATGTCAATGTGGTTATCCAAATATGTTGTAAGAGAATTTGGAATGACTGTAGTTCACCAACCCTTTGAAATCTCAAATCCAAACTCATGGAAAAACCCAACGATTCAACTCTAGATGAAATTTTCCCATTTTTTCTTTTTCAGTATAATTGTTTTGTAAATGGATTATTTTGTTTTTTTGTTTTTATATTTATGGACTTTCTAGATTACAATTTAAAGATTCTATATATTTGCATAACTTGTTTAAAATAAATAAATAAATACAAGATCTAAATGATGCCCAAAAAGACATTTGCGGTAAATCATCCCATCTTGTCACTACCTTAATAACATACCTATAAGCTACACCAATAATATCGTTGTAAGATTAAATACTTGAATACATAATATCAGGATCTTGAACACGATAATCTTATATAGAGATCGTTAGGAGCACATACTTGATGAGGAAGATATCATCACAGAGAAAAGCGGAAGCATTAAGTCATAAATTGATTTTTATCTCTTTGCCCTAACTTTAAGTTATCACAACCGTCAGTGATAAAATTATTGTAGAGAATTTTTTGATTAACCCTAATGGGTGGAGGGAGGACCAATTTATAGAGGTTATGATTTAATCTGACACGTCCATCAAGTAATCAATGTACGGATTAGATCTATCCTTTATTAAATACTATTTATGGTATTACTTAGGTTACAAGTAAACTTGGGTCATAAGTAAAAAATAATTAATAATAATAACAATAATAATAATTTTTACTATCGCACCCCAATTTCAAAATGATCATCAGTTATATAAATCCTCATTTCTTTATTTAGGACATATGATAATTACTATTGGCGAGAATGATTTGCTTGCTTTATTCTTTCAAAATATTACACTTCTATTACTAAAAATAAAAGTCTAAAACTAATCTTCAGCCATCGGCTATCACCAATATTTTTTCTTAATTTTAGCCAAATTCATTTGAAGGTCTTTTAAGACCACTTCCTTGCATATTTACCCTATCTCCTTTTAACACCCTCACATATACATACATAACCAAATTAAATCATTTCAAACAAGCTTCTCACATTTTATCCCCAAAGTTTGTTGCTTGCAACTGTTTTGGTGAATATGATATATTTTTTTTAATCTTATCTAATTTGGTATGTCTTTACATAAAATACTTATCTGATGGAAATAGAGACTTTAATATTTATTACCATATAACATACGATTGATCTGTCCGATTCATTTATATATTATTTCAAGAAGCATAAATATCTAAATAGAAACAATTTTGGTCAAACAATGCATGGTTATTAGTACTACTTATTTTCAAAGTTATTTGCAACATATTTTCGTAGTGGGTGAGCAACTTGAATTCAATAGAAACCAACTCAATAAATTCATTTAATGTAAGTTAGAGCATAGTCGTAATGATTAATTTAAAGTTAGGTATAAAATGAATGCAGTATTAATTGCCATAATAAGCACCTTGAAGCAATCAAAGTCATCAGATATATTTATATAGTATAAATTCACTTCAACTAATTAAAGTTGTATAGGTAAACTGACTTTTCAGTCGTTTTAATACCTTCAATTCCAGTTACCCAATTATTCCAATGCGTAACCTTTTAGGATTCCTTAGTATTTGCACACCAAAATTAACTTATGGTTTGAACTTAGATATATAATATACATCTCACCAACAATTGAAAATTTATATCATTCCAACAAATTTCTACCTATATAGTTACATTATTTATATCTAACTGACATGTCTTACTTTAAAATTTGAAACTAATGCATAAAAACTTAGTTCAGCTGTGGAACTACCGTTAGAATTTAAAATATATGAATTCGAAGAATGTTTAATTAACTTACTATATATCTTCCGTGTATGTGACTGCATTATATGTTATATAATAACGCAATATTGGGGAAAATTAAATATTGTGCTATAATTGACTAAAAATCTCAATAAGCAATTAGAATGTAAATGATAGACGTACGTGCATTTTTCATGAATAGTTCCATGTATTTAATGTCATTGGGATGACTATTCTTCCGTTTTTACTTATTCACTCTTTCTTCAATAAAGATTGAGCATTATTTAACATAATAATTAATTTTTTACCATCAATATTAATTATCCTTTTCCTTCATTTTTACTTATTACTTTATAAAATAAAATTTTCATTTTTACTTGTCATTTTTGACATATCAAGAGAAGACCATAATCTTATTTCATTTATTATTCTAAGTATTCAAACTTAATTTTCAAGACATTCTTTAATAAGGATAGTTTGGTAATATATTTATATTAATTAATTATTTTCTTAATGATGTGTCAAGTCAAACCGTGACAAGTAAAATTGAGCGGAGGTAGTGCTAATTACTCAAATCATTTTCTAAAACTTAAAACTATATATCAATTAATATGAATTTATGAAAAAATATTCATATTAATTCATTACTCACATTATTTCCATTTATATGTCACCATTTTTGATTTCATGTCTCTTAAGAAACTAGATATGTTTATCATTGTACACTTATTTAGTGTTCTCTTAAAGTCAAGTTTTTAATCAATAAATACAAATTAATTTATTAAATTGATCAATAAATATGAAGTATTTACTTGATTTTTCTATGTTTATCAAATACGTAGTTTCAAACCTAATACTCTAATTCTCAAGGATAAAAGAAGAAAAATTAGCATTATTTATGTATTGGTCATGTAAAATGAAGTTGAAGTTATGTTTTTGAATTTGTATTTAAACATAAATTACTTAAACAACAAAGTCCATATATTATTTCTCATACTAATTAGAGACAAGATTTAAACTTTAAAATATATAAGAATTTCATAATTAATAAAAATTTAAATTTTAAAATTTACTACCTCAAAATTTATGATGAAACAGTGAGTTAGACTTTGATGGAACAAAGGAAAAAAAAATATGTGGCATTTAATTCCGGTCATAAATGATATCACTTTAACTGACGTTAGTCTTCAAGAAAAAAAGATTTAAAGTAAAGTAAAATTGGACACGAAACTCCCATCTTAACTACTCTACGAATAATCACTTCTATTTTCGACAATTTCACACCTAATAAAATGCCACCACACATATATAATACGAATTGAATTAAATTTTTGCCTATGGGTCTTTTAAGACAAATCTCTATTTTAGGGGACGATCAAACAAACTCTTTTTAATAGTGATAGAGGAAATACTATATCATCGTATAAAATTTTGAAAGTTATTATTAATATGTCGTTCAATGTTATCTCGAAAGTAATCTTTTGAAAAACTATAATAAGAATAACATTTAAATGTTAAATTTTAAAAATTGATATATTATATAATTTTTCATACTTTTCCTACATATTAACTGAATTTGAGAAGTAATATACACTTCTTAAGAAAAACAATACATTGTTATCTTATTATATGATTTGTAATTATGGAGTTTCCCATTTTAACAAGTCATTGTAGGTGAACAAAATTTTTTTTTTTAAAAAAAAATAAAATAAAATTTAGTGTGATCCTCACATAGAAAAATAACTCATAAAAGTATTAAAATAAGGTGATGTCATGATCATGAGATTCTTCATGAAGATAACTCTAAAAAGTGAAGAAGTATTTTTATGTTAAACTCTAAAAAGTCAAAGAGATTCATTAGGATTTACTCCATTATAATAAATGCAGAAATTCACGGCCTACTTAATACAGTTTTGACTGATAAGCTGAAGTAAGACCAAATTTCATTTGGCAAATAAATCAATAAATGCAGCAATTTGTAGAAAGTAAATAAAAAAATAAAATGTGAAAAATATGAAGAAAAAGAAAAGATATGCGATGATGAGAAATTAGAAGGTAGGGAGTAGGTGTGAGGTTTTAAAAGACGTAAGATTTGATATAATGTATTAAATGATAGTTAGGTGCAAAATTGAAAAAGAATAGTAAATGTGGCAATTAATTAGTTCAACTAAAGAAGCAATTAAGTCATCAGCTCTAAATGTAGTTGGATACCTCCATTTAATGTTTTTTTGAAGCAGAATGCTTTTATTATCCCACATCAATTGCAACTCCATTTATGTATTCTGACTTTAAGTTTCATCCACTCATAATTATGATTTTAACCTTTGTTTACACTCCATCTCTTTTTCCACTAATAAATCTCATTTTTTTTTTTTTTAACCATCGATCGTATTATAAAAATAAAATAAAAAGGAACTTCCTACCAGAAATATATCCATATCAATAGCATTGATTTAGTAGCATATTCACTTCTTCTTTTTATCCTATTGATTTCAACAATTAAGGAAGACATTTAAGAAAGTTACTAGGAGATAAAATTCAAAGTCACTTCATTGGTTCATGAGAAGCAAGTAATTAATATGGAATTTAATTGAAGGAATAGTAGTTTGGCTCTTTCTAAGAAATTAGGTATTTGTATTTAAAGTATGAAAGGTGTATCATTGATTAAACGATTGACCATAAAATCTCCATCAGCATTTATACTCTGTTTCAATAGGACTACTTATTTAAGTTAGCAATAAAACTCTTTCAATTTAGGCCATGCTATTGTTAGAATTCCATTGCAATAAATTTGTCAATAAAATTTCACAACTCAAAACAACAAAAATGTACAAGTATTGCAAAGATGTGTCATAATAGTTTCATGTTCTTGTTAGAATATGAATTACATTTCTAAATTTAAGCCTAAGGGCCCATTCTTTGTTTGCATTTTTAATGCTTAATAGATTAATGACAGTTTTTTGTAACCCACAATTCACAATTCACATTAATTAGCAGCGCAACGACGATCGTACACTCAACTGCTTATTACTCCACTCAGGATCAAGCTGTACAATTTTGGTCTATAAACTCAAAAATTCTAACACATACAAACTTTTACTGCATGGTTTGGTCAATTCCCGATTCAAAATTCTAACTCGGACAGACTTTTAAGTGAGAAAACCAGTAGAACCCCTTCCCGGGCCACTCTGTTTTCTTCTTATTCTTGCGTTTAAGCAATAGAAGAAGAAAATTTACATTGTAATATTAATGCCAAGCCTATTATTAATCCAGAGTTGTTAAACACATAAGAGCGAGTGATGACGGCAAATCTGTTTCTTATAATCGAACATTTTCATGGCCAATTCTTAGTTGACTGTTGTGCAATCAGAAACTTTGTCTTAAATCATTGCATTCAGAATAGGACCATGAGCTGAGGACTCGAATATACATGCATATTGCCAAAAGACCGTATAGTAACAACGACACCTTGAGGATGTGGTGAATTCATATTACTAGGAAGGAACATTTATATACTATAGTCTATAAATTACAAGATTATATCTTTCTATCTTTACAAAAATTAAAAAAAAAAATGATTATATGGATATGTTTAGATCAATCCGAGGCTTTTTCATTGGTAGAGGTAATGGAACGATGGTATGGCAACGAGGGCATTTAGGATGGTTCTTTGATATTAGCACATAAAGCAGGCAACTAGGACATCCAGCAGCGAAAGAAGTGGATGTGTACTCTTGATTGGTCTCTGTATCCTTAACTGAGGATGAGGAATTTGATGAGACGGATATGGAACGTTTTCGGGTGGTTTCCTTCTCTGCCCTTTCCAGAGCAGATTTCACTTTTTCCAGGGTGCATACACTGTGATAACTTGGAGATGAAGGAAGCAGTTTTAGGTCTAAGTTTGGTTCATCAAAGAGGTTGAGTGGTTGCTTTGATGTAGGAGGGAAATTAAGGTCTTGAAGCTTTCCAACTGTTTGACTTTGACAGTAGTTTTGTTGCTTCTCTACTTGCCAAGTGGTGGAGGAGGAATTGTACCTCTGTAGATATACTTTTCCTGACTATTTTGCAAATGAACAAACATACTTACTACAATTAGAATGTAAAATCAAATGAAATGGTCAAAAATTGTTGGTCGCAATTACTAATAAATACTACAACCTATAGAAATAAGGATCTGAAATCATTTTCAATTTCCAGAGTTGGGGGTTAGGGTTTAGACTACCTACCTTGAGATCGAGGCGTTTTTCCCATCCAGAAGGAACCTGCAAATCAAGGTCCAATTCCTTAGAATCAAGGGAGCGGCAACCTCCGAGCAAGTCCTTTGTAATTAGAGCGGGTGATGAAGATGAATCGCTACCAGCAGCACCGTTCATAATCCTAACCAGAGAACTAACTTCAGCCGCCATTGATGATAAAGAAACAAAAGGGATTGAGATGATTGATACTTTTTTTATAAAAAAAAATAATAAACTTTTCAGAAGGGTAGTAGTAAGTAGTTGTATATATATATATATTTAAGAATAAAAAAAAATAAAGATTGTTGATTGGCACTATGTGTAATAAATGGGATTTGGAGGGAGGGAAAGGGCCGTCACCGTCAGTAATGGAGGCAATAAATGCTAAAATGGGACTCCTACTCTTCCCACCACCTCTGCTTTTATTTCTTCCTTAACACCCTTTCTCCCTTCATTTATTACTATTTGTCATCATTATAAATTTATTTTTCATACCTTATTCACCCATTTCAAATTATTGACATCTTTTAAAATCAACAAATTTTTTATAATTTTCAAATTAATTGTAACCTTTAAATAGTATAAATATCAAAATTAGTTATTAAATCTGACAGTAATTAATAAGGATAAAAATAAAAGTTACACATAATTTATGTTTTAGTCCTCTTTTTATTAGAAGTGTGAAATATCTTAACAATTCAATTAATTTGAAATTGAGTAAGTAATTATTCTCTTAACGTCAATTATTTTTTCAATAAATTAATTTATTTTAGTCAATACTTAATTTCTTTATGTTGGTCAAATATTTACTTTCAAGAACTAAGAGCCTATTTAAATTCACTTAAAAATAGTGCTTTTAAGCAAAAAATAAAAAATCAAATGTAAATGACTTTCAAGTCTAAAAATAATAAATAGGAGAGACCTATTTTTGATTTTTAATTTATTTCAAATTTTATCAAAACACTTTTAAATATTTTAAGTTATCTTTATATTTATCAAAACATTTATGAAATACACGTATACTTTTATCAATTTTTAAATTGATCCAAATATCATTTAATTACTTTTAAGGATAAAATAAAAAAAAATAGCTTCATTTATGCAACAATTTTATTAATTGACAAATACTATTAAGAAACTCGTATCTTTAAGGACAAATTACCTACCTACCTACACAATTTTTTATTAAATAAGAACGACACAAGAAAGAAACAGTAAACTACTTTTTGGTTTTTCTTCTTTTTTCAGGTCCAAAATCTTGTAAGTGCACTAATTTGATTATATATTTACCACCAAACCAATATCTTGGTATGAGCTCCATAAAATTAATACTGAAATTTTTTATTTTTAGGAATAAATTACTCCTTAACGAGATAATTTCACGAATAATGCTAAATGATTAGAAAATTTGTTTAGATTTTTATTAAAAATTTTAAAATTTTAAAAAATTATAATATTTTTTTTATATTTGAAAATAAACTGATTATTTTTTTATTTTTAATTAACAGATATTAAAATTAAAAATATAAAAATATTTAAACCTATATAATATCATATTTATTTTACCATTAATCAAATTTTCTGACCGACTTTTTTTTTCTTCAAATGGAATAGAAGAAAAAAGACTTTGACATGGAAGTTATGTCCTTACAAAAATATATATTGTCCGTACATTTTTATCTAGGGAGTTACAAATAATTTTTTTTGTTGGGATTCAATAAAATTTTAATAAACGGTACATTAATTACACTACTTCACGTCCATATATACTTAAAAGTTGAAAGAGGACTTCTAAATATATATGAGTATTTTTTAAAATTTTACTCGTTCCTTCATAAATAATACTATTGATATGAGTATTTTATTTAATATTTACTAATGAGGATAAAAAAAAAAAGAATAATTTTGAAATTTTAGTTTTAGAATACCAAATAAATGAAGGAAGTAAAAGTTAATTCATCACATATAGATCATAATCACATCGATTGTTAATAATGTAGATGTACATGTATGACGATTAAAATGGTTAAGTACAACATCATACTAAATTAACAATACACAAAACTAATGATTCAACATCAATGAGAAGAGGAAAATTTCAATAAAAAAAGAATTGCAAGCCCCTACCTCATGTCTCAAATAAATAGCTAATCTTTTCTATTTGTGTGAAATAAATAAATTAAGTCGTTAATTTCGAAACACATATGTGGATGATCATGGGTTGCAAATTGCAAATCGCTTCAATACTCTTTGACTTTGTTTTGCGTGTGGCATTAATATTACTCTCTACTTCTGACTTTTCTTATGTACCCATGTATCTTGGGTGAATCTCTATATAATATATAAATTTTAAATATTTGATGATAACTTGATTAGTATTATTAATCATTTTATAAGATTAATATAAAAGTCATAATATAAATATATTATATTAAGAAAATACCTATCATCTAAAGTAGTATACTTTTCTCACTTAACACTATATATATTACGGAAAATAATTGATAGGATTGGATCAAGAAGCGATGCTTATACCTCTTCTTTCTCGATAGGATTCTCATCATTTTCAGTCTACGGCGAAGGAGATAAGGGTGAGCCACCGAACAATATTTCCTCCGCCCCTTTTTATATGTCATCATTTTACTTTGCACTTACATTAAGAAATGATATAATTTTACCCTTCTACCTTTATTTAATGTTTTCTTAAGTCAACTTCATCATAAATGATTAATATATTTTCAAGATTAATTAACTACTTTATCAAGGGTATAATAGGCAAAATATGCATAAATTTTATAAAATGACAAAATATTGTGGTCCAACTATTTATAGAAATGGATGACATATAAAAAAGAATGAGGAGTGCATGTTTAATGATAGATAATACTTCCTCTGTTCCTATTTACTTGTCCATATTTTTCTTCTATATTTGTCTCTATTACTTGTCTATTTTAACAAATCAAGAAAGGACAATAATTTTTTTCCTAATATGCCCTTATTTAATTCTAGAAAATTTCTGGTACTACTAAGTTGTAATGCATGCTTTTTGGAACCAGAAAATATATTTATTATACTTGGGGAGTTGCATAATCTTTTAAGTTAAAGGTAAAATTGTAACTAACCTATGATAATTATTGGTGTCTTAATATGTGTGTCACTTCTAAAGTGGACAACTAAATAGGGACATAGGGAGTATCTATCAGTCCCATTTTATATGTCACCTTTTTACTTTGCACTTGCATTAAGAAATGATGTAACTTTACTCTTTATTCTTATTTAATTTTTTTGAAGTCAAGTTTTCAATCAGTGAATATGAATTAATTTATTTTGATTAATTAATTTAACCAATGAACATGAATCATTTACTTATCTTTACTACGTTGGTCAAATAAATTTTTTCAAGACTAATAACTCATAAGGATAAAAAAGGAACAATATGATAATTTATGCATTAATTTTAAGAAATGACAAGTATTATAGAGCAACTATTTATAGAATGTGATGATATATAAAATGAGACGGAGGAAGTAATACAATTTATGACATTTCAAGACACTTAAATATACTATCTTAATTTCTCATTAAACAATCATAATATATTTTAAAACACCATGAATATATTGATAGTGCATGCATAATTTCTTTTTAATACATAGTTCAAATTTATTATATTATTGCTACAAATAGTAATTAGTAAATAGAATAAAAATTTAAAAATCAATAACTATTTATTAAAAAGTAATCACCCAAATAATTTTTAAATTTAATAACCAAAATTTACTTTTAACATGTTAAATATCTCAATATATTCTTTCCCTTGAAATGGCTCCCTCAATATTATAATGAAAAAAAAGAAAACATGTGACTCTCTTTGTATATGCACGGATGCTGCACCATGACTACAGTTAGCTTAAGTCCTACTAGAAATTGTAGAGTATTTGAATTCCAACTAATTTCACACTTGCAATATATTGCCATTTTTATTTTTTATTTATTTTTCCTACAAAATATTTAATGTTGTACTTTTCATTATGTGGACGTTCCTGGTTATAGTACATCGTTGAGAAAAATTAAAAACAGATTTATAATTATAGTAGTAGTTTTTATTGAATGTGAACTGACCGATCTTAGGGTTACTGATATTAAGAAACTTAAAAATGATTACACATAACTAAAGCACGAATAATACTACAAATGCAAACAATTAAAACGAGACAAAGTACTAAATGGACTTATTAATTGGCAGAGGTCACCCAATGTATATAATGTTGGGGAAAAAAAAGATAAAAGAAATATGTACTTTAAAAAGATCGTCAATCGATGTGTCTGTCCTTTTTTCACCACTATATTTATCGATTACTATATAAAATCCGATAATATTTGATTGGACTTTTTCATTAACAATTAGTCCACATGAACGTTGAATACAAATATTATTTTTGAACCCTAATTAACTTTGAAAATGATCACTCTTTTTATATATGTATATGTTGGATGTGTTATTGAAGGTTGAATAGTGATATGGAGAGTTGCATAGGTTCACCTTCCTTGTGTTGTGTCAATTAATAAATCAAGAAATTAAATGGTGAGAGCTAATTTTTGGTACAAAAACTTCTTCTCCCATTAATTAAATACTCCTCCTATCCTATCTTTTAAGTTTTGCATTTAATGGATCATATATAGCATTTATTATATGTTACTCCCACTACCACTCACTTTAAACAAACTCCCATTTTCAATCTTATTATATTTATGAGTTCAATCAACAATTGTTTTTGTGTCTATAAGAATTCTTCAATCATTAGGGGCCACTCTCTGCACCCTTCACTTATATATTTTGAGAAATTTCACTAACAATTCAAATCAGCAAGTGTTTGAACAATAATATATATATATATATATATATATATTTAATTATTCGACTAAAAATGTTAAGTTTTTAAGGAATCATAGATCATTTAATATGCATGGACTTCTTTATCAAAATGAACAGTATATTGTTGCGACTTTTCATTTTCCTTTGTTCATTGTTTACGTCCAATTCAATCAAATTTATGTAAAATAACGTTGGTAAAGGTGTGATATTAATTTAGTGCCACATGTGATATTTCATAAGAGAGGTTAACGATTTATGTCAAAGTTCTTAAACATCTCGCCACATCAGACTTGTCTTATGCAATCGCAAGCTACTGCATCAGTTAATTTTTCCAATGAGTATTTAAAGGTACATAGCGGGTTGTGGAGTCTTCTTATTTTTTTTATTTTCGATCTCTAAGGAGTTTAAGGCCCAACTAATTTTTCTTGAGTTTTTTTTTGGGAACTTTCACATATAGCTACTCAAAAATAGCCTAATTACTCTCCATAGCTATAGTTTAATAATTACAATTCGTAGCTACATATTATAGCGATGAGAGAGGCGAGTGAGACTGGGAGAGAGAGGAGAGAGGAGAGAGAGAGGGCTAAAAGTGGAAGAGAGATGAATTGTATATGTATATCAATTAGATAATTGTATATTATACATATGTATTACTATATATGGAAAATGAGATTGGGAGAGGGAGGAGAGACGAGAGAGAGAGGGCAGAGAGTGAGAGAGAGACAAATTATATATGTATATCGGTTAGATAATTATATATTATGCATATGCATTTATATATATGGCAAGCGAGATTGATAGAGAGAAGAGAGAGTGAGTGAGATTGAGAGAGGGAGGAGAGAGGCGCGAGAGAGAGAGAGAAGAGAGTGGGAGAGAGGTGAATTGTATATGTATATCGATTAGATAATTATATATTATACATATATATTTGTATATTCTGGCGAAATATACATATACAAATGTGGCTAGTTATAGAAATTCAAAGTCAACTCACGTAATTAATGTATAATTTTAGTTGTGAATGGTAATTATATCAAACTATAACTCTGATGAGTAATTAAGTAGTATAAATTTGCTTAACCGCGTAGTTTTTCCTTTTTTTCCACCGTGTCCATAAAATTGTTTGTGCGAAATATTTATATTAAACTAATAATATCCATCTTATATATATATATATATAGATTTGACATGGTCAATTAATATACTTTTTTTATACCTTTATCAATTATTTAATCATGATCGTTAAATTTTTTGATATAAAATTTATCATGAGTAAGTTTTCTTGCTTTGAAATTTAACTAATCTGAATTCACGCCTCAAATTTTTACATCCCTTTTTATCACTTAATTATTTCACCCCTCAAGAAGACATGCATTATCATCAAATTGCACCAAAAACAAGTAGGCTCGCTCTAGCTAACTACTTTTTAACTTTCAACATATATATATATATATATTGCCTACTAATACATCCTCTAATTCATATATTCATTATATTAGGTGGTGCTTCTGATAAAAAATGTACGGAATACACATTTGAAGAAACGACTCAATGAAGCAGATTTGTCATCAACTTCACATGCCTATTAATAGTAATATTGACTATATATTGATATGATGGGATAATTGAAATCATGTTAGACCCTTGCTCCTCATCAGCATCTCAGCCAGTTTTTGAAAATGAATGCCAAAAGTGGATGAATTATTAGGTGTCTATGACACTACCAGCTGCACTAATGCTATATATTAAACCCAACCTCTTACTAAAAAATACAGTGTATAACTAACGTGTTGGTTGTCAAGCAATAGAGTAATTAATAATTATACACTTGTTTACTTGATTAGTACGTATAAACGACTTAATTTTCTATTTGGCAAACTCAGTGGATAAATCTATCTATGAGGAATGTCCTCTTTTCCTTAGTTTCTCAACATAAAGAAAACTACATATAAAAATTAAGAAAAAAGACCAAACACAACATCGATTTGCATATCTAATACAAATCCAAGTTACGTTATTTAGCCTTAATAGTAGTAAGAATGACTAGCACACTTTTTTTCTTCTTCTTGTAGGAGTAAATAAATAATTATACTAAAAACTTGCTAAATCCAAAATATATATGTTATATGTATACATGATATCGTTCATTTCCATATACATAGCAAATTATAGCTAACTCAAAAAATTGTAATATACTTGTTTGATCGATGAATCAAACAAGCAATAGATAAAATGAAGGTATATATTAAGTATATTGTAGTAATGAAAATAAAATTTCCCAACACGTGAATTAATGAAATGATCATCGTGATACTTAATTGATGAATTAAGCCTACAATTACATCAATATGGACCTTGGGCTTGGGCACAAAGATCATTAGAGAGTTGCATACATACAAGCCTAAGCTAGAATAGTCTACTTTTTCCACACGTCTGTGGGCATAATGTCAAATTCAAGCTGTGTTTAATGTTCAATCAAAAGATATTCATATATGTATAGGGAAAATGATAATCGAGGGGCCGCGGGTCATTTAATTGACTCAGTTAAGCATAAGATTGAATAATTAACCCCGAGGAGAATATATAATTTATTTATGATTGTAATAAAAAGTTATTTCTATTATTTTTTATTTTCTCATATTGACTTCCTATGATATTTAATTGAAATTGTGTAGCTCTTTTAGAACTAAAATTATGTCAGTAACTAAAATTGAGATTCTTTTTTTTAAAAAAATAAAAATAAATTTACTACTCCGTTGTTATGAAAAAAAAAGGAAAAAAAAATAGCAGCATATATATATATATATATATAAGAAGTGAATAACCAGACATCTCTCCGTCAATACGTGTGCTTAGTTGAAATTACGTTGAATTTGAGGGTTATTTTTGTCATTCTACATCTGTTCCATGACCTGACGCCAGCTCCAACTCCCAACGTTTGCTCTGTTCTCTTCTTTGGCTCTCAAGTTTTCACCGTGGTGGTCTCCAAAAGAATTTCTCTCCAGTCGTCGGCTTTCTCTCTCTAAACCTTTGTTTTCTGTTCATCTCTCTTGTTCTTAACCTGGCACTTTGATGGAGTTTATAGCTACCTCCTATCTCAGGTAACCGTAAATTTTATGAATCTTTTTGCTGTTTTGGTTCTGATTCCTTAACTTTACTTGGGCTATTTGATTATCGATTATTCTGCGATTTCTTTGTGCCCCACATTTTTTGTTGGTTCTTCTGCTTTTCCGTTTAGCTGTTTTTTGATGGGTTTTCATTTTTTTGAATTTGGCTTTTTCTTCCATCTGACTCCTCTTCTTCCTTGACTGGCATCTAAAATTCCGATTTTGAGACTTTAGAATACGTTTAATTTTTTAAGTTGGCTAAATTGATAGTTCTATCTTATAACCAATATTATTGTTTTAAAGTGAACACTAATGCACTCAATATGTTGAAAATATGCTTAAAGGATTCTGTTTGGCTAAAGAGGCTATATTATTTTAGTCAATACTTTTTTACTGCCAAAGTTCACAAATTTGACATTACCCTTTTCGGTAAGACATTTGTATTCTATAGATATCTGTAGCAGAGTTTGCGAATTTTGATACTTTTTTTTGCTTGATCAAATTTTATATGAATGACCTCCATTTTGCTTTTAATTGTTCTTGATTATGTATTCGAGTAATGGGTGGGAGAGTGAGCGAAACTGGAGATGTTGTGCTCTTGTTTCTTTCTTCTCACTTGAGCTTGTAAGTCGGTAAGGCAGCCAACGCCAATGCCAGCTGCATTAGAAGACTCCTTTCATTTTCATCCTTCAATTATAGCTCATCGTTTCCGGACTTTGCTCTGCAGCTTTATCAAGTCAATAATATCTTCCTTGGTCCTCCCACGTTGATGACTTGAAATAAAGAGTAGGATAACCTTGGACCTCAAAAGTTCCCTACGGCCAATATATCAATTTTGGCAATCATAACATCTGCTTTCAAATGAGACATCCACTTCATCCAGGATTGGGGCCAACTGCTTGCACTGTCCACGCCAAGGACCGTAGAACTCGATGAGTACATTCTTCCCAGAGTTGAAAATCATATCCTGAAAATTGTTTAACAGATTCGTTGTTAACCTCTGGGATAAGTTTTGAGGCTCAACATTTATTTTGAGACATTTCCCTCCATCATTTGTCTGTATGATGATTAGAGGTGTCTGATCCTCTTTGAGTCCAAAGTACTGGAAGACACCTTGACAACATCACCAATTAAGAAACTAATATCATTGCCTTTGTACTGCTCAGCAACTTCATGATGCTTGGATTTGAAACTATCAAATAGGTCATTGTTGAAGTTCACCAACAACATGGCCTTGGCATTTGGACTGTTGAAGAATTTAACAAAAATGGATGGTTACAAAAATTGATTAGTTTTTTGTAAAACTGATTTTGAGCTTCATCTGATGTTAATTAGGATGTGAGCACACAACATTCGACAAAGCTTACGCTTCTGTAGATGTAAATGTGTATGTATAATTGTTGGGAAACACAATTTTATGTCTTATTACAGCTCAACCAAGACATACTCAAGTTGATCACAATAAACTTCTCCGCTTTACTTTTGAGTACAACTATTGTAATGACTCTGTCTTCGTCTTCGTGTTGGGGGCTACCTTTACTAGTATATACATATAAGGTAAAAATATGTGACCAAAGTGAAAGGTGAAAAAGATGGGGAAGTTTATAGAGAAAATGACAAAAATAGTCCCTTAACTATAAGAGTAGGTCTAAAATGGTTCTTTAACTATACACTTAACATGTATAATTCTTTAGCTATTCAACAATTTGTCAGCTTTGATCCCTTAAGTATACACTTACTGATTTTAGTCTCTTAATCGTAAAATTATCGATTTTAGTCCTAAGTATTCAAACACTTATTAGGTTTGATCTTTGTCATTTTTTTTAATACAAATAGCTTAGCTTTATATTAACAGAAATATGCGTGAAATTAAATCTTTAACACATTTTTAAAGTTGTTTCTCTATTCCACCCTTTTTTTTTCAAGCTACTGTTATAGAAAAAACAATAACGTCTACGATTCAAAATAAAATTAACGAGGAAACAAGATATAAGTCCTAATTTTATTCAATGGATGATAAAATTAAGCATATAATTGTTCTAATGACTTGAAGTCGCACTTGAATATTTTGATTAGTGTGGATTTTATTGAATTTACTCAAATTCTTTACCTAAAATAAAATGAATAGAATAATAATATTGATTTAGTTAAAATAATTAGAAAAAATTACGAATATATCATTTTATAAATTTCAATTTTGAAAAATTAAACAAATTCCTCTCAGTGAAGTCGTTAAAGTATTAACTTTGAATTTAACGGGGAATAAGTTTTTTCTTTTTATAATAAAGTTTATCAATTCAAGTCATTAGTAGCAGTAAATATTCTTCATTTTATCCTGTATTGAATAAAATTATGACTTATATTTTCTTTGCTCGTGAATTTTATTTTGAATCATTAATGTTAAGGTTCTTTGCATAAGATTAATTTGAAGAAAATGAAGTGTAGAGAGACAAAAACAACAGAAAGAATTGCTAAAAGATTTAATTTCTCGAGACATGTACTGCGTTAATATGAATTTAAGCTATTTATATTAAAAAATAAAAAAGATCAAATCTGATAAGTTTTTTAATAATAAAACGATTAAAATTAATAATTTTATAGTTAAGAGACTAAAACCGATAAGTGTATAATTAAGGTATCAAGTTTTTAAATAATTAAAAGACTTTATTTGTAAAGTGTATACTAATAGTTAAGGTAACATTTTAGATAATTAAGGGAGCATTTTGTGGAAGTTTATAGGACGGCACGCCGGCGGAGTGAGTTGATAGGAAGAAATGGCGTCGGGGATATTATCAAGGTCTCTCTCTCTTCTCAAGTCTTCCACTTTCTTACTTTCCACAAAGCAGCCCCAATTGTTTTCTTCTGTAAGTTCCCCTCCCTCTTTCCTTATCAATTTCTCTTTCTCCAATAAATATGCGCCTGATTTTGATTTTGATTTTGATTTTTATATGTATGTATGTATTGTTGATCCTTCCTGTGTTTGTTTATGCACAACTTTACTCCATAAATAAGCTCGCTTTGCCTCTAGATTGTTACTAATTTCTTATAGTCATTCAATCCTCCTATCAGAAGAAAACATTCTACTCCCAAGCTGCACCAACCTATTTCTCTTACAAGCTGGTGGCTTCTGTTACATGTCGCATGAATTCATCAAGGCTGGCAACATTCTCAACACAATCTGTTTCCTCCAATGAACCTGTTGTTTCTGTTGACTGGCTCCACGCAAACCTCAAACAGCCTCATATAAAGGTGTGTGATTGATTGAATGTTCCTTCTTCCAGCCTCTTCAAGCATTTCTCTTTTCCTATGCTTAGAGTTTTCCTTTTCCAGGTACTGGATGCATCTTGGTACATGCCAAACGAGCAGAGAAATCCTCTTCAAGAGTATCAGGTTGTATAAATGGAACTACTTTTTGATGAAATAACTAAATGGAACTTCATTCAAATGCCTGCATTGCTTTTGTTAATTATATTCCTACATAGAAAAATTTCATCCACCCCTATAACTTTAGTTGCTATCCTTCTATTTGAACAGGTTGCACATATTCCTGGAACACTCTTCTTTGATGTAGATGGCATATCTGACCGTACTACAAATGTAAGACTTGTTCAAATTTATTTCTTCTTTTAAGAATAATTTGCTTCAACATGTAACATCTACTCTGGCGGCACTGTACGTCCTTTTTTCATTTGAACTCATCTGGTTCTACAGTATCTATACACTAAGAGATGTTTTACCTAACCATACAACATGCTTTTTAGATTGATCACAACATCTTTTTGTCATATCAGTTGCCTCATATGCTGCCATCTGAAGAAGCATTTGCTGCTGCTGTATCTGCTCTTGGAATTGAGAACAAAGATGGGGTTGTTGTCTATGATGGGAAGGGCATCTTTAGTGCAGCTCGTGTATGGTGGTGAGTCAACTGATTACTGCAAAAGGCAGATATGCTCATTTTGTACGAAATGACTAACAAATTACAAAATGGATAATCAGGATGTTTAGAGTTTTTGGACATGACAGAGTTTGGGTTCTAGATGGTGGCTTGCCAAGATGGCGTGCTTCTGGATATGATGTCGAATCCAGTGCATCTGGTGACGCAATTTTGAAAGCTAGCGCTGCCAGTGAAGCAATAGAGAAAGTATATCAACGACAGGCGGTAAGTAAATACTTATTTCCTGTGAGCTTCACTTGTGTGTATATCTTAAAAACAGAAAATTGCTACAACAAAGATCTTTCGACAACCTTGATAGCATGGCAGTGTTATAGCAATAGGTCTTGAATTTAGTGGTGGCAAGATCTTTGTGCAAAAATGCGTCCATTGGTACGAGCACAGAGCATCATTTGTGAGTGAGTCACACGTCACTGAGTTCAAATTATAGTCCACAGCCCTCAGGGATTTCTCGGTTTTTTAAAAAAAGGGTCTCTGTAAGAACTTTAATGAGATAACTGTTTTCTTAAATATGGTTCTATCTTGATAAGGAGAAATCCAATAGGACAGGTCATGGTTTTTTTTTGAAAAATAAAAGAGAAGTTGCTGCCTGTACATAAGAACAAATAAAGTTGAAAACGCTGATGCATTAATCCACTTGTTAAGTGGGATCACCGGAAACTTTATGAAGGATGTGTTACCAAATGTAGATACGATGAGACAAAAGTCTCAACACAGGATTAAAGGCGGCCACTGATTCTCTGCTGGTTATGTGGTAGAAGTTCAATAGATCCTTTTTCTTTCATGTTTGTGGCGTACAGTGTCAAAAGGAGTTTCAAGGAACATAAGGTTTAATTATGAGGTGAAGCACTAAAACAAGTAATCAATTTGACAGTGTCCTCTTTCTTTTATACTTTATTCTTTTCTGTAGAGTAACACAATTTGATGATTGAGAGTTTCCCCCGACATGAATGCTTTATTGTTTCCCGGAGAGGTGGGGTGAGTGAGCGAGGGAGGGATTGAGGTGTCCTATACTTAGGCATGCCACACTACATATGTCTTTTCAAGTACTTTTTCTACGGAGGAAATTAAGAGCCTCATTTTATTAATTTAATATCACCACAAACCTTCTTTCTATTTTAATTCTGCTACGAATATGTATTACTTAATATTACCATAAGAACTTGTTGTTTGCAGGTTGCACCTATTACCTTTCAGACCAAATTTCAGCCACATCTCGTCTGGACCCTTGATCAGGTTGGTGTGCTTTCTCCTGCAGCTTTTGTCAGAAGCTTTGTAACCATACGCCTCTGAACTGGAGCTAATGGCATGGAAATCAATATTGAAGTTGTATTCACTTCACAGCACTCAATCACACTAGTTCCTATCACGGTGCAATTTAAAACTGATGGTAGGTCTAGGAACAGATGGAGCATGCACAAAACTTACAAATTGTAATGTAGTGTGTTTCAAATTGCAAGCGTGCTCATTAATCCTTGGAGCTTTTGTACAACTATGTTCAGCCAACAAAAAACACATCAACTTCCAAGGATGGAGCCATAGTGGCTCAAACCTTATATTTATGTTAAAAGAATCATTTAATATGTACAAATAATTTATTCAGAACCCAGTAAACAAAACAAAAAATTAGCTCAGAAGTCAGAACCTATAAACTTGAAATCCTAGATCCGCCTTTGTCTACTTCCCTTGAATGAGATGTAAACCTCAACAAAGTTTGGAAGTAAATCTGGGCCATGGTTTTTGGAGGTTCTTTAGTGGATCTTTGTACAACACTTAGGTCTCATGGTTTTATAAGTGGGTGGTAGTCCAACTAACAATTTTTCTGCTGTCTGCTAGATTTTTCAAGTAGATTGAAGTTTCTGATTCACTTTCAACAGTAAACGAATGCAATTTTTTGTTGTCAATATACTTTCCCTAGTCAGCAATTGAATATGTGATTTTTTTTGTCAATGCTTCTACTTTTTGATGTGGAGTTGTAACGTTTATACTTTCAGGTTTGGAAGAACATTGAAGAGACAACATATCAGCATATAGATGCTCGATCCAAAGCTAGGTACTTTAGTTTGTGGGAGAATTATTCTTAATGATGCACTACTAGCTAAACTATTTTTTTTCCAAATATTGTTTTGATGAGATGACACATGGGTCATTTGAGTAATACTATTAATTCTTGTTCCACAAACTTTAAGTAGTGTAACCTAGTTTACAACATTATTTAAGACTTTAAACTAATCATATCTCTCAACAATTTGTTCAATATGCAAGTAATATTGGTTCTGCACCTTGTCAAATAATGTCGAGTACATAGAGGGCATGAGTAATATCCTTTTGGCATGTCTTGTAAGAGGTTAGAAAGAGGTGTGTAGCATCACACTAGCATGTTCATGGTCAAGATGCTAATTTATCACATAGCCAATATAAGTTGGGGTACGGACATAGCTGATATAGATCTGTACATGTACACTTGTGCTCTGTAATGAAATGAACCATTATGTTTGTTGGTTTTTTAGAAATAAGATAATGTATCTGTTGTTAGTATTATACAAAATGGATTCAAAATCCATTGTTCTAGACTTCTAGTCAAGTATTGTGAGTTTGGTTATTTATACTGTTTTAATGTATGAATAGGATCTTCTAAAATTCATTCTACACTATTGAATTTCATTCTGAAGTTCTGATTTTTGCTTGCCCCTTTTCAGGTTTGATGGTGTTGCACCAGAGCCTCGTAAAGGAATAAGAAGTGGTCATGTACCTGGTAGCAAGTGCATTCCTTTTTCCCAGGTAAAGGTTTATTATTATGAGTAAAAGAGATGTGATTTTTCAAAATTTCTCTCTACTGAAAGCCATTGTCTGCAGTAGAGGAATGGAATAGGATTTTGATTTAACTGGTTAGATTATTTGTTGATGCATTTGATACCTTTTGATCTAATTAATCATTGGTACTCCAGATTATCCAGCGCATGATATTGGATTTGTCTCATGTTGATAGTGATTAAAAGCTATCACCACAGCGAGTGTGTGTAAGACCCTAAATAAGGATAATACTCCCGGTATAGAATTTGGGATTAACTTTATCCCACGTTTGGCTTGCATTATTTGTTAATCCTGATGTAACTTCTTTTACACTAGAATTGTGGGATTAGCTTTCCCATATAGGTGATAGCTAATCCCATGGGATATCCCACCATTGTACCAAACGACCCCAACGGGTTTGGTAGACATTCTCTCCATGTCTTCCAAGGTTATTGTGAGCACATTGGGGTAACTGAATCCTACATTCTGCTCATGCTTGAGTACAAGAATGCTTGAAAAATAAGCCATGCCTATCTTCATCCTCCTGAGGGGCACCTATTGCACATTACACCTAATGCCTAAGTGTGTGCTTCCGTACATGTTCTTGTTTCTTTTTACCAACAAAAATATAGAGAGTGTTCTTTGTTTCTGAATGTTGATCTCTACTCCTTTAATTCCTGGACTAAACTCTGTATGAGTAGAGCTCTACTATTTGTTGAAGCTATTAATATAACCAAGGGTAGTTATTCTGGCGTTAATTTTTTTTAAAAATATTGATCCCTGCTCTGACTAATTCCTAGATTAAGCTCTGTAATCATATATTCATATCTGGTTCACTTTGGTTATTTCTTACAGATGCTTGATGGCTCTCAGACACTATTATCTAATGAAGAGCTCAAGAAAAAATTTGATCAGGAAGGTAAGAATGGACTTGCACAGGGAGATGAATGGTAAAGCATTTGCATATGTACATAATTGGATTAGTAGAGTCCCAAGTTTAAATGTAATAGTAAATTTGAAAAGGCATCCCCTTTGAAATGAAGAGTGAATTTTATATCATCCAACCTCATAATTTAGGTATCTTTGCATCTGGTCCTCTTTAACCATACTATATATTATCCGACTTTCGCCATTGCTTGTATGATTACCTATTCTTCTATAGGTATCTCTTTGGACAAACCTATAGTAACTTCCTGTGGCACTGGAGTAACAGCTTGCATACTTGCCTTGGTTAGTCAAAATCTGTGTCTCTTTCTTATGATCCATCCTTGTATGACCACAATGTATGGCGCAGAGAGGATTTTGAAACTTTGTTCATCTTTGTAGGGCCTCCATCGACTTGGAAAGACTGATGTTCCAGTCTATGATGGTTCGTGGACAGAATGGGGAGGGCATCCAGATGTACCAGTCTCCACATCTGACGCATAGATTCTACATGCTTTGAACAAGTGCTTCTACATATGACTTTACAAGGTCTACTTTGTCTGTTTAATTTCTTGTTGGTGAATATGACAGCAGGTGTTGTATCATGGAATAATGAAACAATATGATATTCAAAGTTAGTTATGACACATAATGTCCAGAGTCTCATAGGGCGGGAAGCCAAATTTGAGGGTCTGGTGACGAGTTGGCAATGGATTGTTATCCCGTCAGGACTTATTTGCAACATTGTTATGTTAGGGCTTGGATGCTAGTCGTAGTAAGCAGAGGAAATCAGACCTGATTATGAGAGTGTGTGTGCCGAAAGGGGTCATTCACCAGTTTAAAAGGTATTGTTGAGTCGAATTTTTCTGATCTTTACATAAGCAACAAGCATGTGTTCCTTTTCATACTAGCACCACAATAACAAAATGAAGTGTGAAGGGATTGAGTGTTTTTTCTTCTTCTTTCTTTTCCAGACCACACTGAATTTTGTTTCTTTTTCATTTTTTTGGTATCCAATAGTTATGAGCGCAGTTTGTGACTTGTATCTGTTGCGCAAACGAATAATGATTTTTGGATTTAGAAATGTGTCACTTGCACATGCAATGTAATAATTTGATGAATGTATCAGAATTTAGTAAACAATTAAAAAAATGAATCGTCACAATTGCGAGTGGTCACAACGTTTCAAGCAAAGAGATGCGCGCTTTCGTTCAAAAACCAAGTGCTACCGTTTCGTTAAGCGTCTCTTTGACAGTTATATATATTTGTATTTGAATGCACTTCAATAGTAATAATAGTTAACAATCTGTAGACATAATACTCTCTATCAACAATGGCTGAAAACCGCATATTGAAGGACAGTAATGATGATTTAAAGGCCAATAGTATTGTGGAAGAAGAAATTGACGAGGGCAATGCATCAAAAACACAAGTGGGGAATGAGGATGATTTGAAGTCGACATGTAGAGATGAAGAAGAAGAAGACGTGAATAAGGAAGCAATAGAAGACCTTATTTCAAAGCTTCACATTAATGGAGATCAATTACCTACTATTTCAAGCCCACTAAATAACTTGAGATGCCGAGGCCGCTCCACCTTAATGTTGTTTTATCGTCTTTGGAGAGATCACTTAGTCAAGAAACCTCCTCCTCTCTAGTTATTGTACATATATTATCCTGTATGTATGTATATTCCGTTATTGTGTAATGAAACTAGTATCTTCTTTATATAAAGTTTGTTTGTTTAAAGATGAACATGTGATCGCGTGGCCTAATGGATAAGGCGCTCGCCTCCGGAGCGGGAGATTGTGGGTTCGAGTCCCATCGTGATCGACTGCCCGTTCTGTATTGTTTTTTGGCTTATTAGTAATTTATCTTATACGCAAATAAGCATTTATTTATCTTATACGCAAATAAGCACTCTACTATGAATAGCACATTAAAGAAGAAATCATCTGCTTGTTTTTTGTCTAGTAGACAGCTATTTATTTATCTTATACGCAATACGCAAATAATCACCTCTACTATGAATAGCACCTTGAAGAAGAAATCATCTGCCAATATCCTTCAGCCAGATTTTACAACAGACACGCAACACCAACAAGAAGCAGCATAGATTCCTTCCAATTAACCTTTCCGTCATCTAAATCATTTAACCAGGGCTTTCTATTTAGATGGCAATATTGTTTCTTGTAAAATCTGAATAAACCTCCTTCCTAGTACCAAGACTTTGTTACCAATGGGTGGCCAAATAGACAAAGCTCGAATAGTGTGCAAGAGAAGCTCCAGGCATATATAAGCTCCAATACAGAAAAAGAAATCAACAACTCATTAGTTATTTCAAATTATCAACCATGGAAGATTCTCTTATCACAAGAGAAAGTACCTCAATGAGGCCCACAAAGCGCTTATTACAGTTTGATCCACCACCTTTTACAGATCCAAACTCGCTCCAGAGATGAAAGTTAACAGAATGTGCAAAAAAAAAAGGAGCATATATGGCTTAGGCGTCATCCAGGGCAAGCACCCCAGGAAGTTGTTTCCCCTCCAGAAGCTCCAAGCTAGCACCCCCACCAGTCGATATGTGGCTCATCTTCTCTGCAAGTCCTACCTTCTCCACAGCAGCTACAGAATCACCACCACCTATGATGGTGGTCACTCCCTTTCCGCTAAGCTCTGCCAGTTTCTTTGCAACAGCCTGGCAACAAAATGAACATTAATGTCAAAAGTCAAACATCTCAAAGCATCACTAGAAATATTCCTAGTAGAATAACAACTCCTAAATCTACCAGCTCAGCTTAAGAAAATCTCCATTTTATACCTCCGTTCCAGCAGCAAACTTGTCAAATTCAAATACACCCATCGGTCCATTCCAAATGATTGTCTTGGTGGTATCCAAGGCACTGCTAAACGACTTGATGGCATCAGGCCCAATATCTAATCCCATCCAGCCATCAGGAATTTCAGAGGCTGGAACAATCTGAAAGTGCCAAAGAAAACCAAGTCAGCCAAGACCTAAAACAGATACTGCTACAAACATCTTCCAAATCAGGAAAACAGTTAAAACATATAATTCTTGCTTTTCAAGATAGAGATGACCTAGTCAAACATTTATACAGATGAGGGTTGTACCTTGCTGTTCGCATCAGCAGCAAACTTGTCCGCAATCACTACATCCGTGGGAAGTAATAGAGATACCCCTTTTGTCTTTGCCTTCTCCATGAGAGATGTTGCCAAGTCAAGCTTGTCTTCCTCCACTAGTGATGATCCAACAGCGTAACCTTGGGCCTTGTAGAAAGTAAAGATCATTCCTCCACCGAGCAATAACACGTCAACCTTCTCCAAGAGTGACTCTATAACACCAATCTTACTTGATACTTTTGAACCACCAACAATAGCAGCAAATGGCTTCTGTGGATTTGACACAGCTCCAACTAAATAGTCAAGTTCCTACAAGCATTGATGATGCAGGGTAAGACACTACAACAAAAATATAAAGGCAACCACAATACGGTGAAAGAGTTTATAAGAGTATCGTAACTGCTGAATCACAATTAACCATCCATACATGCAACACAATTGAGCAACCCTTGAACTAATAATTCTTCCTAGAACTATGCATAACACCTCTATTTTTTGAAAATGCTTTCCTATTTGACTGCCTGAAATCTTAGATTAGTACCTTTTGCATAAGGAATCCAGCAACGGCTGGTTTCAAGACCTTAGCAACCCCTTCCGTGGAAGCATGGGCTCTATGAGCAGTCCCAAATGCATCATTGACGTACAAATCTGCAAGAGTTGCCAACTTCTTGGCGAACTCGGGGTCATTCTTCTCCTCTTCTTTGTAAAATCGCACATTCTCCAGCAGCACAACTCCTCCTTCCGGTAGTTCAGCCACCAAGTTCTCAACTTCTGGGCCAATTGAATCATTTGCCATCTTGACCTGAGCAAATAATAACTTTCTTAAACTGAACTAGAAGAAAGAATGAGTCAACAGAGAATAATAAGAGAACAACATACAGACCTCGATTCCCAATAGTTCTGAAAGTCTAGGCACAAGTGGCTTTAAGCTGTACTTTGGAGTGACACCTTTGGGGCGACCCTGAGAAAAAAGTGACAATCAGAGAAAACACAGATATGGGGGACAAAGCACAAATAATTTACACTTGTGCCTCAGCCATGCAAAGACAAATGAGTAACAAACCCTAGATAGCATTTTCAACAAGAGTTAACAAAACAGAGAAACACAACTAGTTTCTCAATCTTCTGAAGCTATCAGATCTCCTCATCGAGGAAGACAGACATCCAGAGCACCATTTATGCTTGGTATTGTGCTGTGCAGCATATCTCTTCTATATGTATGTTTATAGTTCCACTTTGGATACTCAGACAGATCCCCTACTAACTCAACTTGAAAAGTTCTTTAGCTTACTCATCTCACTGTCAAAAGCAGTACATGAAACCACAAAAGCTTAATCTGTAGATGCTGATTTAGCCAGAGTTCTAATCTCTTACATATGCTCTTCCTTAAGACATAGTAGTTAGCTCCCAAAAGAAGGAAGAAGCAATTAAACCACAGTAGAAAGAACCATTCAACACAATGAAAATGCACAAGAGCAGAACAAATGCATGTTTAAGAATTTAAACCAACGGTCAAGCAATATCTATCCAGGACTTGATGAAAATAGCGAAAGAAAGAGGGCGAGGGCAAATGATAGCTAAGATTTAGAAAAGAGAGGGTGAAGCTTACAAGATGAGAGGCAAGGATGACTCTGGCACCATTTTGCATCAAGTACTTGATGGTAGGTACAGCAGCCCGGATTCTGGTGTCATCAGTGATGTTGAAGTTATCATCCAATGGAACGTTGAGATCAACTCGGACGAATACTCTCTTCCCTTTCAGATCTGCTTCTTTCAGTGATCCGACACTCTTCTTCACCGCCATTCTTCAATCTGAAAAAACACTATAAGATAATAATCATTTAACAGAGCTAATCAGAGCTGACGATCAGAAACTCACCGTTAATTTCGTCGGAGAATTCAATGCTATGATCGGTGCGATGTCTACAAGTGATTGGAATGTTGGTGTAAATAGGGATATCCTCGCGCGTTCTTCGCACTCGCTTTCCTTTCCGTGGCGCACATTGTTTAGGGCAATATTATGTGCTTGGGCTTGGGCCGCTAGTTTCCATTTCTATTTGTGTCTTTAATTTTTGTCGGAAAATTGTAGTATATAATAGCAAATTAAATGTTATAAACATAGTTTGATTTAATTGTACTTCACAATTGTTGCTATTTCATTTTTCTCCAGGTGAATCTCGCTCGTCATTTTAGTTCTCTCCCTCACTCTCTCGCTTTTATACAAACACAAATGTATAAAATGCGTTTGTGTTTGTATAAAGTGAGAAAATTATATATATACATATATATTTTTCGTTCCCCGCTCCCATATCTCGCTCGCTAGTCTCTCCCTCGTCTCCCTTGCTTATACAAATATAAATGTATAAATTGCGTTTCTGTTTGTATAAGGCGAGAGAAAATTGAATATACACATGTAAATACATTATCTTCGTCCTATACACTTATAATTATACAATACAAACATTCTCCAGCCCAGTTCTATGTTGTTTTTCTCTCATTCTCGCTTTATAAACACAGATTATATAATTGATCTTTGTATATGTATACCGAAACAGAAATAAATTATACACAACTATTTTTTTTGTTTATGTATAGCGAAATATACATATTTGTGTTTGTTATGGAGCATAATTATGCAAACTGTAGCTATAACATACAAATATAATTTTTGTGTTTGCTATATGTGAAAGTTGTTTTATGGTAAGAAAAAATTTGGCTGAAAATAAATAAAGAATTAAGGAAAAAGAAATTCATAAGGTACCAGTTATTCAGTTTGAATCTATAAAATTATGGCTCAAGGGGCAAAAGTTCATGTAGGTTAAAGACAAAAATTCTATATACCTTTCAAATTAGATATTGAGGTGGGAGTTTCAACTTGTCCTTTTTCTATTGAAAAAAAAAGGCATGAAACGTGTAGATCCAACAGGTATATATTCGTGATGGTTGGTAGGTTGAAGCCTAAAAAAGATACTCCACTAGCTAGTTGAAGACCAACTATGAACTGGTCCTCCATTTGATTCCTAGACAGCGTTATCATAGGCATAGCTAGGACTGTTCCAAAGAAACTTTAATTTTTCCCTTTGATCATCAAGTTAAAAGAAATAATTCCAATTGTTATACGTCCAACTTCCTTGTAAAAATATACTGCACAGTAATAATGTAAATTCAAATTTGATCAATTCAATTTTCACTAAGATAAGTCCGTGGACTGAACTGTGCACTGTATGCTCCTTGTTTAATTTGCTTTTCATCAAAATTAATGTCCAAGTTCAAACAATAAAACGACCTGGTTTTCTCATAATCAATGCACAACGAATATGTCATGAGCAGGAGGTGTCAAGTGAACATTAAGACGCAGCATTAGTTTGTTCAGATAACAAACTTCTTACATCTAAACAAGTTGAACCAAATCTGCCGCTGCTGTATATACAACACACACACACGCCCTTTATTTAGACACAGAAAATAGCTGGGGGAAAAAAGGACCTTATATGGCAAGTATCAGCTGAAAAATCTACAACATTAACTCAATGTTCCCCAACTGGAAATCACCACTGATTAAGTAAAGTTGACCGAAAAAAGAATTTAGTACAAATTGTTTTACACTGCAACAGGGGCGTCAGCTTCATCTAGAGCTATGACACCAGGGAGCACCTTTCCTTCAAGTAGCTCCAAACTGGCACCACCACCAGTGGATATGTGGCTCATCACGCTAGCCACTCCAACTTTCTCAACCGCTGCAACAGAGTCTCCACCTCCAATGATAGTGGTCACTCCTTTCCCACTTAGGTCTGCTAGCTTCTTTGCAATTGCCTATCACCACAATGTAGCATGCTTGTTACTACTATCAGTTACAGAAACAACTCTATCGAAATGTACCAGAATAATAAATTCACACATATCAAACCAGCTTACTCCTCTTACTTTCAAATTTTTTTAAAAAAACATGTAAAACCAACTTTCAAACAAATATGAAGAGAAGAATGGCAATTGGTACCTCCGTTCCAGTAGCAAACTTGTCAAATTCAAACACCCCCATAGGTCCATTCCAGATCACTGTTTTTGTGGTATCCAAAGCATCGTTGAAAGTCTTGATAGAGTCCGGTCCAATGTCTAACCCCATCCAACCATCTGGGATAGCAGATGCCGGCACAATCTGGAATAAACCAAAACAAAATTGTATTTTCAACACAATCCATAAGTAACAAATTCTGATACAATTACAGTGCAGATGCAAGATCCAAGTCTAAAGAATCTCAAGAGAAAAGCTTAGAATGCAAACCTTGCTGTTTGCATCTGGAGCAAATTTATCTGCAATCACAACATCAGATGGTAACAAGAGACTGACTCCTTTTGCCTTGGCCTTTTCCAGGAGTGATGTTGCAAGCTCTAGTTTGTCTTCCTCAACCAAGGAGGAACCAACTGAAAGACCCTGAGCCTTGTAGAAGGTAAAGATCATTCCTCCACCCAAAAGCAATATATCACATTTCTCCAGAAGTGATTCAATCACTCCAATCTTGGATGAAACCTTTGAACCACCCACAATAGCAGCAAATGGCCTCTTTGGAGTTGAAACTGCACCAACTAAATAGTCCAATTCCTGAAACAGATAAATGAACAGTTAGACCAATAGATTCCTTTTAAGTTTGTCAAAGAAAACAATATGTAAGGATCAAGTAAGCCTGACCTTTTGTAAAAGGAAACCTGCAACAGAAGGCTTCAAAAATTTAGTGACTCCCTCTGTAGAGGCATGTGCTCTATGAGCTGTACCAAAGGCATCATTCACATAAAGATCTGCCAATGATGCAAGTTTCTTTGCAAACTCAGGCTCATTCTTCTCTTCCTCTTTGTAGAATCTTACATTCTCAAGAAGAAGAACACCGCCCTCTGGAAGTGAATCAACCAACTTCTCAACTTCTGGACCAATGCAATCATCAGCCTTTACAATCTGTTAGTAAAGCATACATGGAGAGTCAATAGCACAATCAATTCGAACTATTACTTTTGCCTTAATTATCTTCTTGTATATCAAAAGCATTAAAATTGCAAGAGGATGTACCTGGATTCCAAGTAGTTCAGATAGCCTGGGGACAAGGGGTGCTAAGCTGTATTTAGGAGTGACTCCCTTTGGCCTTCCCTGAAATTTCAATAAGCAATATAAATAAAAGTTACAAAATGTGGGTATGATAGAAAGACAACATTGAAGGGAGTACTTTCTAACATATTGCCCTTGGACTAAGACTCTAATACTCCCTTGGGATCACTGAACTCAACTATAGCCAAAATCTAGATAAACTAATAATCCATACATTTTATAAAGAAACTGACTAACCAAGTGACTGGAGAGAATAACTTTAGCCCCATTGGCGATCAAGTGTTTGATGGTAGGGATGGCAGCTCTAATCCTCGTGTCATCAGTAATGTTCTGTGAATCATCAAGTGGGACATTCAAATCAGCCCTGACGAAGACTTTCTTGCCCTTCAAATCGGCAGAGCTAAGGTCTCCAACGCTCTTCTTGGCCATGGAGACAACGGCCCTAACAGGGTTAGAAGAGGCCTTGAGAGATCGGAGCTTGGTTGCGACGTGGTTGGTGAAGAGAGGATCAGCGACAGCGCCGGCGAAACCGAGGCGGCGGAGAGGAGTTTTAAGGAGGAAGCGAGCAGAGGAATAGGTGGTAGACCTGTTGGTGGTAGAGGATGATGATGTGGTGGGGATGCCGCAGAAAGTGTGGGAAGCAGTAGCTGATGCCATTATCTCTTTCTCTTTTGTGTTTGTGGAAATGAATGAATGCCTCAGAGAGTGGGGAGTGGCGAACAGAGGGATGTATTATATTATATATAGTACAAGAGGTTGGAAATGGGCGTCAAAAGGATTTTTCTTATCGTTGAGTTTGGGGTTGAGGTTTAATTTCCTCGCCCCAAACATATCTTCATTCTTTTCTTCCCACCACAAAATTCAACTCACTATTTTACTCCTTTAAATAACTCAAGTGGGATGAACAATTTTTTTAAAAACAAGTATTGCAACTTGGTTACCCTTACTAATTTATTTTTAAGTTAAATTTTTGCAAATAATATATATATTAATAAAAAAAATAATATTGCGTGCTTCATTCTATACCGCAACACAAGGGGTCGGAGAAGAGGATTAGGATGAAGGCAATTGTTCCGAATTCCGGCATAACTCATTTGACTTTTTACCGAAATGGCGACGACAGGAAAGGGGGTCGTCACCGTCACCGTCACCTAAAAATTAGAGGTTTAAGGGAATACGAGGAAGCAGTTAAGGAGAAAGATCTTTCTCGAGCTCTCCGATACTTGAGAGAAGACTCGTCAATCGGTAAGTTGGATTGGTCCCCAATCGAAAGAGAGTGGCAGGTTTTAGATACATGCTTGAATGCCGATGATATGAGGCTTGTTGGAAGTGCTTATGCTTTTCTCAAGGACAAACGTCTCTTGCCTAATTTCGCCAAATACAACACTATTGGTAAAGTAAACCCTTAACTCTACACTATTGATTGTAATTTTATGCTCTTTCACACATAATTTGATACAAATCACACTGTCTCTGGACCTCAATCTAAATTGGAAATTTGGAACCACAAGCAGTGGTGCAAAACTAAATCATAGTCTCACTAGCATTACTTACCCATATCTTTTTATCCTTTAACCCTTTCCTGTCCTAGAAAACAGCAGCTGAGAATACTTCATCATTCTCGATCGCTTTATCTATTCTATTTCTACATTCGCATTTTCCACTCAATTTCCTCAAACTTGCTGATTTCAATGTGTGATTTGCTGGTTCCTAGAGTGAATATTTTTCCGTATTTAAAGATATAGAGAGAGTCATATATATGTGTGGATATTGCCTTCAACTACTTCACTAAACTATAAATCTGAAACCCTACTTCTGTATATTCAGTTTTTGCTGCACAAAAATCATTGGTTAAAAGAGTTCACGTTAATATCATCGTTTTTGCAATATTCTTTGTCACAAATCCTGACAGCAGTGCCTATATCTGCAGTTTTGGAAGGGCCACGCGATGTCACACCAACCGTCTTAAAGTCTTCTACTGGTTTAGATGGTCAGTGCTAATCCATGTCAGCTCACCTAAATTGTTTCAACTTGCATATTTACATGGAATAGTCGCAGAATAAGTTTCTTTCTGACCTTTTTAAGGAGAAAATGTACTGATTTAGTAACATGCTTTTTAACTCTTCTGTAGTTCAGTGACCAAACTTTCGCCAAAGAAGTGGGGTCTTTCTGGAACATCTAGCTTTCTTTTGGCAACATCGTTTGCTGGAGTCACGTTTCTGCTGAACCAAGGAATAGATATTAGGCCTAACATTGCTGCAGTTTTGGGGCTTGCCATGCTAGATGCTATATTACTTGGTGGTTCCTGCTTAGCACAAATCTCCAGCTTCTGGCCTCCCTACAAGCGTCGAATTTGTGTTCATGAAGCAGGCCATCTCCTTGTTGGTAAACCATGTTTCTGCAAACATTTGATGAATTTACTGCAATAGAATGAAAGAACTTCAGATATTTGATTCATCTTCCAGAGATTTAAGTTAGGATAGTTCGATCCACTAGATCCTTTTTTTTTTCAGAAAAGAAACTAAAATGTTGGCCAATCTGTACTTCTGAATATTAAAGTTTCGATGCGGTGACATACCATAGATATCATCAGCTTGTTTACCCAACATCAACTGCTCAGAATATCAGTCTTGGCCTTTCTATTACTATCAGCACTTATTGTCTGTAACATTCGAAGGAATGTAAAGTTGTAAGCCTAACCTACCTCTTATAGTAACTCATTTATCCACTGATATGACTGCAGCATACTTAATGGGTTGTCCAATCCGTGGTGTAATTTTAGACCCAATTGTTGCAATGCAGATGGGCATTCAAGGACAGGTATGTCACTGTAGATCCTTCTTATTGTCTCTCTTGTCCAGAGTGTAATGCTGGATCACTTGTTAAAATAACAGCCAACAAAGACCGTATTACATAGATAACTACTTTTACCCTTCTCCTTAAGTCTTTAAGACGAGCAGATGGGAATTCAAGACATCTGTTTCTGTCTGAACGTGCACAAAGAGTATCCTGTTAGATGCCACACAGTGTACAACAATTTTATCCATGACATTATACAACCTTTTCTTATTTTCCGGACCCCACTTGTGAGTACACTTGGTATGTCAATGTTGCTTCTAGAAGCTTACCCTTTGAGAGGACCAGTTGTAGAACAAGTATCGGCTATGTGTCAGCATAGACTCTTGCAGTTGTCTGTCTTGTCAGTATTTTTCTATTGAAGAATAGGGGTTGAACGGCGTATAAATAAATTTTTTTCTACATGGCACAGTGTTACATAATTATGTAGGTGTGCCTTATATTTTCCTTTCCTCAGTAGTGGCTGTCCTTGTTCCGTGAGAAGAATTTACAATTAAAATAGTGAGTTCTTTAGTTTCTTGTTTTCTTGGAAATCAAAGTTGTGCTCCACACATAAGGTTGTGGACCCATTTTAGAACTATTTGAACAGTTAAAATTTGCTCATTTTGGCTTGTGATCTTCTTCTATTTTTCTTTCATGCAGGCAGGAACACAGTTTTGGGATGAAAAACTTGAAAAAGAGCTTGCTGAAGGCCAGTTAAGTGGTACCACATTTGACAGGTGGATTTCCTAGCCAGTCATTTTGCTTCAATTTGTTCTGTGGATGAAATATTTTTTCTATGCTGGAACCAGCTCTCTGGATTTTCTGCAAGCCATATATTTAGTTCTTTGCTCGATGATTCGTCAAATCTCCATTAAAAAAGAGATCAGGTAATAAAAAATAAAATTGTCAGGTACTGCATGGTTCTATTTGCTGGGATTGCAGCTGAAGCTCTTATTTATGGAGAGGCTGAAGGTGGAGAAAATGATGAAAATCTCTTCCGAAGCATCAGTATTCTTCTGGAACCCCCACTCTCTATGGCACAGGTCTTTCTCTGGTTAAAGTTATTTTGCTTGTCTAGTAACTCTTTGCTTTTATAATGCAACATTCAAATTTTTCAACAGATGTCAAATCAAGCAAGGTGGTCGCTCTTGCAATCTTATAATTTGCTGAAATGGCACAAACATGCACATCGAGCTGCTGTAAAAGCTATTGAGAATGGATGCAGTCTGAGCATGGTCATTAAAAAAATTGAGGAAGCCATGTCTCTGAAAAAATAAAGCTTGGGCAGCAGAAATATTGTACTAGAAGAGGTGATATTTAACCCTTATTCATGTGCAATGTCAGGATACTAGTTGCTCATAAATGAATGTAAACTAAGAATCATTTTTTGGACAATTAAATGCGGGGTGTGCTGGGACATTTAGCTGTGAGGAGTTAGGAGATTCCTAATGTGCTTGGCTAAGCATATATTATACTGCTATGAAATGCCTCAACTGGAGCTAGCAGGAAAGGGATTGAAGGTTCTTGGGCCCCGTGATAGTTCCTCAAAAGGAGCATGTTATTTTTCTATGATTTTTAGGTGAGCAGAATTTTAGAGTTAGGGAACAGAGAGAATCCTGCATCTAGCATCCTTTGTTAAAGATTTTACATGTAATGACCTCTTTGAACTTGTGTTTGCTGAAAAGAATAGAGGGAGGGAAGATATTTATCTTTTCGACCCAATATACTGCTGCTACTTACGACTCTGCACAATTTCAAGGCAACATCCAAATGAAGAGGCTGCTAGCCAATTGGGTTCTTTCCTGGGCAACCTCATCTTTTCTGCTATGAATGAGCTGTGATGGTTATATAATGTCTTGTATTCTTACAACTGAACTATCCATTTCCCTTTTTTTCTAAAAGAAATTCTGCCTGATGATGGGGTTGTGCATAATAGGAAAGCTAGAACGAACGAGATGAAGGTGCAAACGGCTTCAGTGAAGTTTGCTCCGGGGTGCTGATTTTATGACATGCTGGACAAAATTTCTTTTAATTAATAACTAACTTAACAATGCTGCAGATGGCTGTTGATTGTGTAGCCCGGGACATGAAATGAAACACCTGTAGGAAAACTGTCTTTATTGAATGGTTTGGTACACAAAAACAAAGTACTAACATAATTTGCTGTCCAATTGCTTAAACTGCTAATAAGCTCGTTTCCAATGGCCTTAGTATATGTATGGCAATGGACACTAGCCAGAAATAATACTAGAGTTTTTTCAACAAGTTCCTTGCTCCCATGTGCTGTTTAACCACAATGCCTAATAAGTATAGTTGATAAACTCAAAGCTTACTGGGAGGAACTCCTACTGGTGCATTTCTTGATTTCTTCTCCACTGTTCGAGAGAGCTCTTTAACTGCATCTTTAGGTAGATGTCGAGGTCTGCTAAGCCAGAGTCCTCCATCGACAGGCATGATGGTTCCGTTGATGTATTTGCCTGTTATATACACAAGCATAAACAAGAAATAATGAGTTCACTACAAGCAAGAAGCAATTTGTGGGTTTCTAATTTGAAGTCTTGATTTAGCAAGGTAGAGTGGATGTTCCACATTGCTGCACGATTCGGGAATTATGCATGCTCTCCAGGGAAAAAAGTATGTTTTCCAGTAATGCAATGAGCTTTCTTCAATTGCACTGTGTATAAACATTTTAAAACCAATACAAATTGAGGAGGCATAGCAGTAATAGCAGGTTTGCGAACAATGTAAGCACTAAGAAGTATGACACACTCTTATCTCACAGTAAAACAGAAGATTGTTGAACAAGTTCCCTAGCAGCTAACAACAAGAGAGCACAACCTGTTTTAAGTACAGGATAAGCAATGGTTGCTCTCTCTCTCTCTCCTTTTCATTGGAAGCAGTAACAGGTTCAGGATGTGTAACGGCGGGTTCGACGCGGACATCACTGCATCTTTTGCTCTATTGAAGCAGCATGCAAGGTCCTTCCGATTACCAATACTAATGGATTTTCACATACATATTCGAGGTCGGTTCTAAAAGCAATGTATTCAGAGGTGAACTTCTGCACACATACTCAAGACCAGAGCTAAAAGCAGTTTGGTTTAAATATGGAGTTTTCAAGGTCGAAGATAAGAGCAATTGGTTCAAATATGGATTTCCATTAAAAAATATTCAAGATTGGAGTCAAAAGCAGTGGATTTATCCAGGCCCAATGCATAAACACTAGGTCCACACTGATTGACAGCACATATTGCCCGGAAGAACAATGTAGAAGTGGTAGTTGGAGTCAAGTCAGTCTCAATCTCCAGTGAGAGAGAAAAAGAGTGGAAAAGTGAGTCCTCATTTGCAAATTCAACCCAGTATAAGGAACAAGAAGAGAGATGCCACAAGTGACTAGCAAGAATTGACAATAGCTATTCATAGCAAGAAACTGACACTAACTGGTCACATAGTAGAGAACTTGGACATGCACATGATGATGAGGCAAGAGCAGGGAGTAGAAGTGGAAAATGTCTGTCACCTAATATGAACCATATCACTAGTGACAAGATGCATCTATCTCAATTTATATTTAATATCTTAAAATTTTACCAGATCATATATGTGCAAGTCTAAAAAGCATCAGATACCAACCAGCATCTGACGCAAGGTACAGAGCAGCCATGGCAATATCATATTTCTCCCCAAGTTTGTACAGAGGCATGTATTCTTTGCTCTTATTGCTTATCTCTTCCGGTCCAAGTTTACGCATGCCAGCAGTATCACCTATAGGGCCTGGTGCAATACCATTGACCCTAATATCATAGTCTGTGCCCCATTCTAGAGCCAAATTTCTAGTGACTGCATCAACAGCAGCCTGTACAGAGAGATGATGTGAATGGGAGTTATAACACAATAAAGATGAACAGAAACTATGCTTGAAGCAAAAGTTCCAAACCTTGGCAGCAGCTACATGGATTTGATACCAAGATGCAGTGTAATGCAAAGTAGCACTGATGTTCAATATCATTCCACCGGATGTCAAACTCCTCCCAGGTCCCCCTTTCTTGATATAGTTAAGTGCCTCATGGCACATAGTGAATGTACCAACAGAATCAATATCTAGTACTGCAAAAGCCATCATGATCATACAAAAAGAATGAGTATGTAATCTGTGAAAGTGTTCCCCTCACTTCAAATTTAAGATAGGAAAGTGACTTGCTATACTCTTTTACTACAAGCACTCCCCTCACTCAACCTTCTTTCCATAACCTCCTCAAGAAGCTTCCATAAGCCCAAGAGATCAATGGAGAAACAGACAATAAGCTTTCCTCTTCTACTCTTGTTTTAGGAAAATAGAACAAGACAAGCTGACAACACAGAAGGTCTTAAAAGGAATTTTTCACTCATGACAAGTCAGTTTCTTTAACCAAGCTCTCAGCCTTTGAACCTTGAATCACCTAGACTAGCCATTTTGAAGAAGCTGATTCTAACGATTTCTAAGTCAAGCAACCCACTAGAAGAGAATATGTCCAACACAACATATTCAGAATGGCTATGAATGTGAAGATGTAATAAATAGTTGTTATCAAATCATGTCTGTTTTTCCTCTTCTTCCTACATTCAAGGTAGTTGAGTGTTAAAAGATAGGAAACAGAATCTTATGAATCAAACCTGTCCTGAAGCCATTAGGAGACAAATCCTCAGGAGACACAAGGAAATTGCCAGCTGCAGCATTAACAAGAATGTCGAGCTTCCCAAACTGTTTGACAGTTAACTCCACAACTCTTTTTGCATCTTCTTGCTTGCGGACGTCCCCCTGCAAGCCAATTGCCTAGGGGATGTGCAAAGGAAAGTTAGACACAATAAAAGTGGTAGTCCCTTTGTTGTTTAGGGTTTGATGATGGGGGATGACAGCGTCAGCTCGGTATATAATCAAAATGAGAATGATTTTGTGCATGTGATGAAGGGGAGGATTAATTAATTAGTAACATGTATGGATGGATAAAAGTAGTTACCAGAATACCAAAGGATTGAAGGTAGGAGACGGCGGAGTCGAGGACGGCCTTGCGGCGTCCCATGATGGCAACGGAGGCACCATGTTTGCCGAACTGAGTGGAGATCTCAAGGCCGATGCCAGAACCGCCTCCGGTCAATAGTGCTACTTTCCCTTCGAGTATGTCTGATTTGAAAGGAGACACACACTCCATTTCTCCTCTTCCCTTGTTTCTTTCAATTCACAAAAACGATCATTTGTGTCAGTGCCCACATCATATATAAGGTATGTAGTTGTGGTCAAACGCCACACGTCTCGTGATCCTCACCACACAATAATGTGTACCCTTATTTTTATTAGTTAGGTTTTATAAATAAATAAACAAATATCCCATTCCTTAGGATCACGTCTTCCAACCATAGTTTTTATTGTATTATATTAGTTTAGTATACACTACAGCAACCAATTTTGTCCAACTAAATGATGCTCTTCACTGCCTTTTTTTTTTTAAATTAGAAAATTAACATTGTTCAATGGTTTTCAGTCATACAATACTGGCCTGCCTTTTTAATGGACAAATCCAAAGTAATACTGGTGGTTCCTATCTATCGCCTACATTTCCATCTAATTACTCGAAATTCAGATATTTTAATTGTGAAATGATTAGAATGCAAAAAGGGTTATTGTAAATGAATAAAAGATTTATTTTCCAGAACAAGATAAGTAGCTATAGAGCAATTGTTTTGTTTATATAAATGTTTCAACTAAATATATATTATAATTTCCACATAAACTATTATTTTGTTGCCTTTTTGTTCTGGGAAGCAGACGACAATAACCGTAATCGGCTGGCAATTTCTGTAAAAGAGGGCCTAGATGCAGGATTTGGGGCCCAGCATTGCTCCATCAAGCACCTCCATTCTGAATCACAGTAGTTAGGAATTGTTGGCCTCAGAGTATTGTTCACAATACCTCCTGCATACGAGGAAGAATGTGTATCAGAATGACTAGCCTGATCCACAAAAAGATCAACATTTATATAAAAAGTTCAAACGGGGACATAAGTTGCAAACAAGATTATGTAAAATCTACAATGACTAACCTGATCAAAATAGCAAAAACTGACACAAGAATACAACTGGTCAATAGCATTAAGGGTCAACATCATATTAAAAAAAGGTTTAAACAAGATTGTGCATAATGGTATCGACATCCAGCTTTGCCGTTGCCATTTGTTAATCCTCTGATGCTGCTAGCAATTGCTTTCAAATAAATCTAACAACAATGGGCCTTAGATTTGCCAAAATTAGACATTAATGCATGAAAATCTGCCTGGTTAATTCAAAGTCTTTGTAGCTTATCGAGTCAAGCAAGCAACACAGCAACAACCACATGCTGTAAACCATACAAACATACCAATTTAGGAGGAACTTTAGTCTCACGGATCATCTTAGCAGGCCATTCATCTATACTTTGTATCCTTGAACTTGCAACATTTTGGGGGCAGGCTGTATTCCTGAGCAAACTCTGGACGAATATGAAGCGCATGGATACAAGTTATGCCTTGGAATGAAAGACAATTCCGAATGCGCTTTGACCTATAAACAAGGAAGCTACTTATAACAGGATTTAACACAGAACCTCCCATCTCTATTGGCTGTCCAGTGTATGAGTCCTCCCTATCCTCAATGTTGAAGTATGTGACCATCTCATCTAAAAGCTTAAGTTGTTCGATCCAGGACCTCTGCCTGCTCTGGTACCATGGTACCATGTTGAAGTGTGTGACCATCTCATCTAAAAGCTCAAGTTATTAGAGAGCTTAGTAGCACGGACTCTTCACTTTTGATGCCGCACCCGTCTCGGATTCTTCAAAAATACACTACTTTTGGCGAATACGACACGCACCCGTTGGCATTTTGAAGAGTCCGAGCAACATAGTTAGAGAGAACAACTTTTATTAGTTAATTATATTTTGAACACTCAACAATCACCACTATCACCACTGAAGTCAATTATTGCAGCAGCAGGTTAACATCTTCTATCTCTCAATCACTAGACTGACTCCTAAACTGCAACTTTTATCCATTGTCAGAAGAGCAATTACCAATACTGCAATCCTTGTGTTCACGAGAGAAATTCTGGAAAAAGATCTTATAGTGTCGTATACTCCAACCATTTTTCACTTAACAGTTTAATCTTTTCTCCGTTGCCCATTTTTCATTTATTCTCATTTGACTCTTTCCATAACCCTCTTATTTGCTTCTACACTGCAACACCATTAGTAGCTATCACTGGAATGGAACAACAGTTTCAATCCTTTGCATAATTTGAGATTATCACTCCAAAAGCCACATGCAAAATAAGCTTCTTCTTTTTTGAGCAAGGTAAAGTTGTATTCCACAGCAATGTGGGTATGCTGTCAACCATCAAAAAATCACAGTGCAAGTAATCATTATTACAAAGAACCTAGGAAGTCTACTAGCTGTTCTACCTCATCTATACCCTCTTCTTTACACTAATGATATAAAGTATTAATGCAGTTTTCTTTTACTTTCTGCATTGGATTAGTAATATTCTCAAAACATCTATAATTTCTTTCCTTCCAGACTGACCACCATATGCAAGAAGGGACTAGGCTCCACCATTTTTTCTGTTTTTTGCTCCCAGCTCTCCTCATCCAGCAGGTTAGAAGATCTGCCGTATGCTCAGGCATCACCGGTGGTTTTTGGAGGAGATTAATAAACATATGCCACACTTGAGAAGTCACTCTACAATGAAGAAACAGATGACTCTTTGTTTCCTCCTTTTCATTGCAAAGGAAGCACCTTCAGACAATCTCAAAACCTCCCTTTTTCAGTTTCTCTTGAGTCAAGACATGCTCTTCTACATACCTTCCATGTGAAAAACTTGATCTTGTAGGGATATTAGATTTCCATATTTGTTTCCAAGGTCCAGGGATGTTCCCAGGCTGTGAGGACAAATTTCTTCTGTACAATCTTCCAACTGAAAATTTTCCATCGATCCCTATCATGCACAATAAGTTTTTATTGTTATGTCTTGGGTACTTTACTCCCATTCCCCTCTCTCTTCATCTTTCATAATAGTGGACCATTTGACTAAATGTATTTTCCCCCTTCCAGAATTTTCTTCCCATAAGAAATTACTCTTCAACATGTTTCATCTCTTCTCCACCTTTGTTGGGACTGGAATTAGAGATATAACATATGTTTGAATACCACCCCATACATTATTTAAATTTTGAAATTGTCATCCCATACATTATTTATAAATGTCAATCTCCCACCAAATGACAAGTACTGCCTTTTCCAAGATGCTTACTTCTATTCCATAAGATTTTCCTTATTCAGTACAATGAATCTAAACAAAGACTCTTGACATGTATTCTCTTGATATTGTTATAGGCCCCCTCAAATTTAAAGTGAGAAATCAACTTGAGTTTGCTTATTATGAAAACATAAAGTTGACACCAAAATCTTGCTGGAATAGAGAATTGTTACTATTCTCAAAAGAAAAAAGAAGATCTTGCTGGAATAGCGCACAATCATCAAAAAGAAAAATAGTGTGCGAAATTTTTTCATTGAGGAAGACATTGATAAGTGCACAATGAAACAAGTGTTTCTTGCACTATAAACCGAAAGGAATTCTTAATCATAAAAAAGAAATATGGTTTTGTAAATCTACCCAACGTTATTAGCACAACTTGAATTGGCAGAACAACGAGCCATTCAATGTTTAACTTGGGGCAAAAGTAGAGCTGTTTGCTGGAGAGATAGGAACACTAGAATGATAACTAGAGGCAGCGCTGGAACTGCTAGTGAAGCTTATGCACAAATGGTTGCCGTAGAGATGAATGACGGATATACAAATTGGTGCAAGACACTATAACCCAGCTCATAATAGTCAAGATCCAACTTCCTACTTAGCATGCTGATTTGCAACCAAAAAGAAAAGTAGTTTCTGCGTTGATATACAAATTGGTTCAAGACCTATCCTAGTTCATAACACGCCAATTTGACAGAAGCTAAAACTTCAACATGGAATAGTAAAGAGCTGACCTATAATAGCTCCATAATGCATATTGGCATAAGGTTCCTCTCCAGTGAGAATCTCCCACAGGACAATACCAAAAGAGAACACGTCAACCTGTTGAATAGTCAAGAGCAAAGAAGATCGTTCAAAGTTCCCATAAGCAGATAAGTACCTAAATGTAGGAAGTACAAATGCCAACTCTCTAACTATTTATCCATCAAAAAGGTAGAAAACATCAGAAAAGACTGTTGAGACTTGCCATGATACTATCAAGTCCATAAGGATTTGAAATGGGGACAAGGATGCGGTCAGATTAAGAGCAATTAAGGAAGAAATGACTTCCACCCTTAAAGCAAGACAACAAACTGTTATTGCCTTTAGCATTTTCTATTGTTTTAAGTAAAATATCAAAATTAACACAGGAGAACGGACATCATTTTATAAAGCGACAAAATTGTGAAATTGCACAGGGATTGTTTTTTCCAAGGACCAAGAAGTGGAATAGTACAGCACATACAGTTTTGAACTTAAGCGGTCCTCGAAATCCCATAGTAATCTGTGCAGGCTTCTCATTCGTTAAAAAAGATATGCCTCTTCCTTGAAATGAGGGGTATCTCTGAATTATAAAAGATACTACTCCATCTGGATTTATCTCGGAAGGCTTTCGGAATTTGTGGTCTAAAAAAAGACTTAGACATTTATGTGGATATAAATCGTAAAAATTCAGTAGTTTCTAAATATAAAAGGTGTTGGATAGACTAAATGGGAAAGTGTGCCACATAAATAGGGACAGAGGGAGTACAACTTAAAGATTAAAAAATAAAAGGCCTGGTTCATCCCAGCCAGACTTGAAATTCTCAGCTTCCTAAAGTGACATACATAGAGAAATATGATATGGCATCTTACCTTTTCAGAAACTTTGCTGCTGCTACCATTTAGCAACTCTGGAGCCATCCATGGTAGCGTTCCTCTCACACCACCAGAAACCAAGGTGTTCCGCTTTATCTTTGACAAACCAAAATCACCTACCTAACAAGACCATCACAACAAATATCAGATACTGATTTTACAGTTGCTGCCTTGCTGGTAGATACTTTATTAGGAAATCTTAACTCGGACATTTTTTTGGGATAGATAACTCAATATCATTAGAAAAAAAGAAAAAAAAAAGGTCAAGAACATGTTATCAAAAACTAATATTATCACAATTAGACCTTGCAGATTGGTCGCGATGGATCTTTCAAATTCACCAGCAAATTGTCACATTTCAGATCAAAATGCACAATATTCTTAGAATGCAAGTACTCCATACCAAATGCCGCATCCATTGCTATTATGAGTCGTTTACGACGATCAAGATGCCTGTAAAAGGTGAGTATAATATCATAACAGGGGAACAAGGCTCAAAATAGGAGAGTGAATATTAATTTGCGTGTTCATGGAGAAACTAACAATCCAGGTATTGATTTGTTTGGAATGAGTGAAAAACATCTAAGAGCTAATACTAGTGGGTTCTACCTATCTTTGCGGATCAAAACATGTCTTAGTGAACCATCAGCCATGTACTCCGCCACAGTAGCTAGTGTACCCCCTGGTCCATCTTGCACCACACCATAAAATGCCACAACATTTGGGTGGTGAAGCTTTGACAAAATCTCAGCTTCTCTCCAGAACTCTATGGCCTGGAAAGTGGGAAGATGTAAGTAGCTAATCAAATAGAGTTTAACACATGCTTTAGGCACTAGACCTATGAAGAGAAAGAAGGGGAGACCCGCTTGAATCAGTAGTAGTTAAGAAAGGTTACCAGTCTCTCTAGTTCTGATAATTGCCCAGTGAAGCAACTCTTCTTTATCCGCTTAATGGCAACATCTGTTCCCCGCCATTTTCCATGATACACTGTGCCAAATGTACCTGAACCAAGTTCTTTCAGTTCCTCAAGGTCTTCATTCTTAATGATCTGCAAGTAAGCCACGTGAAAATGAGGACTATTTAGAACTCCTTTGTCCACTCCCCCCTTTTCTTCAGTACAACTTATGAAGCTTAGGCTTCTTAAGCAAAGAGTACAAAATGAATTGTTGGCATGTATGACATAGTGTTATCAAAGGCGCGCTTAAGCCCTGAAGCGAGGCTCAAAACGTGTTGAGCGCTTCGCCTCGCTTTATGTGCACTTCATCGTCGTCATCAAGGTTCTAAGGCAAACGTTTCCTTGCCAATGAGCCTCGTATGTAGAAGTGAAAATAAATAATTGATATTCACTTTATCATAAAAAAAATTCAATTACTTTGGACATATTTGTCATTCATGTTTATAATTATTAGTCTTTGACTAAACATATATATTTGTAATCTTTTCTACCTTTGCGCCTTTTTTCATTAAAGCCCACGCTTTATTTGCGCTTTATGCTTAAAGCCCTCACAGACCTTAGAGCTTTTTTGCGCTTTTCGCCTTTGATAACACTGGTATGACATAGCAGATCCTACACCTACTTGTCTGCGCAGTTTATAGTGGTTTGTTTGACAGCGGGAAATAAGAGGGCCAGTAAAGTGATGGTAGGATATGGACCGTATCAATTCAGTATCTGAGCAATAGGAAAGGAATGAAAATTCAATGAATTTGAAGCTTCTCCCCTAGCACATGAAAAACTTCCATCTGCTGACTACCTAAACTTTCACTGTAGCAAATGTACAGAATATTCGTAGTTAGACATATCACTGCTCTCCCACAGTGGAAAGTACATTATGTTCCCTTCCTTTCCTCCCTTCAGGATTACCTAAACTCATTTCCTTTCTCAGCCTTTTAACTTCAATAACAATATCTAGTTCTTTCCTAAACTGCACCTTCTTGCATGTAATAGCATGCGACTGAACGGAAAGGTAAGTCATCCCCTGCCTCTCCTCCCTTAACGAGAACCCAGAAATCTTTTATCTCCCAGCCTTTTTACTCCAGGAACATATCTATTTCCTTCCCTGAATCCATAATTGCCAGAATTTTAACTACACCAGACTGGTGCAAATAGAAAATTCCGGCACAAGAAATTAGATCCAAACTTACAACTGTTAGTAGTTTTCATCACAATAACCACCCTACAGGTTGCAAGAGCTGCATAAATTAGGCATTTCTTATGTGCCTCACTAATATATAGATTTAAGAATGAAAAAATTGAAAGATTACCTGCAGAGAGTTGATGTCAATTTCTGCCAGTGTACGACCTAGAGGCAGTCCAACATTTTTAAACCCATCCTAAAGAGGAGAGATTTAAGAATTCTTAGGCAAGCAATATAAACTAAGAGAGGCTCTATTAAATAACATATTGGCAGAGAAACGCACCTCAGAATCGATGTCTAACACCTTAGATTTATCCATCATAACATCATCGTGGATGTCCTCGCTAACTTCTGTCTCGGTTGCACCAAACCCTAATTGAAGTTGATTATCGACATCACCAAGTGCATGAGGCAGCTTTTTCGGACCATCCCCACCACTGTCTCTTTGCAGATCCAAGTCGATTGTTGAAGGATGCTCTTCATCAACTTTCTGGAGACTGAGTGAGAATGTAATGTGATCTTGGTCAATTAGCGAAATATCTTTCCTAACAAATTCATCCCCTGCCAATTTTTGAAAAAATGACCAGTGCTTTGGTTCCTCATTTTGCATGTTTAAACTCATACCAGCTCCATCCTGCTGCACTGGAGAAATATCGGATGAACTATTAGAAAGTATAGCTTTTGCAAATATATCAGATAGGATATCACGAGGGAACCGGTCATTAATATCAATCAAGATATCTCCTTGCTCAGACCTGGGTAAGACAACAGATGGTTCCACTTGAAGAGCACACTCTCTGTAATTCCCTGTCCAATCTGAAGGTTGAGATTTCTCGTTAGAGTTACTGCCATCCCTATCGCCCTGATTAATTTTAAGATGAATATCCCCCCCATCTTCATGGTGATTCTCAGCATCCACGTGGGGCAGTGGGTTTGGCCTTGATCCTCTATCCTCCGTCCGCTTGACTAAGAAGTTCGTATACTTATTGTCCGTGCATACTGTTTGATGATTAGCTACGGGAACCTGATCCACATGCACAACATTTCTCATATTTGCAGCATTTGGAATAACCTGCTTCAAATTCAGAGGCACTCCAAGGTCTTGTGCTGCAGTTTGAGGAGCACAGCATAATGACTTTTCAGTAGAAACAAGCTGCTCGTTCATGTTCCAATTTTGCATTTTGTCAATGGATTCTTTAAGAATTTCTTGTTGTGCAAAATCTGCACGAGAATGAGTTGCAAGAAACTGTGAAGTGTGTGAATCATCCGACTTTGATAACCTGCTGAGCAACTCTACCTGCCCTCTTGGAATTTGCATAGAACAGAAACCCCTCTGAGTTGGTGGAACAGGATCAGAGAAGCTTAAATCTGTTGAATCAACTGCTAAAGTGACAGACTCAGGAACAAAAGCTTTATTATGCATAGCAGGTCCATATTGTTTTGCTTGTGTTTGGGAGCCTTGACCTTCAATATTATTTATGAAATGAGAATTGGAATTGAAACCAAATTGGAACTGCTGCTGCGTACTGTTATCACAATTTTCCTTCTGCCCATAATGAATGCGTAAATCAATGTCATAAGCACTGGAGGGGATAGGGACATTAGGATTAGCAGATTTAGTGATCAATGATGAGTCATCAAAACCAGCTGAAGGTAAGTTACTCGCACCAATAAAGCCCATAACAGATCTACTCGAGTCCTCAAGGTTATTTCCATCCAACTCAGCTAAGTTGTTTGAAGAAGAGCCTAGATAATGCAAAGTTGAGCTATTTCTTGATCCCATTTCCAAGCCATTGATTGCCACTACATACTGAAATTCAGAATCTGCATCCGAATTCGTTAAACTAGAATGAGCATCATCCAAGTCAGAGAAGGAAAAGAGGAAAATCCTAAGTTTTTTTGAAGTATCTCCATCTTCTAGGACATTGCACTCCTCCAACATATTCTGCAAATCCTCATCACAGGACACAGTAACCAAAGCATCAAAATCCTCTCCAGGTAGTTGATATTTTACAATATGAGTTAGATCATATATTGCAACAGCTTTATGCCACAATACTTTCCATGTAATATCCTTCCTGATGCGGATAACCCGTGTTTCCCCACCAACATACCTGAGTTTTCCATCACTAGGCCGAGGTAATATTTTACCGCCAAAGCTACACATTGCCTTAAGCTTTTCCACAGAATCATCACATATTCCAGATGAGGTATACATAAGCGAGCCAAAACTATTATAATCTGATGATACTTGTTGCACTGATAGCACTGACCCATTGTAATATTTGTCATCATGTAAGGAAGAGTTGTGTTTCTCAAATTCTTTTGGACCTTTTTCAACCTTTGCTAGCATGGAAGTGTCTGAACCATCTTCACATACAGTATGACTGATGCCTAAGATGCCTTTTAGCTCCAAGTGACCTTGCGGAAAACTAGGATCACCCGAAGTACTGGGAACATAATTTTTGCCGGGATTAACACGATCACGCATGAACTCAAGTACAAACTCTTCTCCTGTTTGTAGAGAAAAATTAAGCACAGGCTTAGCCTCGGAACAATTATCGTTTGGAGCCTTTAAATTATCTGGAGGGTCCATTGTAAGAACCTGAGGCTCAGGTCGAAATTCTGCATTTGACTGTTGAGTAGAAGCAAAGTGAATACAGTTGTGATGGTTTGATTGTTCCATAGGATATTAAACCACAGCCCCTATAACTTCAACCACAGTGGTAACAGATATGGATGCCAGACTACTTAGCTACGTCTTTAAAGGATCACCATGAACCTAAATGCAAATATCAAACACTTTGCTTAGAACAAGTTTATCCAAAGCTTCCCAAGAAATGTGCAGTGGAAGGGATGGACAATAGGAAGCACATTCCTAGCTACTGAAATGCATCTCAATCATTACATGAAAGGAAACTTGTCTTTCAAGCCACAAACCCCCTAAGTAGACTTGTTAATGGTGCACAAAAAGAATTGTATAGGAGGAGATTTGGTGTTATTAACAGATATCACAGAAATTATTAACATAGTACAAACTTGTGAAAGTTAAGAAGAAGTGGAGTTTTCGAGTCCCCGTTTAGCTTGTGCTTTAGATGTTTTCAGTTTTTCTAATTTACTTGACGGTATGGTATGTATGTCATTCAATTCGTGCACATAGTCCATGGCCCATTCCCTCTAATTTAAATGTTAATGCTCAAAATTCCAGATTATTAAAAAAAAAAAAAATAGTGTCAGAAAACTGGATTGTGTTGAAGAAATTGTTGTAAGTATTCAAGATGTAGCAAATGCATGAAGGAGACAAACCTTTGAGAGAAGCTAAGAATATAATAATGCGATCCAAACTCAAAACCTGAAAGGGGAAAACTCATCATCATCATTCATAAATGGAAGTCAAGGAATTAATTTGACATTTGAATATCTACTCATTACACTATAACACTACATCTCTTCCTTCCCCTTCCCATCTCTGTCTCTCTCTATCTCTATCTCTATCTCTAAAGTCTAATCTATCTATTCTTCATTCACCACTGCACTGGCGGCATCATTCCAAATTTGCCTCAAACCCCTAACCTCTGAGTATAATAATATAGTAATTTTTATTTTCTCTTTCTAATGTCACTTCACCATTTACTAGCTAGTATGTATGTATTAATATTTGTATTTGCGTATGCAATACTCAAATCTATTCTTTTCTCTAAAATTTTATATATAAATTATTCATTTAAATATTAAAAAATAAAATTACTACCATTTAAACTAGACAAATATGATATCTTTTTTTTTTAATATACTTCATCTATCCAATCATACTTGTTCATTATTAATTTTGCACATTTTTAAAGCATTTCACCATATCATTTATTTGAATATAATATTTTAAAAAATAACTATATTGAATAATAAATTAAAAAATAAATATAAAATTATCAATTGATTTCATATTTGTTTGTTGGATAGTGGAATTCGTGCATCTTTAAGTCATCACTCATTTATTAGCTCCATTCCCAATTCCCATTTTTAATTCTTAGATCCAGTATTAAAATAGTACTTCATTAATTACTTGTCTATGACATATCTATTAAAAAAATAATTATGAACATAATAAGTTTACCATTTTATCTCTATTAATTATAAAGTAAATGAATTGAATATAATAAATTAAAAAAGTTATCTTTTATTGATTTGTCAAAATAAAGTATAAAAAAAAAAAGTTTGACAAGTAATTGATTTGAAAAGATAAAATAAAGTTGGATGGGGATTTCAAACAAAAGCTGTATTTGGTTAAACCGAATTTTCTCATCATAATAGTAAATGAAAATAATATTTTACAGCGGTACGAATAAATACAAAATTTAGTAGTGGATGGAATATTGTACATTGGAGGAGTGGTGGTGGTGTTGCAAATATTAATTTAGGCAACCATAGATAGTTGGAGGTCACAAAATATTACAAGTACCTGCTGCTTCCCTGAAAATACAAAGCAACAAATTTGGTCCGTGAATCAGAAATAGTGTTTGAGTATTAACTAATGAATGAATGCCTACTTTTTTAAATCTTCATAACGGCTGAGTGCTTCCTCAAATCTAAGCCACATAGGACCAGTCTCCTGCAGGTTCACGTTCTGGGGTCCAGCAAGATAAGCCTGGACAAGAAACTGGAGACTCCTTTCTCTAACAGTAACAGTACATGGATGGATCAATTATAATATTAGTGGTAAGTAATCCCATAGTTCCAATTCGACTTACCTTCCCTCGTACTCTGATAGCCAAGCCACATACGCTGCGCCAAAGTACATGGAAACAAATGGCTTTGTAAGATCCTCAACTGACTCCACTTTGTAACTCTTGTATCCCAGGTCCCTACACAACAAGTTTGGAAGACAGGCATTAGTACGAAAACTATGACTTCAATAGATTTTTGCAAGTTTAACTAGCCATATTGCTAAAGAACCAAACCAAAATGACATTTTATCATATTACACCAAGGTATTGGTCACATACTTGTAAAGCCAGCGTGCCGTGGGATAGTCAATTCCCATTAATCCAGTACGCTGTCCAATTCCCTCAACAAAACGCATGGTCACGATCTCAGCCACAGCACACAGGACAGTCTGCAAACAACCATAACCATTCTTCTAGCAATCCTTTTACATGGTCGAAAAAATAATTGTGGCATAAGATTTGAAATTTCTTTCTATCAACAAATCCCTCTAGAGTTATAAAGGTGATTACAGTTTTACATCCAATTTTTCCTGTTTAATTGTCCAAAATTGAGCCCAACCGCTCTCTTTTACGTTCCTAGATATCTCTAATAACATTGTATTGTTTATAACTTTAATCACTTCAGTAGCTTCTTGCTCAAAAGAGATGTAGTATCCACTTACAGGTTTCAGTCCTCTTGTGCTAAAGTATTTTGAAACAATTACTTCTGCAACTGCCTGCAAAAAGATGGGTATGTCAGAAATTCGGATAATTTAGAAAATTAATATCCAAACAACTCTAGTAATGAGTTAAGTTAAGGACCTGTTTCCATCAAAACTCAAAATTTTTATACGTTAACCCTTCAACAGATGTAACAGGCATACAAAGTTCCCAAAATGAAAACACTCAATAGGAGTTTACAAGCTGCAATTAGTATGGATAGTTTAAGCTGCTACTTTTAACAATTGAAGCAAATGGCATAATCTACGAGACTGGAAGCATCCAACAACTTTTACTAGACTTTACAGTTATACACATACTGACCATGCATTCTTACCCTCAGTTCTACCCGAGAGAGATATGGTCTCTTTTCAGTATCATGAGAAAACCGTACATGGCCTCTTTTCTCCCCTGACTTGCTCCACTCCTTGCTCACACAGGGATGATTCCACATTTCTTCCATGTCTTCTGCGGAAGTTCTAGAGTCCCAAGTTGTATTTACTGGACCTTCACCAAATGAAAAAAATATATATATATATATAAGAGATTGTTACCCTGCAGAAACGATTGGGTTGGTACTTTTGGTTGACACAGGACAGACAAAATATCATAATAATAGTTACAGAATTTGAGACACAGTGTTATAAGCTACAGCCAATTATACTAGTATCACCCAGATCACGGAGGATGAATTTCACATTAACCAAAAGATATGCAGAGTAATTCACTCTAACCAAAATATATATGGAACTATAGATCCCACTTAATATACTAACTAGCTATGTAATGAATTTTGTCCAACAGCTAGACCTTTCTCTGATCCAAAGATATAGATTCTCAATTCCTAATTGTTGTGACGTATAAAATAGAATATTAAAAAATAATCCTAAGCAAAATACTGGAAAGAAAAGAATAGACAAGGAATGTACAAATTTATCCCAACACTTCTTTAATATTACTCATGAAGTCTACTTTAAACTCTCTCAAATCCTCATATTACGAGAGAACTCTCCCCACCACTCATTTACATTTTTTTACTTTTGAATATCATGGCTAACAAAGTAAGGGTAAAGTCTGCGCACATTCCACCCTCCCCAGACCCCACTTGTGGTACTACACTGGGTACACTGTTGTTGTTGTTAATCCCATGGCTAATAATGAGGAAAGGGTGGCTATCTATAGGTGATTCCTTCACCAGTTCGAATTGTCAACTTGATCACTTGGGTGTGAGATATTGACATTGAAATCAAGTCACACACTAAAAATGTACAAATAAGTGTGTACTATACCTCTACACGGACAAAGTGCCTCTAGGTTTGGAAACAATTTGCTATATTGTGGAGGATCAAATAATACTTTTGATCATAGAATGATAGTCAAAATACAATAATACAATAAGAGAAGTAGAAACACGAAAAGTTACATGGTTCATCTAGTTATGCCTGGGGGAATCTCACCATAATTAAAGTGTGTTTATAGAGCACACAAATTAGAGATCTCACTCTAATCTATCCATGAAATAAACTCAAAAGAATACCTGAAAATTCACTTCATGTCTTAAGGCACCGAATGAACTGATATAGAGAATGTAATCAAGCTTCATGCACTTCCCATCACATTTAAGTGATGCTAGCTATTTCTTAACATCAATTATCAACTATCTTTCAGATAACATAAAATATTCCTACATAAGTGTCGCATGATGACCATGCTAAATTTTTATTATCCTCTATAGCTGTAGAATGTCCAAGCATACAAAGTGTTGCATGACAAATATGCTAATTTTCTTCTCTTTAAGTCTCAATAGCCATTAAAAGATTGACATACACTGAATTGAAAAAATATACTAATTTTTCACATGCTTATGGCATTGAATGAAGTGATATAGAGAATGTAATCTGGCTTCAGGCCCTTCCCACAACATTTAAGCTATCATACTGTACATTCTCATATAAATGGTTATACACGCTTTGCAAGAAAACACACAATATATATATATATATATATATATATATATATATATATATATATATATATATATATATATATATATATATATAGAGAGAGAGAGAGAGAGAGAGAGAGAGATATAGAGAGAGAGAGAATGAATGTTTTATTAGTTATGCTCACACAACCTTTCTTTTCAGGAACTCCAGTTGCAGATGCTGTAGGGGGCAAAGGATTGACGTCAAAGATTTTCCTACAAAAGTCAATTGTAGTATAGCATTTATTAGGAACAATACATGGTCCATTTACTTATTAACAAATGGCAGTATGGACAAATCAAAAGCATCTACTCAGTTCGTGTAAATTGTCAAGAAGATAGTAATCTTGCATAATAACACAATCATATATCTACAGTAGTACTTAACAGTCTCATAAACCTAAGGTGCCTAATAAGAGTATGCCTAACCTACACTAGTATCTAACCTTCTCATGAACCTAAGATGCCTAATAAGAGTATGCCTACCCTACACTAGTATTTAGCCTTCTCAAGAACCTAAGGAGCCTAATCCCTTCGCTTTGTCACTAGTTTTCAGATGACCCTTTTGACCATGAGCATGACTTTCCCCGCTGCTTACTATGATAAAAATGGTGATCATCAGTGTTATCAATCAAGAAAACTGATGAAAGATTCATAAATTTCTCATGCATAATATGGTGTCACAGGCTGCCCCTTTTACCATGATTGCATACAGGTGATCAAACTCTGGATATGGCTCATGAAGGCTTGAGAATAGAGAGATGCTCCCATCACATCCTTGCTATTTTAACTCCTAATTTTCAAATAGCACTCTCTGGAGTACCACGTTATCAGAAGCTAGACATGATAAGCAGACTGTTCATAAGAGATTGCAGCAATTCTAAGCTTCATTTCCACTTGACTCTAACCCAAACTTATTTGATTTGAACAGCAGATTCTTTATATCTTCCGAAATTGAAGATCAAGTCTCTGTGTAAGACTCATCAGGATGTCACAATATACAAGGACCTCCATTTGAAATACTCACAAGACTTTACAGTAACCTTTGGTCTGGTAAGACCTGATGTTCTTCTAATAGGGAGGTTTATGAACTCTAGTAGACCTCGACTTCTCTCTGGAGTATCACATGAGATTATACTATTTTGTGCATCGAAGTGCTAAGTTGGCATGATGTTGAGTCATTTGGTATCATATGTAGAGAGTTGTGGACAATACTAGAGCTGACTGAACTCGAGAAATTAGTTAACTGAGAAACTTCTGTTAATAGTATATTCAATTCTTTTAGTATGACCACAAGCAATAAAATTAAAGAATGTCAATAGATGATAAAGACCATAATTGTTTTTTTCAGAAAAGGTATATACCTATGGCAGCATTCTTCTGCATAACAACTTACTTATATGATATAAAGCCCACTACATTAAACCATATAGTACCACAAGGGTGCACTCTCCTGTCCTTGATTCCATTTTAACTCAGAAAAAATAATGATCAAACTGAAATGATATCATGGCATGTGAACAACTACCTCGATGGTAGGGTCTCTTTGACGGAGAGATAACTTCTCCAAAATGGTAAAGTGGACTTGTGAGTTGCCTTCTTAGTACCACCCTTGTAAGCTCTCACCATGAACTCTTCACTTCTCTCTCTGCTCATAAAGCTCCACAGTTAGGCATTTGGGTACAAGATCTTTAGGATACCTTAGCACTAATACATGAAATTGAAATAGATAGTACAAGAACAAATAAGCATATGAACTTACTTTTGTTCATAATTTGATAACCACTTAAGATATGCAGCTCCAAGATATACATTTACAAAAGGCTTGTAAAGAAGTTTTGAATCCATTGTCACCTCATATGTTCGGTAACCCAAATCACTGAAACAAATTGTAACTTAAGCTTACTTCAATCAAAAAAGAAAAAGAAGACATGTCATCTGCATAATTCCCCAGAATCTCAAGAAGAGAAAAGAAAATCAAATACCTCACCAACCAGTCTGCAGTTTTTGGTAAAATCTGCATAATTCCCATGGTAATCTCTTTTGACTTTTTATTGTACCGTGTTGCAAGAAGCTGGCGGTCACTTTCAAGCTCAGCAATAGCGCAAAGCATATCCTGAAAATATGGGAAGGACACTCATAGAATGTTGATAATTTCTAAACTCAATTGATTCATCCTCTGACTGAGCAACCTAACAATAATTGCAGGTTGAGACAAATAGTGAAGAAAATCATGTACTTGTAATACTCCAAGGAATGCAACTTGTGCAAAGCGTGTAATGGTAGCAACATAGCATACACCCAAAACTCTCCATGAAATATATATATATATCAAGAAGTAGTGACACATTCAAGTTTGAGGAGAAAACAAGGGAAGATCAAACTTTACAAAAAAAAACTGTGAGTGTTTCGGTTATATTAAAAAGGTGTGATGTCAATTTATCTCATCCACATTTAAACTATCATAACCCCTCCAATTGAATAGAAATTCAATACTGACCGAATCAATCTGCGATAGAAAATGCCTTCGGACAATAATAGCTGCTACTGCCTGTAAAGACACAAATATTGTGAAAATGAAAATAGGTTTTGGCAGGCAGGAAATAGTTTTGTGTAAAACAAAAGAACCTTCATTTCTGTTTGTGTTAGATAAGGCTGACCATCAGGATCACGTGAGAGGTGGACTTTTGATCCCTTAGTTTCTCCGGCGTTAAGCCATTCGGCTCTAACTTCTGGATCGAGCCACATAGCTTCCAGATCAAGAGGATCGACACAATCATCCCAGTATTTGAAGCTAACCGAAGCCATTAATTATCCAACAATATAATGTAGGATGATCTGCAAGTAAAAATTAATATAATATGTTGTTACAAATTGATATTTTCAATGGAAAAAAAAAATAGAGTACCTGAGGATCGGAGGAAGAGAGCAGAGAGCCTCTTTGCCTCCGATCTGAGATAATTTGAATATGTCCTTTTTAATTTAATTTGCTTTTTCCCTCTTCCCTCTTCCCTCTTCCCTCTATGTACGTAGGAAAAGAGATCATTAGTTAGTTAGTTAGTTAGTTAGTTGGACTTGACTCTCACACTTGCCTACACGTGTTTAGGAAACGTTTGCTTTTTCATGTTTTTAATAATGTTAGGTTTGTTGATCCATCATTGCACATTTGTAAATTTGATAGCTTATTTTTAGAATATTCTTAAAGTTGTTTTGCAAGAAATTTTATCATGGTTGCATTCATAAGAAGATAATATTGAGATAATTAAGCTTATGGAGAAGGAGAGAAAGAGCAAATTAAGCTTATGAAGAAGAAGAACAGTAAAATTCAAAATTGTAGTTGTCTGTTATATTAATATATATACTCTCACTTTTTACTCATTATGCTATAGTGTATTTGTGTTTGTATATATGTATTTATCTATTTTTAATGTTATTTCTATGAACTCCTTTTTTTTTTAAATCATGTTGAGTTGGTAAAACTAAAATATGCTTAGAATGTTAAGTTTTGGTCCTTTTGTTTTCCTTTTTTATTTTTATTTTTTTTTTTGGTTATATTTCATATTTATTGACTTTAGGTTTATTATGATTGTTGGTTGTAAAATTGTTGGATTTGAAATATTTTATTTTAGGGTTATAAAAAAGGGATAATGCATAAGTACCCCCTCAACCTATGCCCGAAATCTCAAACACACTTATACTATACTAAGGTCTTATTACTCCCCTGAACTTATTTTATTAATAATTCTCTACCCCTTTTCGGCCTACGTGGCACTATCTTGTGGGTCCAACGCTGGTTGACTCTTTTTTTCAATCTAGTGCCATGTAGGCCGAAAAGGGGTAGAAAATTACTTATAAAATAAGTTCAGGAGGGTAATAGGACCTTAGTATAGTATAAGTGTATCTCTGAGATTTCGGGCATAGGTTGAGGGGGTACTTGTGTATTTTCCCTAAAAAAAAAAGGAAAGAGAGAAGATTTAAATTTTATAGACATTTCTTATATTAATATTTCTGTTTTCTTCTCATAAATGTGTCCTCACAAAGTGTTTGTATTTGTGCATATATGAAATTATTTTTTGCTAAATTTGCAGAACTTTTGATAAAATTTAACCCGAGATTTGGGTTATTGTTGGTGATATTTTTGTTTATCTTGATACTAGGTAATTTATCCGTGCTTTGCACGAAATTAAACTATGTTATTAATTTCATATTGATCATTCGGTAATATTCGAAATTTCGATATATACACTACATTGTCAAGATCATTTTATCTTAAGGCAATCCAAAATCTTAATAGTTCTTTATATTTTTTATACAAAAATTATGAGTCAGAGAGATATTTTAAGTATAAGAAATCTCTTTAGAAATAATTGATTAGTGAAATTTTCTAAAATCCATGAACTTATAAAGAAAAACAACAGACGTTAAAGAAGAGACCAAAAAGCCTCGAACAATAAAATTACCAAGTAAAGTGGAACATCACGTCCCTACAAGAACATAATTAACTAATGCAAATGGAGGACCTTCGGCTCCTTTCTTATGATCCTAAAATTGTTAGTATCATAAATATTTTTCCTTATCTACTCAGAATAGTCAATACTATTGCTTAGGTTTCACATCACCAGCCCAACTTATTTGGAATTAAACCATAGTTATTGTTATGGTTATATTATGCAGTTACAAAAAATTAATGCAATTATCAACCAAGTAGTAGGCGACATCATTCATAACTGGATATTCTAAACCAAAATTTTTACACATAACATATTAAAATCTCAAAGCATAATTTAGTGCTTCAACTCACAAATATCCACAAATAATAATTAAGGCAATCTTACTTTCCTAACAATTAAGAAGAAAAATGCATGTTTCATAACATATTTTTCACAAATATAGTTTGTCAATTTGTATCCAAGTTTACGGCTCATAAATTTAATTGAAAGAAACAAAAAAAAAGAGTTATTACTTCTTTATAAAAAAAATGAAAAAATAACTTTATCAAAAGAAAGAGTTATCACTACGGCAAAAATGATCTTAAGCGACAATTATAAATGTCCCTGAAAAAAGTCCATAGTAACATTGAATATAATGACAATTAATAATGGGAAACTTACATAAATATACTATAATAAAAAAATATTTACCATTTATAGCAATAATATTTCCTTTTCACTTGATCACTTTTAATTCATTTATAATACAAGTTTAATTCATATTACAAAGAAAAATTTTTATTCACATATAATACAAATTTTAATGTAGATAATAATTCATTTATCACACATTTTTATACACTTATAATACAATGTGTCAAATTTTTATCAAACAAACATAATATATTTTAAAAAACAATTATAATTCATATATATTGCATACATAATTCACTTTTAATACATATTGCAGATTCAACATAGTATTGCTATAAATGGTAATAAATAAAAAGTATTGCTAAAATCAGTAATTATTTATTAAAATGTACTAATTCATGTAATTTTTCCATTAAGATTAAATGTATAGGTAAAGGCTCTAGCCATCTTCGTTATTGTGCATATTCATTACCGATAAAAATATTATTTTTTATGTATTTTGGACATTTGATAGTTTCACGAATACTTGATAACTTATTATGCCTAAAAAGAAAAGACGAAGGAATATGACAAATCAGTTAACTTGCGATAAAAGAAGTGAACTAATTGTCTCTATACTAATATTCTAGGAAGGGTGCAATGGCATATAAAATGTTTGTACCTAAGAATGAGCAATCAAAATAATATACTAATTGTGACAAAGTAGAGAGCAATCTGTTTGGTTTTTTTAACAAACATCAGCATTGATTACGTATTAGTTATCACATGCTATCAAATATAGCACAACCCATAAGAAAATTTTCCAAAAAGTATACGAATAAAACTATAGAAAGAGACAAAATAGAAGATAAATTTTCAAACACCCTCACTGAAATTTTTAACTGAGTTAAAAAAAAGACACAAAAGAAAAAAGAAATTGCAATAGATACATGAATTACTATGACTTACAGTAAATGATTAAGCTTCATTAGATAGGAGGAAGAAAACATTGAGGAATGAAACACACTTCATAAGAAGCTTAATTAATGTATTTAAACTCAACTCCCCTAAAGCGAAAAAAACCTAAATAATAGTGGCAGAAATAAAAAAATTGTTATTAAAGAACCAAATATAATGAATTGAATCATTTCAACAGTTTTATGAGTTGTGGACTGAGAGGTATAAGAGTAGTAATGTCACATTGCGATTAAAATTATTTTTCTTTGTTTATATGAATAAACCTGTAGGAAGGAAAGATAGAGAAGATCGATAGTCAATCATACTTGCTGAAATTTTTAATAGAGTTTAAAAAAAATCACCAAAATAGTAAAAAGAAATTGTCATAGTTACATGAATAACTATGACTTATGGTAAAGATTAATCTCCTTGAAGTAGGAGGAAGAAGACTTACCCTATAACAAAAAACAACCTACAAATATTAGTGGCAGAACCTCTATTTATATTAAACAAAGTGTAGGTCACAATTCTTTGGAAAAGTTACAACCTTTCAGAAAGGTCACAACCTTACATAAAAGTCTTAACTTTTAATAAAAGTTACAACTTTTCATAAAAGTCGCAACTCTTCATAAAAGTCGTAACTCTTGCTAAAGGTCGCAACTTTTTCATAAAAGTCGCAACTTTTCATAAAGTCACAACTTTTCATAAAAGTCGCAACTTTTCATGAAAGGGAAACGTTAATTTTTGTAATATATAAATTTAAAGGGGAATCCTTGTTTGTGGTGGCGCCACATAGACGGGCCTAGGATTCTCTTTTATATATATATATGATATGATATTTATTGTTTTTTTAATCAAATTCTCAAAATATCTACAGATAGATAACGTAACACTTTCAGAAAAACACAATAATCTCTTTTCTCATTTTATTAGTAACCTTCATCTATTTTTCTTCTTATTTACGTGCTAGGTTAAAAAAAACTCAAAAGCAAACTAATTTAAAATGATATCAATAAAAAATCTGTAAATTAAATAATAACTTATTACTTTAATTTGTTGGAAGTCATCCAAGTATATATTAATCAATTGTTTTCCTCGGTGGAATCCATTATGCATCTGACTATATACATATTGTGAATGAATAACTATATTATATTTAGTAAAATAATTGGTATTTTATCATCAGTGGAAGGTGGTATTTCAATCCTTGACGACCACAAACATGCATGCATAAGCGCATCAGCTGGTGCTGGAGCTGAGATTACAATTGGCATCACTAGATTTGCTTGCATTTGTCTGTTTAGTGGTTCATGATGAGGAGTTTGGTGTTGTTGAGGATTTAATATAATAAGGGCGTACGTGGAGAATGTTGATTGGACATCCTGATCCCTACTTCAACTGCTTATACTATTACTACAGGAGAGCTGTGTATGTATTTACCATTTGCTAGCGCCTAGCACAGCACATACACTCCCTGCTCTGATTTTGAGCTACATTTGCACATTATACTCTCAGAAATAATTTTATCTAACAACCAACATCTACACTTGAACAAGTTGAAGATGCAATTGTTATCTCTAGTTGGGCAATAAAATTCATCTATTAAAGGGCTCCTCTACCCAATTCCCACATAACAAACATTTAGTTGGAAAGCACAGAAACTTATCGTAATCTTCTAGTATCACATAATCATGAAACATTATTTATTCTTTTGGACCTTTTTTTTCTATTCTGCAGTAATACACTGTTGGACCTCATAGAGCACATGGCATTGGTTGCAGCAACCAAATAAATACAGGAATAACAGCCAGATGATGTTAGTGCAAACAAAAGTCCTTTTATTTGACATGGCTATGGAGTTTTTAGTTTTCACCGCAGAGTGCAATTGAATTCAAGTACCTCGTGATACAGGTTGCTCTAGCAACTCTTTTTTTTTTTTTTTTTTTTGAGGGGGGGGGGGGCGATGATCAATCCACCAGAGAGACATTAATAGAATATGGAAGTTAGCTTGAGATTCTTACATTGTTAGACGAGTGTCACGAAGTAACATTGGCTCCTCCAACTTTTACTTCTCCGGGGGCTCGTCCCATGTACAAGTCTATAATTTATCCAAGAAATCCAAATCAAGTCAACAATAACTTTGCATTTAGAGTAGTCATTTCCTCGCGTATTTTGTACATGAATTTGTTCATGAAAACTGTAAAGAGTTCAAACAACAAACAATAACATTACACAGCACAGTAGCAACTGGGGCAAACCATCAGCCTTTCTGGCTCCAATCACTCATTTGACCAATTTGGACAATACTATTTTCAGTCAAGTACTCGACAAATTCATCTATAAGATATGGCCAAGCTCCTTCAGCATCATAATTTGTTAATGCAGGGTCCACATTCTGCATTGATAATTACAAATGTCAACTTAGGTAATATATACTGATGTAAAACTTTCACATGAAGACAGACACGAGAGATGGAAGATGGGGAAGTGGTAATGGATGTATGGTGGGCGAGTTCAAAAGCTAAATACTCTAAAGTAGATGAAGAGTAACTTACCCTTGCAAATTCCAGGAGCTGAGACCAAGTATCCCGTGAAATAGCCTTGTTATGCCTTGCCTGAATTACGTGGGGAAGATCAAAGTAGGGAGTAGAGGTGAGTTATAGCAAGCAGACAATCACTTCTAAGAACAGATCAGATTAAGTTTGTGGTAATAAAGACCAAAGTAGATACAGAAGAAGAAACAAAGGGAAAGAGAGAAATCATCTGGAGACATGCATTTCAACAGAATCCAGTGAACAACAAAACTCAGCACTTCCTGTCCTTTCAACTACCTGCAAAAACTGACACCAATGCTCAACCAATGGCCACTCCTTTTCAGCAAACAGCAATTGCCACATCCCAATAGCCGTGTCCAAGGCCAAAGATTTCTGACCCTGAAATTTAAGAAGACGAGGTTCATATCTAAGAAAATGACACTGTACTCCTACTCCCTTCCAATTACAAAGGCAAACAGGTGAAACTTCAGAAATTCTCCTCCCAAAACACCACAATTTAATAAATTTAGAGATCAGGCTAAATACTGAGAGCTTCCTGGTTGAAGAAAGCAGTAGGAAGAACTAATATAAAGCAACGAAGAGCAGAACACAAAAACAGGTGCTGCAAATTGGATTTGAGATTTTTCATTGTGCAGTTTTGATCATCACATCTATCTGTTACAGAGTTGTTTTAACTTTATACAGTTTCTTATGTGAAGGACTGCAAACATGACCATTTTTTGTAAGCATCTCTGACTGACCAATATTTGTTTTCCATTTTCCCCTTTACCATCATTGAGATAAAGAGAGAAATTCATACAGGCAACACTATTTCTCATATATATCAACCCTGCAGTTCTCATCTACCAGGATATACCTCATTGCATATCACATCACCCGGGATTGAAATATGTTTTTCTTTTTGAGAATGGTAAACATATGTTAAACTAGAATAAACATCTTCACAATGCAAAACAAGAAGGGTGTTAAAATGACCACAGGTATGGGGCACATTTGCTTATCTTAGATTCATATCCAGTCTCTCTATCCAAAAACATTGGAGAAACAATTTACGGATAATCCATCCAGGGCTCCAATTACTAACTTCAGATGACATTAAAAAAACAACTATCACACCAAAGGGTGTGGCCTAGTGGTCAATGGAGTGATTGGAAGTCATGAGGTCTCAGGTGGACAGAGTTAGGGAGGTGCCAGGTATCTTGTGGAATTAGTCGAGGTGCACAAAAATTGACGTGGACACCATGGTCATTTAAAAAGAATAAAAAACTATCAATATCTGTCTTCTGAATTCTGCTAATTATTTTGAGTTATTCATCTAAGAGGTCAAGGAAATGTTAGTTGCGTAATCAAACCTTTATACTTTCTCTTGGTTTACTAGCAAAACACAAGCTGACATTGACTAAAAAGTCATAATTCTCCCATGCTTTGTCTTGGGCTAGCATGCATTGACATGTCATCCACTGATAACATTTAAAACTTTCAAGGCAGTTACCAAAGAAGTAGATCTCATATTTGGACTTCTCTCACCAAAAAAGGAAAAAAGAAAATAAACCCCTGTTGTTAAAGCCATGTGTGGTTAATAACAATTTTCCTTTGGAATTCAAAACTAGTGGAGAATAGTGACAGCCCTAGAAAAAGGTAGTTTGATTTGTTTAAGATTCTCTTATGCCTCTGAACCCGCATTAAGAGTTAAAAGCAATCATACCTAAAGATGCTTGGTACAAGCTAAGACGCCAAGTAGCTTTTGAAATACGGCTAGTCAGACTAAGTGGTATACAGGCTTAAATATCTCCAGTACTGTGGTACAAAATTGAGAAACTTAGATTGGATCTTGGTTTTAACTGAAAAGAGAAGAGAAAAGAAAAGGAAACACTTCAAAATGGTCATTGAACAAGTGACTTGTTGCTGTTTCATAGATACCGTTGTCAATATTACTGGTATTTAACAATATGAAATGAATGCACAAAAGAGGGATCAAAAAAAAGGAAAGGAAGCTTAAATATTCCTAACTCAAACGAGCAAAAACTCAAACGGCCTTTGAATTAGCAACAGGAAGGTGAGGGATCAAGTAAGACAAACCTTCTCCTTTGCCCAGCTGAAAGCAAAGTTGTAAATCTCACGGAATTTATCTGAACAAAGTAAAACAAAAAAATTAAAAGTCAGAAACCTCTCATCTGATTAAACAAAATAAGATGAAAACGTTCAAAGGGCTTGTATCTAGATTTAGAGTTGATATAAGAAACTAACAAAACAAGGCAAAAACTTCTTTGACAACATAAAGAAAATTCCATGTCATCACATACGTTCATCTTTCATCTCTGATCGCATAAATGGCAATTTCTCTCTGAGCTTTTCCAATGAATCTATTCTGCCATTCAGGAGACAGCTTCATTAGATCAAACATGACAGCGTAAAAGAGATAATACTATAGAAGTCAACAAGTCTTAACCTAGGCTTACCCGAGAGATTGTAATCCACCAATGAACTCCTGCTTGGAGAATTCACACATGGTTGCAGCTTTCATGTGCCATGAAAGAACCAACTGTAGTTGAATTCAATCTTTAATGTCAATCAAATATCAGGCATCTCCTAAATGTCTTTTCCCTTTTCCCTTAATCTTTCTCTGTTATTATTACTTAATTGGAATAAGAGGGAAAATTATTCTACGATGATTCTTGTTATTATCATTATTATTTAAAAAAATTACTTTATTTTCTTTTTTCTTTTTCTTTTTTTTTAATTATTACAATTATTTATTATTAATTGTTATTATTTTCAGTCTTTTAAGATGCTTGCATAATTTATAAAAATACAGAAATCCAAAACATGTTTATTAAGTGAAAAATCGCCATTTTAGTTTATTTATTTTACAACTGTGGTATCCGGGACAGCCTGCACGTAACACGGCTAATTTCACGAGATACATGTCACCTCCCACCAATAACATGTACTAGGTAACTCTGTGCACCAAAGCTAGGACAAATGGGAAGTAATCACCTAGTGTTTTTGTCTCTACTAGGATTTGAACCTCAGACATCATGGTTCTCAACCCACTACATTGACCACTAAGTCATACCCTTGCGTGCGATCACCATCTTGATTCAAAAAACATAATTGGCTGTTTGGTTTCAACTTTATGCCATTCTTTTGGTTGTGAATTCATCCGAAAACAGGAACAAGTACCGGGTTTGATTAAATCAAGGTTAATTGCATCACCAAGAAATTTAAAAGCCATATGTAACCACTCTATGAGTTTGGCCATAGATTTTTGAAATTTATTTTCAGCTATTTGTTTAACCATGAAATGTGATCAGATTTTCAAATCTGGTCTTCAAATATTTATTCCAAGCAAAATACATGTCCAAACACAACTTCAAAAACTCAAAATTTCAAGTTTCAACTTCAAAATCTACGGTCAAATGGGATTGGTAGTTTCTTCAATGCAGTAACTTATTCACACAAATCCTACTGATAAACATCTTCTTTGAGCCAAATTATCTCTCCAAATGAAACCTTAAAGGGGAATAGAGAGATAGAAACATAAAATCGGACAAGAGGGTAAGTTAATAGTGCATACCATAACTATATCTTGAGGATCAACCTGACAATTAATCAAGAGAGTAAAAGATTACTCAAATATAATAAGAAATATAATTAACAGAAAATAGGTAGGAGAAGCTAAAAGTGCAGTATAACTACACATCATTATGTTAATACAACTTAAAATTTAGAGCAAGTTTGAATGGAAAATTTATACAACCAACGTGAAACCACAAACAATATAAAGGGGCCCTTTTTTTAATTTAAAGCTCCACCATGATGGTGGTGCGTGAGGCTTCGGCCCTTGACTCATTAGATTAACCAACTAGACTAACCCACCTGAATGTCATTGCAAAGGAGGCTAATCCCATCAGCCAAAATCATGTCAGCATACGGGTCTGCCAAAGAAAAGAATGTCCATCAAAAAAAATGATGATTGGTAAGCAATGCAAGGTAAAACACAAACCAGATGTTCCGTGATAGTCATGAAAGATGCATGTGGATGCAAATAGTCTTTTCAAATTTCCAGCAACACTCTAAGCTGTTTTTGTTTACAACCATACAACTTTATATATAGCAAATAGTGTCCATTTTTCAAATATGTTTTAAGATTGTTTAGTGAAGGTCAGAATCTACGTATTTGATTGATAGTCATAAGGCTAAAAACGCTTTCCATAATTTCTACTCTTGGGAACATATACAAAATCCACATAGAAGGCAACACATTCCCAAAGGCAGACATTATATGCCTACAAGAAACTAAACTAGAAGGATATGTTACTGAGTTAGCCAAACAGGTTTGGGGAGGTAGATGGATCAAGCAAGCATACCTAGAATCTAGCAGAACAAGAGGGGATATTTTACTGATGTGGGATGAGAGAGCTTGGAAGGGGGAAACTCTGGAAATAGGGGCATACTCCATCACTTGTAAATTTGAATCTCAAACACAAGATTTCAAATGCCACATTACAGGAGTCTATGCCCCTAACTGTTACAAGGAAAGAAGACTAGTCTGGGAAGTTGGGAGCTGTAAGAGGTCTGATGGACGGGCCATGGACATTTGCGTGGATTTCAATGTGACTAGGTACATATCTGAGAAGAAGAATTGTACAAGCAGAACCAGAGGCATGAGGGAATTTTCAGACTTTATTGAAGACATGAAACTAGTTGATCTACAACTAGAGGATGCTACATATACCTAGTTCAAAGGTGATCAACATGAAGTAGCTTCCAGGATTGACAGAATACTAATTTCTGAGGAGTGGGATGACAATTTTCAGAATCTGAAACAGATCCCTCTTCAGAATCTGAGCTCTAATCACATACCTATAGCCTTACTTGGTGGATCCTGGGAAAGGAACAAGAGCTATTTCAAATTTGAAAACTGGTGGTTGAAATCTGAGGGTTTCATTGACAGAGTCAGGGATTGGTGGTCGTCCTTCAACTTCACACGGAAACCTGACTATAAATTGGCTTGCAAATTAAAAGCTTAATAGAGCAAACTCAAGGAACGGAGAAATGAGGAAGAAGGAGGCTTGAGCATACAGAGGAAGAAACTGCTGGAACAAATGGCTGAACTAGATGCTGACAAGGAAGACACAATCTTTACCAGTGAGGAATCTGCACTAAAATCTGATCTGATGCTGAAGTATGAGGAGTTGATCAAGGAGGAGGGAAATATCTTGGAGACAAAAGTCAAGGGCTCTATGGCTAAAGGAAGGTGATAAGAATACTAAATTCTTCCACAAGACTATGAAGATACGATAACATTGACCAGCTTGTAATACAAGGAGAATTAATTCAAGAGCCTAACACAATTGAAGGGGAAATCACTGATTACTACACTACGCTGTACAAGGAAACCACGCAGTGGAGACCTTTGTTTCAAAATGTACAATGCCCCATTCTAACAGAAGATGAAAGGCAGACTCTCCAAAGTAACTTTGAAGAAAGTGAGGTCCTGAGGTGCGTAAAATTGTGTGCAATTGATAAAGCAGCAGGTCCTGATGGCTTTACTATGGGGTTCTTCATTACTTGTTGGAAGGTGGTAAAACAAGATATTATGGAGACCTTTCAAAACTTTTATGAGCAAGAAGTATTTGAGAAGAGCTTCAATTCAACATTCATAGCACTCATTCCCAAAAAGAAAGGTGGTAAGGAGTTGAGAGACTTTAGGCCAATTAGCCTGATTGGAAGAGTATACAAACTCATCTTCAAAGTCTTAACTGAGAGGTTGAAAAGGGTGATTGACAAGTTGATAGACTCACAACAAATGGCTTTTATTAAATGGAGACAGATAATGGATGCAGTTCTGATTGCAAATGAAGTTGTGGACTCAGGAAACAAACAGAAGAAACCTGGTGTATTATATAAGCTGGATATAGAAAAGGTGTATGATCATGTCAACTGGAAGTACCTATTGAAGTTGCTGGAATTGATGGGTTTTGGGCAGAAGTGGATGAATTGGGTAAAATTTTGTATCTCAACAGTAAGGTTCTCAGTTCTCATCAATGGCAATCCAACAGGTTTCTTCCAAACACAGAGAGGACTCAGACATGGTGACCCCTTGTCCCCCTTTCTGTTCCTAATCATTATGGAGGGCTTAAATAACATGATAAAGACTGCTAATCTGAGAGGATGGTTAAGGGGTTTTGAGGTGTCCAGAGAAGGTATGGAGAGGCTAGAGGTTACACACTTGCAGTATGCTGATGACACCCTGATATTTTGTGATGCTGAGGAGGAACAACTTAAGTATTTAAGGGTGATTTTAGTCTTGTTTGAAGGTATATCTGGGCTACGTATTAATTGGAGGAAAAGTGTGATCTATCCTATCAATGAAGTGAGCAATATGAGCTGGTTAGCTTCAATCCTGGGTGGCGAAATAGGAGCACTACCAACTACTTATTTGGGAATGCCCTTGGGAGCCTATTCCAAGTCCATAGAAATATGGAACAATGTGATTGAGAAGTGTGAGAAGAAATTAGCCAAGTGGAAGACACAATACCTATCCAGAGGAGGTAGACCGACTCTTATCAATCCAGTACTTGATGCTCTAGCAACCTATATGATGGTCCTTTTTCCTATTCCGGGAGGGATTATTAAGAGGTTGGATAGCATCAGGAGGAAATTTTTATGGCAGGGTAAACAAGGAAAAGAAAAGCTTTCACTTGGTGAAATGGAAGGAAGTGATGACTGGTAAGAAGAATGGAGGAATGGGGATAAAGAATCTAACAATTCAAAGCAAGGCTCTAAGTATGAAGTGGTTATGGAAGTATGCGAACAATAATCAAATGTTATGGAGGAGGGCGATTGGAGCTAAATATGAGGGAGAGGACAACTAGATAACTAAAGAAGTGACCAGTGAAAAGCAACTCAAAGATAAAAGTGATGGATGGATGGAAGGAAGACCAGATTTTGGAAGGATGTTTGGCATGATAAAGGTAACTTAGAAGCTCTTTTCCAGACATATACAACCTCGTTTTGTTCCAACAAAGTACCATAGCAGATTAATGGTCCCCAAAAGGTTGGAATTTCATTTTCAGAAGACGTTTGAATGACTGGGAGATCATGAGAGTTGCTGATTTCTTCAACACAGTGGACACCTTCAATGGTTTGCAAACAGGTGAGGGTGTCTTGTGGTGGACAGGAGATGCCAGGGGAGTTTTCAAAGTCAGCAAAGCCTACAAGATGATGGATCAAACAATCCAGCAAGGTACAACATGGCCCTGGAAAGAGATATGGAAGAGCAAGATACCGCACAAAGTCTCATGCTTTGTATGGTTAATGGCTAAGGAAGCAGTCCTTACACAAGATAATGTCATGAAGAGAGTGATAACCTTGTGTTCCAGATGTTTCCTATGTGGTGAAACAGCTGAGACGGTCAACCGTCTTTTTTTTACATTGCAAGTACACCCAACAAATATGGAGCTTTTTTCTCAATAGTAAAGGCATTTTCTGGACCATGCCTAGCAAAGTGACTGAGGCCTTAATGAGTTGGGAGGAAGGAGTCCATGCAAAGGATAGAAGTAGATGGACAATCATACCTAGTGCTATATGGTGGGCTATCTAGAAAGAGAGGAACACAAGATGTTTTGAGAGCATAGTGAACAATGTGCAGAAAGTTAAATTTAGCTGCATTCTTTTTTTAGTTTTTTGGTGTAATCAGTTATACTCAAATGACACTATCTCTATTATTGATGTTCTAGATTCAATTTAACCCTAGATAAGTGAAGTGAGGAGTACTCTTGTATATAAGGTTTCAATACAACCCATGTATTGTCTTGTGATACAATACAAAGTTACCAAGTTAAAAAAAAAAAAAAAAAAAAAAAAAAAAAAAAAGCACAATCCCTCTCTGCTGCTCAACTTTCCACTAACCCACACCCCTCCGCTTCTTCTCAGTGCAAACCCTCCTCTTTTTTCTTTTTTTTAATCAGGTAAACAGTTATATTAATCAGAAGGCCAAAAGTGGTTGTATACTTCCAGTATACCAAAAATAAAGAACCTACAGAACAATATGGTTCTCTACAAAAGACACCTAATTATTCTCTATACATCCCAGAACCATATGTGTGCAGCAAAAATAAATGAGGGATCTGAGGCAACTCCTCCACTGCCCGAAGCTCATTTCTACTCCTTCAAAAGCCCTCATCTCCCTCTCTGCAGATGATCCACATCAACTGCAAGCCCTTTTCTTATTCCTGACACGAGCATCAACTCCTTGTCCCCTTCTTCAGCCCCAAGCACCCCCAAAAACCAACACCCACTTCCTCTTTCCCCTTCCATTGCAAGCATATCTGGACAGCTTCTTCAATGTCCCCTTCCCAATTGTTTCCAACAAGGAGCACCCGTCCACCTTTACTGATGACATCCTCTTCCTTTTTAATAACGAAGAACCTATTGTGCTCCTCCCATTGGCAGCCACAAAGGAAACTTATGCGTGATACGCAGATCCATGTACCTCAGGAGAATGGTGGGCTTCAACAATGGCTTGTAAAGTGATCCAAACAAACGCAGTCGATTCATTAAATCTCAACTTTTGAGAAGTTGGATTAATATCAGCATTGTTGTATATTGGATGTTGATATTAGTTACTTTCTTAGAGGGAAAATCATGATATTAATTATCTTAATTGCAATATAATTAGATAATATAGATGAATGATAGAATATCATATTCAAACATAAGTTGAAGGAACTATAACACTCATAACTATCTTAGACAGTCATGAGTCGAGCTCTAACTATTGGGGTTGAAGTTCGATAAGTGGTGGGTTGAATTTGGGCTGCTACATGGATTGAGTTTGGGCTAGCTTTTTTTTTGTCAAAGGTAACAAGTTTTTGTATAAATCTTCAGCACTAAGGCTGGGGTCCCAAAAATTTACATCACAGAGCTACACACAACTGAGTAGGCTCAACAACCCAAAAAAAAAAAAATCTATCTCTAGGTCCTATCTCATCTTACAAGGATCCTAAGATGTCTACAATCGCTACAGGATCATCTATATATTCCGAACTACACCATTAGCAAAAAGTGATAATGCAGTTTATTTTATCCTATGCAGAGGACTGCTGACACTTTCAAAACTCTCGAATTTCTCTCCTTCCAAATGGTCCACCATTGGGCTAGCTTTTGTCATGAGTTAAGATGAGTTGTGCCCAAATATAACCCATTTGTAACGTAGCACATGGCCAACCCATTAAAACTTGGGTGGGACATGAGTTTGGGCTGAATATGACGCCCCTAGAGACTAGCAAGCATGGCTGTGTTACATGTCACGTTATGCTACTTTGTCTGGCTTCTAAAGCAGATGCAGAACCCTTATAGCAAGATGATAATAATAACAATAAGACATCTAAGGACTTCTCTCCGTAGGTTATTCTTTTTTTTTGAGTTAGCTAAACAGGGTCATCATTTATTATTTTCAAGAACTTGCACATTTTCCTTTACTTAATATTTTGCAACTCAAACACATTTTCCTTTGCTTAATATTTTGCAACTCAAACACATTTTTAATAATATTTATGTGACTTCCAGTATTTTCACTCATTGACATGACTGGGTACACATGCAAAAACTAATATTGAAAAAAAGAAGAAAGTTAAATCAGAATAGCTCAAATCTTTTGGTTCTTGATATAGCATATCACGACTACATAATATCAAAAGATCAAATTGTAAATTGCAAAACCAAAAAAGTGGTATCTAGTTAAGGAATAGGTATGATACTAAGCTTGCCTTTGTATCTATTGTAAAGCTCCTCCAACCGCCTTGTATCAGCAGATGACTTGACTTGTGACTGGCTGTAAAATACATCAAATGCTCCTTCAAGATTCCAATCACTGACCTTCAGAGCCTGAAGAGCAACTTTTTCACTGTGTACAAATATGATGATGGAGAGTTATCACTGGGCACTACACAAACATCGCAACCTAATGAACTTTGGGAAATTAAAAACTTTTAAACTGCTCAAGCATAAAAGACTTTGATGTTCCCCATAGAATCCAGTGACAAGAGCAAGGACATATGGCCAATACACACTTCCAAAATTTAGATATTTAGAGTTGACAGAATTAGGAAAATGACACTCCTCCGACACAAATCAAACTCTTAGACTTCAAAATTAAAGTATGGTTTTCACCATGAGCTGAAAAGTTCAAGTGTGGCGTTGCACAAATTTATGAACTAAGTTGAAGGATGAAATTCGTAACTTATAAAATCCAAGGCAAAAAGAATAACATCAAGGAACTTTATCTTGACTTGTGTTGACTAATTAAATGATGCTAAAACCTTTCTTGGTGTTCCAAATTTATATCTAGGATTAGTAAAAACACTAAATGACTTCCTACGGGCAGTCCAAGTGTTGGCGGACAAAGTTACCTGATACCTTGCACCTAAGTGGTCAATAAAATAGGTTCATAACCATAAGGTCTCAGGTTCAAATCCAATAGAGACAAAAGCATTAGTTGATTTTTTCCATTTTTCCAAGCCTTGATAGACAGAGTTATTTGGCACCTTTTGCTGGTGGGAGGGGGGAGGTATATCCCATGGAATTAGTTGAGGTGCACGCAAGGTGGCCCGCACACTCGATTATTTAAAAGTTACATGATACCTTTACTGGTAGAAAGTAGTTGTACCCCATGGAATTAGTCGAAGTGCAGGAGCTAGCCCGACAATACGGTGTATCATTATAGAGCTAGTAAACATCATTGATTCCTTAAAGTTAATTCTTTTGCAATTTGTTACTTAAGGGTCATTTCGTAGCTGACTAGAGTAATGCATGTATTAGTTATAAATGAATTAGTTATGAGGAAATTTATGTACTCTGTAATATTTTATGCAGGAAATAGTTTTGCGAAGTTCAGTTTTCCATGTATAGATATTCCATCTTCTATTCTGCATAAACTTGTACATAAATTTCCTCATAACTTCCATATGTATTAGTTATGCATGTTTCTAAATTGCAAACCAAATACCGAATTAATTTTAAACATAGTCCTAACAACTACTAAACATGGTACTACTTATGTAGGATCTTATACATGTATGATATTTCTCCTAACCGGCTGCCAAGCGACCCCAAAGTTAATTATCCATAAGTTTCTAGGGTTGAATTCTCATTCCTCACTTCTCCCAAATGATTGATTGTATTGAGAATTAGTGATGAACTTGCACCCTTGTTTTACTTAAATTCAGTTCTTTGATACATCAATGTTTTGGGAAGCGAGAAGCAGAAAAAAGCGACGAGGGCTCGCTTCACAGAAGCGAGAAGCGAGAAGCGTGAAGCGAGAAGCGAGAAGCGAACTTTTATTAAGCAAAACGATATTTAGTATAAAAATAAAAAAATATTAAATAATTGAATAGAGGTAATATATGTTTAGATTAAAAGAAAATAGATAGTCAATTATACTCATAAGTCATAACATATAAAGCAAAAAATCAAAAACATAATTAAATCACAAAAAATCGAACTCCTATTCTTCAACAAGATCCTCAAACTCTTCAAAATGCAGCAATAAAAATATAAAAAAACACCCAGCAGCAACCAAAAAAAAAAAAGTAGCAGATTGCAGCAGCTTAGTAGAGAAGAAGAGAAGTCAAACAAGTTTGCACACATAGTTTTACCACTCACAACTATTGGGCAATCCTTGTATACTCTATTAGTTCTTACATTCTCTCCTAAAGGTGTACTAACCACTATAGGATAATGTAGAACTTCAGGCAATATCACAAAAGTAAGAGCAAGCAGAGGAGTTACAAAGGAAACAGCAGCTTGGCAGCAACCAACCAAAAAGAGTCTGAAAAAGAGAAGAAGAGAACTTACATAAGAAGAGTCTGAAGAAGAGAAGCAGTCGCAGCTGTGAGTGAAGTCACGAAAGACGGAAAGAGTATGCGAAGTCGCGTATCTTTCGGAAATTAAAAAAAAAAAAACTTAACAATTTTTTTTAAAAAAAAAACTAATTGGCGCTTTTTCATAAAAAGCACGCTTTATCGCGCTTTCGCTTTTCTGGCGCTTCTCGCTTCTACAGTAAAAGCGAGCGCCTTTTCAATATCGTCTCGCCTCAGGAGCTAAAAGTGTGCTTTTTACAACACTGAGATACATTGATGTTCAAACAAAGATTTAGTGTGCTCTTGCATTTTAATCAGCTCTTTTCACAGTCGGAAAGGGCCGATTTCTGGGTGTTGCTGTTTCACACCGCCAGCAATTACTGGATGCTGGTTTCATATATAACTTACCTAACTTGCTTTTGTATCTAGACTATTAGCTGAGTCATGCCTACCTGCTCATGTCTTCAACATTAAAAAAAATAAGAGACGTTTCCAGCTATGGGCACCAAGAGAACGAAGGAAATTTCATCTAAATGATTCATTATGTTCATTTGAAATGATGCCATCGCTAAAATACTTGGGTGCCAAAAGTTTGCAAGATCTTATACAGGTTCATGATCTTCAGAGTTAAATGAGTTGCCCTCGCATTTGGAAAGTTTCAGAAATGAAACAAACAAGATCTGTTTCAGCGATATTATATCTAATACAATCAATGCTCCATAGTATAAGTCACCACAATTAAGAAGTCCAAAAATTGTTTACTAACCAAGAGTTGCAACCAACTATGATACTTCAACTATGATGACAACGTTATCGTATCCACAATGTCTGTTTTGTAGAGATTCCATTAGATCTCTTGTTCCTTGAGCACAACACCAGACACATATCTTGTTTAAGATAAGCCAACAATAGTTGACCTGCCTTCAGAAGATACTCAAGTCATGATTTCTCATAGGGAAATGGTGCCATTAGAACCTAATTTTGAGCATAAATCTTGGGTCGTGTTATTTAGCAGAGCAGAGCAGGAAGTTGATGGTAGGAATCTCATGTGCGGAACAATGAATTTTTTAAATTTCCACGATAGAGTTTGAACATCGGAATCTATCAGCATAGAATATGGAATATGATCTACAAAAGTTGGTTGTGCGAAGTTTGTTGTATGATTTTGGTATCTTCTGTTTGCTCCGCAAGGTAAACAGAAACAAACATGATAATCTTCAATTGCACAAAAATTGTGGCAAGAACAAGTAAGAATTGTGCCTCAAACAAACTATAAGCACTATAAGCAACTGTGCTAAAAGACACTGCAAGCCAGCTTCCAACAGAGTCTATAGAGTTGTAAACCTACAAAGCGACAAATCATGTGTTTTTGCTTATCACCTTTTCTTCCTTAACAGGTATATGATTGATAAATGAATTTCCTTGATTAGACAAAAGAAACCATGAAGTATGAAGTTGAGCTTATGTTGGCAACGGAGTCAGAATCCAGCTGTGAAATTAGAGCAGAGAAGTTAGCGAATTAAGATACTTGGTATTTTCAAAAAGATACCTTGCCCCAGTGATGGTCATAAACTGCTGAACTTTGTCCCGGCGCCCTATTCCTAGCTTATTCTGCTATGCAAATGAGAAAATAAGGAGACTCGCAATTGGACTCGGTTAAATCAAATGAAAAGACATGATAAAGTAGCACTGCTTTCGATTACTTGGAGAAGAACTCCAATAACTATCAAAACTGAGCAGAAGTCGAACAAACAGCTAGCACTGACCATCTTTTCTGGGGCAGATGGAAGAAAGCCAACGATCGATAACTTGCTCCCGCAAACCGGGAGAGATTCTGTTGCTAGGGTTTCGTCTGTGTTCCAATCTCCCCCTCTACGCTCGATGCTCGATGCTCGATGCTCGATGCCCGCTACTTTCGTATTTATTTTTAAAAAAAGCCAGAAAAAAAGGTCCACGAGTATAAGGTGTGAGGAAACCGGATTTGGACACCAATCTAATGTTGCGAGGATCTAGCTTTGATTAGTCAAACAAAAGTCTTAACCATATCAAATGTTTATTCAATCAAAAATTTCTTATCAAAAATAATTTAATTATCAACTATTACCTACCTAAAATGCCAAATTTTATCATTCAACTTTAAGCACATATTTAACTATCATGTCACCACTTGTATTGTCCTAACACCTACATGGCTCCACATATACAGTGGTATAGCCAAAAAATTCATGAAAAGTGTTCAAGAATCGAATAGATATATAAAAATATTTAATGAATGGGTGCACTAAAAATTTGTAAATCAAATTATGTAAACATTAATGATTAATTTTTTTAATAAAATAATATACCAAAAAATTTATAATCAACTACATAATATTTAGTTTTAATATTCATGTTTATTTAACATGATGTGAATGGACAAAGAAAAAAACTAATAGAAAATTTAATTTAGAATGAAATCTCTTTAATGCTTTAAGATTTCACGAATCACTGATGACTAACAATGAAACATGAAAAATAAAAAGTAGAATTAAACGAGTGTTATTAATAGAAATTTTATATGGAGCTTTTATCACTTTTAGTATCTTTATAGAAAAAATTAAATAATAGAGTTAAATTAAATATTACTTTTGAATTTTGTTTAAATTTTTAAGGAAAAGCAAAAAAAATTAAAAGTCGAATCAATTGGCAACTCAACTTTTTCTCTTAATGTAGATAGGGGGAATTGTATCCGCGCATAACTAGTTGTGCACGCTTCAGCTTTGCAGAATCCAACTAGAATACGATATTTTATTGTAATTTTAGGGTGTCCAAAATCTCTTTAACCATCTACAATGAAAGATAGGTTAGCATGGATTAGGATAGCCAAAAGAAGTACTTAGTATGAATGGTAGTATGGGATGTCATTCATACATGGCACAAGTATGACTTGAAGCTACTTATGAAACGATCTCTTATGTGATGTATGCCTACCTTGGATAATTGTTATAGTTGTCTTCCATGATATGAATGACTTAGGATGATAATTCTTTGTCAATATGAAGTAGGTCTGTTAGTGACACCCAAAGTTGATGAAAGTGAATAGTGTGACTTCAAGATATGCTAGTGTGTGAGGTAGAATGGGATGCCCCACATGTATTGCACAAGTGTGCCTTGAGGTGACCTAGGGTTATATTGCTCTTATGTCATGAGATCTTAGGTCTTAATTATGAAAGTAGATTATGATCATAGCTTAGATAGTAAAATGAGATGCTACCTTGGCCTTGCACAAGTATAATTGGAGGTGGCTTGGAAAGTAGTTCACTTGACTAGGAAAGACTAAAGGTTAAGTATGATCTTATGTAAGTATTATGAAGATTTCTGATATGATATTCATGCTATGATTATGTTATCGTCTCTTATGATTATGTCTTATATTGACTAACCCTTTGAGATATCTTATGTTTTATATGTTAGCTTTCTTAATTAGTACTTTTATACTAACACATATTGCCTACATTTCTAACCAAATGTAGGGCGTTTGGGAAATTGAGTGCTTGGAGGCTAGGTTCCAAAGTTTGGAGAAGATTGAAGATTGGTGAGTCCTCATAGCATTCGAGGACAACACCCTTATGTTCCCTTTATGTCATTTACTATGTTTTAGACTTTTGTGGGTTGCGCCCCAAGACAGTATTATCGTAGATGGTTTGAGACACTTGTTAGAAAGACTTCCGATGTTATGAAAGATTTTTGTTCTATGTCTAAAGAAAAGTTTTATATTCCCTATTTTTATATGATGTTATGTAATGAAGCTAAGAGGCTTGTATAAGACCTCCGAGAGGTCAAATACGCCGCGTCACAACTTGGAAGTGCTCTCGGATTGTGACAATCACTTTGCCCATCAAAACATCGATGATACAAAGACAACTTAAATTGAAGGGTTCTTAGTGTAACAGGATGTCAAACTTCTTAGAGTTTTGGATTTAGGATATATAAATGTGGGTAGTGTTTCCAATTGGACTTGGAAAGATGATCCTGTTGAAGTACTTAGAAGTTCATGGAAAAATGACTTCAATCATATCTTCAATTGGCAGCCTCCGACAATCAGAAACTTTTGTTACAATAGGATTAGAAGGAGAAGTTGCAACACCTAATAGTATTTGGAGTGTGACAAATTTGAGGCATTTGCATATAAATAGTCATTCTCCTTTTGGTGCCTCTTGAGAATTTTCACTGAATTTGATAAACGACTAGCAAAATAAGAAAATTAAATCTTAGATTTTGGATACTTGCAAAATTTTCTTCCGAAAAAATAAGGGGTCTTTGAAGTAAGGTTTCACACAATTTCACCACAATGACATTTCTTCATCGAAGTACAACCACTATTAATACAGTACTGGAGTACAAAACTAGATTGTGCAATCGTAATAATCTGGAGCAGCGACGGAGCTAAAATTTTGTCTAAGGAGTATCAAATATAAGAAATAAAATTATATAGAAAGCCAAGGAGTGTCAATATGTAATATATATACATAAAAAGTATTTTTATTCTAACTACATAATGTAAATTTTCTTACGAAGAGATGACACCCCCTTAACTACACGTGGCTCCGATAGTGATCTAGAGTACAAAATTGAACAAAAATAGACCTCAATCACATTACTCGATGTTTTTCAAGTATAAGCTAGTCTTTTTTAATATTGGGCTAACATTTTTTATCTGAGTTGTCTTTGTATCGTCGATGATTTGATGGATAAAGTAATGCAAGAGAATGTGTATTAGAGTTAGGGTTAATGGTCTCCAGTTGGGTCGGATTTTAGTAAATGGGTCCGATAGAATACAAGATAGAAAGTAAATATTTAGTTATAATAAAAATATATTCATGTGGGCATCAATATAAGATAATTAATGTGGCAATATGACATTTAACTGTCCAAGGGCAAATATGTACCCAAAGTTTGATAGTAAGGACAAACAAATCAAAAAAATATAACGAAAGGTAAATATGACCCTTTTATAAGAGTACAAGGACAAATATAATTCTTTTCCTTTTTTTTTTTTAAATACTAGATCAATTATGTCATTTATTAATTGAGATAAGTGTCAAAAACACACCTAAACTATTTTTTTTTAGTTTCATACCACTTGAACTATCACTTATTAGTTTAAGAAATTCACCTAAGTAATGTGTAATACATTTTTTTCCGAAAAAAACTCGATACACAACATTCCACATTGATAAAATATTTCACTTTAACAAATATTAAATAAGAAAATATTAATTAAAGATTAAAGTATATATTACTGCCTCCAAATATTTAAAAATAAAAAATAAAATTTAACTTATTTTTCTTATACACTCAACCTCTCCCCACCCCGACAATCCCCGATCTTTTTATTTTTTATAATTTCTTTCATAAATATATTTTTTTAAATTCATACTTTACCCTCTCCCCTCCCCCAAACACCCACTCATTCTCCAAAATAAATTGATATTGCATTATTTTAAAAAAATATAAAATTCTATCACACCCACGCTTCTAATTTTTTTTAATAATATTTTTCTTGTTTGTGTTAGATATGTAAATATATTTTTTGATTTTTTGTCTAATTGTGTACTGAATATAACATAAATAATTTTTTTATAAAAAAGGTTTGCGGCGGTAAGTAAGAAACATTTTCCTAAAAAGATAAAAAAAATTGAAAGTGAAAGGTCAGGTGGAGTGGGGTAGAATTATTTTCTTAAAAAAATAATAATATCTAAATTATTATTGGTTGGTGGGGGGTGGGGGGCGAGAGTAAGTGATGGAGTGAGATAAGAAAAATATTTTACATTTTATTTTATAGAATATTATTTTTCTAAGATAATAATTCTTTACTTTAATTTTAACTAATACTAATAATTTATTTAATTTTTGTTAAGGTGGAATGTTTGTCTATGTGGAGTGTGATGTGACAATTTTTTTTAAATAAAAAAGAGTGTGTATTACACACACCATGAAGAGGATATTTTTCTCAAACTAATAAATGATAATTTAAGTATGAAACTTTACTCTCGATAATTTAGATATGAAATAAAAAAAAGATAGTTTAGACATACTTTGGACACTTCTATCTTTATTAATTTTATATACACAATTACATACATTTCGATAGACATTTGTTAAAACAAATATAAAAAAAAATGTTATTCAGTTTGTCTTTAAAATTTTAGATCCTAAGTAGGTGCATGACCATTGGATTTTGGACCTCAATTTATATTTTGATTTTAAATTAGTACTTTTTTATCTTCGTAAAGTTTTAATTTTAATTTTTAATCTTAGATTTTTTTAAAAGTAAAATTTTGTAAATTTAATTATCTTAAAAAATATATAATTTGACCCATAAATTTATATTTTATTAAAAATAACCTATTATTTTAGATTTTAAATATAAAATATTCATTTGTCAACGAGAATAGATTGTTCTTACCATGTAAATGATTATAATAGGAATAACTAGTTATTATTGTTATTTTTTTGAATTGATGCATATTTTTTTAAAATTAAGTGTATCTAAAAGCTTCCAATAATATATAATTATAAACATTTTCTTATAAATGAAACATGAAAATACCAATTAATTAATGTGAAATCTTAAGATATTTTGATACTTGTATATAAAAACATGATTCATTTATCGATTAGGTAGTGTAAAGTTAAAAATATTTTGATAGGAGTTCATGTATTTATAAATTAGAAGATTTTCATAATTTTATAATAAAAATAAAATAAATTTAATTTTTAACGTATAACTTATATAAATTTTATAGTGTAAAACTTACATTACATCTTATCCCTATTATTTTTTATTTTACAATAATCCCTTAAAAATTATAGCATTCGGATACATTATATTAAGCTGGATACATAATGCCTGCTACATAAAATAACTTGATTGTTGCGCTTAAAAATGAGTCTAAACGTAAGATAATTAGCTTTCCCACGAATCACGCTAAATAGATCCCCAAATAACGCAGAACAGATTGATATCAATCTATTATAATATGTAACAAATTCAGAGAATTCAAAATTCAAATTTTAAATTTTCTTTTTCTCCATTTATCCCAATCATAACAGATCCAAAATAGACGACCGTTGTTGCCGATACGTGATGAATATATTGATTTTGTTGAGATATTCAAAATTTTGGGTGTGTGATCTATGTTATGAATGATACAATAGTGATGAAATGGTTGTTGGACAAACGATTTCTTTTGTGAATCTCAAATTCACCATTACAGTTGAAGTGAATCTCGAATACACCATTGATATAAAGAACAAGATGGCTAGAGATATATTACTTTGATGCTACATTCAGTGAAATTGTTTGTGTCAAAGTTGGTGAAAACGGTACCCAAGATATTTGTGTGTCTAAATTGAACAATAGATACATTAAGAAAAACATATTCTCTTCCTTTTATAGGATCTTTATCCATAAGTTGCAGGTTATTGATTTAATATAATTAGTAAAATATTTTGCGTGCGATATTAGCATAGTTGAGCGAGTTGAACTTGCAGTTATGGAGGCTATTCATCTCTGTGTAGAGTTTGATTTGTATTGTTTGGAAAAATAAATTTGCAATAGTGATGATTCAATACTTCAGGTATTGAAGTAAGTATATTGTTCTATTCTTAAATTGTGAATTAGAATTTTTTTATTTTTGATATATAAGTCGTGATATATTGTTATTCTTGGAAGAATATACATTGGTAACTTTGAACGAAAAATATGTAAATGTGGGAGATTTCAACTAGACGAAGTACCTTGTGCACATACAATTATTCTTTGATATTGCTACAAAAATGGATACAATTCTAACTTGATACATATGAATTATTGGATAGACTTGATACAATTATAACTAGTACGTACTTAATTTAATGTATCATGTACATGTGATTTTTTAAATTTTAAATGTATCAATAATTGAATTACTTTTAATATTTAATGAATTCATTATCCATTTTAATCATTTTTTAAAAAAATTGTATATTGATATATAAAACATGATACATTAAAAATTAGAATTTGATAAGATACCAGTTAGACTCACATGTAATGGATTTGCATATCTGTGACTTATTTTGTTGTTAAGATAAATTATCAGACACATGTGATTTTTTTGATTTTTTTTGAATTTGTAAAAGGATATATAAGCAAATGATACACTAACGAAAACATAAATGATACATTTATAATTTTATACACGTGAATTACTGAATACAACTTCATACAGTTTGAGTGAGTGTGTTTTCAGTATGTGAGTTTTTTTATTTTTAATGTATATATTATCTGATTTAGCACGTGTATCTAATTTTTCTCCTTTTTTTTGGTATGATACATAAAACAATAACTTTTATAATGTGTCAATTCAAATTGCAGCTATGTATTAGTGTGTTTATTGGATGATTATTCGTAAAAATTGAAGGTCTCTATTAAAAAAATAGAGTTACAGATGTACATCTCTACTACCCTGATTACTAAAAATGAGATGCATTAACTAATACATATAAAGTTTCAACGGTTTCAATATTGGATAAGATCAGTTTTAAAATTTATTTTGGAAGAAATTGTCTTACCACATAGGTACAAAAGGAGCCTGGATGATAAGGAAAACGTGATACACATGAAAAGCTAAGCACAAACACAAATCGTTATGGACGTTGTGGAAAAAAAAATCACATAGAAGAACTTGTATTTTCTTTTCGAATGATAGTTGATAAATATTTTTAGTATTACTGTTATATTTCATATACATTAAGTTAAATTTAAAGACCAATTCAATTTTAAAATTTTTCAATGTTATATTGATATACACTACAATTTACTATTAGATGATGAATTTCAAATACAATAAATTGACATGTTAATATTTTCAATCTTTTGTACTGATTGAACATAAATACTCATTAAACATGACACAAAATGCTTGTATCATATACTTATTTAATTGGATAATGTGTCTGATACACATGTTGTAGAAGACAATTTTTGACTGATACACAATTAGATGTGAATGTTCAATGAATATGACACACGATGTTTGTATCAAATATTTATTAAAACTAGATATAGTGCATCTGAAACATGTTAAATAAGATAACTTTGTACTAATACAATATTTAACATGATAATCATTGAACATGCCACAAAATGTTTGTATCATATACTTATTAAAGTTATGAGAAAATACATCAAAAATCCTCTGAACTTGATAAATCATTTCCAAGTACCTTCTGCATATCAGTAATGGTTGTCAATTCTGTCCCATCTCCTAGCTCAAGATCATGTCTTACAATCTTGATAAATCATTTTCAAGTGAATGTGTTTTCAACCTCAACCACTGCTCTAGTGGTAGCATTTGGTTATTCCCATCCTTACAAACAACAACAAGTAATTGACCTCTAGAAACACCTTTCAAGAAGCAACCATCAAATCCTATACATCTCCTAGCTCCAGCTTTGAATGCTTTCTTTAAAGCATCAAAACATATATAAAATGATTGAAATATTTTTTTGCCACCTTCAAAAGTTTCTTCACTAAGTCTCATCACACATGTGTCCTTAAGAGCACATTTCTATAATCTAAAATTATTTTTAATTCCTCCATATATCACCCATAACATGTTGCAACACAACATTTCTAGCTTTCCTTGCTACAATCCTTCCCACATACACATTCAACTCTTTCTTCACTAAAATTTGAAACTGAAAAACTCTAATTCAGGCTCAGAAATAATTCTATCATTCTACTTTTCTGCTAAATAATTTGAATTTACCAATTTATTTTTAGTTGTGCTATTGCATTTACGTACGAAATTGTAATTGTTCACCACAAAATCTCCTGTTCTTGAATCAATACTTCCAAACAACAACTATGGACAACCAACTATAAACTTTACCCTCAGCCTAGTTGCTTTATTAACATATTTATCTAGTTCAACATGTTTTTGAACTGCATATCTAGTAATAGCTTCTCTAAACTGCTTAACACTTTCAAAAGCAAGACCAGTCTCCCAAACTATTACAGGTCGGATCAAATACAATTTTCTTTTTATTTCTTTTTGCTTTTCTTTGTCTTCGTATAGGTAGTTCAACCTCATCTTCTCATTAACATCATCATCAATATCTATTTCAAAACTAACAGCTTCATCTGAATCAAAGTAAGGCTCATCTCCAGCTATCTTACCCTCTAAAGTAGTTTGTTTCTTGGATAGATATTCATCATATCCCAAATCAACTCCTTTTTTTCCTAAATCAATTCCTTCAAATCTTCTAAGACCCTCTTTTTTTCTCTTTATTATTTTAGCATATCTTTTCTCTTTCCTAAGATTTATAACATCCTCATTAACATCACTACCTTACACATCTTTTTCTTCATCAGAAAAATCTGCATTGTCTGAATCATCACTTTCTTTTGTTTCACTTTTCCAATCAGACCCAACTTCTGAAATATCAGATGCAACAACAATAACAGAAGAAGTACCACCCAAGTCTTCTCCAACACTAGCAAAAGCCCTACACAAGTCCTCTCCAACACTAGCAAAAGCCCTACGCAATTTCTCTCCAGCACCAGCAGAAGTTCTACCAAACACTTCACATAACTCTTCACCCACAATAGGTTCTTCAGGTTGTGCAGCCTCTTCAAATCCTAAACCTTCACTATCCTCAAAAGTCTGACTAGATTCCTTATCAAAAGTAGCATTAGATTCCCCACCCACCCCACCAACATCAGTTAGATATTCAATTGCTGGTGGGGTCACAATATCTTCTTCAACTAATGAGTCATATAAAGTTCAACAATATCTCCATTTTTTAATTTAGGTACAATACCCGTAATATCCCTATCACATTTAACTTTAACAACATGTCGACATTTATGTGGTTTAATATAAACAACACTAGCAGCACAGTTATACCTAATTTCTCTAATTATATCAATAAATTTAAAGTAGGACAATTTATCAACATCTACGTCAAAATAATTTGTGAAAATACCTTCTTCATACTTAATACGAGGTTTTTGTTGAAGTTTTCCACCATAGTGAAACCTTAAGGTAACGTACACATCCATCGTCAAACTAAAAAGATGAAAAAACTAAGCTTTAATTCTAAATTCGGTCAAAAGCTACAATCATCTAAACGAAGATTACTAACCTGGTAACTTTGTTTCTTCACGCAATCCTTTGTTTCTTTCACGAAAACCCTAAAATCAATAACTCATTCACGCTAACGAAAGAGAAATCTTCAAATTCGATCTTGTAGATTTGAGAGATCAGAAACGAATGAGAATCGCGGGCTTAGGAATTTAGGGATATTTGTTTATAAGTGGGTCGGGTTGTATTTTGGGAACATGTAAGATATTTTTTAATCCCTTAGCGACGTGAACCACTGAAAATGCGCGTGTGTAACAATGCCCAGCCTTTAACTGGGCTGGTGCTCGGAGGGTTGAAAATAATTTGCATCAAATATGTTAAGGGGGGTATATAAACACCCATGTAGTTTAAGTACTACAGTGAATTTTCGTGCCAAATTTAAGATTTTTTTTATGTATTTTGCCTAAAATTATCTATAATGTATTTGACACCATATTGAGTTAAAGATGGTCGAGAAATTACAGGAGCAAAATTTCGACCCCTCTTTTTGGGGTGATTTAAAGAAGATAAAAAATTGAAAATAACGGTTACTACTCTAAGAATAAAGTGGTACATAATGTATCTATAGTATATATTGAAAACACAAAATTTAAGAAACTATAAAATATTTTGGTGGATCATCATTTTCGCTCATATCCCACAACAATGCTGCACAAGACCAAATGAAACTGTCCATCACAGTTAATCGAAAGATGCCATGGTAATTCAATAGCGATTGAAAACCTTTGATTATCTGGGATATTAAAGCAGATGAATACAACTAACATTCACTGATACATAATAGAACACGTTTCAAATTTGACCACTCAATATTGTATATGATACATGAATAAAAAACTTTATTGTATATTATGAACATAATGTATTGTATATGATACAATATTATGAATATAACTAAAAAAAGATTAACTATAAAATTTATAATTTGATACATATGAGAATATAAATTTTAAAAAATCGGCCCTTTACAAATCGATTAGTATCAACAAAACATGAGAACACTGTAATGTAAAATAACGTATTGTTTTTGCTCCGAGATATTCATATACCATAGCACATGCAAAATAATGTATCAATTTGTTCAGATTCAACATACTGAATAGTTATCAAACACTAAAATTTGAAGAAGAAAAAAATGAAAACATATACGTTGGACAATAAAAGCCTGGAGATTGACAGTATTGTTTTCCTTCCTTTTGGGGGGGGGGGGGAGTTTTTTTTTTACAACATTTTATTTTGAGGATGATGGTGCTTCCTTGTTCGACTTGAAAATACCTTGCTTCTTCTTCATTGCTACTGGGTCGTTCAAAAATTTGGATCTGTTTTCGGCCTATTGTCATCGTCAGAATCATATATTCAATTATTCTTATAGAAATTGGTTGAGTAACCCCTATCTTATAAGAAGCACTCTATCCATATATACCAGGAATAACATTTTGAATAAAAACAAGAACTCGAATAAAAGAACAATGGAGAAGACAATCCCTACCTATTCAGATGTTTGAAATTGGTTGACTAGAGAGAGAATCGTTTTGACATCAACTTGATAACGACTAACAATTTGAAAAGCATTTAGGGAGAAAATTTTTTTGGAAAGAAAGTGGGTAAGTGTGAATTTCACTTAGGTATCCAGAAGTTTCAAGAATTGGGATAAAAAAGGAGAGTTTTGAAATATTTTAAAAACGTAGGGAAAAATGGAGAATAAAAAAATTTACATGTATAAAAATTAAACTATTTGTAAATAATAAAATAAAATTTTAACTTGGATGAGAAATGAGATTTGTGAATGACTATATATATAGGGTTATTGAAGTTCAATAGCTATAAATATGTTATTTACTAGAAATGACTACACTTTAAGTCAATTTCTAGCTGCATGTTTGTATTTTTTTTTTTTAATTATTATTATTATTATTTATACAATGTACTAAATAAGGTATGATATGTTACCATAACTCCCATGTGCCAACTTTTTATTATGTTCCTAAATAACTGAAATTTTCATTAATAAATTACCAACTAATAATTACATATTGTATGCAAATATGATTCATTCACATAATACAATAAATTGTATTTATATATCCTAAATACAATTTTATAAAGATATTCATAAAATTTTGAATATAAAAGAGTATTCATATCTTTTTTTCGTTGTATTTTTGCATATATATTTTTTTAATTATTTATTTATACACTAATACAGTTGTAATTACAATAACTAAATAAGGAAAATGTATTACTTGTACAATTAGCATATGAATACTTTGAAATCAAATTGGTGTTTCTATTTATAAAAGTTAAAGTATTAATATATCAAGGATACAAGTATTTATAAAAATTTAGGAGTCGTTTGGTAGGATGTACTAATTTAAATAGTCCTTGGATTAAAATTTAATCCATCCAATACAATGTTTGGTAACACATTTCAACTCAAACTCACCTAATACATGGATAACTTAATACACCATATGTGGTCTTATCTAATACCAAGGATACCTAGGGATTACTAATACCATGTTAAATAAGCCTTGGATAAGGCAACAAAATGACTGAATTGCCCCCCTCAATTTTTTTTATACTTTTCAGAATTTTATAAATAAACACGAGATGAAACATGTGTATTGTTTTCCAGCCTCCTTCTTTTGATACCATGTGTTAGTTTCATTGGTTTTGAATCAAATATAAAATTGGACATGTCAAAATTGTGGTACCCAAATAAGCTGGACGTAAACTTAACCAAGGAAGGACTCGAATTCGCGCAATGCGTTATGTAAACAAAGTGTCACGAAGTATTTCTAGTGGAAAAATTAAGAAGGAAGCTGCTCGGATTCTTGCCAGTTATTCAAAGAAAAAGTTGTGATCGTTGAATTTTTTTTAATAGTTTGTTGTCAATCTTTTACCAATTATTATGCGTATTTTTTGAGGTTAATTTGAGAGTTATTTTTTTTTTGGCAGGTCTGCTCTTTGGGACATTGTAGAGATTTCTTACTTGGTACTATAAATATTTAGTTACTAAAAAATTATGTTTCTTCAATTTTGCCCAATGATCACAACGTTTTAAATTCTTCTCAGGCAATTTTGTGTTGTGTTTACTTATTAACATAAACTATATTCATGTTAAATGTGTTGTTTTATTATTTGACATATGAAGGTGTTGTGAATCTGGATTCAATTTTTTGCATTTTGTCTAGCCTTCTACATTTGCTCATAGCACTTATCTTGTGTGATTATTTAATCCCAAATCCTCTATAACAATTCATTTCACGAAATAGTAACATTTGAGAAAATAGGAGAATGTGATGAGTAATATTGATCAATAGAATGCATTGAAGCTCACCAATGGAATGAACATGAAAATATGTCATAATGCTATATATAAAATAAAAAATCACAAAATATTTTTAAGGGTATAATTGGAAATAAGCTTCATGTAAAATCTTAAGCCACACACAAGATTAGGTTGGAGATAATGAACCAAACACTTGATAATAAAAAAATCCATGCATTACTAATCCTTGCATTGCTAATCCCTGCATTGCTAATCCCTGTATTACTAATCCCTGCATTATCACTCTTTCTACCAAACGACCCCTTAATGTATTAATACATCAAACAAGGTAAAGTAGTACAATTTTAGCATATGAATACAACAATTTGAAAAATGAATACACTATTGTCAAACCCAAAAAATGAATACACCAATATACTATACATAACTATGGTTAATAAGAAATTCGACTGTATAAAAAATTGAAAAAACCAACAAAACGTTGATCTATTTTTCGTGAAGTTTTCTATAATACTTGAGGCGTGATGTTATTAGGTATTTATTTATAAAAATATAGTATTGACGTATCCAACTATATTTGTATTGCCTAATCAAATTGGATAAATTACTTATGTATCCAGATATACTTGTATTTATAAATCACCATTTTATTAATATTACAATACAATTATCTATGTATATAAGTATTATACTATACAAATTTGACAAACAACAAAATTCTCTTTCTACACTCTCTGTTAACAACAATAACCTAACGGCTCCGCTGAACTACAAGTATTCCCTACGTTCCATCTCATAGACCGCCGGGGATCTCTCATCAGTGCACCGAGACAAGGAAATGGATCCAGCAGACACTCTTCGCAAGGATATATGCAATTTCGTCATGGAAAGAAAAATATAAAAGCAATATAATTTTCATGAAAAAGCAATTTCAATAAAAATCCTATAAAAATAGATGAAAATAAATTTATAAATAATTTTTTCAGGAGAAATATCAGTTAGAAAATACCTTATAATGAATTCAAATCACAAAAATCGCTTCTAGAATCATACAAAAAAATCTTGAATGGAAAGGAATTTAAGGGGAAAAATACAAAAAATATGTAATATAGGTATATTGATGAAAGAAAAGATTTTGATGAGAACATAATTAATTATGAGTGTAATAATAATTTTCTTTTTAATATTTATTTATAGTAAATATATATAAAAATTTAATTATTGATATATAATTAACTTTGCTATTTACTATATAGTTATATCCACATAACATAAAAGAATTTAAATTGTAGCTATTTTATTGGTGGGCAAAGAAGGACAATAGTGTAAAAAGACACATTAGCAATTCAAACCCGCGGAAAACCCGCTCTTCATCTCCGATTCATGTAAGCAAAAAGCACTTGTTCAATTGAATTTCTCAGATCTGAGCGACAGATCAGCGCAACCCATACAACTTCAAACAAGGAGCTTTCATGGTACATTATACTAATTTCTTTCATTTGTGAGAGTTTTGGTTTTGTTACTACTGATATATTGTTATGTATATTGATGTTTTTTAGGGTAAACTGAACTCTCAGAAACATAAATCCATCCAAAACGGTGGGTGCTTCTTTCAATTTCATCGACTCTTATATCATTTTTAGTTTTTACTTTTTTCCCCCTCAAAAAAAAAAAGGGCTTATTTGAAGCTGCTTCATCTACAGGTGGAATTAGAGAACTTAAGATTTACGAAGAGGCAGATAAGATAAAATTCCAAAGCCGTGATTCTCTCAGCAGTCGGTGCAAGTAAGCCTACTATCTACTGGTCTTGTATTAAATGATTTACCCTGATAGCATATACCGAATATCAGCCATAGTTTGTTTTGTTCGGTTCATTGGTGGGGACGGGGACGGGGACGGGGACGGGGACGGGGACGGGGACCTAATATGTTGGGTCCCTGCTTTAAAAAAAAAGAGAGTCACAAAATTGCATCACATTTGTAACTTTTGTGGAATGCAAACTATATATACAGACTCTAAATTCATTAAACAGTGGTTTCATCTACTAATCTACCTTAATTTATTTTTTTTAAAGTTGGACATTTCTTAAATTGGCTCAATGGTTCGAGCAGATAGGATCCAAAATTTTTGATACAGCAAAAATATGTGGTTCTGAGCCTGCTATGAAAAAAGCAGTAAGAGCTTAAAACGAGCATTTTCTTATTTGAGAATCTGTTTCCTCCATTGAAGTGACAAAAAACAGTATTTTGGTTAAACTGAAATACCAATATCTTAAAGCCAAAAACTAAAGTTTTAAAAAACCAATGCTGTAAGATTGACTGAAGAAAATTGATTTGGTTTGGTCCAATTTTTCAGGTTTTATGCCCACCTTTACCATTAGTACTTGAAAGCCAACAAAAAGAATTATCTTTTTTTGTTTTTATGTATATGTGACCATCTCACGTTCTTAGGGGAAAGTCCGGTGTGATTAGCATGAGTGACGTGCAGACTAGTCAGAAGAACTTGAAGGTTGGTCCTATTTCGTTTCCTTCTTTATTTTTTGTTAATAAGTTGCATATCTAGGCAGATGGGTTATATATTTTGTTAGTAATTCGCATGTATTTTATCTCGTAGTTCACAATTTTCACATTTATTCAAGGAACACATCCAAAAACCACACATCTTTTTTAAAGTGTCATGATATTGTTATGAAAAAACCAAATAACTTGGTGATCTTTGTTAAATAACAACACCTTTGGTAAAAGACTACTGTGGTGACAATTGATTTTTTAAAAAAGGTACTTTGGTGACATATGGTGATAGATTGCGGTCCTCATAAAATGCACCTATAACCTAGACGCCTGTCTTGTCAAGGATCACTGGTCACAATTAAGCACTGGAACTAGATACAAAAAAAACTGAGTATTTTGCCTCACTTAGGCAGTGCTTCAGTTCCGTCACTGAAACACTAAGACATGTGTTTTATCACCATGTGCCTTACCTTGAAATGTGAAGCACTGAACATATATATTTCTCTATGATTTTCCAAATCCTTTTTTCCAATAGTTTTCTTATTTGTTTATAGTTGTCATTCTTGAATAGTGGAATTACATGTATATCTTCTATTTCTATTTGTGCCATTTTCACTTTATCCGCTGTTTGAGCATAAAGGCTCAACACTTGTGCACTTCTTTTTTCTCGCTTTTCTCCTTTGATAATATTGCTAAGTATTGGTTCCTGTTCCACACAAGGTTCTATATTTAATAGTAAGTGTTGGCATTAAAACAAGCCACCTTACTTATTTAGACTTCTCTAAGGAATTCACCTCTCTGTACTTCGTATTTTGATGCATCAGACAGTGCATAAGTCATAATTTATATTGTATCCTGTGAGTGTTATGCCTAAAACTCGTTAACAGAATTCATGCGATGGTAAAATAAATCAATTCAGCATACTTCAAAATCTTGATTTCTTACTTTCTTTTTGTCCATCCATCTTCATTTTTTCAACAGAGTGATATTAAGAACGAAGAGAAGACAAAAGAAAAATGCAGCACTTCTGGTAAGTTTAGGGGAATTTGTTTGGTAAAGTTACTAATTTTCATGTTTCAGAACCGTTCTCAGTATGCACTCATTGTATTTGCAGTTAAGATATTTGTCAAAAGAAAAGTATTGACTGATATCAGCAATATCAGGGGCAACTCTTTGAGAACCAAATCATATAATAGTTCCAAACTGGTGTAAGTGATTAAATTACATCCTGTCAAGTCTCACCTGACAGAGGTTTCTTGTGTTTTGTGTTGTAGTCCTTAGTTATACTTTTACAGGAAAGTTGTGATAGGGCAAACTAAAATTCTTATGGATTTATATGCTTTTCAGCGAACGGGAATCTGTGAATGGTTCTCCTAGTTCATTTTTTTCTGTTCTCACATTAAATCTGGATATGAAATGGGAAATGGCAATGATGCTTCTTCAGGAGGCCATTGTAAGCATGCACATAACTGTGGTTAACGAGTCAACAGACACCATGCAATGAGATAAAAGGTTTATGACATGATGATTAGTGTGTATGGAGTAATTTTGTGATGTAAATTGTATCCGTCATTTGGAATTGTCGAGAGAAGAAAAGAGAACACATAGGCTTCACGCGGCATGTCTAATTTCTTTTTTTGATGAAGTAAATAATTGTATTAATAATGGGGAAATCCCATGTATACAAGTAGTCGAAAATATAGTATTATTCCCTATGGAAGACACCCAATCTTCTAAACATGCTGGAACCTCATTATTACACCAAAAAGAAACTAGAAATGAAGGGGTATTTATTAAGTGTTCATAGGCACTCTATCTTGTCAAAAGCTCTCGTGTTTGTTTCCTTCCATAGGACCCACATGAGTTCTAGTGTCAACATCCCATGGTCTCGATTTTTGCCTCCACCCAAGAGGTTGGCACCAAAATTTTGTCAAGTCTTGATCTTAATTTTCAGTTCTCCGTCTTGTCCTCATGAAACATATCTTATTAAAGGAAGACCAATAAGGAAATGGTTATCAATGAACTTCGAGAACTCCTAGTTGCACTTGACATCTACAACCCATCCTTTCCTTTGTGAGCCCAATAGTATTTGAGTTCCCCCTCTAACATCCATGAAGTATTTCATTCCATATAAAAGTGGACTACTCCCAAAATGTCTCCTTCGACTCCTCCCAATAGCTCATATACTCCCTTAAGGCCTTAAACATCCCCTGTTCCCATGTTTTTTAATGCAAGATGTTATTATGAATTCTCATTTTCTTACCTCTGTTACTCCAACTTTCTCTCTTCCAGCAGAAGTTGTATGACCTTGACATTCTCATGAGTCAGAACAACATCCTACCTGACCTACCTTATCCCCAACACACTTCTTGCAATAAATACTGATACAACCATCATTTTAGTTTTCTATAAAAATTGTAAGTTTGACCTTCATTCCTCTCATATTCCAAGATATAGCATAAGATCCATAAACTGTCATTTTTTTTTCTTTTTGAGAAGGTAATGATTTGTATTTCTATTTCCAAAAAATCAAAACCTGCCACAACATGTTACAGATTCCTAATTACAGATTAAAGAGAGTATAACAGAAGATCTTCAATCCTATGACAAAAATTACAGCGATCCTAAGATATTCATAACTGATTCTAGATCTTCCATATACTCCTGTTTACACCAAAAATGAAACAACACAAGACAATTCATTTTCATCTTCTAAATAGTGTTGCTCTTGTTCTGATGACATCTAAGGTTCCTTTCTTTCCACGTTGACCACCAAATACAAGCTGGGATGATTTTCCATCTCTCCCTGTGACCAGAGATGTTGAAATATCTACTCCATATCTTCAGGGTTTGAGTTACTCTCCTTGGCATCACCCAATTCAATCCCTTTTTATTGATGAAAAGGTCCCACATCTGGTTGGTTATCCTACAGTGAAGAAACAGGTGAGTCAAAGTCTCAGCCTTTTCCCCACGTAGGAAACATCTAGGGCTCAATTGGATACACCTCTTCATGAGATTTTCCTGAGTCAAAACAGCCTGTTTAGCAAGTAGCCAAGTAAAACAAGACACTTTATAGGGAATTTTGTCTTTCCAAATCATTTTCCAGGGCCACCTATTAATTTGGTTATTGAAAGGGTTGAACTTTTTGTAAGCCCCCTTGACACTGAATCTTCCTTGCTTGTGATCCTTCCATTCCAGGCAGTCTTGGACGTTGTTTCCTCCTCTGAATTGTTCGAGAGTTCTGTAGAATTCTACTACTCTCTGGATCTCCCAATCATTGAAAGGTCTTCTAAAGCTCAGGTTCCATCCTTGGTTTGACCAAACCTCTGCCACAGTAGCCCTCTCCCTCTGTTGTTGGTTGAGGATGAACACATCAGGGAAAAGTATTTTTAAGGGACCTAGTTCCAACCAGTTATCTTCCCAAAATGAGACCTTCACACCATTTCCAATTTTGATTTTGCAATTCCCTCTAAGTTTTGGCCATAGGTTCCTTATGGTTCTCCAAAGGCTAGTTCCGTAAGTGTTGGTCACCATGCTAGTTGACCAATGATCTTCCATTTCGTATTTTGCCTGAATCACCTCCTTCCACAAAGCTTGTTCATTCGAGGCTAGTCTCCAGAGCCATTTCATTAGTAGACATTGGTTTTGAGTCTTCAAGTTTCTCACCCCTAGACCTCCAACTTGTTTATTCCCAAACAAGGCTGCCCATTTAACCAGGTGAAATTTTTTTTCCTCGCTGTTGCCTTCCCATAGAAAGTTCCTTCTTAGAGCATCCAATCTATCAATTACTCCATCAGGGATAGAAAAAAGGGACATCATATAACTAGGCATAGAGTCCAAGACACTATTAATAAGTGTTAGTCTTCCCCCTAGGAAAAGGTATTGGCTCTTCCAATTTACTAATCTTCTTGCACTCTTTTCGATCACCCCATTCCAAATACCTAAAGACCTGCTGTTTGCTCCAAGAGGCGTCCCCAGATAAGTAGTAGGGAGGTCACCAATTCTTCCACCAAGGGTCCTAGCCAGAGAGGATAGGTCAGGAACTACATTAACTGGATATAAGAAGCTCTTATTCCAATTTATATGAAGTCCTGATATAGCTTCAAAGAGAATAAAAATCACCCTCAGCATCCTGAGTTGTTCTTTATTGGCATCACAAAATATGAGAGTATCATCTGCGTATTGTAAATGGGTGATCTCCAGTTCACATCCCACTCATCCTTCCTACCTTTTTAATAATGACCTTTTTGTTTAGGTGATTCATTCCTCGTCTGTTCCAAGATATAATTTTAGGATCCATTTTTATCCTTGCCCCCATATCGCCTTTCCATCCTTCCCTTGTTCCCCCTTATACCTTCTCTCATGCACCACATTGTTACCTATTCGTGAGGTGCCACCACCTCATTACCCTCCCACCATCCTATTCTTGTTTCCATCATTGTTTGCTCTTCTAAACTCCTGCTCAGTGTTATTTAGAAGTTCTATGACTTTGTCCTCATTTCCCTCGAACTAATCACCTTACTATTCTTGTTTCTTTGTACAACTAACTGTCTTCCCCTATTCGTATAATTTTGTGTTCCCATCAAGGCTGCATCAGTGATTCACTCCCTTTGACCCAACTAGTCTCATCTTGATCAATAACAACACCACTAAAGTTATGCTCCTTGATCTTCGACTTGGCTAGAGATTAGCCCACAGATTCTTCGTCCAACGTACACATGCAGTTTATTTGTCATTCTTCCCTTTGTGTTTTAGCTGACCACTTCAACCTATTCTCCGTGCCAATAACCTTATCCAATGGTATTTTCATCTTCATCTAGTTCAATTTCGATATTGGAGTGCCTCTCAACCCTATACAAACCCGCACTTCTTCCCCCCTCTCTCGCACACTACTTCCCTCCCTCTCTCCCTCTCCTCGTACTCCTTTCTTCCGCCCCTTCCTATTCAACAGGAAAGGCCTCAGTGTGTGGCTCTTTAATTTGGTTTGTTCTTTGCAAGGTTAATGCATGGTCCATAAGATCTTCCTAAAAATTTTAGATCAAGTCATCTTGCTCTTGTGATAATAGTGTTATTCTTATTTCTTAGCATTTTCCTTTCTTGTTTTCTTTTTCTTTTGGCCCCAAAACTGTAATCCTGATTAATCATTGTAGTCCATGCAGGAATATCAAAAATATTATAATTTGAATTTTCTGTGGTTTATAATCTCTAATTGCTTCCACTTGGTTGAGCTTAGTTTGGCATGATCTGATTCCATCTACTGATATTTTGATGCTTTACTTCCATTTTTGTTTGTGATTCATGATGACTATCTTTTCCTCTTTTAGATCTTTTATGTCCCTAGATGCTTAAATTATCTTAACACAATTGTGTAATATGTGCTTATTTTGTTCACTTGCTTTTTAGGGATTCAAATGATAAATGGTCAAGAATAGCAAACAATTCATCAAGAAACTTTAACATGGTATGCAAACATAACAATATTCTATATGAACTTTTTATTTCTTGTTTAGCCATTTGATATCTTCTTCTAATCATCAAGTTTTGAACATTTATTCATGTAGGGAAAGTAGTTTATGGACAGATTCTTTATCTATATTTGCACAATGTGGCTTTTCATCAGGAATCGACATTGAGCCATTTTGCATTTATCCTAGCTGTTGATGAGCTTATTTGCTTTATACGGGTTGAGGTCCCATGGTGTATGTTATTTCTAAATGATATTGTGTTAATTGAAGAAAGTAGCAAAGGTATAAACCAAAAGTTTGAACTATGGAGAAACACTCAATAGAGTAAGGATTTTAGAACTGGTAAAAGTTAGATTAAATATATGTGTTGCAATTAGCTAGCATACGAAAGATTAAGTTGAAGTGACAGTAGATGAGTTGTGGTGCATATACAAACAATTTATATATCTAGAGTCGGTTGTTCAAGTAAAACATATGATAGATAGATGCTACACATAATCAAAATAGGATGGTTAAACAGTTGAAAAACCAACAATGATGTATGAAAGTGAATACTTGGCCTCTGAAGTCTAGCATATCCACAATTTGAGTGTTCTAGAGATGTGGATGCTAAGATGGATATGTAATGGTACAAGTTTAAAAATGATCATATTCGACAAAAAGTGCAAGTAGCACACAGAGGATAAAATGAGAGAATGTCTCCCAGATGGATGTCTTGTCCTATGCTGACCTCAGATGCTCCGTCATAGGTGTGAAACCATGACAAGTACAGTTGTTAATAGTGTAGGCTTAAATCACATGGAAGGAAGTTGTCCCAAATGTCTTTTAGTCTCTTGGAATCCACGTTGACCTTGTGAGGAACAGGAAGAAATGGAAGAAAAACATCAATATAGGCAAGACCAATTTGTTACGAATAAGTTTGATACATGCTAGTACACTTACTCATTTTTTCCCCATAATCGTGGTGTTTGGGCCAGGTTGCGCGCACATCAACTAATTCCATGGTGTACCTTCTATCTCTATCAACATAGATACTGGGTAGCTCTGTCCACAAAGGCTTGGATTGATGGGACAAAATCACCTAGTGCCTTCGCTGGATTTGAACTTGACACGTCATGTGTTAGAGTGGGTTACAATCCCACATTGGTTGTGGACTGGACTAGTGACCCTTATAAGGACTTAAGAAAATCTCCCCTTACGAGCTAGCTTTGGGGTTGAGACCAAGTTAGGCCCAAGGGACATAACTTACTTGGTGTCAAAGCCATGTTCATCCGTGTCTGGACCCCATGTTAGATTGTCCACGCTTGAGTTGACGGGTTGGGTGTGTGGTATTAGAGTGTCTTAGAGTTTCATTGGTTGGGGGTGGACTAGTGGTCTCCTTATATGGACTTCGGCAAACCTCCCTCATGACCTAGATTTTGGGGTTGAGTTTTGCCTAAGGGCCTTATCAAAGTTCTTAACCCACTTCATTGGCCATTATACCACAACTTTTTTTGCTAGTACATAATTTACGTCCAATGTCTTCGAGGAGTTCTTTAGTCTAGCTAAGATAGAACTTCTAGTATTAGAGAGGCTAACATTCATATAGCCAGCTCCAACTTGCTTGGAATTAAGTGCATATTGTTATATTTGTTGTATCTGAAGGACACAAATTTTGTTTCTGGTCCTTCGGGAAGTGAGGGTCCGAACTTTTGATGTTGTTGAACAAGAACCCTATCATCATCCCCTTATCTTTTCCTTGCTTTTGATAATAGCTATGGCTAGTAAGACATGAACAAAACTTTGTTGTTAGGATCTCTTTATGCACATTTATTTCCGTGACTATGAGACCTAGCTCAAGTGGTAAGGTCCAGACTCTAGCCCCAACAACCCAAACCTCTTGAGATTACTCCCCTTAAAATTAACTGCGTAGTTATTGACTTTGTGTATGTGGGTAATTTTATTATTTGCAGTTTGAACTTGTAATCATAATATTGTAGCAGACATAAGATGGTCCTGGTGAGTGGTGACATTACAGCATCTAAACAATTACACCATTTTTGTTTAAGACATTCTCCATTAAGGGCAGAAAAGCAGAACGGTGTAGTCTTTCACTGGAGAAGAGCACAAAGTCTAAGTAGGTGTAAATGCTTACCATTTAAAAATAAAAGTCTAAGTAGATGTAAAAATAGTCGATCTGAACCTATCTATGCTTGTGATCTGTGAATATCACATGTCCATCTTTTTCTTTGACCTGCTTGTGATGATCTCTAAAAAGATAATTAGGTATTTTAGTATCTTTAATTTTTTCGCTCAGGTTCTTGTGAATTTTCTTGGCTTGCAGTAGGTGCTGAATAGATTGTTGTTTTTTCGTACAAACTAGGGAAATATGAGGACAAACTTGAATGGAGCTACTGGTGACGAGGAAATCTTGACACGGGGTGAGAATTTTGTCCCAAAAGGATAAAGAAAAAGAATTGTCAGTCACAAAATAATGTGTTGCCTTTTTGTGTATGGGTAGCACCATTCAAAGATACAAAAGCCTCCTTTGAAGGACCTAAGACCAAAATTCAAGGCCGTAAATTAGTTACCATTGGAATCAGGTATTTTGGTATCTTAAACATAGTTATATATGCTCTGGCTTCCATGATGAGAGTAATATTAACTCTCTGTAGTTGTATAAGTTTTAACCCTTTCTGTTTGCTTTATTGAGGCCAACTAGAAGGAATGCTCTACCGCCATCAAGGTGTTTAGCGTGTTCCATTTATCTTTCATTAATGTTTTCTTAGCTCATTACTTGACACATTTGTGTTATTTTCATGAAGGAGGTCTTTACCGACACTACAGCAGGTGAACGTTGATGATACAAACAATAAAGAGAAGGTTGTTATTACATATTTATACTGTTGACTCAATCATGTGCTGCGAGGTTTGGCATAAGAAAAATGTCTTGTCAATGTAAACTGGTTTACTCTTTCACCGGAAAAGAGTGAGAAGGTTGAGTAAATTTAAGAAGACTGTTTGAACTTGTTTAAGTTTGTAACTATCTGGCAACCCTGTTTCTCTTTTTAACCTGCGTGTGATGATAGATCTTTTAAAAAGATGCTTAGGTATTTTAAGTGTTAATTTTTTATACTTAGGTTCTTATCTTTCTTAGATAGCAGTAGGTGCTGAAAAGATTATTTTTTTTTGTAAAAAATAGGGAAACTTGAGGCGAAACCTGAGTGGAGTTACTTGTGACAAGCAAATTTTGACACAGGGTGAGAATTTTTCCACTAATAGGATAAAGAGAAATAATTGTCAGTTACAAAATAATGTGTTTCCTTTGTGTATGGGTAGCACCTTATAAAGCTGTGAAAGCCCCCTTTGATGGGCCAAAGACAAAAACTCAAGGCCGTAAATCAGCTACCATTGGAATCAGGTATTTTGGTATCTTCAACATAGTTATTTCTGCCCTAACTTCTTTGATGGAAGTACTATTAACTGTCTATAGTTGTATTAAAGTTTAATCCTTTCTGTTTGGTTTATTGAGGACAACTGGAAGGAATGCTCTACCGCCATCAAAGTTTTTAAAATCTCTCGTATATATTTCATTAACGTTTTCTAAGCTCATGACTTGCCCTTTACTTGACACATTTATGTTATTTTCATGAAGGAGATCTTTACCAGTACTAGAGCAGGTGAACACCAAGGGTACCCACAATAAAGCGAAGGTTGTCATTAAATATTTATACTTTTGTCTTAAGTTTTTGTCATGTGCTGCTGGACTGGAATCTTTGGCATTAGAAAAATGTTTTCTTAATGTAAAAATTGTGTACTTGTTCAGGAAAATTCCAAAGAGTTGGAGAAAGGCAAAGGAATAAATGGTGTTCCAGGTTAGATGCTCTACTTTGAGCATGTGATTTTCAGTAACATTAAGTACCATAAATTCACTGATGAATGATATGCTTCCTATCTATTTTCAGTTTCAGCAAAGCTTAAGGCTGCAGGGGATGTTTTACCACAGCTGAGCAACCACAACAACATCCGGAGAAATCGAGCTAGTGATGCCTCGGCAAGAATGTAAGTTCTTTTACAGTTTACTGATTACCTATACAACGTAATTTTTTTACCGTTATTAGTTTGGACTTGAATGTGATGTTAGTCCACCAAAATCCATGTATGAAAGAGATGCTCAAGTTTCAGCAAAAAAAATAATCTTCTTTTATCTCAACTTGTATAAAAGCTTTTCTGGTTGCACTTCACTATTTTTCTGGTGAAGAATTGGAAATCTGTCCATAGCATGTACCATGTGAGGTACATGTGCTAAAAGAAGAGAAGATGGGGAAGGGGAACAAAATAAGTACTTTGCTGAAAAGGTCTGAAGCAGCAAGTAGTATACTCTTCAAGGGAGGCATCATGTCTGTAGGAAATCATGAAGCCAATACATATTTTGGTGATGCATATACTATTTGAGCAATTAAATAATTAATATGAACATGTATGCCAAACTTCATCTAGTACCAACAAAGAAATCTACTCCAGGAAGGATTTGAGACAGCCCTTAGCATAAGTAGAAGTCCAAGATATACGTCACTGCAATTTGGGAGGAGAATAAATAAAATAACAAGCTCAAAAGAACCAACTGCTTGCTCTTACTCTGGTGACTATAAGTCTATAATACTGTGCTCTATTTGTTAATTTCTCTGCAGCAACATTTTTCATATTGCTCCTCCATTTCAAAAAGAATGACCTAATTTGACTTGGAACGGAGTTTAAGAAAAGAAAGAAGACTTTTAATCTTGTGGTTCTAAATTAAAGTTATGTCAAATGTACCAAAATGTCCTTTAATCTTGTGGCCTTAACATGCCACGTGGAAAGTTGAAGTTAAAGTGTTGACAAAAAAGGGAAGGGGTCATTCTTTTTGAAACAGACTAAAAAGGAAATTAGGCCATTCTTTTTTAAACATACTAGTGCTTAAAATTCTGTCTTGCTCCTTAAAGATTATAGTACTTTGCTGGTTGAGCTCTTAGGTAAATGTAGTAAATTGTAAATTTTATTGATTAAAGCCCTTTGAGTAAGAAGTATAGGTTAATAAGGCATGGTTTCTCAAGTCATCATAGGTTGAGCTATGAGCTTGCCATTTTTTAATTGAATTGGAATAAATGACGCTATGTTCTTAATTACTTTGTGGCGTATCTCTCATCAGGGCTCCGAAGGGTCATGCTAAGGCGGAAATTGGAGCATTAAGAAAAAAATCAGTCAAGGTAAATGGTGCATTTGTCATGTTTCACCCTCTTCTCCTTCCCCTATTTCTAGCAGGAAATAATACCACGAATAGTGAATTGTGTTCATCATTGTTGAATACCGTCTGGAATGCCAAATTTTGCAATCCAACAAAAATAATTGATCTTCTCTTTTGCATTTTAGTAGCTACTTCTCCATGCTCGAACTTTAGAAAGACTGTGACTCCATTAATCTTTTTGTTGGAATTTTACCATTTATATGTTTCAAATTTACTTTGACCTAAGAAATTAATAATCCTTTCATTTTGTTGTATATGACCTTATTAGAAGGGCATGGATAAGAAGTTATTTACCTTTCCATTATATTAGTAGTGCTGGAAGAAAATATTAGGTCTCAAATTGCAAGTTCCTCCTGTTGGAACGAAACAATTTTTTATATTAGATCAAATTGTCCGGACTTAAGTGGTTTCCTTTCCTTATCCAATATATCAATCATTATAATACAAAGTTGTACATAACTTATTTTTGTTTTCTACAGTAGTACTTTTAGTTTGTAGTATCACGTTAAGTTTCTTAGTAAAACAAGTGGAGGCAATTATTTCAAAATAACTACTGGAGCTTTTGACTCTCGAAGTTCAATTGCTGATGTCTGTTTCCATAGGATAATCTCATTTCTTTGTTTTCTCTTTGATGTTCCAGACAGTTCTGAAAATTACTGCCAGCGGTGTCAATTCACAAACATTTTCAAAGTCAAGCTCCATGTCAAATGTGCATAAATGCACCTCTCGAGTTGCAATTCCATATAAAAGGCTGGAGGATGTTAGTACCTCTTCCCTGTCAAAATATGCAACATCAGATATTTCAGCTGAGCAACCTCATCAAAAGGAAGTTGCTTCTAGTAGTAATGGCAGCTTAGATACACCTGGATGTTCAATTGCCAGGAGGAAATCTGATCGTAGGAAGTCTTTTACGTGTTTACTGATGGCAAGGTCAAAGGTTGGTGTAAAATCTATGTTCTTTCAGATCATTCATTTCTTCTGTTCTCTTTTTATCCATATTAGACTGCTGACATGAGAGTGGACAGCTTCTCAAGGAGCAATGTGGAAGTGTAAAGCTGGAAAATTTGTCAAACATTTACGATAATTGCAATCATCTTGAAGTTACTGAATATGTTGATGACATCTATCTGTATTATTGGGTTATAGAGGTGAGCTAATAATATACTTTCATCTGTCTCATTTGAACTAACAGCACAAGTTTCCCTCTATTCTTCCAAAGAAAGACATGTTTTTTGTATTTTTGACCTCCAATTGCTTAAGCTGATTCTTACTGCAGGCTCAGAATCAGCCTATCAAAAACTACATGGAGATTCAGAAGGAAATAACACCCCAAATGCGTGGCATATTGATCAACTGGCTTATTGAAGTATGTCTTGGTTATTCTGCATATGTGCATTTTCGTTTTGCTTGTGCATACTTCCTTGATATCACTTTCATGGTTTTACTTGTCTCGTCTAGGTTCATTTGAAATTTGATTTGATGCAAGAAGCTCTATTTCTTATGGTTACACTACTGGACTACTACTTATCATTAGTGAGGGTCAAGAAGAACGATCTGCAGCTAGTTGGCCTTACTTCACTGTTTTTGGCATCAAAATATGAAGACCTTTGGCATCCGAGGGTAAATGTTTTTGCATTTACTTCTTTATAGGATTTCTCTTTAGGTATATCAAGGAGTTAATTGTGTGATCAATATGTGGCTCAAATGTTTTATATGAATAACACATTTAGTAGGTAACGTTCTGATTGAAATATGTAACTGCTCTTTCACCTCAAAATTCCAATTGCTACAGATCATGGACTTACTAAGCATATCTGGAGAGTCATATACTAGAGATCAAATGCTGGATATGGTGAGCATGCATCTTCTTTAGTTTCAACATTTTTGTGATTTTCTTTTTGTTGAAAATAAAATCAAATAATAAAAGTGTGCTCTCTCTAAACAGCTTAAGCTTTTAGATGAGATGTGTCCGAATCTCACCTCCACCCAAATCAAAAAGAATTTTCACGTGCTTGGCGCATGAAAAATATCAGGCCCGCACGTGAGGGGGCGTGTTGAAAATATAATGAAATAATTAAGTGTGCTCTCTCTAACTGTTTAAGCTTTTAGATGAGATGGTCACACACTTAATCCTTTTTTTTTTGGAGGAGGGGGGGGGGAGTCTATTGTAACATGGGCTTTTAGCTATGTTGCCGCACCCGTTGACATTTGTTGTGAAGAGTTTGAGCAGCATAGGCTTTTAGTGGTATTTGACAGTGTTGTCAAGATAGGGGAGTAAGGTCTGCGTACACCCTACCCTCCACTTGTGGGATTACACTAGGTTTGTGGTTATGGTCATTTGACAGTTTTGCACATCTTCTTTTACAGGAGAAGGATATCTTAAGGAAATTGAAGTTTCGCCTTAATGCAGCAACTCCTTATGTCTTCATGCTAAGGCTTCTTAAGGCTGCTCAAGCAGACACAAGGGTAGGGAAAAACTTTTAGAATGAGTAATAACAGAATCCCCTCCTCTCAAGTTGGTGATCAGTCCAATGTCAATCATATTTGAAAATGGACAGTTTCCCCCACCCCCGGCTAGCTTTCCTCAAATCCCAGTTAATATTTCTGCATGTGCTGAATGTTATTCGGGTGAGCTATAAATCTCCTCAATCAAGCAACTAACATGTTTCTAAATTTATGAAAATCTTCTTCTAGTTTGAACATTTGGCCTTTTACCTCATCGAGCTGTGCTTGGTTGAATACGAGGCTTTGAACTACAAGCCATCCATGCTTTGTGCGTCAGCTATATATGTGGCCAGATGTACGATGCAAGTGATGCCAGCCTGGACACCACTGCTGGGAATGCATGCACGTTATCAAGAATCCCAACTCAGGCAAATTTCTGCATAGTATTTGTGGCTCTTTTCTCTTTGCTCATTGTCATCTACTGATACATAAATTCTTTCAATGTTCAGACAGTGTGCGGAAATGATCTTGCGGTTTCACAAATCTGCAACAACAGCCCTACTGAAAGTCACACATGAGAAATATATGTGTTCCAGCAACGGCAAAGTTGCATCAATAAGACCTTTGGAGAGTCTCCCTTAAGACTATATGAATTGTAGGGACTTTTCTTTGAAATCTAAGCTGCAAATGAAATGTTGAGACGCGATTCCTGTGTGTTGAAAAGAAAAGATTGATTGCTTATGCAATCCCTCTGTTATATCTGCTGATTTTAGTAGTGCAAGTACATCTCTTTCTGATTTCATTTTATTTATTTTTTGAAATTATAGATCTTCAGCATATGCAATCCTTCCATTCTGTTCGTCTAAGTCAGAAGCACACAGTTTACACGGAAGAGCATTATGTATTCATTTTGTCATAATTGTGTGAGATAGTGGTATATCTCAGTAGATGGCCATTTTCGACTAGCGTGATTTCAATACGAAAATATTGTATTCAAGTGCAGAAAAGTTATTGAATAACTGAAATCACTAATTCAATAACTACTCCATCTTTGTGGTAAAACTGGCCATCCCCACCCATAGAAGTGCAAAACCAAGAAATTTTTAAAGCAGGGATTCTGCAATATCAATATTTGTTTTCGTAATTGAGATGAATGCTGGCGTAATTTTTACTATTGGAGAAAACTAACGGTCACATCCACTCTGCCATCTCGTCTTTCTTTGGATTTTACAAAATTGCTTACAAATGGATTTTGGGAGTTGTGAATTTATTTATGGAAGTTATGAAGATTTGAGCTACATGATGATATTTTTGTGGGTTAAAACTTATAACTTGTATAATCGTGTAGAAGTGTATGTGAGTACTTTTTGTACGCTGTTAAGACATTTTTATGCAAATTTGATGAAGTGTATAATATTAAATTATAAACCAAATATATAAATACTAATGTATACATGTTTCACCACCATTGAGGACCTGTTAGAGAATAGGAAAATGTAGCTGTGGAAATCAGTATGAGTAGGTGTTATCTATGGACAAGTAAGCAAGAAATCTTGAACAAGGGAGGGAATTTGGTGATCCAAAGTGACCTTGACAGAATGATAGAACTGAAGGAGGAGACGAAAATGAAGATGGCCAATGAAAATGTAGGATTAGGACTTGGGAGTGGCAGGAGAAGCAGTGACCAAGTCCAAAATGGAAGCAGCTCTTCTGAGTTGCGGAGATAAACTGAAAGCTAGTGATCAACTTTGTGCTCACAGATTGTGTCAAATGGGTCCAATTTATAGGTGGAAGTACCCATGAAAGCCTTGCTTCCCAAGGACGGGACTGACACGTACAGCTATCAAGTTCCATCAAATCAAGATGACATGCTCGAAATCAGTAGCAGATATATGCTGAAGTGTCCATGTTCACACACCACAGAGTACGCATAGTAACACCAAAAATTACAAGAAAGGTCATGATATTAACCTGTTTGCACAATAAAACAGAAATGGTTGTGGATGCACTGGCTAAGAAGAGCATGAAATCTAAGGGTTTGAGACCTCTTAATTGTAATCAGTAATTAGTTTTGAATCCCCAAGGTAGTTAAGAGTTATAGGTTCATGAATAATTGCATTCACAGTATCGGCCATCCCCATTGAACTGAAACCATCGTCCTTGATGTAAAATTGATGCAACACTTTGCTCATTTCCCAAAACAAATCCTTGCAAGCACTTGGAACTACGCTGCCCTCTCTTTGCAAAACCAATTTCAGGAGTTCTTTCCTTTGCATTTCAACTCTGTGACTCAATCCTTCAATGGCTGCTTCCTCACTTATTCTGCCATTTCCATGAGTGACGCTCAAGGTCACAGCATTAAGTTTTCCATCCTTCGACTCTCTCTGCAAAAAAATACATTAAGAGATCAAGAAACTTAGAGAATGACGAACCAGCACAGGAATTTTTGAGTGCAAAATGATGAAGCATGTATATACCTCAAAACTCCTGATGTCATTAAGAAGACGTCCGCAAGTGCTCACTAACTCGAATAAACTGTGATATTCAGGATGTTGCACAACATCTTCTGGGAGTTTAGGCCCAACAAAATAAAGTGCCGGAAGGACAATTGGTCCTAGGGCAAATGATACATAACCGTTGGCCATATATTTGTCCAATGTTGGCACCGACATATCTCTAGCCCATTCAGCTTCTCTTAACATAGCATTCAGTAGATTTAACCACTGCAAACATAATTTTATCTTAACTCATAAATAAATAATAACCAAAAAAACAACTGCAAGAATTTTCTAATTGATTTTCCAAACACAATTTGAAATTAGACATAAGCACTTGTAAACAGATGATATTGTGTGAATCTTCAGATATAGAGAGGACAATAGCTCTCATTGCAGAGGGATATTGTTTATGTGACAGAAAGAGCATCTTGAAGTCGACCCTATATGGTAATTTATGGTGATAGTAGAACTGCTGTCAACGAAATCTGGATGATGCATGGTTGAAGGTAAATATGCTCTGAACAGCAAGACAGCTATGCCAAAGGTACAGTAACCATGTATGCCTGGATGCCTAACAAACACATCATCAAAGAATTCTCTTCCCAGCACAAGTAGTGGGGCATTTAGAAAATAGAATAAAGCATGACTAATAGATTAATGAAGGTCCACTTCTTAAGCTCACTGCTGAAGAGAAGGGGTTGATGCCATCATGTTATAAATGCAATAGGTGGTATTAGTCTGGGAAAATTATAAAGGCCAACAAAAGTTATCCTTGAATACATATGTTGTTCAATTCATGAGTCGGATCAAGTTTTACAAGTTGAAAACTAGTCAGGTAAAATTGTAAATGTGAAGCGAAGTCTAATGAAGAAAGATGATACTCCCTCTATCCCTATTTACTTGTCAATATTTCCTTTTATATCTGTCCCTATTTACTTGTCCATTTTAACAAATCAAGAAAGGACAACAATTTTTTTCCTAATATGCCCTTATTTAATTCTAGAAAATTTGTAGTACTACTAAGTTGTAATGCATGCTTTTTGGAAACAGAAAATACATTTATTATAGTTGGGGAGTTGAATAGTCTTTTAAGTTAAGGGTAAAATTGTAACTAACCTATGATAATAATTGGTGCCTTAATATGTGGGTCACTTCTAAAGTGGACAACTAAATAGGGACAGAGGGAGTACTACATTAAGTGGCATACTTTCATCTTCCACACTGCTTCTTCTAGCAGTTTTTTCTTAGGGCTAACCACATTAACCTCCCTTTTACATACTCATAGTCCAGGAGATCTCCCTCTAAGTGAAAATTTGCAATAGCCCCCCTCCTACTACAATTTTCATTGTGAAATTCCACGTATGTTGGTAAAGAGTTGGTCTGACGGTCATACCAACTCCTTTTTAAAAATATATCAAAAAAGAGTTGGTTTGACCGTTGGATTTGAGTAATCGGACAACCACTTCAAAATACCCAGTTGTCCTTATTTAATCTTTATATCCCATTCGATTAACTCTGCCATTTACTTTGAAACATAGTACCTTGGGATCAGCTCATCGTGTCAGATGCATTTGATTCATGAGTCATGACAGACTATAAACATAACGAACAGGAAATATTTAAAATGTACATCCTTAAAACTACACAAAACAGGACTACTTATCAAGAAATCATGCATTTGTGAAAACATATGTATATTTATAACTTACTTTATGAAATACTCAGGTGGTAAATCAAATATGCAAGTGATAAAGAGTCTTTTTCTCTATTTATACACTCCTCTAAAGATTACTCCGTATGTTCCTTAAGACCTTAACACTTGACCCAGTTGCTATCATATGGTCGACAATACTCTTCCTTGTCTTTTATGATATTAATTATCCTTTGATCAGTTTTAAGTTAAGAAGAACATAGTTTGTTTACGTGGTTCTATATTTGAAATATTTTTTTCAAAAGATAGACAAACCAACTTCTGACGGTAGACCAAAATTTAACCAAGTCAACCATACGAATTCTAGTATTATAGGACAAAAGAGTATAAGATTGTAAGGGTAATTTAACATCATCAATTACCAAGATCGAAGAGTGATCTGGTGGATATATATTTGAAACTAATTGGAGCTTAGTGTGATTGAACGTCATGGGTATTTGGGGGTCGAAAGGTGGATGAAGGGTAGTTTTGTACCAATTCAAATAGTTGAGGGGCATTTTAGGCCCTTCTTTGTTTTTGTTTTTGCACTTCAATTTGGCATGTCATACCCAACAGAGTAAATTTCTTCCCTACAATCCCTATGCAGAAAAATAAAAAACCTCAATTGGCATGCCATGTTGTAAACAGTGTAGAATATGTGGGAGAATTATGAAATATGATTGTCAGAGTGCAAAATCTCCATTAGTTATCAAAAAATGCAAAGACTTTTTTTTGGATAAAGAGACTAACAATATCAGTTATGTGTCTTGTAACACTACGTGCTTGCCACTTAGATGCTTTGTCTCCAATCTCACTAATAGTACAGTGAAGCGCCGAAAATATAATGCCTACTCTCTCCGAACAGCAATCAGTGCTAACATCTACATCCCACCTACCAAAAAGACCAAGGCATTTGAATAAAAAGACACAGATGAAATCACCAAGGAATATTAAGAACAAAGGAAATATGAAAGAAAACATGTACTTCTTAAACAACAGAATTAGGTTGTTCAATTCTTCCATAGAACCTCCTACATCAAAGAAATCATCAATCACTGTAGTAAGTACACCATTCTTGGCCCATGACATGCGGGCATCAGATAGTTCAGGTTGAAAAATTGTGGCTGCAGCAGAAAAGTAGCAGTATGCAGATCTCTCTCTGGCGAACTTCAGCTTGTCCAATCTGTTTTGCATTAACCACCTGATATCACATAATACTTAAATCTGCACATCACGAAAGCTATAGCAAGAAGAAATCTCTTTGCATTTTGATATCATAACTTTTTCAACACGATAGAGACCAATCCGCTGGCAAGCAATGAGGAAAACAAAATCAGAAAACTTATGCGCCAAAGGTTGCATTTGAGTTGAAATCAACTTCCACTTTTGTCATGTACAGAAGTCGTTGAAAGACAAGAAGTCAAACAAGGAAAGAAAAAACATTTGGGAGCAGTAGTATTTGCTTTAAGTTTTTCCCGTTTTCTTCAATAAATATACCACCTCTGATCTAACTATCATAAAACAACTCAGGGACAACTGGCTCCATCTAGTTATCAAGGTTCAAAGAGATACGAACCTCTCAAGTTGTTTTAATTCGTTGCGGTGGACAGATTGGCAAAGGTTGAAGTCTTCTACCGCCAGGGTTAAGAAATCTTTGTTGCCAAAATTTGATGAACTGTCCCCCAAAAATGCGATGAAAAAGAGTAATTGACGAGAAGGAGCACAAGATAACCAAAAATTCACAAAATCAGTCCTCAAAAATTTGAAGAAGTTACCTATATGAAGTTTTTAGGACTCTTGTATTATCTACATCATAGTGCTTTATATTTCTCCTGTTGGCTACCCGTTCTAAGTTCGCATGAGAAGGAAACTTAAGAACATCATCCACCTAAAAATAAGCAACAGTAGCAGTTGGCCCTAGATCAAAGATACTATAACAATAGTATGAGCTAAACACAATGCAACTTATGGCAAGTACCTGTTCATGGATCTGTTTGGTGAGTCCGTTTGGAGGATAAAACTCACCTGATAGTCTCTGTATCAATGATTGTAAGGATGATGAGTTCAATTTCTTTGAAACTGGTTGGTCTGTAGCAATAATCATTTCTAAAGCTTGATATAAATCCAACATAGTATATATGTCATTCAAATGCCCACTACATTGCTCTTGCTCCAGAAACTGAGCTACAGGATCTATGATGCAGACAAACTCGTCAAAACTATTTGAACAACAAAAAAACATTATAAGAGAACAAACTGATATGATTACAAACGAGTGAAGTACCAGAGGAGACATTATATCCATATCCGCGCAATATCCTGAATGCCATGGAACAAGTGCCAGCACTTGTGAAGATTTCGTCCTCCCCCTGCAGCCAGCATCTTTTTTGTTTTGTGGCTAATGTCATGACTTGTAAAAATAAAAACTTGCCATATGTGTAGGCTTGGAGAGAGTCAATCTAACAGGACTAATGTTTTCCTACAAGCCCTAGGGTATCTGTGGTTTTAAAGGTTACCTGTACGTTTCATCCAATACATTCTGAATTTCCTCAGCAAAATGCCGACAAATTCCTAGTTTTTTGAGATCATCGACCATACAAAGGCGTGCATGTATATTTATTGGATAGATAGTTGGAACTGTGAGAAAGATAGGCATTAGACAAGTTGCTTCAACATGCCATCCTAACTTTCACAAATAAATAAATGTGCAAATCTTTTACCAGCATTCCCAAACTTTTTCAATGCACCGCGAAGGTAATCGAGGCAACCAGAATCATGAAGGTGAATAAGAGAAGCAGCTGTAGTAGATGGTGAATTGAATAGTGAACCATTCTTCCTCTGATATTTCATAACCATTTTCCAGTCTTGAAGTTGTCCCATTCCCTCTGACACATAAGCGAGGTAAGCATTAAGCTCCAATGAGCTTTTGTCATACGGCCTAACATGAAGAAGGAATCTTCAATGTAAATATGGATAAGCTGAGGTCAATATGAATCAGAACTCAATAATGTTTTCTTTCTTGAAGACTTTAATTTTCTTATTGAAGCATAGTAAGTTAGTCACGAGAATCTATATGATACCCAGGTTTGAACGATTCAGTTACCCTCTCATATTGCACTATATTTTTAATAACTTAGCTAGGCCCTGACCACAGAAATGCTACATGAGATTTATATAACTAGAGTAGAGTAGAAACCACATTTAGCTCATACAGAAATAATCTAGAACATACCTTGTGAGCTGGATAGCCCTTTTATGAAGCAGTTCATTAAAGACTCTTGATTCTAAATGAAGCTTCAAAGATAAGTGTTGAGCATATTCAAGCATGCCAGGGAATATGACATCAAATCCAATTGGAGAATATTGGTCCTTGTCAGTAGCGGAAGCAAAATTTAACTCGATAAAACGTAAACCTGCAACAACAATATGCAGTAGTGTGAAGAAGATAAAGGGGAGAGGGGAGTTTTAGGTAAAGAAGATTCTAATACATACCGTTGCTGATTAATTGTTCACCAATACCCCATCTTTTAAGCGCAAGCACACAAGCCAAAGTAGAGGAAAGAACATCTTTAAGTAAGAGGGGTTGGTGATGCGGAAGGCCCCATGATCCATCTTCAAGTTGATTATGCAACACCCAGTGTAGGCACTCAGGGAAACATGGTACTTTAGCAGAATGTGGAGAAGGGACCATTGCAACCCAGGCAGTATCGTATGAAGAAACGGAAAATTCAACTTTATGGAACAGTTCCCTAATTCTTTCTTTGGTCGCCTCATTGCACTGCATTAATTCAATTTAGTTTTACTACAAGATTAATCATCTGAATTCAGAACCAAATCAATATATATATTAATAGCGGAATCATACTTGAAGAGCAAAATCCGGTCCTCGGGTGGCATCAACTACACAAGCTGCTAAAACAAAGAAATGGACATTAAGAGAGAGAGAGAGCATATATAATCACTTCCAACGTCGTAGAACTTACCGGTGGAATGGGAATGCTGGGTGAAACTCAAACCCCCACCCAGGCGGCGACTAGGAATAGTGATGTCACGAATCATCTGATGCTTAACAACTATATATATATATATCCAAAATTGAGTGGGAAGAAAAAAAAAAATTGTTGATCAGTTCATGAGTAGAAGAGCGCAAACCTGAAAGATAAGAAGAGGAGGAGGAGGCGGCAGGAAAAATAATGGTAGCAGACATGATTCTGCCAGGTGCTGTACTGCTGTTGCTGTTGCTGTTGCTGTTTGCTAAAAGAGCAAAAGAGGAGGAGATTATATATCACTTTATTACAAACGGAAACGGTACAAAACAAGTATTGTGCTCCCGCATCTTACACTGGTTACAAGACAAGTTTCTTTTTCCTTTTTGCTCACCACCTTATTTTTTGTTTTTCTCTCCTACCCTTTTTCCTCCTAAAAATAAAATACTTAAATGCGGGTCTTTTACATTAATTTATTTTATTTTTAAGTAATTCTTAGTTTTGAAAGTTTATTCTTATTGGTTACTTTTTATAAATTTATTCAAACAACCCTGAGATTTTTAAGCTTCTATTTTAATTGTTTAGAAAGTTGAATTTTTTTCTCTCCATCATTTAGGTTCTGCACTCTCCCTTTCTCGTTACATTATTTATTTTCTCATACTCTTTTTTATTATTAATAGTGGGTAGTAATTTTAAATGATTTTTGATAATATTTATTCTGATTAACGTACGACAGTTCAAGTCATTTATAGAGTTATAACAATACAATTAAGGAAAAATTATCGAAATGTACAATTTACTTAATCATGTTTTCTAAAAATTTTCTATCATTTGAAAAAGGAAAAAATATTTTGGCCAGAATATTTTGGCCATAATAACCAGAATGACACATTCATACTAAACAGATTTACTTTTTTACATTCTTATCCTTATTTAAATTTATTAATTATTTTTCAATACATGAAATTTTTTTCAATACATGAGGAATAGACTTGTTCCCTAATTCTCATAATTTTCATAAATACATATTAATTTCAATTTCTTTTTAAAATGCTACAAAATGATAGCCTTAATAATTTATTATCTTCCCTCTACTTTCGAATATAAATTATGAGGAACCGAATTTTGAAATTTACAATTAAGAAATAAAATTTAAAATTTAAATGGCAAGATAAATGCTAATAATATTAAATTTAAAATAAGTTTATCTCACAATCAATTCAAATTCAAGATTCATAAAATAGCTTAACAAGTAAAATTATTAATCGAAAGTATCATATATACTGGTCATTTGTATATTACTACTACTACTAATAATAATAATAAATTATATTTCTCAACTGATTTAGAGATAATATATTTTTTTTTGTTAAAAGAAAGTGGCTCACATCTATTTCAATTGTTAAATATATAACTTTGATATAGCTAAAATCTTTTTTAGCTGACGAAAGTGAAAAAATTGATTTTTGATGAAATTAAAATTATACAAGGTAAATTTGATCCTTCTCGCAATATTTAAGGTATGTTTGAAGAGCCAAGATCATTTTTTGTTAAGGAAGTGAAAAACTTATTAAAGTTTTTTAACAAAATAAAAATATAAATGGTATATTTGATCCTTCTCGCAATATTTTGAGGTATATTTGATCCTTTTCATACATGAATTTTTGTCTCTTTTTTATCTTCTTTAATTCAATGACTAATTTTGATTTACTATGTTGATGATCAAATTTAATTATTCACTCATCTTCTTGCAAAGTCTATTATAGACACATCAACTTTTTTTATAACTTTAAAATAAAATTCAATATAACCGCAAAAAAAAAGTTTGCTTTTTAAAAAAAATATATATATGTCACGACCGGGGAGCACCCTCTAGATTTAACATGGCGTACTTGACCTCTTGGAGGTCTTATACAAGACCATAGTTATCATTCATCGTATTTTCATAGGTAAATTTAGCGGAAAATTTAAAACTTTCATAGCACATCATATGCTAGAACATCACTTCCATTATATATATAAAGTATCATATTTACATAGTTAGACTCTAAGTCTCTTTGCCATCTTAGACTCAATATCATTAGAGTACATTAGGGACGCGACCCTTATAACATAAATCATAGATATACTATTACAAGACTTTACAGTAAAACATGACTTAGGAAATCCTTGGACTTAAGTATTTCTTTCCTTGAGCTTGGGAATCACATATCAAGATCTTCACCATAGAGACATCCTTTAAGCATCCATAACCTACACTTGTGTAAAAAGGTAAAGAAGAATGGTGTTAGCACAAGAATGCACTAAATATGGCAACCATGCAAAAACATGCATTTAAAAGGGACATTTTACTTGAAACCATGCATCATGCCTTTTTGTGAAAACTTCATAAAACTTTGATATAATAAGCATCATACAATTCACATACTTCATATAGGCATATTCAATGGTCATACATCATATAAAACCACACATTGCATTTAAGATAAATTTTGCATCATTTTACAGTAACCACCTTCCCCTTTACAATAACCTCTTTCCTTTTTAAATTCTTAACTTCTTAACTTCCCAAGTAACCCTATAGTAATACTTGGTGCAATTCATCACCTCAAAGTCACAAGGTACTGATACATATAGTCTTCCTGACTCAACACATACATTCATAGGAGAATAACATACCATAAGACACATTTAAGTCAAGTCTCCCAATACCCTTACAGTGAACCATAGTCAATTTGTACATATGTTAACTTCACTTAACATAGACCATTACAAGACCTTACTCACAATTCCAATCTAAGTCTACTAGTGCCATGTACATGTGAAGCCCCATAACCTCACACATACTTAGTAAACCTATCATGAGACCATAAGCCTTAACATGTATTCCATACATCAACAAGACAAGTATATACACTTCATACATGCCAAGCAAGACTTTCATCATATAGTCAATAAGACCAACATTATGCACATAAGGAGAGACCACATCACATAGACCCATTTGGACTCATACCATGCATATCATCACAACAAGTAGAAAACACTACAATGTCATGCATAAGAAACATTAACATAGTAATATACATTAGAACACCTTCCTAGAACTCCCTCCAAGAGCTACTTGTGCAATGCATAGGTGAAGTCCCACAGTGGCGTACCCAGAATTTTCATAAAGTGGGTTCAAGATATAATAAATAAAACCAAAATGTGGTAATGGGGATTTGAACTTGGGCAAGCTGGGAAAATTAAACCCTTTTCACCACTGGGCCAAGGGTCACATTTGTGTTAATGGGGTTAAAAGTTAATATATACATATAATATTTTAAAAACTGGTCAAATATACATATATATATACGATGTTATTTTTTAACAAAGTGGGTTCATGTGAACCCACTTGACCCTCTGTGGGTCCGCCCCTGAAGTCCCATATCCCCACCTACACTAAGCAACTTCCCTTAGCTAGGTTATCCTAGTTAGGGTCCTTACTTTACTTTCATTATTCATTTTACTTTAGGGAAACTATAGCCTTAACCGACACTAAGACCATGGGTGCTAAACATGAAATTTGGTGCTAGCATATTAGGTGATATCACTTGCTAGATCCTATGGGGCAAGCATAGTTTATGGAACTTGGAGGCATATATGGAAACCCTCTTTATGACAAATGGGGCATTGTAGTTATCCACCTCGTGAGGACTATGGTGAACAAGCCTTCCCACATTGGGAAGGGACACCCCTCATCTAAGTTCACTCGGTGCTAAGCTAAGTTTTCTTTATTGAAAAACCATTATTATCATTACTTCATAAAATATAGTCTGAGCAGAGTTAACCCCTCATATGCTTAGCTCATAGGTCATAGATGAGAGTTCATCAACCTAAATCATGTGAGAAGTCCTTTCACATGGACATAGCATATGTAAAGCACCATCTAGTTTAGGGTACTCTTAGGAACACCTTTCAAGAGCCCCTCTATTGACTAGATCATCATACAAGCATCATAGACATACTTTCATGTGGATGTGTGTATACATATATATGAGCAAGCATTTCACATAAACACCCTTAGACCACACATGTTCATACTTGCACTTCATTCATGCATAAGAGTATACGTGTAACTATATGAGCAAACCTTTCATATAAACACATTTAGACACGATGCACATTCATACTTCATCATATCGTATACTTAACATCATAGCATATAAGTCATATTCATAACATGTTCATGTATTCTTATGCATGTACTTAAATCACAAACCTAGGAACTATCCTATCAAGGCACACAGTGCAATGCATAGACAAGATCTCATAACCTTGTTCATACTAGTACACTTATCAAGTCATCCTAGTTAAGGGATACATAACATACTTCATGGACATACACTTTACATGCATAGTAGTAGACATTAGTGCATATGAGAATGTCATTTCATTAGACACCATGAACCTATGCTACTTGTAAGCATGCATAATGTGTAAGTGTGTACATTGGTCAACATGATCACATAATGACTATCAACAACATATTGAGGCAGCCAACTTCTTAGGACCACAATTCACAACCAATCATAGACCACACAACACATAATAACATAGGAGACAAGACAACATCACACTACATTCAAGACTCCTCACCTTATCTGTTCACACATTCATATAGGGGTACATAGGTAGGGGTCATTAATCATCATTACTTCATCAATGGCAACACCTAAACATGACCCTAACATAGTCATTCACATGTTCATAACATTAGCAATACAACCTAGATTATGAACTAGCATAGAAAACTAGGCATGCTTTACATAGTGTGATCATCATAACCACACACTCATATAACATTCATTTTGCCTTCAAGGCCATGATCAACACATATATATATATATATATATCTTGACAAGAAGTAAACACCGCCACCATAAGTGGACCATACCACACAATGCCATACAAGGCCAATTCAACTAGCCACTACATAGAAAAATAGAGGAATAGAGTAAACCTTACCAATTCATCAACCTTTGATCATCATTGATCCAAATTCATATTTCATCAACAATTCAAGTATAGGACAGTAGCTAAATGTACATAAACATGGACGAAATCATGCATAAATCACCACAAGATCATGATACTAACATGTAAACTACATCACCAATTCAATAGAGAGTAGAGAAACATAGATCACTTACCAAATCCCCCTTGCTTTAATCATCAATGATCAATATTCATAATTCATCAATAATACAATATAGGGCAGTAGCTAAAGATATCATAACCTAAACGAAATCATACTTCAATTGTCCTAGAATTGAGATCATACAAGTGTTCTACATTAACAACCAATAAAAGATAGAAGAACATAAGTCAATACTACCTAATCTTCAAGCCTTGATACACATTGAATCCATTACACATAATTCATCATAAAATTGCATCATAGGTAGTAGCTAAATCAATTTATCATAATTGAATCTCATAACAATCATTCTAGCATCAAGATCACAACATACTACAACATAGGCTAATTCTAGATTGAGAGGGATCATGGGTTCAATATAAAATTGGATTGAAAATCACATTCAAATCAGTAGCTAATCATCAATCGTTATCATCATGCTTTTGAAATCGTTTTTAGAAAGAACCCATGACTAGATTGAAGAATACACAATTTGATCATAGAATCCCTTTGAAAACATTTGGAGGAACTTTCTAGATGAAAGATTATCCAGAGATGAAGGATCACCATACCTCATTATAGAAGAAAACCATGAAATCTTGATGAAAAAACCATCACTATCCAATCTACAAGTTGTTCTTGAGCTTCATCTCCAATGGAGGTTTCTAGAGAGAGTTTGGTTTGGGAGGGAAGTCTAAATTTTGAAGAGTGAATTGGGTATGGGGTTTTGATTTTATAAACCAACTTAATATACCCAAAAATAACTAAATAAATCGCCTAGGGTCAGGTTAGGACGTGGGGTGAATTTTCCATTCACCCCTTAATGAGACAACTCGCCTGGTAGTGAATTGCAGCTTGCATCGACGATCCCATCGATGCCCCTTAGTCCCAACGACGGTGTTTAGGTGGCCACCATCGTTTGGGTCTGAGGCTGGTCCTTGGCTGAAACTCCTCCAAGCTAAGTGTTGGACGACGCCTCCCCATCGACGGGGCGTAGGTCCACCTACCAGGCATCATTCAAGGTCGTCGTTTCACACTGCCAAGGCAGTGTTTGAGGTCCTCCTTGAGGGCCTTTTGCAGGGCCCTTGGGGAGTCGTACCCGGGCCTTTCCAAAGTAAATAAACTCTCATACATGTCAAGGACCTTCCCTACCATTTTGAGCATCAAACAACACTCGCAACGCATCAAAACACACATGCACGTCTCAAGGGCTAACTTTCGAACGTCTTGGATGTTCTTGAACGTTTGACTTTCAAATGACTTTAATTCAATCAAACATGCTTTAAAACACTTAATCAACATGTTAACAAGCTTATAAGGCACATGTGAGGCTCTAGACACCTTAACTCATTTTGGGGGTCTTACAATATATTTTTATTTCGTCCACTATTTTTTTTTTAAATTTCTCATGTTATCCATGCTAAAGAAAGTAAAAAATTAAATAGGAACAACGAAACTCAATAATGATAAACAAATATATTCACAAGGGAGATATTAAGATCCAAATTAACCCCTAAATTAAAAAAAAAACTCAAAAATAAAAAATCCTGAAAATATTATTCGATTTACCTCTATATGAATATTGTTTGGATTATAACTAAAATAAAATAAATATTAAAAATCCAAATTTTAAATTTCTTTAGTCAAAAGATGATATATGAGTTATTTAATTTGCACATGAACAATAAAAGTTTACGTGACCTTTTTCTTTATGGAATATATATTATCTCTACACAAAATTAAGGGGTATATCAGATATTTTTCTCCTAATAATAATCCAACATAATCTGCACAATATTATTATTATGAGAATCAAACAAACAATGTAGTATAACAATGAAGCGTAAAAAATATTTTGAACCTTATTTGATTATTCTATATCAATGTTAGTATTATATTAAAAAGAGAGTAGTCAACCTTGATATTAAGACAATTATATTACAAGAAATGACTTTCTTAATTCAAGACATCACCTCAAAAAATGCATTATTATTAATAGTTATTTAAAATATCTAAGCCCCAAAATTATATTATTATTTTCTAAAAGCAAAACACACACGATGTATGAACGGTTAATTAGTTAATGAAAAATCGTATTAATCATTGTCATTCAATTGTAATTTCAGAATTCATATTTAATTTACTAAAGTATATTGTATATTGTTGAGAATCCTCGAGAGTAACGTGTTAATGTTAATTATAGTCTTGTACCCGCACTATATTACGTCAATTTGATAACTTATAGATCATTACTCATATTTGTTATTAATATGACGTATAAGTATATCATTTTATTAATTATTATATTTAAATAAATTTAAGCTATTTATTTAAATATTTTGAATTATAATCTAAAACTATATTAATAACGACAATCAAAATTCGAAACACTTTAGAGATGGTAGATATCAAAATATTATAATATCATATAGTTCATCAGTGTTGATCCTATTTAACAACAATCTATTTAACAACAATCAAATCAAATATGTGATAGTTTTCACCCTTATATTATGTTGACTTGATAATATGCGAACTATTACTTATTTATTATTATTAATATGAGTTCTAACTAAGTAAGTTCATGAAATGTGCGTTTAAATAAATTTAAAATTCATATTTAAATAATTTTGTAGGCATAATTTTAAAATATTTTAATAAAATCAGGCAAAACTCAAAACACTTTATATATGATAAACATCAAAACATCATAGAAATCATAAAATTGGTATTACTTATAAGTATCGACCCTAATTAATTTTGTAAGAATAACTTCACCAAAACATTTTTTATAGTTCTAGTTTATTATTTAATAAATTATATTTTAAAATAATTAGTTAATAATCCTTATTAATTATTTTTAAAAATTATTATCCAAATGTTTTGATAAAAAGATAAATAATATATATATTTTAAATTTATTCTTTAAAATAAAGTTTGAAACTCCATACATCATCTCCTCATTCCCACAAACAAGCAAAATCTAAAGCCACCATCGCCGTTGTGGTTCTTGCCGCCTTGCGGCCACCTTTACTCTCTCTTACTCGTCTTCATCTCCACTGCACACCGTTATCATTTTCATTTCCTCCTTCAAGAATGTGTCAATGTCAAAATTCGTTAAAGAAGACGGCAAGAGCGTGAAGAAGAAAGAAAAAGGGGTCGAGCAGGGATAGAGATGGGATGGAGATGGAGGTAGATTGGGTGAAGAAGGAGTTTTTTAATTGATTTTTTTTAAAAGTTCTATTATTTTATTCTTTCAATATTTTTAAAGCTTAAATAGTATAGTCACTCGCCTTCACGTGCGTAAATTCACACAATTTTGCCAACTCATCCATCTTGATGCCACATAAACTTGGTGTCTTGGTTAATGGCCGAGGAATTTAATAAATTATATTTTATTAAATTTTAAGAGATTAATTGATAAAAAGTTAAGTAAAAAGATCTACAATATACACTCATTTAAGTACAAAAGTCTATAAGACCATTTCACCGTGTTAAAAAATAACAAAAATTTGAGGGAGGACAAAAAATACACTACTATTACAAACATATTGTGAAATATTAACAATATAAAATTATAAGACAATAAATATATAGACAAGATGTATGGGAGAATGTTTTCTTATTTCTTTCTTCTGTACTTTTCAATTGATTCTTTAATAAAATAATTATCGCCTATTTATAGTATAAATATCTCTTCAAAGTTACATGAATTAAAGTGTTCATTTATTTCGTATATGAATTTCAAAGAAAATTACAGTTAAACTTTAAATTGAGTTACAAATGACATCCACATTAATGCATTTATAACAAAACACAAAGTAATTATAGTGTTATATGTGAACACTAAAAAATGATCTAAGTTTTGATCAAAAAACATCTGTCGAACCGGCTGCTACCCAAGACCAAGCAAGAGGTCATTTGGGCCGAATTCAGGATAAATGAAGATGGAGCCCTATCAATTGCAGTCGAGTCGTCGACTGTGCTGTGGCTATTATGCTTCTCACTGGCCGCCTCATGCTCAGGTCTTTGTCTGTTGCGTCATCACCGTCATCCCCTACCCTTCAGGAAATTGCCTCTAATCACCCTGCAGGTCTGAACGGAAGTACTTAAAAACATCCAAAAGGAATTACTAGGATACAATTGCATCTAATCCGATTAAATTGGTTGCGCAGGTGTTGCAAAAGTAGTGCTTAAAAAGGGAAAGACACAACTATTTAAGGATGGAAGCCCAATGGTTTACAGTGGTGCTATTGATAGAGTAATTGGTAGACCACCACCCACCACTGGCGATATTGTCCTTGTTGCTGATGGCTCAGAGAAACCTATTGGCTGGGGTTTTTACAATTCTACTTCTATGTTCCGTGTCCGGCTCATGCAGTTAGAAGAGGAAACTGCACAGTACTATCTGACCCTTTTTTCGTTGCAACCTCTAGCTAGTATATTTATATAAATATTCACCACCTTCATTGGTCTAAAATGGTGCAGAGACCCTTCTTCTGCGCTTAATCCAGATAAGCTACTGGAAACAAGAATTGCAGCAGCTGCTATGTTGCGTCAAAATCTAGGGCTTCCATCTGCTCATACAAATGCATATCGTCTTGTTAATAGCGAAGGAGATAGGTATAATCATCGCTCTCCTGAATTGTGTTACTTCTTATGTATTGACCTTATATTGTTATTAAAGATCATTTCATTATTCATTATGTCTTCCTAGATAATTGCACAATGGACTTAGAAGGAGTACTCACATGCTTTACAGCTGAATTTCTTAAATCATGACCTTGTTTATTAGTGTTTCTTGCTCTGTTAGAATATCAACCTTAGCCATAATGCTTTTCAACTACTATCAGGGGTGGCTCGACAATGTTAAAAAAAGACATGTGCCTTAGGCTGCCAAATGAGCCTCATATTTAATAATAATAGGTTATAAGTTAGTATTTTTTAACAATGTTGAATACTATTAGTAGAAAAAGTGAATATTACATGAAAACTGAAGGGATTATTAGAAGAAATTTGACAGATTTGGAGTACTATATCTCATGAAAAATAATTTAAAGAATGGTTATATTATCAGATGAAAACTAGAAGAGATCAATTGTATAAAAGTTATTAACAATTTAAGTTTAAAGCCCCGTTGATTTTTGTTTTAGGCCACTGATACGCTTGAGCCGCCCCTGACTACTACTGATTAGGGACTATGGTACTTGGTTGATGTAACTATTCTATAAAAAAAGGGACAATTCTAACAAAACAAAGTAAAATAAAAAATGCGAGGGGCGAAATGGTGGAGAAGGAGAGGGAGGACTGCTAGCTGCCAGTGCTAGACAGAAAACTAATAAATGATTGTGATAGCTAATTTCTTAGAAAGAATTAGTCAACCCTTGAAAATTAGGGAAGTTAGTTATAGGAGTTAAAATTAGGAAAATTAGTTATCATGTTGTAGGTCTCAAGTTCGAAACCCCTTGCCTGCGAAAGCAAGGGGTTTGCCTTTTGGGTCGAGCTTCTCGTACCGGGTATGAATAGTTCGGGTTACCTCTCTTATTGGTTTGCGAGCTATTGCATAGGAGAGGGTTTTTTACCCTGTGCGCACCCAAAGGGTAGCGGCTGCGGGTTTTCCTTGTCATAAACAAAAATAATTAAAAATTAGGAAAGTTAGTTATTCATATTGAAGCAAAACTTGTAGTGCCAAAGCATGATAGATGTCTTTAGGGAAAAGAACATGTGTTAGAAATACATATGTCAGGTTTATATGGAGGGTGTTAATGTTACACATTGTTTTCAATGATAATTTCAATCATCCCATGTGCTCGTAAATGTCATTCATTTACTTCAATTGCAAGGAATTTGATATTTACTTGTTACAAATATTACCGTATGACAGACTATCAGGCCTTATTGTTGATATCTTTGGAGATTTAGCTGTAATAGCTTCATCAGCTGCTTGGGTGCAGATGTACCAGCACCAGATAATGAATTGCTTGAGTAGATTAAATATTATCAAAAGGATAAGCTGGAGGCCAACTGTTGAAATCTTGAAGGAAGAAGGCTTAGATCCTTCTGATTTGAAAAAACCAGTTCTAATCATACCTCAAACTAGGGTTAAGGTGAGATCTATATTCATATGGATATATGTGCCTTTCAGATTTCTTACTAAGTCTAAAACCAATTCAAATATTCGTTTGCTCTCATGGAGGTAATAGGAAAGCTAAGATAAGCAGTGTGATATTACCTGACATGAAGTCCTGTTAGCATATAGACTTTAGATGCTAGGATTTGCAAAGTGCAATGTGCAATGTGCAATCCCTCCTATGGCAGCGTGTCCTCCTTGTTTATTAAGGAGGCATCAGAAGTGTACTTGCCACACTTTGCGTGGTCATGAAGAAAGAATCAAAATATGATTGAATACTAATACCATAACATCATGTATAAAATTATATGATGGAATGAATTTGATGAGAAACATTTTAGGTTAAATATGAAAAAGCCAATTTAGTTAAGGACCAAGACACTTCATAATAAGAGGAAAATCAAATAAGATGAAAAAAATTATTTTGCATCTAAAGTATAATATGATGGAGAAACATTTAACGACGATTCATTAAAATGTCAAGTAAAGAAAAGAGTTTTAGTGAAACATAATTTGCAAACTCTTTTATCTTGGGCAAGGAAAATTTCTTAAAAGTAATTAACTATAATTTAGTTAAAATGTATTTGATTCATGTCACTCAGTAATCCACAACCAGAATAAGGACAAAGGATAAAGATTCCAAAAACACAAGAAAGTAGGCGCCTAATGTTGACACTTCTCCTCTTAAATTTCTATCTAAAAGTCCTAAAAGAAAATCTTATATTCATAGGAAAGGCTTTCAATTATTAGGTGATTTTTTTTTTAAAGAAAGCAACAAAAAATACATGTACTCAAAATTAGTTCTAGAGTAACTTAGATAAGAAGAAAAAATTGTTTTTGTCTCTTTGTCTTTCTTCTAATGTTTTCTTTTTCTTTCTCCTCTCACGCTAAACATGATGCCCTTAAAATGAGATTTGACTTTGTTGATAGCTTATACATGAATGCACTTAAAAGAATTGGTGCAAGATGGGAAGCCTATGATCATGTTAATTGTGAATTTTTGGATTTCATTATGTTGAAGATGGGTTTCGGTGCAAGACGGAGAAAGTAGATCAAATATTGCATTTCAATTGTTCCGGTTTCGGTCCTTGTGAATGGTGGTTGTATGGTTTCTTGGGTAGTTTAAGAGGAGTGTGACAAGGAGACCCTTTGTCCCCTATGTTGTTCATATTAGTGGTGGAGGCTTTGAGCAAGATGATGGATAAAACTGTGATAAGAGGTTACTTTCTGCATCGATTTGCAGGCAATGTAATGTGAGGGTGTCACATCTCTTATTTGGCGATGATACTTGAGTGTTTTGTGATGCGGATAGAGCTCAGTTGGAGTTCTCGAGGCAACTGTTGATCTGGTTCCAGGTGGTGTCAGTTTAAAAATCAATCTAAGAAAATGTGAGATCATCCAATTGTTGAGGTGGAAAATATTGGGGTCTTAGCAGAAGTGTTGAATTGCAAGATTGAGGGTTCTTCCTACTACTTATCTTGGTTTACCTCTAGGCGCCGCTAATAAGGATCTGGCAGCTTGGAAACCGATGGTAGAAAGGGTTGAAAAGAGACATGCAGGCTGACAAAAGAGATATTTATCTATTGGGGGAAGGAAGTGTTAATTAAGAGTAGGGGTGGGCATAAATACCGGAAAATCGAAAAACCGAACCGAACCGAACTAATTCGGTTCTTCGGTTCGGTGTTGGTGTTATTTTTTCGGAAGTTCGGTTCTTCGGTTCGGTGTTCGGTGTAAGAGTCTCAAAACTTCGGTGCACCAAAAAATCAAATTTTTATTTAAAAAAATTAAAAATTAAAATATACTTTTGGTTATATATATATATATATATATATATATATATATATATATATATATATATATATTTGGGCATTCTCTTAACTAAAAATTAAAAATTCAATCATCAATTAAATCATTCATGAACAAATCAAAGTAACACCAAATGTACAATTCAATAGTTAACTTGAAATATTAATTTCCAAGTGAAACTCAAACATATTTCTACCAATGTACATTATGTAAAGGAACTATCTTCATACTTGTTTTTCTCGATAAATTGTTGGAGGCACAATGTTCTTGATAAAGTAATCTTTTAGTTAGCACAATAAGTGTTCCACGGTAATATGCATCATTCCTTAACATAATTTTAAATTTTCAAGTATCTTATACTTTATCCTTATTTTATTTTTCATTCACACCGAAAAACCGATTTAAAAACACCGAATTAACTGAACCGAATTAGTTTGGTTTAATATATGGTGCACACTTTTCTAAAATCGAAAATCGAACGCCTACCACTAATTAAGAGTATGTTGTCGACAATGTTATCAAAGGCGAAAAGCGCAAAAAAAGCTCTATGGTCCGTTGGGGCTTTAAACACATAATGCAAATAAGTGTGGGCTTTAATGAAAAAAGGCACAAAAGGAGAAAATATACAAATATATATGTTTAGTCCAAGACTAATAATTATAAACATGAATGACAAATATATGAACAAAGAAGTTGATTTTTTTTATGATAAAGTGAAAAATCAATTGTTTAGTGTCAACTCTTCCACATAGGCTCACTGGCAAGGAAAGTATGCCTTAGAAGCTTGATGACGACACTGAAGCGCACATAACGTGAGGCGAAGCGCTCAACACGTTTTAAGCCTCAGGGCTTATGCCGCGCCTTTGACAACACTGGTTGTCGAGCTATCCCACATATTTCATGTCTTTGTTACATGCGCCCATCAAGTGTTAGTGGAGAGCTGAAAAAACCTCCGGAGAGATTTTATGTGAGATAGCTCTAGCGGGGAAAGGACGTTTCACTGGGTAAATTGGGCGATTGTCACTACATTGAAGTGTTAGAGTTTATTTGAAGTATCTTCCTACAATCTACGCTTATGGTTGCACAAATTTTGAATACTGAGGACCAAATCGCAACTTCCGAAATAGTTTGGTGACTGGTTCTATAACTTGTTGTATAAACTGCATTTAATATGTGAGCTATGCCTTGCATTGGAAAAAGGGAGTTTGTGAATTAAAAGCTCCATATGGTTAAGATTTAAGTCGTGGTATGCAATGTTGATATCCTTTTCAGTTGTATGAACTTTCTGCTAACTAGCAATATATGCTGCTGAAAGATTTGTTAACAGGTTTACTCTTTTTTCTTGTTGAGGTAATGGAGAATCAGATGTCATATTTGATATCCTTGGATGGCCAAAAGACAGGGTTTTATGCCGATCAACGTGAAAACCGTTGCTTCTTATCTACCATTTCAGAGGGTCGTAGAGTTCTTGACATATGTTGCTATACTGGAGGGTTTGCTCTGAATGCAGCATCTGGTGGTGCTTTGGATGTTATTGGTATCAATTACTTCCATTGTCTTGTCAATTGTTATATGCAAATTTAAGTTACTACTTTGCATGTTACTTGTGCAATAAGATAGCTACAATAACTACCTCTTATTGGGGTAATTTCTAAGATTGTCACTCAATATTTGTTTTATTGCGCAGAAGTTAGTGGACATTTTTCGAAATGAACAAGTCACTCAACTTTGTCCAACTATGATTGGAAAATCATTTTTTTTGTAACAGAAAGTCACTCTACTTTGTCTTAATATCATAAAGATAATAGTATGTCCAGCTGTTCACTATCACCAATATCATAAAGATAATATTATGTCAGGCTGTTCACTATCACCATGTCTCCTTTGTTTCCTCCTAATAATTTTCTGTGAACGTACCCAAAGTACAAAATATTGTTTTGTGACTGATGATATTTAGGTAAATTTGATTGACTTTTTCTGTAAAAAAAGACTTATACCACTTTGGTGCAATAAAGTGAAAGTTGAGTGATTTTTGTTCTTTGCTTGCTTTTAATGCCTTAGCACATAAAATGAAAATTTTTAGTAACTAATCTTTTCCTAGAAAAAAAATAAGTAAAAAGTTATTAGGAAAAATACATTAAATCCCCCTCCACAAAAACTTGTCCAGTTTAACACTTCAACTTTACAGGCGTTTATGTACCCTCTATTTTAGTATGAAGTGAAATTAATGCCCCCTTATCGTGTATGGCAAAGAAATTTTTTTATCAGTTTTTGAAAGTGCGTGAAAAGGGAAAAATAACATTAGAATTGGTCCAAATTGTACATATGTCATCCTCTTATTGGATGATATTTTATTTTTCATTTTAGTTTTTTCTTTTTCCTTTATTCCTTTTCTCTTTTGGTCTTCTCCCTTTTCTCTTTCTCAGCTTCTTACTTCACAACGACCATCTCCCTCACTAATTATCTTTTCCCTCATCTACACCATACTCTTTTTCTTTGTAATAAATTGGATTAATGTTACGCATAATAAAGAAATATCAAATTTGTTTCTTAATTAGATGTGGGTTTGGTTGGCCAGAAAAGATGTTCGCCGATGCTATTTTTCTCCAATAAACTGGAACATATATATATTTCCTTTCTAAAATGCTAATTAAATCACCTTCCTTAGATCTTACCCCTTATAATTCAAAATTTCAGATTCAAAAATAGAGACTTGAATCATCTCACCTTCACCGCAAATCAAATTCCAGCGACCTTGATTTTTCTCGGTAGAATTGTCCATCTTATCTGTAAAGTATAAATTATCTTGTTGAGGAACCCGTCGAAGGGGTATGTATTGTAAATTTGATAACTGAAAAAACTATGCCATGAAATGTGTAGCTTATAGCCATGGAAATGGGGGTGATAAAGTAAGGAAAGAAGGAAGAAGAAAGGAAAACTCAAAACCTAATAATAAATAAATGACAAAATAAAAAATAATTTAAAAATTTAAAAATCAGTTTCAAAAAAATAATAATTTAAAAATGGTTTTATACATCTGTCAGGCGCGTGTATAATTCTCATGAATATTAATTCGAACATTGGGAAGGGACACCCCTCATCTAAGTTCACTCGGTGCTAAGCTAAGTTTTCTTTATTGAAAAACCATTATTATCATTACTTCATAAAATATAGTCTGAGCAGAGTTAACCCCTCATATGCTTAGCTCATAGGTCATAGATGAGAGTTCATCAACCTAAATCATGTGAGAAGTCCTTTCACATGGACATAGCATATGTAAAGCACCATCTAGTTTAGGGTACTCTTAGGAACACCTTTCAAGAGCCCCTCTATTGACTAGATCATCATACAAGCATCATAGACATACTTTCATGTGGATGTGTGTATACATATATATGAGCAAGCATTTCACATAAACACCCTTAGACCACACATGTTCATACTTGTACTTCATTCATGCATAAGAGTATACGTGTAACTATATGAGCAAACCTTTCATATAAACACATTTAGACACGATGCACATTCATACTTCATCATATCGTATACTTAACATCATAGCATATAAGTCATATTCATAACATGTTCATGTATTCTTATGCATGTACTTAAATCACAAACCTAGGAACTATCCTATCAAGGCACACAGTGCAATGCATAGACAAGATCTCATAACCTTGTTCATACTAGTACACTTATCAAGTCATCCTAGTTAAGGGATACATAACATACTTCATGGACATACACTTTACATGCATAGTAGTAGACATTAGTGCATATGAGAATGTCATTTCATTAGACACCATGAACCTATGCTACTTGTAAGCATGCATAATGTGTAAGTGTGTACATTGGTCAACATGATCACATAATGACTATCAACAACATATTGAGGCAGCCAACTTCTTAGGACCACAATTCACAACCAATCATAGACCACACAACAATAATAACATAGGAGACAAGACAACATCACACTACATTCAAGACTCCTCACCTTATCTGTTCACACATTCATATAGGGGTACATAGGTAGGGGTCATTAATCATCATTACTTCATCAATGGCAACACCTAAACATGACCCTAACATAGTCATTCACATGTTCATAACATTAGCAATACAACCTAGATTATGAACTAGCATAGAAAACTAGGCATGCTTTACATAGTGTGATCATCATAACCACACACTCATATAACATTCATTTTGCCTTCAAGGCCATGATCAACACATATATATATATATATATATCTTGACAAGAAGTAAACACCGCCACCATAAGTGGACCATACCACACAATGCCATACAAGGCCAATTCAACTAGCCACTACATAGAAAAATAGAGGAATAGAGTAAACCTTACCAATTCATCAACCTTTGATCATCATTGATCCAAATTCATATTTCATCAACAATTCAAGTATAGGACAGTAGCTAAATGTACATAAACATGGACGAAATCATGCATAAATCACCACAAGATCATGATACTAACATGTAAACTACATCACCAATTCAATAGAGAGTAGAGAAACATAGATCACTTACCAAATCCCCCTTGCTTTAATCATCAATGATCAATATTCATAATTCATCAATAATACAATATAGGGCAGTAGCTAAAGATATCATAACCTAAACGAAATCATACTTCAATTGTCCTAGAATTGAGATCATACAAGTGTTCTACATTAACAACCAATAAAAGATAGAAGAACATAAGTCAATACTACCTAATCTTCAAGCCTTGATACACATTGAATCCATTACACATAATTCATCATAAAATTGCATCATAGGTAGTAGCTAAATCAATTTATCATAATTGAATCTCATAACAATCATTCTAGCATCAAGATCACAACATACTACAACATAGGCTAATTCTAGATTGAGAGGGATCATGGGTTCAATATAAAATTGGATTGAAAATCACATTCAAATCAGTAGCTAATCATCAATCGTTATCATCATGCTTTTGAAATCGTTTTTAGAAAGAACCCATGACTAGATTGAAGAATACACAATTTGATCATAGAATCCCTTTGAAAACATTTGGAGGAACTTTCTAGATGAAAGATTATCCAGAGATGAAGGATCACCATACCTCATTATAGAAGAAAACCATGAAATCTTGATGAAAAAACCATCACTATCCAATCTACAAGTTGTTCTTGAGCTTCATCTCCAATGGAGGTTTCTAGAGAGAGTTTGGTTTGGGAGGGAAGTCTAAATTTTGAAGAGTGAATTGGGTATGGGGTTTTGATTTTATAAACCAACTTAATATACCCAAAAATAACTAAATAAATCGCCTAGGGTCAGGTTAGGACGTGGGGTGAATTTTCCATTCACCCCTTAATGAGACAACTCGCCTGGTAGTGAATTGCAGCTTGCATCGACGATCCCATCGATGCCCCTTAGTCCCAACGACGGTGTTTAGGTGGCCACCATCGTTTGGGTCTGAGGCTGGTCCTTGGCTGAAACTCCTCCAAGCTAAGTGTTGGACGACGCCTCCCCATCGACGGGGCGTAGGTCCACCTACCAGGCATCATTCAAGGTCGTCGTTTCACACTGCCAAGGCAGTGTTTGAGGTCCTCCTTGAGGGCCTTTTGCAGGGCCCTTGGGGAGTCGTACCCGGGCCTTTCCAAAGTAAATAAACTCTCATACATGTCAAGGACCTTCCCTACCATTTTGAGCATCAAACAACACTCGCAACGCATCAAAACACACATGCACGTCTCAAGGGCTAACTTTCGAACGTCTTGGATGTTCTTGAACGTTTGACTTTCAAATGACTTTAATTCAATCAAACATGCTTTAAAACACTTAATCAACATGTTAACAAGCTTATAAGGCACATGTGAGGCTCTAGACACCTTAACTCATTTTGGGGGTCTTACAATATATTTTTATTTCGTCCACTATTTTTTTTTTAAATTTCTCATGTTATCCATGCTAAAGAAAGTAAAAAATTAAATAGGAACAACGAAACTCAATAATGATAAACAAATATATTCACAAGGGAGATATTAAGATCCAAATTAACCCCTAAATTAAAAAAAAAACTCAAAAATAAAAAATCCTGAAAATATTATTCGATTTACCTCTATATGAATATTGTTTGGATTATAACTAAAATAAAATAAATATTAAAAATCCAAATTTTAAATTTCTTTAGTCAAAAGATGATATATGAGTTATTTAATTTGCACATGAACAATAAAAGTTTACGTGACCTTTTTCTTTATGGAATATATATTATCTCTACACAAAATTAAGGGGTATATCAGATATTTTTCTCCTAATAATAATCCAACATAATCTGCACAATATTATTATTATGAGAATCAAACAAACAATGTAGTATAACAATGAAGCGTAAAAAATATTTTGAACCTTATTTGATTATTCTATATCAATGTTAGTATTATATTAAAAAGAGAGTAGTCAACCTTGATATTAAGACAATTATATTACAAGAAATGACTTTCTTAATTCAAGACATCACCTCAAAAAATGCATTATTATTAATAGTTATTTAAAATATCTAAGCCCCAAAATTATATTATTATTTTCTAAAAGCAAAACACACACGATGTATGAACGGTTAATTAGTTAATGAAAAATCGTATTAATCATTGTCATTCAATTGTAATTTCAGAATTCATATTTAATTTACTAAAGTATATTGTATATTGTTGAGAATCCTCGAGAGTAACGTGTTAATGTTAATTATAGTCTTGTACCCGCACTATATTACGTCAATTTGATAACTTATAGATCATTACTCATATTTGTTATTAATATGACGTATAAGTATATCATTTTATTAATTATTATATTTAAATAAATTTAAGCTATTTATTTAAATATTTTGAATTATAATCTAAAACTATATTAATAACGACAATCAAAATTCGAAACACTTTAGAGATGGTAGATATCAAAATATTATAATATCATATAGTTCATCAGTGTTGATCCTATTTAACAACAATCTATTTAACAACAATCAAATCAAATATGTGATAGTTTTCACCCTTATATTATGTTGACTTGATAATATGCGAACTATTACTTATTTATTATTATTAATATGAGTTCTAACTAAGTAAGTTCATGAAATGTGCGTTTAAATAAATTTAAAATTCATATTTAAATAATTTTGTAGGCATAATTTTAAAATATTTTAATAAAATCAGGCAAAACTCAAAACACTTTATATATGATAAACATCAAAACATCATAGAAATCATAAAATTGGTATTACTTATAAGTATCGACCCTAATTAATTTTGTAAGAATAACTTCACCAAAACATTTTTTATAGTTCTAGTTTATTATTTAATAAATTATATTTTAAAATAATTAGTTAATAATCCTTATTAATTATTTTTAAAAATTATTATCCAAATGTTTTGATAAAAAGATAAATAATATATATATTTTAAATTTATTCTTTAAAATAAAGTTTGAAACTCCATACATCATCTCCTCATTCCCACAAACAAGCAAAATCTAAAGCCACCATCGCCGTTGTGGTTCTTGCCGCCTTGCGGCCACCTTTACTCTCTCTTACTCGTCTTCATCTCCACTGCACACCGTTATCATTTTCATTTCCTCCTTCAAGAATGTGTCAATGTCAAAATTCGTTAAAGAAGACGGCAAGAGCGTGAAGAAGAAAGAAAAAGGGGTCGAGCAGGGATAGAGATGGGATGGAGATGGAGGTAGATTGGGTGAAGAAGGAGTTTTTTAATTGATTTTTTTTAAAAGTTCTATTATTTTATTCTTTCAATATTTTTAAAGCTTAAATAGTATAGTCACTCGCCTTCACGTGCGTAAATTCACACAATTTTGCCAACTCATCCATCTTGATGCCACATAAACTTGGTGTCTTGGTTAATGGCCGAGGAATTTAATAAATTATATTTTATTAAATTTTAAGAGATTAATTGATAAAAAGTTAAGTAAAAAGATCTACAATATACACTCATTTAAGTACAAAAGTCTATAAGACCATTTCACCGTGTTAAAAAATAACAAAAATTTGAGGGAGGACAAAAAATACACTACTATTACAAACATATTGTGAAATATTAACAATATAAAATTATAAGACAATAAATATATAGACAAGATGTATGGGAGAATGTTTTCTTATTTCTTTCTTCTGTACTTTTCAATTGATTCTTTAATAAAATAATTATCGCCTATTTATAGTATAAATATCTCTTCAAAGTTACATGAATTAAAGTGTTCATTTATTTCGTATATGAATTTCAAAGAAAATTACAGTTAAACTTTAAATTGAGTTACAAATGACATCCACATTAATGCATTTATAACAAAACACAAAGTAATTATAGTGTTATATGTGAACACTAAAAAATGATCTAAGTTTTGATCAAAAAACATCTGTCGAACCGGCTGCTACCCAAGACCAAGCAAGAGGTCATTTGGGCCGAATTCAGGATAAATGAAGATGGAGCCCTATCAATTGCAGTCGAGTCGTCGACTGTGCTGTGGCTATTATGCTTCTCACTGGCCGCCTCATGCTCAGGTCTTTGTCTGTTGCGTCATCACCGTCATCCCCTACCCTTCAGGAAATTGCCTCTAATCACCCTGCAGGTCTGAACGGAAGTACTTAAAAACATCCAAAAGGAATTACTAGGATACAATTGCATCTAATCCGATTAAATTGGTTGCGCAGGTGTTGCAAAAGTAGTGCTTAAAAAGGGAAAGACACAACTATTTAAGGATGGAAGCCCAATGGTTTACAGTGGTGCTATTGATAGAGTAATTGGTAGACCACCACCCACCACTGGCGATATTGTCCTTGTTGCTGATGGCTCAGAGAAACCTATTGGCTGGGGTTTTTACAATTCTACTTCTATGTTCCGTGTCCGGCTCATGCAGTTAGAAGAGGAAACTGCACAGTACTATCTGACCCTTTTTTCGTTGCAACCTCTAGCTAGTATATTTATATAAATATTCACCACCTTCATTGGTCTAAAATGGTGCAGAGACCCTTCTTCTGCGCTTAATCCAGATAAGCTACTGGAAACAAGAATTGCAGCAGCTGCTATGTTGCGTCAAAATCTAGGGCTTCCATCTGCTCATACAAATGCATATCGTCTTGTTAATAGCGAAGGAGATAGGTATAATCATCGCTCTCCTGAATTGTGTTACTTCTTATGTATTGACCTTATATTGTTATTAAAGATCATTTCATTATTCATTATGTCTTCCTAGATAATTGCACAATGGACTTAGAAGGAGTACTCACATGCTTTACAGCTGAATTTCTTAAATCATGACCTTGTTTATTAGTGTTTCTTGCTCTGTTAGAATATCAACCTTAGCCATAATGCTTTTCAACTACTATCAGGGGTGGCTCGACAATGTTAAAAAAAGACATGTGCCTTAGGCTGCCAAATGAGCCTCATATTTAATAATAATAGGTTATAAGTTAGTATTTTTTAACAATGTTGAATACTATTAGTAGAAAAAGTGAATATTACATGAAAACTGAAGGGATTATTAGAAGAAATTTGACAGATTTGGAGTACTATATCTCATGAAAAATAATTTAAAGAATGGTTATATTATCAGATGAAAACTAGAAGAGATCAATTGTATAAAAGTTATTAACAATTTAAGTTTAAAGCCCCGTTGATTTTTGTTTTAGGCCACTGATACGCTTGAGCCGCCCCTGACTACTACTGATTAGGGACTATGGTACTTGGTTGATGTAACTATTCTATAAAAAAAGGGACAATTCTAACAAAACAAAGTAAAATAAAAAATGCGAGGGGCGAAATGGTGGAGAAGGAGAGGGAGGACTGCTAGCTGCCAGTGCTAGACAGAAAACTAATAAATGATTGTGATAGCTAATTTCTTAGAAAGAATTAGTCAACCCTTGAAAATTAGGGAAGTTAGTTATAGGAGTTAAAATTAGGAAAATTAGTTATCATGTTGTAGGTCTCAAGTTCGAAACCCCTTGCCTGCGAAAGCAAGGGGTTTGCCTTTTGGGTCGAGCTTCTCGTACCGGGTATGAATAGTTCGGGTTACCTCTCTTATTGGTTTGCGAGCTATTGCATAGGAGAGGGTTTTTTACCCTGTGCGCACCCAAAGGGTAGCGGCTGCGGGTTTTCCTTGTCATAAACAAAAATAATTAAAAATTAGGAAAGTTAGTTATTCATATTGAAGCAAAACTTGTAGTGCCAAAGCATGATAGATGTCTTTAGGGAAAAGAACATGTGTTAGAAATACATATGTCAGGTTTATATGGAGGGTGTTAATGTTACACATTGTTTTCAATGATAATTTCAATCATCCCATGTGCTCGTAAATGTCATTCATTTACTTCAATTGCAAGGAATTTGATATTTACTTGTTACAAATATTACCGTATGACAGACTATCAGGCCTTATTGTTGATATCTTTGGAGATTTAGCTGTAATAGCTTCATCAGCTGCTTGGGTGCAGATGTACCAGCACCAGATAATGAATTGCTTGAGTAGATTAAATATTATCAAAAGGATAAGCTGGAGGCCAACTGTTGAAATCTTGAAGGAAGAAGGCTTAGATCCTTCTGATTTGAAAAAACCAGTTCTAATCATACCTCAAACTAGGGTTAAGGTGAGATCTATATTCATATGGATATATGTGCCTTTCAGATTTCTTACTAAGTCTAAAACCAATTCAAATATTCGTTTGCTCTCATGGAGGTAATAGGAAAGCTAAGATAAGCAGTGTGATATTACCTGACATGAAGTCCTGTTAGCATATAGACTTTAGATGCTAGGATTTGCAAAGTGCAATGTGCAATGTGCAATCCCTCCTATGGCAGCGTGTCCTCCTTGTTTATTAAGGAGGCATCAGAAGTGTACTTGCCACACTTTGCGTGGTCATGAAGAAAGAATCAAAATATGATTGAATACTAATACCATAACATCATGTATAAAATTATATGATGGAATGAATTTGATGAGAAACATTTTAGGTTAAATATGAAAAAGCCAATTTAGTTAAGGACCAAGACACTTCATAATAAGAGGAAAATCAAATAAGATGAAAAAAATTATTTTGCATCTAAAGTATAATATGATGGAGAAACATTTAACGACGATTCATTAAAATGTCAAGTAAAGAAAAGAGTTTTAGTGAAACATAATTTGCAAACTCTTTTATCTTGGGCAAGGAAAATTTCTTAAAAGTAATTAACTATAATTTAGTTAAAATGTATTTGATTCATGTCACTCAGTAATCCACAACCAGAATAAGGACAAAGGATAAAGATTCCAAAAACACAAGAAAGTAGGCGCCTAATGTTGACACTTCTCCTCTTAAATTTCTATCTAAAAGTCCTAAAAGAAAATCTTATATTCATAGGAAAGGCTTTCAATTATTAGGTGATTTTTTTTTTAAAGAAAGCAACAAAAAATACATGTACTCAAAATTAGTTCTAGAGTAACTTAGATAAGAAGAAAAAATTGTTTTTGTCTCTTTGTCTTTCTTCTAATGTTTTCTTTTTCTTTCTCCTCTCACGCTAAACATGATGCCCTTAAAATGAGATTTGACTTTGTTGATAGCTTATACATGAATGCACTTAAAAGAATTGGTGCAAGATGGGAAGCCTATGATCATGTTAATTGTGAATTTTTGGATTTCATTATGTTGAAGATGGGTTTCGGTGCAAGACGGAGAAAGTAGATCAAATATTGCATTTCAATTGTTCCGGTTTCGGTCCTTGTGAATGGTGGTTGTATGGTTTCTTGGGTAGTTTAAGAGGAGTGTGACAAGGAGACCCTTTGTCCCCTATGTTGTTCATATTAGTGGTGGAGGCTTTGAGCAAGATGATGGATAAAACTGTGATAAGAGGTTACTTTCTGCATCGATTTGCAGGCAATGTAATGTGAGGGTGTCACATCTCTTATTTGGCGATGATACTTGAGTGTTTTGTGATGCGGATAGAGCTCAGTTGGAGTTCTCGAGGCAACTGTTGATCTGGTTCCAGGTGGTGTCAGTTTAAAAATCAATCTAAGAAAATGTGAGATCATCCAATTGTTGAGGTGGAAAATATTGGGGTCTTAGCAGAAGTGTTGAATTGCAAGATTGAGGGTTCTTCCTACTACTTATCTTGGTTTACCTCTAGGCGCCGCTAATAAGGATCTGGCAGCTTGGAAACCGATGGTAGAAAGGGTTGAAAAGAGACATGCAGGCTGACAAAAGAGATATTTATCTATTGGGGGAAGGAAGTGTTAATTAAGAGTAGGGGTGGGCATAAATACCGGAAAATCGAAAAACCGAACCGAACCGAACTAATTCGGTTCTTCGGTTCGGTGTTGGTGTTATTTTTTCGGAAGTTCGGTTCTTCGGTTCGGTGTTCGGTGTAAGAGTCTCAAAACTTCGGTGCACCAAAAAATCAAATTTTTATTTAAAAAAATTAAAAATTAAAATATACTTTTGGTTATATATATATATATATATATATATATATATATATATATATATATATATATATATATATATATATATATATATATTTGGGCATTCTCTTAACTAAAAATTAAAAATTCAATCATCAATTAAATCATTCATGAACAAATCAAAGTAACACCAAATGTACAATTCAATAGTTAACTTGAAATATTAATTTCCAAGTGAAACTCAAACATATTTCTACCAATGTACATTATGTAAAGGAACTATCTTCATACTTGTTTTTCTCGATAAATTGTTGGAGGCACAATGTTCTTGATAAAGTAATCTTTTAGTTAGCACAATAAGTGTTCCACGGTAATATGCATCATTCCTTAACATAATTTTAAATTTTCAAGTATCTTATACTTTATCCTTATTTTATTTTTCATTCACACCGAAAAACCGATTTAAAAACACCGAATTAACTGAACCGAATTAGTTTGGTTTAATATATGGTGCACACTTTTCTAAAATCGAAAATCGAACGCCTACCACTAATTAAGAGTATGTTGTCGACAATGTTATCAAAGGCGAAAAGCGCAAAAAAAGCTCTATGGTCCGTTGGGGCTTTAAACACATAATGCAAATAAGTGTGGGCTTTAATGAAAAAAGGCACAAAAGGAGAAAATATACAAATATATATGTTTAGTCCAAGACTAATAATTATAAACATGAATGACAAATATATGAACAAAGAAGTTGATTTTTTTTATGATAAAGTGAAAAATCAATTGTTTAGTGTCAACTCTTCCACATAGGCTCACTGGCAAGGAAAGTATGCCTTAGAAGCTTGATGACGACACTGAAGCGCACATAACGTGAGGCGAAGCGCTCAACACGTTTTAAGCCTCAGGGCTTATGCCGCGCCTTTGACAACACTGGTTGTCGAGCTATCCCACATATTTCATGTCTTTGTTACATGCGCCCATCAAGTGTTAGTGGAGAGCTGAAAAAACCTCCGGAGAGATTTTATGTGAGATAGCTCTAGCGGGGAAAGGACGTTTCACTGGGTAAATTGGGCGATTGTCACTACATTGAAGTGTTAGAGTTTATTTGAAGTATCTTCCTACAATCTACGCTTATGGTTGCACAAATTTTGAATACTGAGGACCAAATCGCAACTTCCGAAATAGTTTGGTGACTGGTTCTATAACTTGTTGTATAAACTGCATTTAATATGTGAGCTATGCCTTGCATTGGAAAAAGGGAGTTTGTGAATTAAAAGCTCCATATGGTTAAGATTTAAGTCGTGGTATGCAATGTTGATATCCTTTTCAGTTGTATGAACTTTCTGCTAACTAGCAATATATGCTGCTGAAAGATTTGTTAACAGGTTTACTCTTTTTTCTTGTTGAGGTAATGGAGAATCAGATGTCATATTTGATATCCTTGGATGGCCAAAAGACAGGGTTTTATGCCGATCAACGTGAAAACCGTTGCTTCTTATCTACCATTTCAGAGGGTCGTAGAGTTCTTGACATATGTTGCTATACTGGAGGGTTTGCTCTGAATGCAGCATCTGGTGGTGCTTTGGATGTTATTGGTATCAATTACTTCCATTGTCTTGTCAATTGTTATATGCAAATTTAAGTTACTACTTTGCATGTTACTTGTGCAATAAGATAGCTACAATAACTACCTCTTATTGGGGTAATTTCTAAGATTGTCACTCAATATTTGTTTTATTGCGCAGAAGTTAGTGGACATTTTTCGAAATGAACAAGTCACTCAACTTTGTCCAACTATGATTGGAAAATCATTTTTTTTGTAACAGAAAGTCACTCTACTTTGTCTTAATATCATAAAGATAATAGTATGTCCAGCTGTTCACTATCACCAATATCATAAAGATAATATTATGTCAGGCTGTTCACTATCACCATGTCTCCTTTGTTTCCTCCTAATAATTTTCTGTGAACGTACCCAAAGTACAAAATATTGTTTTGTGACTGATGATATTTAGGTAAATTTGATTGACTTTTTCTGTAAAAAAAGACTTATACCACTTTGGTGCAATAAAGTGAAAGTTGAGTGATTTTTGTTCTTTGCTTGCTTTTAATGCCTTAGCACATAAAATGAAAATTTTTAGTAACTAATCTTTTCCTAGAAAAAAAATAAGTAAAAAGTTATTAGGAAAAATACATTAAATCCCCCTCCACAAAAACTTGTCCAGTTTAACACTTCAACTTTACAGGCGTTTATGTACCCTCTATTTTAGTATGAAGTGAAATTAATGCCCCCTTATCGTGTATGGCAAAGAAATTTTTTTATCAGTTTTTGAAAGTGCGTGAAAAGGGAAAAATAACATTAGAATTGGTCCAAATTGTACATATGTCATCCTCTTATTGGATGATATTTTATTTTTCATTTTAGTTTTTTCTTTTTCCTTTATTCCTTTTCTCTTTTGGTCTTCTCCCTTTTCTCTTTCTCAGCTTCTTACTTCACAACGACCATCTCCCTCACTAATTATCTTTTCCCTCATCTACACCATACTCTTTTTCTTTGTAATAAATTGGATTAATGTTACGCATAATAAAGAAATATCAAATTTGTTTCTTAATTAGATGTGGGTTTGGTTGGCCAGAAAAGATGTTCGCCGATGCTATTTTTCTCCAATAAACTGGAACATATATATATTTCCTTTCTAAAATGCTAATTAAATCACCTTCCTTAGATCTTACCCCTTATAATTCAAAATTTCAGATTCAAAAATAGAGACTTGAATCATCTCACCTTCACCGCAAATCAAATTCCAGCGACCTTGATTTTTCTCGGTAGAATTGTCCATCTTATCTGTAAAGTATAAATTATCTTGTTGAGGAACCCGTCGAAGGGGTATGTATTGTAAATTTGATAACTGAAAAAACTATGCCATGAAATGTGTAGCTTATAGCCATGGAAATGGGGGTGATAAAGTAAGGAAAGAAGGAAGAAGAAAGGAAAACTCAAAACCTAATAATAAATAAATGACAAAATAAAAAATAATTTAAAAATTTAAAAATCAGTTTCAAAAAAATAATAATTTAAAAATGGTTTTATACATCTGTCAGGCGCGTGTATAATTCTCATGAATATTAATTCGAAGTTGTTTTGGGAAGAGGGGGTATTTATTTCACTTTAGACTAGAATAGGGGTACATAAATGCCCGTAAAATTAAAGTGCTAAACCAAGTTAAGTGGGCAAGTTTCGGGGGTGGGGGGTGGGGTGGGATTTTTTTTAAAATGTATTTTCTCAAATTATAGTTACATAATGACTATGATAATTATTAGAAGTAACCATAACAAAACTCTGAAAGCAAAAAAGGCTAAAAAATTTACTTCTTTTGTCCCAATTAATGTGTCACACTATCCTTTTTAGTCTGTCCAATAATTAGAAAGAATTTAACTTTAAAGTTCCCCTTCAACCCCTAATGAATTTAACTTTCTTTCTTCTTTGCTTAAAAGTTCCTTTCTATTTTTTGGATTTTATTATTGAGTCTTTTTATTTGGTTCCAAGAAAATGCTCCATAGCTCAACTCCACGCCTCATAAAGTTAGTGCATTTATGTTTATCAATGTTCGACCTCCAATCTCATAGGGAGCTCATAATTTAGTTATTGGTCAAGCGAATTGGACATTTTTTGTTCAGAATTTACTCCCCCCATTGACTTTTACTCGTCCACAATGGACTCTACACACCCCTTGAGGAATAAAAAAATGAAATGCATATAATTTTTGATGAATTTGAGAAATGATTTGGAATGAGTAGTTAATGCCAAGGATAAAGCAGAAAAAAAGATATTCTCTCTCTCTTGATATGCTAAAGTGGACAAGTAAAAGGAAATGGAGGGAACACATAGAACTCTGCTCTGCAGGATCCAACTTTTCTCTCTTTGGGAAATGTGCAAATTTTCTGATTACCCTCTTCCATGGTGCTTTCGGCTGTAACATTACTCTGACATCCATTTCCTTGTGACGAAAAGATGAAAACGAAAATCTAACAATAAAGAACACCAAGTTTAACGTGGAAAAACCCTTCAAACCGAAGGTAACCACCACGGATCGACAAGATCCGAATTGCTTCACTATAACAATAAGAGGGTTACAAATATTCTTCTAATGACTACACAACAAGTGCCAAAAGAGAACAAACAATAGCTACACCAACAAAAGATAAATAGAAAAAAACACCACCCAAACCCAGCTTCTGTTCGGGACCTAAAACAAGATCTTGCTGACCTCCGAATCCGATCTCCACCGTTCAAATCAACCACCAAGATGTCAGGAACACTTATTCCAAATTTCAGCCCGATCCAACGGTTAGTTAATCTAAACACAATCTGAACGTTGCTAGTCGGAGAAAAAGACTGCAACAAAAGAACCCTTTTTCTTCTCTCTTTTCTCTTGTTGAAAGCTCTCTCAAAAAAACCTCTCTTATGTCCTAATGTCTTTCAAAGACAATACCAGTGAGCAATTGAATTATTCTCTCAAGACCATCCTCTATTTATAGAGTTGTGCTTTTCCTTACAAAACCAAAACCAACTACAAATAGGATTACAAATCCAATCCTTTTCCTAATAGAATTGGAAACCAAATAAAGAGAATAATTTCAATCCTTTTTCAAGTAGGATTAGGCCATGGGCCTTTGGCTGGAACATGGACAATAGCCCAACAAACTCCCCCTCCAGCCAAGGGGCCAAATGGACTTCAAGTGGAGGAACTCTTGGCAGGCTTCATGCCTGCCGCACTTCTACAAAACTCATGCTTATCTACGATCACCAGTTTCGTAAGCATATATGAAGGATTGTCATTAGTGTGTATCTTCTCAACCTCAAATAATCTCTTCTAGGGCCATTCTAATCCAATGATATTTTCTACTAATATGCTTGAACTTAGAATGAAAGGTAGAGTGCTTGGTGAGATAAATAGCACTTTGATTATCACAAAATAAGACAAATCTTGATTGTTCAAAATCAAGATCTTTGATAAACTTCTTCATCCAAAGCAATTCCGTGGCACCTTCAGTGATGGCAATATATTCGACTTCTGTGGTAGATAGAGCTATGCACTTCTGAAGTCTTAATTGCCAAGAAATAGCTCCCCCTCCAAAAGTGAACAAATAGCCAGAAGTGGATTTTGAATTGTCAAGATTTCCTCCCAAATCAGAGTCTGTGTAGCATACAAGTTCAGACTTGCCACTACCAAAGCACAAGTCCATATCTAACGTACCCTTCAAATATCTTAGTATCCATTTCACTGCACCCCAATGTTCTTTTCTAGGATTGGAAAGAAATTTGCTAACGGTACCAACAACATGTGCAATATCTAATCTAGTGCAAATCATAGCATACATCAAACTACTAACCGCGAAAGAATATGGAATACTCGACATCTCATTCTTCTCTTCATTAGTCGATGGACTTTGGGTCGTACTCAACTTAAAGTGTTTAGCAAGAGGTGTACTAACCACTTTTGTCTTTGTCATGTTGAACCTCTTGAGTACTTTCTCAATATACTCCTTTTGGGATAGAGATAACTCCTTCTTGTGTCTATCTCGATGAATTTGTATGCTTAAGATTTTCTTTGCTGGCCCCAAGTCCTTCATCGCAAACGATTTGCTTAACTCTTTCTTAAGGACTGCAATTCTAGATTTATTTTTGCCAACAATCAACATATCATCCACATAAAGTAGTAAGATAATAAAATCATCATCAGAGAACTTCTGAAAGAATACACAATGATCTGAAGAAGTTTTCTTGTATCCCTGATTTTCAATGACAGATTCAAACTTCAAGTACCACTGCCTTGAGCTTGTTTCAAGCCATACAAGCTCTTTCTCAATTTGCAAACATGGTTTTCTTTCCCTTTAACTACGAAACCTTCAGGTTGCTCCATGTAGATCTCCTCTTCTAAATCACCATGAAGAAAGACAGTCTTGACATCCATCTGCTCAACCTCTAAATCTAGACTTGCGGCTAAGGCTAGAACCATACGAATAGAGGACATTTTCACAACCGGAGAGAAAATTTCATCAAAGTCAATCCCCTTTCTTTGACCAAAACCTTTGACGACTAACCTAGCCTTGTATCTAGGTGCAGATTATATTGCTCTTGCTTTAATCTAAATATCCATTTATTTGTTAAAGCTTTCTTACCTTTTTTGTAACTCCACTAGCTCATATGTGCATGTGCCATTCTCGTGAAGTGACTTCATCTCCTCTTCCATGGCTTCTACCCACCTATCTTATGAGTATCTAACATGACTTCATCATAACCTTCAGGTTCTCCCATGTCAGTCAAGAGGATATACTCATTAGAAGAATAACGTGTTGAGCTTCTCTTCTCTCTAGTAGATCTTCTATAAGAGGTTTCTGGATCATTTGAAGTGGTTATCTCACCATGGGTTGGTTGATTATCAACCAGAACATCATAAGTAGGAACATTTATATGTTCTACACTCTGATCATTATCTGGATCATTACCTTGGGTTTCCTCATGTGCATAAGATGTATCAATAATAGGAATTGGATCAACATCAACTAAACTCTCATCAGTCTGAGAATCTAGTTTCTCAGTCTTGTCAATATCTTCAATAGTTTGATCTTCAAAGAACACAACATCACGACTTCTAATGAGCTTCTTATCAATTGGATCATAAAAGCGATATCCAAACTCATCTTGACCATAACCAATGAAGATGCACTGCTTAGTTTTAACATCCAATTTCAACCTCTCTTTTGGAACATGCACACAAGCTTTACACCCAAACACTTTCAAGTGATCATAAGAAACATGCTTATCAAACCAAACTTTGTTTGGAACATCACCATCCAAAGCAACAACAGGAGACAAATTGATAACATAAGCAACAGTGTTAAGTGCTTCAGCCCAAAAAGAATTTGGAAGTTTAGCCTCTGAAAGCACGCATCTAACTCTTTCAACTAAAGTTGTTCATCCTCTCTGCCAAACCATTTAATTGAGGAGTCTTTGGAGGAGTCTTCTGATGACGAATTCCTTGCGATTTGCAGTAGTTATCAAAGGGACCAATATACTCACCGCCATTATCAGTGCGAATACATTTTAATTTCTTTCCCGTTTGTCTCTCAGATAAGGCTTGAAATTGTTTAAACACATCAAGCACTTGATCTTTGGATTTTAAAGGATATACCCAAATCTTGCGAGAATGATCATCAATGAAAGTAGCAAAGTAAAGTGCACCACCTTTTGACTTCACTTTAAAAGGATCACACAAATCTGAGTGTACTAGCTCCAATAGCTCAGACTTTCTTAAAGGAGGATGACTGTGAAAAGAAACTCTTTTCTGTTTCCTGCTAAGCAATGAACACATCTTTTCACCTTTGCTTGTTTCATACCAACAAGCAAATTCTTCTTAGCCAAACAGGTGATCCCCCTCTCGCTCATATGACTAAGCCTCTTGTACCACAATTCTGATGAAACCTCGCTCTTCACCAAATTTATAGTCACCAAGAATCGATTCTTGTGTCACGTATAAATTTGAATGTTTTCTTCCTCGAGCTAAAATCAATGAGCCTTTGGTGAGCTTCCATTGACCATTGAACAAGTCATTATGATAGCCATCATCATCAGTGGCGGACCCAGGATTTTCGTTGAGGAGGTTCGAAAAATAAAAGTATAAACATTTAACTAAAAAAAAAAAAAAAAACTGAAACAAAAAGATGTAAAAAATAAAACGCCAATCCAGGGATTCGAACCCTGGATGTCGCGCGTAACATTGAGCTCAGCTACCGTTGGGCTATCTCATCCATTTGTGATTTAGGGTGTTCAATATATATATATAAATACAAATCCAGAAAATTCACCTTAGATATACAGTGTATTTTTTTATCGAGGATGTTCGGGTGAATACCCTCGACAACACGTGGGTCCGCCCCTGCTAGTTGTCCTACAGAGATCAAATTTAAGGGAATGTCTGGAGCATGCTTGACATTCTGAAGGACCAACGTTGAACCAATATTGGTTTTCAAACAAACAGTGCCAAAACCGAACACCTTAACCTCACCAGCATTACCCATCTTTAACACCTCAGAGTTAACAGAAGTATAAGATGAAAAGAAGTCTTTTCTTGGTGTGACATGTGATGTGGCTCCAGAATCTACTATTCAACTTGTATCTTGAGATACAAAATTGATGACGTATTTATCACAAGCGAAGAGAAGGTCATCTTGGACAACAACAACATTATTTTCATTGTTTTCTTCCTTCTTCCCTTCTTTAAGATCTTCCTTCAATTGTTTGCAAAATCTTTTAATATGTCCTTTCTTTCCACAATGATAACATATAATATTTGGATTCTTGAATTTTGACTTGCTTCTGCTTTTACCTCTACTTCTCGGATCTCTGGTCTTATGTCTCCCTCGATCTTCTGTATATAGAACATCTGAATGTGAAGATGTGTTTCGAGATTTTCTTCTAACCTCTTCATTCAACACACCACTCTTTGCATATTCCATAGTCACCTTTCCACCAGTGGCAGAATTTGTTAAAGAAACACGAAGAGTTTCTCAAGAATCCGGTAGAGTATTAAGAAGCCAAAGTCCTTGTATTTCATCATCAAAATTAACACCCATTCCTGATAGCTGATCAAGAATACCCTGAAAATCATTTATATGATCAAGAATATGACTGCCCTCCTTGTATTTAAAGGTCATCAATTGCTTTAGCAAGAACAACTTGTTATTGCCAGTTTTTGAAGCGTAAAGTGTCTCCAACTTTTCCCACAATGTTCTAGCATGTGTCTCGTTCACAATATGGTTGCGAACATTATCTTCAACCCATTGTCTTATATATCCACATACTTGTTGGTGCTGAAATTCTCAATTTTCATCGGCCACAGTCTGGGGTTTATGAGCAGAAAAAACCGAAAGATGCATCTTCTTCACGAACAATAGATTTTTCATCTTGCTTTTCCATATGTTGTAGTTTCTTCCGTTTAGACATATCATCTTGCTCATATTCCCCTCCATATAGATAACCTTAGCTCTGATACCAGTTGTTGTGACGAAAAGATGAAAAAGAAAATCTAACAATAAAGAACACCAATTTAACGTGGAAAAACCCTTCAAACCGAAGGTAACCACCACGGATCGACAAGATCCGAATTGCTTCACTATAACAATAAGAGGGTTACAAATATTCTTCTAATGACTACACAACAAGTGCCAAAAGAGAACAAACAATAGCTACACCAACAAAAGATAAATAGAAAAAAACACCACCCAAACCCAGTTTCTGTTCGGGACCTAAAACAAGATCTTGCTGACCTCCGAATCCGATCTCCACCGTTCAAATCAACCACCAAGATGTCGGGAACACTTAGTCCAAATTTCAGCCCGATCCAACGGTTAGTTAATCGGGAAACACGATCTGAACGTTGCTGGTCGGAGAAAAAGACTGCAACAAAAGAACCCTTTTTCTTCTCTCTTTTCTCTTGTTGAAAGCTCTCTCGAAAAAACCTCTCTTATGTCCTAATGTCTTTCAAAGACAATACCAGTGAGCAATTGAATTATTCTTTCAAGACCATCCTCTATTTATAGAGTTGTGCTTTTCCTTACAAAGCCAAAACCAACTACAAATAGGATTACAAATCCAATCCTTTTCCTAATAGAATTGGAAACTAAATAAAGAGAATAATTCCAACATCTTTTTTCGAGTTCTTTCTTTGTCCGAGACTCTTTTCCTTAATCCTCATTCTTTTACTTGTTGACTAGTAGCCCAGTTAGCAACTGCTGCATTCAAATAGAGACCATTGTTCAAAATATTATCGTGAATCTACCTCCCTGACTAGTAGCCCAGTTTTTGCTTAAGCAGAAAGAACAGATGGAGCAGTTAAATCATTTGGCTTTGTGTTCCCTCTTCCACCCTCTTGAAGAAATTTCCAAGCCTCAGGTGCAATCATTTATTGTTAACCCATGAATCATATCTGTCCAAGATACCACATTCTCTTCCACCTCCTGTTCTTCACCAACCCACCAAGAAAGTATTCCAAGACCATGCGTTCTGCTCTGGCATTTCCTCAAATAACGCCAAGGTCTTACTCAGGTGCCAATTTACAACACCCACTTATCACAATGTTCCACGAAAGCACACCCTCCCGCCGTGTTCGTTAAAATACAAAGCATTGTCAGGAAGGAGGCTTTGGTACCATTTGTAGAGACAAACTTCAAGGATCATGACATAAACAGAAAAGTATTCAATTGATTTCAACTCAAAGTAGAAGTATAGTAGTTCTCGACAAAAAGGAAGTGCAAATTAAAAGAATTTGGATTATAAAATGCTAATCTAAACCAGTGAACTACCTTTTGATATATTCCTTGTCTACGATCAGGCCTTGGCCATTTTTATGAATGAAAATAGGTTACTTGATATAAAAAAAGATGAAATTAAATCTAAACCAACAAACTAAAAATCAAGTCTCCGACCTCAACAATAATGGTATTGACTTTCAGTCTTTAGAAGGAGAAGAATAGGGAAGAGAGAGGAGAGTTACAGAGATACAATAGAGAGATAGGAAAGAGCAGAAGAAGAGTTGAGAAGAAGAAAGAGTCAATTTGAAGAGAATGAGTTTGATTCTTCACTACCTTCATTCACATTTCCTCTCTACTTACATTGATAAAAGAGAGATGATGTGCCAAGCTGTAGCAATGTGACATTCGACCAGCTCACGTGCCCCTGACAATTGAGATCATTATTTGATGAATGGTGCAGAGAAGAACACCGCAGAAGACAAAAAGGGGAGCATATCGGTATGTACCTGTGGTGAGAGGGGTATATACCTCTTAGAGTCGCAATAAAGAAGCGGAGAAAGATTTGGCTTGTTTTATTTGCTATTTTCTCTGTTATCTTTTTCTCTGATATTGTTTTTGTTTATGACATGTAGGGGGATTATACACCCAATACCAACTAATTCATAGATAACAGAATTAAAAGAAACCCGTGCTTCTCGCTTCCTCACTGGTCTCTCATTTGCACGCTATGCACTTTCTGTTAGAACTAATGAGCAAGAATGATAAAAATATAAGGAATCCAAAACAAAACTTGCTTGGCTTAGAGACACGTTAATACGTTTCTTGAAGATAGTTGGAGTCTCTCCCACGAGCAATCGGAAGAATAAATAACAACTCTATCTTCGGGATTCAACTAAGCCACAAAACAAGTAGCATTCAAGAATATTGCTCTTTAATTCTTTAATTGGTGATTTCACCTTTTGATTAATGTCTCACAAGTGTTTTTCAAGTGGAAGTAGTTTTTTGAATGCTTATCTTTCAACCAAAAGAAACTCAATTTATAGGACAAAAGTTTTGCAAGAAAAAGACTTTTAATTAAATAGTATTTATTATAGGTTCATGAATTGGAAATATAAGTTATCTTTCAAAAATCCATAACTTAGAATTTTCAAAGCGTCTTGCAAAAAGTTTATAACTTGGAATTAAAACAAATGAATGTTACAACTCACATTCATGTATTTTGTTATTTCAAAGCCTTTTCAACGGATGAATTTGTTTCAAAATTAATTGAAACACTAACTCTTACAATCCCCCACTTGTTTCAAATAATTTTATCTTTCAAAAATCCAAAAAATATTTTGAGACATTAATCTAGCAACATGCATCAATAATGGTGTCTTTTGGACTTGAACCATTAGCTAGTGAAAGTTTTCTAAGTCTTGACTACTTAGTGAACAAATCTTGAACTAAGTGGTTCATTGATTGAAGTTAGAAAAACACTCCACGCATATCAGTATGTTCCGGTGAAAATCGAAATCCTTTGACACCTTACGACCATGTGTCCTGAATCCTTTTAGTCAAGTGCTTTAAGATTTTCCTGTTAACATCTTATTGAAGCGGCCTCCACTTCGCACTTAGTGCGGTGAATTCATCAAGAGTAACTTTGCATACTACGACCAAATAGTCTATGAACTTCATTAAAAGTAATTAATCTCATCCTCCTTTACAACAAAGTATCGGTAAATCTATCAAGAGTATTCCTACACACTCCAATCGAAATCGATTTACAGACTTATTAAGAGAATATAATCTCATCGTTCTCTTCGGCAGGAATATCAGAAAAATTCATCTAGAGTTTTCTTACGAACTCCAACCGAGATCGGTCTTATAAATTTATTAAGAGAAAGGAATCTCAATCATGCACATCTACTTATTTCATTTTATTTTGAAAATGGGAATTTTATCGATGTGCTTCACAATTGTAACTTTATTTGTTTTTCCCTTTGAACCCAAGATTACATCATTAAGTAGGGTTACTATAAAGTACAATCAATTTACAACATGTTTTATTCTCATACCATTACAGATTTCCACTACTAACTCTTTGCCTAACCCTTTAGACAAATGATCCACTAAATTAAATTTGGACTTCACATATTGAAGCGATATCACGCCTTCCTCCAATAATCTCCTCACATGATTGTGTTTGAGACGAACTTGTCTCGACTTGCCGTTGTAGCATTCACTTGAAGCCCGAAATATAGCAGCTTGATTATCACAATAGATAGTTAAAGGTGGTACTGGCTTACTCCACAAAGAAATATCTATCAGCATAGATCGTAGCCAATCAGCTTCTTCTGCAGCAGAAGTCATAACTATAAATTCTGACTCCATGGTTGAATGAGTAATACGCGTGTGCTTATTTGATTTCCAAGATATCGCTGCCAAAGTGAAAATCCAAGCAGTAACAGATTTAGATTTAGAGTCATTCAGATCAGAATTCCAAGTAGCATCACTATAGCTTTCAAGAACAACAAGAAATGTAGAATAATGTAGGCCAACATTAATTGTACCTTTCAGGTATCTTAAAACACGAATTAAGGCATTCTAATGTTCAACTCTAGGATAACTAGTAAACTTGCTCAAAGTTCCTACTGCGTAACCAATATCCAGCCTGGTACAATGCATGGCATGCATAAGACTCCCAACAATCTCATCAAGAACATCACTAGAGTTCCGCATTAGTTTGATGGTGTAGGATCAGGTTTTTCGTCAAAGTGATCAAACCTCTTTAGAACTTTCTCAATATAACTTGATTGAGTAAGAGTCAAGCCATTCGCTGATCTTATAATTTTAATACCCAAAATTACATCAGCTTCTCCAAGATCTTTCATTTCAAAGTGAAGCTAGAAAATAATTTATTACTTTGACTCTTTCAATATCAGTTCCAAAGATCAACATATCATCTACATAAAGACATATTATGACACCAGATGTGTTTTGAAATTTACTAAATATGCAAATTCACCACCATTGATTGAGTAGCCATTAGAAATCATTACTCGTCTAAATTTCTCATTTCATTGTCTTGAAGCTTGTTTTAATCCATAAAGAGATTTAAGAAGCTTACAAACTTTGTGTTCTTGACCAGGAACGACAAATCCTTTTGGTTGTTTCATGTAAACTTCTTCATCTAGATCACCATTTAGAAATGCAGTCTTCACATCCATTTGATTATTACCAGACTATGAATTGCAGCTAAAGCAATCAAGAGTTGAATAGAAGTCATTCGAGCTACAGGTGCAAAGGTATCAAAATAATCAATATCTTTCAATTGAGTAAAACCCTTTGTTACCAAGCGAGCTTTGTACTTATCTAAGGTACCATCAGATTTTAATTTCTTTCTAAAGATCCATCTACAACCAAGAGATTTACATCTAAGAGGGAGGTCTGATAAAATCCATGTATTGTTTGACATAATAGAGGGCATTTCATCATCAATAGCTTAACGCCAGAAAGGAGCATCATGTGAAGCCATTGCTTCAGCATAACTTTTAGGATCCCTTTCAACTAAATAGACTTGAAAATTTGGTCCAAAGTCTCTTGGTTTGGCTGATCTTGCACTACGTCTTGGTTGACTTTCTTCCAGAGGTTCAACTATTTTCCTTTTAAGTGGAGATATAGAAGAACTTGCATCTTGTTCCAAAGGTTCTTTTTTCTTAGGAAATATATGCTCAAAAAAGTTAGCATGCAACGATTCAATAATTGTGTGAGGGCTTGGGGTCTCAAGATTCAAAAATCTATAAGCCTTACTGGTTTGTGAATAACCAATAAATACGCAATCTACTCCTCTATATCCAATCTTAGTCAATTGTTGATCTGGTAATCTAACACGAGCCAAACAACCCCACACTTTAAAATAATTTATATTCGGCTTTGGATTCTTCCAAAGTTCATATGGAGATGAATCATGTTTCTTGGAAGGAGTTCGATTCAAAATATGACATGCAGAAAATAAGGCTTCACTCCACAAATTTTCAGTGATACCAGATCCATAAAGCATAGAGTTAACCATTTCGATGGAATTTCTATTTTTTCTTTCAGCTACACCATTTTGTTGCGGTGTATAAGACATAGTCAATTGTTTCTCAATAACTCCTCTTTCACAAAAATCAATAAAATCTGATTTTAAATATTCTCCACATCTGTCAAATCTAATTGATTTAATCTTCAAACTCAGTTTATTTTTAACTTCTGCTTTATATGTTTTGGAAGTCGCAAATGCCTCATCTTTTGTTTTTTAATGGAAAAACATATGTATACCTTGAGTAATCGTCAATGAAAGTGATAAAATATCGCTTTTCATGATGTGATAAACAATCCATTTCACAAATATCAGTGTGGATTAACTCCAAAAGTGTGGATATCCTTTCAACAGACTTAAAATGTTTCTTTGTTATTTTACATTTACTACAAGTAATACACTTAGCAACATGATCCTTTCCATAGTCTTTAATTAATCCATTTTTCACCATAAGTTGAATGGATCTAAAATTCACATGACCAAGATGTTCATGCCATAAATCTGAAGACTCCACAACATAAGCAGAAATATTTTAATTTTCAATATTGAGTTTGATCAACATGCTCATGCTTCGAAAGAAGCGTACTTGACACCAAGTTCTTTCGAATATCAGGAACATGAAATACGTCTATCAATGTGACCATCTTTCCGGAAGTGAATTTCAGTTCAACAGTTCCTTTTCCCACAACCTTAGCAGAGGATGAGTTTCCTATATGCAAAACTTTATCGCCCCCCACTAATTCATAGGTCGTGAAAGAAATTCGATTACCTGATATATGACGAGTTGCACCAATGTCTATTCATCATTCCACTTGATCTCCCGTTACAAATGCTTCTGTGGCCATTGCCAGCAGTTCATTTTTTGTATTTTATTTGCCTTTTCTTTCTTCTTTTCAGCTTTAACAATTTTACAATCACGTGCATAGTGACCAATTTTATGACAATGATAACATTCATTCGACTTAAAATTAGAATTAGTACGCTTAAAATTTTTACTCTTCTTTGCCTTCAAAAATTTATTATCGGCAAGTTCCTTCTTGATATTTTCTTTAACAACATGAGCTTTCATGATGGGTTCCTTCAAGAGGTTATTGTCACGGTATCGTGTCTCTTGTTCAATTTGCAAGTGTTGCAATAATTGTTCAAGAGTCAAATCTTCCTTCTTGTGTAAGAGTTTGCTTCTGTACTCCTTCCAAGATGGAGGAAGTTTTGAGACAATAGCTCCAACATGAAAGTTTTCATCAAGATCAAGTTCAAATATAGCAATTTTATTAGCTATAAGTTGAAATTTTTGTACTTATTGAAAGATTGACTTGTCATCAACCATTTTGAACTCCATATAATTTGAAACAAGAAATTTCTTTGAACTTGCCTCTTCTGCTAAATGAATATCTTGAAGAGTATCCCAAATATCCGTAGCAAATTTACATTTAATATAATGTTGATCATAATATTTATTGGACATTCATCCAAGAATATAATTCTTGCATAAGTAATCATCATCTTGCCATTTGACAATTTATTCTTTAATTAAAGTAGCTTCGTCTGCTGCTACCTCTGAACCGGGAGCGTTAGGACAATGTTTCTCAAGAACATATGCCAACTTTGATCGTCTTAAAAAGAATTCCATCTTTCCACGCCACGCCGTCTAGGAAAGTCTTTGCCATCAAATATTTCAAAATTAGGATTAGGCAAAGATGAAACTCCGCTCGTTATTGATGTGGATGCCACAGAGACAACTATCTTTAAATTGTTAGAACAAATGAACAAGAATGATAAAAATACAAGGAATCCAAAACAAAACTTGCTTGGCTTAGAGGCACGTTAATACGTTTCTTGAAGATAGTTGAAGTCTCTCCCACGAGCAACCGGAAGAATAAATAACAACTCTATCTTCGGGATTCAACTAAGCCACAAAACAAGTAGCATTCAAGAATGTTGCTCTTCTATTCTTGAATTGGTGATTTCACCTTTTGATTATGTCTCACAAGTGTTTTTCAAGGGGAAGTAGTATTTTGAATGCTTATCTTTTCAACCAAAAGAAACTCAATTTATAGGACAAAAGTTTTGCAAGAAAAAGACTTTTAATTAAATAGTATTTATTATAGGTTCATGAATTGAAAATATAAGTTATCTTTCAAAAATCCATAACGTAGAATTTTCAAAGCGTCTTGCAAAAAGTTTATAACGTAGAATTAAAACAAATGAATGTTACAACTCACATTCATGTATTTTGTTATTTCAAAACCTTTTCAACGGATGAATTTGTTTCAAAATTAATTGAAACACTAACTCTTACACTTTCTTCATTCCTTGAACTTCACAATGAGTGAAATTGCATTCCCGCCGTCATTGAAAGCAAGAAGATAGATTCTTATTGCTATCATTTTAATCAGTAAGTCTGTGGACTTGTTCAAGAACGCGAGCAAAATTTGTCTTATTCCTCAGGGGTGTACCAGAACATTTGTGTAGATCGTGTGTGCTGTTTTAACCTTGGTACTACTCTGTAAGTTTGCTTCTGGTTTTCTAGTCTAATGATGAGTTAATTCCACTCCTTGGTTTGAAGGTGTTGATACATCATTGCCTGCTTTGCAACTTGCCAAGGAAAATGTTGCATTAAATGGCCTGGATCCTCGAAAGATATCTTTTCTTCGGCAAGACGCAACTGAGTTCATGAAGGCTGCTATTTCTAGAAACGAATCATGGGATATAGTTATACTGGATCCTCCTAAATTGGCGCCTCGGAAGAAGGTAATTTGCAATGATTTGTATGGACTTCAGTATTGATGTTTCTTGGGAGCTTACTGTTAAAATGTACTCTATTCATACTCTAAAAGAGATTTGCATTTGCTGTGTAGAGTTTAGACATTTCTCGATTCTGGTTAATGAATTATTATGTAACGCGTTGGTCTGGAAAGTGATGTGGTGCCTCAAGCATTGGTTGTTGGATCACATGGCTAATGGATTTGAAGAATACTTTGACTAGAATGTTTCTAGTAGTGAATGGTGATCAACTTCTAAATCAAGGACCAGTGCATACAATGCATTAACCATTTAAAAGTAACTCTTGTGAAATTATAGAATATGACATGAAGCACTTGTCTTGAGTCGAGGGTCCATCGGAAACAGCCTCTCTACCTCCCAAGGTAGGGGCACTTCTGAATATGCTTGGAAATCGCGTCCTGGTTCCTAACTTCCTCATTTGTGAGGACAAGTTATATTTGCCTCTGTTGTCTACGATTCATCACTTCTATTCCATCTCAATCTGCATTCCAACTAATTGGAAGGAAAAAGCTTCTCTACAACGTCATGTTATTTGTTTCAGAGCTCGTTCATTTTGAAGTAGTTTTCACTTTTCTCTTACTTAATCCAGGTCTTAAAGAATGCGTCTGGAATGTATAGGAATTTGAACTGTTTGGCCATGCAGTTGACAAAAAGAGGTGGTCTTCTCATGACCTGCTCATGTTCTGGAGCTATGACCCAAAGTGGAATGTTCTTCCGCATTCTTCAGGCAAGTTAATTTCTTTTTAATTCAAGGGCAAGCAGGAAGATATATCAGACTCCATTGGAGTTTTTGATGACCATATAAAAAGTCCCGGCAAAGGAAATTTGTGTCTGAATAACTGTTTCTGAAAAAAGTTTTGAAATTTGTTCTTCCCTAACATTTACATTTTCTTTTTATTTCGAAGGAATGACTATGGTTGTAGTACGAAACCTGTAAGAATAAAGGGACCCAAAATTCAGTGGCTACATAGTTTTTGCACCCAAGTCCATTTGATGCTCTGGAATTGGATGTTCAATTAATAGTTTTGTTAAAATACAATGTGATCTAATAGAACACCATGATATACAACTTTTGCTCTGCTCGTTCTTGGCTTTACAATGGTATGTAACATGGATGAGGTCAACAAATAACTGGATGTTGTTTATACATGTGAGAAATTAAAACACGGGAGAAATATTACCAAGATGTACGAAGACAATTGTCTTTTTATATCCATACTTTACATTTTAAATAATACTTCGTAAATGTTTCCAATGTGAGACACACTAACCTAAGTATTACTATATACACCTTATCTATGCACATTAGCTGTCTAGCAATATGTCATATCACATATGTATGTGGATAGACAGAAACTTGTTTCTCCTCCTATGTCTTCCTTGATGACCATTAGAATTACTTAATGTAGCCTCTTTCCAAAAGAGGACTTGTTATTTTAGCTATGTTGTAATCCCAAATGAACTGTATGTTAATTTCTTGATCCAGTCCATGAAACGTAGATTGATTGATGTGTTCTCTGGTTTGCCTGCACTTAGGGTGCTGCGTCAATGGCTGGGAGGAAAATCACTGTTGTTCGTGAGGCAGGAGCAGCATGTGACCATCCGATTGATCCTGCCTATCTAGAGGGAGCATATCTCACGAATATCTTGCTTAGAGTGCTGTAGATGTCTTTTTCTGTATATAGAATGAAACTCCTTGTTTACGGAAGGCTGAATCAATTTTAGGAATGGAATCTACCGGTTCCTAAGAGACTAAATGAGTTTCTTTTTCTTTATCCCTTTCCACATTAATCCTATTCTTGTGTCGACTCCTTTCATAATCGTAACCTCTTCATGTTTGCCACCTCACCTTTTCTTAGTTATTTTACTTTTGACAGTTGAAGTTGGTTTGAGCTGGTTAATCAAATGAAAGCGAAGATGCAACCCTAAATGAACAAAATAAATAGTTTGAACGTTGTCGTTTTGGAACTGCAACTTCAATCCAGCAGATGATGCACATACAAGGAGAATTCTAAAAATTTCCAGTAGTTACTAACTTTTTTAACAAAGGGGAATTCCTTCACACTTTGGGTTAAGTACGTTGAAGGTAATCTCTCTAGTTGGTGTGCTTGAAGAGTGTGAGTTTGTAACGAAGGGGAACTGTATTGATGAGAACTGTACATTGGAATAGGAATTCATCATAGAAACAATTAACAAAGAAGGGAGAGTTGGTCTAGGAAACAACTAAGAAATAAAAGACAACTTCATAGCATAAGCATTGATACAATTATATCATCTTCTACATGCTGGGACCCTAACAAAGTGCAATGGTCCCCTTTATCCAAAAAAAAATAAAAAAAAATGTGCAATGGTCCCAAAAGCAACTTGCCAGTCACAAATAAGTCATCCATCATGGTTATGTATGTTAGGAACTCGGGCCTTCAGTAAGAACCTTGCCCTCAAAGGTTTGAGTAGAACGACACTAATTTCATGGTGGATATGAGGTGGAGACTGAAGCATGATATTAACAAGATATGTGTCCATCAGCATGCCATCTTTATACGTGACACTATATATACTAGAAAGTATTACAAAGAATGATCTAGTTTGACTTGACATGAAATTTAAGAAAATAAAGAAGACTTTTGATCATGTGATCCTAAATTAAAGTTATGTCAAATGTAAAAAATCGTCCTTTAATCTTGTGGCCTTAAACATGCTATGTGGAAAGTTGTTACCCAAAAAAGAAAGACGTCATTCTTTTTGAATCAGATTAAAAAGGAAGGAGGTGATTCTTTTTGAAACGGAGGGAATATCTTATTAGTTCCATCATAAGGGTGGGCAATTGTAGTATGATCCAAATCATGTGACAAACTCATTAATCTAACAGTAGAGCGGCCTATTTCAAGGAGAAGTTAAGAGTTCGCCACCAAACGAACAATTGTTGAACCCTAAAAAGTAAAAGGGACACTCCTTAAAAACATACACCAAAATGGACAGTTCTCCCATTTGGGCGTACTATGACTACAATATCTTACAATATCTTAACACTGTCATTCTCGTTAACTCCAGATCTATCTAAAATAACACTACACAAACTTTAAAGGTTGTTCGCCCACGAATTGGCGAACTACAATCCTTTTTATTTACTCACAAATTTTTTTGGGACTCTTGTGTTGCCTAGGTTGCCCCATATGATTCTCGAATCTCTTGATTTTATGTTCGTAACTGACATCCTAAAAAACTCTAATAGCGACACCATTTTATGGCAGGCATGTTACTTGGTGCATGGTCGTTCTTAGTTGGTGGAGCAATTTGCCTGGTTAATTCCGTTAGAATGAGACCTCAACATCCCTTCACAACCATCTTCATAGAGGGACTATGGCCTTTTAGGCAATAGGTCTGTGATGCCCTTATATAACACAGGAAAATCGGTAAGATCTGTGTTTACATGTGAACTTGAAAATTCGTCCATTTTTTCTGCGGGACAATCTGTGTCCATTGCTAACGTCTTAAAGGACGTCCATGAAAAATTTCGGGCATTTCATTTTGAAAATTTCAGATCACAAAAAATCCATGGACTAACACACGAAAATCGACAAAATCTGCGTTTACCTATTTTGGGGCTAGTTTGAACTTGAAAATGTGTCTGTTTTCCCCGCGGGACGAACTGGTACATTGCTAATGTCTTAACGGACGTCCATGAAAAATTTTGGGCATTTCATTTTGGGAATTCCGGATCACAAAAAATTCATGGACTATAGCACATGAAAATCGGCAAAATCTGTGTTTACTTGCTTTGGGCTTGTTTGAAGTTGAAAATGTGCCCTTTTTTTTCTACGGGATGAACATGGTACATTGCTAACGTCTTAACATACGTCCATGAAATATTTTGGCCATATTATTTTGGGAATTACGGATCACAAAAAACGTATGGACTATAGCACAGGAAAAAGACAAAATATGCGTTTACCTTCTGCGCGCTTCGGGGCTCATTTGACCTTGAAAATGGGTCGGACTGGCCGTGAGGGACAACCGGCTGCATAGCCAAGGTCTTGACGGACGTCCATAAAAAATTTCGGCATTTTTGACGTCGGAATCCGTATCACCCAAAAAATGGTGTGCTATAGCACATGAAAATCATCAAAATGGGGGGTATGCGCTGTTTGGGGCTCATTTGACCTTTAAAATAGGTCGGACTAGTCGTGAGGTCCAACCAGATGCATAGCCAAGGTCTTGACGGACGTGCACAAAAAATTTTGGTATTTTTGACATCGGAATCCGGATCACCCAAAAAATAGTATGCTATAGCACATGAAAATCATCGAAATGGGGGATATGCGCGCTTCGGGGCTCTTTTGACCTTGAAAATGGGTCGGACTGGCCGTGAGGGACAACCGACTGCATAGCCAACGTCTTAACGGACGTCCCCAAAAAATTTCGGCATTTTTGACGTCGTAATCCGGATCATCCAAAATATGGTTTGCTATAGCACACGAAAATCGTCAAAATGGGGGGTATGCGCGCTTCGGGGCTCATTTCACGTTGAAAATAGGTCGGACTGGCCGTGAGGGCCAACAGGCTGCATAGCCAAGGTCTTGACGGACGTTCACAAATATTTTGGGCATTTTTTACGTCGGAATTTGGATCACCATGTGCTATAGCACACGAAAATCATCGAAATGGGGGGTTTGCGCGCTTCGGGGCTCGTTTGACCTTGAAAATGGGTCGGACTAGCAGTGAGGGCCAAACGGCTGCATAACCAAGTCTTGACGGACGTCGACAAAAAATTTCAGCATTATTGACGTCGGAATCTGGATCATAGAAAAAATGGGGTGCTATAGCACATGAAAAATCATCGAAATGGGTGGTATGCGCGCTTCGGGGCTTGTTTGACCTTGAAAATGGGTCGGACTGGCCGTGAGGGCCAACCGACTGCATAGTCAAGGTCTTGACGGACGTCCGCAAAAACTTTCGGCATTTTTGACGTCGGAATCTGGATCACCCAAAAAATGGTGTGCTATAGCACTAGAAAATCGTTGAAATGGCGGTTTGCACGCTTCGAGGCTCGTTTGACCTTGAAAATGGGTCGGACTAGCCGTGAGGGTCAAACGGCTGCATAGCTAAGGTCTTGAAGGAAATCCCCAAAAAATGTCGGCATTTTTAACATCGTAATTCAGATCTCCAAAAAAATGGTGTACTATAGCACACAAAAATCATCGAAATGGGGGGTATGCGCACTTCGGGGCTTGTTTGACCTTTAAAATAGGTCGGACTGGCCGTGAGGGTCAACCGGCTGCATAGCCAAGGTCTTGACGGACGTGCACAAAAAAATTCGGTATTTTTGATGTCGAAATCCGGATCACCCAAAAAATAGTGTGCTATAGCACATGAAAATCATCGAAATAGAGGGTATGCGCGCTTTGGGGCTCTTTTGACCTTGAAAATGGGTCGAACTGGCCGTGAGGGACAAACGGCTGCATAACCAACGTCTTAACGGACGTCCCCAAAAATTTTTGGCATTTTTGACGTCGTAATCCGGATCATCCAAATTATGGTTTGCTATAGCACACGAAAATTGTCAAAATGGGGGGTATGCGCGTTTCAGGGCTTGTTTCATCTTGAAAATGGGTCGGACTGGCCGTGAGGGCTAACAGGCTGCATAGCCAAGGTCTTGATAGACGTTGACAAATTTTTTTAGCATTTTTGATGTCGGAATCCGGATCATAGAAAAAATGGTGTGCTATAGCACACGAAAATCGTCAAAATTGGGGGTATGCGCGCTTTGGGGCTCGTTTGACCTTGAAAATGGGTCGTATTGGCTGTGAGGCCCAACCGGATGCATATTCAAGGTCTTGACGGACGTCCACAAAAACTTTCGGCATTTTTGATGTTGGAATCCGGATCATCCAAAAAATGGTGTGTTATAGCACACGAAAATTATCGAAATGAGGGGTATGCGCGCTTCGGGGCTCGTTTGACCTGTAAAATGGGTCGAACTAGCCGTGAGGGCCAACCGGCTGCATAGCCAAGGTCTTCACGGGCGTCCCCAAAAAATTTCGGCATTTTTGACGTTGTAGTCCGTATCTCCAAAAAAATGGTGTGCTATAGCACACGAAAATCATCGAAATGGGAGGTATGCGCGCTTCGGGGCTCGTTTGACCTTTAAAATCGGTCGGACTGGCCGTGAGGGCCAACCGGCTGCATAGCCAAGGTCTTGACGGATGTGCACCAAAAATTTTGGCATTTTTGACGTCGGAAGCCGGATCACCCAAAAAATAGTGTGTTATAGCACATGAAAATCATCGAAATGGGGGGTATGCGCTCTTCGGGGCTCGTTTGACCTTGAAAATGGGTCGGACAGACCGTGAGGAAAAACCGACTGCAAAGCCAAGGTCTTAACGGACGTCTCCAAAACATTTTGACATTTTTGACGTCGTAATCCGAATCATCCAAAAAATGGTGTGCTATAGCATATGAAAATTGTCAAAATGGGGGTATGCGCTTTGGGGCTCGTTTGACCTTTAAAATGGGTCGAAATGGCCGTTAGGGCCAACCGGCTACATAACCAAGGTCTTAATGGACGTCCACAAAAATTTTTGGCATTTTTGACGTCGGAATCTGGATCACCCAAAAAATGGTGTGCTATACACGAAAATCGTCGAAATAGGGGGGTATGCGCGCTTCGGGGCTCGTTTGACCTTGAAAATTGGTCAGACTGGCCGTGAGGTCCAACCGGCTGTATAGGCAAGGTCTTGACGGACGTCCACATAAACTTTCGGCATTTTTGACGCCGAAATCCAGATCACGTAAAAAATGGTGTGCTATAGCACACGAAATCATCGAAATGGGGGGGGGGGGGTATGCGCGCTTCAGGGCTCGTTTGACCTTGAAATGGGTTGGACTAGGCGTGAGGGCCAGCCGGCTGCAAAACCAAGGTGTTGAAGGACGTCCCCAAAATTTTTTGGCATTAATGTCGGAATCCAGATCACCCAAAAAATGGTGCGCTATAGCACACAAAAATCATCAAAATGGGGGTATGCGCTTTGGGGCTCGTTTGACCTTGAAAATGGGTCGAACTGGCCGTGAGTGCCAACCAGCTGCATAGCCAAGGTCTTGACGGACGTCCACAAAAAAATTTGGCGTTTTTGACGTCGGAATCCGGATCACTCAGAAAATAGTGTGCTATAGCACACGAAAATCATCGAAATGAGGGGTATGCGCGCTTCATGGCTCGTTTGACCTTGAAAATGGGTCGGCCTGGCCATGAGGGCAAACCGGATGCATAGCCAAGGTCTTGAAGGACGTCCACAAAAAATTTCAATATTTTTGACGTTGGAATCCGGATCACCCCAAAAATGGTGTGCTATAGCACACAAAAATCATCAAAAATGAGGGGTATGGGCGCTTCGGAGCTCGTTTGACCTTGAAAATGGGTCGGATTGGCCGTAAGGGCCAACCAGCTGCATAGCCAAGGTCTTGACAAACGTCCACAAAAAATTTCGACATTTTTGACGTCAGAATCCGGATCACCCAAATAATAGTGTGCTATAGCACACGAAAATCATCGAAATGGGGGGGGGGGGTATGCTCGCTTCGGGGTTCATTTGACCTTGAAAATGGGTCGGACTGGACATAAGGGCCAACCGGATGTATTGCCAAGGTCTTGACAGACGCCCACAAAAGATTTCGGCATTTTTGACGACGGAATCCAGATCACCCAAAAAATGGTGTGCTAAAATCATTGAAATGGGGGTATGCGCGCTACGGGGCTCGTTTAACCTTTAAAATGGGTCGGACTGGCCGTGAGGGCCAACCGGCTGCATAGCCAAGGTCTTGACGGATGTCCACAAAATTTTTTGGCATTTTTGACGTTGGAATCCGGATCACCCAAAAAATGGTGTGCTCTAGCACACGAAAATCGTCGAAATGGGGGGTATGCGCACTACTGGGCTCGTTTGACCTTGAAAATGGGTCGGACTAGCTGTGAGGGCCAACCGACTGCATAGCCAAGGTCTTGAAAGACGTAGACAAAAATTTTTGGCAATTTTGTCGTCGGAATTCGGATCATCCAAAAAATGGTGTGCTATAGCACACAAAAATCATCGAAATGGAGGGTATGCGCGCTTCGGGGCTCGTTTGACCTTGAAAATGGGTCGGACTAGCCGTGAGGGCCAACCGGCTGCATATCCAAGTCTTGACGGACGTCGACAAAAAATTTCAGTATTTTTGATATCGGAATCCGGATCATAGAAAAAATGGTGTGCTATAGCACACGAAAATCGTTAAAATGGGGGGTATGCGCGCTTCGGGGCTCGTTTGACCTTGAAAAGGGGTCGGACTGGCCGTGAGGGCCAACCGACTTCATAGCCAAGGTCTTGACGGACGTCCGAAAAAACTTTCGGCATTTTTGACGCCGAAATCCCGATCACCCAAAAAATGATGTGCTATAGCACACGAAAATCATCTAAATGGGGGGTTTGCGCTTCGGGGCTCGTTTGACCTTGTAAATGGGTCGAACTAGACGTGACGTCCAATCGGCTGCATAGCCAAGGTCACGATTGACGTCCCCAAAATTTTTTGGCATTTTTGATGTCGTAATCCGGATCTCCAAAAAAAATGGTGTGCCATAGCACACGAAAATCGTCGAAATGGATGGTATGCGCGATTTGGGGCTCGTTTGACCTTTAATATTAGTGGGACTGGCCGTGAGGGCCAATCGGCTGCATATCCAAGGTTTTGACGAACGTGCACAAAAATATTTGGTATTTTTGGCGTCGAAATCCAGATAACCCAAAAAATTGTCAAAATGGGGGGATGCGCGCTTTGGGGCTCTTTTGAACTTGAAAATGGGTCGGACTGGCCGTGAGGGACAATCGACTGCATAGCTTAGGTCTTAACGGGCGTCCCCAAAAAATTTTGGCATTTTTAACGTTGGAATCTGGATCACCCAAAAAATGGTGTGCTATAGCACATGAAAATCGTCGAAATGGGGGTATGCGCGCTTCGGGGCTCGTTTGACCTTGAAAATGGGTTGGACTAGCCATGAGGGCCAACCGGATGCATAGCCAAGGTCTTGACGGACGTCCACAAAATTTTTGGCACTTTTGACGTCATGATCCGGATCACACAAAAAATGGTGTGCTATAGCAAACGAAAAATCGTCAAAATAGGGGTATGCGCGCTTTGGGGCTATTTTGACCTTGAAAATGGGTCGGAATGGCCGTGAGGTCCAACCGGATGCATAGACAAGGTCTTGACGGACGTCCACAAAAATTTTTGGCAATTTTGACGTTGGGATCCGGATCACCCAAAAAATAGTGTGCTATAGCACACGAAAAATCATCGAAATGGGGGTATGCGCGCTTCGGGGCTATTTTAATCTTGAAAATGGGTCGGAATGGCCGTGAGGGCCAACCAAATGCATAGCCAAGGTCTTGACGAACGTTCACAAAATTTTTTGGCACTTTTGACGTCAGGATCCGGATCACCCAAAAAATGGTGTGCTATAGCACACGAAAAATCGTCGAAATGGGGGTATGCGCGCTTCGGGGATATTTTGACCTTGAAAATAGGTCGGAATGGCCGTGAGGGCCAACCAAATTCATAGCCAAGGTCTTGACGAACGTCCACAAATAGGCACTTTTGACGTCGGGATCCGGAGCACACAAAAAATCGTCGAAATGACGGTATGCGCGCTTCGGGGCTATTTTGAATTTGAAAATGGGTCGGAATCGCCGTGAGGGCCAACCGGATGCATAGCCAAGGTCTTGACGGACGTCCACAAAAATTTTTGGCAATTTTGACGTCAGGATTCGGATCATCCAAAAAATGGTGTGCTGTAGCACACAGAAAATCATCGAAATTGGGGTATGCACGCTTCAGGGCTATTTTGACCATGAAAATGGGTCGGAATGGCCGTGAGGGCCAATCAGATGCATAGCCAAGGTCTTGACGGACGTCCACAAAAATTTGTGGCACTTTTGACCTTGAAAATGGGTCGGAATGGCCGTGAGGGCCAACCGGATGCATAGCCAAGGTCTTGACGGACGTCCACAAAATTTTTTGGCACTTTTGACGTCGGGATCTGGATCACTCAAAAAATGGTGTGGTATAGCACACACAAAATCGTCGAAATGGGGGTATGCGCACTTCGCACCTATTTTGACCTTAAAAATGCGTCGTAATGGCCGTGAGGGCCAATCGGATGCATAGCCAAGGTCTTGACGGACGTCCACAAAAATTTTTGGCACTTTCGACGTCGGGATTCGGATCACCCAAAAAATAGTGTATCGTCGAAATGGGAGTATGCGCACTTCGGGGCTATTTTGACCTTGAAAATGGGTCGGAATGGCCGTGAGGGCCAACCGTATGCATAGACAAGGTCTTGACGGACGTCCACAAAAATATTTGGCACTTTTGACATCGGGATCCGGATCGCCCAAAAATGGTGTGCTATAGCACATGAAAAATCGTCGAAATAGGGGTATGCGCTTCGGGGCTATTTTGACCTTGAAAATGGGTCAGAATGGCCGTGAGGGCCAACCGGATGCATAGCCAAGGCCTTGACGGACGTCCACAAAATATTTTGGCACTTTTGACGTCGACATCCGGATCACCCAAAAATTGGTCAAAAAATTGTCGAAATGGGGGTATGCGTGCTTCGGTGCTATTTTGACCTTGAAAATGGGTCGGAATGGCCGTGAGGGCCAACCGGATGCATAGACAAGGTCTTGACGGACGTCCACAAAATTTTTTGGCACTTTTGACGTCGGGATCCGGATCACCCAAAAAATGGCGTGCTATAGCACACGAAAAATCGTCGAAATGGGGGTATGCGCGCTTCGAGGCTATTTTGACTTTGAAAATGAGTCGGAATGGCCGTGAGGGCCAACCGGATGCATAGCCAAGGTTTTGACGGACGTCCAAAAAAAGTTTTGGCACTTTTGACGTCGAGATCCGGATCACTCAAAAAATAGTGTGCTATTGCACACGAAAAATCAATAAAATGGGGGTATGCGCGCTTCGAGGCTATTTTGACCTTGAAAATGGGTCGGAATGGCCGTGAGGGACAATCGGATGCACAACCAAGGTCTTGACGGACGTCCATAAAATTATTTTGGACTTTTGAAGTCGGGATCCGAATCACCCAAAAAATGGTGTGTTATAGCAAATGAAAAATCGTTGAAATGGGGGTATGCGCGCTTCGGGGCTATTTTGACCTTGAAAATGGGTCGGAATGGCCATGAGGGCCAATCGGATGCATAGCCAAGGTCTTGACGGCCGTCCACAAAATTGTTTGGCACTTTCGACGTCAGGATCCGGATCACCCAAAAAATGGTGTGTGCTATAGCACACGAAAAATGGTCGAAATGGGAGTATGCGTGCTTCGGGGCTATTTTGACTTTGAAAATGAGTCGGAATGGCCGTGAGGGCCAACCGGATGCATAGCCAAGGTCTTGACGGACGTCCACAAAATTTTTTGGCACTTTTGACATCGGGATCCGGATCACCCAGAAAATGGTGTGCTATAGCACACGAAAAATCATCGAAATGGGAATATGCGCGCTTCGGGGCTATTTTGACCTTGAAAATGGGTCGGAATGTCCGTGAGGGCCAAACGGATGCATATATAAGGTCTTGACGGACGTTCACAAAATTTTTTGGCACTTTTGACATTGGGATCCGGATCACCCAATAAATGGTGTGCTGTAGCACACGAAAAATCGTCGAAATGGGGGTATGCGCGCTTCGGGGCTATTTTGACCTTGAAAATGGGTCGGAATGGCCGTGAGAGCCAACCGTATGCATAGCCAAGGTCTTGACGTACGTATACAAATATATTTGGAACTTTTGACGTCGGGATCCGGATCACCCAAAAAATGGTGTGCTATAGAACACGAAAAATCGTTTAAATGGAGGTATGCGCGCTTCGGGGCTATTTTGCCCTTGAAAATGGGTCGGAATGGCCGTGAGGGCCAACTGGATGCATACCCAAGGTCTTGACGGACGTCCACAAAAAGTTTTGGCACATTTGACGTCGGGATCCGGATCACCCAAAAAATCACTATAGCACGCGAAAAATTGTCGAAATTGGGGTATGCGCGCTTCGGGGCTATTTTGACCTTGAAAATGGGTCAGAATGGCCGTGAGGGCCAACCGGATGCATAGCCAAGGTCTGGACGGACGTCCACAAAATTTTTTGGAACTTTTGACGTCGGGATCCGGATCACCCAAAAAATGGTGTGCTATAGCACAAGAAAATTCATCGAAATAGGAGTATGCGCGCTTCGGGGCTATTTTGACCTTGAAAATGGGTCGGAATGGACGTGAGGGCCAATCAGATGCATAGCCAAGGTCTTGACGGACGTCCACAAAATTTTTTGGCACTTTTGACGTCAGAATCTAGATCACCCAAAAAATAGTGTGCTATAGAACATGAAAAATCGTCGAAATGGGGGTATGCGCGCTTCGGGGTTATTTTGACCTTGAAAATGGGTCGGAATGGCCGTTTGGGCCAACAGGATGCATAGCCAAGGTCTTGACGGACGTCCACAAAAAGTTTTGGCACATTTGACGTCGGGATCCGGATCACCCAAAAAATCACTATAGCACGCGAAAAATTGTCGAAATGGGGGTATGCGCGCTTCGGGGCTATTTTGACCTTGAAAATGGGTCAGAATGGCCGTGAGGGCCAACCGGATGCATAGCCAAGGTCTGGACGGACGTCCACAAAATTTTTTGGAACTTTTGACGTCGGGATCCGGATCACCCAAAAAGTGGTGTGCTATAGCACACGAAAAATCGTCGAAATGGGGGTATGCGCGCTTTTGTGCTATTTTGACCTTGAAAATAGGTCAGAATGACCGTGAGGGCCAACCGGATGCATAGCCAAGGTCTTGACGTACGTCCACAAAAATATTTGGCACTTTTGACGTCGGGATCCGGATCACCCAAAAAAAGGTGCTATAGCACACGAAAAATCGTCGAAATGGGGGTATGCGCGCTTCGAGGCCATTTTGACCTTGAAAATGGGTCGGAAGGTCGTGAGGGCCAACCGGATGCATATCCAAGGTCTTGACGGACGTCCACAAAATTTTTTGGCACTTTTGACGTCGGGATCCGGATCACCTAGAAAATGGTGTGCTATAGCACACAAAAAATTGTTGAAATGGGGGTATGCGCGCTTCGGGGCTATTTTGACCTTGAAAATGGGTCGGAATGGCCGTGAGGGACAACCGGATGCATAGCCAAGGTCTTGACGGACGTCCACAATAAAGTTTGGCACTTTTGACGTCGGGATCCGGATCACCCAGAAAATGGTGTGATATAGCACACGAAAAATCATCGAAATGGAAGTATGCGCGCTTCGGGGCTATTTTGACCTTGAAAATGGGTCGGAATGTCCGTGAGGGACAAACGGATGCATAGACAAGGTCTTGATGGACGTTCACAAAATTTTCTGGCACTTTTGACGTCGGGATCCGGATCACCCAAAACATAGTGTGCTTTAGCACACGAAAAATCGTCAAAATGGGGGTATGCGTGCTTTGGGGCTATTTTGACCTTGAAAATGGGTCGGAATGGCCGTGAGGGCCAACAGGATGCATAGCCAAGGTCTTGACGGAAGTCCACAAAATTTTTTGGCACTTTTGACATCGAGATCCGGATCACCCAAAAAATGGTGTGCTGTAGCACACGAAAAATCGTCGAAATAGGGGTATACGCACTTCGGGGCTATTTTGACCTTGAAAATGGGTCGAAAAATGGCCGTGAGGGCCAACCGGATGCATAGCCAACGTCTTGACGGACGTCCACAAAAATTTTGGCACTTTTGACGTCGGGATCCGGATCACCCAAAAAATGGTGTGATATAGCACACGAAAAATCGTCGAAATGGGGGTATGTGCGCTTCGGGGCTATTTTGACCTTGAAAATGGGTCGGAATGGCCGTGAGGGCCAACCGGATGCATAGCCAAGGTCTTGACGGACGTCCACAAAAATGTTTGGCACTTTTGACGTCGGGATCCGGATCACCCAAAAAATGGTGTGCTGTAGCACACGAAAAATCGTCGAAATGGGGGTATACGCGTTTCGGGGCTATTTTGACTTTCAAAATGGGTCGGAATGGCCATGAGGGCCAACCAAATGCATAGCCAAGGTCTTGACGGACGTCCAAAAAATTTGTTTGGCACTTTTGACGTCGGGATCCGGATCTCCCAAAAAATGATGTGCTATAGCACACGAAAAATCGTCGAAATGGGGGTATGCGCGCCTCGGGGCTATTTTGACTTTGAAAATGGGTCGGAATGTCCGTGAGGGCTAACCGGATGCATAACCAAGGTCTTGACAGACGTCCACAAAAATGTTTGGCACTTTTAACGTCGGGATCTTGATCACCCAAAAAATGGTGTGCTATAGCACACGAAAAATCATCGAAATGGGGGTATGCGCACTTCGGGGCTATTTTGACCTTGAAAATGGGTCGGAATGGCCGTGAGGGCATACCGGATGCATAGCCAAGGTCTTGACAGACGTTCACAAAAATAATTGGCACTTTTGACGTCGGGATCCGGATCACCCAAAAAATGGTGTGCTATAGCACACGAAAAATCATCAAAATGGGAGTATGCGCGCTTTGGGGCTATTTTGACCTTGAAAATGGGTCGGAATGGCCGTGAGGGCGAACCGGATGCATAGCCAAGGTCTTGATGGACGTCCACAAAAATATTTGGCACTTTTGACGTCGGGATTCGGATCACCCAAAAAATGGTGTGCTATAGCACACGAAAATCATCGAAATGGGAGTATGCGCGCTTCGGGGCTATTTTGACCTTGAAAATGGGTCGGAAAGGCCGTGAAGGCAAACCGTATGCATAGACAAGGTCTTGACGGACGTCCACAAAATTTTTTGGCACTTTTAACGTTGGGATCCGGATCACACAAAAAATGGTGTGCTATACCACACGAAAAAGCATTGAAATGGGAGTATGCGCGCTTCGGGGCTATTTTGACCTTGAAAATTGGTTGGAATGGCCGTGACGGCCAACCGAATGCATAGCCAAGATCTTGACGGACGTCCACAAAATATTTTGGCACTTTTGACATCGGGATCCGCATCACCCAAAAAATGGTGTGCCATAGCACACGAAAAACCGTCGAAATAAGGGTATGCGCGCTTCGGGTCTATTTTTACCTTGAAAATGGGTCAAAATGGCCCTGAGGGCCAACCGGATGCATAGCCAAGGTCTTGACGGACGTCCACAAATTTGTTTGGCACTTTTAACTTCGGGATCCGGATCACCCAAAAAATAGTGTGCAGTAGCACATGAAAAATCATCGAAATGGGAGTATGCGCGCTTCGGGGCTATTTTGACCTTGAAAATGGGTCGGAAAGACCGTGAAGGCAAACCGTATGCATAGACAAGGTCTTGACGGACGTCCCCAAATTTTTTGGCACTTTTAACGTTGGGATCCGGATCACCCAAAAAATGGTGTGCTATAGCATACGAAAAATCATCGAAATGGAAGTATGCGTGCTTCGGGGCTACTTTGACCATGAAAATGGGTCGAAATGGCCGTGAGGGCCAACCGGATGCATAACAAAGGTCTTGACGGACGTCCACAAAAATACTTGGTACTTTTGACGTCGGGATTCGGATCACCCCAAAAATGGTGTGCTATAGCACACGAAAAATCATCGAAATGGGAGTATGCGCGCTTCAGGGCTATTTTGACCTTTAAAATGGGTCAGAAAGGCCGTGAGGGCCAACCGTATGCATAGCCAAGGTCTTGACGGACGTTCACAAAATTTTTTGGCACTTTTAACGTTGGGATCCGGATCACCCAAAAAATGGTGTGCAGTAGCACACGAAAAATCGTTGAAATGGGAGTATGCGCGCTTCGGGGCTATTTTGACCTTGAAAATGGGTCAGAATGGCCGTGAGAGACAACCGCATGCATAGACAAGGTCTTGATGGACGTCCACAAAATTTTTTGGCACTTTTGACATTGGGATCCGGATCACCCAAAAAATGGTGTGCTATAGCACACGAAAAATCGTCGAAATAAGGGTATGCGCGCTTCGGGGCTATTTTGACCTTAAAAATGGGTCGGAATGGCCGTGAGGGACAACCGGATGCATAACCAGTCTTGACGGACGTCCACAAAATTTTTTGGCACTTTTGACGTCTGGATCCGGATCACCCAAAAAATGGTGTGCTATAGTGCATGAAAAATCATCGAAATGGGGGTATGCGCACTTCGGAGCTATTTTGACCTTGAGAATGGGTCGGAATGGCCGTAAGGGACAACCGAATGCATAGCCAAGGTCTTGACGGACGTCCACAAAAATTTTTGGCACTTTTAACATCGATATCTGGATCACCCAAAAAATGGTGTGCTATAGCACACGAAAAATCATTGAAATGGGAGTATGCGCGCTTCGGGGCTATTTTGACCTTGAAAATGGGTCGGAATGACCGTGAGGGCCAACCGAATGCATAGCCAAGGTATTTACGGACGTCCACAAATTTTTTTGGCACTTTTGACATCGGGATCCGCATCACCCAATAAATGGTGTGCCATAGCACACGAAAACCGTCGAAATAAGGGTATGCGCGCTTCGGGGCTATTTTGACCTTGAAAATGGGTCGAAATGGCCCTGAGAGCCAATCAGATGCATAGCCAAGGTCTTGACGGACGTCCACAAAAACATTTGGCACTTTTGACGTCAGGATCCGGATCACCCAAAAAATGGTGTGCTATAGCACACGAAAAATCATCGAAATGGGAGTATGCGCGCTTCGGGGCTATTTTGACCTTGAAAATGGGTCGGAAAGGCCGTGAGGACAAACCGTATGCATATACAAGGTCTTGATGGACGTCCACAAAATTTTTTGGCACTTTTAACGTTGGGATCCGGATCACCCAAAAAATGGTGTGCTATAGCACACGAAAAATCATTGAAATGAAAGTATGCGCGCTTCGGGGCTATTTTGACCTTGAAAATGGGTCGGAATGACCGTGAGGGCCAACCGGATGCATAGCCAAGGTATTGATGGACGTCCACAAATTTTTTTGTCACTTTTGACATCGGGATCCGCATCACCCAAAAAATGGTGTGCCATAGCACACGAAAACCGTCAAAATAAGGGTATGCACGCTTCGGGGCTATTTTGACCTTGAAAATGGGTCGAAATGGCCCTGAGGGCCAATCGGATGCATAGACAAGGTCTTGACGGACGTCCACAAATTTTTTTGGCTTTTTTAACGTCGGAATCCAGATCACCCAATAAATGGTGTGCTATAGCACACGAAAAATCATCGAAATGGGAGTATGCGCGCTTCGGGGCTATTTTGACCTTTAAAATGGGTCGAAATGGCCGTGAGGGCCAACCAAATGCATAGCAAAGGTCTTGACGGACGTCCACAAAATAATTTGGCACTTTTGACATCGGGATCCGAATAACCCCAAAAAAGGTGTGCTATAGCACACGAAAAATCATCAAAATGGGGGTATGCGCGCTTCGGGGCTATTTTGACCTTTAAAATGGGTCGGAATGGCCGTGAGGTCCAACCGGATGCATAGCCAATGTCTTGACGGACGTTCACAAAATTTTTTGGCACTTTTAACGTCGGGATCCGGATCACCCAAAAAATGGTGTGCTATAGCACACGAAAAATCATCGAAATGGGTTATGCGCGCTTCGGGGCTATTTTGACCTTGAAAATGGGTCGGAATGGCCGTGAGGGCCAACCAAATGCATAGCCAAGGTCTTGACGGACGTCCACAAAATTTTTTGGCACTTTTGACGTCGGGATCAGGATCACTTAAAAAATGGTATGCTATAGCACACGAAAAATCATCAAAATTGGGGTATGCGCGCTTCGGGGCTATTTTGACCTTGAAAATGGGTCGAAAGGCCGTGAGGTCCAACCGGATGCATAGCCAAGGTCTTGACGGACGTCCACAAAATTTTTTGGCACTTTTGCCGTCGGGATCCGGATCACCCAAAAAATGGTGTGCTATAGAACACGAAAAATCGTTAAAATGGGGGTATGCGCGCTTCGGGGCTATTTTGACCTTGAAAATGGGTCGGAATGGCCGTGAGGGACAAAGGTATTGACGGACGTCCACAAAAATATTTGGCACTTTTGACGTCGGGATCCGGATCACCCAGAAAATGGTGTGCTATAGCACACGAAAAATCATCGAAATGGGAGTATGCGCGCTTCGGGCTATTTTGACCTTGAAAATGGGTCGGAATGTCCGTAAGGGCCAAACAGATGCATAGACAAGGTCTTGATGGACGTTCACAAACATTTTTGGCACTTTTGACGTCGAGATCCGGATCACCCAAAAAATGGTGTGCTGTAGCACACGAAAAATCGTCGAAATGGGGGTATGCGCGCTTCGAGGCTATTTTGACCTTGAAAATGGATCGGAATGGCCGTGAGGGCCAATCGGATGCATAGCCAAGGTCTTGACGGACGTCCACAAAATTTTTTGGCACTTTTGACATCGAGATCCGGATCACCCAAAAAATGGTGTGCTGTAGCACACGAAAAATCGTCGAAATGGGAGTATGCGCACTTCTGGGCTATTTTGACCTTGAAAATGGGTCAAAAAATGGCCGTGAGGGCCAACCGTATGCATAGCCAACGTCTTGACGGACGTCCACAAAAAGTTTTGGCACTTTTGACGTCAGGATCCGGATCACCCAAAAAATGGTGTGCTATAGCACACGAAAAATCGTCGAAATGGGGGTATGCGCGCTTCGGAGCTATTTTGACCTTGAAAATGGGTCGGAATGACCGTGAGGGCCAATCGGATGCATAGCCAAGGTCTTGACGGATGTCCACAAAAATTTTTGGCACTTTTGACGTCGGGATCCGGATCACCCAAAAAATGGTGTGCTATAGCACACGAAAAATCATCGAAATGGGGGTATGCGCGTTTCGGGTCTATTTTGACCTTGAAAATTGGTCGGAATGGCCGTGAGGTCCTACCGGATGCATAGCCAAGGTTTTGACGGACGTTCACAAAAAAAATTAGCACTTTTGACGTCGGGATCCGGATCAGCCAAAAAATGGTGTGCTATAGCACACGAAAAATCATCGAAATGGGAGTATGCGCGCTTCGGGGCTATTTTGACCTTGAAAATGGGTCGGAATGGCCGTGAGGGCGAACCGGATGCATAACCAAGGTCTAGACGGACGTCCACAAAAACATTTGGCACTTTTGACGACGGGATCCGGATCACCCAAAAAATGGTGTGCTATAGCACACGAAAAATCATCGAAATGGGAGTATGCACTCTTCGGGGCTATTTTGACCTTGAAAATGGGTCGGAAAGGCTGTGAGGGCAAACCGTATGCATAGATAAGGTCTTGACGGACGTCCACAAAATATTTTGGCACTTTTAACGTTGGGATCTGGATCACCCAAAAAATGGTGTGCTATAGCACACAAACAATCGTCGAAATGGGGGTATGCGCGCTTCTGGGCTATTTTGACCTTGAAAATGGGTCAAAAAATGGCCGTGAGGGCCAACCGGATGCATAGCCTACGTCTTGACGGACGTCCACAAAAATTTTTGGCACTTTTGACGTCAGAATCCGGATCACCCAAAAAATGGTGTGCTATAGCACACGAAAAATCATTGAAATGGGAGTATGCGCGCTTCGGGGCTATTTTGACCTTGAAAATGGGTCGGAATGGCCGTGAGGGCCAACCGAATGCATAGCCAAGGTCTTGACGACGTCCACAAAAAATTTTGGCACTTTTAATGTTGGGATCCTGATCACCCAAAAACTGGTGTGCTATAGCACAATAAAAATCGTTGAAATGGGAGTATGCGCGCTTCGGTGCTATTTTGACCTTGAAAATGGGTCGGAATGGCCGTGAGAGCCAACCGGATGCATAGCCAAGGTCTTGACGGACGTCCACAAATTTGTTTGGCACTTTTGACATTGGGATCCGGATCACCCAAAAAATGGTGTGCTATAGCACACGAAAAACCGTCGAAATGAGGGTATGCGCGCTTCGGGGCTATTTTGACCTTGAAAATGGGTCGGAATGGCCGTGAGGGCCAACCGGATGCATAACCAGTGTTGACGGACGTCCAAAATATTTTTTGGCAGTTTTGACGTCGGGATTCGGATCACCCAAAAAATGGTGTGCTATAGCGCACGAAAAATCATCGAAATGGGGTTATGCGCGCTTCGGGGCTATTTTGACCTTGAAAATGGGTCGGAATGGCCGTGA